>OY776678.1:111942182-113378315 GCA_963675555.1 Leptura quadrifasciata
ATTTTCATAGAACTTTAGCAAAATTTAAAAATACATATATACATACAGTGGTGAAATTTTTTTTAAGCAAAATATACAATATATTAAAAAAAAATCAATACATATATGGCGCAAGAAGGATACAAACTTGCAGGCAGCAGGGCTTCAGCTTCGGCTCAACCTTCAGGAATGGGCAACTTCCAGCCTATCAATTAACCAAGAAAATGGATGGCTCCTCCACAAAAAAGAAATTCCAGTCCAGCAAGGAGAAGTAACATAAGTACGTGTAGACTAGTGGAAAAAAAGTTATTCGTATCAGGGGAGACAAAAAAAACGTAGGAAAAACTACAAAATACTAGGCGAAACAGCAGGTGGAAAAAAAACCTCGTTTCGGAGGGTTTTCTTAGAAAAATGTTGTTGACCTTGGATGTCCTTGGCCTCGTGTAAATTTGGCAAAAATGGCTTTTACGTATAGATCCTTCCAATGAAGACAATCGATTTCCAATACCACAAAAATATGCACTCGTCCAAACATAAGTGGCTAATCGAAAAATGTAACGTTGCGAATATATCCCAAAATGGTGAAATTACTTGTTTCAAAAATCGCAACGAGCATGTAAAAATTGCCAAGCGTTCAAGCGAACTACACGTGAAAAGTGACAGAATACCGGAAGCCGAGTGAGTTAAGGCGCGAGGTGGCAATCGCGATTAATCACACGGACATCGCACCACCGGGTTCGAATCCTGGCTCCGGCACTGGCACTGTTGGAGGAAATAATTGTATGTCCGCGTTTTTTTCAATGTGTAACCCCCTTCCGCACAAGCCCTGGCTTCTGGAATTGGGGGTTGTCTAATTTCTGTAGTGTTAATTTATTTAATTTTAAGCCAAAAACTATTGTGAAGAAATAAATTTTTGTTACCGATCGTCAGTACGGTTATAGGAATATACCTATAAACTAATTAAAAGTTATTGGTTGCCTAGCTTATAAGAATTACGGAAATAGAGAGCCTAATTATATGCAACACGCTACACAACAAAATGTATAATACCATGCCTACACCTAAGTGCAACAGATTCCTTACAATTGCGGGTTCATATAGGCAACTAAATAATAAATATTACGCGTGACGACGGATAACACGAATTCGTTAGACATTAAATGTAAGAGATAAAGTAATGATTTAGAGATTTTTTTATAATGACGTATAAATGTTAAATTGAACTGTAACAGTTAAAAGAAGAACTTAACAAACTCAACATTATCTAAAAGAAAATATCATCAGTTCTGTGTAAATAGTATCTATGGAAATAACATAAACAGAATCTTAAAGCTGTGTATTTATCATACACAACAAATAAGAGTTCTTCAAAAAAGCTTTGAAAACGGAAACAATCTACTTTCCCAAACGTCCGCAAAATTTCTGTGTATATTCCGATTTATATTATTTGTAAAAAAAATAACCTCCGACTGTTCCTTTAGCGTAAACGTTCAATAATTCTATTATTTTGTAGACTCGGTGATTTGTTTTTGAAGAGGATAATATGTGTTGTAGAAAATTCAAATAAAAGGAAAGAATATTTGTAGAATGCCACAAATAACTTTCAGACAATAGTTTGATAAATTAATGGTTTATATTCAATATGTTAACAAAATGACATAGACTATAATAATTGAAAATAAAGTTTATAATCAAACTAGATGCAACAATTATCTGCTTATTTCAACTTTACACACAACAATTATTTAGTTCATAATATCAGACAAGCACTCGCTTCCAAGTATTTCCTGTTATTGTCGGTTAAAAGTTGGAATGAATAAAGTAGAAACCTTGACACTTAGTCAAAGTATCAGTGACAATGTTGTCAGAAGTTTCATATCGCTTCCCAAGGCTCTTTAACATGTGCAACGCTTTATTTTCTCAAAACCTGCAGAGAGTCTGTTCCAGCTCCACGTGTCACTGTTCTGATTCTAATTTTCCCCTTAATTAAAACCGACGCGTAAAATATCTCATTGATCGTCTGTTATTCTGTCGGCGTTCGAAAGATATATTACAGGTCTGCAGATCATCATACAAATATCACACAAACAATAAACAATCAAGTGTTCTACGGAAGGAGCTGATTAAACCATCAATAAAGGTAATGATGGCGTTTAGGTGCTAATCGTTAAGGATAAATTGATTTTATACTGGTTCCAGTGCTTGAAAATATGGTAACGCGGAAAGGCAACAAAATCCTTACTTACAAATTTAGTAAAGTATCTGGCTACCTAAAACGAATATGGGAAGATGAGAAAACAATTACATAAAATATGTTCACGGCATTAATTCAAGGAACTTTGGATGAAGTTGAACCGATATACAATAATATGCATGCAACATTTTCTCCAAAGGATCTGTGCTACTACTGAGTTACTGTTAGTTAGAGTCAAGGGCCAAAAACAGTTTTTTTATTAATCACTTTTTTTTCAGGCGTCAAAGTAATATGACCTTTTCTCACTATTATGTTTTAAAGAAATTTTAGAATTGCGAAAACCGAAATATAATTAACGATAGCATATGCGTATTTATTTCTATAATTTTTGTTTTTAAATTTCTGTTGAATACAAACAAGATTGTATGTTCCATCTATCGGTCTCTCTCAAAGGGAATGTGGCTAGTGGAATGATTGAGAATTTTCATAAATGCGTACCTACAGTTTACAGGGATTGGTGGACTCGGGAAACCCTTACGATTAATGCGTATTTTTGTTAATAGTAACGTTATCCGATGAAATAATTTTATTGAGATATACAGGGTATAAATAAAATAATGACAATATATGCAAAAATAAACATGATGGACTCACAGAGGCATTTTCATGCTTGATCGTGAGGATAGAAAATTAAATATAACTAATAATATACTACTGATTATAATATACAGTGTGTTTCACTTCTCGTGAATACACCCCTGTATCTCCTTTATTTGTGGCCGAATTCATTTCTAATTTTTATCAGATATACAACTCTATAAGGCGACTTTACATGACACATAAATGTCGTCTAGATCTAAAACGCCGGCCTACTGCGATAAAAAGAAAATCGCAATTTTCGAGAAATCATAGTAGGCTTAGAAATAGACAAAAATTTTGTTAATAAAAGTTGTTCAGAATCACGAGATATGCCCCCTATAAAATTTGGTGAAAATCGGAAAACTTAAAAAAAAAAATTGTTTCACTTCTCGTGAAGACACCCCTGTATCTCCTTTATTTGTGGCCGAATTGCAAGACTAATTCATGGAGCTATACAGCTCCATAAAGCAACTTTGTCCAACACATAGAGATAACTTTTCCAACAAATGAAAGTTGTGAGCAAAAATCATGATTCAATAAAATGCTACGATCCGCCTACGATCTAGACGACATTTATGTGTCATGTAAAGTCGCCTTATAGAGTTGTATATCTGATAAAAATTAGAAATGAATTCGGCCACAAATAAAGGAGATACAGGGGTGTCTTCACGAGAAGTGAAACACACTGTATATATAGCACATAATCGGTTACACCTATATGTTAGTTATACACATGTACCTTAAGGTTACACAATAAAAGTTAAACAAACTGAACTATATACATAAAATACAAAATGGATTATACACATATAAAAAGAAAAAAAAGAAGATATATACATAAATACAAGCAATTACTTTGATTGGTATAAAAAAAAGGTTGTTGGCAGTAAAAATTTTAATATTATAATAATTTTCTAAATTAATACAACTTATTCGAAATGTAAAAATTAGTGGCTTATGAAATGAAACAGTAGCAAGTGTTTAGAAATGAGTTTAGACTTAGTAACTCTATTTATTAATCAAGTCATGTACGTTTTTCTTAATGTACCCCTAATATGTTCACGTAATTTCTTTTTAAACAGATGTAATGATTTGACTAGTTTTAGGTCTGAGTTTAAAGAATTGTACAATTTTGGGCCCAAATAGTCATAGTTTTTTTGTCCTATAGCTTTTTTCATAAAGGGTAGTTCATAAATATTTCCACGTTGCCTTGTACTGTATATATGATTTATCTGTACTAAATGACTTTTATTTGTGTGTTGTTGAACGTTACAGTGAAAATAAAATAACTGTCTAATATCTAATACACTGGACTCCTGGAATATTGCATTACTTGAATATGTTTGTTCTTTTTTTAAAATTATTTTAAGTACTTTTTTTTGTATAACTTCTAAATTATGTAGGTGTGTTTTTGCAACGCCACCCCATGCCAGTATCTCATAGATCAGGTGAGATTCTACCAATGAGTAGTATAACACTTTTAATTCATTAATATCTAAAACTTCAGTTAATTTTTTAAATTTATAAAGAACATTTCTTATTCTGTTTACTACATAACTAACGTGTACATCCCATTTTAGATAGCAATCTATTTTAACTCCTAGATATTTAATTTCTTTTACTGGTTCAATGAAGATATTAGTTGAACAGTTTATTTTTAATGGATCAAAATCTGGATAAGTTAAGTTTTTTGAGCAGAATGGCATGTAGAAAGTTTTATTAAAATTTATCATCAACAGATTGTGATCGAAGATCGAACCAGTCTTTGATGTGGCCCATATCTCTTTCTACTCTTGTTTTTAAGTCAGTCCAGTTATCTGCACTGTAGAATATGGCAGTGTCATCCGCGTAAGTAACAATTGTACCCTTTGTTGGAGTTGAAAATAGACCATTTAGATATATTATAAATAATATGGGGCCAAGTACCGTACCTTGTGGAACACCATATTCTATTGTCTGAAAGTCGCTTGTCGTATTTCCGATTTTTACGCATTGGTATCTATTTGAGATATAACTTGTGAATAAATCGAGAGCATTATTTCTTATACCGATTTGTTTTAGTGTTTCCACAAGCATGGTATGACTGACCGTATCAAATGCCTTCGCGAGGTCGATAAATACTTCAAGTGATGGTATGCTATCATCAAGGGCAGCGTATATTTTTGATGTTAGTGCGAGTATGGCATCTTGGGTAGATTTTCCCTCACGAAAACCGTATTGCATATCTGAAAGAATTTTGTACTTCTCAAGGAACTCATTTAACCTAACTTTAATGATTTTCTCAATGACTTTTGCAAAATTTGTTATCAGAGATATGGGTCTGTAGTTACCTGCTTCCATTCTATCACCATTTTTAAATATAGGAATAACTATAGATATCTTAAAGACAGATGGGAAGTACCCTTTTTCCACGCACTTATTTATTATGTATGTGAATGACTCACAAATAATGTGTGATATTTTTTTCAGTGTTTCTGCCTTTAGGCCATCTATACCTACACTTTTATTATTTTTTAGTGAAGACATAATTGTAAATACCTCCTTCTTGCCCGTAGGTTTTAAAAATATGGAGTTCATGACAGCATTTTTGTTAGGCTTATATGTATTTTTTTTGTATGTTGCTTGCTAAATTTTTTCCAGTGTTTATATAGTTATAATTAAAAACATTGGCTATTAATTTGGGGTCTTCAATTTTTCCACCGTTGCTATTTTTTATAAGATCAATTCTGTTTTGTTGTCTTGGCTGACAACACAACTCTTTTACAGTTTCCCATAGATGTTTATTATTATTTTTATTTTCATTTATTCTATTTTTAAAATAGTTAATTTTTGCTTTCTTAATTAACTTTGTAACTACATTTCCGTAATTTTTGTATTCCTCTTTCAACGGTTCATTATTAGGTTCCTCTAATAATTTGCGGGACATTTGGTTTCTCAGTTTTTACGTTTAATTTTATTATGTTTTATTTTTATACTTTTTGTACAGATATCTCTATTACTTTTAATTATTTCCAAAAAAATATTTGTTGCAGACTCTAGATCTTCCTCATGGTATACTACAAAACACGTTTATTTTCAGTTTATTTTGGCATCGCAGGTGACTTTGTATTTGTATGGGGCAATAGGTTCTATATTTGGACAAAATATGGTTTAAATCGGAAAAGTGTGGCACACTGTGTATGTTTGCCGGTGTAAAATATACCTAACTATAGCAGACTTAATTTCTATAAACAACTCCAAATTAAAAGAGTGAATCGCGGTAGTTGTTGATGTCGGAGTAAAATGTAAAATGCAAGAGATATTACAAGGCATTATTTTCCTTTTTGGTACTGCTGGCTAAGTTAATACATCTATGTCATTCTAGGTTCCAAGTATCTCCTTTCCTCTCCTTCAAATAGGGCCCTTTTAATCCAAGCAATGAGTACAAAGAAAGTGGGAGGGTTGACTTGCAAAAGGTCTGGCAGAAATTAAATTTGGTAGGATAGTATAGGTCTACTAATGACACACCTAAGTTTACGACCTCGGCGAGTGCCGCTTGAGGGGTGGGAGCTGGAAAACTGTGCATCGCCGCACTTTTTGAGGAATAAGCGCCGTTATTTGGAGTAATATCGAAAAAATGTTCAAATAAAAAATGCAGACTGTAAAATTCTGCATTTTTTTTGTCTGCAACCAACAGCTTCTGAGATACAGCGCGCCAAAGTTGGGGCTTGATTTGCAATTTTCAACAAAATCACATTTCAATTTCCCAATATTTTTTTTATGAAAGAGCAATATTTTTTGAGTGTGATGATGCCTGATTTGTAAGGTTTGATTGTATACAACGAAAAATAAGGTCGATATATGTTTATATATTTTCGTATAATCGACAAATATATTATTTTTTGCATCATGATATAAAATATATTACTTTCAACTCGTTTCCACACCACCCTTGAGGTATAGTTGATCGGTGTGTTTTTTTTATGTGGTATCCCTAATAGGCCTAATGCACAGGCCAAATCGAGGTTTATGTTAATGCAAACCAGACTCGATTTCATCCTTATCATCTTCAGGTATCAATTCTGAAATAGGGTCGGCAAAACCGTGCTTTAACTCCCCACTCCTCGAGCGGTACCACCCCACCCCCACCCGGAGGTCGTAAACTTAAGTGTACCATCAGAAGGACTATGTCTATCATCCTGTCTGATCTTTTGCAAGTCAAAACCCCCCTTTGCCAGGACTTTGTAGATGCTCGCGTCCTCAATATGTGTCAGTGTAGCGTTGAGTTAAGATTGTCTTTCGTAGTGATTTTCCTCATTGTATTGTGTTTATTATTATTCAAAAATGAATTGAGTGATATTTCTTATATAAAAGGGCAAAATGATTGTTTTTACGCATGAAATCTTTGAGAAGTTCAGAGATATAGTGGCCTCTAGCAAATACAAACAATATAAATAAAATTTGTGGTCATCATCTGAAGTGCCATTGAAAAGTGATAGATTTAAAAGACAGACACCAGAAAGCTCATTTTGAAATTTTCCAGCAGTTTTATACAGCATAAAGCAATGAAGAACACACTTCATTGACAAACTCTTATAAATTTTAATTAAAATCAGCACGAAGAAAGTTGCAGAAATTGCTTGCTTAGGCACTTACAAGAGCAATGCTTTCCTGACCCACAGCATCTTAAGACTGTATCAGCTACTTAAATTTAAACCAGGCGACCAAACCAAATATGTATACCGTAGAAATTTCAGCACAGCAATGCTTTCCTGACCCACAGCACCTTAAGACTGTATCAGCTACTCAAATTTAAACCAGGCGACCAAACCAAATATGTATGCCGTAGAAATTTCAGCACACAAAATATTACACGGTTTCATGATTATTTGCAGAATGAAAATTGGCAAGATGTTCTTACCCAAAATTGCCCTAATACTGCCGTGGACAAGTTTTTTGACATAATTTTGTATTATTTTGAAGCAAGTTTCCCTGTAAAGCGTTTTAATATTAATAGTAGAAAACTAAATGAAAACAAATATATGACACCTAAAATAATTAGACTAAGAAACCAGGTACTTATACAGTGATATAGCAAAAATAGATAATAATTATAAGGGCCTTAGTACACGTCTGAATAACTTATATCGTAATAAATTACAGACCGCTAAACGGGAGTATCATGATCGTGAAATCTGCAATTCAAGTAACAGGACTAAAACTATGTGGAACATAATTAAAAAAATTCAGGGGTCAAGTTCAATTATATGTTTTAAAAAGATGGCGATGAAATACCGAATGAAGTTGTAGCTAATAGCTTTAATATTCACTTCACAAGCACCACAAATATAAATGCCTTACGCAATTTTAATTTCCTAAAATCTAATGCGCCTAATTTTCATAGATCTATATATATATATATATATATATATATATATATATATATATATCTGCAGTTTCTACTACTGATGTTGAATTATTTATAGATAAACTAAAATCCTCAAATTCTAGCGGCCATGATAATATTTCTAATAATTTAATTAAAAAATCCAAATGTGTCATTAGTTATCCGTTAGCTTACATAATAAATCTCTCCATAGAGAATGGTATTTTTCCCAGCAAATTTAAAAGGGCTATCGTCCATCCCCTTTATAAAAAAAGAGATCCAAATGAGTATAGCAATTACAGAGCTATTAGTTTATTATGTAGTTTTTCAAAACTTTTCGAACTCCATCTCAAAGAGCAGTTATTCAACTTTCTGCAAAAAAATAATCTGGTTTCTCCTGCTCAACATGGTTTCACTACTAATAAAACCACTGAGTCGGCATTATGTAATTTCCATCACCAAATTATTAAGGCGCTGGACAATAAAAAATTTGCTCTAGGTCTTTTTCTAGATTTCTCGCGAGCTTTTGATATGGTAGATCACCAGTTGCTCAAAGCTAAACTCGCACGATATGGTGTTCGAGGGAAAGCCTTGGAAATATTTTCGTCCTATCTTGACAACAGAGCTCAAACTGTAGAAATGGCCTGAGGAGCTGAAAGCGAGACTTGCTGGGTCAAGCAAGGAGTTCCACAGGGTTCAATTTTGGAACCACTATTGTATATTTTGTTTGCTAATGACATTATCGATTACTTGCAAAGAACATCAAATGTCCATGTCGTGTGCTACGCAGATGATGCAAATGTTGTAATTACAGGAAATAACTGAAAGTAAGTAAAAACAACCACTGAAATAATTTATCAGGAAATTATATGCTGGTCTTATAAGAATAATCTAAATTTAAATAAAACTAAAACTGTTTCCATACAATTTACATTAAATAACAATTTCGAAGGCCTAACACTTTTTAATGGTACTGACCTTGAGTTAAATATCTGTGATGCTAATAATTTGTTAGGTGTCACTTTTGAAAAACACCTGCAATGGGCTCATCACATTGAAAATCTGTGTATAAAGCTACGAAAAAGTTGTTTTGCTGTAAAATTTATGTCTAAGCATTGTAGCCAGGCTATCCTTAAAACCCTTTATTTTGCCAATTTTCATTCTCATCTGAGGTATGGAATTGTAAACTGGGGTAATAGTACTAATGCAGCCAGGGTATTTTTACTGCAAAAATATGCAATTCGTATAATGTTAAATTTGAGTTACAGAGAAACTTGTAGAGATGCTTTTAAAGTTTTAAAAATTTTGACTGTTGCTAGCCTATACATTCTGGAAGTATGTTCATATGTCCACAAACACAAATCTACTTTTTTAAATAATCAAGTTGGACATTCACATGATACTCGATCTAAACATCTCCTACTGCCTGACTGTCATAGAACTACTATGTATCAGAGAAGTTTTCTGTATCAAGGGTGTAAATTCTATAATTTATTAGACGAAGATATTAAATCCTTTTGTAGTATACATGTTTTTAAAGGAAAACTTAAAAAATTGTTGCTAAACAAAAACTGTTACCCAGTCAATGATTTTTTAAATTAATTGTATTTTAATATCTCCTTTTTCCATATTATTGTTTTTCCTCTTTTTAAATCCATGTGACATAAATCTAATCTATTTTTATAACTATTTTAGGGTCTGACTAAGTCCAAAAATGTTTTATATATTTTAGCCACATTATTTTATAGTGTATTGTTGTCTATTTTTGGTACTGTTTTTTAAATTATTTATGTGACATTTTCTTCATCGACCTTATGTATACCTTTTTGTGTACATATGTTTTTTTCAATGGGGAAATAAAGATTATTATTATTATCTGGTTGGTCACTTGAGGATTCTGCAGCTTATCCATTCTGAGTTCATGATCAAACCCTCTGACACAATGCCAATCAAGCAGGACTTTAACTGTCCCTTTGATGTGCTGATCGAATACCGTCAAGAACTGTGGTTGTAGATAGGGTCACTCATCTGGTACACAAATGGATCTAAGATGGCTGAAGGTGTAGGTGTGGGCGTAGCAGCGTCTAAACGCAGATTATCCAAAGCTCTTGGCAATAGCTCAACTACCTTAAATTTAGGCTATGAGTCCAGGAACAGAATAACTGGCTAATAGCAACAAGTTTACCCTGATGTTGATACCAGGGCATGGGGGAATTAGCTGACAGCCTTATAAAACAGGAGCTGAAGCGACCCGAACCTCCGACTGGAGTTAGTAGACCCCTGTCATATAAAGGACTTGCAAATAAAGAATCCAGGTCGAGAAGAAAATAGCATCTAATTCCTTTATTATTGTTATGTGTTTACACCCTGTAATAAATACTTCTAAGCGTAAGTCCACTAATTGCAACATACATTTTTCAATAACCACTGAATTATTTATCACCATATTCAAATAATTAGTCCCTTATAATAACACACTAATTATAACTTTCATCTACTATAGTCTCACTACTATAATTCACAACGTGTTATTGTTCTTTATCTTATCTAATTACTCATCTCATCTTAGAACTGTACTGAACTGGCCCCAGCGTGTTGGCTCTCGCTTCTTATATATCCGTAGCGCTTATACTCGATTAATGCAATCTGTCATTCGAGACGTTTCTACACCTTCCAGTGTATTTTATGAGGCAGCGCCACCCTGCACTGACTGATAAACTACTGTTTTACTGATTGCCCATTAGGTAGGTTTCTTTTTACTTTGCCTACTACCTAAGAGGACGTGAGTGTGCACATAACATTATATACTTTAATAGTATACCTCAGAGATCAAAAGTTACTGAATTTTTCAATGAGAGTCTGAGAACCTCCCTCAACTTTGTTGGAACGTAGTTCTGCTTAAGGAGACAATCGTACGCTGGGTCCGGGTCTTGGCGGCGGGGGCGTTTTTGTACAAGCGTTATTTTTCTCAAGCCAATATATTTGGCGTATAAAAACTACTATTACAAAATGCGAATATGCTACACGACGCGTGCTATGTCCACATCATCTGGAGACGAATAAGACTGGCTTTCAGTTTTAATCATCTACGCGTCGAGTAGTATTCGAGTATGGTGCTCACATGTTGCCGAGTTTTGTAAAAACGGTTTTTAGATACCAAAGATATTGCTTTACGAAAAATAGCCCTCACGTAAAAACGCCCTCACCGCCAATACACCGATCCAGCGTAGGGTTGTTTCCTTAAAGGACTACGCACCATAAAAGTTGAAGGAGTTTCTCAGACGCTCATTCAGTGGTTCTTGGTCTATCAAATGTTTCAAGTGTTTACTTAACTGGATATCGAGTCACTGAGGTAACTCTTTGAAAATACAGAATTTTTTGGATTTTATACTAGCTAAAGATATATGAGGCCCTACAATTTATGGTCGAGTCCCAGCTAGTTGTATGTAAGTTATCAAACATTTAATAATATGATCCCAAAGGTGCCAAGTTTTATTATGTAAACTATAAGCACTCTGGGTCAATTAGAAATTAATCTCATCGAAAGCGAAATCGCACTGCAATTAGGGAAATCTCTACGGGCTCGATTGAGTGAAATCATTTAAAATTGTTGCAAAGTTTAAAGTTGTGAAAATCCTATTTTTATCTTATTTCCCATTGAAATATTTCCATTCCAGTTTTGCCCATTAATAGTTTTGTTCTACTTCTTTAAGGACTCGAGTCGTTAAATTAATTTTAAAAAATTGTACATTTACAGCTCTGAAACTGTCAGTCTTAAGCTGAGTAAACATGCTTTAGATAATAATAATAATAATAAGATATCCTTATCAGCTAAAACAAAGCTATGATTGAATCATAACAAGTTGCTGGAATAGAATAGTAGAAAGATTTAGCCGACCAACAAAAAAGGTCGTCATTTTCAATTCTATCGAAGGACCAAATTCTCAATGCTTCTGTTAAGGTCACTTCATATAAATAAATAAATAAATACACCACAGGTAATGACGACCCCCTTTATCCCGGAAGGCTCTAGAAGAGCCTTGTGTGGGAGGGGGCTACACATTTAGAGACAAGGGACACACACCCAATATCCGTGTATAGTGGAAAAATCCCTCTCACAGTATTTTCCACTGCCACGACCGGGGATCGAACCCGGAACTTTTGGGCGAGAGGCAAGTGCGCTCACCTCTCGACCATTAGTCATAACTACAATTTTTTTTCTTCTGCAATAAGCGTTGTAGCCCGGCTTAACTAGAATTTTTATCGTACACAATATTGCATGGATACATTTCATTGAACTTGTAACTTCCCTAAAACTTGGTGTCCTGGAGAAATATAATTTTTACTTTCTTATATAGTCCGAGCTTGAGATATTCTAGAGGCGTTAGGTATTAGTGATTGTACCCTACTTTTAAATAGAAACAAGATCTGTACGTGAAGTGTTTTAAACAGTAAAATGTATTTGTTAGACGCAACCGGTTTTTATTTTTTTTTTCCGCGAAGAAGTCACGTTACAAGTCGGATGGAAAGATTGCTATGTGTCAGAATATGTTAATGTGTTTAGATGTTATAAGTGTTATGAGGTTAAATACTCAGCTGAAAAGTACTCTGAACGAGAATCACGTTCATTATATGCAGGAAACTACAAAATAGCTGAATGCAACACAGAAGAAATAAAATATAAAAATTGTGTAAGAGCAAATAAAAATATATACAAAGAAAAATTGTATATAAAGTATAGCAACTACCAAATGGGTTATTTATATCCCGTCTAAATGCTCAAAGTTGTTGCAAAACAAGGGCGAAATAGAATGTGTAGTTAAGTATAATCCTGTAGTATTATGTGCTTTAAAAATGCATAACAGATGATTTTACTGATGCGTTGAATATAGCAGGATATAATTTAATTTGCTATAATTCAAATAGTGGAATTATGGAGGGAGTACAAATTCACATTAAAAATTATATACGAACCTTAATAGAAAAGTAATTTTGTGTACTGTTCATTCAATTTAAATTTCTAAATATGTTTTACAGTTTGGTTGTTATATACAGACCGCCTAATAGTAATTTTTTTTAACATTTATTTAACTTCGGTATATTTCCGCTACTGAGGCCTATCATCGACGCCTATAGACGAGCTACCCCCAACCAGGAATTTTGCCGAACCTCTTCCCTTAAGAAGAGTAGGGATCTTTTACTTGCCTAACATTTAATAAACAAGGGACCGACGGCTTTACATCCCCTCCGAAGGATGGTATATCAACTACACAACCCTCGCCTAAGGTTGCATATCTTCCGCGCATACACTGATTTACAAGCCGCTGGAAGATATATGAGGCGAGGACATGGTCTTCTTTGAAACGGTCGCCCATCCAAGTACTAACTGGCCTAATAGTAATCCGAATGAATTTATAGATACATTTAGCGAGTGGTTAGAACTTCATTTTGCGAGTAAAAAAATGCCAATAAAAGAATAATTATAGGTGACTTTAATATTAACTAAAAAAGGCACACTCTTAGAAAATCACCAATAGTGAATAGAAAACTTTGGTAGTAAACAATTTGTAAAAGAATTTATAAGGGTTTATAATAATTTTACATTAAATATTTTGTAGAAAATAATTACTCAATAACACTCATTCAATTCTACAAATAAAATTTTTAAAAAACGAGAAATAACGAAACTATTCCAAAAAATGTGCGAAGAAAAATAAATTACCATAAAATGACAAATATATTTAGACCAATAATGGGGTTATGGTGGCGGAAATGTGAATGTTAAATAAAATAAAAGAAAATATAACATTCACATTGCAGCATTCATAGCTACCTAGATGCCAACCTAAATTTTGCTCCAAAAAATTTTTTAGGTTACGGTTTTTCCTCAGTGGTTCCATCGCATGTAGAATGAATCCCTGAATCTAAAAATGTAAAAATATAAAGGGTGTCCCATTTAAAAAACATAAGTTATGGTCATTTCTGGTGAAACCGGAAGTGATAGAATCACTTTATTAGTATGAAATAATTCATATTTGCCTGTTATTTTAACTCTCAAAATTTCAAAATTATATAGTAAAAAAACAAAAAAAACTATAGGGGTGAGTCTATTTTCGTTTACACCCGGTATATTACAAATATTACAAAATAGGAAAAATTGCTCTCAATTTTTACACCAACGATGTCGATAAGAGAGTTGTGCATTTTACGTCTTCTAGGTCGAGTTCAGTAGCGTACCATTTTTTATTTACATCTAAGAGGAGGCCACCTCCTCGTTTCAAGTTTCTCTCACACCTAAATATATTGTAATCATCACACAGTATTTCCGGACTATGAACGTGACTATGAATTCACGTTTCCGTTAAAGCCTTTGCTTCGTATTGACAGGAGTATGAGCAATTTAAAATATCAGTTGTTTTTGTATTTAGTCCATCTTTGTTTTTTCTTTTAATTTAAGGAAATTTACACATTTTAAATCACTATCGGAAACTTTGCAATCTTTAACAGAATGATCTTCGGAACACCTAGGACAGGAAATTTTGCCTTTACAATGTTAAGAATCATGATTGAATCCATTGTACTTAAAGCACTTTCGTATCATTACCAGGTCATGAACAGCGCAATAATCAAACCCAATAAATAACTTACCATTGCCGAGGGACATTATATTATTGTACGAACAAACATCTACCTGTAACACAGCTTGAAACACATTCACATTCATCATTATTTATTAAAAATATGATTGAAGCTCTTAATACTACTGTTCCAATTAAACAAATTAACACTAATGTCATATATCAAGCACTGAGACCGATGTTTTATAAGCAATAAAACGTCTAAAGATATTATTGTTTCACTATTAAGGATTGTGCTAACGCGTTAATCAGATAGTTAACAATTATATTTGATTTTACACTTAAAACAAATAATTTTCCTGACATACGTAAAGAGGGTATATTTCATAATAAATGTTGATCTAAATTCAATAAACTCCAAACCCTGTTAAGAGACTCCCACTTACTCGTGGCACTCGAAAGAGCCCTATGGATGAAAATAATCCTAAAGTCTATGTATTATTTGCATATATATATTCAGATCATGTCCGAGCTTATAGAAAAGTGGAAACTGAATTCTACATCGCTTTGTTTTAAATCTAAAACTTTTATTCTCATCTGCAAAAGTTGGGACTCTAATGCAAGCAAATTATTGTTCGTAATGAGTTTTTTTAAATTTTCTCGGAGTATTGGTGGATGTATTAACAATGACAACTTTGAAATAACTTTGCGGAGTGCTGGAAAGAAACTAATGCGTAAAGGCTTCTATAAACGATTTACATTTGTGGGTTAAAATTTATTCAAATGAAGATTTAAAAATACGGGGATCTTTCAGTGCGGGAGTACATTCGAAAGGTAGCTGTTATACCCCGCATATATTGTATAAGTGTAATCAGATGCGAGTTTTCCATTCCTTCGGAGCTCTGATCAGACAAAAGAATTTCAAGAATGATTTAAATACTGTATTATAACAAGTACAACATTTCTAGGGACTTATCAAAATATATTCTGTATATTTCGTTCAATTTTTGTATTGTAGACCACTTCGATTATTATAAAATGGTATATTCAATTTCTTTAGATCTTTCTGCAAACATTTTTTTCTGTTAATATTATTTGTACGAAATTATTGCTATAACAAAAGAAGCCACAATATATGAAGCCCTTTGATGGGAGGAATTATTTATGTGCAGGCCTTGATTACATACAAAAACAAAAATTATTGACTATCTTTCTGTGGCAGTTTCACTGATAGTTGTTCATTTTAAGACTCTATTTCATTTTCAAATCAGTAATATGCCGTCACTGTTTACATCTAATGAATATGTTGATATGTTACTTATTTATAGCAAGTTTGGAAAAAAGTCACGAGCCGCAGAACAAAAGTATAGAGAAAGATTTCCTAATAGACGTGTAGCATCTCGTCAGACATTTAGAAATGCAGAAAGAAAAATGCGTACTGATTCCTTTCCAAGCCCTAAAGGAGTTCAGCATGCCCATCCAGCAAGACAGGAACAAAATGCCATTAATGTTCTTGCGTTAATAGTATTCAATCCATATGAATCACTATTTCACAATTATGATACGGTTAATTGACATAACAGTCATTATTGTTCAGTGGAAAATCCTCGCTTTGGGGAATTAACGATTGGTGCGGCTTATTTAGTGGGCGAGTAATTGGACCATCTTCTTCTTCTTCTTAGCGGTGCAACTATAAATCGCGGCACTCAGGCCTTGTGGCCCATTGTGCATCCGCTAGCTGATCAGTGGATGTCTTTATCTAGGCCGGACTCCAGACCAAAGGCCAGAATCCTTCCCAGCGGGGCATTAACTTCCTCCGACACAGGGAAGCCAATACCAAAGTGTTTATGCCTCAAGTTCAAGATGCTGGGACAGGAGGTTAAGAAGTGGATGGAAGTTTCCTCCTCCTCTCCACAAACCCTGCACTCGGGGTTATTAACTACTCCTATGATGTGCAGATGTTTCCTGAAAGAGCCGTATCAAGTCAAGAGACTTATCACGACCCTAACTTGCTTTCTGCCTAGACGCAGTAATTGTTCCGCCCTTTTCGGCAAGGGTCCTGGGATAAGGAGTTTCGCTTGCCAAAGTGGAAGTTTCAAATGCCAACGAACTGGGAATGAGACCAGTCCTCTATTGACCTACCGGCGTTTACTTTAGGGTAGGCCAGGGCCTGTTCAGAGCCCTCTCTGGCCAGAACATCTGCGTTACCCTCAATGTTACTGTGTCCAGGTACCCAGACAAGCTTGACCCATTTAGACGAGCCAAGTTCGCAGAGTGCCTGTTTACAATCCTGAACCGAAGATTTGGATTTAACTAATGCCAGGGCCTTGAGGGCCGCTTGGCTGTCACTACATATATATACATGTGTTTGTTGGAATACCTCATGCGGAAATTCTCCTGTACGCAGACCAAAATAGAGAATATCTCTGTCTGGAATACCGTCGCAAATTTACCCTTAGGGCATAGGAATATTTTGCCCTGGGTTTCTCACCGTATATTCCCACTCCGGAACCACCCTCAGATCTAGATCCGTCTGTGAAGCAGACGATATCGACAGATCCGAGTATGTTTCCGAGTGGGCACCAATCCTCTTTTTTCGGGATAATGATCTTAAAAGGTACTGAGAAGGAGAACATGGGCGTTACACAGTCACTCCTGGCGTCCAGAAGCGAGTGAGTTCTCACCGCATCGGATAGGGCCCTTGTATGCTCTAGCCGTTCTCCCTCTTCTTTCCACTGACCACCGCACATCAGTCTGTAGGCCGCTTTCCGAGCCTTGGCCTCGATCAACACGTGAAGGGGCACAAGGTCCAGAAGGGCCTCCAGGGCTGCCGTGCGAGTAGTGCGAATAACCTCCGTGATTCCCAAGCAGGCAAGTCTTTGGATCTGCTCAAGTTTGCGTTGAATGTGTAGTCTGCCAGCCACCAGACAACGGAAGCGTACATTATCATGGGCCTCACTATAACAGTATAGTATTTCATTGCTAGGTCATCGGCGTAGCCTTGCGTATAATGGCTTTCGTCCTCAAGTGCCTTAAGTAGGCCGTTAAGGACGAGACACCATAACAGATGGATGGACTATACTTTTATGAAGGTATCCTGAATGGTGACGGGTATTTCAGGTTTTTAAGAAATATTATTCATGGTCTTGTGGAAGAAATTCCAATAAATGAGCGCCTCACTGTGTGGTGCATCACCGCATAATTCGAACCTTGTAACACGCTTCCTGACTGAGAGATTTGGAGGGAACTGGATTGGTAATCAGGGACCTGTTAAATGGTCTGCACGGTCACCTGTTATGAGCCCCTAGACGTCATTTAAAGCAAGTTGTGTACGCTGAGAAATCAAATAATCTTAATGATTTAAAAAATAGAATAACTTATGCTTGCCGCCAAATAACCTTAGATGTCATAAGGAATTCTTGTACACGAGGACTTTTAAGGAGGTATGAGTTGTGTCAAATAGAATACGGATGACAATTTCAGCATATTTTATAACAATGATAATATTCACTATTTTTTTTTATATTGTAGTATTTTTTATAATTATATTAATAGAAAATGTTATCCCAAAAATTTAACTGCAACTCAACAATGGGTAATAATATGTATAGGATATGGTTAATGAAATTTGTTCGGAAATAAAAGGAGAATGCAAAATTTCAAAAATATATAGTGTGTTCCATTTGATACCTGCCGTCTTTTTGAGGGGCCTTGTACATTTGAAAATAAAGTGGTTAAATGCATCTTTTTAAACAATGCTTGTCTAAATAGAGCTGGGACACCCTGTATATCTAAAACATTATTTATCAAAGTAAAGTCGAGCTATATTTATCAAGACAATTATCAAAGTATTCACACAGTCCACAGCTAAGTTATGTAATATTGATGTGTACATATAAATTAAATTCACCAAAAAATAATTCCTATTTGAATTAAATCGTGAAATTGTAAAGCGTGGGGTGCTGCTTAACCACTAGCGTATTTTCTATCATTCTGAGTATTGTACTAGACACATTTCAATCTCGTTAATTACCTCTGGCGTAAATTGAATTTTAAATCTACAAACCGCTCTGAAATCTATGAAAAAAATCCGTTATATTTTAAAAGCTGAAACCTACCGTTCGCGGTTATAGAGGTAAAAAGGTATACAGGTTGTAATTATAACGTGTAAAATGTTTCGATTTTGCTGTTCACAAATTAATTATTTCTATTAAGCTTTTACAAAGGCCACTGGTGATTGGTTACAATGGACCATGTACGGTAACGTCAACATATCCACCAGAGGCCAATATAACCAGAGCCCAACCAACATTCACAACAAGTTTAGAAACAAATAATTCTATTTAAGCGATATTGTGCCACTAGTGATATTTTGATAAGTATTTGTTGAATTCAATGGCACTGAAAGGCATGAGTTTCGATCCACTGGATATCTGTTGACTTTAGCTTGTATATTATATAGTTTTGCTTGATAATTATTGGGTATGTAAAGGGTACTTGCTACATCGTTAAATCCAATCCAATCTTTTTTATATACAGGTGATCTTCTACAGTCCTGTTATTTATAATCTTTATGACATTTTATTTTATACAAGCCAGTGTAACTCGATATCGAAAAAAATATTAAACATAAGTTGTAGTACTAGAGAAACTTGAGGCCAAAAGGCGAAAAGCCTGAAGATTGTGCCTCAATTAGCTGATGATGCTCTTAGAACAGAAAGCGATAAGAGTAGTGGGGTGGTCTCAAGTGCCCGACTGTCTATTTATAGCTCCCTCAATATAAATATCTGTGATGTTATTTATTAGTAAACTTTATTTTCGCAAAATTTTTTTTACTTACATTGTATGTAATGGAAGATTAAGATGATAATAAATTTGTGCGAACTGATTATAATACTGATTTTATTTCTGCATAATTAGAAATAAATAATAAATAAACACCACAGAAATTAGACAATCCCTAATTCCAGGAGCCAAAGGCTTGCGCGGAAGAGAGTTACACATTGAAAAACGCGGACATACAACCATATCCTCCAACAGTGCCAGTGCTGGAGCCGGGGCTCGAACCCGGTAGCGCGATACCCGGTCCATTAATCGCGATGGTGGCACCTCGCGCTTTAACTAATGCGGTTATCGGCTAGACCAATAAAATATTGGAAATAATTATTTTGCATTGCAGTTCTAAAGAAAAAAAAAACAATCAATCAGTGGTATTACGATTCTAAGTGGATAAAATAATCTAGAGTGGATAACTTTGAGTAAATTGCATACTAAAAAACAAAAAATGCAGAATCCCGATGGTTGTAAATTTTCAGAGATAACATGTTTTTATTTCACAACCTGCAGACAGTCACGTACTACAAATTAAATAAATCAACAATTTCAACATTAAAATTCGTTTAAATTGACCAGCAGTTTACATTAGTTTATAAAAAAGTACCGTCCATTTCCCTGCGAGTAAAAAAGTATTTTTCAAATCCTCAGGGCCCGATATATCCCCACAAATTAATTAAGAATAGTTACACCAGATAATTCTAATGCAAAGTTATTCATGTATGCCAACTGGCTGACAGAACCGTTGTTCGGCTTTAACTTGTTGAAATAAATCTCTTTAATTTCCGTCACTAATTTGATCATGTTAATGAAAACTTCATTCAGAGCTCTACCAAACACGTCGGTTCCACTGAACCAGATGTCTTGAATTACTCGATAAATTTACACTTTATATTGCAAACAGTGGCCCTGTGTTTACAGGTTCGCTTTTATTTTTAATTATTTTATCACCTACTCCTACTTTCCGCAGCTCTTGATGCACAATAACAGGCAAGGGTAAATATATCCACGAGCTGAGTTGTTGGCGTTGTAATTTTTTTAACAGAAATTCAATTGAAATGTGATTGGCACGATATTTGATTTATAAACAATAAATGGCACAATATTTGTATATGTGTTTTATGACGAGAAAAATAATAATTAGCGTTATTCCTTGATATTTATAAACATTTTAGAATTGTACTTGAAAAATGCATGTTAAATGATAAATATAATGACACCAAGAAAATCTGTCGGCGGCATAGTTAGTGTCACGATGTCTTGTTTGATTTGAGGCAGACACGAAACTAAACATATTAAGTAACTTAACCAATGTCCATTCTTCGGACCAATAATCAAACCTTCTTCAAGAAGATTTAAAATATTCCCCGCATAGTGTCAACAAGAAGGATTTTGAACTTCTCGCATTTTACACAAAGCTAGGCTACATCTCAGCGGAGAATATCTCGAATTTTGAAAGACATAGTTTAGCAAATGTTTTCGACTCGTCGAAATATGACACTAATATTGGAGAAATAAACTTATTAAAAAGCATTAAACAAAAATTAGATAACTATTATTTGGTACTCTGTGAAGCAGACAAAGGTAACATAATAACAATTTTAACTAAGTTAGAATATAATGAAAAAGCTATAAACAATCTTAAATAGCAACGACTTTGAAAAAAATTGCAAAAATCCCATAGACAAATTTCACTCTGAAATTGTCTCTAATTTAAAAAATGCAGTACTACTATTTAAAACAATGTGTATAAATTGAAGATTATGAACCCTTCAGCTCCCCTTCTTTATGGCATTCCGAAAATTCACAAAGAAAATTAACCCTATACGACCCGTAGTATCCTATATTAATGCCCCTTCTTATAAGTTGTGTAAAGAACTAAATTACATTTTATCAAGATCAACCAATTTTAAATCTAAATATTCTATAACTATACTTTCGAATTTATAGCTCACACAACTAAAATGAATTTTAAATAATTTAATAGATAATTCAGAAATTAGCATAAACGAAAAAATATAATTCAAAAATCTGTTAAAGGTTTGTATTGAACAAAACTATCTTCAATTTAATGGCGAATTTTATAGACAAAAAGGCGGCTTACCAATGGGTTCACCTTCAAAGGAGAAATCTCCTTTGATAGCTGAGATATTTATGGCAAATTTAGAAAACTTAATCTTCAACAGTAATAATAATTTAAATACACATACATGCTTTCTGTTGGACTCGTTATGTTATGTAGACGATATTTTTTGCCTATGGACCAGCACAGAAAGAAACATAAGTAATTACCTTAATTTCTTGATAGACTTACAAACTTTTCTTAACAACAACATAAAAATACCTGTGTCTGGTGATCTAATTCCGATAGGCAAATTGTCTTGACAGGTTTGAAAAGCATTGAAGCAATGTAATATAATTTTAGTATCAGATTCCTCTTGTGAAGACCGTAGCTCTTCTTGTATAGTATACTTCACACTTGAACCATCTTTGCTAGTACACAATGTGCACTGATCACTATGTGATAAGTAAAGGTTTGTACCATGAAAGTAGACAAGTTGTTCCTTATTTTTGCCATTGCTGAGGAATTTTTTCCAATCCCGAGGAATCTTGTTCTTAGGCCCTTTTATTAAGAATGTATTTCCACAACCCCTTCTTAATCTCTCAATGTTTTTAATAGATACATTTAAGTCAATAACCGTCACGAAATTTATCCGGATTAAGACAATCTCGGCGAGCTCACCAAAGGTTTCTGGAATGTTAGTGAGAGCCTGAAAGTAAGCTTGATTTCCAAAACAAGGAGTAGCTTGGCCTTATCTGTTTTTGGAGGACACCCATCAGCAGTTGCTAACACCCCCATTGTACTGGACCTAATGGATAGAACAACATCATATCTAGGCTAATTTTACGTTCCTGGGACAAGAGCAAAAGCTCCACTAAAAATAATTCTTTCTGTTTTTATCTCAACTAATCTATTTTGTGAGGACGTTATAATTATCTTCTCTTGAATGCTCCTAAATGTTTGAAGCTTTTGTCTCTTTAGTGGTTAATGAAATTTTGTATTCTTTAAAATAAATCCGTCTTGTAGGAAAGTGTTGTAGGCATCTTTCTCCAGACTATCTTTGCATTGAGTAAATATAACTTAAATATTAGGAGCAAGGAATATAGATTTTTTGTAAAAAGTCATTTTCTCTGTATTTCCGTGGTTTTCCATGTTTTCCCAGGATATACTATAATTGACAAAGGAAAAACAACTAAAACCTTAAACTACATGGCAATACCAACAAAAAAATATGTGAGTTAGAAATACCCACGGGGGTAGGGGTATACACTAGCCTTCGTTCTACATGGGCAAATCATAAATTTAATGGCCAGCGGATCTTCTACTAGGAATAGCCTTTATATTAAATGTATTACTAATTTTATACCACAATTGACAACGTTCGAAATAGCGATGGGAATTTCTGTCCCGTTCTTCATCTCAAAGCTTATCGAATTCGCCTTCACTGATTTTCTCCAATGAAAAACCGATTTACATACAAAATATACAAGACTACTTGTATTCGTGGACGGCAACCATACCAATAGAATAAATTATTAATTGGATATATAATTGGAATGACGCTTCCTAATATAAATAAATTAGTTTCAAGAGGTTATACGGCGCGCACATGAAAAAATTCAAAATTAACATTACAGTGCATTAGAAAACGATTTTGTGATCAAATTTTTTTTTATAATTGTTGCCACTAATGAACTAAAATTTTACTTAGTGAGATTCTATTATATTTTTGCTACAATTTAATAACTGCGACTTTTCATAATCCCTGCTTCATAAAGAATGAATGTAAAATGTATATATGTTCGATTTATTTATCGAAATGTAATAAAAAATATTTTAAAAAAAGCTTTTATTTAAATGCGTTAAATGAAAATAAACTTTGAAGTAAATCAAACCCATCATTTTGTTACATTATGTAATTTATTTTATGATGTTTTCTTAAAAAAATGTTTTCTTAAAATGTTTTCTTAACCTCCTCTCAAGTTACCGAAGTAATCCCTTGGAAGATCTCAAGGATCTTGTGCTAGGTAAAGAGAGACGAGGCCCTACAGTTTAATGTGGACTCCGAACCACTCTTGGGGCAATTTTTTTTAATGCAAAATTATTTCGCCTTGCAGGAATCGAACCAACTTCGCTAGGCAACTCAGTTTACTAGTCAGACGCTTTAACATACTGAGCTACCGTAAAGGAGATTTGACCTAAACAAACTAACTAACTAACAAACTAACAAACACTGCAAGTTTAATAAAAGCTTTTAGAAATATATAAATTTGCAAACATTAAATTAATTTGGTAAACCCAACGACATTATGCATTTTGTTTTTATCACTAACTGATTAACAAACTGTACGACTCCTCTATATTTTAATAACAAAATGAGACTTCCTGTGGGACATGCACAATAAGTTCACTTTCTATTTTAATATTTTAAACCATATTATCCGAATGATCCTTCTGATATTATTTGAAAAAGCAATGTAACGAGTTACTAGGAACCATTCTAAAGTAAATGTTCTTTAGACATTCGGAATTTCTAGCAAATCTAACCTATTAAATATCTAATCAATGTATTTTTTTCTGAAATGAAAGCCATCTATTTGTGTCAATGTGGGATACGTGAAAGAATAGCAGCCGTTTCAGCAGTGACTCAGCGTTTCTCATTCTGTTGATTTATTTTCTCTGTTCTACTGTTAATTATTATAAGTTGCTGTCAGTAAATTTAATTATCATCATTATTAACACAATTGAGTTGATTATGTCCTGCGACAACTTTCCAAGGGAAGTTTTATGGCCGATTTTTATGTGTATTAACCACCTGATTAAGAAAAAATGAGCCTTCCAGAGAGTGGCTGGGGCATAAAACGTTATATTGTTATTTTTTATGGGATTTTACAAATTTCTTACTTAAGCGCGTAATATAACAAACGAAATTACAGAAATATTATGGCGTGAGGTGGCAATCGCGATCAATCACACGGGTATCACGCCACCGGATTCGAATCCCGGCTCCGGCACTGTCGGAAGGAAATAGTTATATGTCTGCGCTTTTTCAATTTGTAACCCCCTTCCGCCTTTGGCTTCTGGAATTGGGGGTGGTCTAATTTCTGTAGTGTTTATATATATTAGCTTGCTCGCAATGAAATTCATAAGAAATCTAGATAGAGTATAATTTTAAACTCTTTGCGTAGTACTAAGGAAGCAATTTTTTTATAATTAAGAATTTAAATTACATAAGAATTATCAACAAAATCTCTCCTTGAAAGTCACTAAAAACAATAAATTCACAACAATTTTTTAAATTGATATTTGACTTTTCTACTTAAATTTCCAGGATGTAAAATTGAATTATAAATTCTATTTTTGCTCTAAAGAGAAAACTCATATATTTTCTAGTCCTTGAAATTTTGTCTTATTTCAATATGTATATAAGGAGTAATCTTTATTTATATTTTACATAATTTAAGAAACACATCCCTTGAATTTGTTGGCATATGTAACCAAATTGTCCACTTCAGGCGGAACGGATATTACGGACTGACCAGTATATTTGAAAGTAAAATCAACCTAACAGGATCTTTCACACCTTTATTTTTCTCTCATTTTCTCTCCAGGAATAACACCGGCGTTAAGCTAAAATTGAACTTACCTACTGAACCAATACTTGAGACTCCTAGTAATATATTTAACGTAAACGTCGGTGTTGCTACAATTCGAATTATATTTACCTAGTATTTTGTAGTAAAATAAATATTTAGATACATAAATAAATTATTATTTACAATGCATATATAAGGGGTGAATGTGATCGACAGGGTCATTGTGAATAATGACAGGACATTGTGCATGATACTCAACATACCAGCCAACATTTATAATCTACAATGCCACCAAATAAGCTTGAAATATAACTTATTATCACAAGCTGAACTGTTGTGAACTTTTACGTTGTATCTTCAATAGCAGTTGACAACGATACCCCCCAACCCATTGTTGATGGATCCGGTGATTATTTCAGAATTGTTTATGCTTTATCTACTAGAGTTGTAACTGAGTCATAAAATTGATCTTCTTGCACAGCTATTATTAATGTCAAACAATGTCTTGGATTGTTTCTGGCTTGATTAAGATTATAAATGCACAGTCATATAGAATCCCTCATATTTGTAACTCAAAATTTTCCCATTTTTCTAATATTGCCGCTACAGTTCATGATTTGCTTATGCCATTTTCGTTCTTCTGAAGTTAGTATTCTTAGTTTTAAAGAAAATTACATTCCGATAAACTATTGGTTCATTTTTGACTCTTTTTTGTTGTTTAGAAACAAGTTTTTTGAGTTCTCTTCTTCATTTCCTTTGGTTGCATGTGATTCACTGTTGCCTTTGCTTGAGAAGTTTATACCATTTCAATATTTTTTTATCTATGCGATTATCGTTTCATTATATGATTTATATGGCTTAAAATTCTTTTTGTATTCAAATTTATAATGGTTTCATAGGGAAGATTATCACAGTATATACTTATTGGAACGTGTCAATTTTCAATTTTAAGAAGACATTTTTTGAGTATAATTTAATACCTCTTTAAAATTTTTAAATGGAAAGAGGATGTGTGTGATAGCTCTTTTGAAAGGGTTTTTAATTTTCTAGCCAGCAATATAAGATTTTTTGAATTTTGTATATTCTTCATCGAGAAAATTAAATTTGCAAATTTTGAATATTTGAAATATATATAGAATAGAATAGAATATATTTATTAACCTTTTTTGCCATACAAAATATGAATAAGGTAAGTCAGTGTTATAGTAAATACGGCCAAAATTGAAACTGGTCAGTTTAAAGCACAGGACCGTGCGCACTGAACTTGATATTTTGTCCTATATATTTGGCAATGGTATCGAGATTCGAACGGTAGTTGAAACTATGCAGGCGAGTCCGAGACTGGCAATGTAATCAGCCTGAATGAACCATCTACGACTGCACTGGTTTAAAGGTAATAAAACGGACAGGCCTACTAGCACAAAAAAAACTCGTAAATCGTTTCTTATCAGTCAACGTGGAAGTCTAACAACGTGCTGTCTATGTGCCAGTGCAGTGAATAAATACCTATTATAATATCAAGCGTAGGAGTTTAGTTAGTTACTGTTCATATTTATAAATATTTACTACTGTATGAAAGGTAAAATATTTTAATTATTTACTAATTTACCATGGCTTTCTGGAGACCATTTGAAACAGAGGATAATATAATAACGCCCGAAAATCCCGAAATAGTTGAATCGGTTATTGTCGAAAAAGCCGAAATAAATTTAGAGTTTAAAAACCAAGATTTACACGTACAAAGTCAACGTATTATTTTAAATATACATGAATTTTTGAAAAGCGAAAATCCTGAACAATGTGAGAAAGAAATAATACGACGTATTAACGAATTAACTAAAATATCAAAATCAACAATTTATCGCGTAATTCAAGAAGGCGATGTTATAGATCACAGCGCAAAGAGGAAACGGAAAAATACGAAATTAAAAAATATTGATGATGCCACTAGAGATGTAATACGGCGTATAATTTATAATATGTATGAAGAAAATATAGTTCCTACGTTAAAAATGTTTCAAGAAAAATTGAGCGATTATCCTGATTATAATTACAGGTCTTTAGATACACTACGAAATGTCTTATTAGAATGCGGTTTTAAACATAAAAAACTTGACAGTCGTATGGTATGGTAATTATGGAATCGCGACGTATAGTTTCACTTCGAGTAGATTATTTAGAAAAATTTAGAGAATATCGTAAACTAAACAGGCATATAGTGTATCTAGACGAGACGTGGTTGATGTTGTTCAGTGTGGTTGGATAGATAGTTCGCACAATTGTGTTTTAAATACTCCATGTTCCAGAGGAAAACGCGTTATCATACTTCATGCGGGAAGTGAAAATGGGTTTGTACCCAATGCGTTGCTTTTGTCGGCCAAAAAAATATCGCAGTCTTCTGCAGACTATCACGAAAACATGACAGCCGATCTATTCGAAAAATGGTTTTCTCAACACCTTCTACCAAATATTCCGCCAAATTCGGTAATTGTATTAGATAATGCTTCTTACCACTCGCGTATATTAAATAAAATACCAAATAACAGCACAAAAAAGGAAGACATTTTAAAATTCATGAGAAAAAAAATGGAAATTCCTGTAAAAGTTCCAATAAAACGTGAATTACTGAAAAGAATAAAAGAACAGAATTTCAAAAAGGAATATGTTACTGATAACTTATCCAATATACACGGTCATACACTTTTGCGGTTACCTCCATACTATTGCATATTTAATCCTATCGAGATGGTTTGGGGAACACTAAAAGTACCTTTACGAAAATGTAATAACTCTCCAACGTTAAGCGCGATAGTAGCTGATCATATAAGAGAAGTAATAAATGACATTGACAATAATACTGATTTATGGAAAAATTGCGTTAGGCATGTAATTGGAGAAGAAAATCGATATCCAACGCTACCCCCTAGTGCGCCGATTTTAATTCAACTGGATAATGATTCCTCATCAGAAAGTGAAGATTCGGCCGCGTCAATTAACATTTAACTTGCCTTCATTTTTTCATTCACTTTTTTATTGTTACATTTTGTGGAATATATTTTATTTAGTTGAAAAGAAATTTTAATTTAAGTTACTTCATTCTATAGAAATATTTTAATTTTGTTTTTATTTATGTTTTATATATACAAATATTTATTTTTGTTTTCATATAATAATCCTTTGCTTTGTTCAAGAAACTTACGTTTTTATTTTAGAAGAAACTTAAATTTCTATTTTATTTTTGACTAAAATCGTTGCCCCTCGTTAATCTAACCTGTCCCATTCCCTCCTGGCAAGATATGTTCATACCTTCTCGTTAGTCCTTGCTGAGCAATAACATATTTCAATATAATATGGGTTAACTTTAAAACTAAAACCAATAAATTTAAATATTTAGACTTTATATCTAAAACTGATATAATACCTCAAAAATATGTTATTGACGAAATGAACCTAATAAATAAGAATTAATAAAAATGAATACAATTTTAACATTTTATTATGACAATCATTTCTATTTACCTCCGGCCATGTACAATAAAGAGATACCGACTGTTTTTGCCGGCTTTTAGTTTTTATACGGTTTCAATTCCGGTCGTATACACTTTAATTATCTAAAATACATAAATATAAAATCCAAAAAATTGGACATAGTAAAAACAAACCAATTCGATTTACAGATAATAAAAAACATTTGATAAAAACACCTGTAAGCATAAAATGTACACATATACACAGGTTTCATGCAATAATGAAGGTACCTGGGAGATAATACGTTTATACAATCTATGCCATGTTATAGTTGGGAAGAAACATATACGAGACTGTTTACATTTCCATAATTGGCACAAAAAGTTAAACTGAAACGTGCCGCTCAAAGTGCCGCGTTTTTTGCTTTGGGAGTCTGGTCGGCTTGTGGGTATATCAAAAAACGTGTCACGTTTCAGCTTAATTTTTGTGCTAATTATGGAAATGTAAACAGTCTCGTATATGTTTCTTCCCAACTATACAACACTCAGTAATAAACTCTTCCAAAGTATAAAAACAACCTTCGATTAAAAATGATTTTAAATTTCTTTTAAACTCAGCAAAACAGCGTGACAATTTAATTGCATTAGGTAAAATGTTAAAGAGACTACAACCTGCGTAGACTGGCGACTTTTTATATTTCTCGTACAAGCATTTACCAAGACAGAACTTTTCTTTATTTCTTGTTGGGTAATCATGAAAGTCTATATTTTTTTTAAAATTTGGTTTGATTTAGATATACAAAACATAATATTTTCAGTATATAGATTGATGTAAAAGTTAATATGCATCTACACTTAAAAGATTCACGGCATGACTCCCTGTAATCTAAGTTAAACATTAGTCTCAATATGCGCTTTTGTATTATAAAAACGCGAGTAGATTCTGTAGATTGACCCCAGACCGTAATATTATAGCTTATTGCTGAGTATACTTGGGCATAATATAATGACAATAAGGCAGTTTCATTTAAGTCATTTTTTAAAGAAGACAGCGCAAAGAAAGACTTGTTCAATTTAGAGCATACCTGGTTAACATGTTCAGAAAAATAGGGGCCCAATATACTTCCTTGTGGCGTACCAAGGTCTGTATTATATAATTGGGAGTCCACCTCTCCTACTCTAACAACCAGAAACCTGTCCGTCAAATAAGATTTTACCCAATCATTAATCGATGGTACGATGCCTATTGCTGCTAATTTATTTGACAAAAAAAATCGGGTTTATAGCGTCAAAAGCCCGGTAGAGATAAAAAAACACACCAAATACTAAATACATACTCGCTGGAGTCTATCTTATCATGAACGTACTGCATAAAGTCAATCGTGGCTGTTTCAGTTGAGCGACCAACTCTAAAACCATGCTGGCAAGTTGTTAATAATTTATTTATATTTATATTTTATACAATCAAATGTATCCTGAAATATTTTATGTACGAAATATCTGTCGAATCTGATATTTCTAATTAATTTTTTATTATAACATTCAATTTAAATGTATCATTTTTTCTGATACGCAGGTGGAAAAATACCCAACAATAAGAAAGAAGTAAAAAGAGTTTGTTTTTACATGTCAGAAAATATTAAAATTTCTTTATTTGCTACAACTATGCAAACTTATGATTCTAGTTATGTATCGCTAATTGTCAAGTTGATCATTATTTTAACAGTGAGCCTTTCGGTTACCCAAAGAATTGAAATTTTGATATTATGAGGATGTGGTGATAAAAGAAGAACGCAGAAGCAGGCATGCGAGACCTTCAGCATTAAGTATCCTGACCGTCGCAAGTCTACGGTCAGTAGAGCAGAAAACAAATTCCGTGAGTTTGGAAATGTCACAGAGATTCCTAAATCTGGTAGAAAACGCATTTTAGACAATGAATAGGAATTGGATAAACTGTTAGATATTCAAGATAATCCACATAAAGCTACAAAACAAGTTACCGCCGATAATGATCTTAGTGGAAGGTCCATATTGCGTCTTCTAAAAAATTAACCACTCTTATAAAATTCATTTGGTTCAAGAAATTAATGACGATGACCCTGATCGCCTAATAGAAATTTGCGAAATCATGGCACGTAGATGCCAATAGACGGTGACTCAAACTTCCACGGCTACTAAATCCATAATGCCATTTCACTAGCTGGACTTATCTACGATATAAAATTACTTCTGCATCATCTACCATATAAAAATTGCTTCTGCACCACGCTCTCCACAATTATTGATAAGCACGCAAAGTACTTTCAATATATGAATCTTACATCGAACCACAAACTTACTGCTGACTTTCTTCTATTATAATTTTCTATGCGTATTTGATCTTGTGCCCGAACTTCGGCGTCCGAAGAAATTTAAGCTATAATATCAATGTTAATATTTCCAAAATCTAAATATGACTGATCCAACCATCGATATTTGATTCTAAATGAAGCCACTTTTGTACTATCGCTTTGCGCAGCTTGAGTGAGATCAAAAGTATCATGAATACGAGAGATGATTAAGTTGCGAGTTGCCAAGGCTTCTTTTTTTGGAGCCATTTTAAATTTAAAAATTTTAATGAAAATTACAGTTGGATAAATAAAAAATAATTACGTCACTGGGTGTGGCACTATTAAAGATGTTACTTAACTGAGTAGCATATAGAATGGTTCGACTAAACAGTAGGTAATTCAAGAGTTTTGAAATAAGACTCGAAGAAATATAAACAAATGCGATTACCGCAGTACCCCATGCCAAGTTATAACGAATTCAAATAAAAAATAATAAACCAACGGTAAATGAACGAGATATACTTTGTTGTATAAAAATGAACAGTAAAATCCAATGAAATTCAATTATCTGAGGAAGAAGAAGATAACTTTTTTCTGATGAAACAACATTCGTCTTAAATGAAACAGTCAACAAACAGAACTGTAGATACTGGAGTGTAAAAATCCACATTGACAACCCTAATCAAATTGATGAAATATTTGGTATCAGCAGGACGGAGCTACACCACATTTTGCATTGGAAGAGCCTATCTTTGAAATTAAGTGGCCTGCCTGTTCTCCAGATTTGACCCCGCTTGACCATTTTTTATGGGGTTACTTAAAATTGAAAGTTTACTTCAACAGACCAAATAACGTCGATGATTTAGAAGGCAGAACAAGGCAAGAAATTAATCAAACCACCCAGAAATCGATACAAAATATTTTATAAGAATTTCAGCAACGCTTCCATTATTGTCGAAGAAGCTATGGGCGCCCAGTTTTAACATTTGAGTTAAACTGTTTCATGTTCTTTTGTTTACTTAGTAATATTGAAAATGTAATATTTTTCAATAAAAAAAATTTGAAAAATTCAAAAATCCTATATTATCTTAATTAAAAATCCTTTCAAATGGGCTAACACACGCACCCACGTATCCATTTAAAATTTTTAAAGGGGTAGCTGTCACTCCAAGGGGGTTGAAGGGGGAGGTATAAAATTATGCTCAAAAAATTTCATTTTATAATTAAAAATTGACGTATTCTAGGATTTTACTCATTTGTTAATTACAGAGGTAATGAATTTCCGTTAGCTATGGTCCTCACTGTATATATTTTCCTAAGTCTGTTTTCATATTTTACAAAACAAGAGCTACCAAAAATTTATTACTTTTATGGAAATCTTCAATCATCTGCTTTATATTCATACTTTTACTTTTTTCTGTGTACAACTTTTGACAGTCTTATATGTTCATATATTTTTTAAAATGTACGCACTTTTTATTTACCTAAATGCCTAAATTTGTCAACTAAATGCGACTAGATATTCGGTAAATCTTTGAGACAACTTGTATAGTTATAGCGGATTTTTTCTATTGCATTTTTATTATCAGCAGATTAATTTTATGGATACCGTGCTTTAGGAGCAATTGCAGATATTTGTTTAAGTATTTCTAGTTGGAATAATAATAAAAGTACAATAATTTGAGGAATTAATTGGCGTAATTGACCTTATTTATGAGATATTTTATTTGAACATCGATCCATTTACTCACTTATTTGTTTAAAATCTCATTTTATTACTTGCCGTTCTATACAATAATTGCCGATATATTTTTATACAAGATTAGCTCGAGGTTGTACTAATTAAGACTCGGTTGTAAAATAAGGTTCAATTTATTGGAATATTAAAGTAAATACAAATTAACTATGTTAAATTATATTTGGCGCTTGGAAAGACGAATATTTTTAGCTTCATTAACTGCAAGTGAGGATATGACACTGACAAAAAGTGGCCGCGAACACTAAGCACTTTTGAAAAATTTAAATAATAGAGTTGGGAATATTATAAACAATTGCGGAACTACACTGAGGTGGTTAAAAAAATAAAAAGAGAGCATATTTAAATGCAAAATTTAGAACCAATGACTCTAAAATTATCTGGAATTATCTAATGTACCATTGCATTTAAAGAGTCCAGACATGATTAACGTTTATTTCATAAACAGTATACACAAATCAGATTTCAATAGCAGACCTTTAATATATTACGTACCTTTGGAAATATGTCAGCTAATTTTGATTTTACTCTCGTAAATGAAGATACAATATTACAAATTATAAGAAAAATTAAATCAAATGCAATGGGATCAGATATTATTAATTTAATGATGTCAAAGTACTGCTGTCAATATATTATACCCTATATCACTCATGTAGTTAATAGTTGTTTATTGTTAAATAAGTTTTCTTCCCAGAGGAAGCAAGCTTATGTAATACCGATTCCCAAAGTGTCAGAGCCATTGTTACGGAGAGATTTACGTCCAGTAAGCATACTACCAACTTTGTCGATAATCTTGGAAAGAGTTATATACATTCAATTAATGTCTAAATAGTCATGAAATTCTACTGTCACCAAACTGGCGTTAGGAGAGCACACAGTTGCACAACTGCGTTATTAAAAGTTTCAGACGATATTTTAGAGGCATCTGATAGTAACAAAATCACAGTTTTAGTGCTATTAGACTTTACCAAAGCTTTCGATACCATCTAACATAGGTTGCTTATCTCTATTCTCCATTTTATCGGCTTAGGTAAAGATGCAGTCAGTTTATAAGCGAATTACTTAAATAATAGAACTCAAAGAGTAAAAATTGAAAATAATTGTTCGACTGTGTGCGGGCTTAGAGTCGGAGTTCCCCAGGGGTTAATACTGGGGCCCCTATTATTTAGTATTTACACCAGTAATTTTTGTAAAAAATTGACTCACTATACTTCTCACATGTATGCACACGACACACAATTAACACACAATTATATTTGTTTTTTGATAAAAATAAATACACCACAGGTAATGACCACAGGTAATGACAACCCCCTTTATCCCGGAAGGCTCTAGAAGAGCCTTGTGTGGGAGGGGGGTACACATTTAGAGACAAGGGACACACACCCAATATCCGTGTATAGTGAAAAAATCCCTCTCACAGTATTTTCCACTGCCACGACCGGGGATCGAACCCGGAACTTTTAGGTGAGAGGCAAGTGCGCTCACCTCTCGACCATCAGTCATAAAGTTGTAGAAGCAGCCATGAAGATTAATTCAGATCTTAATATTGAGGAGGTTTCAAAATAACATATTTTGTTTCTAAATCCTGTCAAATCAAAGTTGGTTTTATTTGGCAATAAATTAACTGTTGCTAGAATTGTTGAAAATTTTACTATATTAGTAAATGACACCAATATACCGATTCTGCATACTTCCTGTAATCCGGGACTAGATTTTGAAAACACATTTCGATTTACATCACAAATCGCCACATATATACAAAAATCATATTTGTCCTCAAAATTGCTTTATCCACATCGAAATGATCTATCAGAGAAAATAAAAACATCACTATGTGAATCACTTGATTTGTCAAATTTTTCATATTGTGCTAGAATACAGCTAACCCAAAATTCATGTGTTAGATATATATTTGAAATACGCCGTATAGAGTATATATCACACAAATTAAAAGAAATAAAATGGTTGAATATGAATAATCGGTTAAAACTACAAACTTTTTGTTTATATCATCGTATAATTTGCAGCAAGACGCCAGTTTATTTATTATAACAGAATTCGCTTTCGATCTGATATTCATTATATCAATGTTAGAAACAGGAATTGCATAACACCGCCATTTCATAAAACTAGTCTTTATGAAAGGTCTTTTAGTTTTAATATATCTAAACATTATAATTCTGTACCTACAGGTATAAAACAACAAACTGAGTGAAACTTTAAAAACCACTTTTATAATAGTCCGTAACTATCACTATTTGCAAACATAAAAATTTATATTTTAATACGTATTCAATATTGCATCTCAATTTAATTATAGTTTAGCTATTATTTTTAGGTTTAGGTATAAATCTCCTTGCAATGTATCTTGTCTAGTTGTCTAGGTGAGTGTTAAACCGGGGGGGGGTGGGGATGGCTCGTTTCTGTCCGCTCGAACATAACCTAATGGTTCTCATTTGTATTATTTTCTTTTGTAGCACAATTCCATGTATTTTATTGTAAAGTGGGAAGGAAAATAAATTCATTATTATTATCAGTTGTTCTATATTTGTCATAGCCAGTAAATGTCAATGTTATGGCACAGAAAAAAATGTGGTTATGGTGCAGAAGTTTATTTTTTGTTTTGTGTGCTATTCTAATGAAATAAAGAAGCTCATTATTATAGTGTTGCTGTTTAATAGAAGAAACTACTTAATTATAAGATATTTATCAGGTTATGGGCCCAGATCAGCTTTATTAACCTCTTCACAATAAAATTGTGAGAGATTACTAAAATTGGTTCACAAACAAAAATTGAGAGAACATCAAATCTTTACGTTTTGAGGTCCTAGGAACCCAAAAGAGTGGTTTTTGAAAAATGTCTGTGTGTGTGTGTATGTGTGTTAGCACGATAGCGCCGAAACTACTGAACGGATTTGAATGAAACCTTGCATGTGCGTTCCTTAGTGCCCCAGAAGAACTGAAAAGGTTTTAGTTGAGATCGGATTACGTTTAGTGCCATTTTGGCGCAACAAGTTGTTTATTTTATAATTACCTTCAATTTGCAATAGAACCATTGAAAAGCAGTTAAAATTCTGATTTCAACGATATATCACACTTCCACCCTTTCGATTTGGTTTCCGTGAACAAATTTAAAAACAAAGCAAATATGAAGCATAGATCGCATTTTGCATGACATGATCGATGCACGTAGTCGTTACATCGTGAAACTCGCCACATCACGTATCAATTCACGTGTGAGGGTTTCTTCACTGCTCTAGGAGTAGAGCGGATTACGTTTAGTGCCGTTTTTATATGTATATACAGACAAATTGAAGAATTAAACTACAAATATTCCTCTAAAATTTCCTAAAATTACTGAAATGCTAATGTTTCATTTAACAAAGACAGCCGCGAGCGATCGGATTGCAATGAGCAAATTTTAACGATTGTCATTGTCATCGTTTGTCATCCGATAACGTTGGTGTCATGTCATGTTAATAAAATTTCGGCATATTTGTAACTTTTAGTGGATTGTCACAAACTTTAAAGGTAGATGTAACAATATCAATATCATATGCTTTCTGTACCTTCGTTGGTGAATTTATTATACATTATCACTTTACCAATTTTCAGTTTGTTGCTTTACAAACCTGTAGTATTTAGGATAACTAGACTTTCTTAGACGTTCAAGTGATGTTAAAGTTGTTGATGTCCTAATAGTATATTATTCAACGAGCTATAATGTAGGTAATGACTCGCATAAATGATTGTAAATTCATTAAGTTGATGGTTTTTTTAGTGCCCCAGAAGATCTGAAAAGGTTTTGGATGAGATTGGATTACGTTTAGTGCCGTTTTGTCGCACAATTTAATGCTCTTTTCGGCTTCAAAGATCCACCGAGTGGGGAGGTTCCAGCCGCTTCCAGTAGCTGCCGATCTTTTTTGTAAAAATAATACGACGAACTTATAAAAATGGAGACATTAATAACGATGCTTCAGTTATTCAAATTAAATGGAGAAGGACATTGGATTGTATGGGGATTTCAGACTTCAATAATACTGAAGGGAAGAGGTTTACGCGATATTGTGACGGGGAAAAATCAAAAGCTAGAAGAGTCTGCGGCAGAAAGCACAATGGGTTATGTAAGACACATGAACCCAGAAGATTTTAGCCACATTAATGGAACAGAACCAACTCAAGCACATGCTCATTAGCGTTCACTTACTGCAACAAAAGTTTCTTTCTTTGAAATATAATCATAATAATCTGTCACTGTTTATCTCCGAATTAGAAAAAATAAGATCGAAGCTTAAACAAGCTAGAAAGGAAAATATGGTGATCACTAAGATGACAATATCACTACCAAGCCCATACAAACATTTTATATCGGCCTGGGAGTCTGTTGACCAAAAACGACTCACACTAACAGATTTAATAGCACAACGATTCACAGAAGAGAAAAGGTTAAAATCATCAGATAGGACTACAGCCCTGACATTCATGAGAAAAAAGAGGCTCATGTTAAGGAAGGAAGTGATAAAAACATGGAAGAAACTTTGTGTTTCACATGTAAGAAAGCTGGATACATCGAAGAAACTGCTACAGAAAGAAATTAATAAATTGCTTTATTGTAAGAAAACAGGTCATAATATTATAGTAGAATGTTGGCAGATGCGGTATAGAATTCAAATGTTTTGGTGTTTTATGCAAGAGGTTCTCAGACAACTTTTTAAAGCTTCAGTAATTCTTGGTCTGTAACTCGATTATGAATAAATAAATATTAGCGGTTATTTTTGTTAGAGAGTGATGTCTACCAAATACTTTACCTTCTTGTTATTTCTCAATAACTTCCTTTTGAAACAATGCCATAGCATTTACCAAATCTTATATCCAAGAAAATTAAATCGTTTTTATCAGAGACTACAAAATATGTTTGATGATTCGCCTTAAAGACATTTCATTTTTGTTTTAAATTAAGAATACAATGGAAAGCTTTGTTCTTTTAAGTCTTTTTAGAATTGGATTTAAATATTAGATTTAAAATTACATGTAATATTTTAGCTTTTGTTCTTTAAATTAGTATTATGCGGTAAAGTAAAATGTATTGGCATTATACATTGCAAGTGACATAAATCAAAGATTTAGGGGGAATTAATTGAGTACGAACGTTCCTGCTAACGCAACTGAAAAAATAAAGCCCTCAGGAAAAACGCAAAAAGTTAAATACAATTTATTACTTTTGAATTACATTTAAACGACCTATTCCGCTAATGTTTGAAAATAGTTAATGGGTTCGCATTAATGTTATTTGTCAAATTACTTGCTTGATTTACATTGTATCAAATTTTAAGCATGGAAAATACTTCTGGGCGTGATGTGTACAGGGTGTCTCACTTGCTTATTTCAAATGGAACACCCTATATATTTTAGGGTTTTCGAAAAGAGCATACAATTCTGAGTCGAAAATATGTAGCATATCATATACCTAAACCTAGCCGTTTCAAAGATATTTGACATTTTATAGAAAATTTGACAGGTGCAACGGTTTGCAAGAACCGTTATAACTTTCTTCGTGTAAAAGATCCTCATTTGCTTCTTGTCACGTAAAAAGAACACAAGGAGAACTATATTCTACAACTGGAATAAATTCAATAATATCATATCAAGTGTTCCGTTTTTCACGTTACATTTTGTCAACTTCAAACCGCGAAAACTTGTTTAGGTCAAATAAAACACTCTATATTTTTTTACGTCAAGTTGTGTAAAATTGAATTCCCTTTTTTCTGATATTAGCATTATGGGGGTTAAAGTTACAACCTTTTGAAATATTTGCGATTTTATTAGAAATTCATGAATTGTTGTAATTATTTCATCAACATAGCCATGATTAGAAACAGTCAGTCATTATCTTATGTCAAAAAATGCCAGTACGTTTAAATTATAGGAACGAAAACTTCTTAAATTTGTTTATTATTTATGGAGAATGTGATAAAGTAATATCAAGAACTTGCAGCACATTTGCTACTCGATATCCACAAAAACGCAAAATAACACTAACACTGTAACATGCGTATTAATCGAATTGAAGATATGGCATGAACTAAAATAGCAGAGATAAGATCAATTTAAAATATGATTTCATTTTAATTTAATAATTGCTCAAAATTCCGCCCTCGAACCTCGATACATTTTTCGCACCTTCGGATTAGTTCCTCATGGGTAGCTCTTCTAATCGAATACTGTGATATGTTTTGAAATGCATTTCTTACTCTTTGCATACAATCTTCAATGGTTGTTAATGGACTCTCATAAGCTTTATTTTTAATAGTTCCCCAAATGAAATAATCCACAACTGATAAATTGGGCGAGCGAGGAGGCCATAAGAAAGGTCCATTATTGGCAATCCATTGATCATAAAAAGTTTCTTGTAAATAATTATTAATTAAATATGCGTTATGTGGGGTAGCACCGTCGTGCTGATAAAAAATATCTCTATGTTCTACGAGAGGTAAATTTTCTAAATAGTTATTATTCAAATTTTATAAGATATTCAGATATCTTTCATCTTAAAAAAAAAACAAAAATTTACCTATAAATATTAGCAGAAGAGAAAATTTAATTTACCGTTTAAATTTTCCTGTAAATTGTAATGCCACCACTCTATCGTTTCTTATAACACAGTAAACATTGAACTGCCAACTTTCCTGAAAGTTTCGCTCTCTGAACATATCAGGATTTGAGTCACTCCAATAATGCGAATTGTGTCTATTAAAAAGTCAATTTTTAGTAAATTTTGCTTCATCTGTCCATATAATATATCCCAAATAAGAATCGTGACCCTCAGACCTTATTAGAATAAACTCACAAAAATTCTGTCTTCTAAGGAAATCTGTTTCTTTTAATCCTTGAACCATATGGAATGAAAACGGATGAAACTTATGTTTTAATAAGATTCTGTGAATTGAATTCTTGCATAGTCTCGATTCCAGAGCTGCTTGTCTAATGACATCCTTGGAAATGCATGAAAATATCCCAGAATGACTATTTCAATGCTTTAGTCATCAACAATAGGCTTTCTTCTTTGCATTTTTGCCTTTACAGAGCCATAATTTTTAAAATTTTTCAGTATGCGTTTTGCAGTGTTTGGTGACGGTTTCCGTTTTTCTGGATATCGAGTAGCAAATGTGCTGCAAGTTCTTGATATTACTTTATCATATTCTCCATAAATAATAAACAAATTTAAAAAGTCTTCGTGGGTGTAATTTGAACGTGCTGGCATTTTTTGACATAAGATAATGACTGATTGTTTCTAATCATGGCTATTTTGATGAAATGATTACAACAATTCATGAATTTCTAATAAAATCGCAAATATTTCAAAAAATTGTAACTTTAACCCCCACAATGCTAATATCAGAAAAAAAGGGAATTCAATTTTACACAACTTGACGTAAAAAATACAGGGTGTTTCATTTGACCTAAACAAGTTTTCGCGGTTTGAAGTTGACAAAATGTAACGCGAAAAACGGAACACTTGGTATAATATTATTGAATTTATTTCAGTTGTAGAACGTAGTGTTGTTTTTACGTGACAAGAAGCAAATGAGGATCTCTTACACGAAGAAAGTTATAACGGTTCTAGCAAACCGTTGCACCTGTCAAAAATAAAACGTGAATATAGGATATGCTACTTATTTTCGACCCAGAATTTTATGCTCATTTTGAAAACTCTAAAATATATAGGATGTTCTATTTGAAATAAGCTAGTTGGTATCGACTTCCGGTATAAGCGGAAGTGCCAGCTGCTTGTAATTATTTTAGCTGGATTGGCCACACCGACATTAGTCATTATATAAATTTTCAAAATTTATTCTCTATATCGATCGATTCAGTTCCCGGTGAGACACACTGTATATGGGGGCTACTTCATAGGATGCAAGATTTGTAATTTTTTAATTATGTTAAGTCTGCTTTAAACACAATTTTCTTCTGTCAGAAGTTAATGCAGCTTTAAGTTAAATTAAGAAATTTGCAACTAAAGTTACACCTCTAAAGTCACTACACCAGGTGAATTTCAAATATTCGTTGCGAGAAAATGACTAGAGGCTATATCAGTAAGGCACGTTAAAAATGTTATCTATTTTTTGCCAAAAAAAGCCTTGCACTTGTGCCGGAAATATCGTCTTTGTGCGTAAGAGCTGTCATTACAAACCTGTTAAACAATATATCATTATGCATGTCATTTAAATTTAAATATAATTCTAGCCCTATTAAATTAAACAAGAATATAATTTGTGAGAAAATAACAACTATAACCAACAAAACAAATATTTGTACATAATAATTATTAATACATCAATAGAAATTGTTCATAATCATTTAATGAGCTTGCAGTTCATCGGAACTGCAATTAATAATGAAACATATAAAACATTATCTATGACCTGTATAACGTAGTAATATATTTTTAGTGGAATTGTTTTATACATATAATCTATCTTATATTGAAATATTACTAACCATAATGATAGAAAACTTATGATTATACAAATTTATCGGTTATTCTCCACAGCTTCAACAATGTTGTTTCTGCCTCTCCGGGGCAGATCTAAAGAACTTCTCTGTGGAGAATATTCGAAGTTTACCCAGGAGCCAATACAGAAACGACAGAGATGTACCGACGTAAAGTTGTAAACATTTGCATCATAAAAATGCTTGAATAATTTCTAAATAATGTATTTTTTGCTTGCTTTTCTTTAACTCACAATGTTTTTTTTCATTTTCATGCACTATGTTTATCTTCAAATTTTGCATGAAATACTGCTGCTTTAAACATTGAATTCAATACCTGACATTACTTATTACTTTTTAGTGTTATCCTCAGCAGCTAGATACTGTCCAACCGGCACCTCCGGCAAAACGTAGAATACAAAAGGTTTTTGTGTTTTTTTTTGCCTGATCAGAGGCTTCTATGTCCGTTTTTTCCCGTACAAATGGTACGTTATTAGTCCCAGTGACATAATGAAACGCCGCGAGGTTTATACCTCGGAACCCAATTCCAATGAGTAAATTTATGTAAATTGGTTCTATACTAAATTAAGATTTTCCTGCAAGAACTGTGCATAACAATTTTAAAGAAAATTGTTTTGACCTATTTTATTAGTTTACATACATACGAAGGTAATGCAATAGCATAAGTTGTTCGCAAGGTATATTTTCGTTAAAAAAAAGGTTCTTGAAAACAGTTTTTGTCCAGAAAAATTGAACCAATATGATTTTTTAATTTTTTCTTTGTATACGGTATATTATCGTTTCTTTTGATATTACGACAAAATTTCATATTACCTAAATGAAAGCTTACAAGATTTCCTACAAGAAACACTTTTTCGTGTACGATTTTCAATGAATAGAGACAAGGAACTGACGATTGAAAATGCGGTTGATTTTTAATTTTTAGCAAACAGGCAATTTTCATCACGTTTGAAGTACATGTAATAATATTTTTTCACTTTTTGAAGTATCAGAAGTTATTTTGGCATGTGATGCGTTTTACGCGCGTTTAAACAGTATCTTTGAAGAATGTGTATCGAAATTTAATAAGTCAAGCCGTACTTTCCCACCTTGGTATAGTGCTGAAATTAAAAATAACATTCGCTGCAAAGAACTGGCTCATATAAATTTCAAGAAATACAAAACAGATTATTACCGGAATCAGTTTAGGCGACTCAGGGCCACCATAAAACAACAAATTGAATCTGCTTATAAAGATTATGTTTCAGTTGTCGAAAATGTAATCTTGCACGATCCCTCTAAATTTTGGTCCTTTGCCCAGTACAAAAGAGGTAAAACTAGAATCCCGAGAGCGGTCACTTATAACAATGAAACACTGGATACACCACACCGCAAATGATAGTTAATGATTTTGCAAACTTTTTCTCAAGTGTATATTCTCCTTCGGATCCAAGTCACACAAACGACAACATATCTTACCCATCCGAATTGATAAATATTAACTGTATTACAGAAAATGAAATCTTTGAAGCAATCAAAAAACTGAAAAACAAAATGACAGCTGGTATTGACGGTGTTCCCAGCTTCGTAGTTAGAGACTGTGCTGCGGTGTTTGTTACTCCGCTGCGTATCATTTTTAACATGATACATACAGCGTCCAAGCTTCCAGATATCTGGAAAATTACCAAAATATGTCCTATTTTAAAAGCTGGCGATCCATCGTCCATAATCAATTACAGACCCATTGCCGTTTTATTAAAATTTTGCGAAAGCACTGGAAATAATTTTGTATAACCATATTTACAGCACAATAAAATCGTCCATATCACCCATGCAACATGGATTCATGGCACAAAGATCCACAGTAACAAATCTAGCTTGTATTTCCCAATTCATATGTGACAGCCTGGATTCAGGGGGGCAAGTGGATGTCATATACACGGACATCCAAAAAGCCTTCAATCAGATAGATCATTACTTGTTATTGTCCAAGTTAAGAGCTTTTGGATTTTCGGATACATTAACCTTGCTTTTCACATCTTACTTGTTCTCAAGGAAGCAATTTGTGGAACACGGCGGTCACAGATCTCTTAACTATACAGCAACGTCAGGCGTCCCTCAAGGTTCCAACTTGGGGCCCCTGCTGTTTTTGATTTTCATGAATGACATAACATCAGTAATTAGTTGTGAGCATCTACTTTTTGCAGATGATCTCAAAAATTTTACAAATATAAATAGTCTCAGTGACTATTTACTTACAAACAGAAATAGACAAAGTTTCTACGTGGTGTTCCAATAACTTTCTTAAATTAAACGTCTCCAAATGCAAAATCGTTACTTTTACTCGTAGGCACAATTCTATACAATTTGACTACAACATAAACAATTTTCCACTCGAGCGTTATTTGGAATTCAAAGATCTCGGTGTGATTTTCGACTGCAAACTTAGTTTTTCAAGCCATATTATTCAGATGGCAAAGTCAGCTTCTAAGTTGCTCGGGTTCTTTATCAGAAACTGGAGCTGTTTCTCTAGCGTTGAAAGTTTGAAAATATTATATTTCACATACATTAGATCCAAGCTGGAATATGCCGCTCTCGTATGGTCTCCCATATACCAAAATTTGATTTTATTAACTGAATCTGTCCAGAAAAAATTTGTAAAGTTCATGTTTTTTAAAACTAATGGTTTTTTTCCACAGCGAGGCACGGATAATAACCTCCTGTTAGATATGTTTAATATGATTTCACTAAGTGAAAGAAGGAACTGCGCTACTCTTTCATTTTTGTACAATCTAGTTAACAACAAAATCGATTGTTCAACCCTTGTTAATAAGCTTTGCTTTTTGGTCCCTCGATTGCATTCTCGTGATAGTGATTATTTTTATACCCCCTTTAGTCGTACCAACCTTATGTGTAAATCACCAATGTTTAAAATGTGTAAGGTATTCAATTCAATCTCCGGTCTTTGTGATATTAATTACAACAATTTAAATAGTATAATTGACTTATATCATAGAAGCAACTCATAATATATGTACACCTACCCTGATCCTATGTTTTTTACCTTATTTATTTATTTATTTATATACCCTTACTGCCTCATGTACGGCTCACTGCATTTTAAAAGCCACCTATTCAGATTTTTGTTATCTCCATTGCTTAGAATGTACAATATTAGGGTCCAGTTCGTCATATTATTTGGAAATTATATTTTTATTATTTCACAATGTTCTGATCACTTGTATATTTTAATGTTTTTCTCATATTTTTTTTACGCATACTTACTATTCCATAATTTTAGGTTTACTCTGTATTTCAATATTTTCTCATATTTTTGTAATTTATATTTTCAGGTGCTATGTAACAATTCTATGTTTCCTGTAATTGGGTATTTACCTGTTGGAAATAAATGCATTATTTATTTATTTATTTATTTTGTGAGCATTTCTGAGTCATTTCATACTGGGCCCATATTTCTTAAAAAATTGTTATGACAATCTTTCATATTTTTCCCTTTTATCTCCATTCATTTGTCATCAAAACGATTTTATACATACACTAGCATATTCAAAATTTGATTCTCTTTAACTTTCATTAGATACATTATATGCGTACGATCTACTGTTTTCGAGTTTTTATCGATTTTATTATGAAACAAGTGTTCTGATAGCGCCCTATAAATATGCTTAAAAATTCATATATCTGCCAATATTGATGGAATAGGAATGAAAAGTAAAAGGAAATTGTTCGTAATCGAATTCTCTACAACTTTCATTTCAAACATTTTTGAGATTTTAGCGAAGAACTCGCGCGTTTCCGTTGCGCTGCAAAACTGTCAAAATTTGAAAAATCTATCTCGGCTCCAATAGGTAATACGAAGTTTAAAAAAACGAAATTGTGCGGATTTTTATTACATATAATTTTTAAGATTTTTTTTAACCAATTTTCTCAACCCCCCCTCCCCCCCTCTGTCGGCGTCTACGGATGGCGACTTTTGATATGTTAAAAAGTACCACAAAATAAGCCTGTTCCCAAAATTTCAGCTCCCTATGAATTATTTCATTCAAATCAACAAATTTCGTCCCATTTTATTAGACTATTAGTACTTTTTAATTTTGTGTATAAATTGTTGGGGTCAGTATTTAGGTTAAAACTGAAAATGGATGAGATCGGTAGCCATCTTGGATTTTGTTGAAATTGAAAATAGTCTTACATTTTAACATACTGACTATGAATTTGGATTCAAGTCGAAATTTTCATATACCAGTTTGAATGTATTCATTTAATCGCCATCTTGGACTATGTCTTGCTGCTGTTGAAAGGAGTTTACATTAAATCAATTACGTACATATAAAAAATGCAATTTCTCATTACAATGACAGATATCCTAAATCATGTATTTTTGTATAATTATCAGACACCATTATTTTTTATACTATGTATAAATGATTTCTATTCACATTTCATGCAAGTTTGTAATTACAATAAAAGACTTAATAGCTAGAGAATCCCAAATTGGGAATAAAGCTTAATACTCGTAGACTGTGTCTCCCTTGTTGTTTTCTTTTTACCCGAGGCTCTTTTTTATGTTTGAGGCCGTAACATCCCTGGATGAAAAGCGCGTGACCCTGCCTTATCCATTTGGTCCTTTCTTATTTTATTCTAGTGTTATCTTAATTTAGATAAATATTTTGACTTGAAATAGATACTATTGCGATTGTCTGCAGGGTATTTGATATAGAAAACATTTTTAAGAATATAACAATGTTATATTTACTGGTATTTTCATACAGTAAGCCTCATTTTGATTGTAAATATTTGCGTATATTTACCTCGTTTTAAATGTTTCCGACATTAAATTTTTACTTAGATGCCTAAAATATTTTTTAATAGAACAACCAGGATATTGTTAAAAATAAACATGCAAATTGTAAAATTATATTTTTATCAAAAAATGTTATTAATTAATTAAATGTATTCAGGATCAGACCAAAAGAGGTTTATAATGAGTGCAAGTATTTTTTTTACTTTTATAATTTGAAGATAATAGAGTGAATCGAAAAGATTTTAGCTCACTTTCTTCCGAAGAAACACCCCCATGCCGATACCTTCAAACTTATCTTCAGCCATCAGCCTGCTGCACTTTGAAACGATTTTTGAACTTCACGTAGTATATAAGATCATCTATTCATTGGTTTATACAAAAATATATGTCGGTCTAAGGAGTCTTAGATGAATTACTATGTTTATATAAAAATATAAGTTAGTGGCATTAACTGAGAAACAAATGACGGTTTTGGTAACGACAACGAAAGCACCTTAAAAAGTGTCCTAACAATGTACCTATTAAAATATCACTAGTCATCAAAGTAAGCAGATACGGAAAGTTTTTAAAATGCACCTTTTCAGTTTTATGAAAATATTTCGGAAAATTTAAAAACGGCATCGAAACGCTCACAAAATTCTTCAAATAGTCCCCATTTAACCATGTCTCTATCTCTAATAATAACAGAGATAGCAATGCATGCATCCCCAATTTGGGACACAGTGTATATCTACATTGGACAATATACCATAGTTTGTCCTAAACAAGATGTTCTTCGTTTGGGTTCAAAATAGGTCATGTAAAATTTCTTATTTCTTTCTTTAAGTTTGTTACTTTTTCAGGACCTACTCTGATTTCATGTTAAAGCCGTTTTACAGTCTGCAATTTTCTTGCAAGCAAGATGTTGCAGTGGCAATTTCTTGCAGGTAATGTTTCTTGAGGGTACGTTTCACAGCTGGCAATTTCTGTAATCGCAATAATATTGCACAAAATTTTCTCATAAAACAAAAAGCTCTATAAACATAAATTGTACTGTGCCAAACAAAATTTAAGAAAATGCATTAATGCATTATGTGCGCGACTACGATACTGCCTCATAGAAAATTCGAGAACTGCCCAGAAACGCCACGAATGATAGACTGGAACATTCTAGAATAGTCGAATACATTCGATGTGGGATATACCCGCGTCGAATGTATATGTATATATAGTATGTATATATAGAGTGGATCCAAGAGCACTAAAGATGGTTACGTATGAGATGAGCAAGTGATAAGATAAGAAGGAGAATAGTAACTAATTGTGAATTATGGTAGTGAGATTATAGTAGAATAAACTTGTAATTAGTATGTACCAATATTTATTTGTAAGGATTAGTTATTGTAATTAAGTATTAAATAAAGTAATGGTTAGTGAAAAGTCTTGTTGCATTATTTGAGCCTACGTACAGGGTGTTTACTGGAGATTGTAAACACGCAACAATACGAATCCGTTTTCGTCTACTTTCGTCGTCTATAACCTCTTAATCGAGCCACGCGACAGGAATTAATACTCTAGTACTTCTAGTAACTTTTTGTCTGTATTGGTAACATGGAAACCATTAAATTATTCACCAGACTTACACCTAAGTTGCAAGAATCTAGCGGAACCGATTATCTGCAAGATTGCTAAAGGTGATCAGCTGGCTCCCAAGTGCGCATGCCTTTGATTAAGACTTCTTGTATTTTCAAGAAAATTGTAGAGTGTAAAACGGTTTTGCGAGGCATGGCTTTCCTGCAACCAACTTCAGCTCTTATAAAACCATCCCTCGCGTCGGCGCCGCAAACTACCACAGAAACTTCTGTGAGGAGTCTTACGCATCACCGTTCAACACATTGTGTGTGACAAGAATGCTTTCCAAAATTTACTGTAAATTCATCAAGGTTGCTAATAAATTCGCGTAAATCTTCATTGGAAATGCGGAATGTAATAGTTGGTTCTGTTAGGTCACATTCTTGCCAGCTGATAACTGCAAAGTACTCTGCTTTAAACTTCAGAGGAGATATTTTGAATAGGCAAGTGCGGATAAACTTTTTGCCTTTAAAACACGGCGAACTCCAAGTCGTTGGGTATAAATGTTTATAAATATTTTTAACCCCCTCCCAGATCACATGAATGGTCATCTTAAGTGTAGACTTGTGTAAGTAAAGGAGACGAGGCCCTACAGTTTATAGTGGGATCCGAACCACTTCTTGGGGGTAATTTATAATTGAAAATTACTTTACATAAGGTGGGGCTCGAACCAACCTCGCTAGGTATGCTCAGAGAGAAAGCTAGAGGCGCTAACCACTGTGCTTGTTAAAGAACACGATAAAACCCTCGATGTACTTTTCGAAACTGTAACAAAATCCAAATATTTCGCATGAAAAGTGTGCTTTACGTAAAAATATCGTGGAAGAGCTTTTTAATGTTTTAATCATATTTTCGCTCTACGGAGCGATTTTTATGCAAAAATTTCCGCGTCATTTTAGAAAGTGTAGTAAATGTCGCTGCACAGGGACGTAATGTCGCCCCGACCACAAACATTTAGAAAGTATAACAAAATTTGGCATTTGGAAATTTTAAAATTAAAAACCCTTTTACGAATCCAGGTTGTTAAGAACTGCAACTCATGCGTGGTATTAAATATGAGGACAAGTTAATCCAGCTTCTATTCAAAGTATATAATGAGTTTTAGTGAAAATAGCCATTAGCGATATGGGACCCCCATCATTTCCTAGCAGTCGATTTTGACGGGAAAATGATGAGTTTCAACGGGATTTGCCCTAAACCGGTTCCTCAGTAATTCGGTGTCAGAAAAGTATATTTACCATGTACTCATATGTGCATGTGCCTTGCCTGGACGTATGAAATTGTAATTGCCCAAATATAATTCAAAGTCGTTGCGATTCAAGCATTTTCAAGCTGCGAGGAGCGACCAAAATTGATATTGAAATAAAAATACGTGAATAGACAAGCAAGCAAAAGCCCACCAAAATTTTATAAACATTGAACTTTTCTTGAATCTTTTTGTGTAATCGTTAGCTCAAAAACTGCATATTGGATGGTAGTTGGTACATTATAAATCGTTCCGTTCCTCACCATGTGTTGTACACGGGCCAGACTATTGTTTGTCAAAACATATTTCTTGAAGTTGTTGCAAAACATAAATTTTTGAAGAGATTTAATATATATTTTTGAACTTTATATTGTCTTTTACTTGTGTTTTTCAAAATTCCCTTTCAGGTATAATTTTAAGAAAGTGTTAGTACCTCCAGTGTTAGATTTATAGTGTTACGACGCCGACGTCCAATACATACCATCAGAGCAGCAGTTAGCAAAAACGAACAGTAAGTATAAATTTTATATTACTCTCCGTCTGAAGCAGTCGTTTTGAACCCTTATTTTGTGAACGTTAACATTCATTTTTGAAATATATAAAAAAGTCCTTCAGACTCCAAAAGATGGATCGTTCACATGCTACCATCCCCCTGGACAATATCATCCGATATCATGCCGAGAAGAATATTGTCGTGGTGGCCGAAGAATCCATTTCGTTGGATTACAGTGTTAACAACATCTTCCAATTCCTTGTTCAGGTAAGGTAGCGAGATTACTAAATGGTGCGCAAAAGGTATCTTACACAACATTTACATGTGGGGTAGGAATTTATATTAAACCACACGGAAGCGTATGCTTTCATAATATGTTCCGTCAGCGCATTCAAACCCTGCGATGGATTTTTGCTGCGAAAAGACAGTCCAAAAAGACCCCACCTCATGCCAGTTTGAAAGACTTATACACTGGTTACTAGCAATAGCATGATATATTTCAAACAGATATTTCTAATTTGCACTATACTTCTTCACAATATCTTCAAGCATTGAGAAGTAGAGAGAAAGGTTGGAACTCAACAATTTCTCACAATCCTTTAACTACTTGCCAATAGGACCTGCAAATCTACAAGGCCTGGAAGCGTCTCCATCTAAATGGTGGAAGAGATGACGAATGTGAGTTCATTTGGGTGTAGCATCCACACAAACCATTGAAGAGACTTTCGATTGCACTCTGCAAGTAATCTTGTTATACCGCCCTTAACGTCAGTATTCAAAATGGATCTTCTACCAACAGTATGATGCTTGTTTTGATATTTAGAGGTGTACCACAGGACGGTGAAATATGTCCCATGTAATTATAACCTAGCTCGTGCGTCAAAGTTATATGTCCTTCCATAACTTTTGTCGAACTTGTTTTTACTTTTTACTGGGGCTAGGGTTTTATCTTTACGTCCATCAAACTACAGCCCATGCAAGTTCATTTCATAAAATATGTATTATGAGTCATTAAATCGGACATTTTTAAAAATGGGGGCCGTTGGGGAAACAGAAAGAACTTTAGAATTTAAAAAAAGATAAAATAGTAACAAATAACACAGGCACAGTCCAATTCACTCTCTTAGATTTCAAACTTTCAGTTTTTCGCACCGTAATTTTCACTAGATCTTGCTGTCATATAACGTGCAGCTAAGACTAGCAATGACACAAATTTAGAAGTGGTACTAATATTATAAACTGGCTTTTACTAAATACATAAATTATTGCCCTACCGGCATTTCTCGCCATTAAATTAAAAAGTTAAATCGTTGTTACAGAATATTTCATCAGCAGTAATCAACCCAATTACATTTTTAAACGTCAAGGGGTTGTACATTAACGGAACCTGCATGGGGCGAGATATAGGCAGAAATAATTTAAAACATATTTTAACGAGGTAATGGAGTCTTTAGGATGATGTATTTTTTACGGACTATTACCAAGGCATTTAAGGCATCATTTAAATTAATCGTAAACTTGATCATTATTACTCGGAAGGTCTTGGGTCTCAAAATGAGAGTTTAGTATAAGTAATGAAGTTCACTCGTTAAAATGGCATCAGAATTTGTTGGTTTAGCGGATTATGCATTTTTCCATAACCTTAATATAAAATTGAGCAAACAAGACATCTTGTACCCACGTCCGCAAAGACTAATATCTCTGTGGGCACTAATCTACTACGGATAATTAAAAGAGCCCGCAGAGGAAAAATTAAATGTATTGTCATATATAGAATGCTTTGCAGTACTTAACAAATTAAGTAAAAGTATTACATTTGGAAAGAAAATATGATATAATAATCACCCAAAAAGTTTAGTGCTGCAAATAAAACATCCATTCATTTAATTAGTTGGGCTTTTTTGCAATTTAGAAGAAACAATTTGTAAGAGTAAATAATGTGCTGCTACATAGATAAATGTGGAATAAGAATCCTTCTCAATCATAATATACAGGTTGTCTCTGTTAAGTCTGAACAAAAATCTACTACACATTCCTGAGACTAAAATACGACTTGGCATGTAGTTAAATCTAGTTTAAGTGAATTTATTTAGACGCATATAGAAAGTTAGTTCCACACTGATACGGCAAAATTTATCAAAAATGGTTGAAAACATTCAACAAGCAGATTACTATTTCTGGCTCAACTAAACAATTCTTTATTCAAGTTAAAATTTAAACAATTGCCTCTCCAGAACTCACTGCAGGACCCACCATGCAACCATCGCGTGATTCGTAGTGACGGATTACAGGGTCGGGCGGATTAGGTCTGACTTGAATAAAAACAATCAGAATTTAAACGTAAACTCCTGCTAACAAACATATTAAAAACCGCTGCCCAAGGAATTACTACTTCCACATCCAGATTTTGTATCCAAGTCGTATACATACTAAATTCGAATGTAATATTTTATTCTCCTTAATAATAGAGTGGGGGTGGTAGAGGGGGTGGCTAATGTAAAAAAAAATTAGAAGTCCTTGGTTCTCATATACATACTAAATCCCAATTTAATTTTTATTTCCTTAGACAATAGGGTGGGTGTGGCAATGGGGGTGGTAGAGGGGGTAACTAAGGCCAAAATAAATTTTAGAGGCCCTTGGTTCTTGTACACACACTAAATCCCAATTTAAATTTTTTACTCCCTTTAATAATAGGGGGGGTGGTAGAGGGGGTAGCTAACACCAAAAAAATTTTTTGAGACGTTCATTCTTGTATACACACTAAATCACATTTTAAATTTTTTTCTCCCTTTCATGATAGTGTGGAGGTGGTATTAGGGATGATAGTGCGGGGAGGGGGACGCTGATGCCAAAAAAATTTTGAGACCTTGAACTTTTCGTACATGCCCTAAACTGCAATTTTATGGACTCTTACCTGCTTGCCTTGCCTATTTGCCCTTATTTACCCCATTTACTTCCACACCCTTCAACGGAATTAGATCAAAATATAATCTAGTTCCAGATCTCGTTACAATACATAAGTGTACCAAATTTCAGGTCAATATCACAAACGGTTCCAGAGTAAACGTGTGCACAAAAAAGTCACAGACAGACCGACAGACAGAAAAATTTTTCGTTGAAATTTTAAAATGTCGACGTTTCACCACATTTTAAGTCTATATATATAAAAAAAATTGCGTTACTATACTTCCACTGGAAGTGGAAGGAAAAAGGTGTTAAAATTCCTCTATCAAAATGAACAGATTTTTTTAAAGCTTAAAAACCACACATTTCTTTAAAATTTTCACTTTAATTTTGGCTTTCCGAAAATTTTGATTTTTGTTAGAATTATGGCGGAAAATTAATTTAAAAACAAAAATGTACAAAAAGAAAACAAGAAACAAACGTAACAAAAAGAGATAAACCGAAAGGAAGAGGGGGACGGGAAAGATTCAAAGGTATGAAATATCAGTAAAGGTGGATAGGGCAAGCGGAAGTTATAGTTGGTGAAAGTTTGGCTACAGGGGTTGCCGGAAGATCGATAACGTATGGTACGGTAGGATGTGTTTTATACGAAATGGGGCATTATGCTGTCTAATTTGTGTTATGTTTCTTGTTAGCGGACTATTGCCCAGCTTGAAGTTTAGAATTTTTGGGAGATGTCCCGGACGTAGTCCGCTATTGGGGTAATGTCGTGACAAAGCGCGTATAGGTCTTTGAGGGAGGTGTACCTTCCAGAATTTGATATGAGGCGTATAAATTTGTGCTCAAGCACTTTTAGTTTTTTCATTGTCGTGGTCGACGTGTTTTATTAAGAAATTATGAGTTACATTAGAATTAAAATTTAACTTTCTGTAAATATACTGAAGAAAGCTTAGCTGGAGCTCACAAATTCCTTGATAATTGCCTTATATAAATGATTAATAAAGAGTGCTACTGTTTCTATATTACTTCACTTACTAAACTCTGATTACCCAGATTAACTACTGGAACAAGTAACATACAGCATACTTATGATTTTTACACTCCGAATTGACATCTTGAGATCATCTACATTATAAATATATATATAAATTTCAGCTCTTCATATCTAAACTAAGGTGTACGTTGGTATTATGGTCGCTGAACACTGATTTGCAATGATATATATTCACACCCACATATATTATTACAAATTTAATTCCTCCTACTATTTTGAAATCAATAGAGATGTCATTCTTATAATAGATATAGTATAACTCAACAAATCAGTCATATAGCATGTCCCTTTCTCTTTTGAATGATCCAGCCTATGAGAATTCTATGACATTCCCCCTTCCCAAAAGTAGGTGGGGCATCAATGGTAAGGGGATCTGTGGTAACGGATAAGGGGAGGATTAGAATAGTGGGATTTGTGGTGGGGGTCTATGGTGGGGAGATTTATCACAGTCCTCTCATTTCTATCCTACTATTACTGTGTTGTTTGCTTTTCATTATTCATTGGTCTGATTTTCTTTTTACTTTTAACTGCGCGTTTTTATTTATCCTGTAATTGGGCTTCACATGTTGGATGAATTATTGACATTGAGTATGCCTTGTAGAACACAGATGACATCCAACTAAAATAAAATTAATTTAAAAGTTACGGTATTATAGACATAATCGGAGGAGGTATGGGATAGCTTGAGAACATCTCTAATTTTATGAAATCACAGCTATATAAATCCTTAAAAATCTGCACCTTAAAACGCTGTAAAAATCCGGACCTGTAAATACCTCTACCGCAGTTAGTACTTGGATTGGTGACCATTCCAACGGAAACCGCGTTCTCGCCTCACACATCTTCCAGCGGCTTGTATATCAGTGTATGCGCGGAAGCTATACAACCTTAGGCGAGGGTTGTATAGAAGATATACCATCCTTCGGAGGGGATGTAAAGCCGTCGGTCCCTTGTCTATTAAATGTTAGGCAAGTAAAAGATCCCTACTCTTCTTAAGGGAAGAGGTTTGGCAAAATTCCTGGTTGGGGGTAGCTCGTCTACAGGCGTCGGTGTTAGGCCTCAGTAGCGGAAATAAGCCGACGTTAAATAAATGTATAAAAAAAAAAAATACCTCTACCTGCAAAAGTACTGACCTGTTAAATTGTCATCTTAAAAAGTTAAATTTGTATTCCATGCCAGAACAAGCAATCTGTCGCTCATATTTCGGCACACATAAAACGCGAAAAAATACATAAAACAATTTATCTTGAATTACACATTTTTGTGGGTTTTTGTTATGTAGACATTTTATTTGAAATTAAGCAATAAAGTATGAAATAAAACCCTCATCTAGAAATGTATAATCTCTACAACAGGCAATGATTTAGTACATAAAATTTTACTGGCAGTTTTGTAAAACGTGCAGAAATAATTGCAAATGCAATATTGTTGATTGTTTAGATTGTCTTAATTACTTATCTCAGGAGCTGGATCGTCTTTTAAAGCTGGATATTACTAAACTGTTACAACTATTACAAACTACATATAGGGTTGAGAATCTCCCCTGCTGGCTTTATTTGCTTCGTAGGAGATTTAGCTTTAGATAGAATCTTGCTCGAGACATATTTCAATTACTCATAAAAATTGTTACCTCCTTTCTCTTATTATTTATTTTTGAGAAAGAATTGAGGCAACATGTGCGGACGACTAGCTGGTTTAAGCCGGAGCAGAGAGCCGTGGGTCCAGAGCATTCGTAAGAGTGGAGAAACTTACCCTTTCTGACATGTACAGCATAAGCGACAGATTTCTGTTTATTTCGAGAAAAGGAGACAAAGAAAAATTGATGTTAAATTGGGCACCATCTATAGTAAAATAAGCAAAATAGTCTCTTTTTCTCGAATAACCAGTCTGCTATAGATCAGACTGAAATTGTTGGTAAGAGAAATAAAAAGATAGTTTAAAATGAATGACAAAATATATTACAAAAAAATTAGACAAATCGGTTTGAGACAAATTGAAATGTGAAAAAAATATATATATATAAAAAACAAATTGATACCAGTATCCTAGGTGGTTTATGGGTCAGGTGGCTGGTTCTGGGACAGCAATCCAGGCCCACAATTGTCTCTTATTGCAAGAATTCTAAATTTTTCTTGGCAATTTACGTCTCTCAATGAATGGGGTGAAAATTGTAGGAAATTTAACCAAATATAAGCACATACAAAATTTATGCAAGTTATTTATGCAGAATTTAAGCAATGTTAGCTATGCAATAGTAATTATTAGCTATGCACGAGTTGTTATTAGCTATGCACGGGTTATTATTAGCTATGCACGAGTTATTATTAGCTATGCACTAGTAAGCTGATTTCTTAGACTATAAATTGCCAAAAAAATTAAAAGGAAAGAGAAAAATATTTTTAAAACCATGTGGTACATATAGCATTTTAACTACTTATTAAATTAAAAAGAATTGACTTTGAATTCAAAATTTATTTTAAAAATAATTGAAATTATATCAAAGGCAAAATTTTAAGATTAATTAAAATATTTTAATGAGTATAATGAAATGAAATTACCTGTATGTTCAACACTTTGTAACTGGGATATAAAAATTGTAATATCAATTACTGAAGTCCACAGTTAAAAATTATAATGTTTGAATCAGTACAAAGGCTGCAAGCAAATGACTTCCTGGTGAGTTTTACTGATAAGGTAAACTTTTTTTTGTCCTGTTTACTGGAAAACAACGCCACCAAAAAAATGTGAGAAATCTAATTCCCTATTGAAATTGAAAGCTATCAAAATATAGAAATCGTACAAGTATGGCCATCTGTCAGTGGTTAATTTAAGCGCACCAACTTGCCTTGTAGATTCCCATACTAAACTAAAGTAGTGGCATATAATCGATAAAAGGAATCTATAATAATAGTTTATTTTCCATGCCAGCTGATTTGCCTTTGCAATTTCTATTTTATACATAACAACAAATATTAACAGATGTAAATAAGTAGTAAAACGTATTGATATTATTGATAAATCTGTAACATATTACATGTTATAGGATTTACTATATATAGAATGAGAGAAGGTAAGGAAAATAACCATATGTACTCCATAGTAAACAAAAATATAAAAATTGAAAAATAGATATCTGATGTAACTAAATTTTGTAGACAAATTGTTTCCTGGGATAATAATGCTGTATTACAACGGATATGAGATACATAATAGTGTTAGTAGAAAAACAGGACTAAGTTCCTAAGATATAAAATTAAGTACATAAAACAGTGTGACATGGTTTAGCAGTTATACATGTAAAATTCTGTTAGTTGAAAACAGTTTTACCTGCAAAAACTGAATCCAAAAAATATACAGGTCGTGCTAACTATCCACAAAACACTAGTTTTTAAATAAAACTGTTAAATGGACATAGGCCATGTAACAAAATATCGATATTACCGAAATTACCGACAAAATGTCTATAAATATTTTCTTTTTAATTAAGACAATCTCAAAAGATATTTGCTTAAATGAATGAATTAACATATTTAATGTGCTAAAATTTTTTGACCGATGTGGTTTTTAACGGGTATAGTTTTTTCTTATCGAGGGTGAAAAATAAAAAAAAATATGCTGGTTACTACGATGGAGGCAAAATAAGTTTTACTTACAGAACTACTTACAGATCTGGCTTTTTCACTACATATCTAGGCATAAATTTTTTATCACAAAAGCTATGAAAAGAGGTCTGGACATACAGTGTGTCTCGCTTCAGAGTGTAACTGCGTAATAATTCTTTTGTTTTTATGCGATTTAAATCAAACTGATCTCAAAATATAGAGGTCACCAAGGTCTATTTAAGACCACAAAATCACTCTCCTTCTTTAAATGCAAGGCCATCTACGCTGCTAAATTATATGAAAAAAAAAAAATCATAGTAGGCATTTTTTAACACATTCGCGGACAATTGCAAATTGTGGGTGCTACTAGAAATGTCAACTTTTTATTGTTTGCTTTAAAGTAGGAAAGTTTAGTTTTAAATGGTACATACATTGGTTTAACGTATATTTAACATAAAAAAACAACTAACAATGTACCAATGTACCAATTGAGGAAACAGTTAACCTGATTCGTCAACAACTTGTACCTAAAGGATTAAGAGAAGATATACCTGATCTGGCCCGATTGTGCCTGTCTACAATATTCTTTCTATGGAATGGAGACTTCTACGAGCAGAAGCAAGGAGCAGCCATGGGATCACCACTTTCACCTGTGATTGCCAACCTATTCACGGAAGCTTTTGAAGAGGGAGCTATACGTTGCAGTGAGAATAAACTAAAGTGCTGGCTACGCTACGTAGACGATACACGTTCATCATATGGCCACATGGAGAATTATCTTTATCTGTTTTCTTCGACCGTTTGAATAAACAGCATCCAAGTATCAAATTTACAATGGAGACCGAGCAAGATTGAGCTTTACCTTTCTTAGATGTATTAGTGAAAAGGTCACACAATGGCAAGCTGGCCCACGGTGTCTACAGAAAGAAAACGCACACCGATCGTTACCTACATGCGACATCTCACCACCATCCACAACAGAAGAGAGAGTTAATTAGAACCTTGGTCCACAGAGCCAACACAATATGTGACGACGATAACAAACCCGAGGAACTACAGAATGTCCAACAAGCTTTAGAGAAGAACGGATACAGTCAAAGCAATATACAACGAGTAGTAAATAACCAGAGGAGAACTACAGAAGAAGAACAGCAACAACGAACAACGTATGCATGCCTGCCCTACGTCGCGGGAGTCACAGATAGGCTGAAGAAGATTTTATTCAAAAAGGAAGTAGGTGTACGGTTCCGAACAGTGAAGAAAATACAGCAGATGCTTCCCTCAGTCAAAGACCCTGTCCCCAAACTGTTATCAAAAGGTGTTTACCAGTTGAAGTGCACATGTGGCAAGAGCTACATCGTACAAACAGGACGGAGTATCCAGTGCAGAATCAAAGAACGCCAGAGAAATACCAGAATTGGATACACGGATAGGTCCGCGATAGCAAAACATGTCCATAATAACGAGAACCATAAAACCAACTACGAGGACGTCAATATATTAGACAGGAATACGCGCTACTATCCGCGAATCATTAGGGAATCACTGGAAATTATGAAAAACGTGAACAACTTTAACAGAGAGGATGGGTATCGACTTAGTAACACGTGGAGACTGGTATTGACAAGTACCAGCACCGTAGTAAGTCACGGTCAACCAAACGCGACGAATTAGCATCGAAGCGAACCAAGAGCGACCAATGATCAGCGAAGCGAAGCGGGGCCAAGGTATATAATGGGGAGTGTAACACAACAAATTCGGGTCTTTAGAACCCTTCTGAAGAAGCTGATAGGATGATTAGCGAAAAGTCAAGTCAAGTTCGACGACCACGGCAAGACCCGGAAATTAAACTAACAACAAATTTTTATAATCTTTTTTGCCGGTTATAGCCGTCATTTGTATTTACGGTACTTATGCGATACTTATTTGTAAATGACAGTTATGACCGCAAATAAGCATAAAATAAATAAGTAATATAGTCTTTTTTTTTATTTTTTTATACATTTATTTAACGTCGGCCTATTTCCGCTACTGAGGCCTAACACCGACGCCTGTAGACGAGCTACCCCCAACCAGGAATTTTTCCGAACCTCTTCCCTTAAGAAGAGTAGGGATCTTTTACTTGCCTAACATTTAATAGACAATGGACCGACGGCTTTACATCCCCTCCGAAGGATGGTATATCTCCTATACAACCCTCGCCTAAGGTTGTATAGCTTCCGCGCATACACTGATATACAAGCCGCTGGAAGATGTGTGAGGCGAGAACGCGATTTCCGTTGGAATGGTCACCAATCCAAGTACTAACCGCGCCTGTCGTTGCTTTACATCGCACACCGAAGTATGTACATAGTAAAGACGCACCTACGCTCGCCCCCTAATATAGTCTTATTTTATTTAATATTTTCATTATTTTTCGAATGGAAAACTTCGATGCATGTAGGGCACAATGGAGGTTTATCTCGACATACCTTGCATCTGACTGAGGTCTCTTTTCTATTGTTGTTTTTCCTGCATTCTCTACAACGTAAGAAATATGTTTGCCTTTCATAATCTTGTTGTCACAACAACGGTTTTGCATCGACTAATGAGCGCTAAATGTACAATACAAGACTTAACAAGGCCAAAATTGTGAACTCGTACACAAATGCGCCTAAAATTGGACAATTTTCAGATAAATTGTTACTTTGATAGGACAGTTTGTTTGAGAATTCATATACCTCTATTAAACTATATATATAAACTATATGTTAAAATAAAATAGCATGACGGCTGTAACCGGCATTACCGACATGAGGGGACTATTCTAGCTGTACTGTCCGTGAATGTGTTTCAAATAATTTTATTAATAAAACTTGTTCGAAATTATTCAAAAACCCAGAATCCGACGTTTAGTTAAATTTTAAAAAATGAGGTTTTGGTGAAAAAAAAAATCTAGTCCAAAATTTCTCGCTTTGATAAGCATGCTCTAACTCCTTTGTTTATACTGAGACAATTTTATAAATGTCAGATTAGTTGTCAAGTAAATCTGTTGGCATTCTGTCTGATTTTTGATATTCTAGCATATTTTATTTCAATTAAAATGCTTACAACTGCGGAAAAAGTAGAAATTGTTAGATTAGTCGGTGATAATTCTCGTACAACGAAGGAAGCTGCTACAGAATTTAATAATCTTGTAAAAGTTTAGCGAATTAATAATTCATTCAATAGAACTGGCAAAATGTGAAACAAACAAGAACAACGTGCGAGAAACCATATTAGAGATGCAGAAATTCTTCAGTTTGTGAGAGAAAATCCAAGGTGTAGCCTAAGGAGGTTGTTCACAATTTTAAATGTACCCAAGCATACAATTTGCCGCTGCTTCCGTCGAAATAAATTACGTCCCTTCAAGCGTGGTTTCTTGCAAATATTAGAAGAAGGAGACGAAGAAAGGCGGCTGGAATATTGCTTTTGGTGTCAAGGAGAGTTTTTGAACAACCCTATTTTTTTAAATATTTTCTTCTCAGATCAAGCGACATTTACAACTAATGGCACAGGTTACTCTCAAAATACTAGATATTGGTCTGTTGAAAACCCTCGTTGGGGAATAGTGTCGACGCCAGCATTCAGAAAAGGTGATTGTGTGGTGCGGTATTTTGAATGAACAAATAATTGGGCCATATTTCTTTGAGGGAAATTTTAACCTTTTCTAATTTTTTTGCAAACTGAATTTTCAATCGAAATTGAAAAATTGCCCCATATTGCATACAACAATGTGATATTTCAACTTGATGGAGCCCCAATCCACAATGCAATGATAGCACGGAATTGGCTGAACGACAACTTTCCCTGGAGGTGGATTGGAAGAATAGCCCTTTTATTAATTGGCCTCCGAGATCACCTGACCTCACGCCTTCCGAAAAGTTATAAACAATAATAGAAAGCGAATTGAGGCATGCATTAAGGCTGATGGAGGTTTGATATAACATACTATTTAATTCTTTTGATTGTATTTATTATTCAATTGTGAAATTGTTTCAAAAAATACATTTAGAATTTTTATAAATTAAAATGACTAAAATAGTTTGATCTAAATCGGACAAAATTATTACGCTGTTACAATCTTAAGTGAGATACACTGTAGAACAAGCAATTCTTGAAGTTCGTTCATAAAATATGTCAAAAATATTTAAAGAAGGTGGGATAGGAGCTTCCAGGGATGCTATCGCTGATGATTGTATTGTAAAAATTAAATCACCAATGTTTGGAAGAACAATAAAAAATTACATTGATGAAAATGGTGATATTACGTCCAAATTTTATTATCAGGTTCAGATACAAATGTATCTAACGAAAATATACAAAGAAGTTATTAGTGTGGCTGAAATTTTGAGGGAAACAAACAAATTTCTTTTAAAACTTATGATTATGATGCAAATTTTATTAATACTATGTTTGAAAAATTTGTTAATTTTTAGATGATAGCAATATTGAATAAAACTTTGTTTTTAAAGTTCAGAATCATTATTCACGTATATCTACTAGGCTACCTTTCCATAAGTTCAGCGGTTCTCAAACGATTTGTCAATCGTTATTATGAACTGTTATTTATTTAGGTTAAAAGTCGTCTCATATAGGAATTAAATTCGTTTTTATACGAAAAAAGTTATTTTCAGTAATAAATAGTGGATATTCATCCGACAAACGGTCATTGTCAAATCACTAAACGTATTACAAATTTCTAGTACTTACATATTAGACGTTTTATAGTAAAATTGTTGTTCTCGCGTAGCTCAGTATGTAAAGGTACTCGACTTGAATTAGCCACTATTATACCAGACGTTACCGATTTTCCGGCACCTCTGTAGCCAAACTTCATCAACTTTATAGTTATCGTAATAGGTTGAAGAGCAATAATCCGTAAAAATGTAAGGGGATGTACACGGGACCCATAGAAATACGATAGCGCAAAGTAAAAATGAAAAAATCAACTTTCAACATCATTTAAATATATGTACTTGTACGCCACTGGTATTTATTTGTTCGACTACACTTTAATGAAATCGTATAAAAAGTGATAGGGATACAATTCGGCATCATACAACACGACACTGTTGATTGCAGTCGTCCAACTAAATACTGTTTATAATACCACAACTTTAATAATTTTTTGCGGCCGTTCTGTTAAACTTTTAAAATATATTTTTTTTGTGATATCGACTGCAATTTTAAGGGTGCGCTGTAACGATGAATCCTAATTTTACTTATTGGTTAGTAATTTAAAATAAGTTGAGTACGTATGATCAAAGATAAACTAGGATCGTTGTAACGAACATATTATTTTTGGTACCCACGACAATGTTGTAACTAAGAAAACATAACGGCCTAGCAACCCTCTACTATATAAAGCGATGCACGAGCTTAGTTTGATGAGAAGAGTCCCGAGACCTGACCGGGAAACACCTTCTCCTAACCTCAACATTAGTACGCAATTATATGATTAATACTTGCTGAATGGGATGTTGTTGCAAATTCAGTTGAGAGAAACGCCCTCACCGAGTATGACAGTCCACTTTTTAAGCTTGTACTATTTGTAGAGTTGAGTGCACGATTTATAGGGTGCGTCAACGTCGGGTCAATAACCCAACAGGTGGTATAGACATTTTGTGAGTGACGCTTGCTGGATATTAGGTTGCGATAATTGTAGTTATGACTATGACCGAGAAACGCCCGGCTAGTCTTTCAGGTATGGGAGATCGACCTCATGCCTGAGGCTATAGTTATCGTCCTTTATCGTATGCTTGCACTGCACGTGCAGTAGATTCCCAGCCGTTGAGTGTGACCACGCTGACGATAAGAATATTAGTTGTCAAAGTGACAGATGTCATACTAGTTGTCAAAAGTGACATATGCCATGGTAGATGTCACAGCAGTTGTCAATGTGACAGGTGTTTCAAAAGTTGTCATAGCAGCTGTCAAAGTCAAAGTGACAGATAGTTGTCAGAATGCAGTTGTCAGAGTGTCATATGTCACAGTTGATAAACAATTACAAATATATCATAAATAAATGATTGATAATTAACCAAGGCTTATGGTTAAGAAAATATGAATATGGATTAAGTCAAATTTTAACTCTATTCTCTACGGTCTTCCCATAGATAGAATAACGTTTGGGAGGGGGCAAGAGGGGAGTTGTTGGCCTACCGGGAAACGGGAGCTTCCTGGGTGGTTTCAGCTCTAGGGCATTTTGTTGAAGACAAAGTGCTTTAGAAAAAGCATGACGTATAAATGAGTAAGTGTGACGCGTTTTTCTCCACCTCAGCCGGTGACGAGGAGAAAAAGGACCACCCTTTGACACTCAAGCTCCGGAAACGGATTTTCGGATTTAGCTTGGGATACGCGAGATTGAGTAGCTTAAGTGGAGAAACGGCACTCCAGTGGGTCAATTTGGCAAATTAGACGTTCACACACAAACAGTAAAACTCAGAATATGATAAATAATGTTAATTTATTCAGCTAAACCTACTATATACAAATCTAGTTGTATATTAAATGCAGTTACGGGGGCAAGCGGTGCAACGAAAGTGGTAGTAGCAAATGACTCAAATGAGAGGGACAGCAAGCGGCAAAATGGTAGCACAGAATAAGCGGTAACCCAGGGCAACTAGCAAAGCGAGAAAATGGGCGCATACCAAACACGGGTACCGGGCTTACTTTAGCTGATGTAAGAGTAGCTCACCGCCTACTACACAAGATTATGTTGGTTGAAGGCTTAGGCCAGGGTCTGCCTACAGGGAGGAAGTACAAGGGACCCAATGAGGCCTAATTGCTGTAGTTCAATATCTTTCTTTGACCATCCACCCAACCAGTTCCAATGCGAGGCATGAGAAGCAAGACCACAAATATATAAAAAATTACAGTGCAAAATTATAAAGAAGTTATATGCAGTACTTAAGTAATACATCAGTTTATATACTCCTCCATGAACTTACTTACTTCCTTGTTAAAGGAGCGAGAGCAGTCGCCAGACGAACGCGCAGTTGATCGATGACGAGGTATGGTCTTTATCAAAATTCTGCGGCTTAGCGGTGATATATGACACCAACGGTATTTGAGTTCGGTTCTCGAAGTGGACACGTCTGCTGCCGATGAGTCGCTCTGGTTGACTGCCAACACGGGATGAATTCAATTATTTCCTTCAAATACAGGCGGGGGAACGGTGTTAGCGGATGCGCGATGTATCGACGTGACGTTAAAGAAAATATTTCGGAATATTTTCAACTTAAAAATAATTTAATCACTTGAATTTTGGAACTTACAATATTTTTCTCGCAGATTGGAGCGAACGGCAGGCGGGCACGTCTAACGCCCGGAACGGGTACTGGTGAACTGACTGCCGGATATTTTTGATTATTACCTTTACCAAAAGGATGACGTTATATGAGTGACGTCAGGGCGACTTGGAAAAGATTTTTATTACCTTATTTTGATACATGAAATATTTCGCGGACGGCTGTTCAAGATGGCAAGCACTCAAACATCTAATATGCGCGATAGCTGAATACGTACTGAAATACTTCCGCTTGGCTCGCGTGAATCCCCTTTCATCGCTGTCCCGTCGCCCGAGTTCATCTGTACTTACAACAGGTGCATCTATAAATTAATGGTTTTATTAATTTTCAAGCTAATTTCGCTTAAGGCGGTACAATATATATTGTTATGTGCTGCCCTCCGACGAAGAGAGATGTAATTAGTTCCTGGTACAGAGTGAAGGAAGACTTGCTTGGTTCACGGGCGATAGCGTGGCGCCATCTCTGGGCCAATTGGCGAACTGCCATTAGCATAGAATATATGAGAATGGCCAGAAGGTTCTGGATGATTCTAGAGAATTCGAGTACCTTTGCCACGATATATAAGATGTAAATCCGGCGAACGCGGGGAGTTCAGTTCAAAATATAAAATTCATCGTAATAGGGTTTTCCCAAAAAAAAATTATTGCTGAAATACTTAACTCACGTAAAAAATGATTTATGGAATATTTATTACCTTATTAATATTACTAATAGTAACAAAAAAAAAACTTGAATTTTGAAAAATATTGGGTTCATTTTAAACAGCCTTAAATTGGCGCGTTGTGACGTCAACACCCTGAAATCCAATCACAGAGGTTGTCTCTGTTCAAGATTGTTTATTAATCCTGGTCTCTGTTAACATAACATAACCTCTATTTATTGACAGCACTCAGCACTTTTCTACTTTAGGTAAATTATCAGCGGCACCTTTAACATATCCCTCTTCCACTTGATTCCATTTTGATTGTAGAATTAATAAAACATAAACCAGACTGATAAAATAATATTTTCACTCCAAACAATACAAACATAAAAATATAAATTTAACGTTTTAGGTTAGTCATCTGATGTGTAATGTCGGTGAAGCTTAAACCTAAACAAAATATTAACGTCCGACGCTTTCACGAATAACTTGTGCGGCATTTATCTGGATTCTGATTGGCCAATATTTACACGTCCACTGCTTTAGACCAATCACAGTACAAGCATTACAAATTGAAATTCTGAGAAGTTTTAGAGAAAAGCTTTCTTTAACACACAGTTAGAATCTATCACAAACTAATTATATCCATAATCTCATTGGTTTTCCGGGTAGATACGTAATTCTGGCGCGTAAAAATGCCCGTTTTAAAAAGCAGTGAAATTATCAGCAAGTTGGTTTAACGATATTTTCTTAGAAATAATTCTTATTAGAAAAGTAAATTGCTGTAAATTAATAAAATGTTTTATTATATCATTTTCACGACACAAATTGTTAAAATAAAATTAGTGGGAAAACCCTATTCTCCAAACCAAGGGCTGTCTATAAATCTATTTATTCTAGTAAAGGGTGCTAGTTGAGTTATCAATGATTTTTGGTAATCCTTTGTAACATTAGGTTTTGTATAGTAGTATTTTACGTCTGTAAATAAACATCACCATTTCATGTTCCCATTTGTTTTATCCATTAATAAGTATTGATATTATCGTCCTTAACTTTTATTGGAATCCTGGATTTACTCCACTGTTAGTTATCCGAGCACGATAGTTGTTGGTTACCGCTAAGCTGTGACGGAAGCGTTAAGGGTTTTGCGATAGTTAACAATTACGGTTAAGCTGCAACGAACACGTTTTATAGCGTATCCCCTTAAATATTTAGGGATAATTTCTGAATCACCCTGTATACTTATAAAAATTAATTTTAATCTCTACACCTCACGCTCACAAATGCATACCTATTCCACTAGAGACAGTGAAAATATTAATCTTGTCCCTTTACGACTTTGTAAAACTAGGAACTACGCTATCAAATTGTATAATATGTTACCTGCAGAAGTTCAAAATCGAAACTATAACAGTTTTAAGGCAACCCTTAAGACATTTGTTTATACAATGCGTTTTATAGTTTAAATGAATTTTTAAACGCGGATTTTAACTTTTAAATTCTGCTTGTCATTTTTCTTTTTAATCCTGTTTGTCATTTTATATTTTCTAACTGTACTGAATTTAACTGACTTGTGTAAATTCTGTACATAGTAAAATAGCACCAATAATATATTATTATTATTATTATTATCGTTTTCCTAGAGATATAGCAGCTTCATCAGTGAAACTAAAGACAGTGTATTTTGTTTATCTTAAGTTATTCGAGTAAAGAATGAACAATATTTTAGGAATCATTTTAGGACAAACTTTATGCTTGAAATTTGCCATGTAACCTCCTAACGAATTTTCTTAACGTACACCCTATGTTATTCTTCTATTTATAGTTTTCTATCACACAGATTTACAAAAATGTATCATCAATATATTTCCCGTACGTTGAGAATTGAATGAGCCTGCATGCAAACCAGATAAACGAGTAAACCAATCACTCAAATTGATTTGTGTAGACGGGCTTATGATAATATTGACAACTCGTGTGGGACAAATTGCTTTCTAAATACTGAGCATGTGATGTTTATCTAAAGACGCCTTCCGCAAACAAATTCCTGCTTCCTGAACCGATTAATTCGAGCCGGAGGATTGGGTATTGGGTAGCCTCAATGAGGACAAGATGCAGCTTTATCAGAGAATATTAATCTTACGTGCAATTATAACTTGTAGAGACATCAAATGGCCAACACAAAATTACAGTCTATGACCTACTTTCAAAGTTATTAACAAAAATATGAAAATTATTTAGATATCAATCCTCTTCTATTTCTTCCTATTTTGAATCATGTTTAATAATGACGTACTTATTGAAATTGTAATTACAATTTTTTGCAAACCTTTCACATAGTTATTTTTTGGGTGATTAGTTAAACAAAATAGGAAGAATATAGAATATTGTATCATGGATTTTCCTTTTACTCTTCTGTTTTAGAATTTCAAATTTTGGGTAACTTAAAATCATGTTATGCAATTAATAATATCAATCTGACCGACAGCTGTATCGGTTAAGGCACGAGGTGGCGATTGCGACTAATCACACGGGTATCGCATCAAATCCCGGCTCCGACACTGGCACCGTCGAAGGGAATGGTTGTATGTCCGCGTTTTTTCAATGTGTAACTCCCTTCCGCGCCCAAAGCCCCAATAGAACCTGAGCCCTCTTGTGGCGTGGCATGGCCTTGCATACGAGCAGCCATTAAGGAATGGGTGCAAAATAAATTCCTGGAATGGTGGAGGAATCTCCCAAGACAGAGACAGGACAAAGAGTTTATTAAAAAACGTTCGGCCAAATTCACGGAAGATCTGCTAAGCCAGAATAGGAAGGCCATCAGAGTAATAGTAGGCCCTCTAACTGGGCACTGCCGGCTCAATAGACACATGATTCTAATGGGCCTGGCAGAGGACGCAACATGCAGGTTCTGTCAAGAGGAAGAGGAATCCTCAGTTCACGTATTGTGCCACTGTGAAGGCCTGGCGAGACTGAGATTCCAAGTATTCAGAGAAGAAAATCAAAGGTGGAGAGCTATACCAAAGGGCCTTTATCACAGCTGTGGAGTCTAGTACAAAGGACAAAGCTGGATGAGGTACTATAAGGAATGTATTCTAGAATCACCACAATAGACCTGAAAAGGTCGCGATGGTAAAGGCTAAATAACCAGCTCCTCTGTTTATCTATCTATCTATTTATAGTAAATTTGAAATTATTTTATATGAGAATATGTTTCGAAAATATATTGCTAATATACAACGTTCGAACATTCATGTTCATTGAGATTCCTTATATATTTTTCTCACAGGCTACATAAACATTCTTAAACATTTTTAATAGTCACTGTCTGGAGTATCAAGAGAAGCAACGCAAAGTAACTTTTGATTATTTTTGTTCGATATAAGCAGTGATTATTTGTAACTATACCCATCGTTACATATTTATACCAACACAACATATCCGAATGGTATACTGTTTCACAGGGAACACATAACTATGGACTTAATAAATCTTAACTCTCAATTGAATCGCTTGGAGAACTTCATGAGAATCAATATGCTATTCAATTGGTCTGTAATTTTTCCGGACTTTCAATTTCGTTAAATAGATTTCGGATGTGTTTCTTGAATACACCATTCCGTTTGAAGGGTAACTTTTAACTTAATTTAGGCAGTAAAAGAGTTGAATATCACTGAAATTATGTTATCTGGCAAACTTTCTTTTGGTGTAATATCTTGGTTATTCTTGAAATAAGAAGAAAAAGGAACAGGTTTAACAAAATATTGGGTTGCTTAAATATAGGTAAGAGGACTAGATAACAATACTAAAATATAATATTAAAAGTATTGTAAACATTATCAAAAGCAAAGTAGGAACTCTTAAATATTTTGAAAGTGTACGGTAAATGAAAGTCTTTTTGCTTTTATGGAATTATTTGGGTAATATAGCTCAGCCGAAATACGTACAAAGTAAAAAATCATCTGGAAATTTTTTATAGTAGCGTTTCTTTTGCATAAAATGTTGGGAAAGGTTAAAAAAATAAAACTCCATCGGGGCAACATTGTTATATACGGGTGACCCAGAAAGTACATACCCCCCCCCCCCACTTTTTTCTACAGTTTTAAAAATAAAATTTTGTTTGGGAAATCAAAATAGGTATCAATAGCCACATTTTGACCATTCGGTGGTAAAGACATCTGTTCCGGTATGGCCGAAAATTGCCACAACTTTTTAATTCTAAATAGCACCCTGTATATTTAAGTCACTTTTCTCATAAAGCTGTAATTTCTCTTTCCAACGCTTTTTTTTTAATATACAGGGTATTCTATTTGAAAGTCAAAAATTGATTTGCGATGAATAATAATAACACTTTATTTGTCCTTTAGATCATTAAACATGATATAGAATAAGTCAAAATATAAGCATAAAATACACATTATACTAATTTACTAAAATACATTAAGAATTTATTAAAATAAATGTTTACAATAAAGGAATATACTTAAATATAAAATACATAAATAAATATAAAATAGAATAAAAAATGCATAGATACATACATAGCTACCCCCTCTACTACCCCCATTGCCATCTCCACCCTATTATTGAAGGGGGTAAAAAAATTAAAATGTGATTTAGTGTGTAGACAAGAACAAAATTTTGGCAATAGATACCCCCTCTACCACCCCCACTCTATTATTAAAGGGAATAAAACATTACATTAGGATTTAGTGTGCATAAGACTTGGATACAAAATCTGGATGTGGAAGTAGTGATTCCTTGGGCAGCGGTTTTTAATAAAGGAAGTATATCTAGGTCAGATACTATAGTTTATTTTTTTCGAAAAATTCCTCAGCGCATTTTGTGGACGTGATAATTAGTAGAAAAACAGTGAGAATTAGATATATATGTTTTGGAAAGCAAATTTTATTTGGAACCTGTTGAATAAAGGGCATGAAAGTGCCGAAAACAGGTTTTTTCACGTTTTCGATGCGAAAGAAATTTTTTTTAATACAAAAAATACTACGATATAGTTCATAAAAAACGAAAAAAACGAGTTTTTGACAATTGAAACAGGTCAATAACTTTTTGCACAAAAAATTTAAAACCGCTAGATATGGTCATTTATGCCATTTAATTAGAGGGACTGCAAAAATATTAATAACTTTTAGCGGAAATAGCGAAAATGTAAAAAAGGTGTTTCCGAAAACCGGGTGTAAATGATCAAAAATGGTCATAGAACCATTTTTCAGAAAGCTATTTGTTCCTGATGAAATTCTCTACAACCTTATTATCTTTAAATTTCCGTAAGGGAAGTCGGGCTATTTCTGAATTTTGGCCGTTAGGGCGCTCGAACGGAGGGGAAGTGACGCATTGTGGGGGAAGCACGATCATTTAGCGGCATTCCAAGTTCGGCTGCGGGAGAAAGTTCCCCCACCACGCATCACTTCCCCTCCGCTCGAGCGCTCGAACGTCCAAAACTCATTTTCAAATTTGCTTTTAAGGTACTAAACGAAACCTCACAAAAATTTAAAGATAATAGGGTTGTAGAAAATTTCATCAGTAACAAATAGCTTTTTGAAAAATGGTTCTATGACCATTTTTGACCATTTCAAATTCTGGAAGGTACACCTCCCTCAGAGATCTCTACGAACGCTGCAACGACATAACCGCGATGGCCGACTACGTCCAGCACATCTCTCAAAACTTCTATTCATTCAAACTGGGCGATAGTCCGCTAACAAGACACATTACGCAAATTAGACAGCATAATGCCCCATTTCGGATTAAACACCCCTTACCTTACCAGACGTTGCCAATCTTCCGGCAGCCACTCTAGCCAAACTTTCACCTACTATACCTTCTCTAATACTATCCACCTTTCACCGATATTTCATACCTTTTATCTTTAATTCTTTCCTGTCCCCCTCTTCTTTTGTTTTTGTGCATTTTTGTCGCGTTTATTGTTTCTTCGTTTCTGTTTGTACATTTTTGTCTGCAAATTCATTCTTCCTTCATTAATCTTGTAACAGAATCCAAATTTTATCTTAGAACAATCAAAATTTTTAGAATCACAGTTTAGGCCAGCCCTGCGCAGCCCGTCATTGCAGCAATTCGCGGATGGCGCCTCATACAAGTTATGGTGTCAGCGTCCGTACCAAAATTAAAAAAGTGCAGTGCGAAAACGGTTAAAACCAAGTGTAGTTGTGTTCAATTTTTATGTTATGCTTTCTTTTATCAAACATTGTTTATTATATTACTTAATTTTATTTACTTTTGTAAAAGTTTTGTTATGTTCTCAATTTTTTACTTTCGCCAAACCAGTCTCGTCTCGGCCCGGCTTTGCGATGCACCACTAGGTGGTCGCAGGGTCGGTCCCGGGATGGGTTCTAGAGAGGCAGTGTTGTTGTATCCAGTTAATATTAATAAATCTGTTTTGAATTGAATTGAATTGATATGATACCAATATCGCCCTAGGCCAAAAAAAATTAATCAGCCAAGGAAGTTATTGTTTTGATAGTTTTGAGATTTTTTTAAAATTAATTTTAATTCATATTTTTACAAAAGTTACAACATTTTAATTAAGAGAACATGAGAACAATAATTAAATTAAAAGTTATTATGTACTTTATAGAGAAATATGAGCTAAATATATCAACAAGTTTACTTGGATCTGTAATAACTACTTTGTCGCACGATGATTTTATTTCATTACGTGATTTTCTTTTGCTGGATTGTAAGCTTCATTAAATCACCTAACAATATCAACTTAAGAAAGTAAGAAATCCTTGACAGAGATTCTCTTGTTTCCAGAATTTAAATTACTTATTGCCAACAGTCGATAAATCAAACAGATATACCAATCGGTAAACATACGTAGGTACTGGAATTATTTAATTACCTGTTTAAATTGATTAACTAGTTTTGCGCTTGCCTTCGTCCTACAAACTTACAAACAAACAGGAATGCAATATATTCGTACAGTTGTTAAGAAGAAGATGGCAGTTAATAGATTTTAAAGTTAGGAGACATTATTAGCATACCTTAGCATCACTTTAACCACCTCAATTATAAACTTTTAATTGATTAAACTAAGTTTATCTCTACGCACCAATAAAAAAGTTATCAGAATTAATTGTAAGAATTTTAATGTACCTATATATATATTAAGAACATTCCTCTTGATTTTAATCCATCCAAGAAATATTAAATACACTAGACTGCGACTTCTTTTTAATTAGAGAAGAGCATAGTTAAAAACATAGAAATTGAATGGTTAATTCAAGCGGCCAAAATGGGTATTGCTTTTACATTTCATACGTACAAATATCAATCAATCAATAAGACTTTATTTCTTATTTTAATATAAAAAAGTACATCCCTAGAACCCACACCGGGTCCGACCTTGCAACCACCGCGCTAATGTGGTGGCAGATTGCATGGCCAGGTGGAGTGGGACTGGTTCGGCTAAAAAGAAAATAAAAACTACTAAACCTAGGCTCTCTCCGTCGCAGAAGGATTCTAAAGGTGTTAAAATTAGGAACTTTTGACCGCAAACATATTGCTTTTCAAAACGCTATCAACCACCCCAACGACTCATCAAAAGCAGAAGCTTTTACCCAATCTAAGTATGAAACGCAACGCGAAATCAGAAGAATAAAGAACGAGTGGTGGGCAAGCAATGCCAGAGAAATTCAAAGGTACGCCGATTCACACGACTACAGGAATTTCTTTCAAGGAGTAAAATCAGTGTACGGCCCCAGTCGGAAAAATATGTGCCCTATTAAAGATTTAAATGGAAATCTCCTCAAAGAAGACCAGGAAATAAGAGCCCGATGGAAAGAACACTACTCTAACATTCTTAACCAGCAAAGTCAAGCCGATCACGATATTATAAATCTTATCCCTCAATATGACACCTTCGAAGACTTAGATAAACCACTAACAACGGAAGAGATCTTAACCGCCATTGGGCAGCTAAAAAATAACAAATCTCCCGGCGCCGACTCACTCCCAGCTGAGATCTTTAAAGCTGTGTCGTCAGAGCTCATACCCTACCTCAAAAAACTGTTTGATGTTGTGTGGGAAAGTGGTCAAGCTCCGCAGGAGTTTCGTGATACACTTTTAATCAACCTCTTCAAAAACAAAGGGAGCGCTGCGGACTGTGGAAATTACAGGGGTATAGCTCTCCTGGCTATTGGAGGGAAGATACTCACTAAAGCGATGGCAAATAGGCTAACACCTGTTATGGAAAATTACTTCCTGAAACACAAAGTGGCTTTAGACCAAACCGAGGCACATCGGATCTAATCTTCACACTTAAACAGCTTCAAGAAAAAGCACTCGAACATCAAGGAGAAATTCACATGGCCTTCATTGATTTAACCAAGGCGTTTGACTCGGTGGACAGGGAAGTGCTCTGGAAAATTATGCTCCGCTTAGGTATCCCTAGAAATTTTGTGGAAGTATGTCGCAGTCTACATACAAACAACAACGCCCAGGTTATGTATAATAATGAGGCAACCGAACCTTTCCAAGCCCTCACTGGAGTTAGGCAGGGATGTGTCCTGGCACCCCTACTCTTTAATTTGTTTACCACTGCTCTAACAATTATTGTTGACAACAAACTGACAGTCAGAGGAATAGGTCTCAGATACCGTTCTGATGGCGGTCTCTTTAACATAGGGCGCTTTAGAGCTTTCACGGAGACACGCACACGATTCATTTGTGATCTTCAGTATGCGGATGGCTGTGCACTTTTAGCCTCTACGCCGGAAGAGCTTCAAGAACTTTTAGATGTGTATGCCCAGAGCTATGATTGCTTGGGACTTAAAATCAACATTGGAAAGACTAAGATTATGTCAACTCCTCATCAAGTGAACCAAATAGACATTACACTTAACGAAAATTCTCTTGAAGTGGTGGATCAGTTCAATTACTTAGGCAACGTTGTTAATGACAAAGCAAACATGGACAGCGAGATTCGCAATAGAATTAACGCTGCATCTAGAGCACTCTGGGGACTTAGAGAGAGAGCATTTGACAACCACGACCTTGCTTTGTCAACGAAAATGGCTGTCTACAGAGCAGTTGCCATTCCAACACTACTATATGGATGTGAAAGCTGGGTCACTTACCGTCGTCATGTGAAGGAATTAGAACGTTTTCAGCAAAGACACCTCAGAAGTATGATGAAAATCCGTTGGTTCCATCACATATCAAACGTGGAAGTACTCAGGAGAGCAAACAGCCTTCCAATTGAGGTGCTTATTTCAAGAGCACGCCTAAGATGGGCAGGTCATGTTCATCGTATGCATGATAACCGCCTTCCTAAATGTACACTTTATGGTGAATTGCTAAGCGGTAGAAGAAGGCGTGGCGGTCAACGAAAGAGGTTCAAAGACGTTCTCCATGAAAATCTAAAATCCTGCGGTATTCCAGACGAGCAATGGGAACAACTTGCAGCGGACAGAACCGAATGGCGAGGGGTTGTGGTCAGCTATCAAGGAAATGTTGCTGCAAGAAGACCGAATCCAAGACCTAACCAGGTCTATGTTTGTCCTGACTGCGGTCGACATGTGCTCTCCCGAATTGGCCTCTATAGCCATAGTCGTGTGCACCGTAGATGAATGGGAATTACAATAGACTACACCTTTTACTTGTTTTTTTAATACACACAATCTATCGACTGTAACATTTTTTTTATACTCGGACTCGAGTAAAGGCTAATAATAATAATAATAGCTGTATATTGGAAATAGCTTCATCAGTGACCAAGACATCCACAAATTTTCATTAATTTGTAACTTTAACAATTTGTATCTTTTTCGGTGTCGGACTGTTATTACTTTTTTTTTAAGAAACCGACTTCTTATTTAAAGGTGCATGTATGGTTAAAATTTTTCCGATAATTTGCGTTACATCCTGTATATGTACAAATATAGAGTACAGTATATAGAGCTATATATGGAAGTATATAGAAATCTAACGTACTGTTTAAAGTTTTTGGTTCGGCCTGATAAGCTAAAATCAATATTATGCAATTTCGTTGTATTAAAGAAAATGCTTGTTGTGCTGTAAGAAAAATCTAGCCACAAATTTTATAATATACAGTATATCCGCGTATGGGGTTTACAATAGTTATAATAATGGCTAAAATTTTAAATTTTTCGAAAAATGTTATTCTTTATAAAAGTTTTTGTTTGTCCTAAAAATTGCAATGAAAAATCTTAAAAGTTCATAAGAGTAGCTGGCTGATGCCAAAAAATTTTTTTAAGACCTTGACTTTTCGTACATGCCCTGAATTGCAATTTTATGGACTCTTACCTGCTTGCTTTGCCTATTTACCCTTATTTACCCCATTTTCCCTCGAACCCTTCAACGGAATTGGATCAAAATATAATCTGGTTCCAGATCTCGTTACAATACACAAATGTACCAAATTTCAAGTCAATATCTTAAACGGTTTCAGAGTAAACGTGCGCACAAGAAAAGTTACAAACAGACCGACAGACAAACAGACAAATCGGCAGACAGGAATTTTTTTTCGCTCAAATTTGACATCTCGACGTTTCATGACATTTTAAGCCTATTTCAACAAAAAAAAATTCTACGTTACTATACTTCCACTGGACGTGGAATTAAAAAAACAGTTATTTCAAATTATATCCAAAATTTTATATAAATGTTGTAATGTTTCCAAAATTAGTGAATCTTTAGTAAAATAGTGAGTTTTTGTTACATTTTCTATTTAGCTAATTGCATTCGAACAAGGCGAATAAATATCAGATATGCAATCCTGAATTTGTAAAAGTAAATACATATTTGAAGGTTGTGGTTGGCGGTACGGTTTTGAGTCTTAATTCCATAAAAAAAATATATTTGAAGGTTCTGAATATTCTCAGAACAATGAAACTGCCATGATTATTTTAGAAACTAATACGCTTCGGGGTTGGTCCCACTCCAATACCTAACATGTTGTGAAGCTACAGTCCCATTTGTTGAAAGCGTTGACTCGTCTGGGAACATGATTAATTTATAAAAATTCGTGATGCCACATAAAATTTCATTTCTAACCCTTAAACAGAAATCGAATCATTTTACTTCATTTCCTTCTAAGGTATGGTTAAAATGTGGTTTGTATGGAAATATCTTATTTTCTTTCAAAAATTTTTGGATGCAAGTTTTTTAACCACCTTCAAATGCCGGGCTCGACTTCTTAACGGAAGTTGGGGATTTTCAGCAACGGATGCCAACACTAATGTTCTGGCGGCGACATTTTGATCATACATTTTTTTCTTTACGTCCAGTACTAAACCAGTTTTTTAAAAATTTTTGACCAATTTATGAACTGCCATTCACGAAACATACACATTGGGAAATCTTTCATTGAATTGTTGAAGTACGTAACGATATGAACATTCACCGTTTCCATTACACTCTACTAAGTGAAATTTTTGTCGTGGGCGCGCTACATCACTTATCCGGGCAAGGTAGTGTCCACGATCTGATACTCAAAGCAGCTCAACGTAGTTTGTGTTAGATAACTGCTGCACATCCAAATCTAAAACTAAAATTGTGCTTGAGACGGTTACCCTTATTACCCTATTTATACAGAAAATATATGCATTTATAACCAGCTGGCGAGAAGTTTACAAAGGAGCAATTCGTGGCAATTTTTTATCCTAAACAGTTTTTACTTGAAATATCGTTAAACGAAAAATTGTGTTTTGGCTCTGTCTGGGGCCGCCCCTGGAGCACCAGTTTCTCAATTTAGACCGTCCAGATCTCGTGTCTAAAGGTTTAGATTTTCACGTTGAACTATCTTCGAGAAAAACGTAGCACACGCAGACTATCAGACACGCAGACAGGTAGATAATATGCGGATACACAGACGGCATACCGATTCGGATAAATTTGCTATTTTCTGGTTCCAGAACGTCCATCTTCATCATAATTTAAAATATTTCACGATATTTTATCTATAGATGGAAAAGTAAAATGTAGAGATTGTTCAAGTATAACTGTTATTACTTTTTTCTTTCCCAAAGGGCTTTAGATACATGTCACACATAACTGTCTCATAGATTTTTATAATTGTGTAAAAAATTCCTGTAAAAGAAAAAACTCTGTGTACTTGTGAAGAATACTTTTCCATCTACTTAACAGTTTAATACATCCCTCGGACCTCTTTCTATTCTATTATAAAAGTTTTACTTGAAACTTCTTTCAACTCTATCCTATAAGTCAATAAAAATCAGACAGGCAGAAGGTATAATTTCAGTCATGTCTTATGCATAATAAAGATCTGAAAAATAATATAAAGACTGTATAATTACAAGAAGTTAATTTTAATTCCTTATAATTTAGATTGAAGTAAAAATTAATATTTTAATTAAATTTTTTCAGACTAACATTACTTATTTTCACTTAAATGAAGATGGCATTCTGAGATTGCATAAAATGCTTTTTAACATATTTATCAAAGCTGCGGAATGTTTATATTACCACAGTGCCCTTTGTAAAATGGTTTACTACCTAGATTTCTACCCCTGAAATTTGCTTAATATCGCAACAATTTCAATGTTATTTTTGTTGTTTATAGCGGAGGGGAAATTAATCTAAATTTATCAAATGATGAAGGTTTAGTACCCTAGAAACATACGTAAGCAAGCTTTTATTAAAGTTTAACTCATTCAAGCAGTCGTATTTTAACTATTGGGATAGACAACGTTTAACACTATAATTTAAATCCGTTGGAAGTTGAATATTCTAGTAGACATTACATGAACCTCTCGGGAACCTTTCTAACAATTTTATACGGTGCTATGCATTTCAATTCTTTTCAAGTGAGCTTAACACAAATAGCAATCAGAAATATTATATTGTTGAGAAAAACGGTGAAGCATCAAAGATTGAACAGGAATTAAAATTTAAATATAACAGGTAACAATTTAATTTTCAACAGGAAATCTATCTATTGTGTTGAAGTATTTGCAATATACAGATTCGGCAAAAATAGTTTTATATATCCAGAAGTAAACGAGGCGAGAAAAAAAAAAAACAAAACTCACTTACGTGAAAAAGAGACAGATACTTATTATATTACTGGGGCACGAATGAAAGTTTCTCGACCTCCCGACTCACCGCGACCGCATTATACCATACCATTTGTCGCAACAATACCGATGCCCTGCGTTGATACACGACGAGGTGATGAAAATAATATTTCACAAAATGTGCAGCGTGCTTAGAACTCTCTGTTCCTAATTTTTGTTGTATTCTTTCTTGCACTCGTTTACTTCTGGATATATAAAACTACCTTTGCCGAATCTGTATAAAATAGGTGTATACTTATCGTTGCAAGTGGTTCTATTTCGATTTAGCTGACCAATAGTACTACAGCAATATCCTCGTATAAAATGATTATTGGTCGCTATTAAGTATAGTTGAAATCACGAATATTTTCATTCACGTCATCAATTTATGTACCTAGCAATGACATGCGATTTTTCTCTCTTTGCTAATGATTTGTTTTACAAATGAATATTACAAGCGTTAGTCCTAGCCGCAACCAACGTTCAGTGTTCTGTCAGTTCTCTGTCAACTCAATAGCGAGCGGTGAATAAAAGACTGAATGCAGTATCCAGAGACATGGTGGTGAAACTAAATGAGCGCTTTAATAAAAAAAAACGTAGCGGATGTGCCCTTTTACCTTTGCAAGAAATTCATGAGGTGGATTGTAAAATTAAATCGCATACTATTATTGTCCAGATATTTTCATCACAAAATACTTGTCTTTTGCATACGTTGATACGCCCATGCGTGTCATTCTGTGTGACCTTGAGATGATTTGATTCAGTAATTAAAGGATGATGACGGCGACAATATTCGTGATTTGAACTGTGCATAATTTTAGAAAAAAATGTTCTACGTAATGCATACAAAACGTATTATTGCACTTGATGTAATATTATTATTTTCACGTCTCGTGTAATAAACAGTCAATTTTTGCACTTGTTACTTAAATAACTATTATATTTTTCAGATGTAATGTCTAATAGTATGAAAATACAACAGAATATAAATATAAACTTACTGTTGCAAAGTTAACTAGAGATTTAATACGTTTAAAAATCCTTTTATTTTCAACTATGTGTATGAGAATGGAATCTTTATAACCTCCTCCGTAGCCATATCTTGATGTAAAGTTTTAGATAAATATTTGCCCTTCAACTTCGATTAGATTCGGTAAGATTCTGTTTACACGGAATATTATTATATAGTTTTAGTGCTTTTACACTTAATAATACTGTTACATTCAATATCTATTAAGGATTCACTCTGACCTACTTACATTTGTTGAATCATGAATGTTTAAGCAAGTTCTAACGGTTTTATTTGAGGAGAAATGATTTTCATTTTATTCTATTTCATAGATGCTTATTTGTCAATGTTTTTAGTGGCGGAGACCTTGTAGGTGAAGGGGATAATTGTATTTGTTTACAAGATTTTTTTAAATCGTGTTATTTAGATTAACATCCTGCTGGAGTTTAGCATTAGCTGTTCTACCATTCCACCAGGATACATACAACCATTCTCTACGACATTACCATCTGCCGCAGCTGAGTCTCGAACTCAGAAGTGATACAAAGACTAGCTGTGTTGTTCCTGATACAACCCTGTCTAGACCATTGCCACCAACACGGAAACACATTGAAAACGTCACTAAATATTTATACCCGAGTCAGGCCATGAACCCGGGACTACTTGTTCTCAAGTCTGACACCTAAGAATTGAGCCCGAATTACACTAACATCGTTTAGGGTTAAGTGGAAGAACAGAGAGTGTCTCACTCTACTGAATTTCGCCCTTTTATTATTGTATTCAATAATAAATAAAGACATATTATTATTATTATTATTATTTCGATTCCATTCTAAGCACTGAAAATAAGTAACAAAAAACTGGTGGAAAAGCAATCTAAACATTTTTCTCTCAAATTAATAGAAGAGTACTATTTTATACCATTTTATTAAAATAAAATTCAGTTGTAGTATTTTGCAAACCTCTCCTCAAATTTTTATTTAAATTGTAACTGGAACAAAGCTTAATACATGACAAACTCTGAAGTTATAACTCAAATTAGTGATCTGCCTTATTGAGCAACTCAGGATAGCTTCTTCGGCTTTAGTGATGGATCATGTTTTCGAGAAACTGTTCTTATGAGTGACTTATAAAGTTTACCCATCGCGCAGATTAAACACGAACTAGCACCCGATGATTGGAAAAATAAATATTCTTGAGTTAGAAACCTTTGGTTGAGACTCCAGAAGCCACTCGTGGACTTAATTTTGAGTTTGAGAAGGTTAGGGGAGGAATGTTCTTAAAAAGTTGGAAAGGGCCAATTACTACACCCTGTATATGCTCTTGAGCTGTGATATTTTATTAATTAAGTTCAACTAGCACTTTGTTTTAATTTAATGTCTATGTCAGGGTAAGAAGCTTCACCCTGTATATGCTTTTCTTTAAATAACACTTTGCTTTAGAACGAATGAAAAATATTTATAATAGATTAACAGAGTTCGTAAAACGTACTTGGATTAAACATTTTAAGTTAACAAAAGCTATGAAAGTGGTAAGACAACTGAAATTCGGCTGATTAGAATTTATTATTATTTTCTAATATTAATGCAGATTTGAAATCTGATAAAGTTTACTTATTTTATTATGCGCGACGGCAGAAAATTTGTTAGAGCTTTTTTACTTGGTACAGCCAAGGAAGCAATCATAGTGGCTCGGTTACAGGGAAATTCGTGTTGGTCGAAGTAGGCAAGTTAAACTAGACAGACGGCACTATACTTCTGTTTTAGAAACCAGACGGTACTAAGAATTTTATAGATCTAAACGAATTACTAATATATCGCTTATTACAATTAATTACGCTTTTATTTCAATTAACTCAAATTCCTCGAGGGACTTTCGTTCTACTCTAGGGAATAACAGTTAGTCGAAAAACTGGTGAAATAAGCGGGTTCACGGAAAGGGCACTAAGGGGGTGGTTTTTGGCCAATTTGAGGGGGTTGCCGAGGAAAAGAAATTGCGGGACCCCACCATCCTATTCAGCGACCTCGAAAACGGAGGAGGGTCTCTAGATCGGCGCTCTGGCAAAAAAAAGCAAATACTCCAAAAAATCCCGACTCCTGATATCGACTAATAAGCCTAGTAGCGATCCCCGTACTGTATATATAAAGCCAACTTAGACTGATGCGTTACTAAAACCAGATGAAGAAAGAAAACACTGGAACACATTGTGTCTTGTTTTGTTGAACGTTGAAATCATTTAGTTCAAAACATCTGTTCTGATTTATTGCTTTTTAATTGATTGAAGGACCTGTATTATCTGTGTAACGTATTGTAGAATAATTCTCAAATATTGACGAATTTAAAATTATTGCTTCTTAATTAATTAATTATCTTGCTAGTTATATAGGTTAGGTATGTATTATAATATTTACATTTTCATAGAAAGGCTGAGTGTTGACGCAGATAAGAACCACGACTGCATAAATTTCAGCGTAGTACCTATCTCTCATGAGCCAACAAGAAATTATGAATATATAAAAATTCTATTCCGTCAAGCAGGCAGAAAATTAATGTCGATATACGGTGGAAATATTTCTTAAGAGTTTACAAAACTCTAGTAAAGTTTACAAATGAAACAGGACCTAATAGCATAAAACAAGTCATTTTCTTATTCAACAAAAATGGCTTTTATCAAGGCATTCCGTGTTTCATTGAATACCCTTACTCTCTCTTGTATGTTGGTAAAAGTTCAGCTACAATAAGTGCTTTAAAATGCCACTTAGAGGATACACAGCATGATTAATTATTAAATTTAGCAACTAATGACGGAGCTCTCCTTAGGTTAAAATTTCACGTTTATTCATCCTGTGAAAGTCTTTCCTTATTTAATAAACACTTTATACGATACATCATGCATCAATAGGATATTTCACTTTCTCTCCTTTCTAAGGATCATCTTATATACTGTTGTGTCCTTTTGAAAAAATTGTCACAATTAAATACTTGTGGAAACTTCTTGAGTACCTTAACAAATACTGGCCTACTGAAAAATATATACCTTGAAGCCAGATACCAAATACTTAAGCATAACATAATGTCCAACAAATGGATCTACAGTTTAGGTGACGACACGTAATTTTCTAAGAGTTTTATGGCTCATGGTTGTTTTATTTTACATTACCCAACAGATAAAGAAAATTCCATTTTCAGGATGAGAATATACGCAAGAAAGAAGTAAACTACATTAAATACAGTATTAGAAGAACTAATAAATAAGTACCTAAATTATACTAATTATAAATAAAGGAGAGGGAGAAATATTGTCTCATACGTTTGAACGAATCTAAAGAGAATCTAAGAAGCAAATCTTCCTGTGTAAATCCATTCGGGGGGAAAGCATTACCAGATTAGAATGTTAAGAGTTTTAAGAATTTGCGCTATACTTCGGCAAAGTTACATCGAAATAATGAGGATATAATTCGATATAGTTTGCAAGTTGTATCGCATCTCAAAATGTGTCAAAATATCAGCAAAGAAAATACTACAAAACAGACACATGAAATCTTAAAATTTACCAAAGTAGATATATGTATGCGTTCAGATTTGATATTATTACATACAAATCCTTATCTTCTTTTTATGGCTTTTTTTCCACCACGTGTATTTTCTAAGCACAAAATCTGCAAAAATTACAAAAATTAACTAGTATGTTGGAAAAATCACTTCCACGCTGGTGAGGTTTGTGTCAAAGGAACAGTCAGAGGGTATTTTTTGCCAACTAATATAATTTAAAAGCTTTGATATATCATTATCGAAAAGAACGTCCAAAATTGAAAATGACGAATCGCAAAATTATAACGTGGCGAGAGAAACAAAAGACGATAAGCAATATTTGTTTCATGAAGAATGATGAGAAGGAATAAGACTTTGCCTGCGTTCGTTAAAATTAATATATGATAGCGCTAATGTCAAGGAGTACCTCGTTTGGCGAAAATACGTAAACAGTTATAAGTTACATAAACATTCTGCTATTTTCGTTGATATCGGAGCCAGGTTACGGCGTTGTATTTTCATGAACGGTTTTCCACAATATTTTCATAAATTTGCATATTACTCTACATTCTTCATGACTTTATTGTTATGAACTGTTAGCTTCTGGAAATATTTGCCAAGTAAAATTTATGACTAGATTGTAATTCTGATTTTAAACAAATGTTTGTAATTTCCGTATGCGGTGGTATATACAGGGTGTTTCATGAGGAAATCGACACACATTCAGGGACGGTACAGGAATTGGAAAAACAAATTTAAAAAGTCCGGCCCTGGAATTTAAAAAATTATAATGGCAATATATCAACTGTGATAAGTGTATATAGTGTCTAAAATTTATACAAATTCCGATCAATAGTAGGGATGTTATGGCCAAAATAAATTTAGACCAAAATCAGTTTCCATCACCCCGTATCTCAGAAATTAAGAGCGACAGGGAAACATTTTCCGTTCCTGAATACCCAAGTGCTCCTCTACCGCCCCTGGAAGTATGTACAGTTCCTCATGAAACACCCTGTATATTATTTGGATATGCGTAATTCCATTATTTGCATTTGCACATGAAGTAGGTATTTAACAAAAATTCGTGGGAATAGTGTATTTAACTTCTCAAGTGCATTGAAGAAGGTTAATTTTATATATTTATTATTGTTATCGCACGTTTAAAACCAAATTACAGAAAAATTTACATTTAAATAACTACAAGAATAAAATTATTGATTTTTCAACAAAGCGGTCTTACTCACTTAATTTACTTCCCACCTTAGTCATACTTGTGTCTAATATTTTGGAACAATTATAATTAATTCTTGCTTTGAAATAGAGCTTAAGTATTAATTTTACAAGTTGAATCGCTTAATTTCAAATACCTAGCAAGAGTACCTATTTCTAAGCTTCTACAAAACAAGGGCTTCCTATTTACCTGTGAAGACAATATGTTACCTTGCTTTGTAAACTAGTCTTTTTCAAATCTGGCACTGTCCCTTCATATTTATACTTTCCAAATACACTTAATAAATTAAGTGTAACTAGTAAAGGGCAAAGGAATGCAAACTAATAATATAATCTTACTGCAAAGTATGTTCTTATTATTTTTTATGCCCAGGATGCCAAGATTGTGAAAATTATAGTATTAATGAATGTAATACTCTTAATGTACATAATGTTAAGTGCGCGCTCAAGCCCTCTTACGGAGAGAGGTTTAATAGCAGTAGACAAAGTAAAAGGAAGTCTGCCTATTGAGCAACCAGTAAAATAATAGTTCACCAGTCGACCCAGAGCGGCGCTGCCTCATAGAATACACTAGAAAGAGAAGAAATGTCTCGAACGACAGACTAGAATAGTCTAGAGGGAAATGGACGAATTTATTTATTTATTTATTTATTTGGATACTACCACCCAACGGGTAACCATTTACAGGGTCGGAACATTACAATGAAAACTATGTAAACATTACAATAAACAGGTATTACAATATAAAAACACAAATTACAATAAAAAAAAATTAAATAAAGTAACATAAAAAACACATTAAAACAGAACTACAGCAGACTAGTATAGAGAGCGAAACTTATAAATCATAAATCAAGTTGTTTAATTGAACGAATGCTAAAGTTGAATATATCAAGCTGATCTTGCAGTAGATTATAATTTCTACACATAAAATATAGAGGGGAAAATTTTAATAAATTAGTTCGAGGTGTAGGAAGGTAAAATATTTCACAATTCCGACTTGCTGTACGAGGTATATGAAAATTCAGTTGCTCCAAAATGAGAGGGCAATCAAACATGTTATGCATAAATTTGTAAAGAAAAATTATTGAATGTACTATTCTTCTATTTTCCAAACTAGACATGTGAAATCTTTCCAACATAACATTTTGCGGATATCCAATTATTGGATAAATATTATCTTCAATAAAGCACAAATATTTAACAAAACGGCGCTGAATATTCTCACACTATTTATGTAAATAGCATATCCTGGGGACCATATCAACGAGCAGTATTCCAATTTTGAGCGTACAAATGAATAGTATAGCAGTTTCATAATATCAGTATTACTGAACCCTTTGCAATTTCTAATTATAAAACCTAGACTCTTTAGAGCCGATGCGATGGTGAAATTAATATGTTCCTTAAAACTTAGACACTTATCAAATATAACTCCAAGGTCCTTTACTGTATCCGGTCTCTGCAAAGTTTGATCGTTTATATGATAATCGTAATTGATAGGGTTACGCATTTTGGAGAAGGTAAATGAGTTACATTTAGATATGTTAAGAGGCAGATTATTAGATTGGCACCAGTCATTTACCAAGTTTAGGTTATTCTGAAGATTTTCACAATCTTGTTCGTTTTCTATTACACAATATATTTTCAAATCATCGGCATATAAAAGACTCTCTATATTAAGATTATCTACAATATCATTTATAAAAACAACAAACATAAGCGGGCCCAGTACGGAATCCTGGGGTACACCGGAGGTGGCTAGGATGTCAAACGACTTGTAACCGCGGTATTCAACATACTGACGCCTATTCTCTAGATATGAAGAAAAGAATTCTAACTGCATCCCTGACAATCCAAACTGACCCAATTTTTCTAATCGAGTACAGTGATCGAAAATAAAGGCCAAGGATATTATATAAGTAGCAGAGTCAGTGCGCTGGAGTCAGTTCAGTTCAGTACGGTTCCGAATGAGTTAAATGATCAGATAAGATAAAGACCAGTAACAAGTTGTGAATGGTAGTAGTAAGTCTATACAACTGTCTCAAGACGGGTTAGTGTATTGGTGAGTCTATTCTCCTCAATTAATCTGGTCCTTTCTATTTTAGGAATGGGTATAATAATTGATCTTTTTAAAATATATGGTTTATTATATATTTATTTTAGGATCCATTTTTGTACTATTTCCAGATTGTGCATATGATTGTTAGTTGCTGCACCTCAGGCTATAATTCCATAGTTGAGGTGACTTTCTACTAAATCGTAGTATAGAATACGCATTTGCTCAATTTTGAAAATTTTGGCGAAATGTTTAAATTTATACAAAATACAACGCACTTTCTTTATTATGAAATTATTATGTGTTTCCCTTTTTAGATGATAATCGATATACACTCCCAAATACTTGATATTCTTGACACAGGCAGTATTCATTTGGGGCGAAATTTCAAGACTATGATGGTAGATATTTAGATTAAGATGTGAAGGGAACATACTGAGTCTTTTTTATATTTATTGTTAAGAGTCGACTCCTAAATAATTTCATTATTTTTTTAAAGTCATTTTTGCTACATTTTTTAAGGTCTCCCAGTTAGATGCTTTATATATGATAGCGGTATCACCAGCGACGCTCAATATATCCCCATCCACGTCTAGTTTGAATAAATCGTTTAAATATATGTTGAAAAGTATCGGTTCCAAGACGGTCCACTGAGAGACACCATATTTCACACACCTGGTTCCTCTTATTGTTTCATTGGCTCTAGCGCATTGTTGCCTATTGTCTAAGTAACTTTTAAGTAAATCATATGGGGTACCTCTTAGGCTAACACCTTCCAATACTCGTAAAAGTTGAATGTGGCTGGCTAACAGTGTCAAACGCTTTAACAAGATCGACAAGGCGCACAACGTTGGACATTTTTCGTCTATCGTCTTACCAATTTTTGATGTTAAATATGCTGTAGTATCCTCTGTCGATCTGCCATCCCTGAAACCAAACTGTCTATTCAATAAAATATTGTATTTGTCAAGATACTTGACTAACCGTTTTTTAGCAACATTTCAAAGATATTCGCGGGGCTTGATTTAGGGAAATGGGCCTGTAGTTAGCTACACACCCAACTCATCTCCATTTTTATGTATTGGCTGTATTACAGCAATGTTAAAAGCCGCTGGGCAAATGCCCTTTTCAAATGCCAAGCTCATTATATAAGCTAGGGATTTTAGAATTATGTGAGCTACATACTTTTATGGATTGTCTTGAATACTTCAGCCTCATCTGTCTGGGTAAGGTAAAATGAACTGAGCATATTGTTATAGATACTTTCGGTTGCTAAAAGTTCACCAGTTTGAATTATTTCATTGGCAAGCTTCTCCCCAATTTCAGTGAAATAATTAACAAAACAATCAGCCATTTGTTTATTAACCGTACATACATTACCATCTGTTAATTTAATTTCTATTTTTTGTCTTTCCCGATTTGTAAGTTCATTTAAACAATTCCACAGATTTGTAGCATTGTTTTATTTTCATTTATTTTATTTTGGTAATAATTTGCTTTGGTGTTCTTAATCAAATCATTCAGTTTGTTTCTGTATTTTTTATTTTTATTTACGTTTTGATCATTAAGGTTTTTTTCATTTCTTTAAATAAAGCATCTCTCTTATATATTGAATTTACTAGACCTTTGGTTATCTAATCTTTTTTTTTAATGTTCTTGGGTTTAATTTGCAAAACCTTAGTGCATGCGCTTATATGACTTTTTAATTTCTCAATGAACAATGCCGTGGCTAAGTTTACGTTTTCGTGTAAATATAGATCATTCGAATTTTTTTTTCTAACATATTTAAAAATTTATTTTTATCCAGAAATTGAGATCTTTTTGTTTTACTAGTATTATGTTCTTTTTCAGGTGAAATTATTTGGGTTGCTACGGAATAGTGATCAGTAATATACGTTTCCAATACTATTGGTATATATTTATAGTTTTGGCACTTATTTTTAAAAAAAATGTGATCAGTAATAATACTATTCATTCAAAATCTAATATGAAAACTCTATACATATGCTGTTGATCTAATCCGATCAGCTAGCATGTTAATGAAGCTACATCATTAAAAAGAAAATTGTGTAATAACTTCCCCCTTACGAGAAATCAACAATTATTACACAATCTTTCCATTGACTTAGCTTTATTAATGCACTAGTTGATCAGAATTAGATGAATACTATGGATAGTATATGTAGAGAGTTTTATATTAGATTGTGAATAATTAATAATTATTTGCTAGAAACTCAAAAAAAGAGAATTTTTCAATAGTTGTTACAACACAATAAAATATGTCATTTTGGAATTCAAATTGCTGATTTAGCTAGATTAAATTGAGCTTAATAACAATAATGATGTAGTATTATACGATATTAACCGAAAATAATATATTTAGTGTTTGTGGCATGCTAATGCCTGCGTTATATTAGTTACAATTATAATCCTTCTATAACTATCACATTATACGTGTTTACTATGAGTTGATAATGTTTATACATACACAGAAGTATAAGCTGCAAGCCGCAACAAGTGTTTATATCCGCAAACAAACTATGAAACATACCAATCGCATATATCATAATAATATTTATTATTAAAGCAAGGTATTTTGATTATACAAATAGCCAATAACACTGGGTAATACAGTTTCAAGGACAGCTTTGAAAAGTGATATAAACTGGTCAAATTAATTCCAGTCTTAAATGTGGATAACTTTTCAATTTGTCGCTTTGACAAAAGGAACTAATTTTTACCATTTGCTTTCACCAAACCAGACTCATCCAGTCCACAACACTTCGCGCTATGGGTTAATATTGAATAAAGTTCATGTCCAATTGAATTGACACTAGTATGGGTGTCTTATATAAAAATTATTTCCACTTTCGTTTCAGAATATGACTTTCCACTCTAATTATAGCAATGATGACCAAAACTTTCTGTCACAATGAGATTCAAAATTACCATCCTCAATTATTAACATTGCCAAAAATTGAAGTTTTTCATAATTTCTTTTAGGCTTTTCTCTATTTCTGCCAATTATTTGAACATTTTACGAAGATTTTTATCTTCACGGTATTACTTTTTACTTGTCGTACTGTGATGAGTTTAATTTTAAACATATATCATAATGCAGGGAAGTAATAATCTGCCCGGCAGAATGTACGAACTATTTTCAAAGTTAATTTATATCATAATATAATGAGATATAAATTAAAATCAAGTTGCCATGCTTTTGCGATAAATGCAAATTTAAGACAGTTGTCAAAGCGTTTGCGAGAAATGTCAGTTTAGCTGTGAATATGGAACATTAGTCGAATATTCAACGATCTTTTGCGGTTCAAGCTTATTTAAAAAATAACTATACTATTGTAATCACCCAACGTTTATCTTGTCGTCACTTTCATTTAAATCCACGAGATCCAGTTACTCGATATATCAAATATCTTTGGCACCATCGTTTGTTCAAGAAAAGATGCAACGAGAAGAAAATGAAGAATTCCAGATCCATGAATTAATGAATGAAAGGGAATTTTTGCGAATAAGAGTCTACTCTAGATTCAGGAACAGATCCAAGTACGAGATATACATTTCATACAATGAAAATGTAGCAGAAGATATGGATCAAAATCTCGATAAGACCTTGGTTGATGGATATTATTGTACCTGCAAGACTGGAACCAGGACTTTCGGCGCCTGCGCTCATTTTGCGAGTGTCCTGTGGTATTTTGGGTACGCAGAATGTTCATTATCCTTCAGTTTCTCTATTGAATACAATATAGTTTTCAACATATGTCTCATTGATACTGCTGAAAATGCCATTTTCAACGATTTCAAAGCTCTGTAGCTAAAAGTAAGGCATTTGGAGCGCCGGCGCCGTGTACCTGGAGACTTTTGATCAGGACCTCGAAATATACAACATACTAGAATTTGAAGCAATTTGACCGAAAACCATTTTACTGGGGTGAGTGTGAGGGTCTTTTGTGTTTATTGAATAAAAATTTTGACTGGTTTAAATTAAAAAAGTAGTAACTGACTGTCACGAACTAAACTGTCCCTTAAATTGTGAAAGCAAATAAAAATACTCAATATATAAACAAAATTATACTGACGTTAAATAATACACTAGGGATACAAACTATAGATAAAGCTGCACGTTAATATCCTATGGCCGTATTGACGAATGTAGCCTCGTATACCGTTTTTAAAATATTAAGTGTATAATCGTTAGGATAAAGATAACCCAGTTAATTGAAGACGATAAACCAAATTACAGATGCTGAAGATTAGTATTGAAAGTTAATTAACCGTAAATAAATCACGAGTGAACACGAATAGGGCATGAATTAAATATGTATCTCTCATCTCGCTCAAATTTAATAAAAAAGTAAAATACAGAGGCAACGGCGTTGCTTCAGATTTCATTATTAATTCTCGTGTAGATATATGGTGTCTACAAATTTTCTTGACAAACGAGAATCGCAAATTTCAAAATTGATTTTTTTGATTTGTCGTAAATCACATGACCGATAAATGCTTCCTAACGAAGCTATCGCCCTTTAAAGATGGAACTTTGTTATAATTTTGTTTTAAATATCTTCAAAACGCTTTTATCTAAAAAAAAAAAATAATAAATATGATACATTTATTAACCTAAAAAGACCTATCGTTCTCAATTGGCGTGGTCAACGGATATTTTGAATCATATAGTTTTTAAATTGTAAAAAATTAATAATAAATATTTGACATTCATACATTTGTTATTTTGTTGATTTTTGAAAACCAACCCTTCATCGTTAGTAATCATTGGAGAACTTATGCAAGGAAACTCGACGACTTTTTCAATAACGAAGTTATGAAATGATTCATATTATAATGATCATGATCTACAATTTTCACATTTTAATACCAACGATGTATTAATCGCGTTATTAAAGTTGAAACCTAAGCTTATTAAAGGTCCAAACGACATTCCAGCATTTATTGTTCGAGACTGCTTACGCTCGGGTCGAACATCTGGCTAAACTGTTTAACCTGCAAATCTGTGTTATTCCGAATGTTTGGAAAACCGTTCGAGTTGTGCCGTGTTTAAAAAGAGTGATAATGAATAATGCTGAAAACTATAGGGCTATAACAATAATATATAATTTTGCCGAAGTTATTGAAATTGCTCTACATGATGTATTGTCGCACGTTCAGGGGCAGATTTCTATTCATCAACATGGCTTCTTACGTAATAGATCAATGGTAACAAATTTATTGTGCATCACTCAATTTATTGCTCAGAATCATGATATCAATGTCCAGGTGGGCGTAATTTATACAGATTTATCCAAGGTTTTTGATCGGTTAGATCATGGCATCTTACTTCAAAAGCTCGAAAGAGTTGGAATGTCTATGCCACCACTCGACCTATTTAAGTCTGATTTAATAAGTAGAACGCAGTTCGTTGAATGTCGCTGTTTAATTTCCAAGGAAATTTCTGTATCCTCAGGAGTGCCTCAGGGGTCAATCCTTGGTCCACTCCTCTTCATAATATTCATCAATGATATTGTGAAAACCTTGATGTGCATTTTTTATTGTTCTTTACTGTTTTTTACTGTTCTGCTCAATATATAATAGGCCTGACTGCCTAAAGTTGCAAAATAATCTTACTAAATTAAATGAGTAGTGTGTATTAAATAACTTCCCTCAAACGTTGCATATTGTAACTTTCACACGAAAAATATAATATATTTCTTTCAGTTATATCCTGGGCAATGTCACCTTAAATCGGTTCGACTCAATTAAAAATGTAGGGGTGGTTATATTTGATAAAAAAAATTGTCATTTATTCAGCATGTTAATGAAACTATTAAGACTTTTTGTTATAAGGAACTCAGGGCTTCACCGACATCCCGGTATTAATGCTACTTTTTAATATATTTGTGAAATATAAACTTGAGTATACTGCTTTAATATGGCAACCAGGTTATAATGTTCATGTTCACACTGAAAGCTTGGAAAATATCCAACGGTGTTTCATAAAGTTTTTGTCTTTCAATATAGATGACCACTACCCCCACACTGGAATACCTCAGCAGAACCTATTAAACAGATTTTCTGTACTAAGTTTGCAAGACCGTAGAAAACGCAAGCTTTGATTTTTGTGAATAAATTGATATATAATAACATTGATTGTCCCCAATTTTTAGACCAATTTAATTTCTATACTCCTAGAGTTGAGGCTCGTCGCTGTTGCACATTTTATCTGACTGCCGTACGGAAAAGCATGTTAAAATTTTCCCGCTTTACTTTATGTCTGAGAACTTCAATAACCTGCAGGACAGGCTGGATATATTTAATTGTAACTACAGGTTTTTTTAAAAAGTGTACGTATTGAATTAATTGTATTATGTATTGTGTTTTTTTCTTCTTTGGTCATATGCTGTCAATGCTATCTGTTTTATTTATTCTGTATCTGTATATTTATATAATTTTATTGTTGTATGTCCCCATCCTTTAATTGGTTTAAGCACTGTTGGACGGTGCAAAATAAAAATAAAATATGACTTGAGATATATTAAAGAATATATATTTCTGATTTTTCGATTTTGGATTAAAATTGAACTTTATAATATGTTTGCAAATTCGAATGTCACCACGACCAGTATCAAGTTTTATTATTATGCAGATATGAAGTTTTGATGAGAGCTAACATTTATTTCCGTTCTATTGCTAAGAGATTTTTTTTATTACTCGTTTGAAACTAATAATTATATTCATAATATTCAATAAATTTACATCGCTAAAATGTTTCGTTGCCTTTAATAACATACAGGCTTCGAATCTTAATAAACGGATTTTTACTTTGAATCTACTTCAGTTAGTTTTTCATAGAATGTTAGTAAAAGATGACTTTTAATGTTTCATAGGTGGTATCATCGACTTTTATCCTCCGTGTAACTTATCTGTGAGTGTGCTCTTTGTGTTCATTATTTCAATAAGCACGATTAAATAAAAGTACAGGGAAATAATTCGATTGTGCAAACTCTATATCATATTTGAAAATTCCATACGATTTATTGTTCTCCGTTCAATATTCATGCAGGAAGTAAAAAAGGATATCCGGTAAAATATTTAAACACGTTAATCGGAAGTTTTAGGCTGAAATCATCCTTTTGTCCTACGATTAATGAAAGCTTTTTTAATGAAGCGAGAATTAGTTAAATTCTTTAAATAATAAGATGTTTATAAGTTATTAAGTTCTTTTACTCTTATCTAGTACTAGTGCTTTTTAAATTCTTGTTTCGTTATTTATTTGAAAAATGACAAACTAAATGAAATAAATGAAGTATGCAGAGATAGTAAATTACGTTCATTAAGAGGGTTTTCTTTTGAAAAGAATAATATAAACAGGGAAATTTTGCTCTCTTGCGTATTAAATTGTGCTTATATTAAATTTAAGTTTTTTTATGTTCGATTTTCCGGGTGAAACTGGATCAGGGTACACCCTCTTTTGTCCTTTAACTTTAAGATAAATGATTGAAATTTGGAACATATATATACTTAATAAACGTCACTTTTTTACACATGAATGATTTTTCCACTTCTGGTTTTACCGGAAATAACACTAACATTTAAGAAAAAGTCAAGACAATTATACTAATTTCTTTGCTTTTTCGCAGTTCTGAATAGTCAGTTATTACAGGTTGATGTGATCTATACGGACTTCTCTAAGGCCTTCGATCGTATTGATCATAGTATCTTATCTACTAAATTAAGCAACTGGGGTTTAAGTTCTTCATTACTATCATTTATGCAATCATACCTTACCAACAGTGAACAATTTGTTTCTTATAATGGTTATAACTCTGAGCCGTTTATAGCTCCATCAGGGGTTCCCCAGGGCTCTAACTTGGGACCTCTTCTATTTCTACTTTTTATTAATGACATTACCACAATTATTGAGAATAGTGGTAGGCTATTATTTGCTGATGATCTTAAGATATATAAGAAAATAACCTGTCCTTTTGTCCTATGTTTAATGAAAGCTTTTTTTCATGAAGCGAGAATTAGTTAAATTCTTTAAATAATAAGATGTTTATAAGTTATTAAGTTCCTTTACTCTTATCTAGTACTAGTGCTTTTTAAATTCTTGTTTCGTTACTTGTTTGAAAAATGACAAACTAAATGAAATAAATGAAGTATGCAGAGATAGTAAATTACGTTCATTAAGAGGGTTTTCTTTTGAAAAGAATAATATAAACAGGGAAATTTTGCTCTCTTGCGTATTAAATTGTGCTTATATTAAATTTAAGTTTTTTTATGTTCGATTTTCCGGGTGAAACTGGATCAGGGTACACCCTCTTTTGTCCTTTAACTTTAAGATAAATGATTGAAACGTCACGTCACTTTTTTACACATGAATGATTTTTCCACTTCTGGTTTTACCGGAAATAACACTAACATTTAAGAAAAAGTCAAGACAATTATACTAATTTCTTTGCTTTGTCGCAGTTCTGAATAGTCAGTTATTACAGGTTGATGTGATCTATACGGACTTCTCTAAGGCCTTCGATCGTATTGATCACAGTATCTTATCTACTAAATTAGGCAACTGGGGTTTAAGTTCTTCATTACTATCATTTATGCAATCATACCTTACCAACCGTGAACAATTTGTTTCTTATAATGGTTATAACTCTGAGCCGTTTACGGCTACATCAGGGGTTCCCCAGGGCTCTAACTTGGGACCTCTTCTATTTCTACTTTTTATTAATGACATTACCACAATTATTGAGAATAGTGGTAGGCTATTATTTGCTGATGATCTTAAGATATATAAGAAAATAACCTGTCAGAAAGATTATGTTTTGCTGCAAAATGATATTAATCAGGTTGAAAACTGGTGTATGAGTAATAGATTACATCTTAATGCCTCTAAATGTAAAGTTGTCACATTTACTAAAAAGAACGAAAGATCTTGGAGTCATATTTGATTCTAGATTATCATTCATTGATCACATTCATTTAAAGGTGAATGAAGCTACTAAAATGATTGGCTTTATAATCAGGAACTGCAAAATGTTTACCAGCATTAAATCTCTAAAAATTATTTACTTTTCCTATATGAGGTCTAAACTTAAGTACGGTTCACTTATCTGGTACCCCTATTACATAATTCATAAATTGGCTTTAGAAAATGTGCAGAGAAAGTTTCTTAAATTTTTATCATTTAAAATTGATGAAATTTACCCTGAAAGAGGTATTGAACAAAGCACACTTTTATCTAGGTTTGAAATGAACAGCTTGGAATTAAGAAGAAAGTGCAGTTCTGTTTCTTTTTTGCACAATTTACTAAATAACAGTATTGACTGTCCTGATTTATTGACTCAGTTATGCTTTAATGTACCAAATTATCACGCTAGGCAGAATTACACATTTTACTGTCCTCATGCCAGGAGTAATCTCCTTTTGAAATCGCCCATATATACAATGTGTAGTAATTTCAACCAAATTTGTCATTTATGTGACATTAATAATTGTCCAAAAAAAGTTATTTTACATACGGCTGTAAATAATCTTTAACCTTAACCTCAACCAAATATTATTTAACTCTAAATTGTGCACTGTAATTAGTACTGTATTCTATCTGTTTCCTTTTTAAATATTTATTAATTTCCTATCTTTTTATTTCTTTAATACATTCTTCTGTGGTTTATTATTGTTATTATTCAAATGCACTTGTCCAGGTAAGTATTTTTTTGTTTCTGTACTTTTCTTGTAATTTAATGTAATGTTATTATATTAGGAATTTCTTTTGTGAAACATTTTTAAAAGTATTATTATTACTATTATTACTACTAAAAACTCATACAAAAAAAACACCGTTTCAGTAGTTCTTAAGAAGACAATAAAGATTGTCGAAACGTTTAGAATGGCATGTCGAAATAGACTCCCCCATTCCATGTACCCAAGCGTACCTAAGCGTAGTATAATAAGAAACAAATCGCAATATTTCTGGTCTTCAATACCGTGTCGCATGACATTTTACTTAACCAACTCAAAGCATATATATTATGAGGGGTATAGTTAATGACTCGTTCAGAAGTTATCTTCAAAACAGGCGGCAATGTATTCTGTGATAAATTGGTGAAAATAGAAATAATTTCAAAATTATAAAATATGACATTCCTCAAGGAAGGGTTCTAGGGCCAACTCTTTTCAATATTTATGTCAATGAATTACTTCAACTTCAATTACTGGAAAAGTAGTAGCGTATACAGATAATATGGACAGAACACATTCCACAATTGAACAATAAAATGCACAAGTTGGTTTGGAAATTCTACCAAGTAAAAAATATTTTGCCTTTTAACACTTTAAAGTCATTATATCATGCATTTGTCGAATCAATTTTTAGATATGGGGAAGTGCATATTGACAAATTTAGTCTTTAAATATATCACTAATTAGATGGAATCTGCGGTAGGTTCTTGATGAAACATATTCATTAGAATAATTATAAATATTCAAAAAAATAGTTACAATACGCACTTGGTTTATTGTTAGTTTTGTTCAGATTTCTCTGAAATATGTTTCGGCCTTGCAACCATTATCAAAGAATCATATCTCTGAACAAAACTAATGAAACAATAAACCAAGTGCGTATTGTAACTATTCTTTTGAATATTTATAATTATTCTTTTAAATATATCGCAAAAACATATAATAAAAATTATCTTAGGAAAAAATAAATACTACTCCACTGAAGAACTACTATTCAAACAATTTAATTTATTTGATCTGAAACAGGAGTATACCGAGTCTGTTCTAATATATATTTGCACACAAACATAAAAATTTACTGACCACAACACATGTACACAACACAAGACAAAAATATAATTTAAATGTTTTATGGTCCAATGTTTTATAATATTATACCTGTCCATTTTAAGCAATATAATAACATAGGAAGGACTATTCTGTGATAAAATAAATGAATATTTAATAAATAATAAACAGATACTCACGAAATTATTGGTAGGTGGTTGAATACAGAAATAATATAATATTACCATCTACTGATCGCTTGTGATCATTGTATAGAGAAATTTTAAATAATAATTAAGGTTTTACAACATAATTAAGTTGTTCCTTTTACACACACTTAATAAATATGTATTGCTATTATTTCTTAAATACTTTGTAACTGTTGAATTGTAATTGGAAAAAGCAATAAATTAGATTTGAAAAAAACAATTAGATTTTTTTATTAAAAATATATTAAGACTTCATCACAATCTAAGAAAATACTCAGTGGATGATCCTATTCTTATCGGAATATTGCCTGTGTCATATTTGAATTCCGTAGATGCATTTTTTCGTAGATGCTTCCGAAGAACGAAGTCAATACTCCTGTATTTTCTGCAAATGAATCAGAAATATTTATACTTAAATAAATGTTACACCTATCTGATGAACAAATTTGAAACAAATCCAGTCCAACTTTCCGCCAGGTTAACAATATTATTCGCATGAGCGACTAACAGATATTATTAAAACAAGCGGAATTCCCTTTGTTAACAAAATTAAATATATAGGTATTTAATTAACTATGTTACATATAAAATATGCAGGAGAATTCGCTAGTAATGTGTGATGAATTGTTATTTATACTAATGGTGTCTGTAGGTTGGAGAGTGGTGGAGGGGTCGAGAGACTCTTGATGAAGGCAGTAAAGCGGAGTTTAGATGAAGGTTGTGGGGCTAATCTGGAGATTAACGATTTCTAAGCGTCTGGAATAGGAAGACTATAATTTCTTTTGTTTAGACGATTGAGATGTTTATTGATCTCAATTGCATCGCAAATAATTCACGTTTTCTGGAAGAATGAGGGTATTATGGTTTTGGTGTTATCGAAGTCTATATTATCACCTGTTAGGAGGCGACGTTGGGCAAGTGATGATGTAAGATCGAACAACAACGATTGCAACAACTGGCACAAGAACTCCTTTAAGTAGGATCAGTCTTTCGGCTGGTGTTTGTTGCAATCGAAGCATTAGCGTTTTGATGGTAATATGCAATTATTACACTTAACGCGCCAGGCCTGTAACTTGTAATTTAGCGTTCAGCGGGGCACATAGCCCGGAGAGCAGCTGTTGGTTGCAGTCTGGTTACGTTCATTATAAGAAATAAGGATTTTATAGAGAAGTTTGCGACTAAAAATATTATGTTTTAATATTCCGCCCTCTAAAAGCACATTTGAACTATGCTAAGCCTAGTCAGGCTATTTATTTTTCGATTGCAATAGACACTGGACCGCTAGATGGCGCCTGCTGACTATCTTACATGTCACTATCTCAAAGATACCGAAATGTACTAAATGTTCAAGCGATCCTCATGTCGGTCGTCATATGCCTACCTTGCACTGACGAGAGCCAACAGCTCGAAACTGCAGTCTGCAGGTGGTGTGTGACGACTGGCACGAGAGCTCCTTTAAGTAGAATCAGTTTTTCGGCTAGTGTTTGTTGCAATCGAAGCATTAGCGTTTTGATGGTAATATGCAATTATTACACTTAACGCGCCAGGCTTGTAACTTGTAATTCAGCGCTCAGCGGGGCACATAGCCCAGAAAGTAGCTGTTGGTTGCAGTCTGGTTACGTTCCTTATAAGAAATAAGGATCTTATTGAGGAGTTTGCGACTAAAAATATTATGTTTTAATAGTCATAGAGTGTTCCCCTTATTCCATACTCATATATTTTTTTTAGTAACAGGTCATGTTGAACACAGTCGAAGGCCCGATTGAGGTCAGAGAATATACCAGTTGGACTCTGTCTCAACTGCAGCTAATATTTTTTCATAGAAAGAGTGTACCCCTGAGATAATTGAGTATTCAGGGCGGAAACCTTGTTTATTCTGTAGCTAATCCGTTTATTGATTTGACCAACGTAGGTTTAGAGACAATTTAAACAGGGTATTTCTTTTAAACCGTGGAAATAATTAGGAAGTTTGAATTTTTCAATCCAGCATAAACGTAGCCAGCTCGGCAATGTATTTTGGGGCAGTGGCAGCAATGCCTACCGTACCTTAGTCAATCAGTTAATCAGTATTCATAGCTATAGTGTATGTACTTTATATGATGTCCATGATTATTAAATATATTCTGTTCAAACTGATAGCTCGGGAATGACTAAGGTATCGAGTATCCCACTTCTGTATCAATTTAAATAGATACCGTCTGAAGATGGAGGGTGTGATATTGTAGAAACGTCATACAACTAGTCCTTTCCAGGATTAATCAAAATAGCCATCAATCCGAAATTGATTTCTGTGGAACAAATTCTTCTTCCAGCTTAAAATAAACTTATTAATCTATCTAAATATAATAAAACTATACTCCATTCTCTATTTCAAAATAATCGACGTATAAATTCTCTGCATATCACTAAAGGATCACTTCAAATGTAATTTAGAATGGGTTATTATTTAAATGGACTGTAAATGGGCTTACTTATAACTCAACTTTGCATATTAATAGTATTAGATGAGATTATCCGTTCATGTGTTAGACGGCCAAACTTGTGATATGAATACATTACGTTATTCGAGTTATCAAGATAACATTGTTCTAATGAAAATGATTCGGAGTCGTTTACATAAATAATAAAAAGTAACACAGGCATATCAGTTCAACTGTCACGAGTGAGATTCTCCTAGTATGCCAATATTTTAAAATAAAATTAAGTTAAATAAAAAATGTTTTGAACTTTTTTTTTATGAAATGTATATATGCAGAAAACAACAAAAAACCTATACTGATGCTACTTAAAGAACAAAGATGGCTTGCCATAGTAACGAGACCAAATAGTAATAAAAATAAACCAAATAAATTTTATCAATAAAAACTCTTTTCAGTTAACAAAAATTAAAGAAAATACAGGTTTTATCCTATAAATTTAACCGAACTGTATGTCATCACATACATTTTCCATGATTTTCTTATGTTATAAATTTTTTTTTACTACAAATAAAAGTGTATTTTATATTGGAATCTACTTTCTATAAACAATTATTATTGTTATTATAAAACGTACTAATTGAGAAATAATAAACTCAATTATTCTTGCGGGCTAATGTAGTCGTACACCACATACACAATTATATTATTCGCAGCATGAGTATATTTCCATTAAAATTTTATGTAATTAATCAAGCTGTATTAATTTCAGTTGTGGGTAAAGTTTTTAATAAACATTTCTCTGTTATATTAAAAAGTACGTAAATTGAAAACCCATCAGCTGAATTATCAGATTATTTTATATATCAAGGTAATAATTTAAGAATGTAAAATTTATCCGATACCCTGCAGTATTTTAGGTTTACTACTGAATTTGATATGAGCAAATAAATAAAGTAACAAAAACTGATTTGGTAGAAAATTATTTTTTTACTGAAAATTGGTAAAATGATAATCTATAATAAATTCACCAACGAAGGTACAGAAAGCATATGATATTGATATTGTTACATCTACCTTTAAAGTTTGTGACAATCCACTAGAAGTTACAAATATGCCGAAATCTTATTAACATGACATGACACCAACGTTATCGGATGACAAACGATGACAATGACAATCGTCAAAATTTGCTCATTGCAATCCGATCGCTCGCGGCTGTCTTTGTTAAATGAAACATTAGCATTTCAGTAATTTTACTAGATTTTAGAGGAATATTTGTAGTTTAATTCTTCGATTTGTCTGCATATACATTTAAAAATGGCACTAAACGTAATCCGCTCTACTTCTAGAGCAGTGAAGAAACCCTCACACGTGAATTGACACGTGATGTGCGAAATGCGATCTATGCTTCATATTTGCTTTGTTTTTAATTTTTTTCACGGAAACCAAATCGAAAGGATGGAAGTGTGATATATTGTTGAAATCAGAATTTTTACTGCTTTTCAATGGTTCCATTGCAAATTGAAAGTAATTATAAAATAAACAACTTGTTGCGTCAAAATGGCACTAAACGTAATTCGATCTCAATCAAAATCTTTTCAGTTCTTCTGGGGCACTAAAGAAACGCACATGCAAAGTTTCATTCAAATCCGTTCAGTACTTTCGGCGCTATCGTGCTAACACACATACACACACAGACATTTTTCAAAAACCACTTTTTTGGGTTCCTAGGACCTCAAAACGTAAAGGTTTGATGTTATCTCAATTTTTGTTTTTGAACCAATTTTAGTAATCTCTCATAATTTTATTGCGGAGAGGTTAAAATGACTAATTTTTTTCTGTGTTCTATATTTATTTTCTTTATATATTTATTTTATTCGCATCAAATTATTATTAAACAATATTTTTAATAAAAACTATTACTAATAAATGTATCACAAAAAAAATCCACATAATTTTTGAATGAAATATAAAAATGATTGATATTTTTTGTTCTTTGATTTATATGGATTTTATTTGCATTAAATTTGTTATAAATGATATTCGTTACTATTATTTTTAATGCAATAATTTTTAAATTGTTACAATCGTCTTAAAAATCAATCGTATGATAAATGCATTTGAAAAAAGAAAAGCAAAAACGTTGTATTTTCATTTAAAATAACAGTACACACATGCTGGAAACAAAGCCAGTTTCCAGAATGTGTGTGTATGTAATAATACAAAAAAGGCGGGATATTATCTAGTCGAATAATAGCTGCCGTGCCCTTGAATATTTTTTCAAAATATTTCAGTTGTTGAAGTGCTCGAATGCACCTAATTACAAGCATTTATCATACAAAATAACCAGGTTTATAAGCATAAAACACCCACCTTTTAAATGGACTTTTTAACAACAACTTTTTCGACTTACCTTGTAGTTCAACTTTTCAAGAATCCATTCCAGTTTGTTAAAGACCTCTGGATCCATTATCTTGCTTATGATGACTGTTTATACAGACACTCTCTGTGAAATGCAATTATTCATAAACTGTCAAACCGATCTGGCTGAAATTTCGCACACTTATAAATACCCATAATGGCCTCATCACCAAAATGTCATATGGCACTTAGTGCCATTATTGCAAAAGTTATTAACATTTATAAAATACTGCAAAAAGAGGGTTTTTCACTATTATCTCGATAATTAATTATTTATCAATTTTAACGCATAAAGAATGAAATTAAAGATCTTTTTAATACTTACAACTTTTACTAATACAACTTTTTGTTTATAAAAAATAGAGCAAATCTGGCTGTACGTCTATACGTATTTCCCGCAAGTATCAGTCATATTAGCATCATCTGAGGATAAAGCAAATGCTAGTTACACACCAGTCAGAAAGAATTAACTTCCTAAAGGTAACAAATTCGATATCTTTGTGTACAATTTGCGTGCCCTTTAAATTATAATTTTGTGTTTAATATGCATAATATTCAATATACTTAAACTGTTGATTTATGTTATTATTGTTATGATTCATCTGTAGAGGATGATATTTTTGTTAACAAAAAGCGCATAGTATTTGAGTGTACTATTCAAATATACAGATTTGTGGGTGCGTTACTCCATCGATAATAATATACTTCTAATTACGACTTACAGTTTACAAATTTTATAAAAAAATTAACAGTATTGCTTTTGGTTGAGAAATGAATCCTACATATAGGTATCTACAGCCTAACAACTTGGGCCAATAATGACTATTTTACGGCCTTGAAACATAATATACTATCGCGCAAACTGCGAGTCACGTCAGCCATGGGCCATGGTGTAATACTAAATGGCACACTTTGACATTACCTCCACAAAATATGAACGGAAATTAACACAGATCTTAAGCAGGTGCTTATTTTATACTGCTATATTTGTTCGTAGAAGTCTTGAGCAATATGTTAATACTATAAATCTATCAAGCAATTAACTGCACACTTTAGTCATAAAAAGATATTAGCAGTTTGTAGAATGACGAACAATATTACAATTTGAAGTAACTTCAACAGATTAATCTTACAAACAGGTAAACTGGAAAACCAAACATGCCACGTCTGTTATTGATAAAAGCGTCAAATTAATCTGTTTGCCAAACCAATCCACTCGAAATGAAGAACATATCAACAACCGAACCAATTTTATCAATTTTTCACTTCAACTACATATCAGGCAACCTGTCATGATTATTTTATTTGTACATTATAATTTCATTAGTAAATTAATCATATCCAAATTGTCGTACATGCAGTTTCTAAAAATAGCCTCAGGATTATGACCTCAACTTTAATTGAAGTGCAATTTTTAGCAATGTAAACAAATAGTTGGCACTATGAATCCAAGAGTGTTGATAGCAGATTTATTTTTCTTGTATTATCACTAAAGTAATTAAAAACTTTGCAAGACAAACATATTTTTCCAGTCAGTTAATACACTTATAGAGAACGAAATTAGGACAATTTGGAATTTTATAAATAAACAAATGAAAACAACAATTGCAGCACTTCTGAAAATATAACACTAAATATAAATAATAAAGTACTTCAAAATCCATACGAGGTATCAGAAATATTTAAAAAGTATTAATCATTAACGTTGCAGAAGAGTTAACGAAAAATATTTAATAGTACTACAAAAGAATACTTAATTTGGATGTTGATAACACTCATTTTTTTTCAAGTTAGTTGACGATTTTTATATTGAGAGAACGGTCAAAAATTTAAATCCAAATATATCAGCGTTATATGATGGTACCAAGAAACCCGGTCGGTTTTCGCAGGAAAGTTTCTCTCTCTCCCATGCGAAAGCGAAACGAGACCAGGGTTCATATATAGTAAAATGTTGCTTTTTGCGCCATCTGGATATTTCTTTTCTTTTATAAAAAAACATAATCATTTAACATTTGTAATTACATGCGAAATGAGTTGTTTATCGTTTAATCTTTCAAATAAATACCTAACTGTCTTTAACTTGTCATCTTATTACGGCATTGCTATTGATGTTTGAATTTTGAGATCTGCCATTCCGTTTATAAAAGTATATTAGACGGAAGTGACGTCGGCCGACTGATACGGGTGTTAAGTCGCTTAATTCGAACAGTGGATAAATTTGTGGATAAATAAATACAAGTGAATGTTTCTTTTTTTTATAAAGAAAAACATAAACATTCAACATTTGTAATTACATGCGAAATGAGTTGTTTATCGTTTATCTTTCAAATAAATACTTTAACTTGTCCTATTATTACGGCATTGCTATTGACGTTTGAACTTTGAGATCTGTCAAAATAATACAAGGTGTTAATCACATTTGTACAGTTTTCATTTCGGATTTTTGGCTCAATCAAACACCAAAATACGAATTGTGTTAATTTTAAATATATCGTAAAATAAAATAACAATTTGCAATTATCTGGTGTAAAAAATGGAAATGTTTAATCGCAGAAACAAATTGAGTATCGTGTGGGATTACGTGCCGGATAGGTTGTGGAATAGATGTTTTCTAAGTATTACACATATTGTTTTACAAATTTTTAGGCAACCGTTCGGATTTCTTCTTCATTTTCAATATAGATAAACAATTTGTGTGCAGAGAATTAACGGAAACAGATGTCAAAATTATCAAAGGCCAGTGCTCGAAGATTCATACTTCTCTTTTTTTATCGTACATTTTACGTACAAATACTCATTACGAAATACGAATTATAAATTATGCGGAAAATTATAATGCGATTCAACCTATCCCACCTGGAAACGATCATATACAACTTTTGAATCGTCGAAATCATTGGACATGCAGTTATTATGATGGTCGCAGTGTTTATATTTATGATTCCTTACATAATAAAGCTAATTTTTTACATCCGGAACAAAAACTCTTTCTGCAGAAATTATATCCTTATTTAGAGATTAGTGAATTTCCACTTTTACAACAGCAGACAAATGGTTCTGATTGAGGAGTATTTGCAATAGCTTTTGCTATTTCTTTAGCATTTGGTATTCACCCTGAAAATGTTGTATATAAAATGCTTGAAGCAAATAGTAAAAGTATCCTATGTACTTTACTACTACTTGCATTGCTTTTCCTCTTCGCCTGTTAGAAATAAATTTATACGTATATCCATATTCAAATTTCACGGTTCTTTTTATAACCTATCTTAATAGCTAATTGTGAAACCACGTACTGTTTCATAATAAAAAAAAATAGTTAATGAAATCCCCCCCCCCCCACACACAACACTGCCAATGTATACTACAAGCTAATTTTCTATGTGGCTTCCTCGCACACCCTGACCATCCATCATTTTACCTTTTTGACTATATACTTCATGATGGGTAACATAAGCTTTGCTTAAACTGAATTGGGAAACAATAACAAAAAGCGCCTTACCGCTATCGTAGTCCTCTGCACCTTCTCACCACCCTTACTTTCCGATAGAGATTAATAATCGACGAAATTGTGTAAAGCTCATTTTTGCCCTTATTTATTTCATTTTAACAAACCAAAATTTCTCCTATTAATATGTATTGATGGTAGAGAATAAAATATAAAAAAAACGCTTTACTGCTACTATAACAAAACGCAGATTAGAAATTTATGAAATTCTGTAGGGCTGATTTTTACCCTTATTCATTTTAACAGCCAAGTTTTTTTCTATTTTTCGTATTAATATAAACTGATTGATGGTAAGGAATAAAATGTTACCTATCAGAAATTTCTAAAACTGTGTAGAGCTTATTTTAAACCTGATTTATTGTGAAATATATATTTCTAATACATAATGATAGCCAAAATCATGTACAGTTAATGCTTCAACATTGTCTTTATAACAATACAACAAAAAATCTGAAGCTGGATTCCATAGTTGGAATCTAACACGGGACTTGTTAGAGAAAAACTTTATTTTCCAAACGTGGGTAAATTATTGATTACTTTACTTGACTTTCTATTTTGTCTTTACTTCTAGTATTACTACAGTAGTAGGGGTGCTTTTTTTACTGGCTGGGATACCTATTGAATTGTACAAGAAAAGCAGCAGCACAAAACACATTCCATATGTAATAGAAAAAATTAGCGCTACTCATTTTTTCCTGTACTTGTTGACTGAATTAAAGCATTTTCTGACTTTCTGATCGGTAATATTGTATTCCTTACCATCAATCAGTGTATATTAATAGGAAAAATAGAAAAACTTAGTCTGTTAAAACGAATAAGGGTAAAAATCAGCTCTATCGATACCAATAACATTAATAGAGGAAAATATTGCCACTATGAAGAGTCCGCTTGCATATTTAATAAATATTTCTTTAGGTACCGGAATATTCCCCGATTGTTTCAAATGTACTCTAGTAAAACCTCTATATAAAAAAAGATAGTAAATAGGAAAGGAATTACTTAGTTAAATATTTAGGAAAAGCCCTGCAGCACAACAATATGGCTTAGGGGTATAAAATATGTTTGGTACCGATAATAATATATACAATGTGTCCACGGCAAACCGGTATTATAGGTGTAATTGACGACTTTTTTGGATTACAAACACAATTTTTTGTATTCTGCTCTTGCTTCACCCAAAAACTATTTTTAGTATGTTGGACTTAAAATTGGTAACAGCATAAAAATAAAAATCGCATCAGGTAAAGTGCCTTTTCTGTGCGAAATATTGAAAAATTTTATTAGAAAAACTCATCACGTTGTACCAAATCACAGAGCTAAATACAGTTTAAAAATAAAAAATTAATTTTTTTTAATAAATGTAATGATAATTTAAATTTATTTTATTCTACCCATGTTAGTCCATTTTCAGCACATATTTCAACTCTCTTCTTAAATTCTTTGTAACTAATTTGAATGGCTTGAAGGTTCATTGAATTTATAGCATTTGTAATTCTCTCTTTCAATACATTTACATTCGCCTAACTATTATATTTACACAATTATATTATTTTTCCACGTAATCAAGTAGTGGTACTTAAAATTCACGTGAATTTTTCCCCTTCCCTTTAATAGTCAATTAATAAATTACAAAAATTCACCATTTCGAATTTTTTGGTAAAATTGGTCTTTCGGCAGTAATTCTTTCTTTATTGTTCAACTGGTTGTTTCTTACAGTATCTGACTCTTTAGAAAAACTAATTTATAATTATGTAATTTTAAAGTAGGTGCTCTCTCTCTCTGGAATACGAGCGTCCCTTGTAATGTAAATGAAGGCATTTCGCATTTTAAAAAAATTCAACATTGTCAGTGATAGTTTAATTAATCATGAAATAATAATGCTCTACAGAAAATGTTTTCCTTCATATGTCATTATTATTAACGTGACTGAAGTAATGATTTTAGTTAATAATATCGAGATTACATATAGAAAATGAATAAATTACGAACAATACATCCATGCAAGAGCGTACAATGATAAAGTCCAGATTAATAATGCAATGATTTTATTAGAAGCTTCAATGGATATTTTTATACTCTGTCATCAGAATAGCGATTGGTTCATTAGTTATTTATTTAGTTGACGTTATTCAAAATGAGCACGAACTTTTTTAGAACTTTTCAACAGCCCTAAATATTATCGTGACTATCAATTCTATATAGGAAATTGATTGTAGTTCTACTATTTTTATACTGAGTCTACATCACATTGCAAGGTTCAAAAGGTAAGGCAAGGCAAAGCAGAACTTTTCGAATTATTCAGTAAGAATCGTCGCCGCCTACATCTCAAATTAGTCATTATAATTCAACTTATACCACACGCTACATGTTGACTAGATACAGAGTGTCCCATAAGTGGTTGATCAAGGGAAGTAGGGTGATGGGGGAGGTCTTTTCCAATCAAAATATCCGTATATGTGGTTATCCAATTGTTGATGTTTCAAAAGTTATTTCAATTTTTTTATTTTCTCCTGAAATGGGCGTACTAGCGGTGGTACGCCCACTAAAAAAATTAATTAAAAATAAAATTATGATTTTTTTTGTCGTTTTTTTTTTCAATTGAATTTTAAATAAGTGTACCTTTACGATAAAGGCATTTCAATGACCTTTACTATCAATTGTCATTTTAAAAAAGCGGTTTTTTTGAACATTTTTGTTCATAAAGATATTTTATTAATTTTTAAGGGACGTTGACGAAAAAAAAATGTACTACTAAAAGTTGACTATCTAATAAAGGAAGTTAGCACTTTTTATTATTAGTATCCTGACATACCTCATAAATGTATCGCTCGAAAATGGACAATTTCCACAACAGTTAAAAGCTGCGCTAATAATTCCAGTTTACAAAAAAAATTATCCACATTCCATAGAAAGCTATAGAGCGATAGCTCTTTTACTATATTTTCAAAAATTTATGAAAAGACATTTGAGATCAGATTAAATTAATTTTTAATTAAATATAACCTGTTAACCCCTAGGCAATATGGGTTTTGTAAGAATAAATCAATACAAGATGCTGTGCTCTCCTTTTATGAGAAAATCCTGCATAACTTTTATGCAAAAATGCCACTATATGTGTTGATAAAATGTCACAATGGTGTCGCAATAATGGTTTGATTCTAAATCGGCACAAAACTGTGCTAAATTAGATTTCAGCCTTTTGGTCAGAGGAAATCACAATCTCCTACCTATCTGCAAGTGCCTTATATAAATAAAGACTCAACAAATTAAACCAAAACAAGGAGAATTTTTCGAATTATTCAGTAAGAATCGTCGCCGCCTACATCTCAAATAGTCATTATAATTCAACTTATACCACACGTCATATGTTGACTAGATACAGAGTATCCCATCGGATGATCAAACGAAGTAGGGTGATAGGGGAGGTCATTTCCAATCAAAATAACCGTATATGTGGTTATCCAATTGTTGATAGTACTAATGAGACCCAAAAATAGGTCGAAACCGATCTGCAGTACGTGACATCCTGAGATGAAGGAAGCTTCGCATCTTCCTCATAGCATTCGAGCATTCCAAATCATTGTACTTCAGTGTTAACTGTGTTTAGACAAAATACGGCAAATTTTGCCATATAATTCAGTACTCGTAAGGCGGAACAGCTGTTTTGGTTTAATTTGTTGAGTTCTTATTTATATAAGGCACTTGCAGATAGGTTGGAATATTATAATTCCTATATTTTAATTATATTTTATAAAATTTCTTTCTGTTTTAAAATTACTTATTCAAAATGAATATGTTAATATTTTTTAAATTTCTATAATAACTGTTCGAAATTTCTGCCATTTGCTCTAACACATAATCGGCAATTCCGAAAATTTCTTTTAATTAATCGAAACATACGTTCGTTATTCTTAATAACACTGATCCCTTCTCTTATTTTTTGCCGTATTTCTTATTCGGTTTGGTTTTCATTGGCGTAAACAAGTTCTTTGAAATAACCCCATAAAAAAGTCTAAGGGAGTTAGGTCAGGTGACCTTGGTGGCCACTAGATGGTCCCTCCCTTTCCAACGCAGTGTTTTTCGTCTCACATCTAGGCCGCAGTGAGTGGAAGCCCCATCATACTGCAACCACATTTCCCGGCGTGTTTCCAGAGACACATCATCAAGTAAGCCACCCTATTCATTTTGTTAAAAATCGAAATTTAGAGTATTAAAATTTTCATTTTACTTATTTCGTTTTATTTCTAAGAACCCAGCTTGAAATTTTGTAAAACGTAATTTTTAACAAACACGAATGACATAAAAAAATATTGTTAAAAAAATCTGTAATGAATAACCCCATATGTTATACCATGTTAGAATCTGCATTAAATGGACAACTTTTTTTGATAGTTTCCAACTTTTAGTAATACTATATTTTTATGCGTCAGTGTCACTTAAAAATTAACTAATTTTTATGAACAAAAGTGTTCAGAAAACAGCTTTTTTTAAAATGGCAGATGATAATAAGTTATTCCCAGAATATCAATCAGGTTTTAGAGCAGGACACAGCACTTGTACAGCACTGACCAATGTATCGGACAATATTTTACGGGATTTGGATAATAAACTTGCTGACATTTTAGTTTTTCTCGATTATTCAAAAGCATTTGATTCGGTTGATCATTCATTACTATGCGCAAAGTTACAATTTTATGGTTTTAATAATGTATGCGTTAGGTTTTTTAAAAGTCTTTTAATTGGTCGTTCCCAGAGGGTTAAAACCGAGTCTGGAACATCAGAGTCAAAACCCGTGGTTTCTGGTGTTCCACAAGGTTCGGTTTTAGGACCACTTCTGTTCATATTATATACAATGGATCTTGGCAATAACCTTAAATATATGAAAATCCAATCTTACGCAGACGATGTACAACTTAAGTATAGTTTTAACGTAGACAATCTACCTGCAGCTGAAAGACATATAAATAATGATCTCAATTCCCTAAACGTTTACGGTACCAATCACAATTTGAAATTAAACATAGAAAAGTGTTCTGCAATGGTATTCTCTTCCAGATTTCGCTATAATTATATAATTAACCATATAGAAATAGCAGTTGATAATATAATAATTCCATTTGTAGAAGAGGCGAAAAACCTTGGCGTTATATTTGATAATAAATTAAGTTTTAACGCACATGTGAGCAACTTAGTTAAGAAATCTTATATATGTCTAAAGTTACTATATGCCAACAAACGGTTTCTGAATTTTAAAACAAGGAAAAAGCTGTGCGAAACGATTATTTTACCAATCTTTTGCTATTGTGACACTATGTACTATCCATTTTTGGATACAGTTAACAAAAAACGCATCCAGAAAGTTCAAAATACTTGTTGTCGACTAATATTTGATTTAAGAAAGTTCGATCACATTAGCGAAAAATTCTCCGAGCTAAATTGGCTAAAGATGGACAGTACATGGAAATTGCATTTCTTAGTTTTTATACATAGAATTTGCATCACGTCTTCTCCTGCCTATCTTAGAGACAAACTAATTACTCGTAACCAGACGCACGATCTAAATATTCGTCACATCGACAATTTTACCATGCCGCATCACTCTACCGCAATGTTTCAGAAATCTTTTACATATAACGCTGTTAAATTGTACAATTCATTAAATTCAGAGATAAAAAAATATAACATTTTTACCTTCCGCAAATATTTAAAGTCACTTTTAGCAGCGCAATGATGAAACGGTTTTCATTGTTATTTATTAGTGTCATATGATTATTATTGTTACTACTTATTATTACTTTCTCATTATTACCTTCTAATTGCCACTGTTTTCACCTTTTCTTTTTTTCTCTTTTATATTATTTTACGCTTTGTTTATATCTACATACTTAACTTGTAATTACAGGGTTAAGTGGAGGAATAGCCTTTGGCTCAACTTCGCCCTTTAAATAAAGACGTTTTATTATTATTATTATTATTATAAAAGCCATGAAAATGCCTTTATCGTAAAGGTGCACCTATTTAAAATCCAATTAAAAAAAGAAAACAAAAAATTCATAATTTTATTTTTAATTATTTTTTTAGTGTGCGTACTAGCGATTTCAGGGCATAATAAAAAATATGAAATAATTTTTGTACCATCAACAATTGGATGACCGAATATATGGTTATTTTGATTGGAAATTACCTCCCCCATCACCCTACTTCGTTTGATCGCCCACTTATGTGAACCCTGTATAAAATATAATATTATCAAACGACTATTATTTATTTATTTTCATACAAATAATTTACCGCGCCTACTAAGATCGAACTCTGTTTCATTTGGTTTGGATTCTATAATAATTTCCTTGAGAGTCATTTGTTTCCGGTTGACTTTTTAACCCTTAGAGAGTTTCATTGTTTCTGCGGTCTAACGTAATTTAACATATAAATCTGAATATAAATCTTGATTACAGTGTTAAGGTGGGCCACCTCAACAGGATTCCTATTCAAGCAAAAACGAGAGAAAATAACTATTTCAGACTCCCATAACGGAGATAATTTATCAAATTTGTTATTTTGTTCGAAGTAATTGCGTATATCTTGGGATCAGCGAATAATTATTTTTCTCAAGCTTAATTTACATGCGGCATTTTACTAGTTTAAGTCTCTTTAGCAACATGATTTTTTAAGTCTTAAATGTTACTTTTCGTAAATCTATTACATAACAAAATAACTTTCATGTAATGTTTTAGACCCGCAAAAATCCAGTTTGAGGATAAAAATATGTATTAAAGAAATATTAAAAATTGAATTGAAACATTTCCGCTAGCATTTCTACTTCGGCGTGTGGAAATAAGAAAAGAGAATCCCACATACTCTTGAGAACAATTTAATTCCGGGGAGGCCGCCTTGTTTCACTATTAGAGCTGAAATAAAATATAATAACGTGTGTGGATTCCAAATCTTTTTCCAGATTCCAGGATTAATGTATTTTTATGAATTTATATCGTTTCCACCGCAATATTTAAGTACGTTTCAACTTCAAATGATTTTTGCGTTGCAATGCTCTATAATCGCACCTTAGTGTGTACTTAAATTAGGCTTCTGAATATCTAGGCTTCAAGATTCTTTAATTTAAGTAAAGCATGGGACATGCGCATTTGTCCCAATTCTAATTACTTTACAATTATATTTTAGCTTTCGGTATCCTGATTTCTCAATAATTTCATTGCGTAGACCTAAAATTGGACAACAAATATATAATACATAATATAATTTTAACAAGCGTGGGAAGAGAAAAAAAAACAGAGAAAACAGAGACTATGCCAAAAAAAATAAGAACTATTGCACAGTGTTCAGCGTCTTAAGTTTATTTATACTACAATTAAATATGTCAACTCTGTCTTGCAGGTTGTTGTAATTATCTCATATAAAGTGAAGCGGTGAATGTTTTTTCAAATTAGTCCTCGCTCTGACAAGATAAAAGGTAATGTTATCACAAGCCTCGATTCTTTGTACATGAAAGCGTATTTGTTCTAATACCTGAGGGCAGTTTATTTTATTATTTAGTATTTTTTACAGAAATGTTAATGACTGTCCAGTTCTGCGATCTTTCAAGCTGGGTAATAAGAATTTATTAAGTAGAAGGCTTTGTGGTATTCCAATTGATGGATATAACCTATCTTCCTTAAAGGATAAATATTTAAGAAACTGTCGTAAAGCCGGTTGAATTTCTTATTATAAAGCTCAAATTTTTAAAAGAAGATTGCTTTACGTTACTGATATGTATATTAAAAGTTAATTCACTGTCATTGGTGACCCCAAGATCTCTTATATGCATATGGCGGTACAATGTGTTGCTATTTCGTTGTTAATCATTTAGTAGTTGACTTTGTTTTCTATAGTAAGACATCATTGTACTTCTCAACATTAAGTGGAAGTTTATTCAATGAGGACCAATCATTCACCATTTGCAAATCGTTTTGCAGTTTTTCGCAGGGATGCCTCAGAGATAATATTGCAAACCAAATTTATGTCATCCGCATAAATTAAATATCATATATCTAAATTATCTATAATGTCATTAATAAATAGTATGAAAAGGAGAGGTTCCAGAACAGAGCACTGGGGAACCCCTGATATAACAGATATTTCGAATGATTGTACTCCCCGACATTCAACATATTGTGTTCTTTGGGTGGATTTAAATAAATTTAACAGTAGTATAGAAAGTCCAGCGAGATCTAGCTTATGTAATAATATATTCTGCTCAATTCTTTCGAAGACTTTGGAGAAGTCCGTGTAAATAACATCTACTTGCCCATTTAGATCCATACATTGAGCGATATGCTGCTTAACATAAACTAATTTTGAGACCATGGATCTATTTTTAACGAAGCCGTGTTGATGCACACTAATATGCCCCTCTATATGAGAATTGATCGTATTATGTAGAACTATTTCAAATTATGGTAATTTGCCGATAGTTTTCTACATTGTTTTTTTTTTTCGCCCTTCTTGTAAACCGGGCAGATACGAGATTTTGCGTATATCCGGAAATATACCAAATTTCAAAGACATATTAAAAATCACACGGAGGGACTCTACAAAAACATGTGCATAATCCCTAACAATAAAAGCTGGTACAGGGGCGAGCGTAGGTGCGTCTTTACTATGTACATACTTCGGTATGCGATGTAAAGCAACGACAGGCGCAGTTAGTACTTGGATGGGTGACCATTCCAACGGAAACCGCGTTCTCGCCTCGCACATCTTCCAGCGGCTTGTATATCAGTGTATGCGCGGAAGCTATACAACCTTAGGCGATGGTTGTATAGGAGATATACCATCCTTCGGAGGGGATGTAAAGCCGTCGGTCCCTTGTCTATTAAATGTTAGGCAAGTAAAAGATCCCTACTCTTCTTAAGGGAGGAGGTGCGGCAAAATTCCTGGTTGGGGGTAGCTCGTCTACAGGCGTCGGTGTTAGGCCTCAGTAGCGGAAATAGGCCGACGTTAAATAAAAATGTATAAAAAAAAAAGCTGGTACGGTCATAAAGTCCTTTTGTAAATTTAACTTTTTCAAGGCAGATAAGACATCATCTGTAGACAATTTATCAATATGTAAATTACTATTATGGATTATATGGACTGAATGACTTGTTAAACGAATCGTTATTTGTTGCTCTGGGGTTAGCAAATGAGGTACAGAAAAATCTTGCAAATCCGTCCACAATTTCTTGTGTATTATTTAACTGGTAATCTCTATATACTAAATTTTGGGGATAGTGGATACACCTTCCTTAGAGTTAATATGGTTCCAAAAGGATTTAATGCCATGTCTAATATTGTTTAAGTATATTTTATATGCATTATCTGTGTCTTACTATTGTGAGAATCCAAACATTTGACAATAAATTTTAACATTTCAGTTAAATTTTGTGATGTTTATTTTTAGGCACCTCGGTACCATGTTCCTGGAATTGCCATTTCCCTACCTTTATGAATGACTCATTGAACTATACCTAGAAATGTTCGCTAATGGAGATTCTTTCGATCAATCGTAAAGGAAACACATAATAAAAATTTGAAATTCCAGTAGTGTCACTCAGATTCACCACCTGGCAATTGCTTTTGTTCAAGAAAACTTAAATAAATGCTTAAAACTAAGGGTTGTTGCACCCTGAAGGGTCTTTAGATAGGCATTGATTAGTTTTATCATAATAAATTTGAACACGATTACTCATTGTCACCAAATTTGTCAGTATTTTATTTTAACGGTGAACAATTTTTTTTAAAAGTTTATTTTCACTTCCCGATTGTTTTAAATTTATTTTGATTGATTTACGATTGTTTATTATGTATGTTTTAATTTAATTTAAGTTTAAAGTTCACGTTCTTTGTTTTAAACATATACAAATTAATTTTATTTGATGTTCTTTGATATGAAAAACTGCTTAACACTAAGGGTTGTTGCACCTTGAAGTGTCTTTAGATAGGCATTGATTAGTTTTATCATAATAAATTTGAACACGATTACTCATTGTCACCAAATTTGTCAGTATTTTATTTTAACGGTGAACAATTTTTTTTAAAAGTTTATTTTCACTTCCCGATTGTTTTAAATTTATTTTGATTGATTTACGATTGTTCATTATGTATGTTTTAATTTAATTTAAGTTTAAAGTTCACGTTCTTTGTTTTAAACATGTACAAATTAATTTTATTTGATGTTCTTAGATATGAAAAACTGCACTGTCCATATCCTGGAATATTATCCTCATGAAGATATTCTAGCAGAACTCTAGCGTGTCTGCTGTACCGAAACATCGATGGATTCACTAGTATATTTAATCTTACAATGTCCTTGCGAGCGGAAGTCCGCCCTTGTAAGATCAGTCACTTTTGGAACACCTTTTCTACATAATTATCACTAATAAAATGTTTTGATAACAGTGCTTACATTTCCGTTTACCTTTTGTTGCTTAAAGTTTAATGAATATTGCACCCTGAATACACCCCATACCAAATACTGACCATCATTTCACATACGAAGTGATTTTTCTATATTAAAAATTGCACAGCTTTATGGTGCAATATTGGGCACGTGGATACCACAGCAGTATGTTGGGAGGTTTAAACTTGATCTAGTTATATTGTCGCAAATTAAAAATGGCGATTTTGGCTATTTTGTGTCTGAAACTACTACAAATTATTCAAATTTGAAAAATGGCATGCGTTTAAAATACACAAGTTTTCTCTAATTTAACAGACCATCTATCTTTTATGGCGTAGACGTTACCAATACATATCCCATTGAAAAGGTAGACACACTGTATAGTTACCAAAAAACTAATTTATCTTAAGAGTAATAAATAGTAAGGACTTAATTGAAACAGGATGAAAGCATTAAGCATAGACATTATTAATACTAATAATAGAAACTTGACGCCAGGTGTGTAAACACGAGAATGACGACTGATTTATTCACTCTCTATGGATCTATTACAATAAATGTCATACTCTGCTCTAATAGGGCAACATATACCTCTATCGTTTACTATTCTATAAGTGGTATCCCCATTAGGGTAGTGTAATAGACAAATATTACACCTGGGCTTGCGCCACAAAAAACGATTTTCCTCATAAAAAGCTTATTAGTGCCAAGTAATTAAGGATAATTCATTCAATACTTGATTAGATCGCAAGAAAACGTAATGTTTTTTTTATACATTTATTTAACGTCTGCCTATTTCCGCTACTGAGGCCTAACACTGACGCCTGTAGACGAGCTACCCCCAACCGGGAATTTTGCCGAACCTCTTCCCTTAAGAAGATTAGGGATCTTTTACTTGCCTAACATTTAATAGACAAGGGACTGACGGCTTTACATCCCCTCCGAAGGATGGTATATCGCCTATACAACCCTCGCCTAAGGTTGTATAGCTTCCGGGCATACACTGACATACAAGCCGCTGGAAGATGTGTGAGGCAAGAACGCGGTTTCCGTTGGAATGGTCACCCATCCAAGTACTAACTGCGCCTGTCGTTGCTTTACATCGCATACCGAAGTATGTACATAGTAAAGACGCACCTACGCTCGCCCCCGTAATGTTTTTCGATACCTAATAAATCAAAGTATAGATACGCGTCGTTACTAATAGAAGCACCTGTATTATATTTTATTCATTAACCTTCTGCAGTATTTACGTTGATTTATAGTGATGAATCAGTAATCAGCTTATTAAAGAAACCAAGTTAAACAAGAATAATTATAAGTAAGTATCTACTTGTGTATACTTATTTTTATTTAACCGACCCAATATGATGAATATTAATTTGTGTTTGATTGCAATGCGGCTCCATGAACATTGAATCTCTCTGTTAAACTCTTGCCATGAGACAGGCAGTGTGAAATGGAAAGAAGATAGTGGTCGGTCAATAAAACGTACTCCTGAACTTATTGAGAATGTGAGAATTCAAAATGTCTTCTGTGAATGATTTGGTTCAGGTAATGGGAGCATCAGTTAGTACGTGCTATATTGTTTTAAACTAAGAGTTGCACCTATTTTGTTAGATTCAAAAACTTGAAGTTGGCTAAGTAGAACCGTACTGTGTCAGTGAATTTTGGACAATTTTGATGACAAAACGTTTTTCTTCAATGAGGCCTAGTGTCATATTAGTAGTCGCAGAGTATAAAAATTTGTATTGCTACAAATTCATAAAAAATGTTTGTCGAGGCCCCTCTTCATTCAGAAAAGGTCTAATTCTATAAAAGAGTTTCCTCCAATATAACTTGACATTACTACATGTAATTTTTCTTTTCTAGTTCAATCTTGTATGTAACAATCAGCATTTTCAAGTGAATTGTAGAGAAAATCGAAGGAATCATCAATAATCTCAGGTTTCTAAGAACTGTTTTCAATAACGTGAAAAAGAGGGCTAAATGGTGTCTGGAGCAAGGTGGTTAACATTTGCAGTATCCTTCGCAAAGATTTTGTCGTATTTTTAATAAAAACTGGCTTATATTGACGACGACGTCAGCGTTAATTTGCCATCTTTTTCTCACTGTCTCCCTCTCTCTTAAATTCTCTCCCGCCATTCCCAAACTTTCCTCCATTTTCTTTCACTTTCTGATCTTCTTTTCCCCACTCTTTCAGCACATTTTCTCACTTTCCTACCATCTTTTATATTTCCACTATGTCCCGGTCAGCTTCTTTTACTTCCTCACTCTACTCCAGTTTCGTACTATTTCTCTCCACTTTTCCACCACCAACAACTTCGAACCATATTTCTCTATACCTCTCCAACGACGTTTTACAACTTTTTTATATTTTCTCATTTTCAGTACATTCGACCCTTTCTTTTATAATTCATTCATCCTCGTGCACTTTCCCATATCGTCCAACCACATTCCCTTATTGCACTCCTCTCTTTCCCGCCATCTTCCCTCACTTTTTTGAATTTCTCTCCATCTCCACATTTCCGCTGCCTTCCCCTACCTTCTGGCTTCTTTGAACATTTTTGAAACAGATATGTATAACATAGCGATGAAACTTCACACACAAACCTTGATATTTAAAATCTTTTATAATAAAGGTTGTGATGTAACGATCTCATTATTTATTTTAATATTTGTAATTCAGAAGGAGAAAATACTAATTAAATATTACCAGTGTTCGTGTATAGTTTTGACTATACAGGGTGTTGCATCATGAGAGGGACATAGCTTAATAGGAGGTAGAGAACATCAGTGGTAACCGGAACCTCCCATAGAAATGTCTCATTGGGCCTTCATTACGAAGTTACAGGGTGTTAAATAATTTTTGGCCAAACCTGTTATTTGTCATAACTTTGACAGGGAATGAAATAACGGATTCATATTTAGTACGGCTAATGTACTAACGAGCCCCAAGAGGTACATGTATAAAAAAAAATATATCCAGGTCCGGACTCACTATAATTTATGTTTCTTCTTTGCATCAATAAAACATCACTCTGTATATATTTTTTTGAAATTTCGATACGATATTCGAAAAGAGCAAGAAAAAACAAACAAAATGGTCTACTTCATTTTTTTGTTACACCTTCGTGGTTATTTAAATACGTTGTTAAATGTGCAAGAAAATGGATTACAGAACCCTATTAAATGAGAGGCACGTGAAATAAATAGTTTTATAACTAAAATTTGCAAAAATTCTATTGAGCCTAGGTGGTCTGGGTGAATCCTAATTCCGGCACGTTTTAAAGATCCATTTTGGTAAAAAAACTGTGGTCCTAATAAGTAATCGGGTATGAAATAACAAAATTTTTAATCAATCACAGTAGGCTTGTTCAAAGTGACAGATAATAAAAAGAAATCTCCTAAACAGTTGAATAATTGTTTGTTAGTAATTTAATGTGTCAATAATCCGCATTTAGTTAGTGAAAACTTGTGAAAATATTTTAACTATGCCAGTAAAATTTACAAACGTGGAATATGCTGACATAATATTCATCTATGGTTTCTGTAATGGAAATGGTAGGTCGGCGGAAAGAGAATATCGGCTGCGTTTTCCTGGTCGTCGATGCCCTAATCATAAAACCTTTAGTACGGTGTTCCAGTATGCAAGACAACACGGAAAGTTTCCTACTTCTGCAGTTGTGGAGCGTGTTTTACAACAAGGTGTGCAGGAACAAAACAATATTATAAACGTAGTTCAAGAAAACCCAAATATGAGCACTAGACGAATCAGTTTGGCAACTGGTATTCCTCATTGGCGAGTATGGAGAACCCTAAAAAGAGAACGTTACCATCCATATCATATCCAGCAGGTACAGCGTCTTCAACAAGGCGACGATATCCCCCGCCTGGCATTTTGTCATTGGTTGTCTAACCATCGCCCAGTCATTTACAGAACCTTATTTACGGATGAGGCACAATTTACAAGGGATGGAGTAAACAATTCACGAAATAATCATAAATGGGCACAGGAAAACCCACATGCGGTACGCCAACGCCGTTCGCAACACAGGTTTTCTGTAAATGTTTGGGTCGGACTTGTGAATAGACATTTGATAGGGCCACATTTTTTTGAAGAAAGATTGAATGGTGAAATTTACTTTGATTTTCTTCAAAACATTTTACCGAATATGTTAGAAAATATCGGTATAAGAGGCATGTTGTTTCAGCATGATGGGGCCCCACCACATTTTAACCTTCAAGTAAGAGAACACTTAAACAATGTGTATCCTAATAGATGGATTGGACGCGGGGGTCCACATGAATGGCCACCAAGATCTCCTGATTGTAACCCTTGTGATTACTTTTTATGGGGCCACTTAAAAAACGAGGTTTATAGCATTGAAATTGAAAGTAGACAACATTTAATCCAGCGCATCGTTACAACCTGCGACGAAATACGGACTAATCCAGAAATGATACGTCGAGCAATTGGTGACCTTTCCAAACGCGCAAGAAAATGCACAGAATGTGGGGGAGGACATTTTGAAAATTTACTTTAGTGTCAATTACGTTTTATTTTTAAACACATTTAGTTATTGTTTTGTTATTTATTGTTAATTGAATGGAAAATATTTGATTTATTTAGATTTTAGTTTGTTCTCTTTTCCAATTTTTATTAAGTATAAAATGTTGATGATTTTCTTGATCAAAGTAACTGGTTGCTTAGGCCTAAATGGTTTAAATTATCTGTCACTTTTATTCTTTGAACAAGCCTACTGTGATTGATTAAAAATTTTGTTATTTCATACCCGATTACTTATTAGGACCACAGTTTTTTACCAAAATGGACCTTTAAAACGTGCCGGAATTAGGATTCACCCAGACCACCTAGGCTCAATAGAATTTTTGCAAATTTTAGTTATAAAACTATTTATTTCACGTGCCTCTCATTTAATAGGGTTCTGTAATCCATTTTCTTGCACATTTAACAACGTATTTAAATAACCACGAAGGTGTAACAAAAAAATGAAATAGGCCATTTTGTTTGTTTTTTCTTGCTCTTTTCGAATATCGTATCTAAATTTCAAAAAAATATGTACAGGGTGATGTTTTATTGATGCAAAGAAGAAACATAAATTATAGTGAGTCCGGACCTGGATATATTTTTTTTTATACATGTACCTCTTGGAGCTCGTTAGTACATTAGCCGTACCAAATATGAATCCGTTATTTCATTCCCTGTCAAAGTTATGACAAAAAATAGGTTTGGCCAAAAATTATTTAACACCCTGTAACTTCGTAATGAAGGCCCAATGAGACATTTCTATGGGAGGTTCCGGTTACCACTGATGTTTTCTACCTCCTATTAAGCTATGTCCCTCTCATGATGCAACACCCTGTATAGAGTCTCGAAATATCTGCAGTAATAATATTTTACTTTACAAGTAAGGTAAAACAATTCTTACTGGCTCAGGAGGAAATGGCTGGCTGCCGTCAGGCGAGCCTGTCACCGATTGTGTGAAATTTTTGTTTATTCGTGATATCTAAGAACCTTAGTTTCTAAAAAGTATCGTCATATAGTTCATTTGATTTTTAAATTTCAATAACTTTAAAACATAATATTTTTAGTCGCAAGCTCCTCCATAAAATCCTTATTTTAGTATAAGGAACGTAACCAGACTGCAACCAACAGCTACTCTCCGGGCTATTTGCCCCACCGAGCGCTGAATTACAAGCTACGAGCCTGGCGCGTTAAGTGTAATAATTGCATATTACCATCAAAACGCTAATGCTTCGATTGCAACAAACACCAGCTGAAAGACTGATCCTACTTAAGGGAGCTCTCGTGCCAGTTGCAGACTGCAGTTTCGAGCTGTTGGCTCTCGTCAGTGCAAGGTAGGCATGTGACGGCCGACACGAGGATCACTTGACTATTAGTACATTTCGGTATCTTTGGGATAGCGACAAGTAAAATAGTTAGCAGGCGCCATGTTCAATTACTTTAGTCATCAGAAGTTCCGAATATATCACGTGATGATGCAAATCACGGAGTAAATCAACCACTATTGAAAATATTCCCTTATTATGATCTATTTTATATAATATCATAAAATCGTAACTATTACATTCATTTAATTGAACTAATATTGCCATTAGACTACTTTATTAATTTTAATTATATACCCTTGTTATTCTTTATTTCTTTTCATACTGTTTCAACCCTCTTTTTCCACACCGTCTATAGAAAATTGTATGCTTGTTATTTACAGTTTTACTTATTTAGGTTAATGTAACGGAACGTAAAATCTGATAATTTCAAATACAAACAACAAATTTGATATAGTGAACAGGGTCCATTCGAGTAGTAGCACATTTTCCTTTTATATATTTTGATATTACAGCTATTACCTGCCTAATGATGTGTTGAAAATGCCGCTTGGTCCATTCAATGAATGTTGCATAGACGAAAGGGCAAAAACCTCATTTGTAGTGAACCAGTTTCCGTATCTATGAAAATACTCACACTCCTCCATTCTATCCTTCCCTACGATAATTTAATAGTTTCTTACGTGTGAGTAGTTTCTCTTAGGGATACACAGGGTTTATTGGTACTGTTAGCAATGTGAAAAAGACTTGAAAATTTCTATTTGTATTCAATTTTGTTATCCTCTGTGTGGTGGATCTAGCAATAATTTAAAAAATAATAATAGAGTGAGGGTTAATACTCGGTCTACTACGAACAAAAAAAAAACAATTTTGGGTTTTTCGTATATTTACTCTATTATTTGACACTGATAATTTTATATTATGTCTATAAGGCCAATATTTTTCAGTTATAATCTAATAACCGTCGAACTATTATTTTCCAAATCTGTGTAGCATTAATATTTGGCTACTAGGAACAGCTCTGTAATTCTCCAAAGGTAAACTTTCAATTTTGTTATCCAAACACACTATCTTAACTTCATTGACTATTTATTATTTGCCCAGGTTGAGGCAGCAACGCTTCTATTTAAAACTTTTAACAATTTCGACCTTTTCGGAAGTCATATCCTTTCGAGACTCACATTCACGTACACTTTTCTAGACCACGCTTATCTATTTTTATTCATCTATTGTCGAAAAAAATTAAACGGACTACTACTATATGGCTAATATCTAGTATAACTTTGAAGGAAAATAAATTTATAGGTACCTAGAAAAAAATGTCGATTAGTTTAAATACTAAAATAGTTGTATATTTCAATCACAAGACATCTTTGTAAGTGAAGTGAAAATATTGCCTCATTGGATCATCTATAATCTAATTTCGAATAAAAAAAGAGCACACATATACAGCGTGTCTCACCGGGAACTGAATCGATCGATATAGAGAAAAGTACACATCAGAAAATTTTGAAAATTTAGATAGTTACTAATGTTGGTGTGGCCAATCCAACTAAAATAATTACAAGCAGCTGGCACTTCCGCTTATAGCGGAAGTCGATACCAACTTGCTTATTTCAAGTGGAATACCCTATATATTTTAAGGTTTTCGAAAAGAGCATAAAATTCTGAGTCGAAAATGTGTAGCATAACGTATACCTAAACCTAGCCGTTTCAGAGAAATTTGACATTTTATAGAAAATTTGACAGGTGCAACGGTTTGCAAGAACCGTTATAACTTTCTTCGTGTAAAAGATCCTCATTTGCTTCTTGTCACGTAAAAAGAACACAAGGCGAACTATGCTCTACAACTGAAATAAATTCAATAATATCATACCAAGTGTTCCGTTTTCGCGTTACATTTTGTCAACTTCAAACCACGAAAACTTGTTTAAGTCGAATGGAATACCCTGCCTTTTTTACGTCAACTTGTGTAAAATTGAATTCCCTTTTTTCTGATATTAGCATTGTAGGAGTTAAAGTTACAACTTTTTGAAAAATTTGCGATTTTATTAGAAATTCATGAATTGTTGTAATCATTTAATCAAAATAGCCATGATTAGAAACAATCAGTCATTATCTTATGTCAAAAAATGCCAGCACGTTTAAATTATACCAACGAAAACTTTTTAAATTTGTTTATTATTTATGGAGAATGTGATAAAGTAATATCAAGAACTTGCAGCACATTTGCTACTCGATATCCACAAAAACGCAAAATAACAATAACACTGTAACATGCGTATGAATCGAATTGAAGATATGGTATGAACTAAAATAGCAGAGATAAGATCGATTTAAAATATGATTTCACTTTAATTTAATTATTGCTCAAAATTCCGCCCTCGAACCTCGACACATTTTTCGCACTTTCGGATTAGTTCCTCATGGGTAGCTCTTCTAATTGAGTCCTGTGATATGTTTTGAAATGCATTTCTTACTCTTTGTATACAATCTTCAATGGTTGTTAATTGGCTTTCATAAACTTTATTTTTAATAGTTCCTCAAATGAAATATTCCAGAACTGATAAATCGGGCGAGCGAGGAGATCATAAGAAAGGTCCATTATTGGCAATCCATTGATCATAAAAAGTTTCTTGTAAATAATTATTAATTAAATATGCGTTATGTGGGGGAGCACCGTCATGCTGATAAAAAATGTTTCTATGTTCGGCGAGAGGTAAATTTTCTAAATAGTTATTATACAAATTTTGTAAGATATTCAGATATCTTTCACCAGAAAAAAAAAGACAAAAATTTACCTATACATATTAGCAGAAGAGAAAATTTAGTTTAATGTTTAAATTTTCCTGCTAAAATTGTAATGCCACCATTCTATCGTTTCTTATGGCACAATAAACGTTGAACTGCCAACTTTCCTGAAAGTCTCGCTCTCTGAACATATGAGGATTTGAGTCACTCCAATAATGCGAATTGTGTCTATTAAAAAGCCCATTTTTAGTAAATTTTGCTTCATCTGTCCATATAATATTTCACAAATAAGAATCGTGACCCTCAGGCCTTATTAGAATAAACTCACAAAAATTCTGTCTTCTTAGCAAACCTGTTTCTTTTAGTCCTTGAACCATGTGGAATGAAAACGAGTGAAACTTATGTTTTAATAAGATTCTGTGAATTGAATCCTTGCATAGTCCCGATTCCAGAGCAGCTTGTCTTAATGGCATCCTTAGAAATGCATGAAAATATCCCAGAATGACTATTTCAATGTTTTCGTCATCAACAGTAGGCATTCTTCTTTGCATTTTTGCCTTGACAGAGCCATAATTTTTCCATTTTTCTGGATATCGAGTAGCAAATGTGCTGCAAGTTCTTGATATTACTTTATCACATTCTCCATAAATAATAAACAGATTTAAAAAGTCTTTGTGGGTGTAATTTAAACATGCCGACATTTTTTGATATAAGATAGTGACTGATATCTAATCACGGCTATTTTGATGGAATGATTACAACAATTCATGAATTTCTAATAAAATCGCAAATATTTCAAAAAGTTGTACCTTTAACCCCCACAATGTTAATATCAGGAAAAAGGGAATTCAATTTTACACAACTTGATGTAAAAAAAATACAGGGTGTTCTATTTCACCTAAACAAGTTTTCGCGGTTTGAATTTGACAAAATGTAACGCGAAAAACGGAACACTTGGTATGATATTATTGAATTTATTTCAGTTGTAGAACGTAGTTCTCCTTGTTTTCTTTTTATGTGACAAGAAGCAAGTGAGGATCTTTTACACGAAGAAAGTTATAACGGTTCTTGCAAACCGTTGCACCTGTCAAATTTTCTATAAAATGTCAAATATCTCTGAAATGGCTAGGTTTAGGTATTTTCGACTCAGAATTTTATGCTCTTTTTGAAAACCGTAAGATATATAGGGTGTTCCGTTGAAATAAGCAAGTTGGTATCGACTTCCGCTATCAGCGGAAGTACCAGCTGCTTGTGATTATTTTAGTTGGATTGGCCACACCGACATTAGTAATTATCTAAATTTTCAAAATTTTCTGATGCGTACTTTTCTCTATATCGATCGATTCAGTCCCCGGTGAGACACCTGTATAAATATATGAAAATCAACAAGAATAAAACAATGATGATTTAATGAAAGTACTTTCCACAAACACCAAAATACTTGCATAATTCGCTCGAAATCACTATTCATCTCATGATGATGTCAACATGATTGACAGAACCGAGTGTAGAGTTTAAATATTTTAATATTTTTGGACTAAGAACTACGGATCCAGGACTGTATTTGAATAAAATTAATGAAAATTCTGCACAACGGGTCATCCACTACGTGACCAACTTTTCGAAGCTAACCCCTAAAAAGTACTCTGAAATGTTAGAAATTCCGTCAAAATCAAGATATTTCTTTTAATCGTTATACATTGTATAGAGGCAATAACAAAAGTATAGAGAACATGTTCAAGACCTACTAGTTGTTTCTAGATGATAGTTTTTGACGAATTTTATGACTTCTATATTTTCTCTTCCATACCTATATTTAGATTAAAGTCCTGGCGAAATATCCCAGGACGAGGATCTTGCGACCTTATTATTGTTAAAAGGACCTTCCAAATTTGGTATAAAAAAACTAAATATTAAAACACTGAAATTTGCGAAATAACTCACTTACTCACTTCACATATACAAATCGTCGTTTACCATTATAATTTCTCCCCAAAAAATATCGAAATCAACACATTAATTTCAAAATTAAGCTTTAGTTACAGTTGCTAATTTTTGCTTTTATAATTATATACATAATTAAGTCAAAAATTATTTTTGTATTTCACATTATCATATATTCAACCAAATTCTACAGATATTTTAAGTTATAAATATCAAAAATTATGAAATTTGTCTATTAGACTCCCTAATTAGTATTTTCATTATATCTCCTAAAATACTTCCTAAACCTGCCAGTACTGCCAGTACTACTAGGAAATTTCCTTGTCAATACCATTAAACCTCAATTATTATGAATCCAATTCAGTTTTTTCAATTTCCATATTTAAAATTACTGATTATTTACTTTTCGAAGCACGCACCTAAATTTTATAGCAGTTCCTATTAAAACATTGTTTATTAGTGTTATATTTACCAGTCTCCTTCCAGCCCTCTTTAAGAGAGTGTTTATAATAATTGACGTTACGATATTCGCCAAAAAAAATTGTGTCATACAAATTTTAATACAGTGACACATCATTTAGAGACAACCCTGTGTTTGGCGTCATTTATCGCTGCAATTCGAATTCAAGTAATATAACAGAATCAACATTTTTGGTTTTATTATATTTGGATGCTTGATACGTAGTTAATTCATGTATGTCGCCTTCTAGTCGAATACACGTTTAATTTGTGCCTTTCTGTATATGCAGTATTAATATTTGTGAAATAAAAAGTAAATTGCTAGTTTGTACACAAATCTATATACTGCGGTATTTTTACGTCTCCAATAACTATAAAAAGTATCATACAATCACAGCCATATATTCATTAAAGTGTAGTTAACTTACGCAAATATTTTTACACCTCGTTATCATTGTTGTGTACTGATTCGTGGCCTACATTGTTTTGATAGGCAATAAAAATGGATTTATCTTAATTTTTGATTACATTACGACATACGCTCTGTATCTATTCACTGGTTTTTCTGATAACTTATTTCAGAGAAAGGCACATTACGTAAAAATTGTATATGCTTTTATAAACGCGGAAAACTGAGACATGTCAGGAGGCACTGTCGATAGAGGATCCCTAATAGGGTAAATTCAGTGAATGTTAGAAAAAGCAGGTGCGTCAATAGTGAGGATGGTTAAAACAGAGGTTCCAAATGATCCGACAAAGGTAATGCTAAAGAAAGAACAACTGGATGACAGTGAAGTTGGACATACACTGTGGGCGAGAGAAAAAGAACCCTAGTTCGGAACGACATTTCAGATAAACGTGTTGGACTGAACTCTTTATGAGCGTAATGGGAATTTTTATTTACTATTTGTAAAAAAAGTTACATAGTACTTTTTCATTTCTTGCTTATTTTGGTTGACCCCCGTATATTATTTTTCCCGTTCGATTTACACTTACAATGGTTAGTTACATTTTCTCATTTTTCACTAGAGAAAGATATAATTTGATGCGCAACAAGTCCATATTTGTTCAAAATGAAACGAACAATTCTTTGTCGGTGATCTTAACAGCCATATTTTTACAATATCCAGAGAAAAGCATGCAAAAAGTATGCTTTGTGAGAAACAAGCATGTCAGGGGAGATAGAGCGTTTGCTGCTGTTTTTGTCTACACATTCTTGTTTTATCCACATTTTATTGTAGGAAGCTAATATACAAATTTTACAATCGTACCAGCGAGGTTGCTAAAAGGGAATTATATTGTTTTCGATTAAATGTGTATATGTAAAATTGGCGCATATTATAGTAGGGTTGGTATTTATTTTTGCTATTACGATAAGCGTACTATATGCATACCTAGTTCAAATGTGCTTTTAGAGGGCGGAATATTAAACATAATATTTTAGTCGCAAACTCCTCTATAAATCCTTATTTTACTATAAGGAAAGTAACCAGACTGCAACCAAAGTTACAAATCTGGCGCGTTAAGTGTAATAATTGCATATTACACCAGCGACATGAGAATCCTTTGACTATAGTACATCCCGGTATTTTTACAATAGCGACATGTAAAACAGCCAGCAGGCGCCATCTGCTCATGTCGGTCGTTGCATACCTACCTTGCACTGACGAGAGCCAACAGCTCGAAACTGCAGTCTGCAAGTGGTGTGTGACGACTGGCAAGGGAGCTCCTTTAAGTAGGATCAGTCTTTCGGCTGGTGTTTGTTGCAATCGAAGCATTAGCGTTTTGATGGTAATATGCAATTATTACACTTAACGCGCCAGATTTGTAACTTTGGTTGCAGTCTGGTTACTTTCCTTATAGTAAAATAAGGATTTATAGAGGAGTTTGCGACTAAAATATTATGTTTAATATTCCGCCCTCTAAAAGCACATTTGAACTATGCTAAGCCAAGTCAGGCTATTTATTTTTCGATTGCAACGGACACTGGACCGCTAGATGGCGCCTGCTGGCTATTTTACATGTCGCTATTGTAAAAATACCGGGATGTACTATAGTCAAAGGAATCTCATGTCGGTCGTCGCATACCTACCTTGCACTGACGAGAGCCAACAGCTCGAAACTGCAGTCTGCAAGTGGTGTGTGACGACTGGCAGGGGAGCTCCTTTAAGTAGGATCAGTCTTTCGGCTGGTGTTTGTTGCAATCGAAGCATTAGCGTTTTGATGGTAATATGCAATTATTACACTTAACGCGCCAGATTTGTAACTTTGGTTGCAGTCTGGTTACTTTCCTTATAGTAAAATAAGGATTTATAGAGGAGTTTGCGACTAAAATATTATATTTAATATTCCGCCCTCTAAAAGCACATTTGAACTATGCTAAGCCAAGTCAGGCTATTTATTTTTCGATTGCAACGGACACTGGACCGCTAGATGGCGCCTGCTGGCTGTTTTACATGTCGCTATTGTAAAAATACCGGGATGTACTATAGTCAAAGGATTCTCATGTCGGTCGTTGCATACCTACCTTGCACTGACGAGAGCCAACAGCTCAAAACTGCAGTCTGCAAGTGGTGTGTGACGACTGGCAAGGGAGATCCTTTAAGTAGGATCAGTCTTTCGGCTGGTGTTTGTTGCAATCGAAGCATTAGCGTTTTGATGGTAATATGCAATTATTACACTTAACGCGCCAGATTTGTAACTTTGGTTGCAGTCTGGTTACTTTCCTTATAGTAAAATAAGGATTTATAGAGGAGTTTGCGACTAAAATATTATATATGCATACCTATTTGTAAAAAATTGCGAATTGCAGTAGTTTCTTTATATGAATAAACGGACGCTTCATTCTAAATTTTATTTCATTTCATATTCCTTGGAAGACTAGCAAAATATTTCAATGATAAAATTGTTAAACCAGAACAATTTTTGTGAAGAATGAAATGAAATAATAAAAATATTTATATAATATTTCTATACCCATATCACGAAAGTGTGGAAAGTGGAATTGTATCTATGAACGACAAGAAATTTTGAGTAACACTACAATACTTGATTGTTCAGGGACCTGTTAGGGCATTAAGTGTACACAAAAAGATGAAACCATGGATAAATATACTAGTTATAAAACGATTACTAAAATATTCCTTTCGATACACAGATTTTTTTTAGAGAGAAAGTAAAGACAAGGAAAGATTTATTTTCAAATATGTATACTGATATTCTCATAAAATAACATACGTAAAGCATGAAAATCCCTTTAGTCGGTGTTCTTTACCTGAGGTCCTTGAACATCGGGACTGTGATGATGTCACATTCCTGAGGTTTTATCTTCTTGAATACGTTGAAATAATTTCAATATTGAGTGGGCTTTTAATAAAATTTAAGTTTTATTTTGGACAAAATTTTCGTATCGGAATTTACGTAGTTTGAAGAGCTAAAATAGCTTTATATAGTACAACCGGTATCTGCGCATAATAAATTTTGAATTCATTTAATGAGGACACAATTGTAAACGTTGGGCAGAATCAATCTTATTAAATGAATGTACTAGCCTAGTTTAAAAACTTATTAATATATATAAATAAAAATGAAATGCTGTTTGTTGGCAATAGCATCACTTGAGAACAGCTGAACCGATTTGGCTAATTTAAAAAAAAAATGTTTGTAACAGTCCGAAGAAGGTTTTTAGGGAAAGAGAAAATGAAAAAATATCCCGGAAAATTGGAAAATTCTGGAAAACTGAAAGTGATTTTTGTGACAGGACAACGTCTGCCGGGTTAGCTAGTTGATAATAGATTTTGCTTGTCATTCAGAAAGCCATTTAAAATTTAATTTCGGTGGTTCCAAAATGTTGGCACATGGCAAAATCAAAGCTAATGCTGTAAAAAGCTAATAACTATTTTATTTGCAACTTTTGCATGGGTTTGATTCAATGGAATAAAACTATTATTACTCTTCAATTAACGGATAATAGCAAATATTTCGTAATATTTCACACCAAGAAATTAGTCGAAATAAAAATGGAAAGAAAACTAGCACACTTAGAGAAGTCACCAAAGGTCATCATCAGAAGAAAAAAATAGGAAAGATATTTTCCAAATATAAGAACATGCGTTTTCTATAAAATATGCTGTTGTGTTTTCTTGGACGTTTGTAAATTAAAGGAATAACTATTGGGTAAATATTGAGTGGGTCTTAATAATCTTAATCATAAATAAATCTGAAAAATTTTATTATTGAAAAGATAGAGAAAAATGTCAGCCAATTTAATGTATTTTACTTGTGTGGTTTTGGCTTTACGATTAGAGCTAAAAGTGTTGCGTACGTCAACTGTTTTTTATATGAGAGCAGACGGCTATGGGTTCGGAGTGTGAATTAAGAGAGGGCGCTACTTGGCTGTTAAAAGCCTTTAGAATTTTGCCCAGCCAAGAAGGCAAAATTACTTGAACAAATTTACAAAATTAAGTAATTAAATGAGATTAAGATGCATGACAAACAAGAAAGAATATTAAATCTGCTCCAACAAAAAAACTTGTTCCAGTTGTAGTTCTCGCATTTGGCTTTCTATATGTAATATTTTTTAACACTTTGTTCATTTTTCATATTTTAAATAACATAACACATATTTGTATACACATACTGAACCATGTAGAGTACTTATCATTAAACCGAGATGAAGTGATGATTTTAATGGTGCTTTGTATAATCTTTGTTAGTTAAATTTCACATTTTAAATAACATAAAACAATTTACTCAATAAAGTAACCACAATTTAATTATATATATTTTTAATAACGTTCCTGGTATGCAAATTTTAATGATGTAGTATTGTCAAAGGTTTACCATTTGAAAGTGGGCGAAAATGGGATGCTTTGGTTAAAATTTTTCTGTCGGCAGGTTATTCAGATAAAAAAAAGCAAGAAGTTAAACTTTGCTGTCCGCATTTCTAGTTTTTTCATTGTACTCTACAATGCTATGAAATATAATTTTAAAAATAACCATTATGAGAGACAATGCATAGAAATGTGATGAATCAAATATATGTATACTATACTGTTCACTAAACTGCTTTAATTTCTTGCCCAGTTAAGTAAAAGAGTATTATTAATCTAGAAATTATTCTTAAATATATCCGACTTTTCAAATTCTTGGCATTTTTCTCGTATATCAAGTAGGTAATAATGATTCGCATTACTCTAGCAAAGCGGTATAATTGCTTTTTAGCTTAAATGCTTGTATCAAAAGGGGATGTCGTTCACTAAATATGTAAAGATGCTTATTGTCCACGTCTGAGTACGTATAGAGTGAACGCATCAAAGATAATCTTCCAAGGTCCAAAAGTCATTTTGTTTGCGATTTTCTTTTGAAAGCGTGCCTGGCATTTTTAAATAATGATACAATGAAAGTTACATATTTATCTTCTTTATGTCGCATTAAATACGAGAAATGCCATCTTATTTTGGTTCCACGAGTAAGATAGCTTGTCTTATAACTGATAACAACTGATTCTGTAACAATTAAGAAAGTGGAATTATGTGTCATCTTGAGGAACCCAGGTGTGAATGCAACAGCCTGTACAAGTTTTAGAGTCAGAATCTTTGTAACTACAGCAACATCATTTCAGATTCATACGACGTAAACAAATATCAACGCGTGCCAGAGCGTGGTGTCCTTAATGTCGTATTGCTTTTGCAGATCCTATGGAACATTTTTTTAAAACAATATTTATCTCTTGGATAACGAATTTCTTATTTTATTACCCAATATCTAAACTTTCTATCATATCGAGAAAATAAAAATATGGGTTCCTCCGCTGTTAAAGTTGTGATAAACCTTGAACATTAAAATTTTTTTTTCTCCTTTTTGTGTTAAATATATCTGGTTGTATTTATTATATCTTCAGAATAAAACACGGAATTCGCAATTTTTCTGATAAAACTGGAGCGGCAAAAGTTGTTTCTGTTAATTTGTCAAGTAATTTTAACCAAAAAATATCTGATTTTTTAAATTTCTTGATATCTTAAATTCTGTTTTTTATTTAAAAAAAATATCTGTCCAAAACGTGATATTGCTGGTGCACCAAGAAGAATATCTATGGATCAAGTAGAAGACGTTTTAGTTCGTGTGGCAGTAAATCCGCAAGTAAGTACGCGGCGGTTCTCCGCAGCAACTAGTTTAAGCCAGTCATCAATTCATGGATTATTAAAGAAAGAAAAACTTAATCCATATCACTTTACTTCAGTGCAAAATTTGTTACCTTGTGAAATTCCACAAAGGTCGTGGTTATCATTATATTTGCATAACAAACAACTTAATGGCCTTATGTGACCCTATGACAATATGTGGTACATGCAGGATGAGGCCCCAGCACATTAGTCGGTAGAAGTACGTAATCATTTAAATATGCACTATCCACAACACTGGGTCGGTCGAGGAAGTGAATTACCTTGGCCACCTCGTAATCCTGATCTCAATCGTTTGGATTTTTACTTTTGGGGCTACTGTAAGTATTTAGTATACAGTGATATTATAAATTTCCGGGAAGAATTATGGGAACAAATTTGTGAAGCTGTGGAAACTATTAGGGTAACAGAGAATCGTTATTTAAAGTTAGACAGTTCTTAAGAAAGGTTTAAAAAAATGTATTGAGGTTAATGGTGGTCATGTTGAACATTCATTGTAGTAGGTATTATACATTTTAAAGTTGTTCTTATTATTGCTCAATTTTGCACGACAAGTTATGACATTTCAGAGTAGTAGTATTAGCATACAAGTTAAAAGGAAATAAAATAAATTATGTCACAAGCCATTTTTAAATAGGTACTATAATAATTGTTAATAAAAATAAAAGCTTTCCCTAACGATCAGATTATAGACAATTTAATAAATTCAATTTGATTTATCAAGTCGAAATTTTAAATGGCTCCTCATCCCTTTGCAAACTTTGTAAAATCACCCTAATATTTTTAGAAGTTATAAGAATTTAAGGCCACCATTCATACCGTTAATATCAGTTATTGACATCTCTTATCAATTCCCGTTCATTCGACCTTAAAATTTGAAAGCAGTTTTTCATATAGGGCCTCAAATTTTTCATTCAATAAGGGATTTATTCTTATCTCAAACTTAATATGTTATTAAGTGAATAGCTTTTTGGCAAGTAATCATTATATTACAAGGAAGTATGTATTATCCATGTTGTCATTCGACAGATTGGAACCAGACGGAAACTGAAGGCGTCTTATTCTTTATTGAAATGAAAGTGAAAATCGGAAAAATTTAACTTTTAACAGTTACTAAGTAATATGCATGAATATGATTGATATACGTGTTTTCTTCTAAAAATAAAATGCAGGCAGTCTACAAAATAAACGAATTCCGCAGTGTATTACTGAGAACTAACCTTTAATATCGTAGCTTTTATGTGAAAGTTAGAAGGTAGAAGATAATTATACAACAACCATTCTCTACGACATTGTCATCTGTTGCAGCTGAGACTCGAACTCAGAAGTGATATAGCGACTAGATGTATTGTCTCTTACACAACCTCGTCTAATCTACTGCTACCAACTCAGTAACACATGAAAAACGCCACTAAACTTCCATACTCTAGCCAGGAACCCGGGACTCCATGGTTGCAAGCCTAACACGTAAGCCACTGCATTTTTGTCATAATGTAAATAAGAGTTATTGTATATAATACATTTTTAAAGCATAAATAAATAAAAAAGAAAGAAATATCGACATGCTACAAAGAATTAGATGCATTTAATAATTGAAAACGGCTAATATATGTTTGCTAATTGGGTTAAAAAGTGTTACATAATCGAATACGTTGTCGAAACACTATCAAATACTACATTATTTAAATAATTGTTTACATCCACTCTGAAAGACATTAAGTATTATTATATCGACTGGCCTCATTTTTTACATAATTTTCCAAAAGTCCTGCTATTTTTCCTTGAGCAAATCAAAATTCTCCCCTTTGATTCTTTGAGCAGAGCTAAATGCAGTATCGGGAATTCCAATACAGCGATATACAGCCCGCAGGCAGGTAGTTAATATTTGAATTACCTTTTAAGGTTGATAATCCATTGATATAGTTAGATAATATGCTTTGTACAATGTACTTTTATCTATGCAAAAACATATGCCGTACACGTTTACAACACGTAACTTATTAAAAGCAGTGAATGGCCTAATGGATTTTAGATCGATTACGATATTTTTTTTCCGATAGATAGTTTATTGTAATGGTATTTTATTATATCTAAATTTAAAATTAACATTTTTTTTAAATTTAAATACTAACATAATTATTTTGATTCAATGTTTGACACAACGCAGTTGTGGGCATTTTTAATACCTATAATTTTCATGTGTACATACTCTACAGTAAAATTGATACTTTCCGAGTTTTTTGCGAAAAAATGATTTCTTTAACCTATTTTCTAAACCCCCACCCCTCCCCTGGCGTCTATGGGTGGGGACTTTTGATATGTTAAAAAGTATCACAAAATGAGCCTGCTCCCAAAATTTTAGCTTGCTCTGAATTATTTCATCCAAATTTTCCCATTTAGGGTGGGCTATTTTAGCGAGACAACAATCACCGGCTCATCCGCCATTTTCTAGAAAACGTACGCCCATGCACATACACATATCACTTTTATTATTTGACCTCAAATAAACCGATTTTGATGACAACTTTAAGTCAGACAGTATGTTACCTATGCTGGAAAACAAACATTTATTACGTTTCTTAAGTTTTTTAAGTGCTGTTAATTATATACTAACTGGTTTATATCATTCACATAATTCTAGCCATGCAGATTTTTTAAACGTAATTGAGGAACTCATCGATGAATTTAACTATAAGCACTATAAGCATATAATGGGTGATTTTAATATAGATATGTCACAGAACATATTTAATGCTAATAAATTGCAGCGGATTTTATTATAAAATAGGTTAAGTCAATTGATTAAAGATCCTACACAAATAACAAATAAATAGGCAACAATAATAGATTTAGTTATAACTAACTGTGAGCATATAACAAACCGAGAATATCAGATCATGCAAATATTTTAATAAATTAGGCAATTAAATAAAAATAGTGGCAAGATGTAGGAATAAAGAAAATGTGTTATAAGAACTATACGAAGAAACTTTCCACAATTTGTTAAGCAATGTAGACCGGCATAATACAATGTCAGATATAGATTTAATAGCTCATAATTTTGTGAACGCTACAATATCTAAACTAGATAACTAGTAAAAGCAACGAACGTGACAATGCAATATGCAGAGAAGAAATAGATAAATCAAAAAAGTTTGGAATGCAAGCGAGAAAGGGATCAGAGATATACAGCTGCAACAATATGTAATACAAATGAAGACTGGGAAATATATAACAAAAAACGAAACAAGGTAACATCATTAGTAAAAAGACAATGACGGAATTACTGTGGACGAAAAATCGACGACAATAAAAAAAGTACTCAAAAAATACGTGGAAAACATTGAAAGAAATATGTCAAAACAAAAACCATTTGGCACCCAAAAAAATCTGGTTTTGAAGTAATTGAAAATGGCTTTATAATAGCGGAAAAGTTAAACGAATATTTTGTAGGTAGTATTAATGAAATTATTGAAAGTTTTCCTAAACAAAATGCGTATGAGTTACCTAATTTAGAAGTAAAAAATAAATTAACAGAATTTAAACCTATTGAAATGCACAATTTGAAAAAAATTATATCTGACTTACCTAATAAATCAGGTATTGATGGCATATCCACAAGAATTATAAAGACTGCTTTTGAGGTAATTGGTAATAGATTTTTAGATGTTATTAATAGCTCCCTACAGAAAAAAATTTGTCCGAATAACTGGAAAATTTCGGTAGTTACACACCCATTCCAAAAATGCTGTATACAATAATATCTGAAGAATTTGGACCTTGTAACACATTACCAGTATATGAAAAACTTTAAAATTCGTAGTAAAAACAATTGGTTACACACTGTATAGATAACATTTTAATAGAGAATCAATCTGGATTCAAAGAAAGTAATTCTTGTGTAACGGCACTTCAATTCATTATATCAGATCGGGTTAAAACAGTGAGTAAAAATCAAGTTATACTTGCAATTTTATTAGATATTAAACGTGCATTTGAGACGATGAATCGGCAATTATTGGTAGCAAAGTTGGAAGAAATGGCACTGGGGGATGTTATAGTGCATTCCTCTTACTATAAGAAAATAAATCAGGAAAAATTATAAAAATCACTTTTCAATTTAATCTGTCACCTCGCAATGTCAAACTATGAAAAAAGTAACGATCATTTTTATTTTATCAAAAAACCGCATTTTCCAAAGGTAAAATCTGAACAAATTCATAGACACTCGATAATTCTCAAATAATCATATTTCATCCGCAAAACCCCCAAAAAGTTTCAAACAGTAATTTTACAGCCCCGACATTACAATTTCACCACCTTAAAAGTACCACCCCCTATAATCACATTCAAGATCACATTCAATATTCTCTTCAAACAATCGATCAGAATATTTTTAATTCCCTTCATAAATATTTTACTTTCTCATCGCCCCTCGTATAATAACATTCGCCACTTCATTTTTGTAAGTCATACTATCTCGTCGCCTCCCCGTATATGACATTCGTCGCTTTTCCCAATTTTCAGACAACATTTCTTTTAAGAAGTTTCTCATCGTCCCCTTTCACAACCTTTTCAATTCTTAGTTAACTTCTCATCGCCCCTGTATACGGCAATCACAGTTAATTCTTGTTATTCTTACTTTCTCTTCGCCCCCGTATACAGTACCTGCCACCTTTCAAACATCTGAACAGATTTGGATTCCCCTTACTTTCTCATCGCCCTCCGTATACATCTGTAACATTTCTTAATACATTGTATCCATGAGCTTTGGCAAGCCTGCCTACACGGGTACGTGAATTATATCCAGTTAATACTATGTGCGTGGCTTTAACTTATCCGCATAAAAATCTTCTATAACTTTTTAATCCAAATCGATTCGCGCATAAACCATATATCGAAAAATTCGTTTTTCTATGCTCTACACAGTCATATAGGTTTCAATTCGAAATTTCAATTATTTCACAAGATTGCACAATATTGCGCAATATTACTCAATGATGAGTCATCCTCGCCCGCACGGAGCGATTTCTAGCCTTTTCCATACTTTTTAAACGGAATGCGAGACCCGCGGAGCGCGAGAAATGCAACCATTCTGAAACATATAAAAGCCCGCTTGTAACAAGCGAATGCAAGTTCTGTTCCGGAAGTGTTTTAAAAAGTATCACGAGTGAAGTAGTTTCTTTTTGAACAAAATAGTGTTTAAAAGTTGCAATTAGTGACCTCCGGGAGATTGCTGTAATTAATTTTTTTGGTTTCACCTGAGAGCTAGCTTTCTATTTTTCAAGCTTTATTTTTTATTCAAAAACTCTCCGCTACAACTTCCTTGGCGTCACCAAGTCAAAAACGTCTTTCTTTCTCGTACCTAGTGCCCCAATCTTTTAATTATATTTTTATCTACTCTGCCCTCGCGCATCAAATCAAATCCGCACCTAGTGCCCTAATTTTAAGAAAATTCTACAAATAATCTACCCTGCTTCCGCGCATTAATAAAAAAGTGATTTTTAAACCAAACTACGAACCCGAGAGAAAATACTCCCAGCCAGAATTTTTATTGTCGAAGAGTTACCGTTTTGGGAACTGTAACGAAAACTGAAATAAATTCCTTAAACTTAAACCATCGAACATTGTTCATTTCTATAAATCAAAATAGTCATTGCCGTTAAAAACAAGTGTTATTCGTCCAGTCACTACATACAGAAATTTGTTGGTACATCTAGAGTGCCATGACCAGAAAAAAATTCAAATGGAACCATAATGGTACTACCATAAAATAGCGGGTGTTCAAATGAATCGGTGGATGTGCCCAAAAGCAATATTTTCTTATTTTTTGTTGTTTTTTTTATTTCGAGTCAAATTTTTTTCATGGAGTCGAAATGTCACTTATGGAGCATCACCGTACTCAGAACTTTCAAGGACACCAAAAATATAATAATATACAGGGTGTTCCATTTAAAAATCAAAAGTTGGGGTCATTTCCGGTGAAAACGTAAGTGGAAAAAAATGATAGTTATGCCACAAAGTGTCTTCTTGATCATATAATACATCTACCAAGTTTCATTCTGATATTCTCAAAAATAAGGAAAAAAGAGGGGGGGGGTCTACCATGATCCGTTGATGCCCGGTATGTAAGTCTTAATCATGATTACATCGATCTGTTGTCTTTAATCTTAAGAATCTATACAGGGTGTTGCATTATGAGAGGGACATAGCTTAATAGGAGGTAGAGAACGTCAGTGGTAACCGGAACCTCCCATAGAAATGTCTCATTGGGCCTTCATTACGAAGTTACAGGGTGTTAAATAATTTTTGGCCAAACCTGTTTTTTGTCATAACTTTGACAGGGAATGAAATAACGGATTCATATTTGGTACGGCTAATGTACTAACGAGCCCCAAGAGGTACATGTATAAAAAAAAATATATCCAGGTCCGGACTCACTATAATTTATGTTTCTTCTTTGCATCAATAAAACATCACCCTGTATATATTTTTTTGAAATTTCGATATGATATTCGAAAAGAGCAAGAAAAAACAAACAAAATGGCCTATTTCATTTTTTTGTTACACCTTCGTGGTTATTTAAATACGTTGTTAAATGTGCAAGAAAATGGATTACAGAACCCTATTAAATGAGAGGCACGTGAAATAAATAGTTTTATAACTAAAATTTGCAAAAATTCTATTGAGCCTAGGTGGTCTGGGTGAATCCTAATTCCGGCACGTTTTAAAGGTCCATTTTGGTAAAAAACTGTGGTCCTAATAAGTAATCGGGTATGAAATAACAAAATTTTTAATCAATCACAGTAGGCTTGTTCAAAGAATAAAAGTGACAGATAATTTAAACCATTTAGGCCTAAGCAACCAGTTACTTTGATCAAGAAAATCATCAACATTTTATACTTAATAAAAATTGGAAAAGAGAACAAACTAAAATCTAAATAAATAAAATATTTTCCATTCAATTAACAATAAATAACAAAACAATAACTAAATGTGTTTAAAAATAAAACGTAATTGACACTAAAGTAAATTTTCAAAATGTCCTCCCCCACATTCTGTGCATTTTCTTGCGCGTTTAGAAAGGTCACCAATTGCTCGACGCGCCAATATCCATTGGCTTGATGACGGTCTCGATAACTAGGGCCGAGTAGGACTACTACTCTTTGCTCCTAGATTATCTCTGTAGACCTGGACCGGCCTTCGTGATAGGTGGGCCCGCTTACTTCTACCAGACCCAGCCCGCAAATGCGAGATGTGTCGTGGTATTTTCTGCGGACCTCCCCTGGTCCTGGCTCTTCAACCTCGCTGGCAGAGGTCTCTTCTGGCGCTCTTCTTGTCTTGATATTTTCTTTCTTCGCCAGCTTGTCACCCCCGTGGGTAGTCATCGGTCTAGTTGGGTTTTAGGAAGTTTTGGCTGGGATTGACTGCCGGTACGTAGGACACAGTAAAGGTGTGTCCTACCCCGGATCATCGGAAAGGTAAGGATATGAGCTGTGTAGCTCGGGAGTGTGGAGACCCTAAGTGCTTTTTTAGCACTTTCGGACTCCACGGAGCAGGTAGGACAACGGGCGTTGGACGGTATGTTGTCCGACGCCCGCAAGGAGGTTGGGTTTGGGTAGAAAAACGTCATGTGTCTGGTAGTGGTGGTCCGTCCTGGGGTATCTGAAACAGATCTGTTAGCGGGAAATATAAGTTATACTCACCCGTTATCCAGAAGCTGTACCCTCGGCCGTTTGTGCCTCGGGGCGTCGGCAGGGTCGTAATCAGTGGCCTGTCTGATTAGCGGGTTCCCGTGCTCCTCTGCTTGGGCGTACAGCTTCTTCGCTCGTTCCCGGATGACTTCAGTGACCGTGGTGTACTCCAGGTCTCTGACGATATCTGCGTTTCTCACGTACCATGGTGCGTCGACCGCCGTCCTGAGGGCGATGTTTTCCACTGCCTGGATTTTCTTCATGTAGGACTTTGCCTGGTAACCCCACGCTACCGAGGCGTACGTCAGCTGCGGCCTGATGAGGGTTTTGATAAGCGTGAGCTTATTCCTCAGGTTGAGACGGCTACCGTTTCCCATCATCGGGTAGATGAGGGCTCTTGTGCGCCGCGCCTTGGCTGTAATAGCGTCCGTGTTCTGTCTCCACGTTAGGCTTTTGTCCATGACCACGCCAAGGTATTTGACGGTGTCGTGCCATTGGATGTCCTCGCCGTTCATGGAGACGTGTCCTGTGGGAATTTCTTTCCGCACTCGTCTGAAGAGTATGGCTTGGCTTTTGTCGGCGTTGACGGCGACTTTCCACTTCGTGCACCATTCTTGCAGGAGTGTGGCCATTTCCTGGAGTTTTCTGGTTGCGTTCCTGGCTTTCCAGGATCTGGCAATTATTGCTGTGTCGTCTGCATACAGGGCCAGGGCTGTGTGGTCGGTCCTGGGGAGGTCTGAGGTGTAGATAGCGAACAGGTGCGGTGACAGCACCGAACCTTGCGGGACTCCCGCCTCCACGGTCCTGTAAGTGGAGAGTTGGTCCGAGATTTTGACCCTTAGCTGTCTGCGGTGCAGGTAGGACCTCACTAGTTTGACGAGTTCGATGGGGTAACCCATACTCATCATTTTAGCTAGGAGGCCGTCGTGCCAGACCCTGTCGAACGCTTTGGCAACATCTAGGAACAGCGCCGCGGTGACTTGCCGCTGGTTGAACCCCTTAGTAATCTCCTCGGTGAGGCGAAGTACTTGGAGTTCGGTGGAATGTCCTGTTCGGTACGCGAACTGTTCATCCGGGATGATATTCAGCTCTTCTGTCTTTTCTGTGAGCCTCTTCAAGATGACCCGTTCTGCAACCTTGCTCATGGCTGGGAGGAGGCTGATGGGCCTGTAAGAACACGGGAAAATTAGTTCTTTCCCTGGTTTAGGGATCATAATGACGTCGGCCTTTTTCCACCTGGCTGGAAAATGCCGTAACCTTAACATCGCGTTTACGATGTTGACTAGCGCCGCTACTCCTTTCCTGGGTAGCTTTTTGAGAGCGATGTTTCCTATCTTGTCACATCCCGGAGCCTTTCTCGGCTTTAGGCTCCTAAGGATTTCCTTGACTTCCTCGGGGGTAGTCGGGCGGATGTGGTCGTCATCAGGCAGGCGGTGGATCCTACGTACTCTGCGCTCGACATCGTCCACCCAGTCCTCGTCCTCGTCATCGAGCTCGTTCTCTCTACACTGCAGTTCTAAGCTGTCGGCAAACGCCTCGGCTTTTTCCTGGTTAGTGTAGACGATCCCTCGCTCTCCGTGAATCGGGGGTATAGGTTTCCTCCGGTTTCGCAGGGCACGTTGGGTATTCCACATACTTCTGTCCTGTGGATCGAGTGACTCAAGGTGGCGTTGCCACCCCTCCTGACGGTGTTCTTGGAGGGCGGCTTTCACTCTTCGGCTGAGGACGTTATACTCCCTTCTGTCGGCGGGGAGTCTCGTCCTCTGAGCCCGTCTCTTGGCGCTTCTTCTATCCCTTATCAGCTGCCTGGTGACCTCTGGGAGGTTCGCCATCGGTGCTGGGTGTCTTCTTACTTCTGTTTCTGTCATGCTGGCCCTTATTGCTCCCAGGACCTGCTCCTCTAGGGTAATGACGGCCCTCTCAACGTCCCCCACGGTATCTAGCCTGGGAATTTGTACAATGTACTGCTGCAGGTGCAGCCGGTACGATTCCCAGTCCGTTCGTCGCTTCGTGAAGGTAGCGTTGTCGTCACCCGCCTGTCCTCCTAGAGTTAGGAAGATCGGGTTGTGCTCGGTAGATCCCTCCGTTCTGGTGGAGATCTCCGCTTCGAGGGTCATCTCCTTTAGGATGGCTATGTCCAGTACGTCTGGCCTGTTTCTACCGTTGTCAAAGGTGGGCTGGACTGGTCCTACCACCAGCAGTTCGCCGGCGTGCTGTCCCAGGAACCGCAGCAGTTCTCGTCCTCGAGTGTTGGTTACGCCGCTGTTCCATTGCTGGGATTTGGCGTTAAAATCGCCAATTGCGACGACCTGTGTCCTAGCGGGTAGAATTGCGTCCAGATCCCCCTCGGTTAGCGTGCTGTGGGGTGGCTGGTAACATGAAACCACTTGGACGTCGCCGTTTCGTGCTGTGGACACTACTACGGCGGTGGCATTCATATTTTCTAGCTCAGGTAGTACCGTCGGATGGTGGGCTATGGTCTTTTTAACGAGTAGAGCCACTCCTCTTGCGGGTCGCCGAGGTATGTTTACCCAGTCCATCCTGTACGTGTGGTATCCTGGGAAAATTGCTCGACGTATCATTTCTGGATTATTCCGTATTTCGTCGCAGGTTGTAACGATGCGCTGGATTAAATGTTGTCTACTTTCAATTTCAATGCTATAAACCTCGTTTTTTAAGTGGCCCCATAAAAAGTAATCACAAGGGTTACAATCAGGAGATCTTGGTGGCCATTCATGTGGACCCCCGCGTCCAATCCATCTATTAGGATACACATTGTTTAAGTGTTCTCTTACTTGAAGGTTAAAATGTGGTGGGGCCCCATCATGCTGAAACAACATGCCTCTTATACCGATATTTTCTAAAATATTCGGTAAAATGTTTTGAAGAAAATCAAAGTAAATTTCACCATTCAATCTTTCTTCAAAAAAATGTGGCCCTATCAAATGTCTATTCACAAGTCCGACCCAAACATTTACAGAAAATCTGTGTTGCGAACGGCGTTGGCGTACCGCATGTGGGTTTTCCTGTGCCCATTTATGATTATTTCGTGAATTGTTTACTCCATCCCTTGTAAATTGTGCCTCATCCGTAAATAAGGTTCTGTAAATGACTGGGCGATGGTTAGACAACCAATGACAAAATGCCAGGCGGGGGATATCGTCGCCTTGTTGAAGACGCTGTACCTGCTGGATATGATATGGATGGTAACGTTCTCTTTTTAGGGTTCTCCATACTCGCCAATGAGGAATACCAGTTGCCAAACTGATTCGTCTAGTGCTCATATTTGGGTTTTCTTGAACTACGTTTATAATATTGTTTTGTTCCTGCACACCTTGTTGTAAAACACGCTCCACAACTGCAGAAGTAGGAAACTTTCCGTGTTGTCTTGCATACTGGAACACCGTACTAAAGGTTTTATGATTAGGGCATCGACGACCAGGAAAACGCAGCCGATATTCTCTTTCCGCTGACCTACCATTTCCATTGCAGAAACCATAGATGAATATTATGTCAGCATATTCCACGTTTGTAAATTTTACTGGCATAGTTAAAATATTTTCACAAGTTTTCACTAACTAAATGCGGATTATTGACACATTAAATTACTAACAAACAATTATTCAACTGTTTAGGAGATTTCTTTTTATTATCTGTCACTTTGAACAAGCCTACTGTGATTGATTAAAAATTTTGTTATTTCATACCCGATTACTTATTAGGACCACAGTTTTTTACCAAAATGGACCTTTAAAACGTGCCGGAATTAGGATTCACCCAGACCACCTAGGCTCAATAGAATTTTTGCAAATTTTAGTTATAAAACTATTTATTTCACGTGCCTCTCATTTAATAGGGTTCTGTAATCCATTTTCTTGCACATTTAACAACGTATTTAAATAACCACGAAGGTGTAACAAAAAAATGAAATAGGCCATTTTGTTTGTTTTTTCTTGCTCTTTTCGAATATCGTATCGAAGTTTCAAAAAAATATATACAGGGTGATGTTTTATTGATGCAAAGAAGAAACATAAATTATAGTGAGTCCGGACCTGGATATATTTTTTTTTATACATGTACCTCGTGGGGCTCGTTAGTATATTAGCCGTACCAAATATGAATCCGTTATTTCATTCCCTGTCAAAGTTATGACAAAAAACAGGTTTGGCCAAAAATTATTTAACACCCTGTAACTTCGTAATGAAGGCCCAATGAGACATTTCTATGGGAGGTTCCGGTTACCACTGATGTTCTCTACCTCCTATTAAGCTATGTCCCTCTCATGATGCAACACCCTGTATAATGATAAGTTAAATTCATTACGTTTTACATACCTACAAAATACAATTTTCTATCTATAATTTATTTTAAATTTAACGACTTGTTTAAATTTAAAAAAATGCCAATATTTCGATTTCATCGTGACTGTATCACTTTCTGGTAAGTATTTCGATGTGACAAAACCAAGATGGTGACCGATATTCACATACCGATTTTTAATAATATATGAATGCAGGAATGTACAGATTTTGATTAAAAAGCAAATAAAAGTTCCATAAACCAGATGAATCAGAATATCCATAAAAATATTCAGCTTCTTTTGCCCATTTTAGAAATAACGCCTTACGTATTTTACAAGGCAAGATAGAGAACAGCACATAAGAGAGATATTACTGATATTTAACAATTTCATCATTTTTATATTGTTGTTGTTGTTGTTGTTGTTGTTGTTGTTGTTGTTGTTGTTGTTGTTGTTGTAGCTGTTACCATACAGAAAATCACTCATCCACTCAAATTTGATAACAAAATATTCCGCTTAATATTCTGCATTCATTAACATATGATTGTAGCGCTGAAATAACTGAATTATAACAAGTATTCTTAATATATGGGGTGGTAGCTCAGTAGCTTAGTGAATTCTGGCGAAGTGGGTTCGAGCCCCACCTACTACGAACTAATTTTCAAATATAATTCCACTATATACTGTAGGACCCCGTCTCCTTCACTCAGACAAATCTAAATCTCCTAACTTAAGATTGTCTTTCAGGTGACCTGGAAGACATTTATTATTTGTACTAAACATACAATATTTAGTAAATTAAACACATATGCATGTATCCATAAGAAACCTTGTGTAGGAGGAGGCGATGGACACAACTGTCCCATTAAGGCAGGATTAATTTCCTCTTCCGAAAAATTGCCAGGTTAACGTCCCTAGAGGAACTGGAGCCCCTCGCTGAGATTAAAGTGTATTTTCTAAGTTATATCGTATTGGTTTCTGGCCACAGTAACAATGTCAAATCGCTTTATATGGCAAATAAAACTCTCTATCATGATTATGGATTCAAGCCCCAGTTCTAACCGATTTGTCATGGATGAGGAATTGATATGTAAGTTATTTGCTTTACTTCCTTATATCTACGCCAATAAGAAATGATTTTTTCTGATTTCCACTTCAACAGATATATGTGAGTATTCATGCAGATAAAAACACGAATTTATGTATGTTGCCATCACCTCTTAATAATTTGGTTGACAAAACATGCATCGAGTGTAAGATTCGTTGTCTTGAGCTTAGTGGAAAGTAGGCACTTCAAAGTCACTGTCATATCAATCCACTATAATTTGACCCTGTTTAGAAACAAAGTTAAAATATAATTGAAATATTAAAAATGAGAAATTAATAGGCGAATTGTGTCAGCGGTTAGTAAATATATAAGAATTTTTAATGATAAAAGAGAACTCATAACGACAAGTCAAACAACATTCAAGGAAGTTCATAACCGTTATGTTGCCAAAGTTTCAGTACTTCTTGACGCTATAGGGCCATAGCATACTTTTTACGCAGATTTAGTAACTTTATTAAATTTAATAAAGTTGCTACCTTTTATAGTAGGTAGTTCTAGTACACAAATGTTATTGAACACTAAGTAGGTAATTTACAAAAACAGATTACAGTTTATAAATGGTTATATACAAAACATTGTTTCACCTTAATTTTGTACCTAGTATATCAAAACATTTGCCAACATTTAAAAACTTATTATATTTGATTCTGAAATTGAGGAAAAATTTACTATTGTCAATCAGTTTTTTTTTAATCCAATATATATTTTCATTCAGCTTGTTTACTGTTTCGAAATATGAAAGTTCAAAAGTTCAATGATATTTTACAACTCGCGAGAAGAAAAACGGTGATAAGTCTCAGTCTCAATTGTCTTGCAAACGCACTGGCTGAAACTTTTCCCTTGATAAATCAGTCTTTAACCAGTTTGTTCACTATTATGGTTGTAATTTTGTTGTTCTACAAATATTCTTAGAAGATGTCAGTTGTCAACCGTTAACAATATTTTCTCTAACGAGCAACGTAAGCCGTGCATTGTTCTAGTTCTTCTTCTGATGTATATATAGTACGTTTCACAGCACCACATCATCTATCGGGGTTATCTGCTAGGTGTACGGCTTCTTCGAAGTTCCTTTTCATCAGCTCAACATTTTCGAAAGTGTTCTCTTTAGCGCCCACCACAAAATTATTCCTAAATTATTAACCGATCTATATATTCCTACTTTTTATGTAAGGCATAAAAATTTACAATATATAGGGTGGGGCAATAGAACGTCGGACCTCAATATCTCGAGTTCTACGATAGCTAGAAATTTTTTTAAAAATTGCAACTAAACTAGATAAATAAGTCTATAATTGGAAATCATTTTCGAACATATATTGCAGGCCAAGACGAAATTACAGGACTAAGTGCCTTTTTTTAAATGGAATGCTATGTATGTCAGTACATTTTTTGAAGCCGCTTTCTAGGCTCTATTAATTCCTATATTAGTATTGAATATCTTCCAACCACTTGGATGTAATGAATTTTTTTGTTGAAATAATGCAGATGAATATTTAAAAAATCACCACAGCCACAATTATAGATTTTAAGAAAAACTTATGTGAATACCAGTGACGAGACATCTAATTAATATTTTTGAATCATTTTCTCCTAAAAATGTACAGGGTAGCCAAAAATTATTTTTCAATTAAGAACATTTTAAATTGAATTTTCTCAACTTTTTCAAATGGAACAACCTGTATATCTGTGATGTGATGTAGAAATGAAAAATGAATATTTTTTGGTAAGTACTTCCCTAGGGCTAATTGCAACCATTTTCGTTTTAAAATAAATAAGTGTTTATTTTTCAATTTAGAATTTTTTAAATTGAATTTTCTAAATTTTTTCAAATAGAACCCACTGCATATTTTATGACGATGTGATGTGAAAATGAAAAACGAACATTTTTTGTAAGTGCTTCCCTATGGCTAATTGCAACCATTTTCGTTCTATAAATAAATAAGTGTCAAATTCAAGAATAAACTTAAAAAAAGAGGTTCCCTCAAATAATTCATTAGATAAATTTATAATAGGTCTTCGACGTGTTCCCCATTTTGATTGCTTATTTTGATCAGTACAATTTGTTCAATAACTGTCAATTTGGCTTTAGATCTAAATCATGTACTACACTAGCCATAAATGCACTGAATAACTTAATAAATAGGGGTTATTAACAAAGCGAAATCTTATAGACTCAGTTTTTAGATCTGGACTGTGTGATATTCTGTTAATGATATTTTGTTAAAAAAATTAAACTCCTATAAATTTTCTACTGACAGTCAGAAATTACTTACATCTTACCCAGAAGAGGGAATTAATTTGTGAACTACCACAATATAAGATTTGGGGCACCTCAAGACTTTGTATTAGGCCCAACTCTCTTCCTCATTTTCATAAATGACCTCCCTAGCAATACCGTAGGAGCTAAATCAGTTCTTTTTGTGGACGATATAACATTTATTTTGAGCATGGATGCCAGGGCATTACTATCCAGCGTGAATGATGACCTATCAACTATTCAGGACTGGTTCCTATCAAATAAACTAATGGATGCTAAACAAGAGTAAGACTGAAACAATGCTCTTTAGTTTAAGGTACCAGACATCAGACGATGTTGTTTCCACCGATTATGTAAAATTTCTAGGTGTCCAAATGGACAACAAAATAACGCGAGAAAAGCATTCTAATTTTATCTGTAACAAGGTTTCCAAAAATATTTTTTTCGCCGATTGTCACTTTCCCTGCCTAGGCAGGAAATTGAGCATTTTCCTGCCTAGGCAGGGAGTGTGACACTTAGTTTCCATGGTAACCAACTAGTAACAACTACGATTTTTAATGAATTATTATGAATTTATTACAACAGAAATAAAGAGATTGAGAATTGTAATAATTTAATTATTTTAGAATATATTTAAATAATCGGCGAAAAAATTATATGTTTAACTCAGCAGCAAAATAGATTTGACTGCCTTGGCTGAGTTATCAGCCGCGGTAGTCAATCTACCATTTTGCTACTTAGTTTTTTTTATACATTTATTTAACGTCGGCCTATTTCCGCTACTGAGGCCTAACACCGACACCTGTAGACGAGCTACCCCCAACCAGGAATTTTGCCGAACCTCTTCCCTTAAGAAGAGTAGGGATCTTTTACTTGCCTAACATTTAATAGACAAGGGACCGACGGCTTTACATCCCCTCCGGAGGATGGTATATCTCCTATACAACCCTCGCCTAAGGTTGTATAGCTTCCGCGCATACACCGATATCCAAGCCGCTGGAAGATGTGTGAAGCGAGGACGCGGTTTCCGTTGGAATGGTCATCCATCCAACCACTAACTGCGCCTGTCGTTGCTTTACATCGCATACCGAAGTATGTACATAGTAAAGACACACCTACGCTCGCCCATTGCTATCTAGTTAAACAAATAACTATTCTTTGACACTGTGTAGTAAATTATGTATAACAGACAACCATATTAGCGACATACTATAGATTAATACATTCTACAATCATCTATGCAATCTTGGTTTGGGGGTCACTCCTCACATACTGCATCTGTAATTGCTATCCAAAGACGAACAGTAAGAGTAATAGCGGGCGTAGGCTATAGAGATTTAGAAAATTAAAGATTCTAACTTTGTATAGCGCTTATATATTGCAATATCTTCTTTAAATAAAAGACAATGAAGGTATTTACACACCACGTGATCGCGGATTCACTCGTACCCTACTTGCAATAAAAATCAACTAAACAGCAACTTTTTACGTCCGCCAAAAACTTGTGATGGGACAGGGTACTATTCAATAAAAAATATTAATGGGTTACCCTATAGAATTCGGGAACTGGATTATAGTCGTTACAAAGCTATGATAAACTGTTTTACTGTTACTATTGCAAATATCTGCATATAGAGGGCGCGAAGGAGAAAATTGTATGTTTGTCTTCAAATCTTGCATTCTTTATTTAACACACTTCCTGACATAATCAATTGATAACATTTTGTACAGTTACTAAGATCAGATGACAATACAGTATTCTACCGTTACTTTTGTAAATATCCGCACATAGGGGGCGCGGGGATGAAAATTAAAAAATCTGCAAAACGAAGGAGCGAGAAAGCGAGGGAGCGAGAAACAAAACAAATCGTCAAGAAACGAATATTTATTGAGCGATCTCTGGGGTAAACTCCCCAAAATTATGACTAAAAAGTAGAAGATAAAAAAATTAAATTTTTTAAAAAAATTTGCTTTTCTGTAAAAAGTCGTACTAAAAAGTAAAGAATAAAAAAATACTAATGTACGACATAAGTATATGTATCATCTTTATGTACGTATGACTGAAGGCACTATGTACACAACGACTCCACCTCTATCATACAATCATGCAAAGTGCGCACGCCTTGTTTCTCTTGCATTCGTACATTAGTATTTTATATTTTTTACTTTTTACTATGACATTTTACAGAAAAGCAAGTTTTTAAATTTTTTTTTATTTATTTTATTTTTATATTGATATTTATATATTAACTTAACTATTTATGTACAAACCGCATTTTGTATGTTCGACATGTGCAAATACTTTGTATAATGCACTAATAAAATAATAACTTACTAAATACTTAGTAAAGTTATATTAGTATTGATTGTATGATAGTGTTGACTGTTTATTTATTTTTATGATGTAAGTGTTATATACTCGACATGGTATTTATTATTTTATTCTATTTTATTATATAAATATTTTTTTACTTAATGACAACCATTGTCATGTTTTTATAATTGTTATTTTCTTGTACCGATTTGTCAAAACACAATTTGTATACTTATGGCCAATAAAGATCTATCTGTCTATCAGTTGGTTAATCACATTTGTTTAAATTCTCTTAGTTACAACTAATTGACATCCTCTATTTAGGTAAGGACACATAAAAAGTAAATTAATTTTCACCAGCACAACGCAAATATATACTATCACCAAACATTAAATAATTCGCGACCTTAAGACCCGCGCAACCTAAGTTTTCAAAAAAATTACGATGTAAATTGGCGGTCTATCTATTGAACTCGACACCTTTTTGTCGATCTGTAATAATTATAATAAAAATTTAATAATAAATAATTAAAATCGCTTATTATACACTTCCCAGTGTCTGGAAATGACAGGTAAAATTTAATAAATGCCATAATCAATATAAACCGATGTTATTTTATAACAGTTTGATGAAACATTTGATAGACTGCTTGACATAATCTTTCACAAGTACTTAGGTGGTAAATTTAATTCTTAGTTGAAGTGCATTAAAATTTAATGGCAGAACGTACGTTATATCAACTTAGGATTTACTTCCGACATCCGACTCCTATCTTCATCGATATTGAAGTGTGTTTTCTATTGACATATTTGCCTTGAAAGTCTAGAAGTTGAAATATCACTTTTGTCATAATTATACAAGTTATTTTAAGAATACTTGGTGCAAACATACCTCAACATTGTTGTTATATAAATTATTAAAATATATTCATTTTGATAGATAAATATTCATTGCAGTTTGAATAAATTCGTTTGATTCACACTTATTGTAGAGATAATAATAATAATAATGTTTATTTACCAAAATACATAAATACATAATAATAAATATAACAATAATATGTTTTCCCCAAAAAAAAGGAAGGGAAATTTTGAACAAGGCATATTACAACAGTTTTCCTATAAAAGGAAAAGGGAAAAGGAAACATTTACAATTTTACAATTTTTCACTCGTCTCATTTTGTAAATAAACATGAAGACCCCAGGAAGTACTAGGTACTTGCATAATGGGGTATATGCTAATTACTTACAGTTTATTACACAATATATTTAGCTGTAATGAGAGTGTAATCCTTGAGGAGAGGAGAGCATGACAATTTAGCGATTTTAAATGATCATTAATTATAGGATGCAAAGGGGAGTTCCTCAATAGTTGAAAAGAACGACAAAAAAGAAAGAAAAAAAACAACCAAGTTATAAATGATAAACAAATATACACACTTGGACTTTCCCATACTGATACTTGTTAACGCAAAAGGTGTACATGCATGAGAATTAGAATTTATTTTTACAGGTAAGTTTATATATTCCTTTTCTCAAATATTTGATGTACTACTAGTCTTGGTGTATTCAGTAACTATAAATTAATTTTCTTTTTATACATATTATATGAAGATGTAGTTTTTATGTCAGGTGGGATTAAATCATAGATATGAGCAGCAAGGTAAGAGAAATTTTTTTGACCTATTGATTTATTTACTTTGGTTTTTAGTGTAATTATGTGTTTGTTACGGGTATTGTGGCAATGTTCGTGATAAATTATTGTTTGCTGCTTGTTCTTTAATAAATTTAGTAAAATTTTTTTGCAAAAAAGTTGTCTAATATCCAATTTTTTTGCTTCATTTAATAAGGCATTAGTGGAGTAAGTGATATTTTTACTGTAGAATATTTTTAAGAACCATTTTTGGATGGTATTTAGTATTCTTAGATAGTTGTTGTTAACTCCACCCCATCCAATAATTCCATAGGCAAGTTGTGACCGGACAAGGGAGAAGTATAATATATCAAGGTGACGTATACTTAAGAACGGCTTTAGGTATTTAAATTTTGAAAGGAGAGGCCGTAGTTTTCTAACAATGTTATTTACTTGTACATTCCATCTAAGATGTTTATCTATTGTAATACCTAAATATTTTATATGTTCTGCTTCACTAATGGTCATTAATAACTTACCATCGTGGCTGATCTGGAGAGGACCAAAGTTTGGTAAGTTGTTTTGGTACGATGTGAATGGGAGATATTTAGTTTTGTCACCGTTAATTGTAAGATAGTTCTAATCAAACCAATTTTTCACTATTTTAAAAATTTTTCCAGCTAGGTTTTTGAGATCAATCCAATTATCGGCTTTATTTATGATGACTGTGCCATCCGCAAAACTAAGTATTTCCCCCTCAATTTCAGTCGTTAGTAGTTCGTTAATATAAATATTAAACAATATTGGTCCCAATACCGTTCCCTGCGGTACTCCGTACTCAATATTTATATGGTTGCTCATAACATCGTCAATTTTCACGCATTGGCTTCGGTTGGTTAAATAGCTTTCCATTAATCGATAAGCGTTATCTCTAAACCCAATTTTCTCTAATTTCTTTAAAAGCTGGGGATGGTTGACCGTATCGAAAGCCTTGGCAAAGTCTATGAAAATACATAAGGTGTTTTTTTTTTATCTAAGGCTGTATATATCTCATTTGTTAGGTATGATATCGCATCTTCTGTAGACAGACCGCTTTTAAACCCAAGTTGTTTATCTGAGAGAATGTTATACTTGGTTAGGTAACTGTCGGTTCTGATTTTTATGATTTTCTCAAAAATTCTTGCAACTGTTGTGATTAGTGAAATAGGCCTATAATTTATTACTTTTTGTTTATCTCCACTTTTGAATAGCGGCTTGACCAATCCCACTTTAAACGCGTCTGGGCATATACCCTGGTCTATAATGAAATTAAATAAATAAGTTAGTGGGTCTACTATTGCCTCAGCGATATGTTTTAGAATAACTCCTGTAATACCATCCTTGCCTGGAGCTTTGTCAGTTTTTAGTTGAAGAATAATGTTTTTAAGTGCATTTTTATCTGTTGGCGTAATGTGCTGCGAACGAATTTGCTATTTCCAATTTTTCAGACAGAACTGTGCCGTCTTGTAATTTAAATTGTTTTATATCGTTTTTATCAGTATATTATAGTTACAAATGTTTTTTACACATTGGTATAGTTTTTTTGAAGATGAACAGTTTTCATTTATTTGCAATTTATAATATTCTATTTTTGTGTCTTTTATAATTAAATTCAATTTATTACGATATGCCTTGTATTTAGTTTGTAGTTATATCTGATTGGGATTTTTTTCATCTTTTTATACATATTATTTTTTTGTTTCAGGCGATTTAATTATTGCTGTAGTTTTCTACGGGTTTTTTTGATTTCTTTCCTTTTTTGTTTAACATATCGCGTAACTTTTTCTAAGTTATTTTTTAATTTGTTTATTAACAAATCAGCTGCAACATTAACATCACTTGTCGAGTAAAATTTCTGCCAGTTCTCATTTTTTAGATTTGTTTTAAGTTTTTCGTAGTCTATATATTTTTTGTGCTCAATTTTGTCTATTATTTTTTCTTTATGTTTACCTAAGTCGTAGTGCAAGATAATTGGAAAGTGATCTGTTATTTTTATGTTCCAAATTAAAGGTATGAATTTCTTTTGGTCTTCTTTGGTTTTTATAAAGATATGGTCGATGCAGGACCTCGTGTTCCCTTCTTCCGAGTAGTTTCATTAATAAAAGATACAAGCCCTTCCTCGCCCTAGATACCTAAATTATTTAATTTCCTAGAAATTCTGTCACTATATTTAGGGATATAATTAATAAAACTATATTTTGTTGATTTGTTAGGTGCGTTGAAAAAATTCTTTTGAAGCATTTTGCATTGTTTGTTTTTAACCATAATTATCTATTAACGATTCACTGTATCCGTTATTTCTTGCAATTTGTTTAATTAATCTCAATTCCCTAACAAAAACGTTTTCGTCTAAAGTAAAATTTGTATGTCAATGTATTAGACTATGAAAAGATGAGAGCTTAATTTGCCACGATTGTTGTGAATTATAATGCATGATTGTATCTGTGGTAGTAGGTTTACGGTAAATACTAAATTTTAACTGATTATTATGTTTTCTAATATTAATATCTAAAAAGTTTAATTGATTATTCTGTTCAAACTCAATTGTGAACAGAATTTTGCTATTAAAGGAATTCAAGAAATTAAGGTAATTATGTTTCTTTATGTGCCGGTCCACATATATCGTCGAAATAACGAGTCCAATAAGAAACAGGTGTATTTAAAGTATTATTACCGTTGAAAATTAAGTTTTCTAAATTCGCCATAAATATCTCGGCTAACAAAGGAGAAATGGGTGAACCCATCGGTAAGCCGTCTTTTCGTGTATAAAACTCTTCATTAAACTGAAAATAATTCTGTCCAACGCAAACTTTTGACAGATTCTTCATTTTTGCTCATTTCTGAGTTAAATTACAAGGTAAAAGGATATAAAAAATTAATTTTAAATAACAATAAAAATGCGTGAATGTCAACACACTGCTCTGAAAATAAACATTTCATAGACACAAGAAAAAGTTATACGCCTAAACTTTCTTGAACAATTAGAAACTTAAAAAATCCCTTAAAAACAATCATATTACCATGAATGATCAGCAAAATTTCTTAAATACTCCTATACTAGATAAAATGATAACAATTATTCGATTATATTATTATGTTAGGTCTACCCGAAAAATTTCCACAACTAAAATTTAAGTCATAAAGATATTAAATCATAAATGTTTTTAGGTATATATTTAGAACAACCACTTGTGTTACTTTAGTATACACTTTGCACTCTTGATAAAGGCCTAAAAAGATGAAACATATGTAGGGAATTTTTGAACCAAGTAATTTGATACATCAAAAAATTTAATTTTAATATTACGTAACACTTTATTAATAATTCTGTATTAATTAATTAATAGTGCTATGCAGGATACTGTAAAAATTGGGAAAAAAATCGATTTTGTGGAATTGCGAACACCAAATTGCTCAATTGCATCACATTCTACATCAGTGATGATGTGAAGTGAGAAATAATTGAAATTTGAAATATAAAAAAAAAAATGTTTGATCCGTCGTGAAACGTATTGAGCTGTATATTTAAAGGCTCCTTCCAATGCGAAATCTTGCTTAATAATTTGTTATAAGGCACAATAAACAATATTACTTAAATTAAAAATTATATGAATGAGAGATTGGATACCCTGTATGTTTAAGCCTATCTATATAAATTTAATTCGTACATTTTTTTTATTATATATGGTTATTATTTTTGATTACTTGTTAATTATGATAACTAATTGTTGGTAGCCAATATTTTGAAGCTTTTTAAACTCTATACTGTAGTTATTCAATAGGTTGCTAATGAAATATATTATGCAAGTATGAGATGTGTATGTATATCATTATGCACAGATATAATACATTATGAATTAGATGCTATATTTTTCCTCACTGGCAATCTACGACTTTGTGAGGTCCTTGTTTATTTGTTTGTAATAATATGTTTTACACTAAGAATCATTCAATATCTCTTTCAAACTGTTAAAATTAACTTATTCGTTATGCTGTCTTTGAAATCAGAAGAACAATGCTATTTTCTGACACAAAAATTCACTACAGCAGTCATAAAAAAACAATTAAGTTGATTATGATTCACAAGAAACTGAAGATTCTAGTAATTTTATTTTATAATAATAATATAAAAAAGAAAAATAAAATACGAATTTTAGGTTTTTCAGATATTTGAAAAATTAAACAAGAAAATTAAATCCTGGTGACATAACAAGAAGAATAAGCAATTTTTCTCTAATTCAATCGATGTTGTAGCTAGCACTCAATGTTGGAAAGTTAACACTCTGTATATGCAAAATTATACGCTTATTAATTTACTAGTACTAGATGACTTTTCTAAATTTGTTAAATTATTTTGCGTGACTTAATAAATGCCCCTGTATTAATCGAAGCAATCACTTGACGATTGGAAATCAGAATGCAAGAAGAAATAAACAAACTTACCTACTTGTAGAACTCAAACTCCTTCTGAACGAACGGATGTGCAAACGCGCACTTTTTGAAAAGATGCGAAGACTTTTGAAACTATTAACTCTACTCTAGAACGTGCCTCCTTCAGTTTCAGCGCAGATTCTAAACTAGAGCGACCCGTCAGAGCGTAAATGAGAATGTTGCGCGTTGATATCCACTTTTATATAGGGAAATTTCCCCTTTTTCCCATGTACCCCCACCAGGATGGTCTTTTGTAGGAGTTACCACTCTGTAGAGATGTCTTTCGAAAAGGGCAATTGCGTGGGCGATATATTTAAAATCAAATCCTAACCAGTCCTGAAAAAATATATAGTGATTTATATTTTATCGCTGAAAGTTATAATAGTGGATAAAGTTCGTACAGGTGTTTGTGCTTTTGAACCATATGGAATATGTTGGATGACTTGTTAGTGATTGTTTTATTGCTTTAATTGATATAAATTAAATTCACAGGTTTAGGTAATATAACTCCTTTAAGTAAGTACTGTGACTCCACCATTTAAATCCCCTTTAGGATGTGAAAATAAATCAAGTTAAACAAACGTATTTCATTCATAAATTGAGAGAATTTTATTATATATTTTTATAAAAATTCTTATAGTAGAGGTAAGAGGTAATTGTCACTACTTAAATGTAAATACCTTTTGCATTATGTTAAGTTTCAACAACATAAGATTAGGGAAAATTAATATCATGAAGGTTTTTGGGGTCACTGATTACGGATCCGAAGTGAAAATTGGAAAATTCAAAATAGCGGACCTAAAATGGCGGATTTTAAGAATTAATTTCTGATTTACACCGTTTCTATTGATTTTACTGAAAAATATGTAGAGTAAAAAAGTGTTTAGAATGTTGCATAAAAACACAACTTTGGCAACCACATTATTTAACCTTTTCGCTTCTCCCCGGTGGAAAACCTCCTACGCTAACCCTATCTTTTGAAAAAATTGCGATAAAATCTTTTTTTATTTATTTTTTTATTACAGTTTAATAATATTTGACTAATAAAGTTGAAATTAAAAAAATATATAAACCTTAATCATTTCAACCCTCTACTGGGGTGTAAACATAGAGTGATCTTCCAACAAATACGAATTTTTACTACAAACTGATGGGGAAAATATGAAAATATTACTAATATGGTCTATTTTTATCAAATTATCAATAATAATGGATATACACCCTTAAAAAACAGTTGAAATCGTGTTTAAAGAACGGAAAAGCGCACAATTTCGGTTTGAAATAAATGTTTTTTTGCCACCAAAGGGATGAAAATCATGTTTTAGATCTGTAGAATTTATATGTATTTTCTGTATTGTTGAACATGTCAGGGAATTTTCAACATTTTATTAAATTTTTTGTCAATTTTGTGGAAGGGTTAAATGTGTCCTTGTGAACGATCCATCTTTACACGTCTGAAGGACTTTTATTATCCTTCCTAAAGTGGATATTATAATGTTCACCTGAAGGTTTAGAAGCGACTGATTTCAGACAGAATAATACAAAAATCTATACTTACTGTTCGTTTTTGCTTAACTGCTTAACTGATGGTACCAATTGGACGCCGTAACACTATAAATCTAACACAGTAAATACTAACACTTTCTTAAAATTAAACCTGAAAAGGAATTTTGAAATACAAGAAAAAGGCAATATAAAGTTCAAAAATATATACAAGTTGTCCATTTTATCAGGGCCCTCGAGAATATCTCACTTAATATCGGTCGTACAAAAAAAATTATTTTTACGAAAATTGTGCCGATTTATATAACCTATAAAATGGTTTAAAGACATTTGAAATCCATGCCCTACTTTAAGAGTTATGGATCAAGGGATACCGAATTTTGCAATGAGTGTCTGAACATAGTCCTATTTAAGGAGACAACCCTACACTAGGTCCAGGTCCTAGGGGCAGTAGGGGCATTTTGTTACGAGGGTTACTTTTCACAAATCGATGGCTTTGGTGTCTAAAAGCCACTTTTACAAAACGTAAAAATATTTGAACACTAGAACACACCATTCGACGTGCGTTTCGTTAACCATGTGAACATCATCGGGAGACGAAAAAGACTGGTCTTCAGTTTTAATCATGGTAATACGAACATGGTTCGTGTAGCACCGTATTTTGAAATTTTTTGAACTATTTATTTTTCATTTTTATTTTCAAAATATTAATTTATTTTATTGTATTATCAAAGGAACTAAATGTACATACGAAATCTCAAGCCAATGAGTTAATTGAAAGTGAGTCAAATTTGAGTTGCAATTGTATAAATACAAAATTACATGATGATGATACACGTCGAGCTAATAAAAGCGTGTTAAAAATGTAAGCAATTTTATTGCAAAAATATTTTTTATTTCGAAAGTAAATGTGAAAAATGGCATGTTAACTCTTTACGCCAGCTCAGACAGATACTAATAGATAAGTAGACTGTATTACCAAATTTGCAAATCATAACTAGAAAAATATATCATGCGTCGAAAACTTACAATAGTCGTTGTTGTGTTCTTTGTGTATGATGATATAAAGATAGGAAAGTTGGAATATGAAATAGTTTCAGACACAGTAAACAAAACTAAAATTTGTTAATTCACGAGATAAATTGGACAATTTTAATTCAGTTCACTCAAAGAAAATTCTATTCAAGAATGCGGTAGCCGCTATCAATGCCACGCGGCAGCAAGCATCTCACAATTCTGACAATATTACAAAAAAAACATCTTTTTGTCTTGAAATTAAATTATTCTATTTAAAAATGAGAGGCGCACCTTTTCAAAAGATGGCGGTGGCCGTAATACAACTAGTCAAGCCCAGTGTAATACAGTTCATCTCAATAACTTTAGAGTTCCCAATACTCTACACTAAATGGCGAATTCGCCGGGTAAGATTTGTTTACACCTGTAGAAATTTCATGTCATTGTGTTCTAGGGAAACCTTTTATGAAAAATTCAAAAAAATACCAGAACTATGTTCTCAGAATTAGATTTGTCTCATATTCAATACTTATACTAATTAAAAAAATAGCATATGGATATAAATAACTAATGTATAATCATTTTCACACCACGAAATACAAAAATCTACGTCTAACCAAACTATTGACTATTTGTAAATTTTTACTCTATTCTATGTATTTAATAATATAATTAGCATTAAAAAAGATAGAAACGAAATCCCCAGATATCATCACCACTAAGTTCATGTGCAGAGCTCAAATAATTAAAGTTTTGAAGTCAATAATAGTATATTCGTTTATATAGAGTAAAAGTGGCATTTCTTCACATACTTCTAGTGCCGCTCGGGAGGCGTTACTGATAATAAAGTCAGCCGGTCAGGCGAGGTGTCAAGTTCAAAAAAACTTGTCTTAAAAGTCACGTTTTTTTTGACGTTTGAGGAAAAAAGTTTATCCGAAGTAACTGACACGTCTTCAAAAATTATACCCATGTAGATTACCACAGATTAAGTAAGTCAAAAACGGGCATAAATTATTTTGGTCCAAAAATGTTCAACCTTTTGCCTCCTACCATGAAGACGTTGTCACTAACTAAATTTAAAACAGTGATAAAAAATTATTTACTTCAGAAATGGTTTAATTCTTTAGACGATTATTTTAATAATGATTTTAATGACACAAGTATATAATTCAATGTTCGTTTATTTTAATATATTTTTAATAATAATTGAAATCATTGATTGATCTTATTTTAATGTGTAACTTGATGTACTATATATTAATATTTTTTACTTCAAATTGTCTTTGTATTGATATGTAATTGGACCTGTGTAAACTTTTGATTGTATTAGCACCAATAAAATTACTTACTTACTTACTTACTTACCTTACCGAAGGGCACATAAAAATTTACTGGTACATATATTATCATTACGTGCCATTGGACTTCTCCAATTAAGAACATAATTTAAGGACAGTAGTGAGTTTCTTCATCCTTATTTACCAGCAAGACAAAACTATTAGTTCCATTTAATGGAATGAAAAGGAATCATTTCGTTTAATCGACTTTAATACCAAATTGTCTGCCTTAAACTAGGGCGAATTTGAACAAATAATTATAACAAATTATCTTTACAACTAATTGTCTGATAAATAACTACTCCAGAAATATATTATTGTTACGTGTTTATGTGAACGATCCATGTTTTATTAGTCTGAAGGATGTCTTGTTACTTTTCTTAAATTTACTAATATAACGTTCACCTGAAGGGTTCGATGTGACTTATTCAGACGTAAAATACAAAATGTATACCGACTTTCAATGTTTTCTTAACTGCTTGCACCAAATGGTATTAATTGGATGTCGCTGCGCCGTCTTAAAGCTAACACTCTTAATTTCTAACACTTTCCTAATTAATCTGAAAGGGAAATTTGATAATATGGACTCAGTAAGACTCGAAAAAAGAGAGGACTTTTGGTAAAAGTATATATTGGTCTTTTTAAATAATTTTCTGTTCGTTAAAAATTTCGAGTATATAAGTATAAGGTTAACAAAAGTCTCAATTTAACAAGAGTGTCGGTCCATACCACACATGGTGAGGATTAGGGTGACTTTTATAATGCAGTTTTCAACTACCATCCAATATTTACTTTAAGCAATCGACTGACACCAAAAAGATTCAAGAGCTTGATATTTACGACCTTGTGGGCTTTTTAGCTTGCCTGCTGCGGCAAGGCGCTCCCATGCACTATGTATATAGTAATAGAACGACATGGATTCCGAGTCACTGAGTAACCCTACGTGTGTAGTGGGGCCGATCTGGGTTTCGAAACGACATTGTCTTTTTCGAATTTTTTTTATGTATATTATGTAGTCGGACTCCCCCTATCATCTAGTCATGTTTGCGGGGGCTAGAGAGTTGGTGGAGGGGGAGAAATTTACATGTAACGACAGGGAAAATTAGTTTTTCGGACATAAGTCGCTTAGTCTGATTCAGACCGAAAATATGGATAAAATGGAGGGCTCGTGAAAGAGCGTAAACTGAATTTTGTCTTGTCGAAATCGGTCCAGCGGTTCTCGAGATTTTGTTCTCAGTTCTCGGATTTGTATACGCATTTTTCGCTGCGGCGGGAACGTACCGAGAGCCGTTTTCGCGTTTTTTTCCGGAAAAAAATGACTAGGCGATTTTTTTTCTTCCCTCGATAGACATTCAGGACCTAAGTACTGTGTGGGGGCGAGCGTAGGTGCGTCTTTACTATGTACATACTTCAGTATGCGATGTAAAGCAACGACAGGCGCAGTTAGTACTTGGATGGGTGACCATTTCAACGGAAACCATATCAGTGTATGCGCGGAAGCTATACAACCTTAGGCGAGGGTTGTGTAGGAGATATATCATCCTTCGGAGGGGATGTAAAGCCGTCGGTCCCTTGTCTATTAAATGTTAGGCAAGTAAAAGATCCCTACTCTTCTTAAGGGAAGAGGTTCGGCAAAATTCCTGATTGGGGGTAGCTCGTCTACAGGCGTCGGTGTTAGGCCTCAGTAGCGGAAATAGGCCGACGTTAAATAAATGTATATAAAAAAAAAGTACTGTGTGCAAATTTCAAGTCACTAGGTTGGTTACGGGGGGAGGGGGAAAGGTAAATGTAAATGAAATTAAAACTGCCGTAACTTCCGCAAATCGCGCAATAAACGTGAGATTGTGTACTAATGTGCCTACTTTGAGTTCCCCTCATGTATTTTCAATTTTCGCCATAAATAATCAAATGGTTGTGAAATAACCAATTTCCTGTTGTTATTGTTTTTAGAAAGTCATTGTTCGCCAGGAAGAAAAAGGGTGGGGAAGATTTTTTTTTCTTTCGCCATCGAATGTGGAATTTGTTTTCTTTGATATGAGCCCGACCAAATTGTGATCGGATGATTAGGAGGGGAGAGGGGGACCCGCAAAATTTTTGCCCTGTATAAGGGCAAGGAAAAGGGTTAGGGACTTCGGGCCGGACTCATTTTCAAGGAAAATCAATTCTCTTTCAAGATTTTTTTACCCCCGAACCTCTAACTTCATTAGGGCCTGCAGGCGCGCGTGATACATTTATAAAAACGGACTAGTGGAGTAGGACGTGTATTTGTGAGAAGAAGGGAGAGAAGTGGGAGCGCTAGACTTCTCATTCGGCATCTCGCTGCACGGCTGCTGAATTGCCGCATTTCACCTGTGATGACTTTGGACATGATTTGGTAGATTCTCTGATATTTACACCCTCCAGTAAAGACCTTCAAGCGTAGATCCAATAATTGCAACACGAATTATCACTGACCAATACAATAATTAGCCCTTATAATTACACACTAGTGTAACCGTTCACTACTATAAATTCACTTCTTATTGTCATTGTACTGTTCCTTATCTTATCTGGTCACTTGTCATCTAAAACATTACTGACTGACTCCGTGCGTTGGATCCGCTTCATATATATATCCGTGGCGTTTATTCTCGATTCATCTCTTTCACTACAGACTGTTCCAGATGACTTCTCCTTCCTTTTGGTCTATCATTTCGTATGATTCTACCGTTTTTCCGGCCATCTGTGGTAATGGCGCTATCTCTGGGCCAACTGGCGAACTACCGTTTTACTAGTAGCCCATTAGGCAGGCTCCACTTTACTACTAAGGATTAAACCTCTCTTCGAAACAGGGTGTGGGTATGCATATAACATTATTTAGGTATTTTTCAAGCAAAACTTACTAATTAATAGAAACTAACTAGTTTATTTAAGTTTACAATGATGCTCTTCCATGCCACATGAAAGTATCATGTTTAAAGAATCATCAAACAATCAAGAAATTACCTAGCTTCTCTGTATTTATATGAACATTGTTCATTTAAATGTAGCAAGATATGAAAAACAAGGCAGAAAATTTTAACAAACACTGTATAGTATATTAAAACAACTACCTCTTTCTGACTAATACGAGAAGAAATTGAATTATACAATAGAATTCACAATATTTAATTATCTCAAATTTAAGACGCAGTGGTTTGCTTATTCATTGTATGCATTAAATTGTTACAATGTTTGAAATTAATATGTAATGTTTTCCTATAAGGAATGCTAATATTAATTAATCTTGCCATTCTTGCTGATTCACAGTTAAACAACAATTTATCCTTAACGTATTAATTAACGTGCACGTCCCATTATTATACAGTCATAGGTTACAGAAAACATATCGATGTATCAAGCGTAATAGTATCCAATTCACTAATTACTGAGACCAGATTCAAAAATAGCTAGAGGAACTTTTACATAGCTGGGATTGCAAAATTAATAATCAAAAACTTCCAGTACCTAGTATTCGCTGGGATAGTTTTTATGAAAAATTTTTCAAAAATTCTCATTGTAGCAGAAGGTATACATGCTCATTATTATGCTTATGATTATTATGACATAAAAGCAGTGTCGGACTGGGTCTAAGGGGCTCGGGTGGCATTATTACTTTAAGGGCCCGCCGGCACCGTCTGTCTGCCTAGGATTAGGGCAAATGATACAATCAAGTCAACCTACAAGCCGAATGATAATAATAATAAAAAATGGCAAGAGTTTTCGGCAAGTTTTTATTTTCAAAGACATACATTTTTGTCTGAAAGTTATTTGTGGCATTCTACGAATATTCTTTCCTATTATTTGGGTTTTCTACCACATGTATTATTATCCTCTTTAAAACAAATCACCGAATCTACAAAATAATGGAATTATTGGAAAAAAGCCTCTGCGCCCGTGACGTTTACGCCAAAAGAATAGTCAGATGTTATGTTTTGCAAATAATATAAATCGGAGTAAACACAGAAATAATGTATTTTGCTGAAGTTTCTGAAAGTAATCTCTTTCCGTTTTCAAAGCTTTTTTTGGAAAAACTCTTATTTTGCTATGTATATCAAATACACAGCTTTAAGATTCTGTTTATGTTATTTCCATAGATACTTACCAATCATTATCACCAATTTTAAGCAACGTATTTATGGAGAACTTTGAGAACACACATGTTCAAAATTGTATAAACAAACCGGTTGTCTGGTGGAGATATGTTGACGACATCTTTGCAATGTGGCCTCATGGTGTCGATTTACTAGATAGTTTTTTGGAAAATATAAATAGTAAGGAACCGTCTATTAAATTCATATTAGAAGTAGAAAGTAGGAATGAACTACCGTTTTTAGATGTTTTAATTAGAAGGGTAAATAATACAATTGAAACAAGCGTTTATAAAAAACCAACACATAATAATAAAATAATAACACCACAGGTAATTACGACCACCTGTATCCCGAAAGGTTCTAGAAGAGCCTTGTGTGGGAGGGGGCTACACATTTAGAGACAAGGGACACACACCCAATATCCGTGTATAGTGGAAAAATCCCTCTCACAGTATTTTCCACTTCCACGACCGGAGATCGAACCTGGAACTTTTGGGTAAGAGGCAAGTGCGCTCGTCTCTCGACCACCAGTCATACATACTAATAGATATCTAAATTTTAACTCAAATCAGTCAATAAATGTTAAAAGGGGTGTTGTAAAATGTTTATACGATAGGGCCAAAATAATTTCATCTAATAATGAAATATTAAATAACGAGAAAAAATTTATCAAAGAGGTTTTAAGTACAAAATCAATATCCTGAAACCTTTGTTGATAGAGTTTTCATAAATGTTGAAAATAGGGACAATTAGGTACGACAAAAACCTGAACGTCATTATACAGCAATAATTCCTTATGTATACGGACTATCGGAAAAGCTACGCCGTATAGGTGACAAATTTGATGTTAGGACGATATTTCAAACGGGAAACAGTTTAAGATCTATTTTAACAAAAACAAAACCGATAAACAGGGAGCAGAATTCAAAAAACTGTATTTACAATATCCCGTGCGAATGTGATAAATGTTATGTGGGTGAGTCATCCAGACCTTTCAGTGTGAGGTTGGATGAGCACAAGAATTACATTAGAAAGAATGAAATTCAGAAATCAAAGATTTGTGAACATGCTTGGGAAAACGGACATAGAATAAACTGGGACTCGGCAAAAATTTTAACAAAAGAAACAGATACCAAAAAAAGAAAAATTAAAGAATCAGCAATAATCTTATTAAATGAAGATAAGTGCGTATCGAATTGTTCTGTAGATATTTGTACAACTTGGCTACCAATGGTAAAAGAAGAACTTAACAAACTCAACATTATCTAAAAGAAAATATCATCAGTTCTATGTTCTGTGTAAGTAGTAAGTGTTTATGGAAATAACATAAACAGAATCTTAAAGCTGTGTATTTGACATACACAGCAAAATAAGAGTTCTTCAAAAAAAAGCTTTGAAAACGGAAAGAGATTTCTTTCCGAAATGTCAGCAAAATACATTATTTCTATGTTTATTCCGATTTATATTATTTGCAAAACACATAACCTCTGACTATTCCTTTGGCGTAAACGCCACGGGCGCAGAGGCTTTTTTCCAATAATTATATTATTTTGTAGATTCGGTGATTTGTTTTGAAGAGGATAATAATACATGTGGTAGAAAACCCAAATAATACCCTTTTACGAATCCACGTTGTTAAGCACTGCAACTCATGCGTTGTGTTAAATATGAGGACAAGTTAATCCAGTCTCTATTTAAAGTATATCGAGAGTTTTAGCGAAAATAGCCTTTAGCGACAAGGGACCCCTATCATTTTCTAGCAGTCGATTTTGACGGGAAAATGATGTGTTTTAACGGGATTTGCCCTAAACCGGTTTCTCAGTGTTTCGATGTCAGAAAAGTATAGTTACCATGTACACATATGTGGATGGGACCGCCTTGCCTGAACGTATGAATTTATAATTGCTACAATATAATTCAAAGTCGTTGCGATTCAAGCATTTTTAAGCACTGAGGAGCGAACCAAATTATAATTGAACTAATAATACATAAACAGACAGGCAAGCAAAAGCCCACCAAAAATTTTTAAACATTGAACTTTTCTTGAATCTTTTTGTGCAATCTTTAGCTATAAACCGCATATTGGATGGTAGTTGGTACATTAAGTCGTCCGTTCCTCACCATGTGTTGTTCACAGGCCAGACTATAGTTTGTCAAAACATTTTTCTTGAAATTTTTGTAAAACATGATTTTTTAAAAGAGATTTAATATACATTTTTTGAACTTTATATTGTCTTTTTCTTGTGTTTTCAAAATTTTCTTTCAGGTTTAATTTCAAGAAAGTGTTAGTACTTACTGTGTTAGATTTCTAGTGTTACGACGTCCAATTGGTACCATCAGTGAAGCAGTTAAGCATAAACAAACAGTAAGTATAAATTTTGTATTATTCTCCGTCTGGAACAGTCGTTTTGAACCCTTCTTTGTGAACGTTAATATTCATTTTTGGAAAATATAGTAGAAGTCCTTCAGCGCGAGAAGATGGATCGTTCACATGGTAACGAACTGAACTTCGAATCACATACACCAGGAACATGATATAGATTTGATACTCTCCAACAGTCAAGTTTTTTTTACGCTCGTGAAATGACTCAAGGGAAAAATAATGCATAGGATAAACAATTTATCTAGCATTAGAATTTTTGTGGAACATATGTGAATTCTTTATACCTACAATCTTGCGACGAGACTATCATGCAGAGCAATAATTTTCCATAGATTGGCTATATATTTTTTATGTTTTATTTCTTTCTGTGTATGAACTATTATGGGTGTAGGTAGTAAGCCTGGGGTCTCGCACAGGCTGGAGCCCGGGTAGCAAACACCACCCTGACCCTATGGCCAGTTCGACACTGCATAAAAGTACAAACAAACCGAAAAAATATTGTGTGTAGGATAAAAGTAAAATTAATAACAGACTTACTAATAATACACCTTTCTTCAAAAGAGGAAACTCAATACTTTTAAAAATATATAATAATTTCACAACATCTCAACGTGGATATGTATGTGTTTTTAATAATTTTTTAATAGTAGTATCAAAGTAGAATTATTTATAATTTGGGGCTGCTTCTGTAAAACGATAAATCATTATTGACCAACTAGATTTCCACATTTAAACATCTGGCTGAGGGCCAGTTTATTACCTTACGTTAAATTTGTCCGGTAGATAAATCGCATGTAAACAATTATTGATACAATTGTATCCAAGGAAGTTATCTACCAGGTAAATTTAACTAGCAATTAACATACCGGCCGTCAGAGTTCTCAGACTAGCATTTCACAGCACTGGATGTGAGGCTGCCAAATTATTCGTCACGGATAGACACTAAATTGGGCTGTGGTAGAAGTAATTCATGTTCATTCTCACATGTGTAAGTACATTGTTATAGAAATTACAATTACTTTCAATTTCCCTTCAATTTAAGAAAAAGCTAGACCAGAGACTTGTTTAATCAATCTTGTTTTGGCAAACTTGAAAACAGTAAATAGTTTTTAGCTATCGATGGAAATTTTAGTCGTTTTAAAATGTATAAATCCTGTTTTATCTGGCTGGAAGATGGAAGGACTGTGACTTGCCACAATCGACAATTCATCGGAATTCATCAGACTGATGACTGTTTAGATCTCTCAATGGAGTGAGGGGGTACAGGTGAAATAAGTTGAAAAGGAGACAGGAGAAGACCATGAGTAATTTTGTTAAATTAGATGTTGTGTCACATCACCATAATATGTACTATTGTGACCTTTCAATTGACAGATGCTATTAGGTCTTTTGTGAATAAAAATTTAAAAAAATGCTAATTGAACAAAACAAAAGGAAATAAAATAAAAAGCTATATAATTTTTTGCACACGTAAAGAAATTTTAGGACTTAACTTCGACGGTGGTGTAAAATATAGTTTGTTTATACTCAAACTTCTTAACTAAAGACTAATTGTAAGAACAAAATTCAGGTCGTAGTGGATGATGTAACAGTGTTCCTCGATTATATTCGCAGATAGACAGATAACATAGGTCTACAGCAATTTTGGGCATGGGATATTTACAAGGTGAGGCAATAGTGCGTCGGACCTCGATATCCCGAGTTCTACGATAGTTAGAAATTTTTAAAAAAACTGCAAGTAAACTAGATAAAGAAGTTTACAACTGGAAATTATTTTCGAAAATAGAGGGCGAGCCAAGACGAAATTACAGGACCAAGTACCTTCTTTAAATGGAATGCTATGTATGTCAGTACATTTTTTGAAGCCTCTTTCTAGGCTCTATTTATTCGTATATTAGCATTGAATATCTCCTAACCACTTGGATGTAATGATTCTTTTTTGTTGAAATAATGCAATCTGCAGATGGATATTAAAAAAAACACCACAGTCACAATTTTGGGTTTTAACAAAAACTTATGTGAATACCAGTTACAAGACATCTAATAAATGTTTTTTAATCATTCTCATTTCCTAAAAATGTACAGGGTGGCCAAAAATTATTTTTCAATTAAGAACATTTTAAATTGAATTTCCTCATTTTTTTCAAATGGAACACCCTGTATATTTTTCAACGATGTGATGTAGAAATGAAAAACGAACATTTTTTTCTAAGTACTTCCCTATGGCTAATTGCAACCATTTTCGTTTTATAAATAAGTGTCAAATTCAAGAATAAACTTAAAAGAGATGTTCCCTCAAATAATTCATTAGAAAAATTTATAATAGGTATTCGACGTGTTGCCCATTTTGATTGACACACGTCTTTATGCAATTTTGAAATGAGGCCATTTAGTGGGATCATTTCTTCCAATCCATTGAAATGAGTAAATAGTATTTAACCGGTCCCTTACTGTAATGTTTTCTTATACTTTTTTTGCTGAAGCGCGGTCTTGTAGACGTGAGTTTTGTTTTGGGCGAGTCAGACAGAAATTATTTACTTGCCAATAGAATTTATCACCAATGTTATCCTGAAAGAAGGAACTTTTGAAAAAAAAAATGATCCGTTTTGGACTTAATGGCATAAAATGGCTGCCAATTAAAATTTTAAATAACAAATGCAATTGCTCATATTGGGTTTAATATTTTTGGACCAAATTGGTGTTTTTGTTAGAGCAAAAGGCAGATTGTCTTAAAGTTTGAAGCTGATCGGTTCGCCCAGTGGCTCTGGGCAGCAAAATGAAGAAAAAACCTATTTTTGGCCAGTTTTTTTAGTTTTGTAGGTTATGGTTAAGCTCCTAAGGCTTACACTAAACGTATGTCCGTAGAAAATTTTATGACAAAGATTTTGTTTCTTTTATGTTGTTCTGATCAGACCTATATATATCGAGTTATTCATATTTTTAGGTTGAAAAATTAAACTGTTAACAATTGAAGCACAGGGCCTTTGAAGTACAAAGTACCCTTAGTACCTCCCAACAGGATCCAACCATAAAATTGTTTATGGAAAAAGTTCCACTTCAAATCCCATTTTGACTACATTATTAGTATTTTCTTATGTATTAGGCATACTGTTCCTCACAAACTCAATCTCATCCTAATGGACGCGTTCTCCTTGTTCTTCGGTATTAGCTTCCATATTATTCCTAAACTTAGTTAAATGAACATCTAACATATATCTTTAAAGACATCCTACAACTCATGATTTGAGCATTTGAAATCATGTCAGTGATTAGTTCTCAGCTTTATTGTTTCCAAGAAAACAACAAACCACTGCTTTAAAAGTATCCCAGGCTTTTTTCTCGATTGTTAAGTAAATCGTGAGAAATTTTCGAATTACATATTTTTTTTTATTTGAGGAACTTAACTTCTGCATCAGCTTTCCAATTGCATTTCTTGTATTATTGCATCTAATAGCATTCAGTCCCGCAATATTAGACGATTAATTTCGCGTGAAAGTAAAAATGGTCAAATTGCTATAAGTTATAGCAATTTGACCATTTTTACTTCAAAACACGGTACGTAGAGAAGCAGAAAATATGGAGTAAATCACACGAGCAAGAAGAATTTTTTTTGTAATCAGAATTAAGAGAGACACCGTTATAAAGATTGTTTTTCAACATCCGCTTCAAATGAACTTTACATTACTGTATATCACTTGCTAGTCTTGTTCCGTTCATTACCTAAACAGATGCGGTTGATCTTTTTATATGCATTTGTGCATTTTATTTACAGTAGACACTCAAGCATGATAACAAAAAACTTATACAAAATATCTTCACGAAAAGAACCGTTCTTAAAACTCATTTAGGTAACGACTCTCTTTTCGAGACCTTCATTGCTGCCAACTGTTTAGAACCCATTTAAACTAATGCCTACCCACACTATTAAGGAAATATATATATATTCTAAAGACTATGTGACCAGATATTCGTTTGTATCAGATTGGAGGATTCGAACACTAACCTCTGTTTTAGTGGTACAAACAATTTTATTATTTTTATATTATCGGTGCTTTGTGAGACCCTCATAATATAAATAAATAAACACCACAGAAATTATATATGGTTTAATTCTCTGATCTACATTTTGTGAGTGTCTGATATCGATAAAAAAATATAATTTTCTGTACGGTAGGCTTTTGAAAGTATTAGATGACATTTGTCCAAAAACAGAGGACATAATTCGGAATACATATACGTGGTGATTCAACGCTAGGGTATTAGAAGCTATTAAGGAATTAAAAAAAAATTAAAATAATTAATAATCAAAATGATTGGTTAAACTATAAAACTAGTAGAAACAATGTTGTCACGATAATTAGACAAGAAAAATGTAAGTATTATGAGGAAAAAATTGATAAATGCAATAACGACCCACCGAAAATGTGGCAGTCTCTGAAATCTTTAGTATCGAGTAAACATGATGAACCTTTTCAAGAAATTTAATTCGAAAATGGAACGTGTAAAAACCCAAAACTATTGCCTGAAAAATTTAATGAATTCTGTATATCTAGTATTAACCACATAGTGCATAGTTTACTACCAACCATCAGTCTGAACTTATCGAGTTAGGAGGAGCAAAAATGCAAAATTTTAAGTTGATAAATTAACTCCGATTTAAAAAAGTCTATTTGACAGTCACATTTTTGTCACTTTGACAGACATAAAAAAGGTGCATCGTCTTTTATCACCGATAAAAATGCCTGTTCCTTAAAAGCAGAGTACATCTAGTAGTCGCACGTCCCTTTAAAATCTGTACTGTCAGCTATAATTTTTAAGTATTGTGGAAACTATACTGTACATATGAGTCGTTTTGGAAAAATTTATAACAACTGTGTTTTTAATAGCCGTTCCTTCAAATAATTGTGTAAATAACCTCCGGTCTCGCGATTTTTTCATGTCAGTTTTTCGTATAAAGTCACTGATTGGCAAAATTATTTCGTTACAAAGAGAAATTTATCCGATAAAAAAAAGCTCTTGTGATTTTACTGTTGACAAAAATTGAATTAAAAACAGTCGTATTTGACCTAGCAAACAAGAGTAGTCCGGATGAAACTGATACGGCTTTCTATAAGGATAATTTTGCCACTCTATTTGGTCAATTGATTTATATAATGGCTCATTGGAGCGTGCTATTGTGCCAAATTCGTTAAAAGTGTCGACAATAATTCCTATAAGAAAAGTACCTAAAACCGTTAAAGCTGAAGACTGTAGACCTATAAATATGTTACCAACTTTTGAAAAAATATTAGAGAAAGTAGCATGTCTGCAATTTTTAGATTTTGTAATAGAGAAAAAAATACTTAGTGAATATCAGTTTTAGAGAAGGTTTTAGTTATGAAGCTGCATATGTTGTTAATGAGTGGAAGGAAACTAAGGACAGAGGAAGAATGTCAGGAGTAATATTCTTAGATTTGAAAGGAGCATTTGAAAAAATTGATAGAGAGATATTATTAGACAAGCTAAGCAAGTATGGAACTGATGGTGTAGTATGGAAGTGGTTATAATGTTATTTAAAAAACAGAACGTAAAGGGTCAAATATGAAAACGTGTTATCAAGTGAGCTGCCTATACATATGGGATGCCTCAGGGGAACTTACTTGGTGCTTTATTATTTGTAATATATACTAATGACATGTCAAGAATTTTTAAAAATTGCAAATATCACTTTTTTGCTGATGATACTATTGTCTACATTGATGAACATGATCCTAGAGAGTTGGTAAGGAAAATAAATCACGATTTAGAACTTGTTTCTAAATGGTTGGAAACAAATAAATTAAAACTGAATATCACAAAAACAAAAAGTATGCTCATAAATAATCAACAGAATCTCAAATGGTTCAAAGATAGAAATTGATAGAGATAGATAAAATTGATCATTTAAACTTCAAGAAGTAAATCTGTCATTGGTCTCGGAAATCAAATATCTAGGAGTTATTGCCGATTTCAATGTAAATTTTAAAAGTCATGTATATTTTACATTTAAAAAATTTCAAAGAAGTCGGCGTTCTTAAACGTGTCAGTTGGTACCTATCAATAAATGCAACAAAAACTGTTTATATTGCTATAATACTACCTCATTCTAACTATTGTAGCACAATCCTGTATATGGCTAATCAAACCGATCTAGGACGATTACAAACGTTACAAAACAGGGCAATGCGAGTTATATTAAAATGCATTATATACACTAGGATATAATATGACATATTAAAATGTCTTAGTTAGATGAATATAGAGAACTTTTTAAAGTATGTTTTAATTTTCATACATAAAATTAACAAGGACCTAGTTTCAGATTACATAAAAACTATTTTAACAAAATTACGAGAAGTACATAACTATAACATCCGAGGAAAGGGAAATTTTTTAATTAAACGGACCAATAGTGCATCAACGCATAACTCAATTTCTTATACAGGAGTTCTTGATGTGAATTATATATACAGGGTGTTGCATCATGAGAGGGACATAGCTTAATAGGAGGTAGAGAACATCAGTGGTAACCGGAACCTCCTATAGAAATGTCTCATTGGGCCTTCACTACGAAGTTACAGGGCGTTTTATAATTTTTGGCCAAACCTGTTTTTTGTCATAACTTTGACAGGGAATGAAATAACGGATTCATATTTGGTACGGCTAATGTACTAACGAGCCCCAAGAGGTACATGTATAAAAAAAAATATATCCAGGTCCGGACTCACTATAATTTATGTTTCTTCTTTGCATCAATAAAACATCACCCTGTATATATTTTTTTGAAATTTCGATACGATATTCGAAAAGAGCAAGAAAAAACGAACAAAATGGCCTATTTCATTTTTTTGTTACACCTTCGTGGTTATTTAAATACGTTGTTAAATGTGCAAGAAAATGGATTACAGAACCCTATTAAATGAGAGGCACGTGAAATAAATAGTTTTATAACTAAAATTTGCAAAAATTCTATTGAGCCTAGGTGGTCTGGGTGAATCCTAATTCCGGCACGTTTTAAAGGTCCATTTTGGTAAAAAACTGTGGTCCTAATAAGTAATCGGGTATGAAATAACAAAATTTTTAATCAATCACAGTAGGCTTGTTCAAAGAATAAAAGTGACAGATAATTTAAACCATTTAGGCCTAAGCAACCAGTTACTTTGATCAAGAAAATCATCAACATTTTATACTTAATAAAAATTGGAAAAGAGAACAAACTAAAATCTAAATAAATAAAATATTTTCCATTCAATTAACAATAAATAACAAAACAATAACTAAATGTGTTTAAAAATAAAACTTAATTGACACTAAAGTAAATTTTCAAAATGTCCTCCCCCACATTCTGTGCATTTTCTTGCGCGTTTAGAAAGGTCACCAATTGCTCGACGTATCATTTCTGGATTATTCCGTATTTCGTCGCAGGTTGTAACGATGCGCTGGATTAAATGTTGTCTACTTTCAATTTCAATGCTATAAACCTCGTTTTTTAAGTGGCCCCATAAAAAGTAATCACAAGGGTTACAATCAGGAGATCTTGGTGGCCATTCATGTGGACCCCCGCGTCAATCCATCTATTAGGATACATATTGTTTAAGTGTTCTCTTACTTGAAGGTTAAAATGTGGTGGGACCCCATCATGCTGAAACAACATGCCTCTTATACCGATATTTTCTAACATATTCGGTAAAATGTTTTGAAGAAAATCAAAGTAAATTTTACCATTCAATCTTTCTTCAAAAAAATGTGGCCCTATCAAATGTCTATTCACAAGTCCGACCCAAACATTTACAGAAAACCTGTGTTGCGAACGGCGTTGGCGTACCGCATGTGGGTCTTCCTGTGCCCATTTATGATTATTTCGTGAATTGTTTACTCCATCCCTTGTATATTGTGCCTCATCCGTAAATAAGGTTCTGTAAATGACTGGGCGATGGTTAGACAACCAATGACAAAATGCCAGGCGGGGGATATCGTCGCCTTGTTGAAGACGCTGTACCTGCTGGATATGATATGGATGGTAACGTTCTCTTTTGAGGGTTCTCCATACTCGCCAATGAGGAATACCAGTTGCCAAACTGATTCGTCTAGTGCTCATATTTGGGTTTTCTTGAACTACGTTTATAATATTGTTTTGTTCCTGCACACCTTGTTGTAAAACACGCTCCACAACTGCAGAATTAGGAAACTTTCCGTGTTGTCTTGCATACTGGAACACCGTACTAAAGGTTTTATGATTAGGGCATCGACGACCAGGAAAACGCAGCCGATATTCTCTTTCCGCCGACCTACCATTTCCATTACAGAAACCATAGATGAATATTATGTCACCATATTCCACGTTTGTAAATTTTACTGGCATAGTTAAAATATTTTCACAAGTTTTCACTACCTAAATGCGGATTATTGACACATTAAATTACTAACAAACAATTATTCAACTGTTTAGGAGATTTCTTTTTATTATCTGTCACTTTGAACAAGCCTACTGTGATTGATTAAAAATTTTGTTATTTCATACCCGATTACTTATTAGGACCACAGTTTTTTACCAAAATGGACCTTTAAAACGTGCCGGAATTAGGATTCACCCAGACCACCTAGGCTCAATAGAATTTTTGCAAATTTTAGTTATAAAACTATTTATTTCACGTGCCTCTCATTTAATAGGGTTCTGTAATCCATTTTCTTACACATTTAACAACGTATTTAAATAACCACGAAGGTGTAACAAAAAAATGAAATAGGCCATTTTGTTTGTTTTTTCTTGCTCTTTTCGAATATCGTATCGAAATTTCAAAAAATATATACAGGGTAATGTTTTATTGATGCAAAGAAGAAACATAAATTATAGTGAGTCCGGACCTGGATATATTTTTTTTTATACATGTGCCTCTTGGGGCTCGTTAGTACATTAGCCGTACCAAATATGAATCCGTTATTTCATTCCCTGTCAAAGTTATGACAAAAAACAGGTTTGGCCAAAAATTATAAAACGCCCTGTAACTTCGTAGTGAAGGCCCAATGAGACATTTCTATGGGAGGTTCCGGTTACCACTGATGTTCTCTACCTCCTATTAAGCTATGTCCCTCTCATGATGCAACACCCTGTATATATATATATATATATATATATATATTTCCTTTTATTTTTATTTTAAATATGTTTTTATTTTTGTGTTGTGTATATATGGTTTCTAATGTAAAACAGAGATTATACTACGTATTTTTGATTGTATAGCCAGGGGCTAGATAAACGTATTATCTATTTATCTCTGGTTTAAGGTCCATCATGAAGAGGTAAGGCAAGACGCCGGTCATAATAGTTCATAAAAACAGAAATATTTCCAACAAGTTGGAAACAGTTTTGATCCCTACATAGCCACTGATTGGGTGTCTAGTTAACATACCGAGTTTTCTCCCTCATGCGTAGGATGAGAACTATTTTAATTAAGCATCACTTCACAAAACACCGGCTACTTTACAGCACAGTGTGAATGTAGGAGAATTCGAGCAGGTACTTTCACATTAAAGGCCTAAGCAAAAGAGTATATAAAGGAATTATTATTCTTTGTGAATTCCATAACTTTAATGTTCATGGATTTTATTGAATAACCTACACTGTGAATATTAAACATTTAAGACTTAATCCAATCTTTATTTATTTACATATACCATCCAACAGCCAAGGCCAATTACTGGATGGGAAAGTACAGAATTATGAACAAATATCACAAATTACAAATTAATAAGTCAAACAGAATAATATACAGAGTGATTCATATAAAACTCCCCAGTCAGTTTCCGTAATAACGAAAAGAGGTAATTAATTTCTGTAAAGGCCAGTCGTTACATATTTTTGGTGGATTTATTTTGTCATTTAAATGTTGTCAATGACAGTGGCGTCAGCGACGTCGCGACGCCAGAAAAAAAAAATTCGAAAACTGGAATTTTGAAAGTATAATATTATTAAAGTTTGCTTAATTCTAAGTACTTTTTGTAGTTACACTTTTCTGTTAAAACCAGTGGTTTTCGAGATAAATCGAAATAATATAAAGTCAAATAAGTTTTTTTAATAATTTGTTTTGACTTTTAAATAAAATATGTACATATGTCTGTATTTATTATTAATGTAAATGTTCAAAATTGTTTCCTCCTTCATGGATACCACATGTTAAACCGTTTAATTATTTCTTCCCCAATTACTTTCAATAAGGTATTTCTATGTGCTGTGGCAACACTCGCATATATTTTGTTGTATAGGTCTGCCATATCATCGATTGGTTCAGTGCAAACTAAATTTTTTAGATGTCTCTAGAAGAAAAAATCTAATGGTGTTAAGTCAGGTGATCATGCTGGCCACCTAATTACTCCATTAGTTCCTGTCTATCTTCCAGGATATGTTCGTTGCAAGTGTCTAAGTGCTATTCTTGAATTATGTGCCGGTGCCCCGTCTTGATGAAATCAGATTATGTGCCCATATTGGGGAATGTTCCTTAATAAATTTGGCAGCTCCTATTGTACCTCCGACATCTAACAGCACCATTTAACGTTTCATGAAATAGATAAGGCCCGACTATGTATATATGTATATTATTTGGTTTCTTATCGTGTATGCTGTTTCAATATTCCAGCTATCGAAAAATAATTTTGCACTTCAACGCCATCTTTGTACAACCATTTGAAAGCTTGCGAATCACTTTAAAATAAGTACCTATTGTATGTAGTGAATTTTTTTGCTAGTTACCAAATATTTGACTGAATAATTTTTTTCGATTTATCTCAAAAACCACTGGCTTTAATAGAAAAGTTTATACTGCAAAAATTATTTAGAATTAAAAAAACTTTAATAATTTTATACATTCAAAGTTCCAGTCATCGAAAATTTTCTTTCCGGCGTCGCGGACGCCACTGTCATTGACAACATTTGAACTACAAGATAAAGCGACCAAAAAATATAACGACTGGCCTCTACAGAAATTGAATACCTCTTTTCGTGAATACGGAAACTGTCTGGGGAGTTTTATCTAAATCACCATGTATATAACAATATATAATGCATAAAATAATTTTAACAAGCGTAGGAAGGGAAAAAAACAGAGAAACGGAGAAAACAGAGACTGTGCAAAAAAATAGAATTATTGCACAGTGTTCAGTGTCTTAAGTTTATTTATACTATAATTAAATATGTCAACTCGGTCTTGTAGATTACCCACATAAAGTAAATAACATACATCTAAATTATCTATAATGTCATTAATAAACAGTATGAAAAGGAGAGGCCCCAGAACAGAGCCCTGGGGAACTCCTGATGTAACTGATATTTCGAATGATTTTACACTCCGACATTCAACATATTATGTTCTTTGGCTAAGATAATATTTAAATAGATTTAACAGTAGTATAGAAAGCCCAGCGAAATCTAGCTTATGTAATAATATATTGTGGTCGATTCTATCAAACGATTTGGAGAAGTAAGTGTAAGTAACATCTACTTGGCCATTTAACGAATAGAAAATAATGTTTTTTAAAGTTTAATTGTTTAAAAAACGATTTAAGAAAAGAAAGTTGGTAGGAAATTTATAATAATAATGTTGATGTAGCTACAGATTTATTTATAAATAAAATAAAATATTATATCTCTCGAAATACAAAAACTGTTAAAAGAAAAGAAAATCTGAAAAAGGATTGGGCAACTCTGGGCTTAATCAAATCAATCAATACAAAAAACAAAATGCATAAAAATGCGCTGAAGAACCCAAACGACACGAACCTAATGGCAGAGTATAAAAGATATAAAAACAAACTCACACAACTAATAAAAATTGCACGAATAAAATACAATAAAATGGAAATAGATAAAATATAACAATAAATACAAAAGAAATTGCGAACACATTTGTAAATTATTATACAGAACTAGGCAAAAAGTATGCGAAAGAAATAAAAATTCCCAAAAATTTTAAAGAAAACTATAACATAATAAATAATTCAATGTATTTATATCACAAAGATCTGACGGAAGTAAAAAGCGTAATAAATAGTTTAAAATCAAGAAAAGATGGATTAGATAATATACGGGCAGAAACGCTAAAAGAAATTGAAAATTAACTTGTAGATCCATTAGTATATTTAATAAACAGAAGTTTTACTATAGGTCAGTTCCCGAAAATAGGTGTAATAAAACCTCTCCATAAAGGTGGACATAAAACTGAGCCAATTAATTATAGACCAATATCCGTGGTTTCTAACATTGCCAAAATTTTTCAAAAAATCTTGAAGAAAAGAATAACGACATTTTTAAATAAATTTAACATTATATCTGAGAGACAGTTTGGTTTCCAGAAAAACAAATCCACCGAAGATGCTATACCATACCTAACACGGTATGTTTATGAGGCTTTAGATGAAAAATCGCCATGCTTGTGTATATTTCTGGACCTTGCGAAAGCATTTGACACGGTATCACATAGCAACCTCTTAAAAAAATTAGAATATTGTGGCTTGAGAGGAAATATATATAATTTAATAAAAAGTTATTTGTCCGAAAGAATACAATATGTAAAAATAAATGAAACTATTAGTGAACCAAGAATTGTCAACTACGGAGTTCCACAGGGAACAGTTTTAGGACCACTTCTGTTCACTGTATACATAAACAACTTACTTTCGATGCGAGATATCACGGCTAAAATATTAAGTTTTGCTAACGATACAGCAATACTTCTTAAAGCCAATTCATGGAAAAATCTAAAAAAAAATCGCAGAAAAAGAATTTAAAGATATTAAAAAATGGTTCGATTACAATTTACCCACTGTTAACTTTAAAAAAACTAGTTATTTACCATTTACCTCATATGCTAATAATCTACCTAACTTTGGTCCACTAAATATTGAAAATCTTTTAAATATTCCAGAAGCAGATTCAGTGAAATATTTAGGTATCATCATTGTCAAACACTTTAGATGGGGCCCGCAAGCAAAACATGTTGTACAAATAATTCGAGGCCTGCTATATCGATTTAAATACCTAAAACATTATCTAGATATAAAACATCTTAAAATCATCTATTATTCGTTAGTACAATTACATCTAACATATGGTATTATCGGATGGGGAGGTATTTGCGACACTTACCTAAAAAATTTAAATAATCTACAAAAATAGATACTAAGAATAATTTATGGTAGAAGTCGTAATTACCCCTCAGGTGATTTATACAAAATAAGTGAAATATTCGATTTGAGGCAATTATTTTCTTTAAAAATTTTATTATACAGTTTTAAAAACAAAAAATTGTACAAACCTATTCAACACCAACATACAACAAGAAATAAAGAAAACAGTTATCAAAATTCGAAAGCAATAAAAACTATTGGACAAAAATGCTATTCTTATTTAGGATCAAGACTATACAACAGATTACCTAAACAAACAAAAAATACAAATAAATTGCACATATTTAAGAAAAATTTTGAAAAATGGTTAAAAGAAAATCCTAAATCCCTAGTACACAACATTATTAACCAAAATGTAAGGTAAAAAAACAACAAATTGGTTATTGGATTAGATATTTACATGTAATATTTAAATAAAATACTATTATTCACCGATTTTGACAGGAAACCCTGACTAAATAAAAATTTACCAAATAGCGACATTTATAAACCAAAAGTGACAAATGTATTTAACCCATCACGAACAAGTAGTACATACTACTTATGTGATTATTGCACTGTTTATTTACAAAATAACGATATGGAATTAAACCATTCAATAATAACGATGTAATATGTAATTATTGTTATTTTATTGGAAATAAAGATATATTATTATTATTATTATTATTATTATTATTATTATAGTAAAATAAGAAGTCGTACTTCATATTCCATCAGGAATTTTTTCTGCCACTTTCCATATTTCGATTTTCAGCTTTATTTTCACTTCACTAATATACTATATGATACATAAAAGGCACAATATTTCATTACATGTATTGAGAAATGAATATCAAATAAAAGCACTCAAATTGCAAAAACGCCCTATTCCTTTACGCACGATATATAATAAAATATTTCTTTTATAATCTATTTACGTCTGGTGTCTAAGAATCGTAAGTGAAGTATCCCTAAGTGTAAGCAAACAAAGAATCCATCAATATCAATACGTTACATTGATGGATATTTGCAAATATTTGTTTCAACCAGCTATTAATTTTGAAAAGAATCTCAATAAATGCGCCGCCATAGATGATAACAGTATTGTGTTAAGTCAACAAAATATCAAACGAGTTTACCTACAAAATTAGTCTTGTTATCTGTCAATTAATCAATACGAAACGCGTTACACCAAAGAAGCCATAATCGCCGGGTGGGTGAGATTTAAAGCTGTCTACAGATTGGCAAATTAGAGTCCAGGGAGATGCAACAAACTTCGTGAAAAGTGTTTAGGAAAATTAGCCTGGGAAATTAAGACTAGACGCGGTTTGAAGATGATGTTTAAGTAACTCGGTTGAATATTTGTGGATACACCGACATTTTAAGGTGGTCGCTTTATGTGAGTTTGATATTTTTCGACACTTCTGCTTCTACATTTAAATGATATTTATTTACTTATTTTATTTATTTATTTATTTACACTGCTTTACAGATTACAACAATACAATTACAGAGCAGGAAGTTTTAAAACATAATATTTTTAGTCGTAAACTCCTCTATAAAATCCTTATTTTGCTATCAGGAACGTAATTAGACTGCAACCAACAGCTACTCTCTGGGATGTGCCCCGCCGAGCGCTGAATTACAAGTTACAAGCCTGGTGCGTTAAGTGTAATAATTGCATATTACCATCAAAACGCTAATGCTTCGATTGCAACAAATACCAGCCGAAAGACTGATCCTACTTAAAGGAGCTCTCGTGCCAGTCGTCACACACCACTTGCAGACTGCAGTTTCGAGCTGTTGACTCTCGTCAGTGCAAGGTAGGCATGTGACGACCGACACGAGGATCACTTGACCATTTAGTACATTTCGGTATCTTTGGGATAGCGACATGTAAAATAGTCAGCAGGCGTTTGAAAAGTATTTAAAAGGTAGAGAGAACAGAAAACTGTACTAGATCGAATTACATTGCTTTAAAATCTGGGGAACTACAGGGCTCTTTTGTGGGACCGCTGCTCTTCTCTATATATACTAGTCAATTTATTAAATGTCTTGTTAATTGTCCGATACATTTACTGGCCGATGACATCCAGTTATCTTTCGGTCTTTTTTAATGACACAAAATTAATAACACTGTATATTCTTCTTGTGATCTTCTTATTAACTTATCCATTAAGATGCCTCTATTGTCGTTATGTTTACTATGTCCTTAACTTCTTTTTTAAAATATTTTCGGCTTAATGGAAACGTTTACACGTGTAGCTATGTGGATTGATTAGATTGTGTGTAAATAACTGTACATAGTAAGTTCCAAGTAATTATTGCTATTTTTTTATGTTAAATTTTTTCACTTCCTATCCAGCTGATGGGAACTGAGTTGGATATTTTAGTAACATTGTAATATGTTAGAACTGTCTTCAGGACTATGGATAGTAATTCACTTGCTTCAAATTTCGTGCATATTATTTGAGAGTAAAAATATAAGTGAGAATTCCTAGTCCACCCTGTAAACTGAAACTGGCTTTAGGCCTTTTTCATGTCTTCTGAACTAAATTTCTTAATATTTTATACCTTTTATACCGTAATAGATATTCGATGAACGAATAATTTATATGTTTAAATAAGAGTGGATAAAGAAACTAATAAAATTTATGTATTTAGGAGAGCTCGTTTTTACTGGGTCATATTTTACATAATGGATGAAGGTCAATAAAATTTTTAGGTTCAATATTGAAATTGGCTGAAAATATGCCTCTAATCGTTATTTCAACATAAATGATTTACAGTGTAGCTCTTGAGTCAGAACGATGATAAGAAGAACCTTCGTTTATAGGTGAAATAATGAAAACCTCAAGAATCGATAAATGCATCTCAAAACAACAATTGTCTTGAAGAAGCCCCACATTCTATTGAATATTAAAGTGGCTGCCAAGAAATATAAAATACGCAAATATGCGAATGGTTTCAAAAAATCGTATGTTACTTCCAATGTAACTAAATTCAACATATAAATACATGTATCGTTAAAACATGATAGTATTGTTACGTGTTCACCGTCGAGTAAACACCCCCAAACGTAGATCCAATAATTTCAATAAGAATTTTACACTAACCGCTGATTTATTAATCACTAAATTACAATAATAAGTCCTTATAATTACACACTAACTATAATTTTACTACTGTAAATTCATTACTAACTGTCATTGTACTAGTTTGTTCACTGTTCTTTATCACATCTAAAATATCACTGACTCCGTGCGTTGGATCCGCTTCTTATATATCCGCGGCGTTTACTCTAGATTGATATATTTCACTCCAAACTTCTCCTTCCTTCTATTCTGTCGTTCCAGACGATTCTACTACCGTTTTCTAGTCAATCTGTGGCAATGGCGCCATCTCTGGGCCAACTGATGAACTACTCTTTTACTGGCAGCTAATTAAGCAGACTTCCTTTTACTCTGCTATTAGGGATTAAACCTCTCTTCGTAGGAGGGCGTGGGTGCACACATAATAGTATTTATTATAAGTATATCTTTACCCATAAAAGTACTATCCTCAGCGACGTCCTCAAACTCATTAAATACTAAAATTACTATTCTCTTACACATGCCCATGTTTCAAAAAGCTATTTTCTTTATAGTAATCTTAGTTCTAAAAGATACTCTTTTTAACAATGGCGCAAAATGTAGAATTCTACACACTTCAATTGTGAAAATCGAGCGATGCTGAATATTATGTTATTCCGGATAGAAGGCACCGAGGCAACGATTTCGATTTTGATCGTTGGAGAATAATCGAAACTAATCTATTAAATTGTTCAAATGTGCTTTTATAGGGCGGAATATTAAACATAATATTTTTAGTCACAAACTCCTCTATAAAATCCTTATTTTACTATAAGAAACGTAACCAGACTGCAACCAACAGCTACTCTCCGGGCTATGTGCCCCGCCGAGCGTTTCGATTGCAACAGACACCAGCCGAAAGACTGATCCTACTTAAAGGAGCTCTCTGCCAGTCGTCACACACCACTTGTAGACTGCAGTTTCGAGCTGTTGGCTCTCGTCAGTGCAAGGTAGGCATGTGACGACCCGCACGAGGATCCTTTGACTATTTGGTACATCCCGGTATTTTTACAATAGCAACATGTAAAATAGCCAGCAGGCGCCATCTAGCGGTCCAGTGTCTGTTGCAATCGAAAAATAAATAGCCTGACTGGGCTTAGCATAGTTCAAATGTGCTTTTAGAGGGCGGAATATTAAACATAATATTTTTAGTCGCAAACTCCTCTATAAAATCCTTATTTTACTATAAGGAACGTAACAGCAACCAACAGCTACTCTCCGAGCTATGTGCCCCGCCGAGCGCTGAATTACAAGTTACAAGTCTGGCGCGTTAAGTGTAATAATTGCATATTGCCATCAAAACGCTAATGCTTCGATTGCAACAAACACCAGCCGAAAGACTGAGAGCTCCATTAAGTAGGATCAGTCTTTCGGCTGGTGTTTGTTGCAATCGAAGCATTAGCGTTTTGATGGTAATATGCAATTATTACACTTAACGCGCCAGACTTGTAACTTGTAATTCAGCGCTCGGCGGGGCACATAACCGGAGAGTAGCTGTTGGTTGCAGTCTGGTTACGTTCCTTATAGTAAAATAAGGATTTTATAGAGGAGTTTGCGACTAAAAATATTATGTTTAACCTATTAAATTGTTTCTAAGTTACTGGAAGATCGGAGACAAGTGAAAGAATTATGCAGAATTAGTTTATTTTTTCGAGGAGCACAATTTCTCAAACCCTCTACTCTGTTTGTGTTTATTATTTAATAATATACTAGATCTAAAACTATAGTGACTGTAAACTCGAGCTTCTAACTCCATCCCTGATCAAATATTGTCCATTAGTTTGAAACTATTATGGCATGTTTTAACTTTCCAGAGTATCTAAATTCATTATTGAGGGGTGTAAAGACGTATTAATATATTTTTTATTTTAAATTACTGGAATTATGGGAATTATTTCGTTACAGATGTATCAAAAAATTAGTAGTTAAAGAAGACTGCTGGTACTACATGTAATTTAAAAAGTAATTCATATAATTTATAAAGCAATATGTCTGCAAACTCTACTTCTATTCTAATTTTTCTACATTTAATAATATACCTTGCTCACAACACTCTTTCACACACTAATTTTTTTCTGGACAGCACAAATATTGTGCGCAAATTATTATTTTTATAAACCGGGAAACAGGTTCTTTAATCATCGCTATATTGGTAATCCCAATATATTTGTAATGTAGCTGTAAAAGCAAATAGGACAATTAAATGCGAAGTGCTCAACGCTCATTTAAATATTTTTAAATGATTCTTCAAAAATGTTTTAATCATTCGTGAAAAATTATCACATTTCGCCAGAGAATGGAAAGGTGTGTAAATACAACTAAACGCTGAAAAAATACGAAGTAGCAGATTATATCATGACACCTGGGGTAAATTCAATATGTAGGTGATACTCATCTAAACGGCCATTCGTGCCATTTGATGGTTTTTTTTTATTAAAATATCTGATCCAGGCAATTAGAGACAATTACTAAAATCCCCATGTAAATGTTAAAATGTGCTAGCGTATAAAATGCATTACTCGGATATGGATGGCTCATTTCAGTTTGAGTTTTACTTACGCATTAAACTTATTAATGCAGAGGTTTTCGACGAGGAATTACAGTTGCCATTTTCAAGACAGACGTCTGATCGAAAGACGATTATTTGTCTTTAGTTAAAATCTGTTCTCATTCACGGTCTGTTACCTTAGGTCAACGCCCTAATTGTTCCGTATAGGTATTATCTAATCATTTTTATGCGGGTTCATAAGGACCAGATGTAAATTTTGATGCAAGTTAAATTACCAACTAAAACATATTTACGCAATACTACATTCTTAACAAATTATATTATATTAAGTAAAATTCACCATTACACCCACAAGCACAAACATTTACCAGAAAATTCTTATTCCTCAACTACTGATTCTAATTCTAATTTTGTTCAATCATGCTGTGTGAGAATTATAAAATAATTCTATAATGTCTGTAGAATAAGTGACAGAAACCGTACATTAAAAAGTTGGGGCAATTATCTTGTGATTGCTAACAGCATAACTGCCAAGGATTGGAAAAGTTGATTGTTAAGATACAAAAGACATTCACATCTATATCTATACCCAGATCTGTATCTATGTCTATATCTATATCTATATCTATATCTATATCTATATCTATATCTATATCTATATCTATATCTATATCTATATCTATATCTATATCTATATCTATATCTATATCTATATCTATATCTATATCTATATCTATATCTATATCCTAGTGGGAATGAAAAACAGGGTTATTAACACCTCACATACCTCGGTTGTAACAGGCAACCTAAGAATTTTGTCAGATTTATTTATGAAGTGTGGTTATCCACCAGCGTTAATAAAAAAAATCATAGCCAGTAGAACTGTTGCACGGGACAATGTAGTCAATGAACGCCCTGACGTAGTTGTGCAGAGGGTGGGTGAAAACCAGGAGGCTCCTAATAACGCTTTTTATTTCTCTATACCGAACATTCCGCAGGTGACGCTTAAATTTAGGAAGTTGTTTTCAAGTTTCACTAACATCAAATTAGCCTTCAAAAATAAGGTGACGATTAACAATCTTTTTGCTAAACTGAAAGACAAAGACGACTTGATGAATTATTCAAATGTGGTATATTGCATCTCTTGTAATGATTGTGAAAAAAAGTATATTGGTCAAACGAGTAAAAAAATTAAAGATAGGATCACATCACACAGAAGCGACGTGAGAGTTAACAAAGAATCTTCAATGTTAGCCAAACACGCTCTATCACTCAACCATAACCTCAACTATAACGAGGTTAAGACTTTGGATTTTGAAAAGAACGTTCAAAAAAGAACTTTTCTAGAAATGTGTCATATTTTTAATGAACCGGAAGCTATGAATGCCAGAAATGACATTGAGGGCCTCAGTATATTATACACTTATTTGTTGCATTTACATGCCAATGGTAGTCACAGAAATAACACCCTGTACAATACTTTTGAAAATTAGTAAGTTTTGATCTGTTGGGTTTGGTGTTTTGTTGGCAACGGACCTGAGGCAGAGAGAGAGGGGGGGTTGACATGGCCCCTCTCTCTCTGCTTCAGATTTGTTTTTGACAGTTTTTTAATCTCACATTCCGATGTTTTTCGGAGGAATAAGAAATAACTTAGTTGACTGCTTCTTGTTCAGTTTTCGAGGTGGCTGAAACTATTTTAGATTAAAGATTTTTGGTTTTAACTTAAATTAAATATAAATGTAGTCCACAAGTGTGATTTATTTTGTAATAGTTGTGTTGGTTCTGTCTTGATGACTTGTCAATTTCATTTTTTAACCTCAATTTAGTAAGTACCCTTCATTTGTATTAAATAATTTTGATTATAATAAGTTAAAATTTTTGTAGAATTCCTGAGGAAGAAACAATAAAGTTTCGAAAGCTTGAATTTAAAAAAGAGTTTTCTTTTTTGAGTCCGTGACTGTATCCCTGGTGGAAATTAAAAAAAAAAATTTTGTTTTTAACTTAGACAGTCGTCTAATATTCATCTCTGTACTTATATCTATATCTGTACCTATATCTATATCTATATCTATAACTATACCTTTTTGTGGGGAGTGGAAATCTTCATAGACACCTCCGTCTGCTGTTTGTCGATGGGGTAGTGTGGGATTCCTTCCCTTCCTGGGATAGACGTACCCACTAAAACCCCTCCCCTTTCGTCTCGCTTATCTCACTAGAACCGCTTTTCGCATTACCACAAGAAAAATCAATTGCACAATGGCTTTTTATTTACCACAAATTTGGTGTATACAGTTCATCAGTACCTGCCCCACTTCTATTACTGTTTTTAACTATTTTTTTTCTTTTCTGAAGGCATTTCGCAAGTTTTGAATATTTGTTTTTATGTCTTTGACAGTTACAGTTTCAAGATTTTTACTTTTTAACATGTTTAAAATATTGTCATAAGCTTGCCTATCTATTCACGCCATTAAACACGTGGTTACCACTAACTTGCCGATTTTAAAAGGGAGACGTTTGTGGCGGGAGGGGACTGCCAAAAATCTGATGTATCCACCGACTTTGACCGTCGTAGGTCATTAACACGCGGATAAATAGAACGAATTGGTCTGCGCCAGTTCAAATCTTTAAAAAATCCCTTTCGTGTGTGCCCAGCTAACAGATTCGTCTCGACTTTTCTTCAATGATCAAAGTTGAAATCCTTGCCTCGGTGCCTGCTATCCTGAATAACATAATATTCAGCACCGCACAATTTTCACAATTGAATTGAAATAGCTTTTTGGAACATGGACATGCGTAAGATAATAGTAATATTAGTATTTTGAGTTTGAATAGGTCGCTGAGGATAATACTTTTATGGCTAAAGATTTTCTCCTGTTATAATACTATCATGTTTTTACGATAAACGTAATTAAAGTTGAATTTAGTTACATTTGAAATAATGTACCCCGACCGAAGGTTCAATAATTGCAACACGAATTCACTAACCACTGATTTACTAGTCCTTAATTACTTACACTAATTAGTCCTTATAATAACACACTAATGATACTCGTATTTACTATAGATTCACAACTTGTTATTGTCTTTCTTATCTGATCCCTTGGCCCATCTCAGAACTGTACTGAACTGACTCGAGCGCGTTGGCTCTGCTACTTATATACTCCATGGCCCTTATTCTACAGTATTCTCTTTTATGCCAATCTGCCGCACGAGACAGTTCTACTGTTTTCTAGTTTATCGGTGGTAGAGCCAATGCCACCATCTCTGAGCCGACTGGTGAACTATTAGCCTATGGTCAGCTTCTTCCTATAACGAGATTAAACCTCTTGGTAAGAGGGAGTGGGCATGCACACACTATTGTCGGGCTCCATACTCAAACGTGCAAAAATTTTATAAACCATAAAATATACAATTGGTACAACAAATGTCAAACAACTCTTTTGACATGCCAATAACAAAGAAAGATAACATTACAATATGACATTCTGAAGTATTCCCAAAAGGTTCATTGGCTCAACGCTTATGTGTTAGGCTTACAATCAAGGAATCCCGGGTTCGAATCCTGGCTAGGGTATGGGTGTTTAGTGGCGTCTTTTATGTGTTACCAAGTTGGTAGTAGTGGACTAAGTGAGGTTGTGTAAGACACAACACGGCTAGTCGCTGTACCACTCCTCAGTTCGAGTCTCAGCTGCGGCAGATGGCGATGCGGTAGGGAATGATCGTTGTAAAATTGTGTCTCTGTATGTGAAAAATACAGCTCTGTGTAATTGGGAATATCGTTCCTGTAGAGTGGTGATTAATGTGTGAGTAAATAAAATAAATAAAAAAGGAGCATCGAAATTTTTTTTATCCTTGTAGTTCCTAAATGGGGCAACGAAACAAAAATTTTTTGCACGTGCTAAAAAGGTAATTAAAATTGAATTTTGTTATAGCTCCTAAAGAGATTCAACTCGTTGAAAAACGTTTCCATGAGAAAATATTCTCATGGTTATATTCCCATGGTATGATTATTTGGTATTCTCGAGTGAACTTGGAATGTACTTTCCCATGGGAACCGTGATTATACGTATGTCTGAACTCGAATCATTTCAAGAATCGACCAGTAACATTAAATATTCTGGTGATTTTTCAAATTGTAATGTTAAGAACAGTGAAAAGGACTGATACCTAACCCATAAGATAAATACAACATAAACAGTTTTTGTTAGGTAATTGTAGTAGTACAAAAATTAAAATATTCCCTTATGACGGATGGGACTGAAAACAGAAAAGCTGCCATGCTACAGAGACCCAAAATAAATACATATTCGGTTTTTGGAGAACGATGAGGAATTGCGTACGGCAAAATAAATAACTATATATCAAATCTCATTTTGGATTATTAGCCAATTCTTCGGCAGCTTCAACCACTTCCAATTGGGTTAGGAGAATTATTTTATCCATTGCAAAGACCTGAAGATTAATCAAAATAATAAATATGACAAATAATGCAAAACAATAAACAAACTTAGGTTATGTTATTACCGTCTTATTACAGCTTATAGAATACTCTTTCTATGCACGCTGTGTTTCTTTCTACTCGCGGAGTGTGCATAATCTGTTATAATTATTTCATTGGAAATATGAATTTCCCAGCCTTTCACCATGTGAATATATTATCACACTTTTCGATGGAAAATATTCCTACAAATTGTATCGAGAATACAAAAAATAAATTCCCATGGGAAAGTTCTGTTTTTCCCATTGAAATAAAGTCGAAAATTGGGCCCCTGGCAATCAAAATATAGTTTTCGTTTTAATACCTAAAGGGAACCACGAAAATTCGTTTTTTTGCAGTTTCGAATTGAGCAACTTGACAACAAAGTTGATTTTTAGTGTACTTCGAAAAATTCTGTCGAATTAATATTAAACGTTGCAGCGCGAAGTTTATGTATCTTAGATAGATACGATAGAGCAGAGAATATTGCTGAGCGTTTAAAAACTATAATAACCCTCATTATCAGGTATTTGTGATATTTTTCATAATAATGGAGATATCTGCTTGGATATATCAAATCAATCACACTGTATGTACGTATTTAGTTCAATTATATTATTTTTACTTTAGTAAGAAAACAAATGCAATTTTATGGTAATAACATTTTTTTGAAGCACTGGCTAGAATATTTCTTATTACTACTCAATAATTCAGCAGATTATCTATTCGAAATATTACTGAACCTTAAGCTGCTAACTTATAATAAAAGCCAAAGGTGAAGCAATTTGAGCGAGGATTATAGACAACAATTTGAAATATGTCAACTATTGAAATCATGCTTAGGTAGGGATTTAACCTACGCCTATGGCATTAGTAATAAATCGGACAGGAGACTTCGAAAAGGAACGATAACCCTTGCTGATATTGATACAACGTTTAGTCTTAATTCTTTGATGATATAAAGCTGTTAAGCATTATGTTTCACTGGCACATAAAAGGATTTTCCGGAAAAACTTTTAATTTGAAATACGAGATCATTGAAACATGTCGAAAGAAGTGTTATGTAATCGGAACTACTATGTGGATAAAAATGTTCCAGATTGACAAACTAGTACAAGACCGCTGACATTTTGTGTTACTTTCTTTGAGTATTTACCGAACTTCAAATACATCCCCAATTTTTTCTTATATTGACACATTTAGTTTATGTATTACAGATTTTTTATTCGTTTAATTAACGTCAGCTTATTGTCTGAAAGTTATTTGTGGCATTCTACGAATATTCTTTCCTATTATTTGGGTTTTCTACCACATGTACTATTATCCTCTTCAAAACAAATCACCGAATCTACAAAATAATAGAATTATTGGAAAAAAGGCCTCTGCGCCCGTGACGTTTACGCCAAAGGAAAAGTCAGAGGTTATGTTTTGCAAATAATATAAATCGGAATAAACACAAAAATAATATATTTTGCTGACGTTTCGGAAAGTAATCTCTTTCCGTTTTCAAAGCTATTTTTTTTTGAAGAACTCTTATTTTGCTGTGTATGTCAAATACACAGCTTTAAGATTCTGTTTATGTTATTTCCATAGATACTTACTACTTACACAGAACATAGAACTGATGATATTTTTTAGATAATGTTGAGTTTGTTAAGTTCTTCTTTTAACATTGGTAGCCAGGTTGTACAAATATCTACAGAACAATTCGATACGCACTTATCTTCATTTAATAAGATTATTGCTGATTCTTTAATTTTTCTTTTTTTGGTATCTGTTTCTTTTGTTAAAATTTTTGCCGAGTCCCAGTTTATTCTATGTCCGTTTTCCCAAGCATGTTCACAAATCTTTGATTTCTGAATTTCATTCTTTCTAATGTAATTCTTGTACTCATCCAACCTCACACTGAAAGGTCTGGATGACTCACCCACATAACATTTATCACATTCGCACGGGATATTGTAAATACAGTTTTTTGAATTCTGCTCCCTGTTTATCGGTTTTGTTTTTGTTAAAATAGATCTTAAAGTGTTCCCCGTTTGAAATATCGTCCTAACATCAAATTTGTCACCTATACGGCGTAGCTTTTCCGATAGTCCGTATACATAAGGAATTATTGCTGTATAATGACGTTCAGGTTTTTGTCGTACCCGATTGTCCCTATTTTCAACATTTATGAAAACTCTATCAACAAAGGCTTCAGGATATTGATTTTGTACTAGAACCTCTTTGATAAATTTTTTCTCGTTATTTAATATTTCAGTATTAGATGAAATTATTTTGGCCCTATCGTATAAACATTTTACAACACCCCTTTTAACATTTATTGACTGATTTGAGTTAAAATTTAGATATCTATTAGTATGTGTTGGTTTTCTATAAACGCTTGTTTCAATTGTATTATTTATCCTTCTAATTAAAACATCTAAAAACGCTAGTTCATTCCTACTTTCTACTTCTAATGTGAATTTAATAGACGGTTCCTTACTATTTATATTTTCTATTTAGAGGTTCTAGTACAAAATCAATATCCTGAAGCCTTTGTTGATAGAGTTTTCATAAATGTTGAAAATAGGGACAATCGGGTACGACAAAAACCTGAACGTCATTATACAGCAATAATTCCTTATGTATACGGACTATCGGAAAAGCTACGCCGTATAGGTGACAAATTTGATGTTAGGACGATATTTCAAACGGGGAACACTTTAAGATCTATTTTAACAAAAACAAAACCGATAAACAGGGAGCAGAATTCAAAAAACTGTATTTACAATATCCCGTGCGAATGTGATAAATGTTATGTGGGTGAGTCATCCAGACCTTTCAGTGTGAGGTTGGATGAGCACAAGAATTACATTAGAAAGAATGAAATTCAGAAATCAAAGATTTGTGAACATGCTTGGGAAAACGGACATAGAATAAACTGGGACTCGGCAAAAATTTTCACAAAAGAAACAGATACCAAAAAAAGAAAAATTAAAGAATCAGCAATAATCTTATTAAATGAAGATAAGTGCGTATCGAATTGTTCTGTAGATATTTGTACAACCTGGCTACCAATGTTAAAAGAAGAACTTAACAAACTCAACATTATCTAAAAAATATCATCAGTTCTATGTTCTGTGTAAGTAGTAAGTATCTATGGAAATAACATAAACAGAATCTTAAAGCTGTGTATTTGACATACACAGCAAAATAAGAGTTCTTCAAAAAAATAGCTTTGAAAACGGAAAGAGATTACTTTCCGAAACGTCAGCAAAATATATTATTTTTGTGTTTATTCCGATTTATATTATTTGCAAAACATAACCTCTGACTTTTCCTTTGGCGTAAACGTCACGGGCGCAGAGGCCTTTTTTCCAATAATTCTATTATTTTGTAGATTCGGTGATTTGTTTTGAAGAGGATAATAGTACATGTGGTAGAAAACCCAAATAATAGGAAAGAATATAACGTCAGCTTATTTCCGCTACTAAGATCAATCACCGACGCCAAGACTTCATAGACTTCTTACATCGTCTCCGAGTGATTATTAACCACTACTTAATGCAGAGAGTTTTATACTCGTCTCTGTATCTCTGAATATTTTTATAACATTATTGAAATATGAGTACAAATTACTTCAAATTGTTTCACACGAGTTAGCTTGGAGAGGAGGAGATGGATTTTCGCCGTGCATTCAATTATAAGAACTATACCTATTACCATCAAGTTTAATGATAACCCAAGCACAATATCAGAAGATATTATCGTGGACAATGATAAGATAAAATTTAAGAAACAATAGTAATATCGATATATACATTAAGTTTTTTGTCGAGTATGACTCCTAAATATTTGACATGAGATTGGACAGGAAACTAATAATCCCCAAGGTTAATATTGTCAATATTAGGACAGTTGTGCTGAGAAAAAACAACCACTGAAGATTTATTTTCTTAGAGAATGAACCCATTATGAGAAACCATTCTCCTAATCTAGTTATAGATGCAGCAAGAAGTTCTATAGCTATGTTGTGCTTTTTATGCTCGGTATATACACACAACTCATCGGAATTTGCACTAAACTAGATTGCAGATCGCTAATTTTGTGTACGTCCGCAATATATAAATTAAAAAGAATTGTACTCAATACGGAGCCCTGTGGAAGACCTGTGTTATTATAACGTGGTCCAATTAACTGGTTGTGAATATCTCGTACGAAAATCGATCTATTGGTGAAAAGATTCCATACGAGTGTTGCTAAATTTATAGGAAATTTAAAATGATACATCAGTTTCCCTTCTAATTCTTCTAGATCTTATAATTTTGTATAGCTTGACGTTTCTTTAATATTTTAAGTATATGGGAACTTTCCCATTTTCATGTATCAGGAATAAATTTGTCTTTTGTATACTCTGCTCCACGGATAACTAATTAATAGTGCTTAACATGAACTTAATAGAAGTATAAATATTACAATTTAGTACAATCCTTATTGTTTTATTTTGCAGTAGTTGCAACTTGGTAATTTCTTGATTGTTACGTGCTATTAATAAAGATGCTCAGTATGTAAAATAGGAATATTATAGTATTGTAAATGAGCAATTTATTCAACTGTGTTAAATTAGTTACAATTATGCACAAAAAACAATTTTTTTCCCAATTTTCTTACACATATAATTAACCTGATGACCAAATGTAAGTTGTGGGTCCAGCATATCACCTGACTAGGGGCGAGCGTAGGTGCGTCTTTACTATGTACATACTTCGATATGCGATGTAAAGCAACGTAAGGCGCGGTTAGTAGTTGGATGGGTGACCGTTCCAACGAAGACCGCGTCCTCGCCTCACACATCTTCCAGCGGCTTGTATATCAGTGTATGAGCGGAAGCTATACAACCTTAGGCGAGGGTTGTATACGAGATATACCATCCTTCGGAGGGGATGTAAAGCCGTCGGTCCCTTGTCTATTAAATGTTAGGCAAATAAAAGATCCCTACTCTTCTTAAGGGAAGAGGTTCGGCAAGATTCTTTGTTGGGGGTAGCTCGTCTACAGGCGTCGGTGTTAGGCCTCAGTAGCGGAAATAGGCCGACGTTAAATAAATGTATTAAAAAAAAATATCACCTGCCTATTTAATTTGGTCCACTTTCTCGATAGTACATTCATTGATTTTAATTGTAAAGTTGTTGCTTAAACATTCATTATAGAGATATTTAAACATAAACTTCAATATGCGTTCAATCCAGCATTATTAGCATATTATTTAATAAATACCATACAAATTATATATTAGTTACACAACATATTAAAAACTATGCCAATGAAAACATAATGTATAGTTCTATGATAATTTTATTTGACTAAAGATGGTAAAAATATGTTTTTCTTCAATAATTTCCATCAAAAACATATCCGATTACATTAATCATACCTATTTTTTATTTAAACGCCAAAAAATAAGTTGAAAGTGATTGGTTTATATACTTAAATTGCGCTGTAAAGTTGTACGAACTTTTTAATTAAATGGCGGAGGAGCCGGTTTACAGTTACTTATATTCTATTATCAGTCCAGATGAATATACGTCAATTCATGGTAGGCACAGTAACTAAACATGTCCAAAGTTGAATAACTTATGAGATAACCCGTAAATAAGATGACATTTATCGTGTCGAAGAACTTTTCGGGGAGTTACCACAATTAATACAACCAGTTCCAAATCTTTGTGTATTTTTATTCACAATTATTAACTGGATAAAAATTAATTATCCTCGAAACCAAAAATATATTGTTTATATTCCTATATCCATATCCTAGATGGATAATATCTAAATCATTTGCGCTTTACTGACGACATCGTACTGATAGCGGACAATGCAAAAGACGCCAGTGAAATGCTAAGGAGTATGTACGAAGCATCGCTAGAAGCCGGCCTAAAAATCAATTTTCAAAAATCCCAGTTTATGACAAACCTCGTCCTCAGCGACAATATACATGTGGGTGGAACTAAGATCGAACAAGTAATATCGTATAAATACCTAGGGTATGAAATTCGGATAAGCCGAGATAATCAAATCTGCGAAATCTACAGAAGGATAGGACTGGCATGGGCAACCTTTGGTAAATTGAGGAATGTTCTTAAGGCATATATCCCAATGAGCCTTAAACGAAAGATATATGACCAATGCGTTCTTCCAGTAATGACCTACGGGGCGGAAACTTTAACGTTGACGAAGAAAGCAATCTGCAAAATACGAGTCGCTCAGAGAGCCATGGAACGATCGATGTTGGGTATATCTCTGAGGGATCGAGTATCAAATGAAACTATAAGGCAGAAAACAGGCGTAACAGATGCCATAGAGAGAATAACTTCCCTAAAGTGGAACTGGGCAGGTCATGTTGCAAGGTTCAGTGACGGACGATGGGCTAAGAGTATCGTGGAGTGGAGACCTAGACAAGAGGCTTATCGAAGTAGAAGCCGACCCCCCACGCGATGGACGGACGACATAAAGCGGTTGCGGGGAAATTGGATACAGACTGCACAAGACAGGAATCGATGGAAATATTTACGGGAGGCATATGTCCAGCAGTGGACGCAAATTGCTGGTTGATGATGATGATGATGATCCATTTCCTTGGTTACCTTGAACATCAGTTAGAGAAAAATGAAATAGTTGCCCGTCGATAGTAATAGTTTAGTTGCAATATAGTTGACACTAAGAAGTGAGTAAGTACGTCACAAACGCCACAAATACTCCTCGACTTGAGGATCTTGATCTCGACCGTGATCTACACTGCCAGTTAATGCATTGTGTATTATGAGAATACGAAGTAGACAATGGTGTACTATTTGAATTTGAAGAATTTGGTTGAATGAAATTTGAAGCTCGTGTTCGTAATGTATAGATCTGAGATTCCATAATTTGTTGTTTTTGTGTAATTTGAGCTAAGGTACTTTGACAACTAACTGAGAAACTAGTGAAGGCTTCCAACAATTCCTTTACTGGGCTTTCTTCTTTTTTAGGTGTTTTAAATTCTGAATTACATTGTGTAATATTAGAATTTTGATAAGTTTCCCAAATCGTATCCGCAATATTAATTATCCCATTGATGTTAGTAATCGCTACAACAATTATTGTCTTTGGCAACCTTCGTTTCCATAACTTGATTAATAAATCTTAACTCTTCATTTGCGAACCACCTACATTATTTAGCATAACCCTATAAAACTCAGAGGGTTTGCAATCGCCCATCTAGGAACCCGAAAGCAAATCATCTGATCTTTTTTCTTCACTTGACGTCAAGCGATGAATGATGATCTCTTTAAGATTTGTATAAAGATTAGTGTCTGGAAGACTTCCAATAACATCAAATACTTTCGAAATCATTTCAAGAGGTAAGTGAGTTAAAATATGATTGTATTTTGTTCCATCATTCATGATTTTTGCAAGATTAAATTGTGCATCTACTTGGCTTAACCATATTTCGGGTTTTGGTACCCAAAAAGATGTGTTGTCGAAGCCAAAAAAGGCTATTTAAATCAGTTAAATCAATCAAAAAAGTCACAATTTGTAGATTTGCATAATTACTCATTAACATCTCAGCGCGAAATAAGTAAGACGAAGTTTCCACAGCCAGACTATATCAACGTTCAGATTCCCGTCCGCCTTGGCATGACTGGGCGGTACCGACGTGACGCAGTCAGCGGTCCCAGCCGCTCATTCGGTGCGCGACGTTCAAAACGCCAGCCGACCTAACCTTTGGAGCTCCGTCCGTCCCAAAATTTACAGTATCGAGGCGAGGTTTTGCAGCAGCAAGTCGAGTCCGAGCATTCATCGAGTCAACATCAACAAGTAAACTTCGAGCAGTCTACAAGAATTTCAACCATTCCTCAAGAACTTCAACCGACGAACCGATACCTAGTACGGCGTCTCAGCTACTAGTCCCTGCACTGTATCTGAACCCTGCTAGCGTTAGGAGAAGGACCATATCCGTCGACGCGACGCGACTTTCAATTCGCTACAAAATTAACAGTGTTAGCTCAGTAAAGTTAGAGATTAAAAATAATTAAAACAAATTGTGCATCGAACAGCGCAAGAGTTCTGCTTAGAGTTACGTATTTATTGGATCTCTGACTTTTATTTCATCACATCGACTCTTACCAGGCAAAAGCGCCTGTCCATAAGCACAAAGTTGGGGTACCTTGCACACATGTGTATGTCAGCTTACAGGGAAGCAACAAGAGGCTAGTAGCAATACCCACCGAAATCTAAAAATCGTTAAACCACCTCGGAACTTCAAAAATCGGCCCTGAGAACTCGTCCACACACCCAGATCTACGAGAACACCACTATCGAGGCTGCTGGCGCCCATCAACTTCAAAAATTCGCAGTCTCCGATAAATTTAATAATATTTTTCAAACTCAACCAAACCCTACTTTCGTAGACAGATGGTAGTTTAATAGTAATCGTAGATGCATATTGCTCGACATTAATATTGGTATTGACATTGTCACCGTTATTTGTCATGATTAAAATAGAGTTTTGTAAAATGCGATAGATCCCTTGTATTGCAAGATAATACTCGAATAAGATAGGAAGTATTTGTATAGAAAAAAATGTACTTACATGCAGAACATTTTAAATAAATTTTTAAAAGGGATTATATCTAAATCAGTGTAGTCTTTTTCTAACTGTATTTATCCAAATCTTTATATTCCTTTTCTAATTGTAGTTATCCAAACCTTTATGGACAGTAAACCAGTTAATCTCCTACTCATGTATTCTCTTGTTTGAAGTTTGTTTAAATTTCAAGGAGATTTTAATGAACTGGCCTTCTGATCACGTCGTGATCACCAATTTCGTAGAGTTATTAATAAAACCAGTTCAAAAGCTTTGTGTATTTTTATGCAAGAACAATTATTTTCTGGATAAAAATTAACTATTCTTAAAACCAAAAATATATTGTGTATCTCTCCATATCCATCTTACCTTGAACATCAGTTAGAGAAAAATTAAATAGTTACTCGTCGATAGTAATAGATTAGTTTTAATATAGTTAACTCTAGGAAGTGAGTAGGTACGTCACAAACGCCACAGGTACACATAAATATTATTTGATTTCGAACTAATTCAGTTAAACGTCTTTACATATGATATAGAATTATAGATGAACATTTTAATATTCCAAATTTAAAGGCCACCCTGTACACATTAAAAATGGCAATGAACGAGAAAAAAAACGTTACAATGAGAAACTGCAATTATTTTCGTATGATCTGTAATAATAATTATATTATATAATAATTTTTTACTGCTGAATGGACAAATAAAACACCTACTCTAAACTACTCCAAAAGGTAGACGACACCAGCTATTATTCTCATACATCTATTTTGCAACATAAAAACCTTTTTAAGGTCAGCAGAGTTGCCACAAAGGATAACATCACAGCATGGGTCAGGTGTCACCGAATAAAAATATCTGATAAGCATTTAATAATGTTCCAATATTTACCATTTTAGTTTGCGTAAAAGAAATATATATCAAGATATTTTGTTACAATGCTGTTTAATGAAGGTTCAATGAATCTTCCAATAGTCATAAATTTAAGTTAACTAATATTATTTATTATTAAACAATTAATTTTTTGTATATTTGTTTTTGTAGATATACAGGGTGTCCCAAAAGTCATGGATAAAACGAAGAGGGGTGGTGGGTAAGGTCATTTACGTTTACTAAGAGAGTGGAAAATAATACTAATTTTATTTGCATCTTTTTTCCCTAAATTTGCTACTGAAGGTTGTGCATTTAAGAAAGAAACGTTTATATGAAGTTTAGTTAGCAATTGTCAATTGTAATCAAAGATATTACGATCATTGTTCGGTTTATCAAAAATTATCTAAATTTTAAAATGGCCCTGAGAAAAAAACTACAAAAAGATATCCCACAATAAGAAAAACTAGTAGAATTTATGCAGATTCCAATAAGGTATAATTCATACACTTTTACTTACTTGCAGAAAACGATAATAAAAAAATCGTTAAGAAAGACCTAGACCCACTGCATATGCTCATAAAGGGTCTCCCCGGATTTCGAGAAATAGCCACGAAAAACTACCCCTAATTTTTTCAAATTTTTTTATGCCTCATTGTTGGTTGGAAAATTATGAAAAACACATGTAATTTGTTCTTGCAACATTCGCAAATAATTTGTACCGTTCAAATTAACATGATGAATAAATGGTTCAATAATGCGATACTGGATACTCCAGTAGTGTGTGTTATGTCTATTGAAAACATCACAATTAGTGAATCTAGTCTCGTCTGTCCATAATACTTTTGAATGAAATTCTGGGTTCTGTAGACATTTTTGTACAAGCCAATCACAGTATGTTACTCTTCTCTCATAGTCATTTTCTTGTAAACCTTCAACGATGGTTGGTTTGTATGGGTGATAATGATTTTTCTTCATGCACAGTTGTTTTGGGAACATTTACCTGATTTGAAATCTGTCTTTCAGAATAGATGCTGTAGCATTGTCTTCTACGTATTCTAATACAACGTTATTTCGCTCTTCGTTATCTCTCATAAGTATCATTTCTTTTTCCATTAAACCGTCCATAATTTAATAAATTAATAACAAGATTCGGTTGCACACGTTCTGGAAAGTTATCCTCATAAATTTTTGATGCCTCATCAGTATTTCAATTTGATTTAAAATAAATCTCCAGCATGTCTAACTTTTCTTCGTTTGTATATTTCAATATATATTCTTCTTCTTCTAACATTCCTAACATCCTCTTTTCCCTTGTTATTTATTTTTGAGAAAGAATTGAGGCAACATATGCGGACGACTAGCTGGTTTAAGTCGGAGCAGAGAGCCGTGGATCCAGAGTATTCGTAAGAGTGGAGAAACTTACCCTTTTTGAAATGTACGGCATAAATGACAGATTTCTGTTTATTTCGAGAAAAGAAGACAAAGAAAAACTGATGTTAAATTGGGCACCATCTACAGTGAAAATAAGTAGAATTGTCTCTTTTTCTCGAGCAACCAGCCTACTATAGATCAGACTGAAATTGTTGGTAAGAGAAATAAAAAGATTGTTTAAAATGAATGTTAAAATATATTACATGAATAATAGACAAACCGGTTTGTAAAGACTAATTGAAATTAAAAAAAATATATATATAACAAATTTATACCAGGATCCTAGATTGATTATTGTTGAGGTGACTGGTTCTGGGACAGCAATCCAGGCCCACAATTGTCTCTTGTTGCAAAAATGGATTCTAAAATTTCCTTGGCAATTTACGTCTCTTAATAAAATGGAGTGAAAGTTGTAGGAAAATTAACCAACTAGGTGGTTTATGAAAAGTTAACGAAATTTTTTTTATATAAAAGATAAGCTGTGCAAATGCTATGTAGGAATGAAGAAGCTATGCAGAAACGTATACAGAAATGTATAAGTATATACGTGCATAAACATATAAGTACATATAAATATATAGAATTATATAAGTATTTAAGATTTTAAGTATCATCTAAGAATATAAGCATCTAAGCATGTTAGCTGATTTCATAAAAACTATAAATTGCCAAAAAATGAAAAAGAAAAAAAAATATTTTAGTACCATGCGGTACATATAGTATTTTAACTACTTATTAAATTAAAAAGAATTGACCTTGAATTTAAATTTATTTTAAAAATAATTGAAATTACATCAAAGACAAAAATTGAAGATTAATTAAATTTTAAATGAGTAATAAATGAAATTACCTGTATGTTAAACATTTGTTAACGTGGAAATAAACAATGTAATATCAATTACTGAAGTCCACAGTTAAAAATTATATACGTTTGAATCAGTACAAAGGCTGCAAGCAAATGATTTCCTGGTGAGTTTTACTGATAAGGTAAACTTTTTTTGTCCTACTTACTGAAAAATAATGCTACCAAATAAACTTGTGAAATCTAATTCCCTAATTAAATTGAAAGCTATAAAATATAAAAATAGTACAGGTATGGCCATCTGTCAATTGTTCAGTTAAGCGCAACAACTTGCAGGTAGCAATTCTACAATTTCCTCTACTCACAACTAAAATAATGGCATATGATCGATAAAAGGAATCTATAATAAAAGTTTTTATTACTTCCATACCACAGCTGATTTGCCTTTGCCTCAGTTTATAATTTCTATTTTGTACATAACCAACAATATGAATAGCAATAAATAGTAAAACGTATTGACTATTGTGAGAACTCAGTAAATATATTACATCTTATAGGATATATTATATATAGTAACGAGAAAAGGTAAGGAAATCACCATATGTACTTACATAGTAAACAAAAATATAAAAATTGAAATATAGGTATCTGATGTAAATAAATGTTTTTAGACAATCAACAAACGTTTCCTGGGATAATGCTGTATAGAACGGAAATACATAATAGTTAATAGAACATGACTGAGTTTCTAAGATATTAAATATGTGCATAAAACAGTGTGAAATGGTTTAGCAGTTATACAAGTAAAATTCTGTTAGTTGAAAACAGTTTCAATTACAAAAACTGAATCAAAATATTACACAGGTCGTGCTAAATATAAACAAAACACTAGTTTTTTTTATATAAAACTGTTAAATGGACATAGGCCATGTAACAATTGGAACAAGTTGAGCAGCTCTAAACAATAAACAAAGTTCACTGTTGAGATATCAACTGATTCCTCAGCAGTCGCCAAAGTCAATTAAATAAAAAATGAAAGTAATAATGCTATCGTCCAAGTGGAAGAGGGTACATCAGCGTGCGCGTTGTCGAATTATAATGATTGTTATATATTCATGTGAATAAAGACCTTTATTATTATTATCATCATTATCATTAATTCAGTGAAACCTTGAACAATCAACAAAAGTAGTCAGCCAAATTAGAAACATGCTTCATTAATTAAACCAATAGGTTAATAAAATACGGACCATGTTTCCACACTTTTCAATAAATTTTACAATAGCTGAACATCTATGTTATCATTGTGTGTGTATTACTGGGAATGTACACCATTTTATGATACTTTACAGCGACCTTTTATTAAAATTTTACTACTAGTATTTCTTCATTACCATTTCATTTCATTACCAATTGTCATCATATGCACATTCATAAATTATAATTAAGTGGACGTGTTAATTTGTATAAATACGCTTTTACCTGTTGTAATAAGCATATTTAATACACATTACAATATTAGTTTTTGGATATTATCGGTTTGTATGCTATATTTAGGACTCAATCTATTGCTGATTAATTTCATTAGGTTAGATTTTGCAAGATTATGTTCTGCGGTTGATTAGAGAATTTATGTTTTATATGTAGTGGTAGAATAGTTCCAAATGCAAATCTCTGCAATAATTTATTTAATAAGTAAATTTATCCATTTATACAGATATTGTAATATATTTTAAATCGCCGTGAATGTAAATTGTCCCACGTTGCAGTGACAAATTTTGTAATATAATTTAAATATGAAAAAAAATATTGTTTATTAAATAATTCTTGTTAAGAATTGTTTTATCAGGGTATGTTGTGGGTTTGGCTCCAATTAGAAATTATATATTTAAACAACGTTTCTCTTCTCGGGATATCTTTGTAGATTCGGCTAAATATCAATAATACTCACAAGTCAAGATAAGAAATGAATATATTAAAGATTTAAATGGTTTTTCAACAATATAATGAGTTAAAATTAAATATTTTTTTTTAATTTCAACGGTTTTATCACGATGAAGAAATTTAATACTAATTAATCCTTTTTATTTAATTAAACTGACGAATAGAATGAAAGATTTATGCATAAAAAAATATAGAGTTCGTATGAGCAAAAAGGTATACCTTTTATAACCATCCGCTTGTTGGTATGCGCCATCGTTTGTCTCGTAGAAACGTATACCAATTACTTCTGTTAACTTCCGAAGTGAAGAGTTTTTGTTTACACTATATGCGTTTTACTATTTTTATTTGCTTGAAATGTTGAAATTACGATTGTGAATTTGCTGGATTTTTCTAAGCACTTTGTTTATTATACAGGTAGGTTGAATTTTACTATTTATCTGGTCTGATCTGGTCGATAGCCGTGTGGGTTAAAGCGCGGGGTGGCAATCGCGATTAATCACACGGGCATCGCACCACGGGCTTCGAATCCTGGCTCCGGCACTGTCAGAGGAAATAGTTGTATGTCCGCGCTTTTCCAATGTGTAACCTCCTTCCGCACAAGCCCCTGGCTTCTGGAAATGGGGGTTGTCTAATTTCTGTGGCGCATATTTATTATTATTTATTTCTTATTACATTATTATTATACATTATAATCCAATCGCCTTGTACTTTGTACTTTCGAAAAATTTCGAACTTAATGAAACTTTGGGATGTTGTTTGTGGGTGTTCAGTAGTGCTACACCCAGTTTATCCAACAAAGAAACCATGCGGAATATTGGGGAGGGACGAAAATTCCCAAAATTTTTGCACTCTTTTCGGTTTTCCCGAAATATTTCGAAAACAGATAACTTCACATTAATAAATTGTAGCTGATTAAATTTCCTGCAATTTGCATGGTAAAACGTATTCTTTCACCCCATAGGTACCAAAATACAGTGTTTCGAATAAACGTAAAATTTCTCAAAATCGTAAAAACTGCTGAAAAGGCTGGTTTTCGATATTAATTTTCCATTTTTCAACATATTTAATGGACATCTGGTATCTACTTCTATTTGCATAGGTTCAGTAAGTGGGTGCGACACCACTTCAACCCCCTTCGGAAAAGGGAATACGAAGGTCTGTAGAATTTACGAGAAGATCACTTCCTAACATGACCTAGTAGCTGTGTTCAAAGATCCAGAAGCCACTCCCTACCAGATTGCCGAGTCAGGCGAAAAGTTTCTGGTGGCACTGTATGGAGAAAACATGGAAACAAATTCCCTCGATACCAACTTTTTACTAAGTCAGTGGCCAAATCTAAATTCCAATTGGTCAGACTGCCACCTACGAAAGATGCGGCCACCCACCATGTTTTCCGAACATATCTCCAGGTCCAAACATGGCTGGGTAACGGCATTGTACCGTTAGTTTAGGGGTAGTCGCTGACGAGACGAGGGGTCGTTCCCATCCGGACCACACGTAATGTAGTCTATTGTAAAAAACTAACTATATTAGGTTAAATTAAAATTTTAAATTCGTTTTGAACAAAGTGTCGTTATTTTAATATACAGGGTGTTACTCTCGGCCTTGCCATTGACTTTCAAAATTACTAAAAAATTAAAACAAATAAATTCATTAAACAAAAAGTGAAGCAACCATTCTGGTCATATATAGGGTGTATCTTTTGACCCTGGCCAGCAATTTTAAGGCAACCCCCCCCCCCCGAACGTCAGAATCAGAACAAATAAAGTGCATCTACGGCTTCAGGAGTCCCGCTTAAATTTACAAACAAAAATATATTATTTTTCACACCGAAAGAGGCTCGTAAGTGTTCAATCTAAGGTCGATATATGTTTATATATTTTTGTATAATCGACAAATATATTACATTTTTGCATACTTAATATAAAATATATTATTTTCAACTCGTTTCCACACCACCCATGAGGTACATTTTTTAATGTGGTGTCCCCAATAGGCCGAATCCACAGTCCACACCTTGCGTCGCTTATGGTGATGCAAACCAGACTCGCTTTCATTCTCATTATCTTCAAGCATCAATTCTGAAGTAAGGTCAGCAAAACTGTGCTGATAGGGATGTTCTGCAGCGTCGTTTTCGTAATATTCGTCGTCCAAAAGTTGGTCGGGGATATTTTCACAGGACGTCCTATTGCAAGTTCAGGCACCATACCGAGTATTTCAATCTTGCTTTACGGCAACCGCAAGCTGGTCCACATCCTTTCTGGCATCTGCACAAAATGATCTTAAGAAGGACTTCTGGAGCCGGTTCCCTTGTGATCAGTATTGAGTTTAGTCCTGTGGTTGTCGCCGCCATTCGTGTTGTTCGGGAGCCTTCTGTACACCCCGCCAGCTCTGTACTTAACAAAAAGTACGCAGTGAATGTTGTTGGCAAGTATCTGATGTTGGTGGCACCGCTGAAAGTTGAATGAACTTTTCGAGACAGCCCGCACAAAGTTATAAAGGTAGTTATATCGCAGAGAATCTAAGCAATTATGTTCACACCCTGCACCATACTGGCTCAATAAAAACTATTCTCCAGCAGCAACTACTTCCTCTAAATCTGCATTGGGGACTTCAAATATCAGTCTCACTCACTCACTCACAAAATATTGCTTTTTCATAAAAGAAATATTGGGGAATTGTTTGCGGTGGATCTTCGTAGTAATCAGCGATGAAAATGTGATTTTTTTGAACATTTCAAATCAACCCCAACTTTGGCGCGCTGTATCTCTATTGATCGCAGACAAAAATTGAATAGATCAAAAAGATGCAGAATTTTATAGTCTACATTTTTTATTTAATATCTTCTCGATATCAGTTCAAATAACAGCGCTATTTCTCAGAAAGTACAGTTTTCCACTGTTACCTCCTTTCTCTTGTTATTTATTTTTGAGAAAGAATTGAGGCAACATATGCGGATGACTAGCTGGTTTAAGTCGGAGCAGAGAGCCGTGGGTCCAGAGTATTCGTAAGAGTGGAGAAATTTACCCTTTTCGATATGTACAGCATAAGCAACAGACTTCTGTTTAGTTCGAGAAAAGAAGACAAAGAAAAATTGATGTTAAATCGGGCACCATCTATAGTAAAATAAGCAAAATTGTCTCCTTTTCTCGAATAACCAGTCTATTATAGATCAGACTGAAATTGTTGGTAAGAGAAATAAAAAGATAGTTTAAAATGAATGTTAAAATATATTACATGAATAATAGACAAATCGGTTTGTAAAGACTAATAGAAATTTAAAAAATATATATATATAACAAATTTATACCAGGATCCTAGATTGACTACTGTTGAGGTGACTGGTTCTGGGACAGCAATCCAGGCCCACAATTGTCTCTTGTTGCGAGAACGGATTCTAAAGTTTCCTTGGCGATTTACGTCTGTTAATGAAGTGGAGTGATAATCGTAGGAAAATTAACCAACTAGGTGGTTTATGAAAAGTTGACGAAATTTTATCTATATGAAAGATAAGCTGTGCAAAAGCTATGCAGGAATGAATAAGCTATGCAGAAACGTAACGTAGATTTGCGCATAAACATATAAGTACATAAGTACATATAAATATATAGAAATATATAAGTATTTAAGAATTTAAATATCTAAATATATAAGTATCTAAGTATATAACAATTTATAAGCTGATTTCTTAGATTATAAATTGCCAAAAATGAAAAAGAAGAAAAAAAATATTTTTAAAACCATGTGGTATATATAGTATTTTAACTACTTATTAAATTAAAAAGAATTGAGCTTGAATTCAAATTTATTTTAAAAATAATTGAAATTACATCAAAGACAAAATTTGAAGATTAATTAAATTTTAAATGAGTAATAAATTAAATTACCTGTATGTTAAACACTTGTTAACTGGGATATAAAAATTGTAATATCAATTACTGAAGTCCACAGTTAAAAATTATATACGTTCGAATCTGTACAAAGGCTGCAAGCAAATGATTTCCTGGTGAGTTTTACTCATAAGGTAAACTTTTTGCCCTGCTTACTGGGAAATAACGCTACCAAAAAAATAAACTTGAGAAATTTAATTCCCTAATTAAATTGAAAGCTATAAAAATATAGAAATAGTACAGGTATGGCCATCTGTCAATGGTTGAGTTAAGCGCACCAACTTGCAGGTCGCAATTTTACAATTTCCTTTACTCACAACTAAAATAGTGACATATAATCGATAAAGGGAATCTATAAGAGTTTTTATTATTTTCATACCAGCTGATTTGCCTTTGCAATTTCTATTTTGTACATAACCAACAATATGAACAACTGTAAATAAATATTAAAAACGTATTGTGATAACTCAGTAAATGTATTACATCTTATAGGATATACTATATATAGTAACGAGAAAAGGTAAAAAAAATAACCATATGTACTAATAAAATAAACAAAAATATAAAAATTGAAAAATAGATATCTGATGTAAATAAATGTTTTTGTAGACAATTGTTTCCTGGAATAATGCTGTATTACAACGAAACAGAGATACATAATAATTACTAGAAAATGACTGAGTTCCTAAGATATAAAACTAAGTACATAAAACAGTGTGAAATGGTTTAGCAGTTATACAAGTAAAATTCTGTTAGTTGGAAACAGTCTCACTTACAAAAACTGAATCGAAAAATGTTACACAGATCGTGCTAAATATAACCAAAACACTAGTTTTTATATAAAACTGTTAAATGGACATAGGCCATGTAACACCACCCCCCACCCTCATTAGGAGGCCTATGTCTACCAGCCTACCAAATTTTATTTCTGTCTGACCTATTGCAAGTCAACCCCTTTTTTGTGCCCATTGCCTGGATTATATAATTTAACGTATACATTTCTTTTACATACAAAAAATTAATATATACGTTTAAAAATCGACGGGTCCGAGCAAATTTTTGTCACTTGCTTTGTAACTATTTTAAAGAATTTATTCCAAAATTTGCGCGCTCACTGTAGAAACTTAATTATTAATATATGTAATAATTTTATCTTCTGATGGATTGCTATTATATACTATATAGCTGCATCAAAGTGATTATAAATAAAATAAATATTATCTGGTAGATACTAGCTTGATAGTCTGCTGCTGTACATATTTGATGTATAGAATTATATGGGATTAATTTGTTATAAATTATACATTTACAAAGTTGATGGGAAATATTTATATAAATTGACCTCGAGACATGAGCTCGTAATATTAAGTGGTCATAGCAATAAATCTACGGGTATCAATAATTTTCCATAAGGTATTAATAGTGGAAGTAAATTTCATTGAGATTTTAGTATTGTCTCGGTTTCAGGCTTTTTGATTTCCCTTCGGTGTCGATATTATCTCGAAATTCTCATTTTGCTTCTTACCAAAGAACCAAATAATAATACGAATAAGGACTATATAATAGAGTTTATGAGATCTAAATATATAAATATTCCTGAAAAAATTCCAGTAAAAAAAAGATTTATTAAAAGTTATCAGACAACATAACTTTAAATATATATATATATATATATATATATATATATATATATATATATATATATATGTTATGGAATATATCTGCGAAACACACGGCCATAGTCTGTTACATTTACACCGCCATATTACTGTATATACAGGGTGTTGCATCATGAGAGGGACATAGCTTAATAGGAGGTAGAGAACATCAGTGGTAACCGGAACCTCCCATAGAAATGTCTCATTGGGCCTTCATTACGAAGTTACAGGGTGTTAAATAATTTTTGGCCAAACCTGTTTTTTGTCATAACTTTGACAGGGAATGAAATAACGGATTCATATTTGGTACGGCTAATGTACTAACGAGCCCCAAGAGGTACATGTATAAAAAAAAATATCCAGGTCCGGACTCATTATAATTTATGTTTCTTCTTTGCATCAATAAAACATCACCCTGTATATATTTTTTTGAAATTTCGATACGATATTCGAAAAGAGCAAGAAAAAACAAACAAAATGGCCTATTTCATTTTTTTGTTACACCTTCGTGGTTATTTAAATACGTTGTTAAATGCGCAAGAAAATGGATTACAGAACCCTATTAAATGAGAGGCACGTGAAATAAATAGTTTTATAACTAAAATTTGCAAAAATTCTATTGAGCCTAGGTAGTCTGGGTGAATCCTAATTCCGGCACGTTTTAAAGGTCCATTTTGGTAAAAAACTGTGGTCCTAATAAGTAATCGGGTATGAAATAACAAAATTTTTAATCAATCACAGTAGGCTTGTTCAAAGAATAAAAGTGACAGATAATTTAAACCATTTAGGCCTAAGCAACCAGTTACTTTGATCAAGAAAATCATCAACATTTTATACTTCGTAAAAATTGGAAAAGAGAACAAACTAAAATCTAAATAAATAAAATATTTTCCATTCAATTAACAATAAATAACAAAACAATAACTAAATGTGTTTAAAAATAAAACGTAATTGACACTAAAGTAAATTTTCAAAATGTCCTCCCCCACATTCTGTGCATTTTCTTGCGCGTTTAGAAAGGTCACCAATTGCTCGACGTATCATTTCTGGATTATTCCGTATTTCGTCGCAGGTTGTAACGATGCGCTGGATTAAATGTTGTCTACTTTCAATTTCAATGCTATAAACCTCGTTTTTTAAGTGGCCCCATAAAAAGTAATCACAAGGGTTACAATCAGGAGATCTTGGTGGCCATTCATGTGGACCCCCGCGTCCAATCCATCTATTAGGATACACATTGTTTAAATGTTCTCTTACTTGAAGGTTAAAATGTGGTGGGGCCCCATCATGCTGAAACAACATGCCTCTTATACCGGTAAAATGTTTTGAAGAAAATCAAAGTAAATTTCACCATTCAATCTTTCTTCAAAAAAATGTGGCCCTATCAAATGTCTATTCACAAGTCCGACCCAAACATTTACAGAAAACCTGTGTTGCGAACGGCGTTGGCGTACCGCATGTGGGTTTTCCTGTGCCCATTTATGATTATTTCGTGAATTGTTTACTCCATCCCTTGTAAATTGTGCCTCATCCGTAAATAAGGTTCTGTAAATGACTGGGCGATGGTTAGACAACCAATGACAAAATGCCAGGCGGGGGATATCGTCGCCTTGTTGAAGATGCTGTACCTGTTGGATATGATATGGATGGTAACGTTCTCTTTTTAGGGTTCTCCATACTCGCCAATGAGGAATACCAGTTGCCAAACTGATTCGTCTAGTGCTCATATTTGGGTTTTCTTGAACTACGTTTATAATATTGTTTTGTTCCTGCACACCTTGTTGTAAAACACGCTCCACAACTGCAGAATTAGGAAACTTTCCGTGTTGTCTTGCATACTGGAACACCGTACTAAAGGTTTTATGATTAGGGCATCGACGACCAGGAAAACGCAGCCGATATTCTCTTTCCGCCGACCTACCATTTCCATTACAGAAACCATAGATGAATATTATGTCAGCATATTCCACGTTTGTAAATTTTACTGGCATAGTTAAAATATTTTCACAAGTTTTCACTAACTAAATGCGGATTATTGACACATTAAATTACTAACAAACAATTATTCAACTGTTTAGGAGATTTCTTTTTATTATCTGTCACTTTGAACAAGCCTACTGTGATTGATTAAAAATTTTGTTATTTCATACCCGATTACTTATTAGGACCACAGTTTTTTACCAAAATGGACCTTTAAAACATGCCGGAATTAGGATTCACCCAGACCACCTAAGCTCAATAGAATTTTTGCAAATTTTAGTTATAAAACTATTTATTTCACGTGCCTCTCATTTAATAGGGTTCTGTAATCCATTTTCTTGCACATTTAACAACCGTATTTAAATAACCACGAAGGTGTAACAAAAAAATGAAATAGGCCATTTTGTTTGTTTTTTCTTGCTCTTTTCGAATATCGCATCGAAATTTCAAAAAATATATACAGGGTGATGTTTTATTGATGCAAAAAAGAAACATAAATTATAGTGAGTCCGGACCTGGATATATTTTTTTTTATACATGTACCTCTTGGGGCTCGTTAGTACATTAGCCGTACCAAATATGAATCCGTTATTTCATTCCCTGTCAAAGTTATGACAAAAAACAGGTTTGGCCAAAAATTATTTAACACCCTGTAACTTCGTAATGAAGGCCCAATGAGACATTTCTATGGGAGGTTCCGGTTACCACTGATGTTCTCTACCTCCTATTAAGCTATGTCTCTCTCATGATGCAACACCCTGTATAATAGAATTGATTTGGGGCAATGTAAAACACGCAATCAGAATCCGACTTTAAACGCTGTAATTCTAGAAAATATCCGATATAGACAAAACCAACATATGAATAAAATCCGTGAATCACGTTATAAACAAAGAAAAAGAGTATCCCATTTTGCCGCCCGTAGAGCCTATCGTTATTCAGGTAGGGAATGATTCTAGCAGTGAGCTTAAGATGACTCTGTTACCATGTTGACCATTTTCTTTCTCGAAACTATGAGATTCTCATTTATTATTATCTAAACTTTCTTACTTTAATAAAAAAAATATTTTAATTGAGGAAATAACATACTCAATTCTGTATTATTTGAGATGCGGACGTTTTAATGAGAATTATGTTTCATTTTATTTTTATCGCTTTTAACAAAAAAAAACCGTTGCCCAAGGAATCACTACTTCCACATCCAGAGTAGGGGTGGCAATGGGTGTGGTAGAAGGGGTAACTAATACCAAATAAATTTTAGAGGTCCTTGGTTCTCGTACCCACACTAAATCCCAATTTAATTTTTTACCCCCTTTAATAATAGGGTGGGGGTGGCAATGAGGGTGATAGAGGGGGTAGCTAACGCCAAAAAATTTTTTTTATACGTTTCGTTTTTGTATACACACTAAATCACATTTTAATTTTTTTTACCTCTTTAATGATAGGGTGGGGGTGGCAATGGGGGTGGTAGAAGGGGTAGCTAACGCTAATTTTTTTTAGATATTTCGTTTTTTATATACACTAAATAAAATTTTAATTTTTTTGCTCCCTTTCATAATAGCATGGGGGTGGAATTGGGGGCGGTAGTGGGGGGGGTGGCTGAGGTCAAAAAAAAATTTGAGACCTTATCTTTTCGTCCTAAATTGCAATTTTATGGACGCTTATTTGCTTGTTTTGATTTACCTTTATTTACCCCGTTTACCCCCAAACTCTTCAACGGAATTAAATCAAAATATAATCTAGATCCAGAGTAAACGTGCGCACAAAAAAGTTATAGACAGACTGACCGACAGACAGGAAAATTTTTTCGCTCAAATTTAAAATCTCGACGTTTCATGCCATTTTAAGCCTATTTCAACAACTAGACTTCCACTGGACGTGGAAGTAAAAATATATTTTATTTTTATCGCTTTTAACAAGAAAAAATTATGTTTTATTTTATTTTTAACGTTTTTAACAAGAAAAAAATATATTTTATTTTATTCTATTGTTTTTAACAAGACTTAAATATTATATTTACGCTATTAATATTATCACTGTTATGAGGTTTGTTAAGTTTATTCTAATGTCCTGCCTTACTAACATTATTTATCTTTCCCCTTCTTCCCTATGCAGAAACTACTCACACCTCCCCGTTGTTTTTTGTTGGACGGTGACATTTTTTATAATATTAAGTTATCTACATTAAAAGTAAAGAGTAAAGTTTGTTGTTAGTTTATATTAAAGTATATAAGTATTATTATATTATAACCCTTTATACAAAGGAACACACACTATTCATATACCTACCTATCATTTCACCACTTTCAGTCACAATTTATTAATTAATAAGTCTGTAATTTATGTAAAAAATATGGACAGTGTAGGGTAATTAATGTTAAAATAAAGACAATGTAGAGTAATTAAGGTTAAAATGAGGATAATTAAGAGTAACTAAGGTAAAGATAGGGATAATTAAGGGTAATTAAGGATGCTAAGTGTTGAGATATTGTTATTGTTACCTAAATTACCATTGGTTATCCTTAAAATTCGTCCATGGCTGGCCTGAGAGACTGACATGACTTGAGAAATATACTGTATATTGTCGTTTATATGCCATGTCTCAATAAACATCTTTAGTCCAAGGAAACCTTTCTTTATATTTCCGGATATAGAATCAGCTTCCAACAATATTACCAATATTTTACATTAAAATTATAATGAAACATCGCCCTGTGTAGTGAATAAAAAATATCCCCAGTTACATTTACCATATATTTGTTTCATTACATACAATAATACCAGCACAAAGAAGGCTTTTACTACCAGCAATCATAACATCCTCTTACAACACCATGAAGAATTCTTTAATATATTTACTAACCAGGCAATATTAATTAATAGTGGTCCTAGATGTTACGGATACTACTATATCGACTCTATCAAAATGCAATTAACATCCATCAACGTGGTTTAATTATTGTTATAACCGTATACAAATATAGAATGAACTTATAATATCTATAATGGAATAAAATGACCCACCTAGCCTTAAATCATTGAACGTTCCAAAATGTGTTGAACATTATCAAAACGTATAGGTCTACACCTACGACTCTACGGCCTGATGGATCCAACAGTCCTAAGATGACGAAGTGACGTACTGTGTAAAGTCCCAGACATGATACACGACATGATTAGCTATGCGTCTATACTTTCAAAAATACAATGACATGAATAGTGCATGTGAAAAATTAACATAATCCATTCATTTTATTACTTATTCTTGATTACATAACTAAAAAATACTCCTTAATACACTTAATTAAAACGGAAATTTAGATCAATTATGTATGTGATGTAATATTGCGTAATATAACACCAAGTCAAAGAACAGCATTTCGCACCCATCTCACTTGTGGCATCAGGATGTTTCTGTACCTAAACCCGTTTAAGGGGATGCGCTCATAATATAAATGAAACCCTTGATGTGCAATCATAAGGTAAATAATGCAAAAAAATATCAATGTAAATGTTCCCTTTCATAAACACAGTAGATAAGACAGGTAGGCGAAAAAGCTTCATCAGCGTAAGATATCCCTAGACAAGGCAGTTAAAATAATTTATATCGCGACACTTCAATTACCTACCAGCACTACAATTACCCCCACTACCACTCCTAGGCCCCGCCCCTTAACTACCCCCCACCCATAAACTAAACACTGCCCTGGGTTCGACTCCGAACAGACTCTCTGTCATTTCCATAGTATTCGCGTTCAAAGTCGGTTTACAAAAGTATGCCACGCTTTTGGTTTTTATATCGTTTTAAACTAACAGTGGAAATATATTTCACTTACTAATTAAAATACAAAAGATTTTTCTAATTTTAGATTATTTTATTCTGTTGTAAGAAATTCACTCCTGAGGATTCGTTGAATTTTACTTTCCCTTTGCATGGATAACACTCGTAATAACAATTTTACAACCCTTATAACTGTGATGTATCTGAAAAAAATTTTCAGTTAATTGAACAAATTCATTTAACATTCCAAGAGCCAATTTTCCTCTATTATATCAATACCTTCTCGAAGCCAGTTGCTCGATGCCGACTGGTTTTTGTTAAATGGTTAGGAGGAGGCTAATTCTGATTGCGAACAATTTGTGAAAAATTGAGTATTTACTTAATTCGTTGATAATTTCGTACCTTTAAAAGTATTTAGAATAATTTATAACCCAAGAAAAATGAAACTCCAAGTAAAATATTGATAATTTACATTTTTTTACAAAATACTCATCCAGTCGAAGTTGAAGTACAGAAAACACAACCTGTTACCGAGCATTCATTTAGTCTCAGCCATTATATATGCTGGGTAAGTTTTTTGGTCGCTTTTGACGTCATCATTAGAACAAATACTTTGAAAGCATTGAAATTTTATTTGTCGAAACTGACATACACATCTGAAAACATTAGCGGAAAAATTTAAATTTGCGGGAAAATGTCTTGGATCAGCAATTCTTTTCTGGAACTTGTGAACCCTAAAAGAGTGTAACAAATTTATTTTTTCTACTCATATACAGTGGGTCTCACTTAAGATTGTAACAGGTCAAGAACAATTTAGAAACATATGAAGGTTTATCGGACCATCACCTATATAATACGCGGAAAAAAATATATAATCCATCCCCTTACATCGGACCTCCACATATAAAGATTCACTTCAGTATAATTGCATTGTATTATATAACAAGTTACCAAGTAACGTACAAAATATGACAGTACCAAAATACAAAAATACTGTTAAAAATATATTATTGAAAAATGGTTACTACAATATTGGTGAATATCTAACACATGAATTATTATAAAAGTTGTTTTATTTATACTGAATGTTGTTTGTTTAACTTTCTGTTAGTGTTAATTTGTTATTTTTATATATTCTATTTTTTACCTAGTCAAATGACTTTACATTTACATGTTGCTTAAATGTTGTTTGTCATCCGGTTTTGTTTTTATACATTGTTAGTGTTATATTTTTCTCATTGTTATTTATCTGTTTATTTACTTTATTACTTTTATTATGTATATTGTACTGACTTACCATATATATACTTAAATGTATCTTCTCTAAATGGTGAAATAAATTATTATTATTATTATTATATTATATTATTATAATTCTTTTGTTTTTTGTCCGATTTAAATCAATTTGATTTCAAAAGATAGAGGTCACCAAAGTCTATTTAAGACCACAAATCCACTTTCCATCTTAAAATGCAAGGCCATCTACGATTATATGAAAAAATCAAAAAATAATAGTAGACATGTTTTAATAAAAAAAAGTTATTAACACAACTTGTTCGAAATCATAAAAAAATCCTGAATCCGAAGTTTAGTTAAATTCTAAAAAAGATGAGGTCTTCGTGAAGAAATTCCAGTCCCAAATTTGTCGTTATGATAAGCATGCTCCTACGACTTTATTTCTACTGGGACAATTTTGTAAATGTCAGATTAGTTGTCAAGTAGATCTATTGGCATTTTGTCTGATTTTCTTGTATTACAGCATATTTTATTTCAATTAAAATGCTTACAACTGCGGAAAAAGTGGAAGGGGTTAGATTAGTTGGTGATAATTCTCATGCAACGAAGAAAGTTGCTACAGAATTTACTAATCGGCATCCAGATCGACCCCCAATAGACCATGTAAAAGTTTGGCGAATTAATAATTTATTCAATGGAACTGGCAAAGAGTGCAACAAACAAGAACAACATGTGAGGGATCATGTTAGCAATGTCAGCAATTCTTCAGTTTGTGAGAGAAATTCCAAGGTGTAGCCTTGTCAAATATTTTGCATGAAACGTGTGCTCCACGTATTATTACAAAGAACGCTAATGCTTCGATGGCAACGATTTGATGGTAATATGCAATTATTACACTTAACGCGCCAGGCTTGTAACTTGTAATTCAGCGCTTGGCGGAGCACATAGCCCGGAGAGTAGCTGTTGGCTGCAATCTGGTTACGTCCCTTATAGTAAAAATATAGAGGAGTTTGCGACTAAAAATGTTATGTTTTAATATTCCGCCCTCTAAAAGCACATTTGAACTATGCTAAGCCCAGTCAAGCTATTTATTTTTCGATTGCAACAGACACTGGACAGCTAGATGGCGCCTGCTGACTGTTTTACATGTGCTATCCCAAAGATACCGAAATGTACTAAGTAGTCAAGTGATCCTCGTGTCGGTCGTCACAAGCCTACCTTGCACTGACGAGAGCCAACAGTTCGAAACTGCAGTCTGCAAGTGGTGTGTGACGACTGGCAAGAGAGCTCCTTTAAGTAGGATCAGTCCTTCGGCTGGTGTTTGTTGCAATCGAATCATTAGCATTTTGATGGTAATATGCAATTATTGCACTTAACGCGCCAGGCTTGTAACTTGTAATTCAGCGCTCGGCGGGACACATAGCCCAGAGAGTAGCTGTTGGTAGCAGTCTGGTTCCGTTCCTTGTAGTAAAAATAAGGATTTTATACAGGAGTTTGCGACTAAAATTATTATGTTTAAATAGGTAGACAAAATAATTTAGAAAAAAGAAAATTTCAAGAAATGATCAATATAGAAAAATCAAAGTCGGTAAATTCGAGGAAAGATATTGAGAATTTAAATTCTTTTTATTTTAATCTAATTAATAGAATGAACAATCTGTGATATATAAATGTCTAGGAAGCTATAGCCACAAATGCATTTTTCAGTTTTTGAAGTACTGTATTTGTTTGTGTTTTTTATCACTATTCCTGTCTATCATACAATGTTTTTCTCACCTTCCCTGTTTTATACTTACGGTTTAAAGTAATAATAACATTCGTGTCACTGCTATCCACGCAAGAGGGAAGTAATTTTACTGTATGTTTATTAAACCCTTTGTATCTGTTATGATCCAGTACATTATTTATTATTTTTATACTACACACGGAAAACTAAATATTAATGTAAGTATTATCTTAATGTTTATTATGTTGAATAATTTTGTATGCTTATATAATTTTAATTAATTCTTTATATATATACCTACAGAAACAATTTTATAATATATATATTTTATTTATTTAATAACTATATTTTGTGATTATTTTTAGATAGGAACCTTAAAACAAGTATTAATTTTTAAAATTTCGATATATATTATTTTTTATTTTTTCTAAATATGTATATTTACGTTTTTTTGTTATATTGAATGGTTAGATATGTACTATTAGATGATTTTATATCTTTCAGTGCCCTGAGGATGATATTAAAAATATCGAAACGTCGGCAAATTAATAAAGCAGTTTTTTTAATACACTTGGACCTATCCCCAAAAGATTTTCACAATCCATTATAAGTGGTCTAGAAACATTCTATTATAATATTTTTAGTCGCAAACTCCTCTATAAAATCCTTATTTTACTATAAGGAACGTAACCAGACTGCAACAAGCTAATGATGAAGCGGTTTTTAACTATGATGTGATAAAGCTTAATTACAACTATAGATAGCGTACGACTTTGTTATTTCAGCCGCATAACAACTCGTTATTTTAATTTTTTTAAATGAAATACTTATTTTTTTATCATTATGTTTTACAAAATTGTATAAATGTGGATATCTAGACTAATTTTTATTTTGCAATGCTACCAAAAATGTACAAAGATATGCTATGAATAATATTATAATAGAAATTATAATCTTTCCCTGCTGACATAGTAATTTTCATATTTCTCTCAATTATTAGAACATGCTGGTATCGATAGGCTTGCAATAACGTCCACAGCGTTCGCTTTCTAAAATTTGTCTCCCTGGTGGGGCCCTCCCACGTGCATTACTTTGACTATTTTTTACGTCACACCGATTAATGCAATGATGACATTGTTCTAAAGTTCTATCAAACATTAGCCAGCACGAAATAGATAAGTGGACACTTCATAGATTAAATTCCCACGTCCCAAGATTAAACTCAAAAAAAAAACATATTTTATCTCTATATAATCCTAACGAATTTAATTTTTGTAATGCATACCGGGTGGCGTATCATCCTACTACCATTTAAAGGTAGAGACGCGATAGAAAATAGCCAAGTAAAGTGTCCCACTTCTAGCGTCTTGCGAAAAAATGATCATACATGCTGAAAACACGTGTGTAAAAAAAAGTAATGTTTAAGAATACAAATTAATAAGAAGTTAATATCTATGATCGAGATGGAAACTGCACTCTTGAATAACAAAACCTGGCGTCCGCACAAATGTACTTTGAGTTGCTGCAAGGCATCGGACTTTACGTGTATCGTTATGCGTTAAGAAATATTTAAAAACGAGAGTTATGATAAATTTTAATTTAAATTGTTAACTCATGACATTTACAGTGCCCGCAGATATTTTTTCTGACTTTTACAGCTTCATAAAAAAAAGTAACAACTGGTGACGTCCAACTTTAAAAAAACTTGGTTCGAGTTTTTATTGTTATCTTTTCATACTGTGTGGCTGTAAATTTTTCATTTGTATCTAATTGTTTGACTTTCCTGCCCGAGGAGCAGAGTGTTAATTTAATATTCCCCCATAATGTAAAATAAATGTTATCGTTTTATTTCATCGGGCATTTTAATTATTATTTACAAAAGAAAATTAGGCGGTTTAAAAAATGTATGCTCTAAAAAAATCGAATATTATAGCAAGCGTCATCGGGTTTTCGTCGAAATTAAGACTGTAATTGTAGAATATTCAAACAAATTATTAATTTGATATTTTTTTTAACCTGCAACCTGAGACGAAATCATTAACATAATAGACAACATGATAAACTAAAATTCATGAGCGTTGATCAAATACCTATTCGTCTATTAAACTATAGTAAGTACGTTAGGGCAGACTCTCTCAAACATCTCATTCGTTTAACGATAAATTTTGAACAGTTGGGCAGAAGAATTTTAATATAAGTAAAACTAAAATTAATGTAATAGCTAAGGGTTTGTCTACGTCTTCTGAGACGAATACTTTTTTTGCCTCATCATTTGAAGAGAATGATAATCTTAATAAAATTCAATATTATGCGGACAACAATTTTACTTTTCAATTTACTGACGTTGAAAGCGTCAATAATTTTTTAAATGAATTAAAATCCAATGCAACATGATCAGATGGTATTTCCCTCAATATTGTTAAATATTGTAGTTCATATATTGATAACTCATATAATTAATTGTTGTCTGGAGAAGAGTTACTTCCCTGATTCATGAAGAGAAGCTCGTATCATACCGTTGCCAAAACCAATAATGTAGAGTCTGTGTTTGACTCGCGAGGAAGTAGCATTCTACCTATAATATCAAAAATTTTGGAGAAAGTAGTGTACCAACAGCTATATAAATATGTATGCGATTTCAATATAATTGACCAATACCAGTCGGGATTTAGAATGGGCCACAGCACTGCTACTGCATTGAAAAGAGTGACTGATGACATTTTTTCGGATATTGATAATAAAAAAAAATTATTGTTGTTGTTATGCTTGACTTTTCGAGAGCATTCGACACTATTAATCATGGTCTCTTGTGTGCTAAACTGCAGCACTATGGTATATCTGAGCTATTGGTTTCCTTTATTAAATCATATCGAACCAGTCGGTCCCAAAAGGTTGTATCTGATAACATCTGTTCAGATAGTATTTCAGTTCTATCAGGCGTACCTCAGGGGTCAGTTCTTGGGCTTATATTGTTTTCTATATACACCATATATTACTCTCTGCAAACACATGTAAAATTCAGGTATGTGCTGACGATACTCAGGCTTACTTACATTTTTCGCGCCTAGACTCGGCCGCTGCCCAGGAACAAATTAACCACGACCTTAATGTTTTAAAAACTGAGTCACTAGAGCATAATCTGAAATTATATCCAAGGAAATGTAAACTATTTAGCTCAAATTAAAACCTGGACAACTTTGAAATAAAAATCGATGACAAACTTTTTAGCACCTGAAAATGGTGCAAAAAATCTATGTTGATATGTTGATAATAAATTAAAAATTTTTTAGCATATGAGCTCTATGATGACTAAGGCCTATGGCGCACTAAAGCTACTATACGCCAGTAGACATACTTTGGAGTTAGAGCTAAAGGAAAAGCTCAGCGAATCTTTAATTGTGTCTTTAACTACTGCGACGTTGTATATGGTAACTGTATAAATAGTGTTGATAAATTACGCACTCAAAGGCTGTTGCTGTCGATTTATCTATGGCCTGAGCAAATATGATCATATATTGCATACATTCAGTGGTCTTAACTGGTTGAACATGAAAAACCGCAGGAAGTTAGATTTTCTTCTTTATGTTCATCGAATATTTTACTCCCCTCCCTACGACCGACTTAAGCCTAGATCCTCTATTCATTCAAGAAATATTAGATCTTCTCATATACTGCACATTCCAAAACATAAGTCAGCATTGTTCAAAAAAAGTTTTTCTTACTCTGCTGCTAATCTTTATAATAAATTGCCAGATAAAATGAAAAATCTACCAGCTAGTACTTTTGAGATGAAATTAAAAAATATCTTGTTAAATGAGCAACGTAGGGGCAAGCGTAGGTGCGTCTTTACTATGTACATACTTCGGTATGCGATGTAAAGCAACGACAGGAGCAGTTAGTACTTGGATTGGTGACCATTCCAACGGAAACCGCGTTCTCGCCTCACACATCTTCCAGCGGCTTGTATATCAGTTTATGCGCGGAAGCTATACAACCTTAGGCGAGGGTTGTATAGGAGATATACCATCCTTCGGAGGGGATGTAAAGCCGTCGGTCCTTTGTCTATTAAATGTTAGGCAAGTAAAAGATCCCTACTCTTCTTAAGGGAAGAGGTTCGGCAAAATTCCTGGTTGGGGGTAGCTCGTCTACAGGCGTCGGTGTTAGGCCTCAGTAGCGGAAATAGGCCGACGTTAAATAAATGTATAAAAAAAAAAAAATGAGCAACGTATTTAACTCCGGTTAAAGACAAAGTTCAAATTAAGTAAATTAAATCATTTAAGGTTTAATTGAGTAATAATATAAAGTCCTAATGTTTTATCTCTCTTTTTCTATTATTGTTTTGTAATCTTTTTTATATATTGCTATTTTTTTATATCTATGACACTACTTGCCATAATGAGAAATTTGCTATGAAATATTCATGGATATGTAACGGTTTCCTTTATTACTTTTTTTCTACTACTTACTATTTTTTTTCTTTTTCTTTCCTTCTGTGTAAATTTTTCTTTATTTTACTTCCACATCCAGTGGAAGTATAGGATCGCAAAATGTATTTTTTTTTTGTTGAAATAGGCTTAAAATATGATGAAACGTCGAGATTTTAAATTTGACAGAAACAGTTTCTCCTGTCGGTCTGTCTCTAACTTTCTAGTGCGCACGTTTACTCTGGAACTTTTTTGATCTAATTTCGTTGAAGGGGTCGAGGTATGGGGTAAATAAGGGTAAATAGGTAAAACAAGTAAATGTTACATTGGGATTTAGTGTGTATAAGACTTGCATACAAAATCTGGATGTGGAAGTAGTGATTCCCTATCTACTAAACTTTCTTCTACTATCTTTAAACTTTGCGACATTTTTTTTAACATGGAAAACTTATTTTAGCGCATTTTTCTGGATAAAGTATAAAGCGCGAAATGCGCACTTTTAAGTTGATGTATTGGACTAAATGACTAAATAACAATTCGTTTTTTTTTCATTTATTCTGGGCTTTCTCACACAGAAATATGAATAACGTAATATAAAAAATAAGTTATCAATCTAAAAGACAACTATAGATATCATATATCACTTTGAATTGACAGACAATATATTGAACTGAATACATTACAAGAAGGACACAAGTGTGCTACAGGTTTAATCAATTTTTTAATACGAGTTGATTACATCGTGATATCTGTGAACAGACTTCCTAATAAAACTCAATGCTTTGATCAATCAAAATATAGCAACTAGACGCACGAAAATTTAGAAAATATATTTTAGAAATAGGTACACTAAATTAACCTGATTACTTCATCAAATAACTAAACGAATTTGAATAAGATTTTCATGGAAGAAGATAAAGCGAAAAATAGAAGCTTCTCAATATTCAAATCCAACGAATAACTTAGATTTAAAAAAAAAGAAGCACCCATTTTTATTTGGATGGTCTGTTGTTTATTTTTGACATCTATAATAATTTGACTCATATATAATAACGTTACGTGTTTACAATCTCCAGCGAACACCCTGGACGCAGGTTCAATAAACAGCAAAAAGAATCTTCACAAACCGCTGATGTATTGATCACCAAAATTACAACAATCAATCCTTAAAAATAACACAACTAATAATAACTTTAATCTAACATAAATTCACTGCTTTAAATCACAACTTGTTTCTGGTCTTCATCTTATCTGTTCACTTTTTCGTCTCCATAACAGAACTGCACTGTACCGAATTCGCTGCGTGCGCCGCTGCTGCGTACTCTAATCTCCTTCCAGAACCTTCTCGAATATGGTGGAAATTTCTATAGTTTTCTAAATCTTAAATGGTGGTTCGCCAGTTGGTCCATAGATGGCGCTGTGCTACCAGCAACCAACTACTTGCAGGTTTCCCTTCAGACTACCACCAGGTTTAGACCTTTCTTCGTGAGAGGGCGTGGGTGTGCATATAACAATAAGATCAGACTAGGCATTGAAACAGCTGAAAATCGTAATTGTTGCTACCCTTTGTGAAATTCTTGTGAAGCCAGGCCATGAAATCTGAGAAATGTGCGTGGTGACACTGTAACTTTTTAAGAGTATTTTAAAATGACTGCCATACAAAGAATATTTCAATTTTTGACCATTTTTCAAAAAGATTGGTTGTAAAAAAATTAAATTTTTACATGCAAAGAAATTTCAAATATAAAATGTGCTTATACAATTTAAAAGTACCTACATGAAAAAGCGAACAATTTGATGAAATAAAGTTTTTTATGATACATATTTGCCAAAATATTTGAACTTTTGCGTCTTACAATTTTGTTAATAAACAAATCAATCTTTTGACTTGAAATTTGCCCTATTTGTTTACCATAGTTATATTTTCATTTTCGTAAGAGAAATCTGTTAAAATATTATTAGAAGTTGAAAAAATAGTTATTAATAAAGAAACTCGCGGGATATTGCACAACCCGGGCGAAGCCACTTCATATCAATTACACAGTGTTAGAAAATTCCTATCTCTAATTTTAGATAAAGATAGTATTTGTCAAAGTCAAGGTTCTTATTTAATATTTCAGGAACCTTTTAAGTTACAGCTATGAGATTTTGTGCCTTATTTAATATCCGCCAAAGAAGTTTCGGCGAAAATTAATCATAAGAAGTGTATTAAAATTCATAAATTTAATATTTATAAATTGTGAAGGATTGTTCCATATAACACCTGTAAATGATCCTCTAGTACTAACAAAGGTTGCATAGCTTAACAAGACTATTAACAATAAACTTAGAGCAAAATATGCAGTTTCAATAGTATGTGTAATTCCCATTGGCAAATCACAACAATTTACAGATCTAACAGATAACTCTCGCCGCGATAATTACTTGTAAGTGGTAATTAATTGGTCTGGCGAGGCAATTATTTAGTAAATGACAGATCGCTTATTGTGATACAGTAGCACTACAATACTAGGTTCTTAAAATGTAAGGTAGCAAGTCCCATCTGATAAAATGATAAAGATTATTGTTTATTTCCACACTAAAAAAAAGTTATTAATATTTTGCTTAAGAATGAGGAAAAAGTCCAAGAATTTAACGTAATACAGTGTGTACGATTTAATACCGTAACATCCTGTTATATTGAAACGCACTGCCCGATTTATTATTTTTTTTTTGGGGGGGGGGGGGGCGCATAGTACTCGACGAGCTCTATTTGAATGAAACAAAGGTTGTAATATTAGTGTTTTTAATAACATGAACAACATCAAATAATACAACAACAGTCAACACTAATTTAAAAATGATTAAACAACGTAAACAACTGATTGGGGAAAATCGGGAATAGGCCAACAAACGGATGGAATAACACAAAAATCTAACAAAGTATTTCAAATTTTTATGTTCTCAATATAACCTCCTTCACACCTTATGCACTTTTCATACGACGTTTTAAATTTCGACGGGTCCTCATTATTTATTGTGGTGTTATTTCCCTGCACTTTCGTACAACTATTTCTCTCAATTCGTCAACATTTTGTGGTCTCGTGCAGTAAGCTTTTCTTTTAAAATTTCCACATAAAAATCTAAAGGTGATAGATCTGGCGAACGTCGCGGCCAATGAATAAGAGGGCTACTCCATCCTATCCATCTGCTTGGAAAATTTTCATTAAGCCAGCTACGTACAACCACCGAATAATGTATGAAGGAACCATCGGGTTGAAAAATAACTTGTCCGTTTTCTTCCTCATTTAGTACTTCCATAAAATCCCAAAAATCTGTGTTCAAGAAATTAAGAAACCTTTCACTGTTTAATGTATCTTGGAAAAACGCTGGACCAACTATATGATAATTGAAGATCCCAATGCAGATATTAAATTTTTGAGAATATTGACTTTTGAATTTTCAAAGTTGGCGAATGAGTAACAAACACCCTATATGAGGTATCGAGATAAAATTTTTCTACTACGTACTATGCCCTAAAAAAAAAAAAAAATTAAATCGGGCAGCGCGTTCCAAAATAGCAGAGTGTTGCGGTATTAAATCGCACACACTGTATATTTCAAACACAAAAGTTCTTCTTGAGTATGGTTCTCAAAAAGGCAAAGGATAATCCGGTTCCTTTTACATTAAATGTTACAAGCGGAATAGAATCAAACAATTTTGTAGGTGGCATGTTTATGGGTAATTCTAAGACATTTGATACTAGTTGACATGATGTATTGCTAAAATATACAGTGCGTCTCTAAAGAAACGTATAAAATTCAAAACTTTCTGCAGTTTTACGTTCACAAAATACAAAAACATGTGAATTATTTCAGGTTGCTCTATTTACACATAATAAAAAAAAGTTTTTTTTAAACCTCATATAAGTATCTGTGCTGGAAGGGATAGTTTTTTAAACAGGTCAGCCTATATTTTATTCTCAAAATTGATAGCCCTTTTACAAAAGAATTCATTGATATAATGTAGGTATATATGCTTTTCTAAATACAACCTAGGAAAAGTAAGATTTTTTAAAAAAAGCTTGAGATGTACAACAATATTAAACGAGATCCACAATAACTTAATTTTTCATTACAATAAATGTTCAAAATATGCACCGTTAATATATTTTCAGTCATATCTGGTATTATGTTTTGTATTTCATCTCGGATTCGTAGTCTTAATCCATCTATTGTAACTGGTATATTCACTTAACTTAGTTTTTAAGATAGCCTCATATGAAAAATCCAATGGAGTTAAATTAGGCGAACGTGGTGGCCACTGACCATTCAGATCTCTGGAATTATTTCACTGACATAACTTCTTACGGCAAGTTCATATTTGGTGAAGCGTAATCGTGCTGAAATTAAATATTGCTAGCAGATATAATCTGATCATTATAATTAGGAAAATAATTTGCAAAGGCTGCAACAACTTCTGCACGTAAAAAATCTAAGTAAATATTGGCCGTCAAATTGCAATCGAAAAAATAAGGGCCCACTATTCTATTTGCGATCAGGCCAATCCAAACGTTTACCTTCTGTATGATCTTCTTTTATTCAGTGGGGATTTCCGAGGCCTCAGAATCGTAAATTCTGTTCTATTGAGGCAAAACTTAGCTTTGTCAGAAAACAGAATACAATTATCGAGGTTAGGCTCCCTTTGAAACAAATTCATCATCATTAAATCCCAATCTTCTGTCAGTATCGACTGATCATAGTTCTTGGACTATATTAACGTTATATGGATGCCATTTTTTATTTCATATAGTTCGGTGAACTTGGCTATATTAAAATTGTCTGCAATTGAACTAACTCAATAATGGTCTCAGTTAGCGCCAACATCGCATACTGCTTGTCATGTATTATTTAAAACACAAAGCTTATATCCTTTTTCTTATACTATTTAGACAGTTTGAAGCAGAACTATTATTGATAGTTGTTTTTAAGTAAACTCTATTCTTAAATGTATCAAATTACTATATTTAAAATTCTCTACAATTGTTTCGACTTTTTAGGCCTTTATCAATAGTACAAAGTGTATACTAAAGTGACAAAGGTGGTTATCCTAAATATATACCTAAAGGCATTCTTGACTTAAACTTTAGTTATGGGAATTTTTCGGGTAGAAATAACGTAATTATGTAAATCAACGAATAATTGTTAACATTTTATTTAGTATAGAAGTATTTAAGAAGTTTAGCTGATCATTCGTGGTACCAGGATTGTTTTTAATGAATTTTTTAATTTCTAGTTTTTCAAGAAGATTTAAACGCTTCCCTTTGCCTTCTGTATGAAGTATTTTTTTTTACTTTACATTTATTTAATGTCGGTCTATTTCCGCTACTGAGGCCTATCACTGACGCCTGTAGACGAGCTACCCCCAACCAGGAATTTTGCCTAACCTCTTCCCTTAAGAAGAGTAGGGACCTTTTACTTGCCTAACATTTAATAGACACGGGACTGACGGCTTTACATCTCCTCCGAAGGATGGTATATTCCCTATACAATCCTCGCCTAAGGTTGTATAGCTTCCGCGTATACACTGATATACAAGCCGCTGGAAGATATGTGAGACGAGGACACGGTCTTCGTTGAAACGGTCGCCCATCCAAGTAGAAGTAAATTTATGTTAATTGTGTCTATGAAATGGTTATTTTCAGTGCAGTGTGTTGACATTCCCATATTTTTATTGTTATTTAAAATTGATTGTTTATGTTATTTTACTGGTCTGGTCGATAGCCGAGTGGATTAAGGCGCGAGGTGGCAATCGCGATTAATCATACGAACATCGCACCACCGGGTTCGAATCCTGGCTCCGGCACTGTCGGAGGAAATGGTTGTATGTCCGCGTTTTTTCAATGTGTAACCTCCTTCCGCACAAGCCTCTGGCTTCTGGAATTGGGGGTTGTGTAATTTCTGTGGTGATTTATTACCCTCTTCTCAATGCTCCTACCACTCTGACCTATATAGACGGCATTACAATCTTTACATTTGATTTCATATACACCAGATTTATTAAGATTAGTTCATTTTCCCTTATTATTGGCCAATATTTTTCCTAAATTCGTTTTATTCACACTTATTGTAGAGATACCTAAATTATTTAATGTTCTAGAAATTTTTCCACTATATTTTGGGATATAATTAATAAAACTATATCTTGTTGAAACGGTAGGTGCTATTGGGCTCGTTCTGGTAAAGAGATTGACCAGCTATCTTGACAGGCATTCACTTATCAGTCCTGATCAGTTTGGTTTTCGCTCCGGGCGTTCGACCTCCCAAGTTGTTCTTAGGGTTGTGAGCAATATAGTTGAGGGTGTTGAGGCAGGTCTTCACACAGTTATCTCACTGTGTGATCTCTCCAAGGCCTTCGACTGTGTCTCTCACGACATACTAATAAAAAAGTTATGATTATGTGGTATTAGAGGATTACCTCTTACCCTTTTTGAGTCATACTTAAAAAATCGTAAACAGTGTGTATGTAAACAAACAATAATAATTCTGATTTTCTAAATGTCACGCACGGGGTACCTCAAGGTTCTGTCTTGGGACCCCTACTGTTCGTACTTTATGTCAATGACCTTTCTCAATGTATGGATCCCATCAAGACTATTCTGTTTGCAGATGACACCACGCTTCTGTGTTTTGATAAAAACATAAACAATTTGTTAGATCTCTCATCATCACACGAAAAACTAGCTCAAAATTGGTTTACATCAAATAAGCTAACGTTCAACCATGGGAAAACGCAAAAGCTCACCATATCTTCAAACAGACATCTAACTACGGATGCCTCTGTAAAACTCCTAGGTATTTATCTGGACGATAACCTTAACTGGTCACATCATATAGAACAACTAAATTTGAAGCTCGCTAGCACTACTTTTCCTTTCAGAAAATTAAAAGCTTTTATTAATTTTAACGTACTGAAAAATACTTATCTTTCCCTTTTTCATTCAAAACTATATTATGCAGTTGTCTTGTGGGGAAACTCCTCACATGCAATAAAAGCCTTTCGGCAACAAAAGAAAATTGTAAGAATTCTTGAAAATGTCAACTTTAGAGAACACTGTCAATATATATTTATTAAAGAAGGCATTATGCCTCTTCCGTCACTCTACATATATTACAGCTTGATCAAAATTCATGAGAGCGTCTACAATTTCTCTACCCACTCTGATTACCACCAACACAATACTTGTTCTGCAGGCCTTCTTATGAATCCACGTTACCGTTTAGCAGTTAGTAAAAAAAACTCCCTCAATTTAAACCTTTTCAATCATTTGCCTACACAAATCAAGCAGTTAAATCTAGTTGGTTTTAAGTCAAAAATTAAAAAATGTATCCTAAAATACTGTTTTTATTCTGTTGATGAATATTTACGAACTCCATACATACAGTGGCCTTATTAAGCATGAATGTTCTATGCATTTACTTGCAGAATATTTGTTACTTTATTTCATCTTCTCTTATTTGTTTTGTTTTTATTCAATACTTGTATGTTTGTTACCACTATTTGTCTATTTGTCATATACATAAAAATATTGTGATATACTTAATGTTAAGACATTATTTTAATTCGATTGTTTCTGTTAATTGCCAACTGGTAACTAACCAGATCCATGTATTCTGTTGACTTGCTACAAATATTGTAAAAAATGTGAATGTAGTCAAATAAATTTATCTATCTATGTAGAAGATATTTTTTTCATATCTACGATTTTTTCCTTTGTTTAGATTATGCAAAAGTTTAAAACTACTACCGTTAAAAAAGTGATATTGCTCAATGCAATGTACGGCGAAACCAGTTGATTTTTTATTGTCTAAAATAGACTTTCTGTGTTCTCTTAACCTCACATCTATGCTGCGGCCACTCTGACCTATATATACGGCTTCACAGTCGTCACACTTTATTTCATATACCCCCGACTTTTTCCTGTCTTTTCTTTATTATTAACCAACAAGCAACCTAAATTATTTCTATTCGTTGATATTGTATTAATACCTAATTTATTTAATCTACTACATACTGAGTTGCTAACCTTATTTACATAATTTATACAATGCCATTTTTTGTTTTCGATATTTGGTAAAAATGTTTTTGTAATAATTTTCTTTGTTTATTTTTTATTAATTTGTCAATAAGTAACTCATTACAGCCATTACTTAGAGTGTTAGATTTAAGACAGAACCACGACGTCCAATAGATACCATCTAGAGCCAGCAGTTAAGCAAAAGATATTAGTAAGTATAAATTTTGTATTTTTTTTATCGAACCTTTTAGCTGAACACATTATTATAAATTTTTTAAAGAGTAGCAAAAATTCCCTCAGACACATTAACATGGATCGTTAATAATGTAACAGTAACTGTCAAGTCATTTTCCTCAAAGAAGAACGGCCCAAAAATTCAAAAGGCGGATAATGCATACCACACAGTAATCTTTTATTATGACGCGCTACTTCGTGCAATTGCAGAACATTTTCCATTGTCCAATAGCGAAAGTTCTGTTTGTTAACATATCCGGAAAGATGAAAGTGAGCTTAATCTGACATCAGCAAGCGTGTTCCAAAATCTTGAGGCAGAAGCTTTTGTACAACTTGAATTTTATAGGGATGGAAGTGTGTAATTCTGCCATACTTGTTACTTTAAAACAGTATAATCCGATATTTTACTTGAATTCTCTTTGCATGTCAAAATGTAATTTGTTTATAACCAATGTTTTTTAGACGCAAAAATAGAAAAAAAAATTTCTCGGTTATTTTTTAGTGTCCTTAAAATGCTACAATTTCAGTCATCATGCACATTTCTCGGCATTGGTGGCAGGATTTCACAGGGGCGTACAGTTCTAGCAACAATTACGATTTTCAGCTGCTTCAGTGTCTATTCTGATTTTAAATTTTAATTGAAAATAGTACCTTGTAAAACCTACGTTGTCCCTAAGTCTCATTGCACTTTGTTCATTTTCTTCAAAGAAATAGTAATTTATTTAAAATTACCTAATTCTGCAATTTTTCATTTTTAAAAATCATCTTCATAGAAAGGATACAATTTTTCAATACCAATATATAATTTCTCACATTACACGAAAAATGCAATGATTGACGCGTTCTAACTTTTTATCTTTTACAGGAATTTCACAACTTTCAGATAGCAAGACAGCTTTTCAGGTTTTTACTTGTCATCCTGGATTTAATCTATTTAGATAGGTAATGTAATTGTGTCTGTTAAGTGTCTGATAACTTGGTATTTAATATACCTCTTAACGTAGGACATGCATTTAGCCACGTACGTCAAGAGGCTCCCTTAATTATTAATAAATTAATCAAAATGGACAAAAGACAAAAAAATAGATAAAAAACTATCTAAGATTATGAAGATTTAAAATATTACTACATATCATACTAAAGTATAAAGCGATTATACGGAAGTCAATCTTCAACCAATCATGTTTTTATATTGATATTTGTTAATTTAATCTAGTATATCTACATGTGTCTTATATTACTGTGTGAAATCTTTTCTTACACTTATTAGTGTAATTTTTTTATCTACATGTGTTTGCTTTTACATACTTGATTGTTGTATGTTATAAATTTGTGTAAATACTGCAACGTAAAATACACCAATAAATACTTATCTGTTGATCTATCTACACTAAACAAAAATGTATGAGTTAATAATATTCACCTTTTTCGAGGAGCTATTTATTTATAATCTGATATTACACTGAAAGTTGATCCGATAGTAGCGCTTATAACCCAGGAGCACGCGCCAAAAAAGTGCAAGAGTGTTGGAAAGGCTGATTTTCAGATTGAATTGTACTTTGGTCATAGAAAGCCACTGTAGAGTCAGCACGTCAGGACACCGCTGGGGCGCTAGGAAAGTTGTAAAATTTATTAGTATCCCCAAAATGTTTTGGAAAGACTCAACATTCATCTATAAGTAGTTGATGCAATAATAAACTCAAAAGAAATAGCCAGACAACATAATAATCGAACGCATGGGGTCTTCACCACTGTATACGTGTTGCAAAAATAAATTCAATGCAAATGACTTGGAAAAGTTGAAATTCAGCCACATGTTAGTTAATATAACTAAATTCATGAAATCAACAGTCAGACTTAATTTTCATAGAACCCACTCAGTCAGCAATAAATAGAAGTTAGGATAACAAGCGCGCGCGGCTAGTTTTTGGAAAAAAATATAGGAAAGTTTCCAAGTCATGATGTAAAATGTGTAACTTTTAGTCAACTGGTACTTTCAAACTATGAAAGAAGTTTCAACTTTGATCGTTTATTTGATGGGAAAAATTTTCGATTTAAGCAATTTCCTAAGATGTGTACCCGAAATTTGATGAAATTCCGTAGAAAAGTGAATTCACGGAGATACTACTTTAAGTTTGAAAGTAAAAACTATAAAATAAATAAATAAATAGCTACACTCAACAAAAACAATATATAATAAACATTAATTTAGTAAGTCTAAAGTAAAATAATCAAAATAAAAACATTTCTTAATATATTCTTTCCTATTATTTGGATTTTCCACCACATGTATAATTATCCTCTTCAAAAACAAATCACCAAATCTACAAAATAACAGAATTATTGGAAAAAAGCCTCTGCGCCCGTGACGTTTACGTCAAAGGAATAGTCAGAGGTTATGTTTTGAAAATAATATAAATCGTAATAAAAGCAGAAATAATGTATTTTGCTGACGTTTCGGAAAGTAGTCTCTTTCCGTTTTCAAAGCGTTTTTTTGGAAGAACTCTTATTTTGCTGTGTATGTCAAATACACAGCTTTAAGATTCTGTTTATGTTATTTCCATAGATACTTACTACTTACACAGAACATAGAACTGATGATATTTTCTTTCAGATAATGTTGAGTTTGTTAAGTTCTTCTTTTAACATTGGTATCTTCTTCTTTTGTTAAAATTTTTGCCGAGTCCCAGTTTATTCTATGTTCGTTTTCCCAAGCATGTTCACAAATCTTTGATTTCTGAATGTAATTCTTTCTAATGTGATTCTTGTGCTCATCCAATCTCACACTGAAAGGTCTGGATGACTCACCCACATAACATTTATCGCATTCGCACGGGATATTGTAAATACAGTTTTTTGAATTCTGCTCCCTGTTTATTGGTTTTGTTTTTGTTAAAATAGATCTTAAAGTGTTCCCCATTTGAAATATCGTCCTAACATCAAATTTATCACCTATGCGGCGTAGCTTTTCCGATAGTCCGTATACATAAGGAATTATTGCTGTATAATGACGTTCAGGTTTTTGTCGTACCTGATTGTCCCTATTTTCAACATTTATGAAAACACTATCAACAAAGGCTTCAGGATATTGATTTTGTACTAGAACCTCTTTGATAATTTTTTTCTCGTTATTTAATATTTCATTATTAGATGAAATTATTTTAGCCCTATCGTATATCGTTTAGCCCAGATCTTTCAGTGTGAGGTTGGATGAGCATAAGAAGAATGCCCCAAATAACTTTCAGACAATATTTCTTAAAATGTTACAAATAAAATAATCGAATTTTTATTTATTTTCATTAAAATTGAACGTTTTAAATCCAATTGATTTCATTCGGCTGTAAAATAAATTTGAAAATAGTGAAACAATTGCAGACTCATATGTAATTATCATAAGCCGCGCGCGCTTGTTATCGAATTTTGATTGATTGCTGACTGAGTGGATTCTATGAAAATTATGTTTGACTGTTGATATCATGACTTTAATTATATAAACTATCGCATGGCTGAATTTCAACTTTTTCAAATCATTTGCATTGAATTTATTTTTGCAATAGGTATATAGTATAATACAACGTTTCCCTGCAGATAAAAGAAATAAAAAGTTTACGAGCTCATTATTATCAACAAAACAAGCCGACGCACATTAAAAAGTTATAAAGATAATCGAACCGAACTTAAAATTGGTGTGTATTAGAATGTACGTATTAATAATACTAGACCGTGACACGCTGTTAAAACTGAACGACTAAGTTGCTGATCTAAATATTTCAAGTGCGTACCTGGACGCAATTACTTTTGTGACTAGTTTAAAGGCATTTTAACAAGGTCGTAAAGTTTGACGTATACGGACAGTGGCTTTCTATGGCCAAAGTACAATTCAGTTTTAAAATATCAGCCTTTTCAAAACTCTTGCATTTTTGACGCGAGCTCTACGACTATTAGAAAAGTTGCTAAATCTGAATGTAAAACTGTAAATATTACTGTTTGTAGTAAGAATAGAGGAACAAGAGAACATTTACAATATACGGATCGGATATTAGAGTGGCCATATTGAAGAGAGAGTGCCTCTACGGGACAAAAATATTAAAATTAAAAAAGAAATATCAAACAATATAATTATTAAGTTCCATAAAATAATGATTCTGAAGATTTTATGCGTTTCAGACTTCACTTTCAGGAGCATATAAATCAAACTTAAGTAATGTAAAAGTTAACAAATGATTTTAAATAATTTTGGTCATATACCAGGTGACTCAACCGATAGGGACAGGCTTGTAACTTTTGAAAGGGCGAATGGATTTTTTTCAAATTTGGTGTAGTGATATGGGATGAAATTTCCAATTTGAAATTCAAAATAACATCTGAGGGTCAGATGTCAGATGATATTTGATTTTACTGATATACTTGTTAAATTTGACTCCCACTTACAAGACATATTAAAATATTCAATATAATGGTTTCTACTCAAACACATATGTACTCAAACACAAACTCTGGCGTACTTCAGGAATCGAATTTGGGTTCGCTTTTATTTTCGGCATTTATCAATGATTTATATGACACATTGAATTACAACAAGCTTCTCTGCTAATGGCTTAAAATGATTTAGCGAAGTTGCTACCGTAGATGTTGCAATTTCCTTGGTACTTGAAAATAGCAATATTCATTCCACTGGCAATTTGGTTTTTAAGTTTATTTTAAGTATGCTATATAAGGTGTTTCAAAGTTAAAGGTACATAAGTTACTTATGGATAGAGGGCACTTTGGCGGTTCCAAATTACCCGACATTAATCCATCCATCGTCCTTCCTTACCGAGATACAGGATATTTTATTGATTTTGGCCAAATCTTTCTTTGGTCAGAACTATTGAACCACCCTGAATAATCGGTTCATACTTAGAATATATGTTTCACTTATTTTAATTGATAGAGCTTCATAATAAACCAAAATAAAAATCCAGGTCCGGCTTAATAAAAACCTGCCAATATGTTGTATGTCAAAATCAACACCCTGTATGACAAAAGTTTGTAGATCTGTTTCGACATTCGAAAAGAGCGGATAAAATTGAATAGAGTAGCGCTTAATTTGTTTGCGCATTTCATTCATCAGCCTTGAACACTTGCCGTAAATTCAATTTCATTAAAATGGTCGAGACAATTGGAACTTGAATATCTATTTCAGGGTTTAATTAACAAAAAAATTTAACTTGCAGCAGTGACAATTGTTACACTTCTAGACTAGGTAAGAGAACTATTGTAAAATAATTTTAAAAACAAGGTAGTTCACCTGATAATCAATCTATTAAATGGTTGTTGAAAACACCGCACCAAATACATACATATTAACAGCAAATGGATGTTGGGATTTAGTCTGTCTTACAGCATGTGAATTGTTTCCTGTCCAAATATGTGAATTTCTTAAATTATAAACACCATCTCTTGTAAATTGTGTCTCATCTGTAAACAGACATCTATTAAGAATTTTTCGATTCCGAATAATCCATTTATAATGCAGTCAAGATATTATTTGAAGTGGAACTTTTTCCATAAGCAAGTTTATGGTTGGACCTTGTTGGGGAGGTGCTAAGGACTATCCAAAAGAATTTTGTACTTCAAAGACCCTGTGCTTCAATTGTTATTAACAGTTTAATTTCTTTAACCGCGTTTTTCAACCTAAGAATGTGAATAACTGGAGATATATAGGTCCGATCGGGACAATATAAAAGAAACAAAATCTTTGTAATTAAATTTAATTGAGCATCAAATAAGGCAGCATTTAGCTGTAGAAGAGAATATACTAAATATTTGTTGCAAATAATCAAAAAATTAGCACTAAAAGAGTGGGTTATGCTTTAAGTGCTCTATGTGCATGTGTTTGGAGAACACTAAAGAAAAAATCATCTCTATCCATTTCATGTTCAACAGGTTCAGAGGTTAGAGGAAGGCGATGAAGTTCATCGGTTAAATTTTAGTAACTGGATTATTCGGAATCGAAGAATTCTTAATAGATGTGTGTTTACAGATGAGGCACATGAAATTCACATATTTGGACAGAAGAGAATCCACATGCTGTAAGACAGAATAAATCCCAACATCGATTTGCTGTTAATATTTCAACAATCACTTGATTGGGCCACATATTCTCCCTGGTAGATTATTAGGTGAACTTTATTTAGACATTTTGCAAATTTTTTTACCCGTGTTACTGGAAAATGAAAATATTGCGGGAGCATGATGGCGCCCCATTTTAGGAATATTTTGAGAAATTTCCTAAATGACAATTTTGAAAATATGTAGATGGATCGATATGGACCTCATCATTGGCCTTCAAGGTCACCGGATTTCAATCCTGCTGATTATTATCTTTGGGAACATTTAAAAGCAAAGGTATATGACGTAGCTATTAATAGTAGAGAGGAACTTCAGGAACGCGTTAATAACGCTTGCGTAAAAGTCAGAAATAATCCAGGTATGATTAGACGTACAATTAGAAATATTACTACCAGAACAAGGAAATGTATTCAACGAAATGGAAGCCACTTTGAACAATTATTTATTACTTTTACTTATTTATTATTATTGTACATACATAAATAATATTTTTTTTAAATGTAGACTAACAAAATTAAGTAGTATTTTGATTTATGTGTGCAAATCTACATTGTTTCTAAAATTATTTCACAATAGTTCACTTACCTAGTCTAGAAGTGTAAGAATTGTCACTGCTGCAAGTTAAATTTTTTCGCTAATTAAACTCTGAAATAAATATTCAAGTTCCAACTGTCTCGACCATTTTAATGAAATTGGATTTACGGCAAGTAATCAAGGTTGATGAATGAAATGCGAAAAGAAATTAAGTGAGCTACTCTATCCAATTTTTTTCGCTCTTTTCGAATATCGAAACAGACCTACAAAATTTTGTCATACAGGGTGTCGATTTTGACATACAACATATTGTCAGTTTTTTATTAAGCCGGACCTGGATTTCTATTTTGGTTTATTATGAAGTTCTACCAAGTGATATAAGTGAAACATATAGGTAAAGCAGGATGTAGCAGAAGTGAAGTCGGTTAAGAAGGTAGAGGTTCCGAAGGATTAGGCAAAGGAAGCTGCAAGGGAGGAACCACTGAATGACGAAAAGACTGAACCACCACTACTGAAGGCAAAAGAAAAAGAAATCCGCCCGGAATGGAAGGACGTTTCTAGCAACAGTGTTGGACTAAAGGCTTATGGGATTCCCTAAGGTATGAAGATGAATTATTACGGAGAGCGTAGTAGAGCCCATGTGGGAAGGAAGTTACCATGCGTTTGGTGATATCTAGGTGCCGAGTACTGAAAGTATCTCGGGAAGTACACGAAGGAATATCTGGAGAGCATTTTAGTGAAAATACTCGTCAGGATGTAGGTGCTTGTTATCGTAAATGCAAGGTTCGCGCGGAAGCGGCCATCAAGGAGTTACCTACAGGGGTGGTGACCGAATGAAGGCACGTGCTCAATATGACCGTAACGTCAGTTCAGAACGATTCAAAGTGGGGGACTTAGTTTGACTATATAACCCACAGCGAAAGAGGAGAAGATCTCCAAAGCTTCATCCACCGTGGGAAAGGCCGTATTCTGTCATCACCCCGATTAATGACGTTGTTTATCGGATTCAACGAAATAAGAAGTCCAAGATGAAAATCGTACACTTGGACAGACTGGCGAAGTATGTTGGGGATTTTGAATTGCTTGATCGGGACGTTCAGGCTTAAGGATGGAGCAGTGTTATGTGCTACCCTTTAAAGGAGAGAGGTATAATGAATCCCAGGTAGCAGAGTAAAAGGAAGCTTGCGTAGTTGGCTACTGGTTAAGCGGCGCCATCCCTGGGTCAACTGGCGAACTACCATTACAACAGATCGAGAATAAAGCGCTACGGGTATATCAAATCAATTTTTTTCAAATCAAATCATATTTTATTCACGTTATCATATATAATATTTTACAAAGATGCAAATATTGTGTATTAGATAAAGTTAATAATTATATTAATAAATAAATGCAAACAGTCGTGCACTCTAAATATGTCTCTAATGCGAATCACAAAACATTTTTGTGTTATGCATGGCCTTCTAAAATAATTTTTGACGTGTACTTACTGTACTATTTGTATAAATTATTAAAATATTATCTTATAGTTGGAAACTATTAAAATTAATTTAATTATAAAAGAGAAAGCATACGTTCCTTTCTTTTTATTATATAATAATAATTAGTATAGGGCTATGAAAAAGTTAGTTTTTATAAAAGAAAAAATTATATTCTATTTTAGATCTATTTCTTTCGGTTGCAATCAGTCTAATTTTAAGAGACAGGATATTATAAAACTGAGGAGCAAAATAGGTTATATACCTTTGAGTGTGTGATTTTATTTGAAATGGAACTTTTAGTGATTTGTTAATTATCATTCTAGTTTCATAATTTATGAATGACAGATTGATATAAATGTTTATTTTTAGCTGTAAAATTTAAACAACTATAGACATATAGACTTCTAATATTCATTATATTTATATTATTCTTGTATAGTTCGTTAGTGGAGTACATTTTATCTTTCTTAAAAAATATTTTTATTATAGTATTTTGACACACAGCATTATGTAATGAATTGTTTTATAATCGACCCCAAATTTGAATGCAGTATTTTAATATAGACTCAACTAACGCGTTGTATAAAACCATTAACAATTTATTATTTACGACGAATCTTAATTGACAAAATTTATGAAATAGTTTACGAATTTTTGTTGCTATAAAATTACTATGATCATTCCAACTCAGATGCCGACCATTAATAACTCCTAAATATTTAGTAGATTTTGCCTTTTTTATTTCATTGCAGTTGCAATTGATACCAGCAGTTGAGGTGGAAAAAGCTATAAATGTTGTTTTTTTGATATTTAAACGAAATAAACTAAAATCCAGCGAATCTTGTATCGACTGGAGACCTGCTTCAGCTTTCTCGTATACTTCTGTCCAATTCTGTAAATAAAATAGCGGTGTCATCTGCACATGAGATTACAATTTCATTATTTGGTATGTTTCCAATTTCGTTAATATATATATACCGGGTGTTAGAAAAGTATTGGAACGGTGGAAAATCTCGAACAGTTTGCATCAAACCGAAAAATAAAAAAATACGTGTCAAAAATTTTTCAAAAAACTATCTACTGATACCAAAATGACCACATGACTATCCAATGACATTGGATTCGACTCTCCCATCCCTTACCCAGTGGGTGGGACAGGGGGCAACTTTGAAATTTGTAATGAAAATCCCTATTTTTTATCGCGGACTCGGATTCTACGGCCAAAAATACGTGCATTTTATATCGGTCATTTTTTTCGATTCTCGCAAGGTGTTGCTGCAATCGCACAAAATTGAAATAAACCTTAAGCGTCCATAAGTTTGTAAATATTTACAAACTATAGCTACTCGCGTTGACAAAAAAACATTCAGTTAAAAAAACAATATCTGTGATATCTTGGTTTTTATGAATGTTTTTTTTAAAGTGTTCTTAATATCAGTATTTGTTTTGTGAAATTTCTACAAGAACGTTCAGTTCCTTCCAACTTTTGTAGAGGCAGGAGCACACTTTTGTACGGAAAAAATTATTTCATTTTTCATTAGTTCTCGCATTTTTTTCTGCATAATGGCTACTTTAACAGAGGAAGAGAGATTCTCTCTTTTAATGACGCGAGGGTGGAGCGATAAAGAAAGGTCCTATGATGAAGTTATGATTTTATTCAACGAAACTTTCCGTGTAGATCAAGTGGGAATTTCGAAATCTACTGTGTCCCGTACCATCAAACGATTCCTAGACATAAAGACAAATAAAAATCGCCCAAAATCTGTAAGACCAAGATCTGAAACATCGGAAGCTCGACAAATGGAAGTGGCCCAGGCATTTGTTGAAAATCGAAGGTTATCAATCGGAAAAGCCAGTCAACAGCTTGATATGAGTGCATTTTCAGTTCATAAGAATTTGAAACTTCTGAAATTTCATCCGTACAAAATTCACCTTCATCAAGAGTTAAATGAAGATGATTTTGATCGGCGACTTGAATTTAGTGAATTAATGATGGAAAGGAGTAATCAAAACCCAAATTTTTTGTCATCTCTACTTGTCTTCTCAGATGAAGCAACTTTCGAACCCAGTGAAAAAGTTAATCGCCATAATTTCAGATATTGGAGTGACGAAAACCCTCACTGGATGCTTGAAACACACGCGCAGTATCCACAGAAATTAAATGTTTGGGCAGGAGTTTTCAGGGATCGAATCATAGGACCGTTTTTCATAGATGGAAATTTGAATGGAGAAAAATACCTGGAAACGTTGACAAATCAAATAGTTCCCGCAATACAAGAGATTGCTGGTGATGAGTTCGATAATGTTTGGTTCCTGCATGATGGGGCTCCTCCACACTATCGGGATATTGTTAGGGACTATTTGAATGGTACTTTCGAAAATCGATGGATAGGTCGAAGAGGAACTATTTAATGGTCAGCAAGATCTCCCGACCTCGCGCCACTTGATTATTTTGTTTGGGGCTACGTGAAGGGTAAGGTTTATTTCACTAAACCTCGTGATTTGGAAGAGCTGAGGTAACGCATAATAAACATTTTTGCAGAAATACCACCTCAAATAATAAGAAGTGCTATTGAAAATTTTTACTTTCGTCTCGGACAATGTCAAGAAGTCAATGGGCACCATTTTGAACACCTGCTATAATCTTGAAATTAAAACCTGCTAGTGTAGCAGTTAAGCTGTAAACTAATTGCCTCAACGGGCCGAAATCCTCACCTTGCCTTAAATGGCTGAGGTACCTCCTTGCCTTCACTGGCTGGTATCAAGAACTTGTCTGAAGTGGCTGAATTAAGAGGTAAAACCACTGTTAGTTTTTTAAATCGAGTTTTTTACTGCCCTGTAAAAAATGTAAATTGAAAATTACTAGCTGCTAATAAATTTACAGAATGTTAATAGTTGTAATTTCCGCACGACCGTATAAACTCACTGTTTTCAAAACAGATCGGGAAATCATTAACTCTGAGATCAGTAGTTTTACTTTTCGTATTTTTTTAAGTATGCGTTCAAAACTTTCATGTTTCCACTCAATTTTTTGCGATTGCAGCGACACCTTGCGAGAATCGAAAAAAATACCAGATATAAAATTCACGTATTTTTGGCCGTAGAATCCGAAACCGCTATAAAAAATAGGGATTTCCATTTGAAATTTTAAAGTTGCCCCTCACCTCACCCACGGGGTGGTGGGTGTGGACGTCATTTTGGTATCAGTAGATAGTTTTTTGAAAAATTTTTGACACGTATTTTTTTATTTTTCGATTTGATGCAAACTGTTCGAGATTTTCCACCGTTCCCATACTTTTCGAACACTCGATGTCGATGGTCGACTCCTCCAGGAGTCACGGTTGTCTAAACGTCGTTTCGGCAAAATCTCATCTGCCATCTTCAGGTTCTCACTGAAAGCTGCCTACTGCTGCTCCTCGTTGCTCGAACTGAACTCGAACAGTTGCTTTTTCCGTATTATCCGTAATAAGAATATTACTTTGCTTAATACTATTTAGTTTTTTATTATTTTTTTTACCATTTGTAATCTTACCAACAAATCCTCCATATCTGTTTATAATTATTACTAGTTTGTTCAATTTTTATTTTATAATAGTTATTTTTTGTCTGCTGTAGCAAAATATTCAATTTATTTCTATATTGTTTGATGGCTTCCTCTGTTCCAGTCCTTAATATATTTTTTTTATCTGATTTCTACATCTTATAGAGTATATTATCCAAATGTAATCCACGGTTTGATTTTTTAAAATTATTTTTTATCGTATTGTTTTTGTTGCTACATTTGCAAATGTTTTAAGTTTATTTATAAATGCCGTGTATGTTTGTTCAGCACCATTACACTGTATCACTTCTTTCCATTCTTCTTTTGCTAGTACCTGATGCAGCTTTTTATAATTCATACTTTTAATAGTTCTCCGGTTGGTTTGTATCATGTTTTTTATTATATTAGTGAACTCATTAGAATGGATGGATAGTAATACCATGTAATGGTCTGTGATAGATATAAGGAGTGGATCCCCTTCCCGCGCACGGAGTTTTGTTTTATATTAGATGAACAAGTGAACAGATAAAATAAGAACAGTATTAAGTTGTGAATTATATGTGTCTATAGTTGTAATTAGTGTGTTATTATAACGATTATTTAATAATAAATAAATAAATAAACAACACAGAAATTAGACAACCCCCCGATTTCAGAAGCCACACATTGAAAAAACGAGGACATACAACCATTTCCTCCGACAGTGCCAAAGCCAGGATTCGAACCCGGTGGTGCGATGTCCATGTAATTAATCGCGATTGCCGCCTCGCGCCTTAACTCATTCGGCTATCGACCAGACGTGTAATTAAATATTAAATAAATTAATGGTTAGTGAAAATTCTTGTTGCAATTATTTGAACCTACGCTTGGAAGTGTTTACTGAAAATTCTAAACACATAGCAATACTATTTGTTAAATACCTTCAAGGCGTTTTCCATTGAGCTATTTTCCATTACGTCATTCATTTATTGCCGTAATATTCTTTACTGCCGCAATAGGATAGCCTGTAATAACTATCGAAATAAATTTTAAAAAAATAGAATGAATCCTAGTATAAGTTAATAAGTATAATATAATAAGTTAATTTTAGCTTGTGATATCTATTATAACGGCTGTAAAGGTTACTTTCCCAATTAACACATTATGCATAATTTAATAATTGATCATAATTTAGATAAATCAATTGATTTAATTATTGTACGCACGTTTCCGCAATAAATAAAGAGATATGAGAACAATGATTACATGAAATTATAGCCATTTTATTCTTCTACATCTGTAAAGTTCTGAAATTCTATATTTAACGATCATTTGTCATTCTGAAAATAATATAATCATAAAATATTTAAGTGGTTCGTTTTTCTAGATTTTTATATAATATTGGAATTAAACTGTTGGCAAAGCGACAGATTCGACAGTTCAGTGGGTTGGTGTGTCTAACTTTCTCTTTGAGCATACCTAGCGAAGTGGATTCGAGCCCCATCTACTACAAAGTCTAGAAATATAAATTATTCCTATAAAGTGGTTCGGATTCCACTATAAACTGTAGGTCCCCGTCTCCATCTGGGACAAATCTAGATCTCCTGGGCTTAATGGGGGTCATTCAGGAGACCTGGAAGTCTGTTAACAAAACATTTACCGTTTTAATCATAAGATAAGCAATTGGACATAGTAAAGCGAAAAATTGAAATAAGTAAAAATAGAAATAATTCAAAAGTGCTATGGAACACTATGAAAGGTTTAAGTTGAGGCAAAAGCAGCGAAAAAGAAACGAAAGAAATAAAAAATAAAAAAATTAAAACTATGAAATTACTTCAAATGGAAAAGACATTGCTAACTTGTTTGTAAATTTCTTTACTGATACAGGCAAAAAGACAAAATAAAAAGAGAAAGAAGTAGGTCATGAACGGTAAATACAAAATCTTAAAAAAGAAACTGAAAAAGAAGTAATAGAATTTATACTGAATTGAAAACCTCATAAAGCACTCGGTATTAACGGAACAAATTCGAGTACACTAAAAACAACATTACGCCATATTACCAAACCAATATGTTTTATAATGAATAAAATAACAAACAATGGAATTTTCCCAGAACATTTAAAACCTTCATTTAGGAGTGGCGATAGACTGGAGTGTTCAAATTATCGACCAATTTCGTTACTTTCTAATACAGCAAAAATTGTTGAAAAAATTATAATAGTGAGAATGACTGACTATTTAGAAAAGTATGATATATTAAATAATGCCAGTATGATTTCAGGCAGGCCAGATCTACCGAAAATGCATTAGTTTTTTAATAAAAAAATTACTTATATAAAGCTATAGAAAAGTGTAAGTCAACAATGTGTATCTTTATAGATTTGGCTAAATCTTTTGAAACTACTAGCCACCCCAAACTGCTCAAGCCTCTTGAATCGATAGGCTTTCAAGGTACAGCGCTTGACTCTTATGCAAAGTTATTTATCCGAAAGAAAACAACAAGTAACGATATAAAAATCCAAGTAAAATGAGAGAAGTTGAATATGGGGTGCCACAAGGAACAGTACTCCGGGATTTACTGTACAGTGCGTATAAAAACCTGTTTGTAATGCAAAATACTATTACAATGACTGGTGGTCGAGAGGTGAGCGCACTTGCCCCTCAACTAAAAGTTCCGGGTTCGATCCCCGGCCGTGGCAGTGGAAAATACCTTTAGAGGAATTTTTTCACTATACACGGATATTGGGTGTGTGTCTCTTGTCTCTAAAATGTGTAGCCGCCTCCCACACAAGGCTCTCCTAGAGCCTTCCGGGATAAAGGGGGTCGTAATTACCTGTGGTGTTATTATTATTAATGCAGGCGAGGTAAAACAGGATAGAAGAAAAACCTCACCTCCTACAGCCAGTGAAAATTGTTACCTTGCGTACAATATTTTATTTGTTATTTATTTGTACAGAACTTTTTAATAAAAACTATAACTAAATCCTAACACTTTCAACAAGTGTGACTTCTCTTCTTCTTTCTTGATTTTAGCGAATCGCCAGTTTTATTATTCGTCAACTTACTTATGTTCTGCATTTAAGTTGTCGCCCCATCTTTTGCAAGGACATCCCACGCTCCTGCGTCCCGGTTGTGATTTATCACGACAAATTTTCACTATTCAACAGTACGTATATATTTCTCTGTTAACTTTTGTATTAGTCTTAAGAAAAATTGAATTGAAAACAGGTATGCAATTTTGATATAAATATTTTGTGCTACTGGTGGCAGGGGGATTTCCTCTATATCAAAATGTAATTAGTGAATACACAAGCAAAATAACCAATAGCTTTCATTATTTGAATATTAAGCAGATTATTATAAAACTGTGCACCATTTAAATATAACGATAAACTTTATCCAATAATAATAATTTTTGTCACTCTCCTGGTTCTACTAGTTACTTTTTGATTTATAAATCTGATAAAATGTATCAGAAACAACTTACGAATTTAATACACGTAATTTGAACATTGCTTTATCTGTTCATTAATCAAAACAAAATTGACAATCATCACTGAATAAGTAATTTCATAGCAGAAGGAAATTTTATAAAAATATAAAATATAGGAATTATAATATTCCAACCTATCTGCAAATGCCTTATATAAATAAGGACTCAACAAATTAAACCGAAACAGCTATTCCCTCTTACGAGGGCTGAATTATATGGTAAAATTTTGCGTATTTTATCTAAACACAATTAGCAGTAAAATAAAATGACTTGGAATGCTCGAATGCTGCGAGGAAGATGCGAGGAATCCTTCATCTTGTAGATTTGTAGATTATAGATTGTTTTACGGGGTCGTTTGGCTTCGAACAGCCTTACTTCACTTCGACCTAAAAGATCCAAATCGAAAATAAAATTGATAATTATCCCTGAATAAGCAGCAGCTTTTATAGCAGAAGGAAATTTTATAAAAATAAAAAATATAGGATAGGAAATTTGGATTATTTCGAGACCACTGAGAGAGCGCTAGTTACGCTCTACTGCGGTGGAACTTAACAGTGTCTATGAGATGCGAAATCCGAGTATTGAAGGTATCACTTGCACTGCACTGATGAGACCCAAAACTAGATCGAAACCGGTCTGCAGTGAGTGATATCCTGCGTTGAAGGAGGCCTCGCATCTTCCTCGTAGCATTCGAGCATTCCAAGTCATTGTATTTTAGTGCTAACTGTGTTTAGACAAAATACCCAAAATTTTACCATATAATTCAGCTCTCGTAAGAGGGAATAGCTGTTTTGGTTTAATTTGTTGAGTCCTTATTTATATACGGCATTTGCAGATAGGTTGGAATATTATAATTCCTATATTTTATATTTTTATAAAACAAAATTGCTTATATGTGAAGGGGTCATATTTTCTCCGATCATTAAAACATTATTTACTAAATATAAAATCTCTTGATTCGTATATTTATAGAATAGAGTATATCAAATTACTTGAAACAACCCACTGTAATATCAAATCATGGCTTCTGTAGTTTCTTATAAATTCTGAATACGGAAAATTAATCATTGTTAACTTCGAACGACTTTAGATACATAAAGAAATGAAACTAATAAATGAAAAAATAATATTTGGGTAAGCAATGTTAGCCAATAAATTGTTTTTATGGAGACATAACCTATCATAATAAAACTATAGATTGTTTTATTATTTTAGTTAATGAACTCATGTCCTTTGTTATTTTTGTTATAAAAAAAAAATATATCTTTAGTGCCAATATAAACGCAGAAAAACAACACAATTTCATATTAAATCTTTTTTATACCGCATCTATAATTGTTTACTAGTTCTTGGAAGGAGATGCAAATTGCACAAATACACAGCAATGATTTTTTGACTAGAGGAGACAAATACTAAAACAATAATTTTATTTCATAAAAGTCTGTTGTGAAGAATTTAGGGATGGATTTCCTAGTGCTATTTCTTCTTTACACGAGAGTTTTGTTAAAGCTTGCCCTAAGAAAGACAATCTGAAACGAAAAGAATGTAGTGATCCATCAAAGATATGCACATTTAAATTTACTAATATAGAATTCTGTGTGTTGAAGCACAGCATTGACCATGTTGTTTTGCGGAGAGGCTCATTTCCTATATCTTATACCACCTTATGTCCAAAACCTTCCACGAGGTTGACTAGTCGCTTACACCGGTAAATCATAGAAAGTGGTAAAAATCAGAAATTACATACGTATTACAAGAAATAGAATTTTAAAAATTCAAGCACAGAGGTGCGTCTTTTGAAAAATTACAGTTTATGTTTTTTTTTATACATTTATTTAATGTCGGCCTATTTCCGCTACTGAGGCCCAACACCGACACCTGTAGACGAGCTACCCCCAACCAAGAATTTTGCCGAACCTCTTCCCTTAAGAAGAGCAGGGATCTTTTACTTGCCTAACATTTAATAGACAAGGGACCGACGGCTTTACATCCCCTCCGAAGGATGGTATATCTCCTATACAACCCTCGCCTAAGTTTGTATAGCTTCCGCGCATACACTGATATACAAGCCGCTGGAAGATGTGTGAGGCGAGAACGCGGTTTCCGTTGGATTGGACACCCATCCAAGTACTAACTACGCCTGTCGTTGCCTTACATCGCATACCGAAGTATGTACATAGTAAAGACGCACCTACGCTCGCCCCACAGTTTATGTTTTAGTATGGAGTTTTTTTAAATGACTTACGAAGTACGAGAAGAATTATGAGAGAACATTCAAGACCAGGGGTGAGTATTTGCGTGGATTGTTAATTTGGCAAAATAGAAATTATAAAGGATGTGCCAGATTTAAAGCGACAGACTAATGAGAAATAGAGCACACTTTGCTAAGTTGGTACACACATAGTGCACTCCTAGTCTAATTAATAGCAGACTTTAGTTTGGAAAATTTGCACAACAGGACTCAATTTCTATTATTTTATACTTAGGGTCAATTACATCATCCCGTTTATCAGTTTTTTGTAAACGGCAGATAACTATTGGAATGTCATAATAATTGATGGTATGTTTATGGTTACTTCCTAGCAAATTTTCGAAAATAATGGTTAATGATATTTAAATTCTACAAAATACGCAAACAACTACTCAACGTCGCTATTTTATTAATTTTACTGAAACAATTGTTCAATAATTATTTAATGTATTATTGTTACTTAAAAAGAAAAACGAAAAACAGAAAAATGGAAAAATAAAGAAAAACAGTTTGCCATTTATAATTTACGGCACAAATTTTAAAAAGACACTAATTATTTTATACACTGGTACAATTAATAATGATAAATTTTCGAAATGAACACCGCCAGCGTCTATACGTTTTTGTGAATGTTTAAAAAGGGTTTTTACCGATCTATGATCATAGCCAGGTTGTGTCTAATATTGTCACATATATTAAAAACATTTTGTTGTAATTGTTCACGGTATTAATATTTTCACTGTACACCTGTGACTTGAGGTGGCCCCATAAAAAATAATCCATGGGGTAAGATCAGGAGATGTCGGTGGCCAGCTAACTGAGCACCCTCTACCAATCCATCTGTTGGTGTAACGTTTTCCAAACTAAATTATGCTATTGATTGGACTAAAAGTGCACTATATGTGTATCAATTTTTATACAAATTCATCCTCCCATTCCAAAAATATGGTAAATTTTAGTTTCAGTCAAAATTCACAAAACAACATATATCTTGAAAATAGTGAGGATTCAAGGGTAAGTATGTGAGTGTTTTGAACTCGGCAAAGTGTGCTTTATCTCTCATTATGCCACTTTAAATCTGGGACACCCTGTATGTGTTTGTAAATCCACCTCTTCTAATAATTGGCAACAAATGATAATAAAAAATTATAGAAGGATTGTAAGGAGAATCAGCGTTTAATTAGGTTTGCCTCATAACCCTTCATTCAACACCATCGTCCTGGATACTTAAAACAATTTTTGACACAAAAAATTTCTGATTTAATGTATCTGTATCGAGACGTGACCTAGCGCACACGTGTGCAGCTAGCCCACGCAGACCCTTTTAAGTCGGGATTAAAAATAAACAATTTTATACAAAATGTAAAAGATCTTTAAAAAATAATATATACCTCGGGATATTCTCAGTAATTTTATAGCAAACATTACTCAGGGGTTCAATTAGGTATATAAATAAGTTTTTGCTGTAACGTGATAAATCACTGTACCTAGTGAGAAATCGAAAAGAAAATAGCAGCTATGATAGAAAAATAGGATCAGAAGATAAGTTTCTTAATTACTTCCTTCAAATAAGCCGACGCATATTAAAAACTTATAAAGATGAGCAAGTCAATGTGTGAAGGAAATAGCACAGACAGTACCGGTATTTTAATGAGGTCGTAAAGTTTTTGTTGCGTTTTTTGAGTGCCGGGAAGCGCTGATCACGACTATACCTATTATTCATTTATTAACAAACGCATATTTTGTCATATTGCACGTAACAATTGTTTCTTCATAGTACTGAAATATGCATCCTTTCCAACAGAATACTTAAATAAACTTGGTCGCCGTTACACTGGCTGTACACTTCGAAGGGTCATATGGCCCAGTCACAAATTATTTAGTTTCTTGTGTATTATAGACTTGTGTATTTACTAATAATGTCACCAAAAATATCGTAATCTAACAAGTAGTATGGAAATGACAGAACCTCGGCTCGGTGAGCGGTGCAGTTTCAGTTAGGGGTGAGGGGTAATGAGCGTGGTGGGAGGCAATTTTATGAATTTCATTCTTTCTAATGTATTTCTTGTGCTCCTCCAACCTCACATAACATTTATCACATTCGCACGAGATATTGTAAATAGAGTTTTTTTAATTCTGCTCCCGGTTTATCGGTTTTGTTAAAATAGATCTCAAAGTGTTCCTCGTTTGAAATACCGTATTAACATCAAATTTGTCACGTAGCTTCTCCGATAGACCGTATACATAAGGAATTGTTGCTGTATAATGACGTTCAGATTTTTGTCGTGCCTGATTGTCCTTATTTTCAACATTTATAAAAACTCTATCAACAAGGGTTTCAGGGTATTGATTTTGTACTAGAATCTCTTTGATAAATTTTTTCTTGTTATTTAATATTTCATTATTAGATGAAATTATTTTGGCCCTATCGTATAAATATTTTACAACACCCCTTTTAATATTTATTGACTGATTTGAGTTAAAAATTTAGATATCTATTAGTATGTGTTGGTTTTCTATAAACGTTTACCCTTTTAATTAAAACATCTAAAAACGGTAGTTCATTCCTACTTTCTACTTCTAATATAAATTTAATATACGGTTCCTTACTATTTATATTTTCTAAAAAACTATCTAGTAAATCAACACCATGAGGCCAAATTGCAAAGATGTCGTCAACATATCTCCACCAGACAACCGGTTTGTTTATACAATTTTGAACATGTGTGTACTCAAAGTAAATAAATATATTGCTTAAAATTGGTGATAATTCCCATGGCCATACTAAAATCCTGCTGATATTTTCCAATTGAAAATAGATTGTTGTTATACACACTATTAAGAGTTCCATTATGCTATTTGCACTTAATTTAGTTCTAGTTTCCAAATTATTATCATTCAGCAACTTATCTTTAACTATTTTTTAGGTTTCATCTACCGGAACGTTGGTAAAAAGACTAACTACATCAAAACTAACATCAGGTGTGACTCTTGAACATCGTTTTCATAATTTTTTTCTATAAAATGTTTACTATTTTTATATCCAGATAATGGATTAATAATTTTAAGTAAAAATTGTGCCAAATTATGACATGGTGAATTAATAGAACTAACAATTGGTCTTAAAGGAATATTTTGTTTATGTGTCTTTAGTGAGCCATAAAAATGAGGAGGCTTACTACGATGTGGTGTAAGGTTCCTTCGTTCAAAATCATTAAATTCATGTTTGAATTTAAACAAAGTTCTGTGGATTTTGCTCTCTATTGATTTTGTTGGATCTTTGTCTAGTTTTGAGTAGGGTCCCTCATTTACAAGAGTCATGATTTCTGTGCTATATATATCTTTATCTATAATGACTGTGGCATTACTTTTGTCTGCTGGCAATATTTTTATACTTTCATCGCGTTTTAAAGAATTTATCGATAGCTTTTCTTCTGGAGTTAAATTGTCTTTAATTTTGTATTGCTTCTCTAAAACAATTTTTGCACGTATGCGATATTCATTCTCATTATCTGTTGGTAAATTTTGAACCGTTGTTTCTATTGCCGCTACTATATCAAATTTTGGAACAGATTTCGAGTTTATTGCAAAATTTAAACCTTTTGATAAGACAAGCCTGTCTGAAATGGACAAAACTCTGTTTGACATATTAATGACAATCCTGTCAATTCAAGGATTATTATTTATATTTTGCAATTGCCTAATCTGTTTTTCCCTTATTAAATTTATTAGTTTATTATTAAATTTAAGATTAATAAAGTCAACAAAAAGTCCCAGTGCAACCTGAGATTGATCGAGTGCACTTACAATACCATCAACAAACTCACTAAGAGCACTGCGAGGAGCACTGTCAACGCTTTTCTGTATCGTAAAGCCATGCATTTTATTGGCTGAAAGAAAGGGTATTAATTGTATGCTCACTGAGGACTCAAAAATGTTTGATAAGCTAGGCGAAAGACTTATTCCTCTATGATTAATAACTAATTGAGGATCACCTTTTTTTGGTAGTGGTATAACATTGAAAACATCCAATCTTTCAGGAGGAAATATACCCTGTTCTAAAGAAAGATTAGTTTTATATATATATATATATATATATATATATATATATATATATATATATTTCTTTTTATACATATATCGAAAATTGTTCTGTACCTAAAGATTAATAAAGACCTTTATTATTATTATTATTATTATTATTATAAGTTAGTCGAATGATTATATACACACCAATTTGTTTCAGTAACGAAGACTTTGAGTTTTTTAATTTATGAATTAATTCCAAAATGTCTTCCTCAGCAAGAGGTTTCAAGAATAAACTGTTTTTGTTGGAACGAGTTTGATTTAATAAATTGATGATCAGTAATCGGAGGTAAATTAGCGATGACATCTTTAGGACCTGATATAAAAAAAATATTAAAAGTTTCGCACTGATTATTTGCAATTTTAAATTGTTCTTTCAACTGAGGATATTGTCTATTTAAATCTGCCAAAAAGGAAACGTGATGTTTTGCTTCTATTAATTGAGGATAATTTATATACGTTTCACTCGAGGTTTTAACATTATTTTTTGTTTTAGTGAGTGGAAAATGTATCTCAAAATAATATAGAACAGTATCGTACTGATGATTTCATTACAATTTTGTGAGTTCAGTACTTAATGCCAACTAGTACTGTTTAAAAATATACAAAAGTTTGAAACATTATTATCACTAAGAAATGGTCTACAGTGAACTTCGTCTGCTGCTTTATTAACTGGTATTTTAATGCACTGGGCAAAGAATTATAAGAAAGTAATCATGTTACTAAGAATACGTAACCACAACTTTTACTGCATTATATTGTATTAAATCAAAAGTATATTTTGTAACTCTGATGCACATAGTATGTTATAAAAATACGCCATTATAAAAATCTGTATATAAAAACAACACAGTAATTTGTATTGATTTTTAGGCTATCTAGGCTTGTATTATCTTTCCGTGATATCTATATGGCTTGTCGCGAAGTTAATAAAATAATTTTTGTTAATCTTTGACTAGTTTCCAGTTACATTTACCTGGCACCGAAAATAATATAGTTGTTCTTGTGACGTAAATGATTAACGTAAGTAATATATTGCTATATAATTTAGAAAAGATATTGCTTTAATAAAAGGATCCAAAAGCGGATATTTCGTGGTATTACAAGTTTGATAATATATCCCAAGTGCAAAAATTTATTTTTAAGACACTAACAATATCTATTCCAACTTTTTATAAAACTTAATGCTTTATAATTAAGAGTTAACAACATTATTCCAGTATTAATGCAGTATCTATACATATACCCAAAATAAGCTCTTTCATACAGCCTCAGTAAGCTCCATAAAGAGTGCATAAACGCTCAACATATAAATCTACTGCAGGTATAGCGACAAAAATTGTCAGAGCGAATTATTAGGAAACTGAACTAAGAATTTTGCCTACATTTAGTAGATTCTGCTGTCCCTAGAAAAATGAACTTTCCTTTCCTATTATTTGCGTTTTCTACCACATTTATTGTTACCTCTTCAAAACAAATCACCGAATCTACAAAATAATAGAATTATTGGAAAAAAGCCTCTGCGCCCGTGACGTTTACGACAAAGGAATAATCAGAGGTTATGTTTTGCAAATAATATAAATCGGAATAAACACAAAAATAATGTATTTTGCCGACGTTTCGGAAAGTAATCTCTTTCCGTTTTTTGGAAGAGTTCTTATTTTGCTGTGTATGTCAAATACACAGCTTCAAGATTCTGTTTATGTTATTTCCATAGATACTTACTGCTTACACAAAACATAGAACTGATGATATTTTCTTTTAGATAATTTTGAGTTTGTTAAGTTCTTGTTTTAACATTGGTAGCCAGGTTGTACAAATATCTACAGAACAATTCGATACGCACTTATCTTCATTTAATAAGATTATTGCTGATTCTTTAATTTTTCTTTTTTTGGTATCTGTTTCTTTTGATAAAATTTTTGCCGAGTCCCAGTTTATTCTATGTCCATTTTCCCAAGCATGTTCACAAATCTTTGATTTCTGAATTTCATTCTTTCTAATATAATTCTTGTGCTCATCCAACCTCACACTGAAAGGTCTGGATGACTCACCCACATAACATTTATCACATTCGCACGGGATATTGTAAATACAGTTTTTTTTAATTCTGCTCCCTGTTTATCGGTTTTGTTTTTGTTAAAATAGATCTTAAAGTGTTCCCCGTTTGAAATATCGTCTTAACATCAAATTTGTCACCTATACCGTGTAGCTTTTCCGATAGTCCGTATACATAAGGAATTATTGCTGTATAATGACGTTCAGGTTTTTGTCGTACCTGATTGTCCCTTATTTTCAACATTTATGAAAACTCTATCAACAAAGGCTTCAGGATATTGATTTTGTACTAGAACCTCTTTGATAAATTTTTTCTCGTTATTTAATATTTCATTATTAGATGAAATTATTTTGGCTCTATCATATAAACATTTTACAACACCCCTTTTAAGATTTATTGACTGATTTGAGTTAAAATTTAGATATCTATTAGTATGTGTTGGTTTTCTATAAACGCTTGTTTCAATTGTATTATTTACCCTTCTAATTAAAACATCTAAAAACGGTAGTTCATTCCTACTTTCTACTTCTAATGTGAATTTAATAGACGGTTCCTTACTATTTATATTTTCCAAAAAACTATCTAGTAAGTCGACACCATGAGGCCAAATTGCAAAGATGTCGTCAACATATCTCCACCAGACAACCGGTTTGTTTATACAATTTTGAACATGAACATGAACTTGTTATGCAAATAAATTTTTTCTTTCGAAACATACTATTCTACTTCGAAAAAATAGACAAGTTTCCAAAATTTCTTGAATTTGATATTGTTAAAAATTGTTATAAGAAAATTTGTCCAAATCAATATCTTTTATCGACTCAGATGTATTGACTGAATACATTTGTTTAGGGGTTGTTCTTGTAAAGAAGATATGAATTTAAATTTGGCGACGACAGTCTTCAAGCTAGTACAAAAGGAAATGAAAGAAAAAATAAAATCTAGAAGCGCCAAGTCGGGTGGTCCAAAGTTATTCAGGGTGCCTACTTTGGTAGGGATAACATGCACTCAACCACGCTCCTGAAAGCATGGGAGAAATGAAATTAATTCGTTTAAAAAAGAAATAACAAAACTTTTAATAACAACTAATGCATTTTATAGTATTGATGATGAATTTCTAAATATATAATAATAATAATCTTTATTCCCAATCACAAATACAATTAAGTAATAATCATAAATGTAACTAAGAAGTACACGTCAACAATGATTCTAAAAATAATAAAATAAATAATATGCACGTAAAATTGTATGAGACGCATAACACGTATAATAACAAACTATGAAGATATGAACATGTAAAAAATTTAAGTCACAAAAAGTAAAAAGTTTACTGACATCTGTCTACGAAAACGTTGGTGGGGTTGTGAAAAAATAAAAAATGTTTTTATTCGGAGACTGCAAATTTTTTAAGTTGATGGGCGCCAGCAGCCTCGAAGGTGGTGTTCTCGTAGCTCTGGTGGTTGAACGAGCTCTCAGGGTCGATTTTTGGAATTTGTAGACTGGTTAACGATTTTTTAGAGTATCGGTGGGTACAGCTACTACCCCCTTTACTGTCTCGCCGGCTGACATACACAAGCACCGCTTTTGGTGCCAGGTACCCCAATTTTGAGTAGGTAGACAGGCGCTGTTGCCTGGTAAGAGTCGTCGATGATAAATAAAAGTCAGAGATACCAAAATATGTAACTCTAAGCAGAACTCTTGCGCTGGTCGATGCACAATTTGTTTTATGAATTTTAATCCCTAACAATACTGAGCTAACACTGGTTATTTCGAAGCGAGTTAAAAGTCGCGGCACGATTGTAGGTTGCTGTTGTTGTAGGCTGGCCTTTCTCCTCCACGCTGTAGGGTGTAGATGCACTGGCAACTACGACGCCGTACAGGTCTTGGTTCGTCAGGTATGCTGAAGTTCTGGAAGCTTGTAGATGTAGTGGACTGGACTGCTTACTGATGTTGACTCGATGAAGGCTCGGAGTGAACTGGTAGTTGTAGCGCGTGCTAAGGCTCGGAGTGAACTGGTGCTGTCGAAACCCCGCCGCGATACTGTAACTTTCGGGGCGGACGGAGCTCTGAACGTTAGGTCGGCTGGCGTTTGGAACGCTGTGTGCCGAATGAGCGGCCGGGGCCGCCTGCTGCGTCGTGTCGGTGTCCACAAGCTGTGGCTCCGGATAAAAAAATGTTAGAGTCGCCGTGATGCGACGACTCTAAGCTGTGGCCGGGTGGCCGTAAAATGAAATCCAGCTCGGCGCTGGGTTGGTTGAATCGATCCATTTTGTTTGGGTACCTACTCGAAGATAAAAACCGCGCTCTTGAAATGGGGTCAGAGAGACCCGGCGTGCTTCCCTGCGAAGGACTCGCCGCAGGTGGCAGCCGTGAAGTTAAAATTGGGTTAGGACAGACCCGAGCCAAAAGGGTCTGCCTAATAAAGAAATACTAAGTCCGTGAACCGGGGAGCTGGGCGTCGAGCGCCCGCGTGCTATCTACCCTAAGTCCTGTCGTCCCTATCTGAAAATTTCGAATCTCCCGAATGTCTGAATTTACAATCGTCTAGTCACTGATGCCCGGATACTGCGTTAACTACGGAGAGCACCCCCTGTACTGGTTGTCGCACAAGAGGTGGGGTCGCCGCGGTTAACGATATTTAGCCCGACGTGGCAAGTGTACAGCACAGTCGGCTGACAACGAGGACGTCGTTGTCGGCGACGACGATGTGTTCGGCCAGCACGTTCAACGAGGCCACAAGGGTCCTCTAGGATGATGGAATGGAGCAGTAATTGGAATCCGGATGTTGGTTTCTGTCTATCACCAGACAGGCATCAATTTGGAATTAGGAAGTCGGGCTCTACTTGTTTCCCAAGCAGACATCAATTTGGACTTAGGAAGCAGGCTTCTAACTCGTTTGCCGAGTAGACATCATAACAGGCGTCGGAATTGGAGTCGGAACGTTGGTGAGGTTTTCGTGGATTGGATTGGTATAAAAGGAATCAGGTTTGAGTCGAAGTTTGCGCTTAACGAATTTCCTTTTGTGATTCCTTTATGAAATATCGAAGTTAAAACGTAGCGTCGTCTTCTCCTCACATCCAAAGCGTCGTCGTCGTCATCAATCAGCACTGCAGAAATGGCACTGCGTATGTCGGTAGGGAGGGCTCTGAAAAGAGCTCCCGACTCATCTAATAAGGTTTGTAAGTGGTACCAACGATTTCTTTTAAAAAGCTTTTTGGTGTGTAGGTTTGTACACCACCAAAATGCGAGCGGCGTGGCCAAATAAAATAAGTAAAATTATGTAAAGGTTAAAACCGTGAAGCGGGCGATGCGTGAAGTTAAATAATTATGATGTATGACTACTTAGCCATGAGAACAAACTATGCAGAAACGCGAGGTACTTGAGCCGTGAAGTTACCTCGATGAAGGCCCTGGATCGACTGGCGAGCTCTCAAATTTGCGTTTTATTTATATGATTTACGGGGAGCGAGCTGGCTCCTGATTGGCCCGGCGTTCGAGAAGAAGGCGGGGCTTCGCCAACCTTTATATACTGAACACGGCGTCTGCCGGTGACTCATTCCCGCCAAAAGTGTTGTTGCAATAACATCATGAGTCATGCAAAGTCTGAGTCATGCAATATGCAAATTAGTTTAAGATGACTTGAGATGAATGTGATTGATTTTACTGAAATAGAAAGGCTTGGTTTTCATGTCCTGTTTAGCGGTTCTGCATATTTGTATTCTCATGTGAAATTTTGTCCTCTCATGTATGAGGTGATGGTCGCGTGTTGAAGATTTTTAAGTTTGAATTAAATTGATTGTTTAAATTAATTCGGGCCTGATGGGCCCGAAATCATCGGACCCGCCCAGTCATGCCGAGGCGGACGGGAATCTAAACGTCGATATACCCTAAGCGCGTTTATTGCGTTGTATTTAATTAGAGCTGAGATATGAATGGATAATGATGCTAAGCTACAAATTGTGACTTTTTGATTGAATTTAACTGTTTTAAAAGGCCTTTTTTGGCCTCGACAACACATCATATACACACATTTAATTTGGCGAATTATTTAGCCTCCTTTTAACAATAAATACGGTGTTGGAATTTTTTATATCAGTAGGTAGGTGGTTATAAATTTCTGCAGCCGTTATAAAAGACATTATTTTTACGTAATGTTGTTGAATGCGGGTGAGAAATTGACTGATCTTTAAATTTCCGTCGATAATTATAGTCTGTTTGGTTTGCAAAGATTTATTTTTGAAAATATAGCAATGTGGCAACATATGAACCCGTCTGAGTAAATGTTTTTAGTCTTAAAAAATTCTCTGCACGATTTCAAAGGTGTAAATTTTCCATAATCCTAATGATGCGCTTTTATAAATTAAATGTCCGACCTTGTACACGATATTTATTAACTTAAAATTTGTTGGTGCATTACGAATAATGACTATATATCATTATTATCAACATTTTCGGAAGTACATTAGAGAATGATATGAAATTAATGTCACATGAAATAATTTCTTGCACGGAAAATTTGACTTTGAAAAGCCTTCTTCGGATACCCTGAAACGTTTTTTTGTGACTGTTTTACATTGAAATGAAATTGTCCATGCTTTGAAAAAGGTCAGCATAGATATTACTTATTGCCTCATATTTATTTCAAGATATCATACAAATACTTTTCAAAGTTGAGTTCTTTATTCTTTCCTGTTATTTGGGTTTCTGGGGATTTGACGTGACTGCAGTAAATTTTATTAATCAATTTATTTAAGTGAGAAACAACAAAGGGTGGTTCTCAAAAATAAATATTCAAGTACTATTAATATTTCATGCGAAGTGCCTCAGGGGTCTGAAATAGAACCACTTCTGTTTATCATTTACACATCATATTTTGCAACATATTGAACAATTGCAAAGTACAAAATTTATGCAGACGGCACCCAACTGTTCTATAGTTTTGACCCAAATGACCTCCGAAATAGTTGTACAATTATTAATAATGATTTAGAAACACTTTATAAAATATCTCTAGAGTATTCTCTCAGATGAAATCCTATATGTGTGCAGCAGTGTTTTTTGGCAGGCAAATTGACAGATTGCGTGACTTACAAGATATTAATGTCACTATCAATAATTTTAATATACCAGTAAAGGACGAGGTGAAACCTTTCGCTTTAACTGTAGATTCAGATCTTAAATTTAATAAGCACATCTCAAACTACATAAAAATGTCATCTCAAAGTTAAAAACATTTTATAATTCCAGGTAGTAGGTGCCCGGGCTCTCAGAATGTGTCATTCTGTTGGCGCCTTAATTTGAAAGTGTACTGATCATCATAACCCATTTCTAATACCTCATAGACAATAAAAGGTTGTCAAAAAATCGTTCTGTGCAGGGGGCGGATGGGGTGAAATTAATGAAAAACACCCTAAATATTTTTATTGCATAATTTGATCCTCTGAAATGGATTGAACCTCATAAACAAAATCTATATCTATAATTAATTTGAGATACTTAATAATAATTTATTTCCCGTTTAGATTTACATGTGTTTAAATGGGAATGTCTCCGAGAAAAGTGCTGTTTACTCAAAACTTGTAATGTTGCAATTTCTGATTTTCGTTCAATTCGCATTATCTCCGAAATTAGTAATTTTCTCTGAAAATACTCTGAAATAAAAATTATGGGCCGCTCTTTCAAGATGCTGCCGGTTTTTTATTTTTTCAAATTGAAGCAGCGGTTACTGAGAAAATGAATATTTAGATTGCCGATTCACGCAAGCGGGACGCGAAACGCTTACTACACCTTCACGTTCGAGGTGTAAAATAGCTTGCTGATAGAAATCAATGCAGTATTTCTGAACAAACATAATTATTCACGCTAGTCTGGTTGATAGTGGGAATCGCGATTAATCACACGGACATCGCACCACCGGGTTCGAATCCTGGCTCCGGCACTGGCACTGTTTGAGGAAATGGTTATATATCCGCGTTTCTTTCAATGTGTAACCCCCTTCCGCACAAGCCCTGGCTTCTGGAATTGGGGGTTGTCTAATTTCTGTGGTGTTTATTTATTTATTTATTGGTTCTAAATGTAATATAATTGTAATAATCTGCAGATCTGTGGTTACATTGAGTGTGTAAAGGTTAGAATAAATTCGATAAAATCATTAAAAAGCAATCGATAATAAATGGTTACTCAGGCCGATTTTTAAGTATAGTCCTCTATTTTACATACATAAAGAAATTCTAAAGTTTTTAGAAAAAAATTTAGAAAAAATTGTGCTCTATTAAATGGCACTATCAGAAATTGACTTGCCATTTAAAAAAATGTTGACGACGTCATAACTTCTAGAAAAAAAATGTAAAAGCATATTTTTTTTATAAATGCTTTATTAAAAGTTCTGAATATTATAATGAAGAGAAATAAAAAAACAATATTATTATTATTCGGTATCTGATATGTCTGAAGAGGTTTCTTCATCGCTACAATTTTCTTTGGCAAGCTGAGTACTATTCTGACAAGTTAATGGTTGTGCCATACACTTGCAGGATGCTATGCACGGAATTTTCCTCTTTTTACAATAGCACTGGCGACCATTACAACCTGTAAATATAACTTTCCATAATTACGTTACTGTTAAAAATAAATAGAAACTATATATCTTTTTTGCATTGGCAAATGACGAGACAAATAGTTTCTCTTGGTGGTAGAGAAGGTAGTATGGTGAGGACAGGGACTAATTTCTCGTCCACAATTTTCCATCCACATTCAATCGAGTCCAACAAATTTGGCTGTGGGTGGATTATTAAAGAGTGCAGTTTTAAGGCTAAACATATGTCAGAGATATCTGAACAAAACTAATGAAACAATAAACCAAGTGCGTATTGTAACTATTCTTTTGAATATTTATAATTATTCTATTGAATATGTTTCATCAAGAACCTACCGCAGATTCCATCCAATTACTTCATTTCTACTATATAAACGTATTGCAAATGACTCCATGTCTTTAAATACTTCTTCGCTTAATTGAGCCATTCCTACATTCTTCAGTAATTGTTTGCAAACGTCGCCCAATATATTTTTTGCTCATACCTAGAAATTGGCTTGTAGTGCCGGAACCTGTCATCGCATGAAACGCAGGAAGACTATGCAATAATTGGTTGCCCATCTCTATATTATAAACTGCAATGAAACGTCTAGAATCTTTTGTCCCTACTTTCAAAAAGGTTCATTTTTGAAATGTGCCAGTAACACCAAGACATCGGTTTCTTTGCAGTCTATTATTATCCAACATAATCCATCATTTTTAGTAGCTAAAAGGAGCAATAATATTCTGGTGTCTTCTTCTTCATGCGATGAACACAAATATTGATCAGCATACACATAATTAGTTTTGTATTCATATATATCATTAAATCTATCGGATATACCAAATTTGGTAACATTATTACTCATAGAATATTCTTAATAGTATTTAGATAAAAAAATTGCCAGTTGACCTTTGTTATATGCGGAATGGATAAATAAATGCCACTGTTGAGGTAGAAGAGTAGCTGGGTTATCGATGATTTACTTTACTGTACTGCACTGCACAAGAGAAGCCCTATAGATAAAACCGCTGTCCAAGGAATCACTACTTCCACATCTAGATTTTGTATCCAAGTTTTATACACACTAAATCCCAATTTAATTTCTTATGCTCTTTATAATAGGGCAGGGGTGGCGATGGGGTAACCGCTGCTTCGATTTGAAAAAACTAAAAATCGACAGCATCCTGAAAGAGCGGCCCATAATTTTTTGAAAAATTTACTAATTTACTTAGATAATGCGAGTTGAACGAAAATCAGAAATTGCAACATTATAAGTTTTTAGTAAACAGCACTTTTAAGTATCTTAAATTATTTTTTTTAATGAATAATTTTTTCCTGACCTTCCATCCATTTTATCTGTTCAAACTGTGCAATAAAAATTTTTGGGGTGTTTTTCATTAATTTCATCCTATCCACCCCCTGCACAGGACGATTTATTGACAACCTCAATTTTTGTTATCTATGAGGTGCTGGAAATGAGTTCTGATGGTCAATACGTTTTCAAATTAAGGTTTCAACAGAAATCATTTCTAGAGCACTTTATGCATTTGGGAACTTTACTAAGGCATATTCTCAATACAAGGCTTAAAATAACGTTATGTTAATCTTTGGTTTTGTCTATTTTCAATTATGGTAACACCGTTTATAGTCAATTTTTTTTTATATGAATATTATTTAAAATTGCACTCCCCCATACCTCTATCGTAAAATTAGACATTGGATTGATATTCATAATTTAAATATTAGGTTTAAAAGCTATTTGACCCCATCTTTTCATAGAATGCACTATTTGAAAGGTCTTATAGTTATAACATCGCAAACTGACTTACGGCATCCCTCAAATTCGTATCACCTAATAATTTTCAAAATAAAAGAGAACATAAACTTTCAACATCCCAGTAAACCTCAGACGTTATGACGGTATACAGGGTGTCTCACCGGGAACTGAATCGATCGATATAGAGAAAAGTACGCATCAGGAAAGTTTGAAAATTTAGATAATTACTAATGTCGGCATGGCCAATCCAACTAAAATAATTACAAGCAGCTGGCACTTCCGCTTATACCGGAAGTCGACACCAACTTGCTTACTTCAAATGGAATACCCTATATGTTTTAGGGTTTTCGAAAAGAGCATAAAATTCTGAGTCGAAAATAGGTAGCATATCCTATACCTAAACCTAGCCGTTTCAGAGATATCTGACATTTTATAGAAAATTTGATAGGTGCAACGGTTTGCAAGAACCGTTATAACTTTCTTCGTGTAAAAGATCCTTATTTGCTTCTTGTCACATAAAAAGAACACAAGGAGAACTACGTTCTACAACTGAAATAAATTCAATAATATCATACCAAGTGTTCCGTTTTTCTCGTTACATTTTGTCAATTTCAAACCGCGAAAACTTGTTTAGGTCAAATGGAACGCCCAGCATTTTTTACGTCAAGTTGTGTAAAATTGAATTCCCTTTTTTCTGATATTAACATTGTGAGGATTAAAGTTACAACTTTTTGAAATATTTGCGATTTTATTAGAAATTCATGAATTGTTGTAATCATTTCATCAAAATAGCCATGATTAGAAACAATCAGTCATTATTTTATGTCAAAAAATGCCAGCACGTTTAAATTACACCCACGAAGACTTTTTAAATTTGTTTATTATTTATGGAGAATGTGATAAAGTAATATCAAGAACATTTGCTACTCGATGTCCAGAAAAACGGAAAGCGTCACCAAACACTGTAAAACGCATACTGGAAAATTTTAAAAATTACGGCTCTGTCAAGGCAAAAATGTAAAGAAGAGTTTATTCTAATAAGATCTGAGGGTGACGACTCTTATTTGGGAAATATTATATGGACAGATGAAGCAAAATTTACTAAAAATTGACTTTTTAATAGACACAATTCGCATTATTGGAACTCAAATCCTCATATGTTCAGCGAGCGAAACTTCAGGAAAGTTGGCAGTTCAATGTTTACTGTGCCATAAAGAACGATGGAGTGGTGGCATTACAATTTTATCAGGAAAATTTAAAAGGTAAATTAAATTTTCTCTTCTGCTAATATGTATAGGTAAATTTTTGTTTTTTTTTTTTAGGTGAAAGATATCCGAATATCTTACAAAATTTGAATAATAACTATTTAGAAAATTTACCTCTCACCGAACACAGAAACATTTTTTATTAGCACGACGGTGCTCCTCCACATAACGCATATTTAATTAATAATTCACAATAAACTTTTTATGATCAATGGATTGCCAATAATGGACCTTTCTTATGGCCTCCTCGCTCGCCCGATTTATCAGTTCTGGATTATTTCATTTGGGGAACTATTAAAAATAAAGTTTATGAGAGCCCATTAACAACCATTGAACATTGTATGCAAAGAGCAAGAAATGCATTTCAAAACATATCACAGGATTCAATTAGAAGAGCTACCCATGAGGAACTAATCCGAAGGTGCGAAAATTGTGCCGAGGTTCGAGGGCGGAATTTTGAGCAATTATTAAATTAAAATGAAATCATATTTTAAATTGATCTTATCTCTGCCATTATAGTTCATGCCATATCTTCAATTCGACTAATACGCATGTTACAGCGTTAGTGTTATTTTGCGTTTTTGTGGATATCGAGTAGCAAATGTGCTGCAAGTTCTTGATATCACTTTATCACATTCTTCATAAATAATTAAGAAATTTAAAAAGTTTTTGTTGGTATAATTTAAACGTGCTCGCATTTTTTGACATAAGATAATGACTGATTGTTTCTAATCATGGCTATTTTGATGAAATGATTACAACAATTCATGAATTTCTAATAAAATCGCAGATATTTCAAAAAATTGTAACTTTAACCCCCACAATGCTAATATCAGAATAAAGGGAATTCAATTTTACACAACTTGACTTGACAACTTGAAAAATTCAGGGTGTTCCATTTGACCTAAACAAGTTTTCGCGGTTTGAAGTTTACAATATGTAACGCGAGAAACGGAACACTTGGTATGATATTATTGAATTTATTTCAGTTGTGGAACGTAGTTCTTCTTGTGTTCTTTTTACGTGCCAAGAAGCAAATGAGGATCTTTTACACGAAGAAAGTTATAACGGTTCTTGCAAACCGTTGCACCTGTCAAATCTCCTATCAAATGTCAAATATCACTGAAACGGCTAGGTTTAGGTATAGGATATGCTGCATATTTTCGACTCAGAGTTTTATGCTCTTTTTGAAAACCCTAAAATATATAGGGCGTTCCATTTGAAATAAGCAAGTTGGTATCGACTTCCGGTATAAGCGGAAGTGCCAGCTGCTTGTAATTATTTTAGTTGGATTGGCCACACTGACATTAGTAATTATCTAAATTTTCAAAATTTTCTGTTGCGTATTTTTCTCTATATCGATCGATTCAGTTCTCGGTGAGACACCCTGTATAGGCTTTAGTTTTGTTTAAGTTATACGTTTACTCTCGTTAAAGATAAGCAGAAATGTTTATATTTTGGTCAATTCGGTAATTTAGTTAGTTATTAAATTTTTCAAATTATCGTATTCTATTATCGTATCGTATTCTTATTATTATTATTTTTTTTTTTTATTTTTTACAAAAAACCAGTCACCTTACTCTGTGGCTCCGACCCTCACAGAGGGGAGCTGGTAATACCAGTAGCCACTCCCCACGCCCGTGGGGTGAGTGACTACCGGGTCCGTGAATCGTGTGCCCTGAGTAGACGTAATGAACCGAGGATGACAGCCTTCTGCATTCTGCCGGCTAAGATCTCTGCCGAATCTCGGCATGCCGGTATGATCTTTAATTCTGAAAGCAGCGTCTGTCTCATTCCACCGAGGGCTCCTATAATCAGTACCACTATTTTAACAGAATGGCCTGGATAAAGCCTGCGGAGTTCGAAGAGCAAATCTCGATATTTTGTCCGTTTTTCCTCCTCTTTCAAGACAATGTTGCTCTCAGCGGGAGCCGAGAATTCCACGACATACATTGTCTTGAGTTGGTGGTCGAGGAGTACTATGTCAGGCTTGTTGGCTTGTATTTGCCTGACGGTGGGAAACGAGTAGTTCCAATAAATTAGGCACTTCTCATTCCCCACAACGGACTCAATATCCCCCGGAACGTAAGGCAGCACTGGTGTTTCGTCTATCCCATACGAGTGCCTTAGATGATAGTAAAGCACTCGTAATGCTGCGTTGTGTCTATGAATATAGGCCGAGACTGCGTATGTCGGGCAAGCCGACAGTAAGTGCATTACAGTCTCCGGCGCCCTGCGGCAGGCCCTGCAGCTGATATCAGGGACCTCCATACCCATGACACGACGTCGATAGACGAGAGTGTTAAATACACCATCCTGGCAAGCCATTATGAATCCCTCGGTCTCAGACTTCAGCCCAGCTGACCTTAAGAAGGCGAAGGTCAGTCTTTCGGATAAGCCGAGGTCTTCTATATTTTTATAGAAGACCCCGTGCAATGGCTTATCCTTATGGAGCTGCAGAAGGATGTTGTGTTCTGCAGCTCTAATGTGGGCTTTTAGTCGAACGGGTTCCAACTCGGTGACAGAGTCGGGGTTTACCCGCTCGACGTCGAAGATGAGACCAAGTTCATCGGCTGCTCTCCGTGCTGCCTTAAAGAGAAAAGCTCTTACCTCTGCATTTTCATGGTCTCGGACCATGCAGAGGAGGGGATCCGAACTCCTGATGACCTTACATGCTCCATCCAGAACCATCCTGCTATGGAGACTCTCCAAGCTCAAGAGTCCACGGCCTCCCCGATGTCGTGGGAGATATAACCGTGGAACGGACGATTTAGGATGCAAGCTCCTATTGAGATGCATCTTCTTGCGGGTTACTACATCGAGTTGACGCAGCTCTTCTCTAGTCCACTTCACTACTCCGAAAGAGTAGAGAAGGACCGGAACGGCAAGCATATTTGTAGCAGACACCTTGTTCTTCCCCGACAGTTCTGAAGACCAGATCTGTCGGAGTAGGTGCTGATACTTGCCGCGGAGAGCGTTTTTCACTACACTCACTTCTTGGGTGGAGCGTTGCTCGACACCCAAGTAAGTGTACGACTCTCCGGCATCTAGATGGTGTAAGATGCTTCCGTCCACGAGCTGCGCGTCCTCTCCATAGTCACCGCATCGTCCTCTCTTGAGATGGATCAGTGCGCATTTGTCCAACCCGAACTGCATACCGACAGCCTGCGTGTACTCCTGTACCACCCTAAGGGACTGTTGGAGATCCCTCTCTCCAGAGGCATAAAGTTTAAGGTCATCCATATAAAATAGATGGGTGACCTTATGCCTCCTGTCGCCGGGGGTACCGCAGTTGTAGCCACGGGTTTTCCGGAGCGAGACGGATAATGGCAGTAGTGAGATGCAAAACAGAAGGGGGCTGAGGGAATCTCCCTGAAATACTCCTCTTCTGAATGTCACCGACTCTGTTTGGACTCTATCGTTACCCGATGTTATGGTAAAGCGAGTCCTCCAGAGCGGCATCAGTTCTTCAATACATCTCACTACGGGACCGGGTACCACAAGACATCGGAGCAAGTGAACAATGAGCTCATGTGATGTCATGTCAAATGCCTTGCGGTAGTCGATCCAGGCCATAGAGAGGTTCCGCTTATACTGCATGGAGTCCTGCGTGATACATCTATCGATCAGCAGGTTCTCCTTGCAGCCAGCGACACCTCTCTTCGACCCTCGTTGCTCATATATCCGTTCGTAAACCGGTTCGACTGCGCGGAGCACCCGCATGTACAAAATGCGTGTAAACACCTTGTAACATGCGTTTAGACAGGTTATCGGTCTGTAGTTCTTTGGGTTGGACAAATCTCCGTTCTTGGGGATCAGCACTGTCCGCCCCTCAACAACCCAAGAAGGGATTTGCTGCTCCCCATTTAACCAGGAATTAAAAATTCTGGCCAAATGGTGGTGGGTGCTCGATAACTTTTTCCACCAAAAGTTATTTATCCCATCGGGACCTGGAGCAGCAAAGTTCTTAGAGCCCTCAAGAGCCCTACGAACCTCTTCTGGGGTTATTGGTTCGCACACTTCCTGTGGTTGCTGAAGCCTTTGACAAAAGGCTTCAAAGTGTGCAAGGGCAGGAGAATCTCGGTTGAGTGGAAGCCTCTCCTCGTATAGCGTTTTCCAGAAGTTCTCCACCTGATCTGCAGTCGGCGGATTGTCTACAACACGCGGAGGCGGTTGGAAAAGGCGCGAGGGCTTCTCGCGGAACAGTTTATTTTCCGCAAGCCCTCTCGCCCGCCTCACTAGTGATTTTTTACAAGTCACTAGCATCCGTATCCGGTCGAGACAGTGCTGTTTGGTGGTTCGCAGCACTGCCTCATTGAGTGTGTGATGGACGCGTCTTAGGTTGGCGGCTAATCGACGCACTTTAGGCGTGAACGGCCTGTTGGCCGCCATATAGTCCATCACACATTGGATACGGGATGCGTGTTGCCTCGCCGACCGGATCTTGGCTTCCATCTTTTGTATGCGCCGCTGCGCTCTCTCCTGTGGGGAAGAGGTATTTCGCCTCTCCACCTGAGAAGAGCGTTGAGCAGCGGCATACACGGCACAATTTATGTGCCAGATGTCAGCCTCTTCTGGTAGCGCTGTACGAAGTTCAGCGTCCACTCTGGCCAGGTCTTGTGGCCCGGGGGTTTTCAGATGGTGTAACCCCCTTCTGGTACTGAGGCCCTCTGGTATTGGCGGAACGAGGAGTGCTACGTCCTCAACCGGTGATTGTGGCGGCTCTTATTATTATTATTATTATTATTATTATTATTATTATTATTATTATTACAGGGTATGTATTCAGTAAGAATTTTTCTTCTGATACCAAGCATTTCCCTTACAATTCCGCTTTTTTTCGAACACGACCACGTACATTATACAAGGAAGTAAAAATATGTCAATGCTTCGTAAGCGGGGAAACCTAGACATTTATTTATTTCCATAAACATAATATTACTACAGTCTCTGTTAATACGTTCAACAATCAGTAGTAGTAACTAGTAACCTTCGTGATTGTATCACTTTGTAGCGGAGTTCCCCGATAACAGTACCATATAAAACAACCAGCCAGAATTTATTGCTTCATTTCGGTCTCTTATTTATTTCAGTAAACTTAATTTATTTATTATTTTTTATTAGTGCAACATATACAATACAATACAATACAATGGTTGAAGACACAGAAATCAAATACTTCACATTGGCAGAAGTAGCGAAAAATAATGGTAAAGATACCGACAGAGTATGGATTATTTACAAAGACGGTGTCTACGACTGCACAGAATATTTAGTTGATGTAAGTATAAATGATTATATTTAACTTTTATTTACCAGAAGGTGATTAAGATAATCGTATTTATTTTAAAATGATAAAATTTCATAATTCGTTTAACAAACAGTTAATTAAGAAATTAAATCCCATATTCTGAAATATTGTTTGTAATTAATCTTCTGACTTAGTTAAGGGTTACTTATAAGAAAAAAGGCAAAAACAAAAAGAAGAAAAGACCAAAATTAAAGTCAATTTTTACAGTTCATCCCAAAATCACTGTGTGTAAATTATATACAAAATATACTATATTATATACAATACATTATACAGAAATCGTAATTTAAATTAGACATTGGCTTTTTCGTATTTAAAGAAATTTCAAAAAATATATAATTAAAAAAATTTTGAAATGCGTTTTAAGATTAAATTTTATTTTTATTTTATTACTGCAAAATTTTTACAAGTTGTACATTTTTTGTAAGTATATAGCTGTTAATATATTTGTTATTAATTTTATAATTCCATTTACTACCATTATGTGTTATAACATCTGAGGGGACCTCGTGTTGTGTCTAGCAGAATTGAACATTTCGGTCATACGTTAATTTTCGTTGCAGTTTCTAGGAATATTACGATTTATAAGTTTGTAGTTATAATATAATATAAAGTGACAGCATAGTAATATTATAAATTGAAGTAATTAGAACAGAGGAAGACAAGGAGAATATCTAATTAATTAAATTTATTATATTTTATTATCTTTATTTTCGATGTGGTTAGTTAAAAGATTCGGTAGTTACGGGGCAACGATTTGTTTTATTGTTAGGTCAATAGCTCAAAGAGTGTGGCATAATTGACTGTTACATACTTTTTACATGTCCTTTTGAATGTCTTTTTATTATGAGCTTATATATTCAGGTAATTGGTTGTCTAATTTAATTCCATTGAATTGATCTGTTTCTAACAGTTTGTATTTTGAAGTTTGATACGCATTTTTAGATCTATTTCTTGTTTCATATTGGTGGTTTGCCGGCGATCCAAATGTATGTTTCTTGTCCTGAGTATAAATTATAGCCGCATGCATATACAACCCCTTCATACTCAGTAATTCATTATCAATAAATATATTTCTATAGTTGTCTCTATTTTTTCTGTTAAAAATTGTCCGTAGTATATAATATTGCGTTATATGGAGAGGCTGGAGAGTGTAGGCTAAGTCCCAGATGCTAATACCATCCCTAATTAGAGATTCTGCTAGGCTGCTTATATCACTAGGACAATTTTCATGTTATAGAACTTATAAATTAGTCTTTTTAACTTCCCCTTTAAATATTTAATATGGTTATCCCATTTTAGGTTGATTATCGAAAATAATGCCGAGGTATTTGATAGTAGTGATGTTTTGAAACTATTCGTTTCTCTATCTATAAGAATAGGTTGCACTGGGGTAGTCAAAGTGATTTATCTTCAAATTGTTTATAAATTATGTTCATAAACTCTTGCAAATACAGTTAAAACAGTGGCAGTAAATTTTTATCAAAGATTCATTTTACTCAAAGGCCTTTTCAGTTCTTATGATTATTACCTGTGAATGTTCTTAACAAATGTCAAAAGAAGTCCCTTCAAATCCTATACAAACACTCGTAAACTTATATGAAAGTCCTTAATCGCAAAATCACTTAAAAACAAGTTTTACATACAGTAGCTTTAAAATCAAAAATGCTCTTACGAAACGTCATGAAATCTCTATGAAACTTTTAGAAAATTTTATACAAAAATACATGTAAATGTTTTCAAACGCTTGACTTAGTGGAGCAGATCTGGCTTTAGAATAAGGAAACGCCCGATTGTGATATTTTTTTTGCCAGTAAATAGACTTAGGTCACTCCAACATTCCGATACATTTGTATTGCTGATGTCAAAGGGAGGGAGGGGGAACGACATATTAAATGTTGGTTTTTCGAAGATAACTCGGCGGTTTTTGATCCGACAAAAAAATCTTCAACTCAAAACTCATGAAAATAAGCAAATTTGACCTATCGCAATCAGACCGACGTACATTCTTAATTTTTTTATTTGCTACAAGACAGCACTCGCATAAAATGATTATTTTTGCAAACAAACACTTTGTGCGCGAAATAAAAATTTTTTCAAACAGTTTTTTTGGCACGAAAGAAAAATCCGCTTAGCCACTTGATAGCTTTTTAATTAACATTTAATTTCCTGCCGGCCTGTCAGAGATTCTCTTACCCGCCATTGTTTTTACAGACACGCGCCGGCTGGCGCGGCATCCCGAGAAAGCGGGGATAAGCGGCAGCCGAGCTACAAGAGCGCGATTCCGGATTGATAATCAGATCAATGATGATCATGATGTATTAAAAATCGACCAGCCGCCGCATGAAAACTGGGAGCGCAATTTGTTTTTTCGTTTCCAAGCCTACAAGGTTCAAGAAGAAAAAAAGAATTTCCCAAATCGGTTCATACTCGAGCGAGATACGGGCGATCGAGCATTCAAAAGGGCAGTAAACGCCACGAGTGTCGGCGAGCGGTGGGGACTGTAGGGGAACTGGCACTATTTAGAATTTATACTACACCAATTAGGATAGCGATGCGTGCGCTGGGTCTATACTACTCTCTACGTACAGCTTCCCCTTTGCTCGCCATCACTCGTGGCGTTTACAGTATTTCAGAACACGCCGTTCACGAATGTGTCGGAATGTTGGGTGAACAATCACAATCGGACGTTTCCTTATTCGAACCTGGTTTTTCTCCAGATCTGCTCCACTAACTGTCAATTTTCATTTTCGCGAAGTCTCGACAAGCATTTGGCACTTTAATATTCATTTTCAACTCATATTTAAACTCTTGAAAGTAAGCAAGACTAATCATAATAAACATAGACGAGCCTTAAATCCAAAGTCAAGGCTGTCCGGACGGAGGTTATACGTTTGAAAAAACAACATCCATTATCCATCGATATTGCCAGTGTTGGTGCTGGGGATCGATCCCAGAACACAGCAGAGTCTGACCAAAGCGAATATTCGATTACAAAATCTGATAAGATTTCTTATATATAAGTTTTAATTATATATTCATGAGACTTTTCTAGCAGGGTGGGTACAATATTGGCCACAACTTGGCCTAACTTCCTCTATAAGTGAACACGAACGAAAAAGCAATAGAATCTGCCTCTTCTTCCAAAGATCTATAATAATATATTGCGCACAAGGTACAAGATTTTAAACATTTTCTTCAAATTAACTCAATTGACTGAAGAAGAGGGACGTCTGCAAGGATGCAAATGAGAAAGTAAATTAGTTTATTCGTTCACTTGTGCTGTGCACACTTAATTAATCATGACAATTATAAAAATATTATTTTCCTCCAGTACAAAATATGTACTTAGGTTTTCCCCTTCATTATCAATCTTACGATACAATATTTACTTTCAAGAAAGTGTGTTGTTTATGAGCTTCAAACGAACAATGACATTTTCTTGTTGATGTAAATTGAGATATGAACTCAGTTGTGTAACTTTGACATTATCTTGTTTTCTGATCTAGGTATTTAAATCATTTTCTATATTCCAATTATAATTTCTATACAAAATTATAAGTGATACATTTTTAAGTAGCCGGTACTTTGCTTTTTATTTCAGAAGATTGAAAAATCAAAATAAAAAAATTTAATAGGTTACCATACATACTCACTATTTAAGTTACAATTCACTACAGCAGTAGTCACAGATAAAAACACCAAAACTTCTGTTAATTTTCAAAATAGATGGAAATTTGTAAACAGATCGGTAGCTGTATTATGAGAGGGTAAAAATATAGATAGAGCGATATCAAAAACCCAGTTAATTAAAAAGCAACAGCTTTTAGCAAATGTCCCGTAAAATAAAAACAATATTCAATTTTGAAGAAAAGAAAGGTTTGCACAAAAATATGCACATTTGTGGAAAAAGTTGGCCTTGCATAAAGAAATTTTGTTAAAATGATCCAAATGAATATTATAATAATGTATTTTTAAGTGTTTTGGGATCATAAAAATTAACAAACTTTCATTTTTTTAACTTGTAGACGTTTCGTTAAATTTATTAACTTCTTCAGGGCACTAAAAGAGAACGTATCAATGTAGGTAAGTACAAATCAAATTTAGCAATTGTTGTTTATACTACTTAAAGACAATTAAGAATAAAACAATATAACTATATTACATTGTTAACGCATTAAAAAATTAATGATACACAAAGGCACTGTCTTTAAAATTTTTGAACTCATAACATTGGAAAAGAAAACAGAGTTAGTTTTCAAAATGACAGAACTATTCAATTGGTTTCCTGAGACAGTTCTTATTTCTAATCGTTTTGGGTCTATTTTGCCCCCATTATAATGATTACATATTGATATCTTCACTATTGTTAATGTTGCTGACAAAAGTACCGCATTGATGATGCTATCTTCAGGTTCCATTTTTCATTTATTAGTAGTATGGAAATGAGAGAGGTTCGGCTCGGTGCGCAGAGCAGCGTTCAGTTTAGGGATGGGGAGGGGCAATTAGTGGGCGGGGCTTAGGGGAGGGATGTTAGACGGCTGGTGGTGGGAGGTAATTAGAGTGACAGATGGTAATTAGAGTAGTGGGAGGCAATTTAAGTATAACTAAGTGTAATTGCAGTAACAATGTGGGTAATTGCAGTAACAATAAAGATAATTGCAATAAAAATAATGGTGATTGTCTACATCACAATAAATTCATGCAACAATGTCCAAATAACGTCAATTATGTCGCGCACTTTTATACTATCGGGTCATTCAAGCGTGCTCAGTGACGAATTTTATCCACCCATTGAATTAAATACTGCTAGTCGATATGGACTGGGATTGATTGAATTCTGTTCTTACAACTCAATATTCAATGTAGACGAGACGAATAATTGATTTTATTATAAAACTGGATCGAAAGTGGCCCTCACAGCCCTCCATATACCATGAGGAGCTTATGACGTTGGAGAAATATATCGAGCAACATTAAAAACAATGCTGAATGATAAAAATAAGGAATTATTACAACTATTAGTTAACAATAATACGCTGAAGTGTGAAATTTGGTCAAAATATGGCATTGATTTTATATACGCAACCAAATTCTATTGAAAGTCTATTGGGATTTGAGTCGATATATTTACAACCAAACAAGAACCATGAATCAACACTTCCTGTTAATATTATGAAAGTGCGAATGATACGGGTGGATTGTAACATTATTTCTGGGCGCGAGCGTAGGTGCGTCTTTACTATGTACATACTTCGGTATGCGATGTAAAGCAACGACAGGCGCAGTTAGTACTTGGATGGGTGACCATTCCAACGGAAACCGCGTCCTCGCCTCACACATCTTCCAGCGGCTTGTATATCAGTGTATGCGCGGAAGCTATACAACTTTAGGCGAGGGTTGTATAGGAGATATACCATCCTTCGGAGGGAATTAAAGCCGTCGGTCCCTTGTCCATTAAATGTTAGGCAAGTAAAAGATCCCTACTCTTCTTAAGGGATGAGGTTCGGCAAAATTCCTGGTTGGGGGTAGCTCGTCTACAGGTGTCGGTGTTAGGCCTCAGTAGCGAAAATAGGCCGACGTTAAATAAATGTATATAAAACATTATTTCTGGAGCCTATTTGAATACTCTTCAATCCCATACCCTATTCGAATTTGATATAGATGCTAAACCCGGTTAGAAACTCACTAGGATCCGGCTAACGCTATATATTTGCCTGTCACATCTGAAGAGCGTCAGTATATCGACAACATCACACTAAGCATATTGGATGACAAAGGTGATTTAATTAATTTTCGAAGAGAGAAGATTATAGTAAAGCTAGAATTGAGGATCATACATTAATAATTGTACTAATTACATCTAGTGAAAAGCTTGAATTGTTCGACGTACCTGTATATGATCAGTCAATTGTTAGCTTACATGAGCATACATATAAACCATATGGTTCGCAATATTATAAAAACTCTGATGAAATACCATTCCTATCAATTTTCAAGATCTCATCGACGTTGCAGAGAGCTACATTTATATAGAAGGAAAATTTACACCTAAGGATGCTACCAAACCGTGTTATTTATCTAATATTTCACTAGCCTTTTTATTTGATGAGATAAAATATGAAATGGGTGGATAGCAAGTGGCTGTCGTTAGAAAGCCTGGAATCAATACAACAATGAAAACTATGGTGTCATATGAGAAATCACATCTCCGATCACTAATAACTGCAGGTTGGGGGCTCACACAACAGAAGCAGAATATTTTAGATACTACCAGTCGCGTGTTCGGTGGTAGACTTCCTCTTAAGTACCTTATGGGTTTTGTAGAAGATTACACCAAAGGTATTTTAAATGCAAAGCAAGAATTAATTCTAATCATAGCTCGATCCTTCAACGACCGTTATATTAGCGAAGTTGATACAGAGCTAGAAATTAGTAAAATTGAGTGGAAGATTGGACATATTGTTCCCGAAGACAGACAATGACTTAAAATATTAAACAGAATTAATAAGAGTGGTAATAATGCTAGAATTCAGATGGCTTATCGTATGTGGGATTTATATGAGCTACCTACTTTACGTGATATTGCTACTGACATATGGACTGTTAAAGCCGCTAGCAGTGTCGAGAAACCTCGTTACATCATTATTGGTTTTCAAAACAATAACACTTCGAACAACAGAACCAAAGATGTTACAAAGTTTATCCATGCAGATATTAGTAATATTCGGCTATATCTGAATGCTGAAGTATTTCCATATGAACGTTGGAATTTAGATTTTGCAAAGAAACTCGACTCTGCAGTCTACTATGCATACGAGAGCTTTCAACGTAGTTATTATGGTAGAAACATGGGCGAACCTCTGATGGATCTTGACAAATTCAGAAAAAATGCGTTGTTTGTTATTGATTGCTCTTGTCAACCAGATGCAATTAAATCATTCACTGTCGACATTAAAATAGAATTTGAAACACGAAAGACGAAGGTCCCCGAGTAAACTCGAGTGTATGCGCTTATACTTCACTTATTTAACTACCAATGCATTGGATGGTTTAGTCCGGAGTAGCTTTGTTGATGATAGGTGAACGATGGTGCATACATTTCCTACTTTGATCATTGACTTACAAGGTTTTCAATATAAAGACAATGAGTTTATAGTCAAAGAATTGGCTGCTGTCTGCTGTAACACTAAACAACAAACACATTATATTTTTAAACCACCATATCCATTCTCATCATTAACAAATGGTGAAAAGGCACAATATCAATGGTTGGAGAAGAACTATCTTAGCTTAGAATGGAGTCATAGATACATTCAACTGAGAAAATTGCCACTAATTTTTGAGCAACTTTGTCAGAATGCTGTTAACAACTATCAACATAATTTACCATTAAACGATATTATAATACTATACAAAGGTGTGATGAAGAACAATTTCCTACTACAATATCTACAGTGGAATAAAATTATAGATCTTGAAGACTGTTCGCCGCTTCTACCTAGCCTTAAATCAATGACAATACCAGAATGTCTGGAACATTGAAATTTCCTTTATTTTTCCTGTAATTACCCCATTGTTACTACAATTACCCCTCCATTGTTACTGCAATTACCCTCATATTTTCTTCAATTACCCCCACTGTTACTGCAATTACACTTAATAATACTTAAATTGCCTCCCACTACTCTAGTTACCACCTGTCGCAATAATTACCACCCACCACGCTAATTACCTTCCACCACTCTAATTACCCATCACTCTAATTGCCTTCCACCACCATAATTACCACACCAATCTAATTACCCCCACCACTTCAATTACCCCCCCCACCATCAGCCTTCTAACGTCCCGCCCCCTAGGCCCCCCACTAATTACCCCCATCCCCACCACTAAACTGAACACTGCACCGAGCCGAACCTCTCTCATTTCCATACTACTTTTATTGTTACTAGATACACTTGAATGACATTACGATTATTTAAAACTTAGAACCCATACATTCTGATATCCTGTTACTGTAATATAGGTAAAAATCTGATAATGTCAAAGTTGCACAATTGAATTCATATCTTATTTACATCAAGAGAAAAATTCCTTGTTATTTTGAATCCTATAAACAACAATACAACATTTTGTGGAATATAAATAGTATATTGTAAGATTGATTATGAAGGGGAAGCCCAAGTAGTTATTTTGCAATACAGGAATGTAAAGTCTTCATAATTTTCGTAACCAATTAATTGAGTCCAAACGGAAAAATGAACCTGATTTAGTTTAGCATTCCATCCCCCTTTACGTCTGCCACTTTCACCATATCGAATCAATGAACAGAAACTGTTTAAAATCTCTTATTTTGCGCATAGCAACACCTCTATGGAAGAATTCCAATTGTGTTTCTGAAGATAGTTTGTGAGATATATGACATATATGACGTGACGTATCGTGACGTGGATAACTGATTTTACCTGCCCATGCATCGCCGAAATTCGTTGCAACAATTTTATAACCGTCTGTTATGCGCAACACTATTAAAAAGCAGTGCATACACATGGAAGATTTACGATGAGGAATATTAATTTTATAAATCTTTTCGTCTAGCTTACATTCTTATTTTAGTATTTAATTTGTATTCGGTCAAATCAGGTATTGAACAATTCTTATTTATAAAATTAAAAAGCTCCAAACCCTGAAATCGTACGCTGCTGAATTGAACAAATCATCTTGAATTGACCATATTATTTTAATTTACGGTACTAGTAAGTTTTTAAAAAATAAATCTTGATATACACTCAAATATAATTTTAAGTGTTAGATATTTTTGTCGGTAGCTATTAGCAATGAACAATACTCAAGTTCAAGGTAATATTACTGTAATCTACAGTTTTTGACTTACAGAATTTAAAACTAATTTATTATTTAAATTGATTAATCTATCGTTCATAGCGATTATCTTAGTCACGTAAAAGATATTTGATTTATCTATAATTAGGGTCAATAAATTTATAACAAGTTCTGATACCTAGGGAAATAATAAAAATAGACGCGATTTTCACATTTAACTGATTAAATAATATATATCTCTAGACTTAGGATTATAGAAAACACGTACGATGATAATTTGATAAATATTAATGTTTATCTATTTTCTTCATTTGCAATGAATACCCAGAGAGACAACTTCTGTACTAGTACTATTGAACGATTTAAAATGGAAGTAATTCATTAAATAATTGTTTTTAAGTAAACACTACTTTTAAATTTATCAATGTATGTATGTTTAAAATTCTCTACAAATGTTTCTGCTTTTCAGGCATTTATCAAGGGTACAAAGTAACAGAAGTGGTTATTCTAAATATATAACTAAAAACATTTATGACTTAATAACTTTATAACTTAAACTTTAGTTATGAGAATTTTTCGGGTAGATCTACCTTAATTATGTAAATCAACGAATAATTGTTAACATTTTCTCTAGTATAGGAGTATTTAAGAAATTTTGCTGGTCATTCGTGGTAACAGGGTTGTTTTTAAGGGATTTTTTTATTTCTAATTGTTCAAGAAGATTTAGACGTTTACCTTCTCCTTCTGTGTGAAGCAAATTTATGTTAACTGTGTCTATGAAGTGGGTATTTTCAATGCAGTGTGTTGGTATTCCCGTATTTTTATTGCTATTTAAAATTATTTTTTTATGTTCTTTTACCATGTTCTTAATGCTTCTACCACTCTGACCTATATATACAGCATTACAATCTTTACATTTGATTTCATATACACCTGATTTATTAAGTTTAGATAATTTTTCTTCATTATTGACTAATATTTTTTGCTAACGCTAAAAAATTTTTTTTAGACGTTTCGTTCTTGTATACACACTAAATCACATTTTAATTTTTTTACCTCCTTTAATAATAGAGTGGGGGGTGGCAATAGGGGTGATAGAGGGGTAGCTAACGTAAAAAAAAATTTTAGACGTTTCGTTTTTGTATATACACTAAATCACATTTTAATTTTTTTCGCTCCCTTTCATAATAGTGTGGGGGTGGTATTGGTGGTGATAGTGAGAGGGGTGGCTGATGCCAAAAAAAATTTGAGACCTTAACTTTTGTACACACCCTAAATTACAATTTTATGAACTCTTACTTGCTTGTTTTGGCTATTTACCCTTATTTACCCCATTTACCCCGAACCCTTCAACGGAATTAGATCAAAATATAATCTAATTCCAGATTTCGTTACAATACATAAGTGTACCAAATTTCAAATCAATATGATAAACGGTTCCAGAGGGAACGTGCGCACAAAAAAGTTACAGACAGACCGACAGACAGGCAGGAAATTTTTTCGTTCAAATTTAAAATCTCGACGTTTCATGACATTTTATGCCTATTTCAACAACAACAAAAATTAATAATTTTGTTTGCGTTACTATACTTCCACTGGACGTGGAAGTAATTATATAATGTAACAAAATGATGGGTTTGATTTACTTAAAAATTTATTTTCTACTTTCCTACTTTTTAGAGCATTTAATAAAAGCTTTTTTTAAATTTTATATAATTTTATTTTTTACTTTTTAGTCTTTTGATATGCTGTAATCCCCAGATATCGATTTTGAGACGAATCGGATCATAAACGGTAAAGTCAGTCCGCCATCTTGAACTAAATATTTTACCCGAAATTCGTAATCCGCGACCCCGAAAACCCCCAGATATCGATTTTCATCGATTTGGACTTAAATGACAAAAGTCGTCAGCCGTATTGACACCGCCATTTTGAATTTCTGAATTTCGACTAATAATTCATAATTCTCGACCTAGAAAACCCGCAGATATGGATTTTGAATTAAATCGGACCTTAAACGGTAAAATCGTCCGCCATCTTGAAGTCGCTATCCTGAACTAAATTTTTGTCTAGAAATTCGTAATTGGCGAACTCAAAAACCCCCAGATATCGATTTTGATCGATTTGGATCATAAATGGCAAAAGTCGTCCGCCATATTGGCGCCGCCATTTTGAGTTTCTAAATTTTGACCAAGAATTCATAATTGGTGATCTCGAAATCCCCCAGATATAAATTTTGAGTCGAATTGGGTCATAAACGGTAAAATTGTCCGCCACCTTGTTTTTTGTTACATGAAAATGTTAATTTGCCCTAAACAAACAAACTAACTAACTAACTAACAAACATTGCAAGTTTAATAAAAGTTTTTAATAATTATCTAAACTTAATAAATCAGGTGTATCAAATGTATTGTAATGCCGTCTATATAGGTCAGAATGGTAGAAGCATTGAGGACAGGGTAAAAGAACATAAAAAATCAATTTTAAATAGCAATAAAATACGGAAATGTCAACACGCTGCATTGGAAATGACAGTTTCATAGACACAGTTAACATAAATTTGCTTCATACAGAAGGAAAAGATATTAAAAAATCATCCCTTAAAAACAACCCTTTTACCACGAATGACCAGCAAAATTTCTTAAATACTCCTATACTAGAGAAAATGTTAGCAATTATTCGTTGATTTACATTATTACGTAGGTCTACCCGAAAATTTCTCAAAACTAAAGTTTATACCATAAAGATATTAAGTCATAAATGTTTTTAGGAATATATTTAGAATAACCACTTCTGTTACTTTGTACTCTTGATAAAGGCCTGAAAAGCCGAAACATTTGTAGAGAATTTTAAACATATCGATTTGATACATCTAAAAGCAGTGTTTACTTAAAAACAATTATTGCCTAGATGTTTCACAAGGAACCAACCACAAATTCGGAACATGGAGTTTGTCAAGAAAAACAAAATGTATACTAGAGCTACCGCGACTCATTTTTCAAGAAAAATAAATCAAAAACTCTTTACTGTATATTAAATTTTGATTCGACAGTATTTAAAATTAATAGTTGATAAAGCAGATATTTCCGATCATGTCACATATTACACTTATAAATCCTTATAAGTCAGGAATAATTTTATTACACAACGCAGTACTCAAATTAATGACGTCTTTTTCAAATCAGCCGAGGTCGCGAAAGGTGAATTCAATTAAACTGGTTGGTTTCGCCGGTGAACTCCAGTGGGGAAATACCTCTTTGCGAGAACTGAAATTAACATTAATAAATTGTGTACTTTCCAAGTAATCTAGTTAAGAATTCTTCAATCGTATTTTTATTGTGTTTTATGTATGCATATTTAACTTTGCCCGATCGACTTTGTGAACAATGCTTGGGTTTTTTGTATAGTTATTCACCAACTATATTTGTTACAACGCAAGTGGTTTCGAATCAATGCAACCAGATAAGAAAAGCAATGCTGTTTACGATATGTTTCTTAGAATAAACATTTTTAGATGTTAATTTGCAAATAGAAGATATACTATGACACAATTAATTATGTTTTGTTGATATATGGAGACGCACAAAGTTTATCACTAAGTATTCCTAAAGAGATTTTCTGCAGAAATAAAGTTTAAATATTAAACAGAAATTTTCAAGGCAACCGTATTAATATTATATGATGTTCATATACACTACTGATAGTTAAATGCATAACAAAACATTAAAAATAAACAGGTTCCGATGGTATGGCCGCAATTCTGTTATGAGATGTCTCTATTTTTGCCCCACTACCTTCCAATATTTTCGATTTAGCCCTTCAGACTACCACATTGCCTCAAATTTGGAGTCAGTGACACATTTGCCCTGTTTTCAAAAACGGAATAAACTGCTATTGAAAACTATAGAACAGTTTTAGTAAACTCTTTAAAATAATCAATTAGATGCACTAGATATTTAGTAAGTAGAGGTCGTCATGAGACTTGTGGTAGTCATCAACAGTATGGATCGCATGTTATAACTTTAAGTCATAAGCGTAAAATAACGCTTTGTATTGCAGGTTTGTGGTGATGTAGTTTATAAATATTTTAAAAAGTAGGCGTCCCGGTACGGAACTTTAGGGTACCTTCCAGATACTAGTGATACTGACAGACTCGAATCCATCATATTGCTCATAAATGGAACATGAAAAATATTAAAAATTAAATGTAAAATTTATTGGGCCTAAATCATCCAATTTATAAAGTAATACAATGTGATCTAGCTTATCAAAAGCTTTTGAAAACTCTGTATAAGCACATCAAGCTAAGCAGCCGCATCAAGGTATTCTGCAGGAAAACAGGCCAAATTACTGCGAGTGGACGAGCCTGGTATAAACCCATGCTGATCTAAAATTACACTTAAAATAGTAGATAGTAGTACATGAAAAAGTTAAAGAACTTCAAAAGTTCTGTGACAGGGGTGAAACATGAGTACCCCCGTTTTCGAGAGTGTTGAACACGATGGTGATATTTTTCCTACCCCTCAGCAACTAATCGTAAACTTGAAAAACCACCCCTATTTCGCGTTTTTTATATCGTCGGCATACGGATCGGTTTTTTGGGTATTCTTTGGGGTACCCATTTTTACAAAACGTTTGCGTTTTAAGACTATTTCTGCTACCTGTGATGTTTTTTTTTTTAAATGCCTTGACAGGCCCCTAGGCGAGAAGTGTGTGTCCCTGTTATTCCTTATCGTTTTCATCTAGTTATTATTCACGTTAGAATTAGGGTTAGATCTTTAGCCGCTTATAAATTTAACTGTGTATCTGGCTGTATGGACTATGTCCTAATGCCATTAAAAAAAAAAAAAAAGACTATTTCTGCAACTTTTTCATGGACTATATAGAACTTCATATGCGTATACACCATTTCATATACAAAATTTAGTAAAATCTCAAGTGATATTGAGTAATCGTCAATTGTCAATTAACTGCTCGTCAGATTTTTAAAAACAGGAAAATGTTTTATTTTATCCATTTTTATAAATATAGGTTATTTTTGTTATAGCATCCGGGAGGAGGAGAACTTATTACAGAATGGGCAGGGAAAGATGCTACAAAGGGATTCGATGATTTCGGACATTCCGGTGATGCTAAAAGGGATCTGAAGAGACTGAAAATTGGAGAAATTGTGGAGGTAGCTATAAATTTTGTATATTATTATTTATTTTGTTTTTACAAGGTTCGGTGTTATAGATACAGCTATGTACAGCTGGTCTAATATGGTATGATTTTTATTTAATTATTCTGTAACTATATGAAACTGCAAAGAATGTAGGTTATTTTGTTTCCTTTCGTGCAAAATATCACCTGTTAAAAAAATGACCATCATGCTTCAAACAACTTGTCCTGTACACAAATATTCAAACTATGATTTTGCTGCTTTCGAGTACTATCATCAGGCACTTTTTATTATTAAACGGTATAGCCTCTGCATATTTATCCCTTACTTCATCATCATCAATCAACTTATTATCGTTCACTGCTGGACATAGGTCTTCCGTAAATTTTGCTACTTCTCTCTATCTTGAGCCACTTGCATCCAGTTGGTTTAGATACGCTTTAGGTCGTCCGTCCCTCTTGTCGGTGGTCGGCCTCTAAATCTTATTGCCTTGTGTCTTGGTTTCCATTCCAGAATTTTTCTCGTCCATCTGCCGTCCGTTAGTCTGGCAACATGACCAGTCCAATTCCACTTCAAGGTCGCGATTTTTGTTACTGCGTTTGTTAGACCTGTTCTTCTTCGCAGTTATTTGTTTGATATCATATCTCTTAGGGTAAGTTTCAACATTGACCTTTCCATAGCGCGCCGAGCAACTCTGATCCTGTTTATGGAATTTTTGGTCAACGTCAAGGTTTCTGCTCTATACGTCATAACAGGAAGTACACATTGCTCATACACCCTTCGTTTTAATCGTTTTAGATATATAAGAATTTCAGACTTGAATACATCTCGCAGATTGCCAACTCAGAATTAAGTGACCTGCGTTTTGGATATAACGCAGGCCGTGACAATATCGTAGATGTTCTTAATTAACGCTATATATCTGTGGTCGGTTCTACAGTCCGCTAAGGCCTTAACATTTTATGTTGGTTTATTGTGTCGAACGCCTTCTCATAGTCAACGAAGATTAATACAAGTGGCTTGTTATATTCAATGCATTTTTCTATTAAGGATTTTATAACTTGGAGATGGTCATTTGTTCCAAAATCTGCTCTAAATCGTTCTTGCTCTCGAGCTTGATAGTAGTCAAGTTTATGAGAAAGCCTTCATTTTCATAAAGAGTTTGTATATATTATATGAGACAACAGGCTAATAAGGTCAATAGTTTCTCAAGTCCGTTATGTCTCCTTTTTTGTGCATTATAATAATCACTGCATTTTTCCATTGAGAGAGTGTTCCTTTAAGCAAACATGCACTAAATAATTTCTTCATTATAAGTATTAACTGTTTTCCTCCGGCATTTATTGATTCTATTATCACTTGATCGTCACCAGGAGATTTGTTATTTTTTATTTCTGAAATAACTGACTCTATCTCCCCCACAGACACATCTGGAATGTATTCAGATCCTTTGCTTATAGTATGTCTCTTCTTTTCTTCATCAAGTTTTTTGTGTTAGTACTCAGTTTTCCTTCATTATCATTCTTTGTCTTGATGTACTTTTCGGCTTCTTTGATAGAAGTAACAATTTGATCATTTAGTTTATATATGTTTAGTTCTTTCTCGTTCAAGATTTCTATTGTTTTGAGCTGTGACCCCAAGACTTCCCTATAGGTTCCTCTTTCTGTGGTGGATGTCCATTTCATTAACTTTGGTTTTGTCATCATCTTCAATCTCTCTTTTTTAAATTTATTTGGATTTTAGTTCTTACCATCCTCTGATCGCTACCCATTGAGCAGCGATTTAGTACCGTTACATCTCGAACTGTTTCTTTTCTATTAGACATTATAAAATCTATTTAATTTTTTGTTTGACCGTCAGGGCATTTCCAAGTTCTTTTTCGGTTATCGTTCTTCTTAAAGAAGGAATTCATAGCATAGAACCTATGGTGAAGTAGGAAATCCATTAGCATGTTACCTCTATGATTCCTTTGTCCATATCCATGATGTCCCATGGATGATTCAGACTCCTCATTTTTGTGGCCTAGCTTGGCATTAAAATCGCCCATTAAAATTGTGTAGTATGTTTGTCTTCCTCTATTGCTTGAGAGACATTATCATAGAAAATTTCCGTTTCTATTTTATCTGCTTCTGTCCTAAAAACATGCAGACAAGAGTTCAAGAAGAATTAAATTTAAAAATTGATAATAATCAGATAAACCCTGTAACTGTTGTATTTGTTCATCGTTTAATTTCTACATCCTTTCCACCGTATTTACGCGACTAATTAATTTACAGAATAGATGAGAGAGATGTTTGTTTTACTGTTTTTCTCATCATATTTTTTCGTGAATGTTAATTTATAGAGTTAAGTATAAAGTAGCTTCAAGCTAAACTTCGCCTTTTCTACTTGTATTGTGTTTTTGTATGTACAATACACTGGATATAGACCTTTTTTTTATTATTATTTCGTCGTCTGTATCCCTTACTTATTGCTCAATAAATCGGAAATGGTTACAAACACCGTCTTTTCTGCTTAAGGGGTAGTTTTAGGGGGTGACTGCCAGTATTTTCCTCATAACTTTTTAATTTTTTTCATTTTTCTGAAGTATTATTATAAAAAACTAATTTCCAGATAATTTTATAATAGTGAATACCTAATGAAGAATATCTTTTTATTTCTATAAAATACTGACAGTCACCCCCTATAACTACTCCTTAAGCTGAAGAGGGGTTTGACTAATACCATGTAAACTAAACTGCTGGCCACTCGAACTTACACATAGACAATTTTAGGCAAAATTTAAAGTTCAATATTTTCAAGAGGAATGCAAATTTTTGAACGCGGCTTGCAAATTGTAAGAGCTAGTTTTTTTCGAATTAAGCCGCATGACGTATGTTTATCGTAGGAACATAAGTTTATTATATACGGGGTGATCAATGAAGTCATGCAAAAAATCAAAAAGTTTGTATGAGTGAAATTTCCGCAAAAAATTTTTTTGGTCGTTGCAATATGGCTCGTTACTAAGGTAACATCAATATCTCTAGACGGTTTTGTCAGTTTTTGGATTAAGGCCCTTTGGCCTTATACACACTACTCAACATAAAATTTGGATACCGAAATTTTTAAAATGCTATAACTTGACATTGGATTGACGGTTCTTGATGATTTTTGCGGATTTGGAACCCTTATTTCACGTAGATTTTCTATGGTCTAAGCATTTTATTTGAGGGTTGAAATTTACGCATTATGCCTGGTCGATAATAAACAAAAACGTAGGGTACGACGCGCTCTAAGGTTTGGCATTATTTAAGTTTTTGTAAAAATAAATTCTCACCTCAAGTTGTTTTTATTTAATGTTCCTCTCACTGTTCTGTCCGAAACTCACACCTCAGTTTGTTGTCTTTAAGTCATTCAGTTTTACAGAGTTCTTTGTCCACCCCCAAGCCCATAATTATGATCGGGTGTAATTTCTACGCGACGCGTCAATTTCAAAGTAGGCATTGGAAAAACAAATTTGTTGCTATGCAATTAAAAACTGTTTACATTATTTTAGAAATAATCTGACACATTTCAATGTTATAATTTTGTAAAGTTTAATTAATATGAGGCGTTTAACCACGGCAGAAAGGGAAAATTGCATTCGACTTCTCAACGAAGGAATGTCAAAAGAGCAAATTGCGCACATTTACAATGTCAGCCGAAAGACAATTTATAATTTGATCCGCCGCGTCGAAACTACTGGTGATCATATTTATGGGCATGGGGGTGGACATACAAAAAAAATAAATGAAAGAACCGAAAGAATTTTAATGAGAGAAACTATGCGGAATAGAACAAAGAACTCTAGAAAACTAAATGACTCTTTAAGACAACAAACGGGGGTGAGAGTTTCGGACAGAACAGTGAGAAGAACATTAAATAAAAACAACTTGAGGTGAGATTTTTTTTTAAAAACATAACATAATGCCAAACATTTTAAATTATAGAGCTCGTCGCAGAGCAAAATGTGTGCGGTTATTACAACACCATAGAGCGAATAGGCGGGCATGGGCAAATCGGCATGCGAATTGGGGTAATGCAGAGTGGAGCCATTGTTTATTTACTGACGAAACAAGATTTAATTTGTTTCACTCCTGATGGCCGAATTTTAGTTTGGAGAAGGCCAAATCAGCGATATTTGGAGGAAAATATGGACCCTCAAGAAGCATTTGGTGGCGGAGGTGTTACAATGTGGGGAGGTATCATAAGAAATGGTAAAACCGAGCTATTCATTACCAACCAAACCATTAATGCTGCTGTTTATCAGGAGGAAATTTTGGAACCTATTGTTGTTCCTTTTGCTCGACATTACGACCCAGAACTTCTATTGGTGGATGACAACGCTCGACCTCACAGAGCGCGAAGGATCACAGAGTTTTTGCAGGCACAAAACATCAATAGGATGGACTGGCCTGCAAAGTCTCCGGATGTTAATGTCATCGAACACGTTTGGTCTTATTTAAAACTTAAAGTAAGATCTCTTGATGTACCCCCTGAAGAATGGCAGAATATTCCACAAGATTTTATAAATAATCTTGTGGATACTCTACCAAATCGATGTCGGGAAATAATATTACGAGCAGGAGGACCAACAAAATATTAGCTTCTTTTTTTTTTAATTACTGTACCTAATTTTAATTAGGTAATTTTGATTTAAGTTTAAATTAAATTCATTTTTAGTTTTTTAGTTAAATTTTTTTTTAATTATTAAAAATTACCAGAATTAGAATTATAAATTTTTTAAGAATTGACTTTTGGCCGTTGTTAAGCAATCTTGTACATTGTAGAATATAATGTAATAAACTTGTTCTTGTCGTTACGTTCTTGTTTATTATCGACCCGGTATAATGTGTAAATTTCAGCCCTCAAATAAAATGCTTAGACCATAGAAAATCTGCATGAAATAAGGATTCCAAATCAGCAAAAATCATCAAGAACCGTCAATCCAATGTCAAGTTATAGCATTTTAAAAATTTCGGTATCCAAATTTTATGTTGAGTAGTGTGTACAAGGCCTAAGGGCCTTAATCCAAAAACTGACAAAACCGTCTAGAGATATTGATGTTACCTTGGTAACGAACCATATTGCAACGACCAAAAAAATTTTTTGCGGAAATTTCACTCATACAAACTTTTTGATTTTTTGCATGACTTCATTGATCACCCCGTATATAATAAACTTATGGTCCTACGATAAATATACGTCATGCAGCTTAATCCGAAAAAAACTAGCTCTTAAAATTTGCAAGCCGCGTTCAAAAATTTGCATTCCTGTTGAAAATATTGAACTTTAAATTTTGCCTAAAATTCTCTATGTGTAAGTTCGAGTGGCCAGCAGTTTAGTATCCAGATGGTCTATAACTAGGTTTAAAATATGAATTTAATATTTTAAGGAAGTCGGAAGATATTGCAGAAAAACTGAAAGTTATTATCCCCTTATTATTCATTTTCGGAAATAAGTTTATATAAAGGGTACTATCAGTCTCAGCAATATCGGGGGACAATTTTGGACCACCTTGTATACGCACTTTTGATTTCTTTTAATCATCGCGCAGCGGCGTGTTTTCACAGTAAATTACTCTGTAACATGAATTTCAATTTTGAAATTGTTCACAAATAACATACTTTAGCTCCACTCATGTTTGTTAATTGCTCACTTATTTAATATTGTGAAATCAGCACGCTGAACCAATTCAAATAGAATAAATTCACCACGCAACAAAAAATATTTGATTTTTTTTAAAACTTTTTAAACAAGTTAAAGTCCTGATGGTCATTTCATCTTTAATATAATTAATTAAGCAGTTTGGGGTTTATTTAAAATTTACTCTCATTAATTAGTCGAAAACTTTTTAAAACTTGGTAAGAGAAACCTAATTATTTCGATTTTAATCATTTATTCTGAATAAAAACTCAGTTTAAATACCAAAAGTCTACGTGAAATATAGTCATTAAAATAATCCGAAGAAGGAATCAGCATCGACACAGTTTGATTTAATTTTGTTTTCTTGTTCAACAGGAAGAACGTAAAAAGAAACAGAAAAAGGCCGAAAAGGAAACAAAAGCAGTTGCTAATGGACCAAAAGTTGTGGATTCCAAGGAACAAGTCATTAATAGGTAAGCGAAATAAGCTCTCGATAGAATTTAACAAATTTAAATATGCCCCGTCGTCAAGGTAAAGATTCGTATTTATATTTCATTCTTTAGATTTCGTTAAGTATGGACCATGGCCAGTCTAGTTCTGTTTTGGTACAGACAAATAATTAATAATTGAGAAATAGACCATAAAATTTGTCTCTCTGGCTAATTCTTTTAAAATCATTCTGCATAACAAATATATATTTAACCCTAGTTAATAATTTAGGTGCAGATTTTCAGATATTACGACGGTGTTTATTTTTATTCTAATTATTCATTTGCAAATATACAAAATTTCTAAACTATGCTGGATATGAATCTTTATTGATTTTGTAAGTTCTTATTTGATACATGTGACTTACAATATCTGCAATAATCTGCAGTTTCTAACTTCTAAACGTAGAAAAAGCAAGCTACAACAACATATTATTCTATACGATATAAATTACTAGTAAGTAGATAGGCAAAGCCGTTTCTGGCACACACAATAAAGGAAGTTTTCAATGAAGTCATGAACTGGATGGCATGTGTTCATCAGGAGTGACCACGAGAGTCGGGGGGATGGTGAAGAAGTGTATGGCGATGCACAGGTTTTCATGCCCATGGGGTGTCATGGGTGGTTCATAGGAGTGCACGTTTGTAGAAAAAGATATAAAGCCTGTTAATATGGCACAATAGGTTTGCTAAGTGCATACCACCACGATAGATTAGGTTGGTTAGGCGCGCACCTATCGTATCGTATTAATAGGTCTCAAACAGCTTCAGGTGCAGCGTTACAGCTTTTTCTACTAGCCTCCGTGACAACCCATGAACACCTATGCACCGCCATACACTTCTTCACCACCCCCTTGACTCTCGTGGTCACTCCTGATGGACACATGCCATCCAGTTCATGATGTCATCGAGAATCCCCAGGGTGCCAGAAACGGCTTTGTCTATCTACTGTAGTATATTTTTTAAACTTTTTGAAAGAGAACTTTGTACAAATGTTAGTCACATGTGCAAGAGGAACCATTCTAAGGATATTTTTTTATCCCTAAGATTTTGTAGATACGGCTCTTCTCTTACAACTATAATTTCTCCAAAATTCTCTGGAGCAGAGAACGATGAATACTTTTTATTTTTCCTAGACGATATCTGACAAAGATTAATACTTACTGGTACAATTTTCTTCTAGAAATGATAATTTATATATAACACACTCCTTATATATTTCATACTTTATATTGTGTATATATTTGTTATCGAATATGGTATTGTGGCAAAAATTTTGAACTGCTGTCCCATTTACTATATTGTCAGATGGTTGTGTTCCATAAAATCGCAATAAAATTTTTAACTTAGCACTGCAAAATTTTGTACACCAGCAAAACGTAGGTTCAATAACTGCAACACGAATTGTCACTGACAACTGATTTATTTAAAACTGAATCAATTTACAATAATTAGTCCTTATAATTACATACTAATTATAACTTTCAACTACTATAAATCACTTTTTATTGCCACTACTACTCTGTTCTCTCTTCCGATCTGATTACTTACTTGAATTAGAACTCTTTTGATGTATTAGTCTCGCTTCTTATATACTCCTTGGCACTTATTCTAAATCCATCCGTTTCATTCTAGTCTGTAACTCCAGACCGTTCTACACTTTTCCAGTACGTCTATGATAGTAAGCCAATAGCGCATCTCTGGACCAACTGGTGAACTATTATATTGCTAGCTTCTGTCTACTAATCTCTGTAAGAGGGCGCACAAACCTGATCACGGTATGATACAGGAATTAGATTGGATTCACAACAAAATAAAAAGACGTTTAAAGATATTTATAATCCGATTTCTTTTAAAAGATTCTTGAAAAGAAAGGTCGTTATAATTATCCAAATGAAAAAATGTGACTATTCAATTTTGCGGCAGTAGCTGAAAATTATTATTTTGCTCAAATACCATATTCGAAAATCAAGAATATACAGTGTAAACTGCTTAACAAGTATATTAAATATAAATTGTCATTTCAAGACGCCATATACGATTCAGTAAAAATAAAAATAAGTTATCATTTTCGGTATCAGTTTTGACAAAAATAAACAAATAAGAAAGTTGGTGTCGCTTTTCATTGGACAAGGTGCACGTACACTACATAAGAACTAAGTCTTTCCACGTGAATCAAAGATAGAATTTCTTTGAATTTCTTTCTAGTGAATTACTTAAACGAGATTTGTATCAAATAAGAATTGAATTAGGATTTTTAAATTGCATGCTAGTAGATAGGCTATGTCACTCCTGGACCATCAAGTAGAGAAACCTCAGATGCCGATAACTCAACACTTGAGTCAGACCCTAAGACCTGTTTATATCTGTTTAAGTACCAATTTATATCTGTTTAAAACATGTTTGTAGATATTTAAGACCTGTTTATATTTGTTTAAAACTTGTTTATAGCTATTTAAGACCTGTTTATATTTGTTTAAAACCTGTTTATAGCTGTTAGGTTAGGTTAGCTATGTGCATACGATACGATAGGTTAGGATGACTAGGTGCGCGCACTTAGCCAATCTAACAGGTCTTAAACAGATATAAACGGATTTTTAAACAGATATTATCAGATATTAAAAAGATATAAACATGTATTTAAACAGATATAAACAAGTCTTATGGTCTGATCCAAGTGTTGAGTTAACAATGTCCGAGGTTTCTCTACTTGGTGGCCCATGTGTGGCATAGCCTATCTACTCACGTCTCTAACAAGAATCCAAAAATAAATATAAAGAAAGGAAAAAATTAACAATAACCTTCATAATGTTTTTGATTGACCTTATAATAACTAAATATGAAAAAAAATATTTTTTCATAAAAATGGTCTGGGTACTAAGAAAAAACTAAGACGGCGATATATCTCTTTCATCAAAATGGCTGCCATTAAAAACTACTGGCTGCTAATCTACAATTTTTTTATATTTCAGCTTCCATTGCACAGATTCTAACTACATTTTTTTTTACCTAGAGCTTGTTATAGTTTTTTGTCCAAAATGTGAAGTTCTAACGTAATTTCCCAAATTCAAAGAATTTTAGTTTTCTCTGAACACTTTATAGGTACGACGCATAAGAAAGAGCATTATGTCTGCATTTTATAGGAATCAAAACAGTCTCGTTTTATTCCTGGGAAATCTCGGGTTAATTTAAGAAAAGTGGACTTTGATTTTCATTATTTTGTAAACTATATTATTTCATATATTTTTTTAATTTGTAAAATAACGCTCCTATCCATCTAGTTATGATAATATCTTTCTCACCTTCCGGTTCAAAGTATTTACTTTCAGATAAAATCTTGGAAATATTAACAAGTAGAAGACAGTAGTTATCTAAAAAGCATTTTTGATGCCTGATATTTCAAACAGTTTCAAGCACCCCACGCTTTTTACAATCTATCGCTGTTGAACAAAATCTTAATATTTAAACATTATTATTTATTACTTTTTGTTCGATTTTTAAAGCGTGTTTATTTAGTTTTTTTAAACTATAATTTTTTAAAAATTTTATTTAACTAACACGCTTTTATTATTAGTTAGAATATATATTATTAGCGGCGGCGCCTCCGCCAAAATCTCGACAATAGGTTAGTCTTATTTTATTTTATAATGATGGTCCTCGTGAGGACATTAGGACAAAGTTGTCAAATTATTGTAGAGTCATTGGTCCTTGATAAGTGTGCAAACTTTCAGTTTAATCTGACGTTTTGAAGTGGGTGCGAATCACGTTCAAAACTCCCAATACAAGCAAACAAACATACATACAAGTGAAGCTAATAAAAGTGTGTTAAAAATGGAAAATAATTGATTTACTTCAGAGCATCTCAAGTTCGTGAATTATCAGTCTCACTCATATTTCCTGTTGTTACTGTCTAATACTTCTATGCCCAATCATCTCAGTAAAATTCTAATTTAATTTTATTTCTCATATCTTATATAGCTTACAAACTAGATGGTAGCCCGCTTACTGTGAAATAATTTAAATTATAAAATTAACCTCAAGTAGTGGTTCAGTTTCCACTTTACAACGTAAGGTGCCGTTTCTCTTTACCCAGCACACAATCCAAAATCCTGGATTTCCAAGAAGTTACTTAAGTACCAATAACTTGACTCATTTTAAGAACAGAAACAGCAGGCTTGGTATTACATTTGTAACATTCACTGTGTTTTTAAGCATTTTAATAGATACAGGGTGAGTCAAACTTGGGCCCAAGAATTCTCTCCTAAAGATTTAGAATACGATCAAATCAATTCTCTCAACTTAACGACAGTAGACGTCGCGGCGCTGTCTATTTATTTTATTTTCGTTGTCATTTCACTTTATGTGCATCGTTTAATTTCAAATCGATTACGCATCAACGCGAAAGTTGTATCTCTTTATACAGTAAAGGTCAGCCTGTACCTCCCTTTTGCCTCCAACATGATAATTTACGATTACTATCTAGTATTAGATATAAAAAAATCGTAAATAAACGTGACATTTTAATTTATTTTAAACCTGAACTTCATTTCTTCGATACCCATAGTAAAGTGGCTCCATCTGTCATAAAATTAAGCCAATATATTGATTGGACAGTGTGTTGTCAAAGTACGACCGCTTGCTGCATATTTGCTTATTTTAATCATTTATTTTTATTTGCAGGAGCTGCATCCATATCATAACGTGCGGACTGCTGGTGTAAATTAATAATTACATAAACCTAATTCAATAAGACTGTGATAGATTTATGATTCATGTATTATATGTACATATAACTTAATGCGTTAATCTTTATTGTTTGTATATAGTATCTTTGTTGTATTAATAAAAGTGTTTAATAAGTGTTTATTATTGTAATGGATTATTTAAAACGGTCGACGGTCTAGCCGGCGATAACATTAGAGTCCCTATAAAGTAGGCTGGCCATTCGAGGTCGAGGCTCATCTGATTGGCCCGTATGAAAAGTGGATACATAATGGCGGCGCCAATAGGAGTTGCTTTTGTTTTGATGAGCATAGTATCATCAGATTCAATGTAACAGGTTAAAATTAAAATAACAGTCTGTTATGACTGATTTGGTCACGAAACAATTCATGGTAACGTTATTACTTACATATATTTTTCCACTTTGTCAAAACAAATACTTTTGATACTTGCGATACGTTGTAAACACACTGATGCACACGCCCATACACCAACCATAGCCGCCATTATGTATCCTTTTGAGTGGAGTGGGGGCCAAGTGGCCAGGCTCGATTTTATTTATTTATTTATTTACACTGCTCTACAGATTACAACAATCCAGTTACAAAGCAGGAAGTATTGAATAATTGAAATAATAGTGAAATCATGAAATACAAACAAGTGGATATTATATTTAAATTAATTGGTAAGACATTTTAACTTTCTGAGCAAGGAGTGACGCTTTTATGGAGGACCTCTATACATTGGCATAACTGCGAATACTCTTTCCATAATTGCTCCATGTTGCAATTATTATTTTGTTGTTACCTGAATTTACTTTATTCTTCTTAATTGTGTTAATGTTTTATTCTAGCAAAGATTTGAACAGCTTATTGAATTATTATTGGTTTAAAAAAAATACTTTTATAATTATTAACGTAGTACCAATGAATAAATATGCCATGTTGAAAAGGGAGGAAAATACTCTATTTAATGACGCCATTTCCCGTCCATTTCAAACTAATTTTCTTAACAGCCTGAAGAGTAAATCTCAAAATACAGCGGTTTTGAAAAAAATTAGATAAAACCTCGTTGAAACACTCTGTTTTGCAAAAAACTTTCGCCTTAGAATTTTTCTCGTATCTCTTCAAATAACGGAGATATTTGGCCTAGACGTTTTCCGCATTTTCGATATTTTCCGCCATGACTCTTAAAGTAGGCCATGGATTTCAAATGTCTTTAAACCATTTTGTAGGTTATATAAATCGGCACAATTTTCGTAAAATTAATTTTTTTTGTACGACCGATATTATTATTATATATTCTCGAGTGCCCTGATAAACTGGACAGCCTGTATATCTTGTGTATTATGAGATTGGCACTGGAATATTTCTTTCAACCGAGAAATTCAATAAAATGTATAGAAATGTTTTAGTATCATATTTTATAGTCTTTATGATAAGATAATAAGGATCAAAATTTCTGACAGTAGTATGTTTGGTTGTATAAGTTGTGACATCACAGCTAATTACGTCCATAAGGAGTCAGCTAGAGGGTGGAAATTCTGAAAATGAGGGTATATCATTTATTTGTGGTGGTAGTAACACGAAAAATATTTTTCTAATCCCAACTGTGTAGGGATGGATAATGGCACAGATAAAGTGTAAACTGTACTATGAGAAATAGATAGTAAAAAAATTCAAAAATTGTAACTTTAAATGGGTTGCGGGGAACGAATGTAAAATGACATAAAGGATTGAAGCTTTACTGTATGTGCCAGTCGATACTTCAGTATAGTTTGGGATGATAAAAATCTATCTTACTGATGTCCCGATGATATTGACAAGGTTAGCGAAACGTGCGTCGAGTAGTGTATTGGGGTGTAGTGTTCTAACGTTTTGGTCTCTTGTAAAAAGTTGTTTTTTAGCACCAAAGATTTTGATTTGTGAAAAATAACCTTCATATGAAAACGCCCCCACCGCCAGAACCCACGAGTAGTTTTCACAAACCACTGATTTATTATCACTAAATTACAATACAATAATCCTTATAATAATACGCTAGTTATAACTTGCATGTACCAAGGTCTCTTAACTTTTATTATCTGATCACTTCTCGTCTCAACCAGAACAGTACTGAGCTTAAATATCACTTACTCATCTAATACATAACTGTACTGAACATAAATATCACTTGCTCATCTAATATCTAAGTGAACTCCATGCGGTGGATCCGTTTCTTATATATCCGTGGCGCTTATTAGCGATCAGTCTATTTCCCTCCAGATTGTTCCACTCAACTTCTCCATCCTTCTAATCTGTTATTCCAGATTATTCTACCGTTTTTCAATCCATCCGTGGTAATGGTAGTTCGCCAGTTGGCCTAGAGATGTCGCCGTTTTACCAGTACTAACTAGGCACGCCTCCTTTCACTCTGCCATCAAGGATTAGGCCTCTCTTCGTAAGAGGGCGTGGGTGTACATATAATAGAACTACTTTTAGAGAATAATTTTTTTATATCTGCCCTTAAAATGCATCAGTAAACGTACCTAATGGTATAGATCATCAATTTCTGGGATCATTTTTAAAGCCCTGTACTAATTCATTGTTTCTTAGAGTCCTGATAGAGGGGAATATTCTAGATTTCATAAACAAGTTGAAAAACTCAAATTCTTCTGGCATTGCTGAGATTTCTAATACATTATTAAAAATTATTGGTGTGCATATAGTTCGTCCTATCATTTATATAATCAATCTGTCATTAGAATAAAGCATATATCCCGAGAAATTAAAAATATTGAACGTAATACCTCTTTTTAAAAAAGGTGACCCAAACTTAGTTATCAACTATAAAGGAATCACCAAGTGTATCAAAAAAATCTTTAAATCTGCAATTAATATGTAAATTTTCTTACAATTAATAATATGCTCTCCCAAAATCAACATGGATTCACAAAACAAAAAAGTATAAACTTAGCATTAAAACGAGTTTGTAAATGGGGTTTGACTGTGTCGATCACTCTCTTCTGTTAACTATATTGAAGAACTGTGGGTTAGGGGTATTGCTCATGAATGGTTCAACTCCTATTTGTCAAATCGCCTTCAACAGGTAAAAATTAAAGATTCTCTTTCCAGCTTGGCAGCTATTAATACTGGAGTTTCGCAGGGATCCATATTGGTTCCAATGCTTTTTGCTATTTTTATTAACGATATGCTAAATTATTTAGAACATCCATTGTGCTAAATCGTATCATATGCAGATGACAGTAATATGTTGATTAAGTGTAAGAACTTGTCTGATGCGGAGAATTGTACCACTTTAATGTATAAGAAAATCATCTGTTGGGTTGAAAAACAAATTATGTATAAACCGCGAAAAGACAATAGACGTAGTTTTTAAAACAGCACAGTCTAGTCCAAATGTAAATAGCAGTCTAGTTTTAGATGGCGAGCCAAATATTAAGTACTCTGAGGGCTCAAAAATGCTACGGTTAATTGATTGTCATCTTAAATAGTCTATATACAAGATGTCTAATACTATATTATCTAAAGTATGTTATAAGGCAATTGTATGTTGCTTCGTTCCATTCTAGCGTCACATATGCCATTACAAAAACGAGCAGTGCGTATCATGGCTAATTTAAAATACATTGAATCTTGTAGGGACGCTTTCAATTAATTAAATATTTTAACTATAATATCTATATATATTTATGAACTTACTTGTGTTGACATTTATTTGAAAATAGAGCTCAACACCTGTATAATACCAGAAAGAAAGATCTCCTTACACCACATACACGTAACAGCGTTGTATCAAAAAAAATGTTTTTGTACTGGATGTAAATTTTTTAATGCTCTACCTGAAAATGTTAAATATTTACCAACAATCTACAAATTCGAAACTGCAGCAAAATCGTTACTATCAAATAAAAATTGCTACACTATTGCAATTCATAGATAATAAAAATATTGTAATTTTATTATTTATACACTATGACTTTATATGAATATATATTTTGTACTTAAGGCTTTCTAAAAAAATTTAAATTCAATGTATCACTTTTAAAACTAGTTTTTAAGAAACACAATTTTATTTTTATATTTATTATTTCTTTAGACAAAATTTCTTAAACTTATATTAATACAGTTTTCTAAATTTAATAAAATTTTTATTATTATTACTATTTAGAAAACAGCTCGTTTTTCGCAAAAAAAATTAATTGCACATAAATGCACCTAATGTCGAATGTTTACACTGATAAACAGATTCACAATGCATGGCATTGAAAATAATACCGGTTTAATGGTACCATCGCGCATCAGCTCGCAGTAAAATAATTCACCTACTGTTAGTGCAAATAATCTACTCGGCGAGAGTAATCCATTGTTTTCCAGGTCCTCGTCAGCATTTTGCGTTTGCCGGATTGTAAGCGTTTGCTTCGAATAAAACTAGATTTTTCCAATAAAAATACCAGCAGGTATTTCACTAATTCCCAACTTAGTTGGATGTTTAATTAACTGCTTGTCTCTGTGGAATTTAAAATGTTTCGTCATTCATTACCGCTTTCACGCGAATTTTGTTAATTCATTAAAATTTTATTTGAAGTCAAAACTGATTGTAAGGATAATTTATAAAAGAGATAATTCATTATTAAAAAAAAATTCTTTACTGTGTTGTTGAAAAAAAAAACTAAGGTCACAACGATGTGAAAATTAAGCATAATACATTTTTTTTTCACGGAGGTTAAGAAATCACCTACGGGTAGTGGTTTAAAATGAGTCATTAATTTTTTTGGGTAATTTATTGTGATAAAGAGCTGTAATTAATTTTAGGTAAATTAGTGATGTTTAGCGCCTTATAGTATTTAATATACATAAAACAACCAACGAAATATAGATTTTATTAAGAAGCAATGACAAAATTATTAATTTCGCCTACAGCTATAGACGACTACCTGCCGATTTCTCCTTCATATCCCTATACAAGGGGCCCACAAGATATATTTCAGTTGCATTACCAGTAGATAAGCAAAGCCGTTTCTGGCGCACTCAGTAGAGGAACACCGGGGTTCTCAAGGACGTCATGAACTGGATGGCATAGGTATTCATGGGGTGTGCATGTCTGTAGAAAAAGCTGTAAAGGTTAGCTAATCAACCTAACCTATCGTATGGTATTAACAGGTCACAAACAGCTTCGGGTACAGCTTTACAGCTTTTCAACAGACATGCACCCCCATGAGCTGCCTATGCATAATACTTTATGAACACCTATGCCATCCAGTTCATGACATCGTTGGGAAATTCAGTGTTCTTCTACTGAGTGTGCCAGAAACGGCTTTGCCTATCTACTAATACCACTGTCGATTGAATAAAAGACTTGATGCGTGGTGAAAATGTTCATGAAATCATTTTATTTTAACGCTAACAATACACTTGTTGCAATCCTGTAGAAGTGACTTAATTAATAAATCAGCTAATTGCTGTTCTGGACTAATATAAGAAACTGAAATTGGATCATCTTCTACTTTATCGCGAATACAATAATATTTAATATATATCTTTTCTGATTTTATGATGTTTACTGTTTTTAATGATTTGGGTGTCCAGTTGTATCGGTTCATCCATATTCATATCAAGTTCTTGAAGAAATGCACGAAGCCAGTAATTTCGACAACTGCATCGGAGTCATATGCCTTAGTAGTTGAATTGGTGACAGATTTTTGCCTATGTCATGGCCAGGTCCATTGAATAATAAATACACTCACATACCCAGTCGTTGGCCGACGAATGTCAAGGTCTCCTGCAAAATCAGAATCAGAATACACGAGAAGTTTGGTATCGTCTGCCTTGTATCTGATGCATTTTTCTTTCGAACCTTGAAGATATCTCAGAATGCGTTTAATTACAGTCCAGTATTCGGGACAAGGATTGTTAAGAAAATGACTCACCTCATTGACAGAGAACATTATATCTGGTCGTGAAACAGTAGCTTCAACATCAATCCACCTGCAGCCTCGCAAAATGGAATATTCTCTATGTTCCTCTTGTCATCTTCGTTCGTTGAGCATTGTCTCGCATGAAGTCGTGAATAGCAGTCAGAAGGCGTTACATGGGACTTACAGTCTTTCATATTAAATTCCTCCAAAAGACTATTGGTAGATAGTAGATGATGTATGGTGTACTAATATTCCACATTGTTATTTGCATTCACGGCGGCATCTCTTTTTAGCCTTAATTTAGTTCTCTGACACAAACTCGGGCGGGAAACTCGACCCGTATATTTCAAGACCACAAATGAAATATACAATTGTTTTCTCTCTGAATTGCGTCCACGCAACTCCCCTAGGTACCACTAACTCGCGATATTCAAACCGATGTATGATTATAAAATGAAATTGATCGGTAATTATTCAAAAAAGATTGAACAAAACTGACTTAACATAAGAACACATTATTACCGGTAACCATAATCGTGTAAAGTAATTCTAATACAGCTCCAGGCCTCCATCCGTTCCAGAAATTCTGTGTTAGTTAAAATGTATTACACCTATGACAGCGACCCTGACCTACTTTGCTGCTTGTCAAGGAAAAAATAAAGTAGGTTTCCTATCCACTTTGCTATCATTCCCCTAGACACAGTTTGGGAGCCGAACAATCCTGAAATCAAACTCACTGAAAATTCCGAAAAGCTGAAATGTAAATACGGGATAGTCGATTCAATCTGCTGTACGTGGTATTGTTAACCTGTATAAACAAGCGAACTGGACTTGCCTCTTATCAATCACTATTTTCCCAGTCTCCGATGAAAGTCAGCAACGGACGAAGGTATATAGCACAATGTAAAACAAGGCAGTGCAGTGTTGTAAAATGTCGCGGTATTTCTTTTTCAGGACATGTAGGATTAAATATCGGACATTTATTTAGGTCATTTATTGAAGATTTATAGAATATGAGCAAACAATTGCCATCGATTGGATACGTCAAGAGCTTCAAAATGATATATACGGCATAGCAAAGCTAATTCAGAAAAAATACAAAAAAAATATAATACCGTTTTAAAAAGAACATTTTTGATAGTTTAAATATGGATTAAGTGAAATTTTAACTCTATTCTCTACGGTCTTCCCATTGATAGAATTACGTACTTTGGGAGGGGGCAAGAGGGGCGTGTTGGCCTACCGGGAAATGAGAGCCTCCTGCGTGGTTTCAGCTCTAAGGCATTTTGTTGAAGGCAGAGTGCTTTAGAGGTGAATTTTAAAAAGCATGACGTATAAATGAGTAAGTGTGACGCATTTTTCTCCACCTCAATTGGTGACGAGGAGAAAAAGGACCACCCTTTGACACTCAAGCTCCGGAAATGGGTTTTCGGATTTAGCTTGGGATACGCAAGGTTGAGTAGCTCAAGTGGAGAAACGGCAATCCAGTGGGTCAATTTGGCTTCCTGGGTGGTTTCAACTCTAAGGCATTTTGTTGAAGACAAAGTGCTTTAGAGGTGAATTTTAAAAAGCATGACGTATAAATGAATAAGTGTGACGCGTTTTTCTCCACCTCAGCTGGTGACGAGGAGAAAAAGAATCACCCATTGGCACTCAAGCTCCGGAAACGGATTTTCGGATTTAGCTTGGGATACGCGAGGTTGAGTAGCTCAAGTGGAGAAACGGCACTCCATTGGGTCAATTTGGCAAATTAGGCGTTCACACACAAACAGTAAAACCCAGAATATGATATATAATGTTAATTTATTCAGCTAAACCTACTATATACAAATCTAGTTGTTTACTAAATGCAGTTACGGGGGCAAGCGGTGCAACGAAAGTGGTAGTAGCAAATGACTCAGATGAGTGGGACAGCAAGCGGCAAAATGGTAGCACATAATAAGCGGTAACATAGGGCAACTAGCAAAGCGATAAAATGGGCGCATACCAAACACGGATACCAGGCCTACTTTGGCTGATGTTGGCTGAAGGCCTAGGCTAGGGTCTGCCTACAGAGAGAAAGTACAAGGGACCCAATGGGGTCTAAGTGCTGTAGTTCAATATCTTTCTTTGACCATCCTCCCAACCAATTCCAATTCCAGGCATGAGAAGCAAGACCACAAATATATAAAAAATGCCAGTGCAAAATTATAAAGAAGTTATATACAGTACTTAGGTAAAACTTCAGTTTATTTAGTCCTCCATGAACTTACTTATTTCCTTGTTAAAGGAGCGAGAGTAGTCGCCAGACGAACGCGCGGTTGATCGATGATGTACTACGGTCTTTATCAAAATTCTGCTACTTAGCGGTGATATATGACACCAACGGTATCTGAGTTCGGTTCTCGGAGTGGACACGTCTGCTGCCTCTGGTTGACTGCCAACACGGGATGAATTCAATTATTTCCTTCAAATACTTACAGGCGGGGGAACGGTGTTAGCGGATGCGCGATGTATCGACGTGAGGTCAAAGAAAATTTTCCTGAATATTTTCGACTTAAAAATAATTTAATCGCCTGAATTTTGGAACTTACAATATTTTTCTCGCAGATCGGGGCAAACGGCAGGCGGGCACGTCTAAGGCCCCGAACGGCTACTGGTGAACTGACTGTCGGATATTTTTGATTATTACCTTTACCAAAAGGATGACGTCATATGAGTGACATCAAGGCGACTTGGAAAACATTTTCATTACCTTATATTGATACATGGAATATTTCGCGGACGGCTGTTCAAGATGGCAAGCACTCACACATCTAACGCGCGATAGCTGAATGCGTACTGAAATACTTCCCGCTTGGCTTGCGTGAATCCCCTTTCATCGCTGCCCCGTCGCCCGAATTCATCTGTACTTACAACAGGTGCATCTATAAATTAATGGTTTTATTAATTTTCAAGCTAATTTCGCTTAAGGCGGTACAATATATATTGTTATGTGCTGCCCTCCGACGGAGAGAGATGTAATTAGTTCCTGGTACAGAGTGAAGGAAGACCTGTTTGGTTGACGGTCGGTAGCGTGGCGCCATCTCTGGGCCAATTGGCGAACTGCCATTAGCATAGAATATATGAGAATGGCCAGAAGATTATGGATGATTCTAAAGAATTCGAGTACCTTTGCCACGATATATAAGAAGTGAATACGGCGAACGCGGGGAATTCAGTTCAGAATATAAAGTTCAGTTCTGATAAGGGAGATCAGATGAGATAAAGAACAGTAACAAGTTGTGAATTATTATAGTAATGGGACTATAATAGTTTAAACTTGTAGTTAAGTGTTAAAGTTAATGTGATATTAATAAGGATTATTTATTGTAATTTAAGGGGTTAATAAAGTAGTGGTTAGTGAAGATTTTTGTTGCAATTTATTAAACCTATGTATAGGTGTTCACAGGAGGGTGTAAACACGTAACAATATTTTAATATTTTATCTAAACAGTAATAAAATGTGAAAAGATAATTTATATAGATGGTACAAATAAAATATATACATCCTGGGCATATTTCGATACCGAAAAATGTTTCGTTACATAAGTAAGAAATATCATAAGCATATTATTATTTCTATATATCTATATATAATTGGTGGTCGAGAGGTGAGCGCACTTGCCTCTCACCCAAAAGTTCCGGGTTCGATCTCCGGTCGTGGCAGTGGAAAATACTGTGGGAGGGAATTTTCCACTATACACGGATATTGAGTGTGTGTAACTTGTCTCTAAATGTGTAATCCCCTCCCACACAAGGCTCTTCTATAGAGCCTTCCGGGATAAAGGGGGTCGTAATTACCTGTGGCGTTATTTATTTCCTATTTATTATAAATAATTACATGAGATAATGTTTAAGTACTTATTTACTTACTTACATAAAAGCTTGGACGAATCTCACGTGCTTCTTACTTTTCGATTTTGCTATACTTAATTACCAAAATCAACACAATTAAACCGATTATCCATAGTTCACAGCAAAGAAATACACTTCATTTATACCTGTATCGTTTAAAAATCTACTCCTTTTCAACATTTCACTGGTTACAAAAGACAAAATTAAAGTTCTTCGCGGGTTATTATAAACTGCAAGATGCTCGAGCGTAACAATCAATCAAGAAAGAAGTAAACAGGTACAGCACTTACGGAAATATGATCGATGAATTTGATCAGATCTATAATATAAATCAGTATGATCAAATTCAAATTAGACCTGACACGTTGGATTTGATATCATCAAACGTTTGGATATAGCCAAAGCAAATCAAAACAACTTTATTACTAATTCAAATACAACAATGCTGCCCCGAGACTTGGACTGGAGCACGGTGCAGTATATTTAGGTGGTCCGACACACGGCACTTGCCATGTTAATCGAGGGCTTCATAAGTGCTTGGTTTCTATTTAATTTAGTAGACAGCGCCCGGAATATACCCCTGCAATGAAGAACATTCTCTTTTATTTTATCCGCCAGAGTGCACCAGCAGTACTCGGTTGTTTGTCCGTCAATGTCAATTCGAAAAAAGATGTCTTTGAATAAACAAAGTTAATTAGAATGTAAAATGAAAACTTGTTGCTGTGTTACTACCGTAATCCTTTTTATTAATTTTTTACTCATTTCTACGAACAAGAGATTGGGAAACTCTCGGAAATCGGGAAATTTAAACTATTTAAAGGTTATATATGATACAAGTTGAGAATGACATTTAAATCAAGTACGCATGGCATCATCTATTGGATATATTAGAAACTGGCATGGGTTATTCCTAAGTCTTTTTATCAATTTGACTCATTTCTACGAATAAGAGATGTGGAAGCTCTCAGAAATCGGGAAATTTAAAAGTTATAATATAACTTTTAAATTGTTGTTTAATGTCATTCTCAATTTATAATTTTATATCATATATTATATGATACAAATTGAGAATGATATTAAACAAAGAATTTATTAAACCGAGTACGCATGTTGTCATCTATTGGGTATATTAGGAACTGGCTTGGATTGTTCCCATTACCTAGGCATAGATCATAGATTATGGCATAGATAGACGGATTTCCTTTGATGCATGTAGTGTTGCATATATACACAACTAAACCGCAAAACTAAGACAAAAAGAACGAACTAAAAGGCTCTTTAAATATAAATAAAGCAAATCTACAAAGCATTAACCATTGTATGTATGTAAACTGCATTTCTAATATTTCTATGCATAAGTAACGACGAGACTTTATTTGTCCTGCCATCTATTGCGTTACACACAACTAAACACTTACCAATCCACTCTACGGGTCTTGTCGCATCACTTAATAAACTACACCGTGATATAGATCGCAAATAAACATAAAACACTGGAACTAAAATATAACCAGATTTTTCAGTTCTCTAACATCCAGGGTCATCTGGAAAATCGTAGTCGTTACTATAAATAAGAGAAACTACATTTGTAGAAGAAATTCTGCTAGTAGCAATTAATAGAACTATCGGCTACTAGATGGCGCTAAACAGTAAAAGTTATCTTTATTGATGGTGTTTTTAAATTTAAATTAAGTGCAATAGCAGAGGCAAACGCTTACACAATTTAGTGAAAAAATATCATAGAATTTAAATGACGACAAAAATAATTTGTTATCACGAATTCACTAGCTCTTGGCTTAAAACAAAATTGTAATTAACATTAATGGATAACCTTCACTGAGGATTGCACTTAATTACAGATACGGACAGTCTTACCTTCTATTGCAATTGATATCCTCTTTGATATACCTACTACGTTAACAACACACCACTTGATGATGTTTCTGTTACTGAAAACCTAAATATCCTGAAATTAATAAATTGTTAATCTCATCAAGCCAATATGGATTAAGAAAAAATAAATCCACAGTAACTGCGATTGAAAGATTATGTAATTATGTTTATAACGCGCTACATAATAAGGAACAACAAATAACTTCATTTTTTGATCGCAGTAGAGCCTTTGATACAGTTGACCACAATTTGCTCTTGGAAAAACTTTTTAGATTGGGAGTAAGTGGACTAGAACATCAGTGGGTCAACTGTTATCTGGATAACAGAAAGACAGCGGTAATAATTGATTCATATAAATCTGATTATTGCAGGCAAGTGACAACAGGTGTACCGCAGGGCTCTATCCTCGGTCTTTTCCTTTTTAAAATTTTTGTGAATGATATGCCAACTTGCTTAACACCTAATGCATCAGCTGCCTATGCTGATGATATAAACTTTTTAATTTCTAGCAACTCAGTAAATGATGAATTTTCTATATGGTGTTTAAGTAACGGTCTAGTTCTAAATGCTGGTAAAATATCAGTTTTTATGTCATTCTTACCAAAGAAAGTAGTCCATAAAAGGCATTTATAGCCTGAGCAATTTTAACCCTACCTTATATATTTGTAACTGCATCAAATAACAAGCTTTGTTCCTAAAAAACAATTCTGTTCACAATTACTACACACGCAGCTATATTGAACTTCAGATGTCATTTTCTAGACTAAGTCTAGGCCAATAATAATAATAATAATAATATTTATTCATATATAAGCTGTATGAAATACAGGTATGAAAAGTCATATAAAAGTATAAACATAATAATATATAAAAGAAAGACAGAGCAATAATAACAGAGTAATGCAATAGCAACAAGAAAACAAAGTAAAATACAAATAACTAACAAAGTCAATTGTCAGATATTAACTAAAGGTCTATATATATACAACCATATATACACATACATATATATAGACACATATACATACATACAAACATACATATAGTAAATCATAAAAATACATGCTCACATAAAAAATCAGGCATATTTAGCTATAATGAATTAAGTAAGAAAACAAGAAAATATATATGACAAGCACAGTTTAAAAAAAAAGTCATTAAATATTTGCGTCACTTAAAAACTCGCGAGAACTATAATAGCATCCATTACTCAGTAATGTTCTAGCTCTCCTCTTAAATACCGTATAATTTGATGTGCTCCTTAAATTAGCTGGCAGTTTATTATAAAATATTATACAGTTATAGATTGGAGAGTGTTTAAATGCGGTGGTATTACTCCGGGGATAAGCAAAAGATTGCCACGCTTTGTACTGTGGTCATGGACAGCGGAATTTGTTTCTAACAAGTGTAGATTATTTCTTGCAAAAGTTAAGCATTTATAAATATATATAGCAGGTGCAGTTAGGATATCCTTATTTTTAAACACTTGTCGGCAACTTTCAGTAATTTTCATATTGAATATTAATCTTAAAATTTTTTTTGCGCTACAAAAATTCTAGTAAAGTCTCTACCATGACCCCAGCTTATAATATTCAACGAAATATGTGAATAAGCCATAGCATAGTATATATTTAAAAGACCGAGATATCCAGGGTTGTCTTTCATTTGCAAAATGGCGTAGTAGGCCTTATTTAATTTTTTACTAATATTGTCAATCTGATCATCCCAGATAAGTCTATTATCAAGAAGAGTACCTAGAAACACTACTGAATCCGAAAATTCAATACCATCCACCAGTTGAATATCACTCGAGATATCCTTTCGGATAAAAAAATGTATGCATTTGGTGTTATTACTATTTAGAATTAATCTGTTACGCTGACACCAAGTGTCAAATTCACATATTGTACATTTTATCGTGAGTTCAAGTTAGCGAGGAGATTCTGAAGATACAGTTATTGTGGTATCATCCGCGTACATTGTGAGGATACCACTAGTGATATATTTTGGAAGATCATTAATAAATAGTAGAAACAGCAGTGGCCTCAGCACCGATCCCTGTGGAATCCCAAGCTTAATATCATGTGGTACTGATGTAGTGCCCTTAACTTTAGTGACCATGGTTCGCCCTTCCAGATACGATTTAATCCAATTGATTATGTTTTTCGGCAAATTAATGCTAAATAATTTTTTTATTAAGAATTCAGAACATACCGAATCGAAAGCCTTAGACAAATAAAAAAATAGAGAAGCAACACATTTCCCATTATCTAATTGTTGATACACATAACTTAACAAATCGCAGGTTGCTGTCTCTATTGATTTGTTGGTTCTAAATCCATGTTGAGAACTAGAAAGTATACAATAACTTTCTAGATACATCGAAAGGAGGTTAGATACTATTTTTTCCAGTAACTTAGATAGCGTATTAAGCAAAGATATTTGCCTGTAATTATCGACATTTTGAATATCACCTTTCTTATATAGAGGGATAACTAATGCGGTTTTAAATATATCAGGGAAACAGTCTTGATATATTGATTGATGAAACAAATAGACCAGTGGTTTCACTATAGTATCTAAAATAATTGAAATAGTTGAGAGAGATAATCCATTTATCCTAGATGATTTTTTTATTTGGCTTATAGTTTCGATGGCTGTTGGAGGGAAGATACTCACTAAAGCGATGGCAAATAGGCTAACACTTGTTATGGAAAAGTTACTTCCTGAAACACAGAGTGGCTTTGGACCAAACCGAGGCACATCGGATTTAATCTTCACACTTAAACAGCTTCAAGAAAAAGCACTCGAACATCAAGGAGAAATTCACATGGCCTTCATTGATTTAACCAAGGCGTTTGACTCGGTGGATAGGAAAGTGCTCTGGAAAATTATGTTCCGCTTAGGTATCCCTAGAAAATTTGTGGAAGTATGTCGCAGTCTACATACAAACAACAACGCCCAGGTTATGTATAATAATGAGGCAACCGAACCTTTCCAAACCCTCACTGGAGTTAGGCAGGGATGTGTCCTGGCACCCCTACTCTTTAATTTGTTTACCACTGCTCTAACAATTATTGTTGACAACAAACTGACAGTCAGATACCGTTTTGATGGCAGTCTCTTTAACATAGGGCGCTTTAGAGCTTTCACGAAGACACGCACATGATTCATTTGTGATCTCCAGTATGCGGATGACTGTGCACTTTTAGCCTCTACGCCGGAAGAGCTTCAAGAACTTTTAGATGTGTATGCCCAGAGCTATGATTCCTTGGGACTTAAAATCAACATTGGAAAGACTAAGATTATGTCAACTCCTCATCAAGTGAACCAAATAGACATTACACTTAACGGAAATTCTCTTGAAGTAGTGGATCAGTTCAATTACTTAGGCAACGTTGTTAATGACAAAGCAAACATGGACAGCGAGATTCGCAATAGAATTAACGCTGCATCTAGAGCACTCTGGGGACTTAGAGAGAGAGTATTTGACAACCACGACCTTGCTTTGTCAACGAAAATGGCTGTCTACAGAGCAGTTGTCATTCCAACACTGCTATATGGATGTGAAAGCTGGGTCACTTACCGTCGTCATGTGAAAGAATTAGAACGTTTTCAGCAAAGACACCTATGACAGTATGATGAAAATCCGTTGGTTCCATCACATATCAAACGTGGAAGTACTCAGGAGAGCAAACAGCCTTCCAATTGAGGTGCTTATTTCAAGAGCACGCCTAAGATGGGCAGGTCACGTTCATCGTATGCATGATAACCGCCTTCCTAAATGTACACTTTATGGTGAATTGCTAAGCGGTAGAAGAAGGCGTGGCGGTCAACGAAAGAGGTTCAAAGACGCTCTCCATGAAAATCTAAAATCCTGCGATATTGCAGACGAGCAATGGGAACACCTTGCAGTGGACAGAACCGAATGGCGAGGGGTTGTTGTTGCTGCAAGAAGGCCGAATCCAAGACCTAACCAAGTCTATGTTTGTCCTGACTGCGGTCGACATGTGCTCTCCCGAATTGGCCTCTATAGCCATAGTCGTGTGCACCGTAGATGAATGGAATTACAATAGACTACACCTTTTACTTGTTTTTTATTGTAAACAATCTATCGACTGTAACATTTTTATACTCGGACTCGAGTAACGGCTAATAATAATAATAATAATAATAATAATAATAAAAAAAGTTTCGTTAATATCTCGCTCCGTGATAGGTTCTGAATGAAAAGGTGTAAGCTTAATATTAGAAATAGTTGTGCAAGGCAGCGCCAAAGTTTGACCAAAGTGATTAAGTATATTAAGTCCCGCACTACAAAAGAAATGGTTGGCAAATATATTGGAAATTTCAACTGGATTAGTAACCAAGTCACCATCATATGTAAGAGTTATTTTATTATCTGTGTTAATTGTTCTACCTAATTTCAAATTAATGATTTTCCAGGTCTCCTTGGCTTGATTTATTTTTGTATTATAGAAATTCCTCTTTGCTAGTTTAATAATCCGTTTATGTTCTTTTTTCCTAGTATTATATAATACTTTAATTTCAGGAATACCTGAATTCGTCATTAGCCAGAACAATTTAATATTCCAATATTTATCAACGAATCATTTGTTTTAATAAGTTCATCCATCTCTTAGGCCATTTTAACAATTTTAATTCTTAAAAATGCTTTCTTATGGTACCAGTTAGTAATGCATTTTATTATTTAGATAAATATTTACAATCCTAGTTTACTATCATTATTTTATTGCGATTTATTGCATGTCTTCAAATTTATTGACTAGTGTCTCATAAATCACACTATTGTGTGACAACATGATGAATAAATAATTCCATAAATCAATCAATTTTTTAATTTTACATGCACTATTTTAAATTGTATGTTGGATATGGGTTTAGGCCTGCAGCACGCAAATAACAAATAAAATAGAATTGAAAAAAATGTACATAATTTATTAAAAAAATTAAATTGAATCATGATATAACAAAAAAAATATATAAAATGTAACTTACAAATTAATATAAATAATACGCATTTAAAACAGACACCTCCTTAAAAAAGATAAAAAGAATGATAGAATCATAGACAAATATGGAAGAAATATAACCACAGTATTTACATGAAAAAAAAAAGGAAATTTTTAATCAATTAACTACATGATATAAGGCAACCCTTTTCTTATTTCATAAGAGAATGCACAACAGCCTTTGCGTTCAGCGCTTTCAAGTCTGTATAAGTCTGACCAGTTCCAACAAAAACGATTGGTTGACCAGTAATATAAGTCATTGAAATCGCAGCTCCCACCTAAAAATCAAAAAAGTATATAAATAAAAAAATATAATGATTTTGATTGAGCTTTAAAAAACTTTGAAACCATATAATCTGTGGTACCGCTGCAAAAATGTCTCGCACTTGCTATTTTGCTGACTATCTGCGAATCCCAAGTACCATTCAAAGTTACGGGAACTGGCATCAGTGGTATCGGAACTTTAATACAGTAAGTGTTACATAATTGTCACTAAATTTATGACTTTAGTGTAAAATTCACCTTATATTATGCCCGTGGAGTAACAGTTAAGTAGATGCTACTGCATGTCACCGTATAGTTGTTACACTTTCACGTAAGTGATGCAGTATGTGCAACGTCGCCGATACTACTCGAAATTACTTTGAAACATCCTCAACTTTAAGGTGAAGATTGGCAGTAATACCGACTGCACCATTTTATCAAAGGATCCCTTCATGGCAATGATAATTGCAAGTGTTCCATTTAAAGTTCTGTGACGTTGTTGGGACATTTTTTGGAACCTTAAAGTTTTGTAACTTACTACTGACATCTTGAGTAAAAATAATGTTAGCCTTACTAATAATGAGACTGTAAAGTGACTCAAATTAAAATCACCCTTTTTCTTATTGAATAAAGACGCCTTATTGACATTATTTTTTTAATTATGGTCGTTTGTAAACATGTTTTATAAATAGATCATTTGTTACTTTATAATACATGGAATAAAAAATTGTTTTTGACAAAAGAATGTATAATTTCAGAATTACAAATAATTTTATAAATGTTGTCAAAACCAAGCTGTGTTTTGGAGTGGGTGTAATATCAGAGAAAATGGCCTAAATGTTTTTTATTTTAAACATGTTTGTATGGCTCCAAACTAAAACTTAAAATACTTGGCAGCAATTTTCCATGTTGTAGCTTTACACCCTACATTCACCTTTATATTATTAAATTTCAAAACAACCAAATGCATAAACGTAATTAACTTTTAATTATAATCGTCTGCAATTTTACACTGCAGATAAAGGCAACATAAACTTTACGACCTCATTCAAATACCATTACTCTCCATACTATTTCATCCGCAAATTAAGCCGCTTATACTTTTATACATTTTTAATATGGCGGCTTGTTTGATGGTACAATACTGGATGGTTCAACGGTGTTAATAATGAGCTCATAGAGTTTTTGTTACGATTTTTATCTGCCGAGTAAAATTGCAGACAACTATACGTGAATAAAACATCAAAAAATATATTACAATTAATTACTTCACTGGGGAGTTAATATTGGGATGAATGTAGGGGTTAATGGGGTAAAACCACAACACGAAAAATTGCTGTCAATTATTTTAAGTTTTAGTTTAAGAGCCATACAAACAGTTTTAGAGTAAAACAAAACCTTATTTAGACCATTGGTTCTGATATTACCCCTCTGCAAATCACAGCTTGCTTTTGATAACTTTGCAAGACACATTTTTGCATATTAGCCCATTCGGCAGCACAAAAAATTGCTGTCAATAGCATCCTAGCTTCATAAAAACCACGTTTAACAATATCTCGATTTTTTAAAAAAAGCTCCGCGTACGATCATGCCATCGGAGCCCATTTTTTCGGATGTCTGAAAGTTGGACGGTTGGACCTGGCAGCCAAGATTTAACCATCATAATTGATGTCAGGAGTATTGTGGGATTTTTCAGAATATCTGAAAACATGTATCAATCACATGGACAGCAAAAAGTTCTTTTAAAAATCCGACATCAAATTTCCATTTGAATTTAACACCACCGCTCCAACCACCCTGGGCTATGAAACTATTTCATCCCGTTGCCTCTGTACCTATTGACAAATATCCAGCAGAAAAGCTAGAGTGAGACATTTTCACACCATTACAAGTAAAAAATTATCATCGTCTTTTTTGCATAAAAAGTCGAAAAAATTATAAAAAAGAAATAAAAAGAGCTTTAATGACATGTTAATCACTCAATTATTTCGATAAAACTTCCCACCCAAGGTATACTTCTCTATTTATGACTTGTGAATGCACCTTTATCCATAGAATATCCCACATAAAATGCAGACCTTCCCAATTTTAAACAAATCTAACAGAGACTTAACCTCTTCTGGATGGACTGTAGTAAATATTACACAATATAGTCTTATACTATATTACTATATTACATACCTTATCGTCAATAGTGTCAAATTTGGTCAACACTATTCCATCGATAATATGTGGATTTGTATTGGAAGAATAATCAGCCAAGGCTTGATTAAATTTGACCAACTGATCGACAGCCTCATTTCCCACCAGGGCTTCTCCAACAAAAAGAACCAGGTCGGGTTCGTTCACTTTTATTAACTTCGTCAGGGCTCTCATTAGAGGTTCATTATCCTTAAAAGAGAATATGATGAGTCAACCTTGAAATATTATGATCTACAAGAGTATATTATATTTGATAGGGCATATTTATAGCAACAAATATTGCTTGTAGAGGCAAGATTGAATTTTAAACAACTTTCAAAATGGTTGTCTGTGTGGATATCTGTCCGTCCATCATTTTTCTTGTAAGCGTCGTAACTAAATAAGAGAAAGTTCAATTGCAGTGGAATTTGGACAGCAAGTTAGCGTTATCGTTCTTGAAAAAAATTGATCAGTAAATATTAGTTGTCAAATATCTGAAGAAAAAATCTACACAGTGTTGTACCCTTGATTGTAACTTCCAATCCCAACTAGCACAATTAGTTGCGGGAACGTAGCAATAACTATTGTAGTCACTTTAAAGTGTTTTGGTACTAATCACAGGCACGTAGTAGGAATGTTCCTAATACGTGTTTATGACCAAAATGGGGAATATTTTTTGGTAATGATAACATTCCAGCCACGTTCCTGGAATTTGTCTGACTACATTCCAATGACGTTGTGATTCCGGAGCGGTGACGTCGTGGCGATGAATGATTTTCCGTTAACCATCATCATTGGAAGATAATTAAAATTACAAGTATCAGTACAGTTAAAGCATACACTAAATGTTTACCTAATTACAGGAAACTTAGAACACCACAGTAAGAAACGCTATAAACTCATAAAAAACGGAAAAAAAATTAGAAAATCAATGTACCTGATATATGCGTCCACGGCACGCTATTGAATTGACAGAATATTGAACATCGGTTGCAGCTGCAACTTGAGGTTGTATTATTTATTTCTAAAACGCATCCAGCAGACGTGACCTTTTGTTATTTACATCCTATGTACTTTTGTATTTACAAATATAGAAACATCTCGTCATTGATAAGTACATAAATTGATGATGTGAGTGACAACATTCGTGATTTGAACTATACCCGAGCGCGACTTCACCAAATAACCAATTTGGTGAATTTATTAAATCAAAAATACAATTTTCTTTCGCATCTTAGGAGTATCAAATAAAATTCTAATACCTGCATTCTCCCAGCGGTGTCAATCAAAACAACATCGATTTTGGAATCCCTAGCAAATCTGATGGCCTCCATGGCAATACCAGCAGCATCTTTACCATAACCCTTTTCATACAGTTGGACCATTTCTCTACCTCCATGCTTCTCTGCAGGATGCAGTGCATTCAAGTGTCTCGTGTGGGTACGAAGTTGTTCCACAGCACCAGCTCTAAAGGTATCACAAGCAGCAATGAGAACTCTCATATTGTTTTCTATTAGCCAAAAGCAAATCTTGGCCAAGTTTGTGGACTTTCCAACTCCATTCACCTAAAAAAACAGCGTTTAAAAAATCACAGAAGTACACTTCTATCATTAATATACAATCACGTCACAGTAGTGTCATGTTATAGGTTGATGAAGTAGTTTCTTCCGGGTCTTGCCGTGGTCGTCGAACTTGACTTGATGTTTCGCTGATCATCCTGTCAGCTTCTTCAGAAGGATTCTAAAGACTGAATTTGTTGTCTTACACTCCTCATTATATACCTAGGCGCCACTTCGCTTCGCTGGTCATTGGTCCTGCTTGGTTCTCTTCGCTGCTCATTCGTCGTGTTTGGTTGACCGTGACTTACTACGGTGCTGGTACTTGGAAATACCAGTCTCCACGTGTTACTAAATCGATGCTCTCTGTTAAAATTGGTCACGTTTTTCATAATTTCCAGTGATTCCCTAATGATTCGCGGATAATAGCGCGTATTCCTGTCTAATATATTGACGTCCTCGTAGTCGATTTTATGGTTCTCGACAGAAATACGCGCTATTATCCGCGAATCATTAGGGAATCACTGGAAATTATGAAAGCCGTGAACAACTTTAACAGAGAGGATGGGTATCAACTTAGTAATATGTGGAGACTGGTATTGCCAAGTACTAGCACCTTAGTAAGTCACGGTCAACCAAACACGACGAATGAGTAGCGAAGCGAACCAAGCATGACCAATGATCAGCGAAGCGGCGCCTAAGTATATAACGAGGAGTGTAACACAACAAATTCAGTCTTTAGAATCCTTCTGAAGAAGCTGACAGGATGATCAGCGAAACGTCAAGTCAAGTTCGACGACCACAGCAAGACCCGGAAGAAACTACTTCATTAGACAACGGCCGTGAAAGCCTGCATTCTACTATGTTACAGGTTATCTACCAAATTTGGATACTGAAATTCCCAGATTTTCCCGATTTTCCAGGTGATGTAACATACACACACACCATAGTAAACAACCTCCAAATCTAAAGCCAAAAGCTGTCTGGATGGGGTTATATATTTGAATAAACGCAGACAACATCCGTTACCCATCGACATTGCCAGTGTCGGTGTTGGGGATCGAACCCAGAACACAGTATAGAGTCACACCAAAACAAATGAGCTCTAGTCGACTGAGCCGTTGAAGTAATAAATCAAATGTTCACCTAAATATTTTTTTGAGAATTTGAGTTCTCAAAAATTGCAGTTCCCATCAGAAAAACCAAAACTGACAACTTTCATCTGTGATATTTACAAATAAAAACTGATAAAAAAGGATTTACGATTTTTTACTAAAAAAAGCTATGCACGTGCATGAATTTTTACAATTATTTTGAAAATCCACGAAAAATTTTGATTTCAAAGTAATAATTACACGAATTTCCAAAATTTTTAAAAAACCAGTCCATAATAATTGACTTTTCAATAATCGTTTCCGATACCTTTAATTGTTCATAATGGACGGTAGTACAGTGGTTAGCGCATCTAGCTTTCACTCCTGGGCATACCTGGCTAAGTTGGGTTCAAGCCCCACCTACTGCGAAATAATTTTCAATTATAAATTAACCCCCAAGAAGTGGCTCGGATCCCACTATAAACTGTAGGGCTCCGTCTCCTTTGCTCAAACTAGTCTAGGCTTAAGGCTATCACAGACGAATTGCACAAGTGCATAAGCATGTGCATAGAATAATTTAACCAATCAGGGAGCAGAATAAGGTGGCCATTTTATTTCAAACCGCTTCCGCATAGTGCATAGAAATATATTAAAATATTGAAATTTCTATGTACATGCGTTATGCACAACCAATCAGAAATTAGTATATCAAACCAGTGCCACAGCATAAATCGCACGCTTTTAATTCTTCAAACTGATTGGCTGAGTTCTTATGCTATGCAATTCTGTCTGTCATTTATTTTTAATGGTTTACGTCATTTGTATATGCTTATGCACCATGCAATCCGTCTGTGATAGCCTTTAAGAGGGTCATTCAAGTGATCTAAAAGGTGGTTGAAACATTTATAACATTTATAAAAGCTGTAAAAGATAATTTAGACGCGGTTTTTACTCAAAACAGATATGCAGAGCCGCCCAAAGCCAGCTAGGGTCCCGGGGAAACCAACAGTTATCAGCCCCCCCCCCCCCATATCTAAAATAAACAAATGAAGCAAATAGACCTGTGACTCTCCTACATTATAATCCAGTCATTTTTGTTTAAAAAACCTTGACGTGTAAAATGTTTATATTTCAAGGGGTGCGGACAGGTCGACATCCTGGCCTGTTTCCGAGCCCGACTTTGCTTCGGATACTTACTGTATGTTTTAACCAATTATAACCGGGTTAGTTAATCGAAAAGGCTTGTAGTTTAAATGTCATCACACCGTAAATTACAGATGTTGGCGGTTTGCATTTAAACAAATAACCAGTTACCTTTCCTAACACATTTTTTTTGTATTAAATTTTAGAAAAAAGTAGGTAGAGAAAATGCAGCATGACGACGTGCCTTTACCAACGTCCAGATATCGTAAAAGATCTGTATTTGAAGATGCAGAATCAGATGATGTGGAATGCACAAGTGCTCGAATGGATGTTCCAGTAGCCAAATGTGAAATTTTTTATCATTTGGAATATATTGAGAAAGTTAGGACAGAGACTGAACAGTGGAAAATGCATATAACAAAAACTTTGGAAGAACATAAAAAATTTTGAAAGTAAGTTTGAATCCTTTTGATTATGCGGCCAACTACTTCTGCAATTTTTTGGGTTTTGTTAGTCAAAAAATAAATAATAATAATAGTGACTTTATTTGGCTGAGTTCACTGAGTTCAGTCAGAAAGACTACTCTTACACTCAACCAGAAAATGAATACCGATTGCTTAATTAGAATTTGCTTGTTGCACAAATTTGCTTAAACATGAATGGTGCAGAGGTGTTGAAGTAGACTGTTATATGCACATACAACGGTAAACTGTACAGACTTGAACTTAATTTTAAAGTAATGACTCTGTAGGCAGTAAGGATTTTATAATTTTCTCTTTTTTTAGCGAGAAAATGGCACTTCAGAAGACTGTCATAAACGAAAACATTCTATCCGCACAACAACATGATTTCTTTGCATTGCTCAATTTTGATGAATACATGCCAACGACCGAAAAGTTTTGTAATCGAATAGAAATTTTTGCTCATAAAATGCAGTACAAACCTGAAAATTATGTAGAAAGAAAGTGTATCGCCACTCAGCGTAAAATCGTGAAAAATGTTTTAGAAAAACCACTTTAAATGACAAGGTGTTTGTTAGGTGAAGTTTGTAAATAATTTTAGGGATATAAATGTGATTTCATAAAATCAAGTTTAAAAATAAAAGTAATTGTTTATAACTTGGTAGTTTTAAAGTAGATACCGCAGGCAATGTGAGTATATACGGTGGCTACTTTTTATATTGAACAGTATTGTTATCTCGTAAAGCACAGCAATTATAAAGTCGGTTAAATGGGAAAAAAGTTTCGCATTTTAAGGGTCAATAAAATGGGCTATAAAAATTTAAAATATTCCGACTGGTTCCGAAGATATCACGATAAAATCTGAAATAGCTCATTTCCTGTTTTTTCTCTAGCGCTGTTATTACGAAAAAAATCATTGGAATATTTTGTTATAAATTGACTTTGCTGCAACTGATCATATTTAAATTTTTATTACAATGTTTCTCTTCAGGGCCACCATCAACAATATTTTTTTAAATGCGGACCTGTCTTTTTTATTTAAAATTTTTAAAGCTTTTGAAATGCTAAATTCGTGGGTATATCACACTTGACAATTTTACGTTTCCTCAGAAAAATAATCACCTTTCCTTTTATTGGCATTGCCCTTCACAAACTGTTTTGCTTGTTAAGCGATACAAGGGGTGCCTCACTATTTGAAACTGTAAAAGTTTATTTTATGAACAGTCCAACGTATTGACGAACTTTACTAGTCTACTTCTGCTCAATATTATTGTGGAAAATGGGCACGAAATAAAAAATCATTATCAACTTAACAATTGTATTTCTTTAAACAATAAATAAAATTCATAAAAACATAGTAACTTGGTGTGTGAACAAGTACACTCAATATTATTCACCTTTTTCGGTGTGTTTTGAAAAACAAAATAATTTCATTAAATGTCATTTTATTATAGTTTATCGTATTGGTGACGTTTATTTTTGTTAGCTGGTAACTAAACGTGGATATTATACTTCTCACTATGGTTCGCTATATTAAGAAGCATGTGATCCTGTTTTTCACACTGGTTTTTTAAATGTTTTTATTAATACTCTTGGTACATGGTCTATGACCCAAAGCCATAAAAAAAAACTTAAATGCATTACAGACAACTGCAGAACTTGTATACTTCAATATTATATGTCAATTTTATTCACATCCGTAAAGAAATCTGACAGTTTCAATTAAAAATAATGGCATTATAATTAAATCCTCTGAATCGGTTGAGATGCTGGGTCTCCACTTAGACAGCCACCTGCAATGGGGTTGCCATATCGACAATCTGTGTGAAAATTACGTAGTAACTGCTATGCATTACGTTTCATGGCAAACCACTGTAGCCAGGATATACTTCTAACACTCTATTACGCAAATTCCCATTCCTATCTGAGATATGGGATTATAAATTGGGATAACAGCACATTTGTTGAAAGAGTATTTGTATTACAAAAATACGCAGTACGTATACTTGCTGGTTTACACTTTCCTGAAAGCTATCGTGATACTTTGAGAAACTTTAAAATATTAACGGCAGCTGATTTTTAAGGTAAGATTGAAGAAACCGCTCTGATACAAAAATTGCTATACAGTGAATGAATTTTACCGATAGCTATTTAGAGCAAGTAACTTTTCTATTATTTGTGCCCACAAGATATGTATGTACATATTGACCTTAATTTCTTTAAATTGCCTTGTCTTTTTAATTATTTCTTTCTTTTGTTTTTATATTTACACTTTTTATGTAATTATATGTTTGATATTTGTTTGTGCTATACACCAATAAATATTATTATTATTATTATTATATTTCAAGCTTATTGGCAAATTTCATTATATTAGTTTTCGCCATCAGTCTGCAAAATACTAAATCTTTGCTTTCATTCATTGGTATTGTAATCATGGAAATTATGCCCTTACGATCAGAAAGATGAGGTTCAATTACTTTACATTTCATACCTACTGTGAGAAAGATTACACATTGTCAACTTTAGTACTAGAGTTCACAGTTACGTCATAAACCATTTCTGAAAGGTGGTATTAAAAAAATTTTAGTGTGTGGAGTCCAGCTCGACTTCGTTAAAGGCGTGTTTTCAGGACAAGTCATTAACTTTGAAACGTGTATGCTAAAGTATGATCACGTTCTCTAAACATCATAGAAATAAATATTTTGTGTGTGAAATATTGAATTGGTTTACGCTACAATACATTCTTTAGTAAGTATATTACTCCATGAATGATAAAATATCACTCTTTACTAGTGGAAACAAAAAATTATTAAAACTTTATTCTCATTTATAAATAATTACTTGCTAGATTTTAATTGATTTCATCTTACGAGACACTACTGTCGTATATTTCCTTCAACAAAATATGAAAAAATATATATATCTAATTCGCATTCTTACCCCACAAAAAGCCATAACGTAAGGTCTATTCTGCTTCTGTGCCTCGATGCAATCACGTAAAATGTCTACACGTCTTTTAGGGCTCAAAATTTGCACCAATGATTCGGTTAGGGTGCTTCTTACAGTTGCTGCTACGCTATCGAACGTTCCTAATACTTTTCCTTCTAGTTTTGCTGCAACTGAGTCGCACAGCTTTATGGCAATATCGGCGGCTACATTTTTGGCAATGAGATGATCCTTCATCTTTTCCAATGCAGGTTTCATATCGGATTCTGTGAGGTTCTTGGATCCAACCAGACTTTTAAATATTGAAAACATTCCACCTTTAGAGGACGACTTCGGGGACGCCTTATCAGATCTCTGTTGGACTTCTTCTATTTCTTCCTCTTCGTATTCCTCATCTGAAGATTCCACTTCTAGGTCTTTGATCATGCCTTTCATTTCGCCAACAATCTGAAACAGAAATTATTTCTTTAGCTCAGATGGGAAAAAAATGGAATGTCTACTACTTAAAAAGACTAATTATAACTGTACCTTAGCGTCGGGGGTAAAATGACTTTTTGCATCTTCAGGTTTATCTGTGGTTCTCTCTAGAGTCTGCAGGTCTTTGTTAGTACCTCCCAAATCCCATACTCTAGGTTTTTTACCAGCTTTCTCTGACGGTGGACTCTTAGGACTTTTCCTATAAAATAAAAATATAAAACAATTACTTAAAACTATACTTACTTAAAACATACTTTGCTTCTGGTTTTTTCTTTTGCAGTTTCTTAGCTAGTTTGGCTCTATTAGCTGCCAAAATCTCTTCATCTATTAATCCGTTCTCCTGAAGCTTTGGTGAAGAAGGAGGCGATGGAGTGACCACTTTTTCTAAAATAACTTATATTGAAATATGTCTACTCATCATTTATTTACAACTCAGGAAAACATATTAAAAAATAAACAACTATTTATGTTCCGATTAATACCTGTACACAGATAATTAGACAAACTAGACCAGTACTTTGTAATTAATAGTTATAGAATTATACCTGCTTCATCAGCAAAATTTACTTCTTTTTTCTTAACAGTCTTTGCAGGCTTCTCTTCTCCCTTTCTTTCTATCATGGAAGCCACAGTTTTTTTTGATTTCACAGATTCCTCAAATGTACGCATTTGCTTAGGTAGTTGGGACTGATGTTTTGACCATTGCTCAGCTGCCCGTAAAGAATCATTGTAACTGTCGATGAAGTCATAATCCAGAAAATATTTCCCATCAGCAAGTTCATTTTTATATTTGTCTCTAAATTCCAAATGTATATCATTTAGAAATTTGTCAACGTAAGACAGTTGTAATATTTTCTGATATGCCACTACAAAAACTAGATCGAATTCATTATCCAGCTTATATTGAAGTGACAAACCATTATGGTCAAATGTGTTTACGCCCGTTCTTTCCTATGAGAAACACAATATTTAATTAACTTAGTTGTAATTCATGCATAATTGAAATCAAAGGCAACATATTTAAATTTTTAGATTCAGATATACAACATATTTATCATTTTTAGAATAAATTACCTGCAATATTACATTTCTAATTAGCGCATTTACAGAAGGAGTAAATATTTGATTAGTACTTTGGAAGCACCACAGAACGATGCCTCCTTTACTAAAAATTGTAAATAAATCTAACATATTCGAAGAAAATTCCAACACACTATATCTTTCAACTAAACACGTCACTGTCAATGTCAGATGTTTATTGTCAATTTTTATCTTTCAATGATCTAACTTATCGACAAAGTTGAATGATAGTTGTATTGCGTCCTCCTATTGATAGATGCCACGCCGTTAATTAACTAATAATATAATACAAAATTTAATTTACTTCAAAAGAACTTTAATTAGTGGACATAATTAATGACAAAAACGCATTTATGTTTTAAAAATTCAAGGCTTATGTGATTTTTAACCAAGATGCAGGTAAACGCAAGATTTTTAAACACGTCTATTGTAAACAGGGTACCTCATTGATGTGTGCCTATCTCAAGGTTTGTAAAGTAAGATAGGTAGCATGGTAACTTGAACGGAATGGAGGGGTTACGATGAAGGCGGCCATCTTGCGCGTCATCGTGCCTGCTGAAGCTTAATTGTACGCATGCATTTTTTTGAGACGTTGCGTTTATTTGTTGAGTTATTTCGAAATATTTGTTATTTTGTGTTTATAATCGTGAGTTATAGTTATTTAGTGTATAATCTAATTGACAATTACTGTTAAAGAGAAAAGACTCATAGTATATAAAAGTTTGTAACCTGGTGTATTTACAGAAATAATTTTAAGGTAAACAGTTTTTATTATTTTCCGTTCATAATAATAACAAATAGCAATATTACATACAATTATTAGATGACTGGAGGAAAGGTTTGTAGTGTAGCTGTTTGCAAAAACAACTCAAAAAAGGCAAAAGAGGGTGGTGAGATGTTGATGTTTTTTTCCTTCCCTAAAAAATTACTTAATACAGGAAATAAAATTTATTTTCATATGATACAAAGAAATATTACAAAAACCAATGAGTGATTTTTTCTTATTTTTTAATACCTACTACATAATTATTACAGTACGTCATAAAATAAGAAACTTTTCTAAGTAACTCTTTTCGTTAGGGCGAAAATTAATATCATGTATGTTTCTTCATCTATCTTATTATAACTTATTAAATTCGCTATAAGAATTATGTAAAGCAATGAAATCAAGACTGAAGTCTCGGGCAAGAAATTGCACAGAAGATTAAAAGAACCTACTTCAGTCCCTTCATATAAAAATGCACTTCTTTAACTGCATACATTAATTAGTTATAAATTTGATATAAGTAATGTCAGTTTTAAATTCCAAGGAAAACGTTATCGATGTTAATAATCATTAATCAAAAAAGTCAATTTATTAATTTGTGCTTGTATATTAAAAAATACAAAATACGGAATTCATATTCATAACTAATTATATGTACTTCTATACTAATGGTTTGAATGCCAGAAATTCGAATGAGCAGGCAGAGTGACGCGTCCCGCATTTTAAATAGTGATCTCTGATTGGTCGAAAGTTACCATGCTACCTATCTTACTTTACAAACCTTGGTCTAGTCTGACTTTCCACAGTTACACCATAGGTCAAGGTTTGTAAAGTAAGATAGGTAGCATGGTAACTTGAACGGAATGGAGGGGTTACGAGAAGGCGGCCATCTTGCGCGTCATCGTGCCTGCCGAAACTTAATTGTACGTATGCATTTTTTGAGACGTTGCACTTATTTGTTGAGTTATTTCGAAATATTTGTTATTTTTGTGTTTATAATCGTGCAGTTATAGTTATTTAGTGTATAATCTAATTGTCAATTACTGTTAAAGAGAAAACACTCATAGTATAGAGAAGTTTGTAACCTGTGTATTTACAGGAATAATTTCAAGGTAAACAGTTTTTATTATTTTCCGTTCATAATAATAGCAAATAACAATGTTACATACAATTATTAGATGACTGGAGGAAAGGTTTGTAGTGTAGCTGTTTGCAAAAACAACTCAAAAAAGGCAAAAGAGAGTGGTGAGATGTTGATGTTTTTTTCCTTCCCTAAAGACCCTCTTATTAATTGCTGTGTCTAATATGACATGATAAAATTTAATGGCTCTCTTGTTAAATTTTATTAATAAATTATTGTATGCACATCTAATTCTAATAAAAAATTTGCATTAAAATTTTTTAATACCACGTAATTGTAAAGGTTGGCCTTGGGAAAAATTTCTACTCAGTACGTCATAAAATAAGAAACTTTTCTAAGTAACTCTTTTCGTTAGGGCGAAAATTAGTATCATGTATGTTTCTTCATCTATCTTATAACTTATTAAATTCGTTAAGAATTATATAAAGCAATGAAATCAAGACTGAAGTCTCGGGCAAGAAATTGCACACAAGATTAAAAGAACCTACTTCAGTCCCTTGATATAAAATGTACTTCTTTAACTGCATACATTAATTACTTATAAATTTGATATATAGTAATGTCAATTTTAAATTCCAAGGAAAACGTTATCGATGTTAATAATCATTAATCAAAAAATCATAACTAATTATACTTCTATACTAATGGTTTGAATGCCAGAAATTCGAATGAGTAGGCAGAGTGACGCGTTCCCGCATTTTAAATAGTGATCTCTGATTGGTCGAAAGTTACCATGCTACCTATCTTACTTTACAAACCTTGTGCCTATCTCCTTTTCTGATATGCAGTGGCTTATTTTGAATCGAGTTTTGAATGGTCGAAAAGTAGCTTCCTGCAGTGGACTTTACAATCCTTGGCAGTGGACGCACTTATCTTACTCTCACACTAGCCTCTGAGCAATGAGTAAATCGCGAAAAAGTTTTGCATATCATTGTTTCTGGTGTATTATTCATGTTTTTACTTCTTTATAATTGATGTTTTTGCTTCTTTATAATTGATGAAACGGGTCCACATGAATAAAATTAGAAATATTTATTTAAAGCAGTTTGTTTATTTATTTTTTGCCATTAATCAGTCTTAAATAAGACTCTCTGCTTACTGATCTCTAACAAACCAGCTGCCCAATGCCCATTGGCCTGTGATGTTTGTAGTAGGAATAGGAAAATGTACGTGTGAGATATCGTGTTTACAATACAATAGGTTTGTTTTTATAAAGTCAGTATTGGTTTGCAAACCGTCAGAAGTTTGCGCTCAACTTTTACAGCAAACGGCAATAAAAAATTTTGTGCGCAAACTCCTGCTCGTTTGTAAACCGTTGCTGCCTGTGTAAAAACCTAATATATGAATTTACCAATTTTGACAGTTGTCAAAACATATATTTATCAGTTTGAAAAAGTTGCCTACCAATTAACCAATTTGTATATATTTATTGTAAAATTCGTTTTTTTATATTGACCACGACCGGCCACGCGACATCTGTCAGTCATTATGTTGTACTAACAACGTGAAAACTTAATGAGATTACACTTAGATGTCGTGGGACGCAACGTACACATTATTTTACAAAATAAAGAAAATTAAAATTAACAGTATTAATAATTAATAATCTCGACAGACATTGAATTAAACTAGTATGGTATGGTATTAATAGATTTGTATTTTTGCGTTTAAATATATTTTGCTAATTACCCCATTTACAGGTCTCTGTTGTTACGATCTCGAGACAGGAATATGTCTGTCATTTGATCACGTTTGACATTTCAACCAACCAAGCGGTCTGTTTTCTGTTTTCTACAGTCCAGTAACATTTTTCGCGATTTTGTTGCTGTTGCTTTGTAATTTGTAATGTCAAAACGAATGTGAAATTAGTTTCGATCATAGTTTTCGGCTTCCAGTTCCTTTATAAACATGTGTAAACGGAAATATAATTTTAGGACATTCATAAACTAAAAGTATCGCCAAGAGATAACCATCTAAAATTGTAGATAAATTTCGCTTATATTCTGTCACATCTCATCTTTAATTTGTTTCACTGACAAAATAGTAACCTTTTCGTAATTCGAAGTGTTAAGAAAGAAGCAATTGTGTCATATTAATGGTTTGTTTTGTTTGTGCGGAAATTTTATCGATTTTTTCTGGATACAAAATGTCATAGAATAAAAGTTGTTTTTGTTGGTAAAAACTTTTATTTATTGGTGACGTAATTAGTGAGTTATGAACAGTAAAGGAAAAATTAAACCTAGATAAAAAAATGGATCATATAAGGTACTATTTAAGGTAAGTTTTGATAAGTAAATTATTATTTTTAATTTTATCTCGATTTTTGCATAAAAGTATTACAAAAATTATATAATCTATAAAAAAAGTTGCTTATCATTTACCTATAACACGTGGGAGAATATCAAGATCAAATGGGATCAGAGTGTAAAGAGGTAAATTGTAGAGAATAAACATAGGCGTCTCTAAAAACAATATAACGGGTTACATTTAAGAATTATGAAAAGCTAGTAACCAGGGAACCCTATTTTAATCGAAATTGAAATTTTGTTATAGTCCTATGTAATTTTATTTAGAATTGTTTTTCGCCCGTTTTGTTTACTTGCAAAATTATTGTGTTGTGTTCGGTTATATTGATATGTATATCTAAAAATGAATGGTGCCTGATGGTTTAAGCATTTAGGGTTATAAAATATGCAACGTTAGAATCGGTACAAGATGTTAAGAGCGCGCCAAAGTTTATACATGTGTCGCACCTGAAATTGTTCAAATAAATCAATAACGAAAACAAAAATATACCCCAGTCTGTATGAAAAAATAGTTAATTTAATTTATTACAGGTTGTAAGTCATAGAGGTGGGGGGGCAATTTTTATTTAATAGAAGGGTATTAGCGGATATTATATTGCCGGAGGTTGGGGGCGGTGGGATAATTAGTAGGGGAGGAGAGGGGGAAAACAGAAATATTTCACATGCTGACAACTAACTAACCCGTGTAATTGATTCCGGCGTTTCCCAATTTTCCAAGGCAATGGAAATGAACCAGTTGTTAATATTTCGTCGACGAGGAGTAAGTCACTGGGCGATTTTTCGACCCTTGCCGAGGCGATCCGGGGTGATACACGTGCCCGACTGTGCATTTCGGTTTTATTAACTGCGTATTGCTCGTGTTCTATGTTTTTATACTATAAGTTAGATACTCTATTAAATTTGCTGACAGTGATCGTGAAATATTGTGGATCACGATTTCATTTTTTTCTCCTCCTTTAATAATGAGGTGGGGGTGGTTAATGCCAAAAAATTTTTGGAGACCTTTGCTTCTCATATACGGGATGTAACGCAACTTATCGGAAAAATTTTAACCATACATGGCACCTTTAAATAAGAAGTCGGTTTCTTGAAAAAAAAAGTAATAAAAGTCCAACACAGAAAAAGGTACAAATTATTAAAGTTAAAAATTAATGAAAATTTGTCGATATCTTGGTCACTGATGAAGCTATTTTTACACGTAATGGCATAACCAATCTACATAATATGCACGTTTAGACCATTGAGAATTCTCATCAAGTAGTTCGGAATCACTGTGAACATCGATGAACGCCTAATTGGTCCATTCATATTGCCAAATCAGATGGATATTCTACAATACCTGGAGTTTCTCCGTAGTGATCTTCCTGGTCTTCTTGAAGATGTTCCCTTGGAGGTCCGAAGTCGGATGTGGTTTTTACATGATGGTGCGCCCCCACATTACCGTTTAGTAGTCCGAGGTTACTTGACCCAATTAAACGGAATACGTTGGATCGGACGGGGTGGACCTGTAGCTTGACGTCCGCGGTCCCCGGATCTAAATCCGTTTGACTTCCTTTTGTTTGGAACAGTTTTTATAGAAATAATACGTTATTTTAACATTTCCATTAATTTGTAATTTTAACAATTTGTATCTTTTTTGTGTTGAACTTTTTATTCAATTTTTTTTAAGAAATCGACTTCTTATTTAAAGGTGCATGTATGGTTAACATTTTTCGTGTAAGTTGCGTTATACTCTGTATACTAAATACCAATTTTATGGACTCTTACTTGCTTGATTTACCTATTAACCACACTTTACCCCAATCTACTCCACAACCGTTCAACGGGGTAAGATCAAAATAAAATTTAATTCCAGATCTCGCTAAAATACATACATGTGCCAAATTTCAAGTCAATAGTCGATATATTAGGGGAAAAATACTAAAAAAAACCATATTGAAATTTCACAAATATGTTACAAAAAAAGAGTTTGTGCCATATATGGCACACCACTCAACAATTACATTATATGTACCATATATGGCACAAACATATAAACTTCATCATCAGACATATCATCTTCATCATTAACATTTATATTCGGTATATCTGCTACATGTCCATGCCCGTGCCCGTGAAATTTTCTTACATTCATTATTTCTGAAATGATAATTCGAATGAAAATAAAATTTAATATTCTTGTCTGATTCCTTTACTGCATGCTGTGCCATATATGGTACACATTTAATTTCCTACAAATTATAACATCTAAAAAAACTTATCTGCTTTATTTCACTTGTGCACCACTTGATAGTAACTAAACTTCCCCACAATATTTAATTTATTGGAAAATTTTCACTAAAAACACTCTCAAATTGGTTACAAATTGAGGTTAGGAAAAATCAGCTGTTACTGAGGCGGCCATTTTGAACAAAAGTGTTTAGTTAGTTCACAAAATATATTTTAGTTGTTAGTTTACAACTCGGTTTACAAATATCGCTAATAATTTGCTTATTTATGTAGGCAGGATATTCTAATGATATTTGATAGATGGCACTAAATACATTGAAAAAATTCATTGTGCCGTATATGGGACGGTATGCGGTAAGGGGTTAAAATCTCGATGTTTCATGACATTCTAAGCCGTGTTCTAAGCCTATTTGAACAATAAAAATTTTCCATTTTTTTTTGCGTTACTATACTTACTTCTTGATGTGGATATAAAATATGGGCTGCATAGTTCATCTTACCTCTATTTCCAATTTACAAATGGCGTTTCAAATGTGCCGACAATGAATTTGGTAAAGATCAAATGTCGGCGTAATTGACCGTCTATATTATAAATAGATGAAATAGGGATAACACGAATTATAAATAGGTATAATGTAATTAAGGGCGATCCGAGGTGGTCCACGGACGATCCGAGGTAATCCAGGGGCGATCCGAGGCGATCCAGGAGCGATCTGAGGCAATCTGAGGCGATCCGAGGTAATACACGGATGATCTGGGGCGATCAGGGGTGATATTGACCATAGACGCGATATTTCGTTCAGCAGTTTTTGCGTGAGTTACTCCTCGTTCGTTGAGTTACCCCAAATTAAAAAAAAAATGAAGGTTCTACGTTGTCTAAAAGCCGAGATACGGTAATATTTTGATACGCGTTCACATTTTTCGATCTCGGCGCCGCCTGAAAACGGAGCTCGGGCTGCTCTCCTCACCTCTTCACCACGGCGCTCTTGCAAGAGTACCTTCACTTTCAAAGGCTAGGACTTCATACTCATTGCATAAATTGTATATTATTATCATAAAATATAGGTCCTCATTGAAAATCTGTGTAAATTTCAATTCTTAATGTTGAGATCATAGAGATATGATTTTTTTTTAAAGTTGCTATCTCGACTGCTATTGGTCGTAGAGGGTTCATTTTTTTAATACGTGTTTTTCAGACGGATTTTCAATGCGCCTAAGTACGACAGTTTATCATAAGAAATAACAAAGTTATTCTATTTATTTATAAGCAAAAAAACACCCACCTTTTAAACGGACTTTTTAACAACAATTTTTTGAACAAATAGTTTATTTTTGTGTATACAGACGCTCTTGTGGATAAAGAAATGCAATTATTCATAAACTATCAAACCGATCTGACCGACATTTGGCACACTTATAAAGAGACAACTTTTCTTTAAAACGAAATTGGAAAATTCTACGGCCGGAAAACTGAATTTTCCGACTTTGGTCGTTGTTTATAAAAAAAATAGGGCAAATCTGGCTGTACGTCTATACGTATTTATCATTTACTAACCTCCCCCCCGCCCATGACCTACAACCTTCAGATACCTGCATTATTTTTTTGCGCGAAATCGATCAATTTTTTATACACAGACTGGATTACTAGTACCGAGACTAGTACATTTTTATATCTTTATTGGTGACTCATTGTCATTACGTACATCTTGCAAACGTAACGATCAAGGTAATAAAAACTCAAAAGTTTTAGTTTAGTATATTGTCAGCTCACGTCTCACATTAAACGTTTAAAATCGCAATCAAGTATGACGTTCTTTTACGTACGTACGTAAATTCTTTGTAATCATAAGTATGTATTTTAATAAATAATAATCTTTTATTCATGAAGTATGATGGCAAAATTGTAGCCGTCAAGATCTTTGAGCCTATAAACCCACCAATTTGCATTTGTTGAACGTAACTATATGTACAGGGTGATTTATGTAAACATGCGGAAAATAAAATGGTATATAAGTCTGTTATGTGGGAAACCCTCTGTAAAATTTTAAAGCGATCCGAGGTAATTTATTATATTTTTTTGCATTCAACCCTGCAAAGATACGCTTCTGAACGAGTGAATTATGCTATCTCGACGCGTTCACACACGTGTCGCTTGTTTGTTTAGCAGGTAATATCAGCTGTCTTAGTTGTCTAAGGTCAGTGCGCCACGCGTTCACTGTTCAGTTCAGTGACTCTTCGACTTCCGTTTAGAGCATTTCCCATTTTTGTTAAATTTTAAACTGTATTCGCAAATATCGATTATGCCAGAGATCACGTCGCAAGAGTACTGCGACATGATATTAACCTATGGTGCAAGCCTTGCAGGGTCTGTACGAAAATACGGGAAAAAACTTTCCCATAGGCGCAAACCTAATGAGAGAAAAAAATTAAGTGCAGTGCAACGAGTTCGTGACACCGGGTTTTGTTTACCAGGCGACAGAGAACGTGTAGTAAATCGTACTGTTGAAGTAGACCAAGAAGTTCTAGAATTACTAGAACAAGACTCTTCAATACGCGGGAATCGTTTTTACCCATACCACATAAGAAAGAAAGTGATTTCGTTGCACCGTATTACGTCAGATTAGTTAGTCATAGGCGGCGCACTTCTACAAAAAAAATAAGGTAATTTTTTTCCAATTTTTTTTTATTTCTTAATTTTTTTAACTCCTTTTTGTAGGGACAACCCACTGAATAATTTTCCGCATGTTTAGGTAAATCACCCTATATATGTTAAATTGGAAATAAAAATTACCAACTAATTTTGTTCGGTTTTGTTCACAAATCACAATTTTGGTGAAGCAATTTTACTCGGTATAGTTCAAATTGTTAAGTATATATAACATTTCAGTCTGTGGCCGCCATTAGAGTCTACATAGTCCAAGGACTTCCCGAGACATGAAAAACGCAACAAAAACTTTACGACCTCATTAAAATACCATTACTCTTTGTGCTACCTCGACCGCAAATCAGCACACTTACCTTTATAGGTTTTTAATGTGCGTCGGATCGTTTGATGCAGCATGCCGCCATGTCCCGCGGCGATAATAATTATGTAGTAAAGTTTTTGTCCCGTTTTTTATGTATCGGGAACTTATTACTTGAATTATATATCAACATTTTACTATATAGGCAACCGTGTACAACTTCCTATAAACATCTCTTTTAAAATTATAGTCCGTTCGCTAATAACAATTTTGTTCAATTTCAGGTCATGAGTCCAGGTTTATTTATTTTCTAATTTTATATGTCAGTAGTTGTAGTAGCACTAGTAGTAGTATAGTAAAATATGATTTAGAACAATTCCCGTTGAAATCCCGTTTTGAATTATCATTTTTTAAACATAAAACTCAATAATTAATTTATAGGCAGATACGTTATTTAATAATAGACAGTAATTATCTCCACAAATTATTATTAGTGGAATTTTTCCATCTGTCACAATTATTTACATTAATTTGTATTTATATTATGACTGGTTTATGGTATAATTAATACTATCAAGAATTTTACAATGTTATCTTTATAACAATGTAATCGTATGTCTCTTGAATTTATCTCGGAATTTATCGTCTTTCATTTGGTTTTAAACTCGGTTTTAAACGTTTGAAAGTTATTACACTCCTTACTTACTTCCCTTATTTAAGTATATTTATATCAATATTATAAACTTTATCCAATGTCGGTTTAAAACGATATAAAAACAAGAGCGCTGCATTCCTTTATAAACTGACCTTGAACGCGTGCCATCCATAGGCGGGCGTAATTTACTTTTTAAGGCAATAGGTAACATTGTTTGCAGACTTATTAATTAATAAATTATGGCTGAAAGTGGTGAAATGATAGGTAGGTATATGTATGTTGTATGTTCGTTTGTATAAAGGATTATACTTCATGTAATGACATAGTCCAAGTAAGGACTTCCTGAGACAAAAAAACTAAGCAAAAACTTTACGGCATAATTATTATCGCCGCGGGCCATGGCGCTAAGTTGAAGTAAGTAGATCCCAGTAAATAAAAAATGCAAACAGAAACTTTACAACATAATTATATCGCTGTGGGCCATTGCGCCAAGCCTGGCATGAAACATTCCCGACGTACATTAAAAACCTATAAAGGTAAGCGAGTCAATTTGCGAACAGCACAAAAAAGTACCGGTATTTTAATGAGGTCGTAAAGTTTTTGCTTGGTTTTTTATGTCTCAGTTTATTCTTACTTGAACATTACCTATATACTTTTATATATACTAACAACAAACGTTACCCACTTAGTCAATGACATTTTCTACAGAGCATAAATTTTTTATTGACTCTTAATGTAGTAGGCTACTGGAAAAACTTGATATTATAGAAAATATCACCGTTCAGTAAAAACTAACGGGGAGGTGTGAGCAGTTTTTGCCGGGATGGGCAGGAGAAAGGTATATAATGTTATTAAGGTAGGACGTTAAAATAAACTTAACAAACCAGATAACAGTGATAACATTAATAGCATAATTACAATATTTAAAAGTATTTTTAAAAACGATAAAAATAGAATAAAACATAATTCTCATTAAAACGCCGTCATATCTGAAACAAAACAGAATTAGTTATGTTATTTTACCTCAATTAACATAAAACCTCGAATAAAACATCAATTAATGTAAGGAAGTTTAAATAATAGTCAAAGAAATTCTCATACTCGTTCTGATAGTTTCGAGAAGAAAATATGGTCACATGGCTCACTACTAGAATCATTTCCTACTTGAATAAAAATAGGCTCTACGAGCGGCAAAATGGGATACTCTTTTTCTTTGTTTGTAACGTGATCCACGGATTTTTTCCATATGTCGGTTTTGTCTAAATCGGATATTACGGTTCTTATATTAAATTACAGCACTTAAAATCGGATTCTGATTGCATCTTCTCAACTCGTGTTTTACACTGCCCCAAATCAATTCTATAGGGCTCTGTGAAGTTAGCACTACCACTTTAAAATTTACTGTAGCTTTTTTGTTGCGATTTTGTTGCGGTGAGAAGAAATTAGTAGCTCTTTATTTAAAAAAAATAACCCATGGTAATGCTAACTTCACAGTGCATTACCGCTTACAGAAATCGCTTTAAAAAGTGCGCAAATATTTTCTTATCATAAAAGAATTTGTTGCGAAATTTTGGCAGTGGTAGTGCCAGGTTGCACCGAGTTGTAAATGCATTTTTTCATGTGTTTTTCACTTCAACGATTTATAGCGTGTGATGTACGAATTTGTTGTGCCCAGTAATGATTTGTCACTAAACAAGTTTTTGCAAAAATATATATAATGTTGAATTTTCAGCACAAACCGGCATTACCACCTGCGAAAACGGTTGTAAATGCATTTTCTCATGTGTTTTTCACTTCGACGATTTGTAGCGTGTGGTGTACAAATTTGTTGCGCTGAGTCATAATTTCTTGCGAAACAAGTTTTTGCAAAAATCGATAAAACGTTGAATTTTCAGCACAACCTGGCATTACCACCGCAAAAATGGTTGTAAATGCATTTTTTAATGTGTTTTTCACTTCAACGATTTATAGCGTGTGATGTACGAATTTGTTGTGCCCAATAATGATTTGTCACTAAACAAATTTTTGCAAAAATCGATATAAAGTTGAATTTTCAGCACAACCTGGCATTACCACCTACAAAAATGATGTAAATTCATTTTCTCATGTGTTTTTCACTTCGACGATTTGTAGCGTGTGGTGTATAAATTTGTTGCGCTGAGTCATAATTTGTTGCGAAACAAGTGTTCGCAAAAATCGATATAACACTGAATTGTCAGCAAAAATCTTCAAAAAATATTGTAAATGCATTTTTTCGGGTGTTTTTCACTTGAACGACTTATAGCGTATGATGTACGAATTTGTTGTGCCGAGTAATAATTTGTTGCGAAACAAGTTTCGCAAAAATCGTTAAAACGATGAGTTTTCAGCGTAACCTGGCACTACCACCGCCAAAAATCGTTGCATATGCTTTTTTTCATGTGTTTTTAATTTGGACGATTTGTAGGGTGTGGTATACAAATTTGTCGCGCCGAGCCATAATTTGTTGCGAGACAAGTTTTCACAAAACTCAATAAAACGATGAGTTTTCAGCGTAACCTGACACTACCACCGCCAAAAATCGTTGCAAATGCATTTTTTCATCTGTTTTTCATTTCGACGATTTGTAGGGTGTGGTATACAAATTTGTCGCGTCGAGCCATTATTTGTTGCTAGATAAGGTTTCACAAAAAATGATAAATCGTTCAATTTTCAGCATAACCTCACATTACCAAATACAAAATTGATTTTTGACTTCGATGATTTGTAGCGTGTGGTGTATAAATTTGTTGCGCATAGTCGTAATTTGTTGCGAAACAACGATAAAACGTTAAATAATCACCACAACCTGATATTACCACCTACAAAATGGTTGTAAATGCATTTTTTTCATATGTTTTTCACTTCAATGATTTGTAGCGTGTGATGTACGAATTTGTTGTGCTCAGTAATGATTTGTCACTAAACAAGTTTTTGCAAAAATCGATAAAATGTTGAATTTTCAGCACAAACCGACATTACCACATACAAAAATGGTTGTAAATGCATTTTCTCATGTGTTTTTCACATCGACGATTTGTAGCGTGTGGTGTACAAATTTGTTGCGCTGATTCATAATTTGTTGCGATTCAAGTTTTCGTAAAAATCGATAAAACGTTGAATTTTCAGCACAACCTGGCATTACCACCTACAAAAATGGTTGTAAATGCATTTTTTCATGTGTTTTTCACTTCGACGATTTATAGCGTGTGGTGTACAAATTTGTTGCGCTGATTCATAATTTGTTGCGATACAAGTTTTTGCAAAAATCGATAAAACGTTGAATTTTCAGCCCAACCTGGCATTACCATCTTCAAAAAATGTTGTAAATGCATTTTTTCAGGTGTTTTTTACTTGAAAGATTTGTAGCGTGTGATGTACGAATTTGTTGTGCCGAGTAAAAATTTGTTGCGAAACAAGTTTTCGTAAAAATCGATAAAACGGTGAATTTTCGGCGCAACCTAGCATTACCACCGCCAAAAGTCGTTGCAAGAGAAGTTTTCACAAAAAACGATAAAACGTTGAACGTTAGCACAACTTCACATTACCAAATACAAAATTGGTTTTTCACTTCGACGATTTGTAGCGTGTGGTGTAAAAATTTGTTGTGCCGAGTCATAATTTGTTGCGAAACAAGTTTTCGCAAAAATCGATAAAACGTTGAATTTTCAGCACAAACCGGCATTGCCACCTACAAAAATGGTTGTAAATGCATTTTTTAATGTGTTTTTCACGTCAACGATTTATAGCGTGTGATGTACGAATTTGTTGTGCCCAGTAATGATTTGTCACTAAACAAGTTTTTGCAAAAATCGATAAAATGTTGAATTTTCAGCACAAACCGGCATTACCACCTACAAAAATGGTTGTAAATGCATTTTCTCATGTGTTTTTCACTTCGACGATTTGTAGCGTGTTGTGTACAAATTTGTTGCGATACAAGTTTTCACAAAAATCGATAAAACGTTGAATTTTCAGCACAACTTGGCATTACCATCTTCAAAAAATGTTGTAAGAGTTTTTTACTTCAACGATTTGAACGTGTGATGTACGAATTTGTTGCAGACATTTATAAAACGATCAGTTTCCAGCGCAACTTGACACTACACCCTGCAAAAACCGTTGCAAATATTTTTTTCCATGAGTTTTTCACTTCGAGTTTTTGCCTGTCGTGTACGAATTTGTTGCACCGAGACTAATTTGTTGCGAAAAAGTGTTTGCAAAATTCAGTGAAATATTGAATTTTCAGTACAATCTGGCACTACCACCTGCAAAAACCGTTGTAAATGCATTTTTTCATGTGTTTTTCAGTTCAAGACTTTGTTACATGTCGCGTACGAATTTGTTGCATTGAGAAATAATTAGTTGTAAATAAAAAAATTTCTAATATAGTTTCAACATATAGGTAAACTATTTTCGAGAAATCTTTCTCTTTTTATGACAACCTTACAATTCTTGTGATTTGTGTTCCTTAGAAAACATTTTTGAGTAAAATGTTTATGCAATAAAATGGAACGCCTGTTTTTATGAGTAAACTGCTACTACTTTTCAATATAAATTACAGTAGTCCACGTTTTGTTCCCAAAATCTTTTGAAATCTGTTATTTTACCTTACTTGTCTTGCACATTTTGTGTTTCATTTTGTACATGGAATCGTTCAGTCGCGATTGCTCACTTTTTTAAAACTATCTGTTTTTTCCTGTCCTTTTTTAAAAAATATTTCAACAAATTTTTTGATCGTTCTTATTTATAAATTATTATTAAAAGCGATTTGTCATAAGTTTTAATGCTATCTTGAATCAAGTTCGTATTACCAGATGTTAATAGAAAAAACATTTTTTTCATTAATTTTTTGCTATTAATCGTGTGCAACAAATTCTTTTTACGATAAGAAAATATTTGTGCATTTTTTTAAAGCGATTTCTGTGAGTGGTAATGCTATCTTCATTGTGAAGTTAGCATTACCATCGGTTATTTTTTTAAAATAAAGAGCCACAAATTTTTTCTCAGCGCAACAAAAAAACTAGAATTAATGGGGCCAAAACGATTTCAAAATTTTAAAGTGGTAGTGCTAACTTTCACAGGAGATCAATTCTATTAGATTAAATATGCAGTAATATGGCGGTAAACGATTCGTAATGAATTTAAATACGTGTGTACAAAACGACTGTTCCTAATCTTTTGCTGTAGGTATTTGCATTTTTAAGGTCTACCGATACCACTACTACAATCATATCGTTAGATAATAATAATAATAATATAGTAATATTATTCCACCTGAGTAATTAAAAACTGATCCTACCTATTTTGAAAACGTAAGTTTTTTCACACGATTGTACGTCTGACGTCATTGGCTGTTAATGTAGTCTCGAGTGGAGTTTGCGAGACAGTCTGGCTTCAATTTAGAAGTGGATACAATATAACTTCATACTTATCTCGATAATCTTATGATGTATTGTAGAGGAAAACGATAAATGAAAACGGTCACAGACGTAGTGGGGAATAGAGAGGGTAGTGGCTATGCATAACGCATAGCTGTTTGTATCACATCATGTTTTACGCCTTTTATGTCGCGTGCATTAGAATGAGAGAGAAGGCCAGGCTTGTGTTGTTTGCCAACTAGCACGAACGACATGTGAGATATGGTACTTCAGAGGCGGACTTAGTTTACTTTCATATACGGCGGAGTGTACGGGTGTAAGTGCAATTAATACATTAATACATTAGTTTATATTTGTCTTTTTGCTGGTATGGAACTTATTTATTACAAAAATGAGTCGATCGAGTGATTGTGAGTGTTAAGATTACCACCATATTATTGTATTTTCAACCCAATAGAATTGATTTGGGGAAAATTGAAAAAAATATCAGAAAAGGAAATACTTTTCCAAAATTCGACAAAAAAGTGATATTAATTAAAAACGAAGTGTCCAAAATTACCAAGGAAGATTGAGAAAAGAGAATTGCCAAAGTGATTAGAATTGAGGATGATTATTTGAAACTTTGTGAATTTAATAAAAATGGGGAAAATAAATTCATTATAAATTTAGAAGAGGATAGTTCATCATCTGAAAATGAAGAAGAGGGGGAGAACGCACAGGATTCTGAGGAAGAAGTGATTGTGATGACTTGTGATTGAAGAAGTGGTAGTGATATATATAAGTTTATTATTTGTGTCCGTTTTTGTGTTCAATGATGGTGATCGTGATATCAAGCTTATTATTTATGTCATTTTGTGTGTTCGTAAGTATTTTAATCTATTTTTATTTATTTAAAGAATTCAATTATATTTAATTTTATTTATTTGGAGAATACATATTTTATTTGCGAAAATTTACTATTTCGAGTTTTGTTTCTGTTTTTAGAGGTTTATTGTTATTTTTTAATTTATTTTGAGAATACCTATATTTTTTTACTGTTACTATTTCAAGTTTTTTTTTGTTTTTAAATGTTTATTGTTATTTTTTTTATTTATTTTGAGGATACCTATATATTTTTTTACTGTTACTATTTTAAATTTTTTTTGTTTTTAGAGGTTTAGTTTTATTTTTTTGTATAATTTTCTTTATCCTGTACTAATATTCTTTACCCATCCTATCATGGCAAGATATGCTCATACCTCCCCGTGGTTCTTGCTAGGTAGTAACAATTTACTCAAATATTAAGTGAACTAGGATACTGTAACTACTGTATAGTCAGTAGTGTAAATTGTTGCCAGCTAAACTGAGCCCACACAACAAAAGCCAACGCAATTTTCTTATGGAAAAGTGACTTCCGTTAAATTGGTTGAATTTTTGATATGTTGTGTATCCTATCTCTGTATCAAATGCATCAATGTCTCAGATTTGTTTAATAACACCTAAACAGTATAATTGATTGTCTTATCATATCATATGACGTCATAGCAGGTCATGTCGTGTCACAGAACCTCATAGTGGTCACTTTGAATTTTATTGTGATCTGAGCACCTAGAAGTAAGAGAAAAGAATGTTATTTAAACCATAATGTTCTATGACACGATATTACATGCTATGACATCATATGACGTGACGACGTTTGAGATTATATGATGTAATATTTCAGTAAATAAACCATGACAGTTATGAGGTGTTTTCAAACCACTGTGAGACCCTAGAAGCAAAAAAAAGAGTACTGATTTAACCCAGACCCATACACCTCAAATAAACGATAATTCTTACTTTAGCAAGCTTTATCTCAAGACTGTGAAAGTTTGTCAATTTGTGCCAATTGAGACATTTGATCAGAGAGATGGGATACACAACATATCAAAATTTCAACCAATTTAACGCAAGTCACTTTTCCATAAGAAAATTGCGTGGTCCTTTAAAAGCGTAAACAGACATACGTACACAATATAGTTAAGTCCGGGCCTGCCTTCTTAGCGTCTCACCTCGCACCCCCCCTCTCAATTTCCTCTTTCCCGCACTATACCTGCAGTACATACTTATGAATATAAAATCATCAGATGTGGACTCACAATCAGTACCGACAACTAATTTATTGACTTGTTTTGCACAGCATCTATCTATCTCCATAACAGGGTGAAACATAAGCTGTCACTACATTTTATATGAGTAACTTTGGAATGGAAATACATTCCTCGACAGCGACTTATGAGACGTCTTGTATATTGTTTTTTTATTTCACGATTGTCTTTTCGACCTTCACAAAAACGATTTCAAGCAATAAAAGGTGTGCCTCATCACTTATAAGCTTATTTTATGAACTATCCAATTCATTAACTAACATGGTTAATCCAGTCCTGCTGCAATATTGTTATGTGTACGCCCAGGCCCTTTTACGAAGCCAGGTTTAATCCCTAGCAGCAGGGTAAAAGAAGCCTGCCTAATTAGCTACCATAGGATAATAGTTCACAAGTCGGTCCAGAGGTGGCGCTCCCTCGTAGAGTATACTAGAAGGGAGAAGAAGCCGTCTGGAACAGCCGGGAGTGAAATGGATGAATCGAGAATAAGCGCCATGGAGTATATAAAAAGCGGGACCAGCGCATCGACGGTAAGTTTTATTTTAGATGAGCCAAGTGATCAGATGAGATAAAGAACAGTGAACAAACTAGTACAGTGACAATAAGTAATGAATTTGTAGTAGTTAAGTTACTTATAGTTAGCGTGTAATTATAAGGACTAATTATTGTAAGCAATTTAATAATAAATCAGTGGTTAGTGAAAATTCGTGTTGCAGTTATTGAACCTAAGCCGATCACGATATTATAAATCTTATCCCTCAATATGACACCTTCGAAGACTTAGATAAACCACTAACAACGGAAGAGATCTTAACCGCCATTGGGCAGCTAAAAAATAACAAATCTCCCGGCGCCGACTCACTCCCAGCTGAGATCTTTAAAGCTGTGTCGTCAGAGCTCATACCCTACCTCAAAAAACTGTTTGATGTCGTGTGGGAAAGTGGTCAAGCTCCGCAGGAGTTTCGTGATACACTTTTAATCAACCTCTTCAAAAACAAAGGGAGCGCTGCGGACTGTGGAAATTACAGGGGTGTAGCTCTCCTGGCTGTTGGAGGGAAGATACTCACTAAAGCGCTGGCAAATAGGCTAACACCTGTTATGGAAAAGTTACTTCCTGAAACACAGAGTGGCTTTAGACCAAACCGAGGCACATCGGACCTAATCTTCACACTTAAACAGCTTCAAGAAAAAGCACTCGAACATCAAGGAGAAATTCACATGGCCTTCATTGATTTAACCAAGGCGTTTGACTCGGTGGACAGGGAAGTGCTCTGGAGAGTTATGCTCCGCTTAGGTATCCCTAGAAAATTTGTGGAAGTATGTCGCAGTCTACATACAAACAACAACGCCCAGGTTATGTATAATAATGAGGCAACCGAACCTTTCCAAACCCTCACTGGAGTTAGGCAGGGATGTGTCCTGGCACCCCTACTCTTTAATTTGTTTACCACTGCTCTAACAATTATTGTTGACAACAAACTGACAGTCAGAGGAATAGGTCTCAGATACCGTTTTGATGGCGGTCTCTTTAACATAGGGCGCTTTAGAGCTTTCACGAAGACACACACACGATTCATTTGTGATCTCCAGTATGCGGATGACTGTGCACTTTTAGCTTCTACGCCGGAAGAGCTTCAAGAACTTTTAGATGTGTATGCCCAGAGCTATGATTCCTTGGGACTTAAAATCAACATTGGAAAGACTAAGATTATGTCAACTCCTCATCAAGTGAACCAAATAGACATTACACTTAACGGAAATTCTCTTGAAGTGGTGGATCAGTTCAATTACTTAGGCAACGTTGTTAATGACAAAGCAAACATGGACAGCGAGATTCGCAATAGAATTAATGCTGCATCTAGAGCGCTCTGGGGACTTAGAGAGAGAGTATTTGACAACCACGACCTTGCTTTGTCAACGAAAATGGCTGTCTATAGAGCAGTTGTCATTTCAACACTGCTATATGGATGTGAAAGCTGGGTCACTTACCGTCGTCATGTGAAAGAATTAGAACGTTTTCAGCAAAGACACCTCAGAAGTATGATGAAAATCCGTTGGTTCCATCACATATCAAACGTGAAAGTACTCAGGAGAGCAAACTGCCTTCCAATTGAGGTGCTTATTTCAAGAGCACGCCTAAGATGGGCAGGTCACGTTCATAATATGCATGATAACCGCCTTCCTAAATGTACGCTTTATGGTGAATTGCTAAGCGGTAGAAGAAGGCGTGGCGGTCAACGAAAGAGGTTCAAAGACGCTCTTCATGAAAATCTAAAATCCTGCGGTATTGCAGACGAGCAATGGGAACAACTTGCAGCGGTCAGAACCGAATGGCGAGGGGTTGTGGCCAGCTATTAAGGAAATGTTGCTGCGAGAAGGCCGAATCCAAGACCTAACCAGGTCTATGTTTGTCCTGACTGCGGTCGACATGTGCTCTCCCGAATTGGCCTCTATAGCCATAGTCGTGTGCACCGTAGATGAATGGGAATTACAATAGACTACACCTTTTACTTGCTTTTTATTGTACACAATTTATCGACTGTAACATTTTTATACTCGGACTCGAGTAACGGCTAATAATAATTGAACCTACGCTTGTGGGTGTTTACTATAGGGTGTAAATGTGAACGATCCATGCTATGTGCGTCTGAGGGACGTATCGTTACTCTTACTAAAATGGACACTAAGATGTTCCCCTGAAGGTTTCGATGTGACTGATTCAGACGTAAAATACAAAATTTATATTTATTCTTTGGTTTTGCTTAACTAAATGGTATTGATTGGACGTCGTTACACTGTCTTAAATCTAACACTCTTTTAAACAACTAACACTTTACTTAATCTGAAAGGGAAGTTTGATTATATGGACTCAGAGAGATACAATAAGATTATATATATATATATATATATATATATATATATATATATAGTTCAAAAAATATATTGATCTTTTCTAAAATTGTTGTTACAGTTAAAAATTTCAATATATGGTTATAAGGTTAACGAACCTATAAGTTTAACAAGAATATCGGTCCATACCACACATGGTGAGGAATAGGACGACTCAGACAATGCAGTCCTCCAACTATCATCCAATGTTTAGTTTTTAGCAAACGATTGACACAAACAGATGCAATGTAAAAGTTCAATATTCACGATTATGTAGGATTTTAGCCTGCCTGTCTTCTTTCTACGTATTTAGGAATATCACAAATACTTTCGGGCACTCACACTAGAGCTTCAAAATGCTTGAATCGCAGCAATTCAGAATGATAAAAATTATTTTATATTAATACGTTCAGGCAAGGCGGTCCATGCACTATGTACATGATAATAATACTTTTGTGACACAGAATCACTGAGGAACCGCCTAAGGCCAAACACAACAGAAAACGCATAAGTTTACCGCCAAAATGGACTGCAAAAAGTGAAAAATTTACCTTCAAAAATTTTGTCGCTCATGCCAAATCTCCCTTCAGAAACTTTATTACGTAAGTTTTTACTCGTCCTTATAGTTAATATTATCCCTAAAATGCAGTGCTACACAACGCCGGTTCGTAGTAAAGATTTTTTTCGGAAGTAAAAGTCGGTTTTGATGGTAGTTGCTAAATTTACGACCGTCTTGGTGACATTCATTATAGTTCCGTAACTTATACTCCGTGCAGCGACATTCGTTACAGTTATAAAAATAATGCTCCGTAGAGCGACATTCATTATAGTTGCGTGAACAACGCTCCGTGGAGTGATTTTTATAATAGGCAGTTATCAAAATTAATTTTTTTATTATAGTTTCGAAAATTTACCAATTTCGTTGCAAATACGAAAATCAGATATACACAGAACGTCTTTCATTGTAGTTATAATAATTACGTTTGTGGAATTGACTCTCGTAATAGTTTTCAAAATTGGATTTTCGATACAGTTACGCAAAATAAAATTTGGTTAGGAACTAAAAGTTTTAAAAGTCCTTTTTCATGGTACTATCAAAAATGTTTTTACATGCCGCACACGGTTCATGCAGTCGGATTTCATTATAGTTACGTAATTTTTTTTTCTGATGAGATTTTTTGCTGTTTTTTAGCGTAATGGTTTTAGATAGGGTTTGGTATGTTCTGTGACAAAGAGTTAACCCTTAAAGTCCGATAAAGCAATTCAAAGTAATTTTGATCAAATTTAACGCATAGATCGTTTAGTCGAGGTAAATGTACTTTATAAATTCCAGGATATTGTCAATATCGTTGTTTACAAAACCTTCTTAAACTGCCTATTTAAAACCTAATAAAGAGATAAACATCATGGCTTTATACCAAGCTTTCCACTATGTCTTAGAATGCTGTAGACTTTTTCTATCGGGATCTGACGATATTAGCTATATGTATTATTTGTAAATGTGCAAATTCCGGGTTCATGTCGGTTATCCGTTCGTAATGGTTTTACTATTTTTTTCTCTTTGAATAATTGGTTCAACGTACCAAAGTTCAAAAACAAAATTTATCAATCAACTATTCTCACATGTTTCCCGCACAACCAAATGTATTAAATTTATATCTGCGAGTTCATACCCTATGATCGAATTCGGACCTTTAGGTTCTCGACTAATACAAGGAGTGTATTCTATTTTGTATTTCAAGTATTCTGTACTTCAAATTCACTAATATATTTTATAAATATGTTCTGTTTTTGTACAGGTACCTACTTCGCAAATATTTCAAGATCATCTATTCGTACACTATTTTTCACAGCAGTATCTATTCAAAATGTACAAAGTATGGAAATTATGATAACTGACTACTTTAAATATAATTGTTCATTATACAACCTTGAGTAGTCGCATGTAGGTATACGTGCCTTATTAATTTATTACGCCCTAGTGAGAATAAAACGAAGTCTTCCCACTATTTTTGTACCTAATGGCCCAGCTAACACAGACCTTGATTAAATTAAGGTCAAAGATCTAAAGCCAAATATTAGGCAGTAGAAACAATTAGGTATAAATGTGATTGACCCAATTGTTTTGATATGAAATCCATTATCGATTGTCCTTTGCTCTTTTTTTATTAGGTATCTAGGTGACAGTCATATTTTTTTGGTTTGCATTCATAAACAGATCGAGTATATCAGTAATATTTAATTCGATAATAATTAGTACCATTTTCAGGGTCGATGGATAGATCATTATGTAGTCACTTGAGAATACCTGTTAAGCAAGCCCAGTGGCGTAAGTTGAGGATATGACTTGGCAGGTTTGCTGATCAAATAGGCACCTACCGTGTGATATTCAAAATTACTAGCACCTTGTCGGTTTTGTCAAAATTTGACGTAGGGCACATCGACCAAAGGTGAGGGGTTATCCACTGGCCAAAATTGTACGCCTATTGCCGCAGCGTTCAAGATATTGCCGCATATTCCACGTTATTGCCGAATTGCCGAGACTATTTCGACAATGCTGAGGATACTGCTATATTGCTGAAATTAGTCTCAATGCGAACTATAGTGGCGTACAGCATAATATACTTCCACACTGTCATCATTATTATGACACTGTCAAAAATATTGCCGACCTGTTAATAGCGCTGCTATCGTATGACATCAATTTTATTTCCGAAATTATAAATTAGAATTCTAATAAATTTTTGATTTGGCTGAAAATGAAAACAAAATTTACCTTATTTGTAGTTTATTACAATTATTACTGTAAGAAAAGATGGTAACTGAAGAAGGACTCATAATTTTTAATAATGTATTGTAATCATGTCATATCTTTTAAGTTGAAACGGGTTGGAGCCTAAAATTTATTGGACCATAAAATAGTATATTATGTAATGAGCACAAAATGATGCATATTTTGCACGAGTATGAAAGTTTGCAGCACGAGTCGAAGACGAAAGCTGCAAGCAATTCATACGAGTGTAAAATTGCTATTTTGTGCGAGTTGCATACTATATTTTTTCTACGACAACCCACTGCTCACGCGTAATATACTAAATAAATATGGAGATATTTTCTTTATTGCTTTGAATACAAACCATAAGTTAGAGTGCCTGGACAGCAATGCCCAACTAGTTGAGAAAAAATAAACTATAAAATAACTTCCTACCTATTTTATTTATTTTTTAAAGATAAATTTGCAATTATTGAAAATCATTTTTGGAGAATTTGTGGAATGCTTGATGCTAATATTTTCTTGATATTGGCAATTTTCCGTTGTTGAAGTCAACGGCCTTTCACGATTTTCCATTCCTGAAGTCGATGGTATGTTTGAAATGTCCTGTATCGCATTTGCAATTTTATTAGCTGTGTCAAGCTTACTTTTCTTGGATTCATCGATGTATCCTTCAGCGACTGCCGTGGACTTCCAGCCACCGTGGCGCTTTAACGTGGTTATGTCACCACCAGCATCAACAAGGATAGTTGCGGAAGATCGGCGAAAGCAGTGCCCGGTATATAATTCGTGATTTGGCAATTTTAAATACTTAGCAATGTCTTTACCCATGGCTCCAAACTTATTCAAGCCTATTCTTTGAACAGTACATTTTCCTTTTTGATAGTTAATGAAAAACCATAGACCATTAACATTTGGAGGGCGCAGATTTGCATATTTTTTGTAAATTTCATAGTATGGAGCGGTTACAGTAAAATTTCGTACAATTTTGGTTTTAGTGTCTGGTATTGTTACTAAAAGAGCTGAACCCAAATCATTGAAATTAGTAATTTTCATTTGATGTAGCTCATGTCTTCTGCATGCACCCATTACGCCCATAACTAATGCGACCTAAATAGTTAACCAAATTACTTATTATTATCACATAATGGCTATAATTAAACTTACTTTTGTCGCTAAATATATTTCATCTGGCGCTTCATTTTTTTGATGTCATTTGAGGTAAAGATCTTTGACTTTTTGGGCCTGTAGCCTTCGGATTGTCGCTTGAGAAATGCTTTCAGTTTCAAATATTTGGCGATATCTATATTTTCATGAATACTAAGAGTCGTTCTCAGCATTGAGCATTGTGTCCATAAAGTAGAACTTTTGAATTTCTTCGCCAAATCGCTAAAATAAACCATTAAAACGTCCTCGGAAAACGATTTTGCGTTTTGATCCCTTCTCCAATCCAAAAAGAGGTTGTAAGCGCGTTGATACATTTTCTTCGACGTTTCTGGTAATAAATTTAGTGTTGTCAACTTTGCCGCTTCTCTTATGTTTGGGGGTGTCAATTCTAAGTCATTATCACTATCACTTTCCATATTAATCATCAAATTTATTGGAAATAACTCCGAAATTATCTGCAAATGTACAAAGATGTTGACAGAAACAATCTAGAATGACATTTCATTACTCCATCGTTGGACGTCATATTCTCTAAGCCGCCTTAAAAATTTTGTTATCAAAAACAGTTAAAATGAGTGAAATCTAACACGAAATATTTCATATCGCATTTGTCACTTAGCAACTTGCCTGGCAACCGATGCGAAATGAAAGTCCGTGCAAAATGCAGTTACTTATGATTGAGTTTACACTCTTAAAATAAACATATTTTGATGTTGTCGTAGAAAATACATATTTATTGTATATTTTCTGTACATCGTCATTCCTGGGCCACACAAAATTATCCAAATCCTCTCTCAAAAATTTTATTTTGCATGTGTTTTCTCTAATTTCCAGAATTCTTCCTATGTACCACTGATTGTAGTAGTAAACTGCGTATACTATTTTTCATTTGTGATGACAACTTCTTCTGTTCTGGTTTCTTCAGAGAGTTCCTCTGTCTCTGAAAAATCTTCTGAAGAAGTTTCAGCCTAAATATTATACTCTTCACTTGTTTCATCATTACTTGTATCACTTCTTTTATTATTTTGTTATGTGCTGCCCTCTGACGGAGACATATGTAATTAGTCGCTGGTCAGAGTGAAGGAAGTGTAGTTGACGGCCGGCAGGGTGGCGCCATCTCTGGGCCAACTGGTGAGCTTCAGGAGCACGGAATATACGCGAAAGAGCCAGAAACGACGCGAACAACGCTGGATGATTCTAGAGAATTCCAGTACCTTTGTCACGGTATATAAGTGAATCCGGCGCACGCGGACAGGACAGTTCAGTTCAGTATACAGTATTGTTCTGATATACAGAGTTTGAAATACAGATTAGTAAGTGATCAGATAAAAGTAAAGGACATTAGTTGTGATTTAAAGTAGTGAATTTATGTTAGATTAAAGTTATTATTAGTTGTGTTACTTTTAATATTTATTGTAATTTAAGTGATTAATAAATCAGTGGTTTGTGCATATATTGCATCAGAAAATGTAATAATGGAAAATTCGGACATGAAAAATATACGATTGTCTCGGCATTAAAATGGGAAACTTATTGATATATGAACGAATTGAATCGATTTGGTTTCGGAAGTTATTGACGAAAATTGGTTGAAGAAATGAATTAAATTTGAAACGACCACGTAAAGTTGTCCCGAAGTGCTGCATTTAGAGTTGAAATGATATGAAATTGTGCCGCTAGGTCGGCGGTGAACAAATGGAAGTAAATTTTGATAACAATGGGGGACTGAATGGAAATAAGTTTTGATAATGATGGGGGACGGTAGTACCGGTACTATATAGAAACATTTGAATGGAAATTGATTGTATGTTGATATTTAACATACGAAATCTAATGAACGGCGGAATCGAAAGGAAAAATAGTAAATTTGACTTCGGGTATGAAAATTAGTTTTGATGTATTTTAAGCTCATGTGAGGGCGGTATTTTTTAGCTCGTTAATTTGTAATGGTTGAGCTGTAAAATGACTAATTTGAAAGATTGAGCGTTTCTGTTGATGAATTTCGGTTATTTGAGAATTATCGTTGGTTTATGATTTTTTTAGATTTCTTCGTAAAAATTTGTAGTTTTTCGTGAAATTAAATGTCTTAAGGACTTTTTTATTGTAATTTGACTATGTGAGGTGAAAAATTGATTTTTTGGTAAATCTTGAGACTTTTACAATTTTTTTTTCTGTCTCCTACTTATGGAATCTACTATAACAACCTCCGCAACTTCGAATTAGTTCTTCATGTAAAAATTAAAAAAATGCCCTCTCCAGACAATTCACATTAAAATGCTAATTTAATTCCAGTATTAGCATCTCTATCAAGCGGCGTATACAATGAATAATTATTTCATTCAGCTGATAATGTTTACCACGGTGTTAATACGAATCTGCGAAAAGCCAATTAAATCCGAATCAAGCAGACAGTTCAATGTTCACACTCCATAGTTTATATAAACCTTACTTTAAATATTAACTATGTACCAATTTTTTATTTGTTTTCAACCTTAAAAGGCCGTTTATTGTTTACTAATTATATTTTCCTTTTGTAAATATTTTTAATACAAAATTTAGGAGAAAAATATGCGTTTGTTTAGACAATACCGATGTAGTCGGGTGTATATTTACTGGGCAGTCAAAAAACGCAACAAAAACTTTACGAGCTAATTATTAACGCCGGTGAGCCATTCGGTATGGTCTTATCGAACAAATCGACGTACATTAAAAACCGATTCAATTTGCAGGCGAGATAGTACAGCGAGTAACGGTGTTTTAATGAGGTCGTAAAGTTTTTTTTGCGTTTTTTGACTGCCGAGTAAATATGCACTCGACAATACAAGTATCGGGTATCGGTCGATCCCTACCAGGCAGTTCTATCAAGTTCAGGAGTGACCGTTACTGAAAATACTTCCGACGACGTCAGTGACTGTGTGGTAGATTTCTGTTAAATATTTGTGTAAATATCTAAATACGAATAATTATAATGTTTATATTGAAAATGTCATTGACAGTATTGTGATTTGAGGACATTTGAAAGAAAGCAGATTGAATTGATTTGTTAAACGTTTCACAGTGTTTAGAATTAGTACGATATATTAGTATAAAGTAATAGTGGAGAACTTTCCATGTAACATAATTTTGACAGATTAAAAAAACAACATAAGTCGTTAATATTATTTTTTAAGTATTCATTTGTCTCAATAATATTCCACGCCGTCCTTATAGTCGAAGTAAATTAGGTTTTTCAAGAGAAATTGTTTATAAAGTTTTAAAAATTTGGGTACGAACTCTCTAAGGGCAAGTGAATATAGATCAAAAGAGTTCCCACCTCTCAGAAGGGTGCTTCATCCCACCCTTCAATGTTACCTCCTGCTAGTTTTTTACATTTACCTCGAAAACCGTTACCCTGACGCCAAAAATGAATAGGAATTAAATTATTCGCTATAAAATTCTACATAATTTATGTTCTATACAATTTTTCCCTATATGGCTTCCTAATCTCACAAATTTAGATCAAATACTAAAGTTACGCAAAAACAAGTAATAAATAACTTAAAATACCTTGGCCACAGAAAAATATTACATAAAAAGCAGATTGTTGTTTACAAACCTAGCAATAAAAACAAAAAAAAGACTTCAAAAATGTTTTTATTCTACAACTACTACTAAAAACTAACAACTGCTTGTTCAATAATTGGATTATCTTCAGGTAATTCTTCCTCTACCAATGAATTAAGACATCCTTGTCCATGACAACTGGAGCGCATTGTTGAACATTTTAATCCAACTTTAGCACAACCGCACCGTTTTCCGCAACCCTTTTTACAATTACAAGATATCAATTTAAGAATGACAGTAGGAGCTGGTATCTCAGTTGTAGGATTAGGCACCAACATTTTTCTGACTGATTTCCAACCCCAATCATTAGGCTTCAAAATCTTTCCACGCCAGGAGTGAATTTGTTGGAAAACGCGATACGAATGTTGTCCTAAAGCAGCAGATGTGGGTGGTAGTTTTGATAACAGCACCGCCTGATTAGATTGACCGACAAATTTGTTAAATGAAATGAATCTATATTGGTCTAATGATGTAACAGTACGAGGTGTCTTGTATAAAGCAAGTGTCATTTTTTCTCCAGCTCGAACAATGTCAGGCTTCATCGATGATGGATTGTTAAATATATTCAAAGCATCGTCCAAGTCCCTTCTAGTATTTATCAACTTTACAGTTTGTGCTTTTCCTTTGCCAAAAAATGCCGATGTAGTATCACATTCACTGAATGCGTGAGCAAATAATATGTTATTTTTACAGTTATAAAGGACTTCCGAGTTCTGAATATCTAGAGAACTATATGCCCTTTCCTTGATATTTCCTTGAACATCTCTTAAAAATCGAACATCTTTATCAAGAGGACAAAGAGCAATTATAAGTATGAGAAGGTCAACATCCTGTCCCACGACAACAACCGTATGACTATTATATGCTTCCTTAATAGCGGCTTGGACAATTAGCGTATCAGCGTCATCTATTGCAGAAAGAGCTTGAAAGCTGGCACATTCTAATTTTTCCTTCAGTTGATTAATTAAACGTTGTTCATTCGCCAGATTGCTCAGAAAATTTTTTTGTGAATCAGGAACAGGCGTCTTTTCGTTAAATATTATTTCAGGAGATATTCGTTTTAAAAGTCTTTGTTGTCGTTCGATGCCTTTTGCACTCTCCATATTTTCAGAATAACCGTCAAATACTACGAGTACTCGTTGACCGTACCGTTTTTTAATGAAATTAATATAAGCGGTGTAGATGTCTCAAATGTCCCTTGCTTCGGCCAAATCACTCGATGAATTAAATTGCCCCCATCTACAATATATTTACGTTCACCAGGATTAATAGGACGCTCTGTAACAGAGTTAAAAATGTCATACAGGGACGAGCGTCATGATTAAAATTTTGTAAAAATATGCTTGCTTCTATCATCGTAATTTTAGGGAATTTGTCTTCTCTACCATCCTTAATTAACTTCAAACACTATTTCTGCGATTAGGGCTCGATGTAGGAAAAAAATGTATAGCACATAAAAGATGCAGAAGAATAAATAGAATAAATGAAGTTTTATACAATTTTCTCGCCAGGGTAACGGTTTTCGAGAAAAATTAAAAAAACTGGCAGCATGTATCATTGGAGGGTGGTTTTTGAAGCAAAAGGGGATGAAGCACCCTTCTGAGAGGTGGGAACTCTTTTGATCTATATTTGGATGGCTATTGAGACTCTGTATCCAAATTTTTAAAACTTTATAATTTTTTTCTTCTAGATGCCATTATTATATCTAATTTACGTCGACTATTACAGTATTTTCCTCTCCCGATAATAAGGTATCTGCACGTGACGTAACATTTCTCAATATCGCTGCTTGGAGGTTAAACAGACAACAAATCCTAGCCCTACTTGAGTTCCTTGCAATAAATATCACTTTTGTCTTGTGGCACAAGTAGAAAGATGTTCACGCAAACCAAAATTCGCAATAAAACAATGTCGAATATCAAAAACGGTGCTCCACGCTAACTGAAATTTTGAGGTTATGATCCTTAATTTGTTTTACCTCCAAGCAAATGCGCCACGCCCATAAAATCACGTACTGCCTTAGGATAAAAATATTTTTCAATTTCAGGAATTGGTACAAAATACCAAAGGGATTCTTCAGGCTGTGTTTTATTTTATTGAATAATATGTATTGTATACCTACGTATGTTGTATGGATGTTTTTATTGTCGCCTCTTCGAAGAGTTAATCCTGACGTTTACTGGAGGATAGAAGGCTATTTTTTCCATTGGCTATTAGCCATGGTATCGTTATGGAGCTATTCGGCGGGTTATGATGGTAAGTGTTTCTGATTCTTTTAGTAACCTAAAATCCCCGGAGTCATTTTCCGGTTAACTAAAAAGATATTTGAGTTCTGTCAAAGGTATTCACTAAAATATATAAATGACTTCAATTTTGAGTAAAAAAGTTTTTTTACAAATTAATTTATAAATGGTGTTGCGATGCGAAGAAGGAATCTTGAAAATAGGTGCATGTGATTGAGCAGTCCATTCTAAATAACTTCTTTTTTAGCAATATAAAGTTAGCACAGCAAATGTATCAAAAATATGATGTTGTGTGCTGACTTAAAGCATCAAGCTAGCACACATCAAAATAAACGTTTCCCTCCTCGAATTGTATGTAAAACAGTTATTACGAATTTGTTGCCAACAAATCACCCTGTTATTAACAATAGAACAACTGTTTAAGACATTATTTTGTGTTTTGGCCTGATGAGTAAGTTAGCACGCTTCTGCAAATTCAAAATTTTTGCCCCGAATTCGGTGAACAACGATACCCTAGGTATATTAGGAATATAGTAATTTGTAAAATAGTATTTTCTCTGTGTACATATGATTTATTTTCTATTACTCAAATTTATTTAACAAATATTCAAATGCATTAAAATGTATGGTGTTATTTTATATGTTTGTTTGCGTATTTTGGCATTGCATGTTATGTCGTCGTATTCAATCCATCGATTTCCCTTTTTACGATACTTGTATAATGGCCCAGTAATGGGATCAGATGTTTGTGTTTTATATTCTTTTCCCTTTGGTATATTAGGATCTTCATTTCATAACCAAATAACCGGCGTAAACCTGCTTTGTGAGTTATAAGTTCGCAATAACCGTTTCACATGCAATTCGAGGGGGGAAACTTTGATTTTGATGTTGTGTGCTAGCGTGATGTTTCAAATCAGCACACAACATCATATTTTTAATAATCATGGAGTATACAGGACTCCCAAAATTAATGTTACTTCGGCTCTGCAAAGTTTAGAAAATAGTTTAACTAACATACTACCCCAAGTAGATGAAGTTATTTGTGTTGGTGATTTAAATATTAACCAGTACAATATTTCTAATTCTGATGTTATTAAATTTAATTCCTTACTAGATGCCTACGGCTTAGGTCAAATTGTCAATGCACCAAATAGAATTACCAATATTAGCGAGACGTTAATAGATGTAGTTATCGTCAGTGATGAGTCCATTATCAATAATTTGAGGCTTATTGACAACGAGATATCCGATCATATGCTTATTTATTGTGAATTGTCATGCGTAGTTGAAAAGAATAACCAGTTTTTTTATACTTATCGTGATTTTAAATATTTTGATTATAATAATTTTTTATACGATCTAAATAGTATTCCTTGGGATCAAATCTATTATTGTGAAAATGTCAATCAAATGCTTAGTTTTTTAAATAATAATATTTGTTCATTATTTGACATTCACGCACCCGTAAGATCGGTCAGAATATCTAAACCTAGATCGCCATGGTTAACTGATACTATTAAATTAATGATCAAAAATAAAAAACGTGCATTGGCCAAATTCAAACAATCAAAGAGTCTAAGGGATTGGGAGTTCTACAAATATTTGAGAAATATTACAACCTCAGCTATTAGGCGTGAAAAAAAGGGATATTTAAGTTTTGTTCAAAATTCGAAGAGCGCTAAAGAGTTATGGCGAACATTAGATATTATGAATGTAACCAATTCTAAGGACAGAACTGAGATGCCACCACACCTCTCAGATCCAAATGAGTTAAATGAATACTTTACCTTAACTAGTAAATATACCCCTGCCTGCAACGAATTGTTGAATTATTTCGATCGGAATAATTTTCCAATTGCTGAGCAATTCTCATTTGAAGAAGTATCGAAAGAACAAGTGTATACCGCTGCAAATAAAATCAAGTCGAATGCTTCTGGTCTTGACTCTATATCCAAGAAATTGTTCTTATTATGTTTTCCAGATCTACTAGTCTATCTGACGTTCATAATAAATCAATGTATTGTTCAAGGTGTATTTCCAGATACGTGGAAAGAAGCTCTTGTGAAACCACTTAAAAAAACTAACTCTGCTGAAAATTTCACCGATTTGCGTCCTATAAGCTTGTTACCAGTTATGTCAAAAATAGCAAATAATCCCAAAAAAATCAGTCGGGCTTTAGGGTAGGCCACAGTACCACGAGCGCACTCCTCAAAGTATCCGACGACATAATAAGAGGCTATGATAAAGGGAAAATGACTACTTTAGTGCTGCTTGACTACTCCAAAGCGTTCGATACTATTAATCATGAATTATTATTATCTAAATTGAAATATTACGATTTTTCCAACAATACTTTGAAATTGATAGAATCGTGTTTTGCTAACCGTAAACAAAAAGTAGTTGTCATGAATACTTCTGTATCTGATTCGAAAGTGCTGGAATCTGGTGTCCCGCAAGGATCTATTTTAGGGCCTTTGTTTTTTTTCCTATATACTGCTGATTTTTTTACTGCCCTCACAACCTGTAAATCTCATTTTTACGCGGATGACACCCAGATTTATAGCACTTTTGAACCGGTACAAACTGGGCAATCTGTTGAAAATATAAATCGGGATATTAATAATCTTGTGACATATTCTCGTAAGCATTGTTTGCAAATTAATGAAGCTAAGTCTGCTGTTACTGTTTTTGGAAAGGAAAGTAATAGACAATATATCACGCGTAATACTGAGATCTTTGTGGGAGATCAGAAATTAACATTCAAGGACAAGATAAAAAACTTGGGCCTATTCTTTGACCATGACTTGAAATTTCAACCGCATATTAATAACCTCATGAGAAAATCCTATTCTGCATTAAAAAAATTATACTCCTGTCGTCATTTTCTAAATGAAAAATTAATAATAATTTTAATCACTTGTTTTATCATTTTTTAATTATGGTGATATCGTCTATGGTCCTTGCTTAAATCAAATTAATGCCTACAGGATACAAAATGTTCAAAATACGTGTGTAAGGTTCATTTTTAACTTGAAAAAGACTGATCGTGTGTCCCATAAATTAAAATCCCTAAATTGGCTGAACATGGACTCTAGACGAAAGCTACATCTTGCATGCTTCGTACATAAATTAATTTGTGCTGAAAATACTCCATACTTAAAAGAGCTACTGATCCCCAGATCCCTTATTCATGATCGCAACTTAAGGTATACGGAATATCTAACGACTCCTCAACACTCGACCACATTCTTTAAAAAATCCTTTACATACTCTGCCGTAAATCTATATAACACCATGCCTGCTAGCATCAAGAAACTCTCGGTTAACTCTTTTAAAATTAATTATAAAACATTCCTCCTTGGCCAGTGAGCAAAGGTATAGAAGTAAAAAATATGTACTTATTTATTTATTTATTTTTTATTTTGTATTGTCAATTGCATACTATTTACATATTTGTGTACATATTATATTTATTTGTCATATAATTCCTGTGAAATTTTTTATGGTTGTTAAATAAAGACACTTTATTATTATTATTAAAAAATGTATCTTCTCCGTAATAAATTAGCCATTAATATACTTTAATTTATTACCATGTGAATTCCGTTGTGTGCTACATTTGCTGTGCTAACTTTATAGATCTTTTTTTTTTAATATTTGATCTTTAATACAATTTTTTAGTAACAAAAATTGCCATGGCTTTTTTAAAATAAATTTTAGACGAAAAGTCCTTTAGGACGTTTTTCATAGTAATTGAGACAGATTTGGATAAGTTTATTTCAAGTTCTGATTTGACTGGAAATTACGTTATTATACAGGGTGTCCAGAAACTCCCATCGCAAACAAAATTTGCCATCCATTTTTTTAAAAATATTTTCAAAATGCTTTTGTCCAAAATGATAAAACTGGGTACATATATTAACCTAAAAATAAAATTTCGAGGAGCGGGCATTTTCAATCGTATTTTTTAAAAAAGTTTCTTTGCATTTTTGACGTGAAATAACTTTTTTCTAACATTAAAGTACTGTCGTGCGCAAAAAAATGGGACAAGTCTTATAACGTATTTTTGCTAAAATCTAGTCGTGTACATCTATATAACTTTAATTTTTGTGACATTGTCATTGCCATTTTCGGCTACTCATTACATATTCAAATAGAGACAGATTTACATTAGAAAAAAATTGACCGTTTTCGAAAAAAATCGATTTAAACTTTTGGTGTTTCCTTACACAAATTCCCCAATGATAAGCAGCAATGAAATATTGGCTCTGGAAAATATTAATTTTACTACATATTTTAACTACTGTACGTTTTTTTTCTTTATGGGAACCGTCTAACTTTGTTTCTGGAAACACTGCAGCCTCTTGGGCTTGTTGTGCTGTTCTTTATGACACCCGTTCCGATATTCTAGTCCCTTGTATCAATTTGTATACGACCAGAATTGGTTGAGTGTCATATTCTTCTGGACATAATCTTGCTTGTCCATATAATGCCTGTCTCCTGTGATCCATAGCCTCACATTGAGTCAGGATGTGATAAGCTGTCTCTGTTGACCCATTGCATTGTCTGCGTTTTAGGTCTCTATTGTACATGCCTATTCCTTACAGATGTCCTATCAGGTCACAATGGCCTGCCAGAAGACCTGTGATTATGCGTAACTGATTCCTGCTCAGTAACAGCAGTTCTTTAATCTACTTTCGACATCGTCCTTTGATAAAAGTTTGTCCATGTTGGTGCCCGGTTACTTTTTCCCAATATTCTTTTGACCCATTAGTGGTTTTAGGCACTCCCAGGACCGGTTCTGGGCCAATATATGGGGCTGAGGATCTTTTTCTTGCTAGCTCGCCAGCTTTTTAGTTGCCTTCGATAACAGAGTGTCCTGGAACCCACAATAGAGTTAGTTATCTTGGTGTGATCTGTCAGGGCTCTTAGTTCTTCTCGACATTCCCATACCTGGATGTCGCTTTCGGGTTTGACAGTGCTCTTAGGGACGATTGATTGTCTGTTAATATGCTGATCTGCCTGTTTCTATAGGTCCTCGGATTATTGTCTTGTGCACAATGCAATATCGCATATATCTCTGTCTGAAAAACAGAAGTATATCGTTCAAGTGATATGCTAAACTGCGAGTTTCTCATATCACTGTATATGCCAGCTCCAGTGCCTTGTTCAGTCCTTATCTCGTCTATAAACCAGAACTATACGTTAGTTAGATTTTAATTTTCAGCAATGTCGCTAATGGCATTTTGATAGAGTTAAAAAATTTTCGAGACTGCACATTTAGACATGAAATTCGAGAAGTGTAATATTTTTCGCATATTAGTCAAGATGTGCACTGCTAGAGAAAAAAAAAATGAAAAATAGCAAAATGTCTTAAATATTTTAATAGAGCATTTACAGTTTTTAAAATCCAGACTAAAGCATTATAGGCCAGGCGACAGGTAGTTCAATAAGGAAATAATTAGTGGAAAGCTGGAAATTGCTTTAATCGCTTTATTTGGACCCAGATATTGCTCTCCCAAGTTTTCCCCCTCGAGCGAAGTCGGCGTTGGCTCTTCTGGCCCTAAGAAGGTACCACTTTTCGGTTTTTTGCAAATATCTCCCAAACCATCAACTTTATCAACAAAATACCTATTATAAAAAATAATCTAGAGTAAATTTGCTACAAAAAAATTCTTTACCGTTTGTCTCTAAAGTGAACCGTTACGATGCTACGACCATTCAAAGTGGAGCCCTTTTTGATTCTTGCGGAAAAGTTATCGAAATCATATGCCATATCAAAGTTTCTACATGTTATAAATATTTCTCAGCATTCCAGGTGTTTTTAATGCAGGTATCAATAAAAAAAATGGTCAGTAAGTACATTCAGTTCAGATTCAGTACATTTTACAAGTGACTTCATTACTTTCTCACCGAGGGCGCTGGTAACACTGTGTACGTGGGGATAGTAACATCTGCACATGCAGCTGGCTTGCCGCGCTCGGCCTCCCATACAGCTGGCAACGCTGCTCCCATACCTCAGCAGCAGATTGATTGACTTGTTGCGCGTCAAATTGGAAAGCGAAGGAATCGAAACCAGACAAGGTCCAGAAGATGCCGATGTGCTCATCGTTACCACCGCACTCGAGTTATCTCGGCCCGACAATTCGGTCATTATAGTGGCTGAAGATATAGATATCCTGGTCATCTTGGCGGCTCGTGTGCCACCCTCCACGAAAATGTATTTTATGAAACCCGGCAAAGGTTCAACCAAACAACAACTATTTTGCACAACAAGTTTCAATCTCGAGCCGTGTGTGCAAGAAAACATCCTCTTGTTGCATGCGGTTTTTTTTTTTTGACGAGGAGGGGAAACCCTCATGGGCTCCCAACCTGAGCTGGGTCAGTGTCAGACTCTTACTGACTAAAACCCCTCCCCACAGGGTCGTCTGTAACACTCCGAGCGCACTGCAGCCTCTTGGGCTTACTGTGCACTCCCTGTTCCGATTTACACTGCCCATTTTAATACTCCTGTGCCACTGATGAGATGATACAGGCTTGAGAATGGGCCAGTTTTAACGCTTTGCGGGTCTGTTTGTGTTTGCCCGTAAATATATCTTCTGCGGGCCAGTGCCTCACATTCATATATAATATGGTCTACTGTCTCTGGTACCTTGCCACAGAATCTGCAGTCAAGGTCGCCATCGAACTTGCCAATTCTGTGCAGGTGCTTCTTAACAGGAAAATGTCCCGTCAAGAGGCCTGTTATAATTCTCAACTGTAACCTGTTCTTTGGGAGCAGTTCTGCAGTTTGTTTTGGGCATGGTCCTTTAATAAGTGTTTTCCCATGTCGATTACCTGGTATGTTCCTCCAGTAATGATTGTGTTTATTCCTGACCCAGTCTTTAATTGCATACGTTTAGTGGGTGCGATACAACGTCTTCGTTTTTCAGGCAGGGCAAAATGAAATTCGTAACACTGCTGAAGAGTAATGAGGAACTGCAGACAGCTGTTAGGGTTTTCCGAGACGTGAACGCAAACCCTGATGAAATTGACAAAGCGGGCCAGTTGGTTGTGGCTAGGCACCTGGAATGTTGACAAATATTTATAACATGTAGAAACTTTGATATGGCATATGATTTCGATAACTTTTCCGCAAGAATCAAAAAGGGCTCCACTTTGAATGGTCGTAGCATCGTAACGGTTCACTTTAGAGAGAAACGGTAAAGAACTTTTTTGTAGCAAATTTACTCTAGATTATTTTTTATAATAGATATTTTGTTGATAAAGTTGATGGTTTGGGAGATATTTGCAAAAAACCGAAAAATGGTACCTTCTTAGGGCCAGAAGGGCCAACGCCGACTTCGCTCGAGGGGGAAAACTTGGGAGAGTAATATCTGGGTCCAAATAAAGCGATTAAAGCAATTTCCAGCTTTCCACTAATTATTTCCTTATTGAGGCTTTTTTGTCGACCTGTCGCCTGGCCTATTATTTATTTATGTTCATTTCTTTAATTTTTCGTAATTCATTTATTTATTATATATTTTCCAATTTTTGGAGTTGGGTTCCGAGTCATTCCATTATGTCATTGGAACTAATATCGTATCATTTTTACGGGAAAAAACGGATGTAAAATCTCCGATAAGGTGAAGAACCTTTTATATTCTACGTTTTGCCGGAGGTGCCGGTTGGACAGTATATTTAATCAATTTTCAGCCCCCGCCCGCTACGTGTGGATATTTGCAAAAGTAACGGTGGAATATTGTATTGTCATCCGATCTTAGTAGCTGTGCAAAATTTCATCGATTATGTCAGGCAAGTGTATTAAATAAAGGATGGTATGACTACAGTACAAGAAACTGTGATAAAATTAATACAAATAAATTGATATTACATGTGAATTATAGTGTCATCCAATAGGAATTGAGAATACAAAGATATATCATTTAGTTTGCTGCTAAGTTGGTTTACATTTTGCCCTCTCAGTTATCTAAAAAGTTACAACTTCATACAGCTAACAGGTATATGTGAGTATATAAAAAATTTTCAACATTCCGTTTAAATGTCGCTGGTAAATTATTTCTGTGGCAAGAACAAATCAATGAAAACTTATTAGATTTGCTGTCGCCTCTTCTGAAAATAGAACAAATGAAATTGACTAGGTATACAGTTAATAATAAATAGTAAAATTAAACGTAATTTTAATAATATTACAGAGAGAAAATTGAATTTTAATAACTTTTAATCTTGAAATTGTGGTCAACGAAAAAAATTGATAAAATATATATATATAACATTATGCAAGTCGACGTAAATTTCTATAACAAAATCTTGTCTGATGGAGAAGGTAAGTTATTTATTGGATTCGATCTATGTAATGTTTACGATTCTATTGATATACGAAGGTGCTTCAAATGTAGCGGTTTTAATCATATATCAGAGCAATGTAAATCTAAAATACGGTGCCCAATATGTGCTGGTGATCACAATGTAAAAGATTGTCATAATAAATTATTAAAGTGCCCCAACTGTTTAGATTATTACTAATAAACTTGAGCTTAATGTCGAACATGCTGCATGGGACAACAACTGTTTCGTATATAAACAAAAAATTAATGAGTTTAAGGCAAAAATGTCATTTTCTGCATAACTAGGCGTGAAAACAAATAAGAATATTTCAAATAACAATGATCCGAGTATAACACTAACCCCAATCGAAACCACTGCCTCTTCACCAACTCATATCATAAACATATATTATCAAAATGTACGCGGGTTGAACACAAAATTAAAAGACTTATTTCTTGCCTTTGTGGCATGCCATTATGATATATATGCTTTCACAGAGACTTGGCTAAACTCGCAAGTTCTGAATACAGAAATATTGTCCCCTAATTATAATATCATACGGTGTGACCGGAACTTTACGGAAACTAATAAAAGTAAAGGCGGCGGTGTACTAATTGCGCTAAATATTAAGTATATTTATGAGGAACTTAATGTCAGTCTTATACGTGAGATATTTCCTCAAATAGATATCGTTGGTGTTAAAGTGACCTTTCGTTTTCAAAATATTTTCATTTTCATCCTTTATATCCCTCCAAATTTACCATACGCATCCTACCAAGGTCTTTTTGAATGTATTGAGTCTCTAGACTATTTAAACGATGAAAATATTTATTTTATAGGAGATTTTAATGTCCCAGAGTATAACAATCAAATATTGCACTAAGCAGTCGTGTAGCTGCTGTACAACACTTTTCTGAATACCTTGACCTCAAACAATTTAATAATGTGCTAAATACTAATGAGACTACTCTTGATTTGGCACTGGCAAATGCAAATTGTGACGTAAACAGATCATTAGAGTGTCTATTAATAGAGGATTTACACCCCCCCCCTTAGAAATATCACTAAAAATTACTAATTCTCATCCTGAAAAGCTCCCATATATTTTAACTGAAATATATAACTTTAAGAAAGCCAATTACCCTCTCTTATATGAAAATCTATTTCAGATAAACTGGTCATTTCTAACTGAACTAAATGATGTTAACATGGCTTGCACTGCTTTTTACTCTAAACTAACTGAAATTTTTGATCAATTTGTGCCCAAATCTATTCCCGAACAATCCAAATATCCAACTTGGTACACAAATGATATTGTAAGTGAGATAAAGCAAAAAAATATTCAGAGGAGAAAGTATAAACAAACAAAAAGTGAAGATGATTATAATAAATTCAGGAACATAAGAGAGAAAATAAAGCAGGACGTAAAACAATCATATGAAAATTATTTATTGAATATTCAAAATAATATAAAAAATGATCCAAAAAAATTTTGGTCATATGTAAACAGTAAAAGGAATAGTAGCGCCATTCCTGATAATATTACATATAATAATATTCGACACACAAATCCTCAAAATATTGTTGATGCTTTTGGAACCGTTTTTCAATCGGGTTATCTTAATCCTAATAATAACAGCAATAAATATCCCCCCTGTGGTGATGTAAACAGTAATAATTTATGCATAACGACGTTTTCGGAATCGGACGTGCTAAAATCACTTAAGAAGATAAAACCCAAATTTACTAAAGGTCTAGACAATATACCTGCATTTATAGTTAAGGACTGTGCACATATCCTCGCCCTGCCCCTAAAATAATTTTTAATCTGTCCCTAAAGTTACAGGTATTCCCTGATGTATGGAAATATTCTCATTTATGTCCTGTTTATAAGACAGATAACAAATATAGTGCTGAGAATTATAGGCCAATAACAATAATTTGCAATTTTGCAAAAGCCTTTGAGTTTACCTTGAATGCGTCATTATCCAGGCACGTACAAAATCAGATCGTAACAAATCAACATGGATTTGTACCAGGTAGATCCACTGAAACTAATCTAACCTGTATTACACAATATCTTTCCGAAAAACTGGATGACAACAAACAGGTTGATATTATCTATACTGATTTTTCCAAAGCATTTGATCGCTTGGACCACGGTATTCTGATACAGAAACTAAGTAATTTCAGATTATCGTTAGCATTATTAGATTTAATCACTTCGCATTTAACAAATAGGCGACAGTATGTAGAATACCGTGGTTTCAAGTCTTTTGATATTATAGCTAGCTCAGGTGTTCCTCAGGGATCGGTACTGGGACCACTACTGTTTAATATTTTTATTAACGATAGTGTTATAGACCTGGATGTTTCAAGTCTATTATACGCAGATGACTTGAAAATCTATCATGTAATTGAAACTGAGGCAGATTGTGATAAGCTGCAGAATAACTTGGATAAGATAAATCATTGGTGTATATTAAATCAGTTACCTCTTAATGTTTTTAAATGCAACGCGTTTACATTTTGTAGAGCCCGCACTCATGTCACCTACAATTACCATTTAAATAACCAAGAGTTACAAACACCTGATATCATTAAAGATCTTGGTGTTACTTTTGACAGAAATCTAAGTTTCAATGAGCATATGAACTTAACTGTATCGTCAGCGTTAAAAAACTTAGGGTTTGTAATTAGGAATTGTAAGGGTTTTAATAATAAGGACATTATGAAACTGTTATATTTTTCCTTTGTGCGGTCGAAACTAGAATATTGTTCACTGGTATGGTCTCCGGGATATGCTACATACATAAACAATATAGAGAACATCCAGCGTCGTCTGGTTAAGTATTTATGTTTTGTTGAAGATGGCAACTATCCTACAATCGGTTACCCACAAAGCATTATGTTAGAAAGGTTTCACATATCGAGTCTACAAAACAGAAGAATGGCACACTCCGTGGTATTCTTATATAAAATTATTCACAATATCTTTGATTGTTCATCTATTTTGGAACAACTATGTTTTCGAGTACCTCGTATAGAAAGTAGAAATCGTGAAACTTTTTATCTCGTTACCCCTCTGACTAATCTATTAAACACTTCACCCATATATTTTATGTGTAAAAATTATAATTCGCTGCCAAATGAGCTTGATATATTTAATTGTAGCCTTGCCTCGATAAAAAAATATATTATCTGTGTAACATGAATATTAGTGTATAATAAGCTTAATACTATTTGTATGATAATTGTATCTTTTCTCTGTCTTTTTCACCTATTCTGTTTTCTATAACTCTACATTCTGTTTATTGTATTATATTCTACTGATCTGTAGTATATTTGTACCTTATATACATTATTATTGTAATTGTTCCCACCCTGTGCTGGCTACCTGTTGGGTGGTTGTATCTAATAAATAAAATAAAAATAAAACTTGTACTGCTGTGCTCTTAATTATAAATCAAAATCTTACCATTAGAAAACTCTATAATAAAGTAAAATATAAATTTACAAGATCATGTAAACTGTTTTAGCTTACACGCTGTATAAGCCAACTTTTCCTATTTTATGCAACCTTTACGATAGAATGAACGCATTGAGGGTAGATAAATCAATATTTTAAATAATATTAATGATGTTGACTTTGAGCAGATAATAAAATAGATGGATTATTATTAGATAAATGTATACGCAACAATTGGTCCTAAATATAGAGGGAATGATCGATGGTATATGTAAGGTTGAATAAAGGTTCCCTTGAAAGTTGCGTACGAGGTTGTGTAGGTATCCAGTTTGTATAAAATGAAGTGCTAGGAAATGTTCAAAACCTTTCACAGTTCAGTCGATATCTAAAAAATAATGGAATAGCATTCTCTGACTTGTTTTGCTAAAAAAAATTCAATGCATTACGAAAAAAAAAAAAACGATTACGTCAAGTTTCAAGGTAGAGGATACTATATTTTATGCAAAACAGTGCAACTAATTGGAAATTATTCAACAAAGTACCTATACTGCATGATAGGTAATTATTATTATTTTATAAATGGGTTTCCTCGTCGTTATCAGCTATATATTACTGTTTTAACAACGGGTTCGGCAGAATGAAGTATATGAGTTTTTGTTAATGGCTAAATTTTTATTCAAAAATTAAACACAAGGTTCTTGTGGGAACGCGGAAATTTTATTTCTTAAATATTACATCGGTCAAATGACCTCCTCCACGCTACTGACATTCTTGAAGCCTAGCACGAAAGTTTTTATCACCCGCGAAAACATTTCAATTGGAATTGCGTTAATCGCTGTCCGAATATTATATTTTAGTTGCTCCAACGCAGATCTGTTGAAAGTACCCAATGAAAGTACTTGAAGTACCAAATGCCAAGTACCTGACAAAGTACTTGCTGCTCCAATTCCCAAGTACTATGACCTGAAGCAAAGTAACTCAAATACTAAATACTTGTCGATAGTACTTCAAGTAAATCGCAAGTACCATGTTTCAAATATTCCAGCTTATTTGAAGTACTTTAAACTAGGTACTTCAAATCTCAAAGTAGTTAAATTACTCTAAAAGTATTTCAAGTACCCAAGTATTTCAAGTACTCTAACATATTCCAAATGTTCCACAGTTTTTCCAATACCCATAAAATTTTATATTTATTAAGTTTTCTCTTATGTTATTATTATTATGTATTATCTCCACCTCAGCACCATTTAAAAACAATAAAAAAAATTTTTATTACATTAATATAAAAAGTAACAAAAATAATTACTGCTACGGGTCGATTTGCCTTCAAATGTCAGAAAAGTCATAAAGAAAACAAATTTACCTATATACAGGGTGGGCAATAGTGTGTCGGACCTCGATATCTCGAATTCTACAATAGCTAGAAATTTTTTAAAAAATTGCAAGTAAACTAGATAAAAAAGTCTATAATTGGAAATTATTTTCGAACATAGAGGGCCAACCAAGACGAAATTACAGGACCAAGTGCCTTTTTTTAAAATGGAAAGCTATGTATATCAGTACATTTTTTGAAGCCTCTTTCTATAGTTTGTTTTTAAACCAGGAGGACTCTTTCGAATTTGCCGCGCTAAATCATACACATGTGATTGGCTGCGCGTTCGCCAGTTTTACACTAGGCCAAATCGTAAATTTTGACATACATCATGTCAGTTGAATATTTCAACCATATTTCAAAGTGTCTTCATTAATTATTTATCTTCACTGATTCTCGTTTGTAGAAATTTGAAAGCAAAAAGAAACAGTTCTGTACAGAACTAATTATATGTTATTTATATTTATTATATATATATGTATTCTGAAAGTTTTTCAATATGAATGTTATGGCAAATTCAAGTTTAGTGGAAGTTTCACCAGTAAAGAAACGCAAACGGTTAGATTTGGGTGCTTTAGCATTATCTGAGAAGCAATGTGTAATAAGTAAATATGTATAAACAGATGTTGAGTGGAAAAACAAAGGTCAAAATGTGTGAAATCGTATCTACAATTATGAATGCAATGAGTGAGATATTAAACACTGTAAGATTTGTAACATAACCTATTTTAAACACTTTTACTGTTAGGAATTGCAAGATCAACTGTATTCCGTACGATAAGGGAATATAGAAAGATTGGAAGTATATGCAGGCCAAGAAAACTTGGAGGAAGACCAGGAATTATTACCAGATTTGATGAAACAATGAAAAACTCTATTCGACAAATAATACATAGTTTCTTATACAAAAATGAATTGCCTACCCTAAACAAAATTCTATATAAAATAAATAGTCGCCCAGATTTGCAGAAGTTGCAAGCAGTAATCAACCCCTGTGATAATAAATAGTTGTGTATTTAATAGGAAAATTTTGTTTTACTTTCATTTACACACTTAATTTTTTTTACAGGTATATAATTTAAAAATTAAACGCACTTTATATCTCAAAGCTTCCTCAATACATGGCAAAATTGGGCGTGGAGAGGAAATTATATATATTATTGACACATCAATTGAAAATAATTAAATTTGTTTTTTTTTAAATATTGTTTAATAAGTTTCATATACCAAATCAAATTTCAAATATTTCAAACAATATTCTTTTTTTGGAAATTTATTAAGAATGTGAGGAATCCCTAGACTCCTTTTTAGTAAGTATATTAGACTGCATACACCTATACTGTAGTTGTGTAAGGTTGGTTGCTTAGAACCCCTAAAATATCCTAGGGTAATTTTCTGGTAACTTTTATAGTGTAAATTGGGATTCTACATTTAGTCCTCCTGGTTTAAAAACAGACTATAGGCTCTATTCATTCCTATATTAGCATTGAATATCTCCCAACCACTTGGATGTAATGAATTTTGTTGTTGAAATAATGCAATCTGCAGATAGATATTAAAAACATCACCACAGACACAATTATGGGTTTTAAGAAAAACTTATGATTACCACTTACGAGACATCTAATTAACGTTTTTGAATCATTTTCATTTCCTAAAAATGTACAGGGTGGCCAAAAATTATTTTTCAATAAAGAACATTTTAAATTGAATTTCCTCAATTGTTCTCAAATAGAACACCCTTGCTAATGGGCTAATTGCAACCAATTTCGTTTTATTACAGAATTCACAAAAATAAACTTCAAAAAAACAGGTTTCTTCAAATAATAATAAAAATTATAATAAATGTTTCACATGTAGCCCATTTTGATTGAGACACATCTCTATGCGCTTTTGAAATGAGGTTCCCGCTGTTCCTAAATATATGATCTGGGATCTAGCAGGCCATTTAGTGGGTCCATTTCTTCGAATCCATTGATTATTTAAGTGGTTTCTAACTGCATTTAAATAATGAGGTGGAGCACCATCTTGCTGAAACCACATCCTATTTCGAATTCTTTCAGGGAGACTTACCAATAATTGTGCCAGATAGTTTTCCAAAAAATTAAGATAAATAGCTCCAGTCAATGTACCATCAAACAAATGTGGTCCTAGTACATGTTCACCAATAATTCCTGCCCAAACGTTTATAGACCATCTGTGTTGGTTATCAACTTGCATAAAAAAGTGAGGATCTTCCGAAGTATAATAATGGAAATTGTGCCTATTAACAAATCCATTTTTATGAAAAGTTGCCTCATCACTTAATAAAATAGTATTGAAGAATTGACATTATGCTGCATGAAAATCGTCATCAGATAATTCCTGGTGCATTTGAATATGATATGCATGCAACTTATTTGTTTTTAAGACTCGACCCACAGACCGTCTACTATTCCTACTAATGAGCTCACTTCTCTTTGACTAACATGGGGATTCTCAACCGTTGCCAGCACCACAGAAAATTCATTTTCTTCGTTCACAACACGTTTTTATTCTTTCACTTTTTTATATTTGACGTTTCCAGAAATCTATTGAGAAGGTTTTGGAAGCTGCTAACATCAAGAATCCTTCTTTCAGGATAACGTAGGTGATAAATTCTATTGGCAAGTAAACAATTTCTGTCTAATTCGCCCAAAACAAAAGTCATGTCTACAAGTTCCGCTTTATTAAAATCCATATTGTAAAATTCCAAATATTTCAAATTCAATACAAATTGTAACGGAAGGTAAGTGTGATAAATGCTCCTTTGTACACGACAATTTATACCAAACTGAGGTTTTATTGCTTGTCAGATAACGAAAACAGCAAAAAATGTACAAAAAAAACATTACAGTAAAGGACCGGTTAAATACTATTTACTAGTTTCAATGGATTGGAAGAAATGGTCCCACTAAATGACCTCATTTCAAAATTGCATAAAGACGTGTGTCAATCAAAATGGGCAACACGTCGAACACCTATTATAAATTTTTCTAATGAATTGGGGGAACCTCTGTTTTTCTTGAATTTTACATTTATTTATAAAACGAAAATGGTTGCAATTAGCCATGGGGAAGTACTTACAAAAAATGTTCGTTTTTCATTTCTACATCACATTGTCGAAAAATATACAGGGTGTTCCATTTGAAAAAATTGAGAAAATTCAATTTAAAAAGTTGTTATTTGAAAAATTAACACTTATTTATTTATAAAACGAAAATGGTTGCAATTAGCCATAGGGAAGTACTTACAAAAAATGTTAGTTTTTCAGTTCTACATCACATCATCGAAAAATATACAGGGTGTTCCATTTGAAAAAATTGAGTAAATTCAATTTAAAGTGTTCTTAATTGAAAAATAAATTTTGACCGCCCTTCCACTTCCAGTGGAAGTAAGTAACGCAAGAAACATTTTTTTTTTGTTGAAATAGGCGTAAAATGTCATGAAACGTCGAGATTTTAAATTTGAGCGAAAAAAAAATTCCTGTCTGTCGGTCTGCCTGTCTGTCTAACTTTTTTGTGCGCACTTTTACTCTGGAACCGTTTATGATATTGACTTGAAATTTGGTACACTTATGTATTGTTAACGAGATCTGGAACTACATTATATTTTGATCTAATTTCGTTGAAGGGTTCGGGGGTAAATGGGGTAAATAGGCAAAACAAGCAAGTAAGAGTCCATAAGAATGCAATTCAGGGCATGTACGAACAGTTAAGGTCTCAAAATTTTTTTTTGGCGTCAGCAAACCAAAAAAATTAAAATGCGTATATACAAAAACGAAACGTCTAAAAAAAATTTTAGTGTTAGCTACCCCCTCTACCACCCTCATTGCCACCCTCAAAATTAAAATGTGATTTAGTGTGTATGCAAGCACAAAACGTCTAAAAAATATTTTTTGGCGTTAGCTACCCCCTCTACCACCTGCATTGCCCCCCCCACCCTATTATTAAAGAGAGTAAAAAATTAAATTGGGATTTGAACCAAAGGCCTCTAAAATTTGTTTTGGCATTAGTTACCCCCTCCACCACCCTCATTTGCACCCCCACCCTATTGTTTAAGGGAATAAAAAATTAAATTGGGGTTTAGTGTGTATACGAGAACCAAGGACTTTTAATTTTTTTTACATTAACCACCCCCTCTACCACCCTCACTATTATTAAAGGGAATAAAATATTACATTGGGATCTAGTGTGCATAAGACTTGGATACAAAATCTGGATGTGGAAGTAGTGATTCCTTGGGCAGCGGTTTTTTTTAAAAGAGTTAATGTATTTGCCATTTTTTGTAAATAAAAAGAAGAAAAGTTCATGGGGGATGATTCGAACCCTCGACCTCTTGCGTGTAAAGCCACTATGGAGGTTGAGACAATAAACATTTTTGTTAAGAACAATTTAGTCTACAACATATACAAAAATTAGCCAATTTCACAGAAGGTCAAATTCATCTATAAAAGTGTCAGTTGTCCTTTGAAATAGAAAAATCGCTAATACTATTTCATCATTTTCTGCCTCGAGAAAAATCATAGTAGGCCACGATTGTACGTTTTGTAAAATTTATATGTTAAAAAAATGATATAAAATGGGAAGTTGAACATATGGAAAGTTTGCGTGCGATCGGGGAACCGGACAAAAAAATAATTCGGATAAAAAAGAAAGGTTTCCTCGAGGCGCATAAATTGGTTTTTGGTTTTAAAATCGGCCATTTGGGGCCGGAGATATGGCCCTTTGAAGGGATTGAGTTTCAGGGTAGGAAAAGGGATCGGACTGGAGTGTTTAAGAGATAAGGGAAGAGGATAGGAGGGTAATTTTTTTTCTGTTGTGGGTGGTCATAGGGGAGGTCGAGGCCGCGGGGGGAGCTCTCTAGGGCAATTACGGAAGGGATGGGAGGGAGGAGCGTGCAAAACGGGAAAACGGCCATATCTCCGGATCTGCTCGTGCAATTTTAAAATATCAAAACGGGATTTCTTTGTCCTTATGGCAGCTACAACTTCCATTTGGTCCAAATTTTAGCAGTTATAAATATTTAAAAGAAGACGCTGGGTTTGCGCTTGTAAATCTTGGTTCTTAAACTCCCAACTTGATTCGATCGACGTTATCTCGTCTTCAAAATTTTCATTATGTATGTATGTATGTATGTTTTTTTAAATGAATAGTTGCCTATGTACTTAATACACGAACTGTGATTGGTCGATTTCATGTCCATCCTAGAACGTATATGAAATATATCCGTTCAGTTAACTGGAATGGCCCACTTATCCATTCTACAGACTGTACGGAAAACAGCAAATTTACATAAGGGATTAGAAAAATGTATTTAAAATGGATTCTTTTCAGTTGTAGAAGCAGGAGACGATATAACGGAGTGTTTAGAAGACAGAACGCTTATAATAGCCAATCACCAATCGACGGCGGACGTGCCTTTATTATTCGCTTGTTTTAATCCAAAAAAACAAGTGCTGCCCAATCTCATGTGGATCATGGATAGCTTATTTCAGTATACTAATTTCGGAGTAGTCAGCATATTACATAAGGACTTTTTTATCATGTCGGTGAGTATTATTTTTTATACCCACGAAACACGAAGCGAAGTAAATTTCAAAAGATACATTTACTAATTTTAAGTTGGAGTGTTATCATTTGCGGCGGGCAGTTAATATTTAATGAATATATTAATGGGTTATTTTCCTTTTATGCATTTCAAATTGTTTCGTCAAATTGCTAGCAGAAACACAGTCATTGTGAAGGATATTATTTGACCTCGTGCCTCTTGGCTTATTATTATTTGGCAGAATTGCATCTTTATTTGATTTTCTATGGCCATAACATAATTAATAATATGACTGTACAATATACATGTGTTTATTTATGCTGTGATATACTAAGCTGTAAGTAATTAATAGAGATAATGATAATACCACACCACATGTTCAGATTAAATTCATGTACCTAGGCCAGGCATTTTTAAAATAACGAGAATACTCCTAATAAACGATTAAATTAGTGATTTTTAGACTATGTAAATAGTATTCATTTTTAAAATTAAAAAAAAAAAAACAAAGAACTCCTTGAAAATGAATCATTGTATAATCAAGATTATTATTGATATTACGCTAGAGGAAAATAGTCACCAAAACCTCCAAGAATTTCCAAAATGATTGAAATTTTGCGTAGTGTTAGAGAATTTTATGTAAATGATATAAAAAATTCTAAAATTATGATTGAATTTAAAAAAATGCATTTAATTTTTTTTTCAAAATACTATAAACATTTAAAAACTAATAAATTACTATTAGTGGAGTAAATATAGATGTGTAGAGAAAATTTTACATGAAGCAATGCGACATAGAAAAATAAATTTTTTTGGTGAAACTAACAATACCCCGAGTTTTCTGCTTCGAGTAAGTGGGGGAACTCTTTTTTTTTTCACGGAAAAAAGGTAAATTGGTCATTTTTAAGAGTTGGTCGGAGTGTATTAGTCATCCATGCTTCCAATTTTAATTGTAAACGACTTCACATCAATAAAATGACGCAGCCTAATGTACGGTGTGCTTGAAAAGAGAGTGATAGAGATGTAATAGAATATGACATTGGACAAATTTATTATACCTAATCTTTAAATTTCTCGGTGCACTTGAGGACATTAGGGCTAATTGAATTTTAGTTCTACAAAAGGGAAAATGTTTATTTTAATAATACCTATGTGGGATGATTAGAATTATTTTTGCAAATCGAAAATAGAAGAAAATAAAAATATTCTTTTATATATACTTTTTTTTTCTCTCATCGTCCCACATTGTAACATGTTTGTAATGTCTTTTAGTGAAAGCCGTTTTTTTAAAATAATGATTTATATGAGAGTAAATTGCACTGTCTTTCCGGCTTATATCCGGAGCGCTCTTAAGGGTGGTTTTTCAGTTTTAATTTATTTTGGATCCTTTAAAATGCTAGTTAAGAAACTAGAACGGTACTCTTTTATTGTAATTGTTAAAGGAACGTTCAGTTCATTTTTTGTGAGAATTGATTCACCGGCTCCCACGATATGTATATATAAATATACTGAAAAAACGTAAAAAATTAAATTACGCCTAACTTAGTCAAAATTAAACCGAATTTCATGAAATGAACGGAAGTAACCTATATAACCAAGAAGTAGCCTGCCAAATTTTAGCAGAAACTATCCAACAGTTTGGCCGCAATTCCATTTTTAGTCCAAATTCCACAAAATTTTCAAAACTTTCCCCAATTCGCCCAAATGGTCGAACGAATTTTTTTTTTTCTTTATCCGACTTTTTTTGTCATTTTTTATTTACAGGGTGGACCATGTTCAGGGGTAGATTCCTTGGACCAAAATATGAGGATATAACCAAATATGCTTTAGTAAAATGTTGCTGTGGAAAAGATACAGGGTGTCAAAGTTTAAATTATTTTTCATTTTTTTGCAATAACTCAACCAGCCCCTTGACTGATCTTCGCTAAATTTGCCAGAGGAACTTTTTTATTCTAAGAAATAATAATTAAAGACAAATTCAAATTTAATGAAACAAAGTGTATTTATTGAAAAGTATGCGTTGGTTACGTTTTAGTTCTTTTATTTACGTAATTTAATCATTTTATTTTGTTCTTGTGTTCCTCGAGCTAATTTCTTTAACTTCTTTATTTACAGTGTCTAGACATCATAATTTTTCCAATAGGGAAATGAGGGATATGATATGTATTTACGCACAAAATAATTTTAGCGGATGTGCTGCAGCGAGGAGATACTCATTGCAATATCCAAATAAAATACAGCCAGACCTTAAGATTTTCAAAGACCTGTTTCGTCGTTTGGGAGAAACGGGTTCATTTCGCTAAAAAACCAACGTAGGACAACCGAAACGAATTACTCCAGATCAAGAACTAGAAATATTAGTTCGTGTGGATGAAGATCCTCAAGTACAAAACTTACTTCGAAGGGATCTTCCACAAAGGCTACAATTTTGTCAATTTGTTCTAAATAAACACAGCAGGGATCGAAATTTTGGTAAGAACACTTTATTTACTGACGAAGCAACTTTTACTCGCCGAGGCGTTTTTAACTGGCGAAATATCCATTACTGGGAAGTAGAAAATCCTCATGCCGTTAAAGAAAGGCATTTTCAGCAAGAATTTAAGATTAACGTTTGGTGTGGTATTATCGGCGATCAATTATTGGGACCATTTGTCCTTCCTCCAGATTTAAATGGACAGTCGTATGTTTTTTTCTTCATAATACTCTTGCTTTCATGCTAGACATACGGAACCGAATGTGGTTCATGCAAGATGGAGCTCCCCCTCATTTCTCCATTGAAGTCAGGAATTATCTTGATGAGACTTTCCCACGGAGATGGATCGGTAGAGGAAGTGAGTTTGCTTGGCCAAGGAGTCCCGATTATAGTCCTTTGGATTTTTATGTGAGGAGACATATGAAGTCCTTAGTCTATGCAAATACTATCAACTCAATTTTATTAGAGGACAGGAAAATTTATTTTTTAATATAAGAAAATCTTTTATGAATAGCACTTTCTTCGAAAACGGTTGGAGTTATCAAGTTCTATAAAGTGTACCTTTTATACGTGGAAATGACGCCCTCATCAGATTTTCTGGTCAAAAGTATCACAACGTTCCGCCCTCTATGATCTAACGTGAGGTAATATGTAAATTATTGTTTCTTAGAATAAAAAAAGTTCCTCTAGCAAATTTGGCAAAGATCAGTCAAGAGGCTGTTGAGTTATTGCAAAAAACGAAAAAACAATTTAAATTTTGACACCCTGTATCTTTTTCCACAGCAACATTTTACTGAAGCATATTTGGTTATATCCTCATATTTTGGACCAAAAAATCTACCCCTGAACTATGGTCTGTTATTAATGGCCCACCCTGTATAGTGCTGATCAATGACTTTGATTTCTTCTGATATTTTCCCCAACAAGAGTGTGTAAATTATTTATTGTAAAAATATAAAAACCTGGTATTATCAGATTTTTGCTTCCATTTCAGGGTAAAGATAAGAGGGACAAATCACTACAGGCATTAGTTCAACACTTATTGGATACCTATGTACCCTTGAACAGAAAATGGCTGGTACTTTTCCCAGAGGGAGGCTTTTTGAGGAAAAGAAAAGCAGTCTCGCATAGGTACGCCGAGAAGATGAATCTACCGAAATTTGAAAATGTATCCTTACCTAGGGTGGGAGCTATGCAAGTAATCATGGACACCATTGGCCCGAAATGCACAACGTTTAACAATAATTGTAATTCAGTCAGAAGTAGGTTTAAAAATGTTGTATAAATTATTTGCATGCATAGTTCAAATCACGAATGTTGCCGTTCACCTCATCAATTTATGTAGTTATCAACGACATGAGGTGTATTTATCTTTGTAAATATAAAGCGCATAGGATGTAGAGTCACGTCTGCTAAGACACGATAGAAGTTCCAAGTGTAAGGATGCGTTTTACAAATGAATAACACAACCGCTACTTGTAACCGCAACCAACGTTCAGCATGCTGCCAGTTCTGTCAATTCAGTAGCGTGCAATGGACGCATATACCAAATTTGTTGATTGCATATATCTCTTTCGATTTTTAGTGTTTCTTAATGTGATATTTTAAGATTCTTGTAATGGGGTAAATAGTTTGTGAGTGCTTTAGTCTCAGCTTTAGTTTTACTGCTTGTAACGAAGCCAGCCGGAAAGAGACTGAAGCAATAGCCAGAGACATGGTGGTGGTTTTGCATTTGCAAGAAGTCCATGAGGTAAATTGTATTGAGTATTTTCATTAGAAAATACTTGTGTTTTGCATACTCCCATGCGTGCTATTCTGTGTATCCTTGAGTTGGTTTGATTCGTAAATTAAAGAATGATGAGTGAACGACAACATACATGATTTAAACTGCATATTGTGTAATTTCGAGTGACGGCTTTGTTAAAAATTTACTAAGGTTGCCCCACATAAGGTGTTGGCAATGCGTATTATACGTAATTAGCTCATAAAAGCAGAAACTTCGCATTAGATAATTTGAAAATTCGTATTCGAAAGTTTAACAAATTGTTTTACTTTAAAATACTATGGATGCTGTTATGTAATTCAATAATTCTTAGTATTATTCGATTTAAAGTGTTTTCTTGCGGACAACTTATTACAATGCTAAAAAACGTGTTTTTTCATTTAAAAAATATTAAGTGTTATCGGAATATGACTGTCTTATTATTTCAGAGCCGGTTGTTCTGGAATCGACAAGATGCTTGGACTCTTTTTTTATACAAAGTACGCATACGTCAAATAAATCTTAAGTATTTACAGTCAAAAGCATAATAATGCTAGATCCATATGTAGTAGAGTTGGGTGTGTTAAGGATGACAGCGGCGTTTTTAAAAAGATGATTTCGTAATCCGATAATGTCTCCTACATCCCTGAACTGATTAAAAAAATCGATAAGCGTGTAGAGAACACTCGACAGTATGGTACTGGAAAAAGGTTCTTTACACAAGGAAAAATTTTTGTGTTTTATACAAGAAAAAATAAACCAATACTCTAAAAGCCAATAAAATTTTTTTTTCAATCGGTTCAGAAATTGTGGAATTACGCCCCCTGCGCCGTCTACTTTAACGTACTTTCCTGATTTGGTTCAAATCAGGAAAAGTCAAGTTACTAAAATTCACTTAATAATTCAACCATTAACATTGCGTATTGAAAATATAACAAGAAAATCCTTTAACAATGCAATTTTTTTAAAAAGTACAAATTTTCACATATTAACTTCAAACTTTAAAGTGCTTTCATGAATTACGTCTTCAGACATATTTTAATTACAGTTGCTAATTTACATTTTTATAGATTTTATAGAAAATTTCTTTTTAAATAATTCATTTAAAAATCACTTTTGCACTCATTTAATTTTAAAATCAACTAAATTCTATAGAAAACCATTTTCATTTAATAATAACCACAATCATGAAAGTTATTCATAACTTCCTAATCAAAATTTCATTATTTTTCATTTTTCACTATATTTCCTAAATCATATTTTAATATATTTCACTTTTTGTAGTTCTTCCTAAAACCAACTTTACATTGCTGTTACTAAAAGAAATATACATTTGCTTGCAGGCATCGTTCAAACTCGGTTATTTAAGAAACTAAATTAGTTTCTTTAGCATCTATTAATATAATTTATTTGCCTTTCATAATATTAATCTAAATTTCAAAGCAGTTCCAAGTAAAACCTCGAAGAAAATATCATCTGTACAACCAACTCATACAAAGCCCTGGCTATCATTCACACCGAGTCATACGTTGCTTTTTCTAGCCCAGCCTACCGTCCGACCTAATTGAAATAGCCTTAAGGTTTACAGATTTGGAAATTAATCAATAGAAAGGAAGCAAATGGATATTATCAAGTGGAAATATATTGAAATCCTTCTATATTACCCTATCTTCGGTTCCAGATACATTCCTGCCTATGAATTTCACGATTTCATAGTTTAAATAGCAATATTGTAAAATATCCTGCAAAACTTCGCCTACCGCGCGTGACGCTGGAATGGAGGTTACAGATTTGACGGAAGTCAACATAAGAAAATTCTTTTTATATCTTACTGCAGTAAACGAAGCCCAAAATAGCGGCCAAATGAGAAAATTTGGGATAGTTGGACCCTTTATGTAAAAACATAATTTACATAATATATTTTTAACAAAAAATGCAAATATTTCATAAACTAAGCATTTTCTTGAAAAAAACAAAAGAATAAAAAGTATTTAAAATCGCATTTTCCGTATGACCATGGTATTAGGTTTGCAATTTTCCCTTTAGTTTTACGGAAAAACGAGAATATTTATAGTTTTTTTTGATTATCTTGCTATCTATGCGTTTTTTCAAAAAAAAATATGAGAACTAAAAGCGTTTAGAATTGCATTATACTATACAATGACGCTGTTTAGAATGTTTTTTAAAAAAAATTTTCGGGAAAACAGAATTAACATACCATGTTAGTTTTCCATTTTTCCGGAAAACTAAAGGGAAAATTGCAAATCTAATACCATGGTCATATGGAAAATGCGATTTCAAACACTTATCCTTGTATTTTTTTCAAAAAAATGCTTATTTTACGAGATATTTGCATTTTTTTCTAAAAATATACATGTAAATGTATAAGAGCATGTTGCGACATGTTTGGATTTTTAAAGTATAAACTATCCAAAATTTTCCCTGCCATTTCCTTCGTTTACTGTACTAGCTAACACATAGAGCAATGTAAAATTCTCTGTGAACGGAAATTTTTGTCATAAACCTACTTATTGTTAGTTATCTATTGAATTTTCTTGTACTTTTTAAAAGCTGCATTATCTCTGATACATTGTTTGGATAAACTTCGCCCTTTAAATAAAGACGTTTTATTATTATTATTATTATTATTATTATGTTGATGGCTCTGTTTAAGTAATATTTACTGTCTGTCTTATCAACAGGCCAATTTACCAAAGTCGCGAAGATAGAATGGATTCTGGATATTACTATCGCTTATCCGAACGGTTGGCCCATAGACCTAAGTCACATCGTCTTCGGTCACCGAGAGCCCTGCCAAACTGTAGTGTTTTACAGACTGTACCCCTGCAAAGAAGTTCCTAACGATTCGGAGTCTATGACGCGATGGCTCTTCCAACGTTGGGAAGAGAAAGAGAAGATGCTGCAGAAGTTTTACGAAACTGGTGAGTTTTCTAAAGAATATTGCCATAACAAAGTGTGCCCTCCAAAAGTCGTGACACAGGACTATTTGAGATTCTTGATTCTTCATGTCTTTTTTATCGCTTCGACATATATACATATACAAATGTTCACAGCAGCTTACAATTACTACAATTACCTAGTTTATTAGCATTGTGTTATCGCATATTTGATCTGTTTGGTGAGGTACTATCTGTAGGTATACTAGAGATTAAGTCTGGACTGCTCAAAATTCATACAAAGTTTAAGGTTATGTGATCTGAATATAAACACTAGTCTTATTTTTAAGCATAAAATTTAATATTAACAACTTTTTCTTGACATCTGTTTCTCAATGCGGTTTTTGGAACACGCACAGCAAATGTCATCATACATGGATATTGTTTACTTTCAGTTTAAATTTGGCTTGATTTGTTCGTGTACAATACGTTTATTTTTTAGCAAAACTGGAGCCCAATTGAAATTATATTTTTTTCTGATTCATATATCGATGAGATAGTGAAGGTAATAATGTAAGCAGTAGCTCAAAAGTTTTTTTTTAAAATCATTTATAACACATCTGCCACTGTCAAAAGAACATGTCTCGAAGTATTGCATGACAAATTGTCGTGGCAGCCACCTTCAATGTTGCATTTTATTCATAGTCATGTTAAAAAAAATTGTGTATTATTTTAATAAAGTAATCTGTACCATTTACCAAATTTCGGAAATAATTAAATGTTAAATTTGTCTTAAATGGTGGTCGACGTGCTGCGCCATTTTCGAAGGTAATTTTTTTTTTGAAGTGGTCGTCACAAAAATATTTTAATTTCTAAAACAAATAGTGCATAAAATTTTGTATGTTTTTGAGTAGTTTTTGTGCCAAAACAAGCGGGAAAAGTTTTAAAGTTATTTGTTGCTTATACAAAATTATCACTGACCTCATTACAAAAAATCAGTTATAAGGCTGCTATGAAGTGATTATAACGAGGTATGTTAGTAGTGGAAATATGTTTAGGCATTCCCCAGCAAGCGAAGTACTCTAACAATCGCCAATAATTGGTAGTTTTGTTTGCTTTGGCACATGTCCAGCGTTAATATAGGAGAACACTCACCAAACGACCAAAAATGCGAGATTTTTGTACAGCTAGTATTTTTTTAAATGTTTCTTGACAATTAAAATATCACATTTCACCAGTTACTGTTTAGTTATACGTTAAATGTATTTTGATAAAACTCAAAATGGCTGTAAAAGTTAATAGTATAATTATAGATAAATAGATTACTTTTAATACCCATTCAATAATTTTTTCTTTGTTTCGTTGTTTTTTAAGGTGAATATTAAAATGTTTGATAAGGTAGAATTTGGTACTAATTTTTTGGTAAAAAACGTTTGAAGTAAACTTCAGACGAAGATTCTTATGCCCCTTATATTGTTCTCACAAACTAATTGAAATATATATTCAGAGTGTCTACCAACCAGGAAAATCGAGAAATAGATAGGCATTTCAGAAATTTTTTAATGGGAAAATATTTTTTAAAAGTCATGGTAGTAGATAGGCAAAGCCGTTTCTAGCGTTCTCGGTAGATGAACACTGGGGGTTATCAATGACGTCATGAACTGGATGGCTTGTGTGTTTATAAGGTGTCATGGGTGATTCATGGGGATGTCACAAACTAGTTCATGGGGGTGCATGCCTGTAGAAAAAGCTGCGCGCGATAGGTTAGGTAGGCTAGGTGCGCGCGCACCTGTCGTGGTCATATGCACCTAGCAAACCTAACCTATCGAGTACAGCTTTTTCTACAGGCATGCACCCCCTATGAACTAGCCTATGACATACCCATGCCATCCTGTTCATTACGTCATTGAGAACCCTAGTGTTCCTCTACTGAATGCGCCAGAAACGGCTTTGTCTATCTACTACGAGCTGTTACGGATTTTACCGTGTATCTCCGGAACCAATCGGAATAATTTCAATTTCTGTGACCCACTTCATTGGCTTTGAAAGGCTGTTCAATATAAGAAGTAGCCACTCTGTATACAATTTTAAAGCTAAAAACGTGTATTAATATGTTTCTTTTGTTTATTTCATAAAATAGAACGGCTAAAAAGCTTGGATAATGATTTTTTCTATAATAATCGACTTTGGCGATGTCAAATTTTGTTCTAGTTTATCCAAAACTTCGGAAAATCGTGATAATTTATAGATATACGTATATGTATATACTCTTTTGAGTAAAAACTACGTATAAATTAGTTGTACCGCTTTCTTCTTAACTGACGCTCGTTTTTTTTTATAAATATCATAGATGAAAAGTGCCATTAAAATTTTTTGTTGGTAATATATTTAGAAAATGGATGACAACGTATGAATTTTTCTTATTTTATTCAATACTTCACATTATATCACCAGGAAAATAGGGAAAAGTGACCGGAAGTAGCCGGTAAAAAGCCGAAAATTTCAAAGTCCAGTTTTGGTAGACACTCTGATGTTGTATACTGTTAACGAAAGTTGTTAAGAACAAAAATTTAACGGCTGACTTTTGATGGCTAAAGATGAGAATTTTGCTTCCATATTATCCTCATGTCTGTACCAATTGCATTTATTTGTGAAACTTATTTCTTGATGATATACTGTTAAATATTTTTAACAACTTTCATTAACAAACTGTAGTTGTAAATCCATGTTGGAGTATATTTTATTATGTATTGAAAATATACAGGGTGATTTAAAATGATATTGATTAACGCGTTATCTTAAAGGCCGAATCTCCGTAAGTAATTATGGCAATGCAGACTGATGTGAATAAATACTTGAAATTATAGAAAATTGTTGCATATCAATTTTGTACATCGCGTGTATTTCTATCATTTCATTAAAACACATATTCCGTTGTTGAAAAATAATTTAAAATTACCTTGTTGACTAAGAAACAGTTTTAAGGTGAGAATTTCCAAGAGAGAGAGAGAGGTCCGATAGGGAAATATTTATTGTTTTTGATCATAACTTCTTATTCTAACACACATACTGCAAACAAACTATAAGCCTACCTAACTAGAACTATAACAAGAGTAGTGTTATAAATTTTCACTCAATAATTTCAGTTGTTTGCAAAATAGTTAGATTTAATTTTAAAAATCATGTAAATTTTCGTATTTCCTAAATTTAAATCTAACTATTTCGCATGTGTTTGAAATTATTGAGTGAAAATTTACAACACTGCTCTTGTTATAGTTCTACTTAGATAGTCTTATAGTTTGTTTGCAATATGTGTATTAGAATAAGAAGTTATGGTCAAAAACAGTAAATATTTCCCTATCGGCTCTCTCTTGCATATTCTCACCTTAAAGAAGCCCAATTTCTAGGATACTATATAGTGTGTCCTAAATTGTAGATGAATTTTTTCTATCTTGGTTATTGTTGGAGATAGAAAGTTGGTGAAATTGAAGAATTTTATGCCCTCATCGTCGTTTCTAAATTTGACCTAGTTATCTCTGTATTTGAAACATCCAAAAACTGAAATGAATTTTAAAGAATGTCCTGTATTTTTTTAATTTAATTTCCGCTGACATTCTAATGAATACATTGTTGTAACGCATTTTTAAGGCGCTTTTCTTTCTTTTCTATTTCTATATTTTATAGTGAAATCATGCTCTAAATTCCATTTTCACAATGTATCATAATATTAAAAAAATTAATTGCTACATTCTTCGGCCAGTCAGCTTTCCTGACTGCAGTCCTTTGGATGTTTATCTTTGGGGGCGTACAAAAGTTGGCTGCTAGTGTAAAATTTTAAAAACAGATCTTTTTCGGAATAGACAAAGATCTTTCTTTAAAATATTTTCTAATTATTTAATGTCTTTCAACTTAAAAAAATGCAAAAGAGTTTTAATAAATTCAAGTAAATTGTTCATATTGTGCTTGTTGATAAACTTTTATCACTTTAAAGTTGAACTACATGTTCTTTTTATGATTCGTATGCGCAGATCTCTTTTTTATATGCATCCGAAGATAAAATTCCAAGAGACCGTAAACTACTTCAAAGACTAGGTCAAGTTTAAAAACAGTGTCGAAAAAATAATCAAATTCTCTAGAACCCTTTCCATGTTATTACCTCCATCAAAAACCGCGACAGCAATAGAGCATCTGCACGTGACGTCACAATTTTGAAGGTTATTACTTGGAAAGAAAACAAATCACACATAACCTTACTGTAGTTCTTTACAATGCCAAATATCTCAAACCATAATTAAACGTTAGTAGATAGGCAAAGCCGGTTCTAGGCCACTGAGTATAGGAACACTGGGGATTCTCAATGACATCATGAATTGGATGGCATGTGTCCATTAGGATATGAGACATATTTGAAACAGGTCTCAAATAGCTATAAACAGGATTTAAACAGATATAAACGGGTCTTAAATCACAAAGACTCCTGATGGACACATGCCATCCAGTTCCTGACGTCACTGAAAACCCCCCGTGTTCCACTACTCGGTGGTCTAGAACCGGCTTTGCCTGTCTACTAATGTTTTGCAGTTAGGATTCTTGATCTGTTTTACCTACAAGCAATGACCTTAAAAAACGTGTAGTTACCCTATAGACGCACCCCACGTTTACGACACACTGTGTACTAAAATGGCAGAAAATTGAACTCCCATGGCAGAAAATTGAACTCCCAGTAACTAATAATTACTCAATTTTTATAATTTTTGGTATATATATTAGGATATTTACTAGTAGTGTTTAACATGTTTAACTTCAATCCCTGATAACTATTAGCATCTACTTATTAAAACAATACTGTTGGCTTCCCAAATCGTTCCCATGGAGCAAAATTAGGCCAACGCTTAGCGTACTGCGAGGACTTACCAGTGATTCACGGTTCAAATTGCAATGAGGAGTGTCATTTTTTTAAATGTAACTTTGTAAAATTATATATGATAATTTAATGCATTTCAACTATTGCACCTGGAAAGGAATACACTTCCTCTTGATCAAAAATATTGAAAACCTACTTGTTTATTCGACATAAAAAATCAAACATTATTTTTTGTTTAGTTAACGTATTGCTGCTTATATTTTTGTGTTTTAAAGCACATTTTTTTTATAACCTTTTTCGACCTTTACTATAAATGGCATTCATAAACATTTTTTGTTAACTTTATAATAAAATAAATAAAGCCGAAAGTATCTCTGATATGAGATGAACATGAACTTTCTTATGAGGTGATTACTTTGAAAATTTTAGGTCAGTTGGAAGTGGATTTCCTTTTCCGTGTGTAATAGTTGAAATTTATTAAATTATCATTATGAATTTTGCAAAAGTGCATAAAAATGACACTCCCCATAGGAATCCGCATCGTGAATCTCAAGGAAGTTAGGCACACCAGCGGTTTTATGTTATTACTCAATTATTAATTTAAATTTGTTTTATACTGACATCTGATTATGTAGGGTAGTCTATGATGGCCGCTTGGACTGTGTGCCAGTAATGACATACATGTCACATTTGGCAATCATAAATTGACTGATAGCAGTGCTTATGATAACGGTGAGTATGTCACGTGTAACGAAAGCTTAACTGTATATTGTTTTAACCATGTCGCCTGAATATCCCAGAGTGTATGAAAAATTGAGTATGTGGTAGTGCGCAATTTTCTGTCATTTGACGCATTTTTGGGACATAAAGTTAATTATTACACAGACCGATTCTAAATGGCTCTTTTTGTCTTAAATCAGAATAAAACATGATATTTAAGTTATTATTTTAACAAAATATAATTCACACGCCTTCATTTATATAAATTCATTATAATTTGGTTGGTTATTACAATTTCTTTAGCAGAAAGAAATATGACGTAGAAAACAGTTAACATATCTTTAATTTGATTCTAAAAAATAGTTATCTTTATTTTAGAATCACTCAGTGTATTTATTTGCCTTGCCAAAATTGTAATACGAAAATAGAACGATAATTTGCAGAATTATGGGGAAAAGCACAAAACGCGCTAGAGATTTTTTAATTCGCATAAAATTAAGTCGATTTTTTACAGCCATGTTAATAAAAATGTTGGTTAAGAGTGTCCCGCCATTTTTTAGACGTGGAATATTATTTCAATGGTGGATGGTGGTTCATTTTAATTATCCCTCTCCTGTAACTTGGTTATACATTACGGGGTTTGTTGTAAGGCTTATAGGGGAATCCTATACACTTGTGTACATGTGCAATATGGGTGAGAATGTTATCTAATATGTGATTGGGGGTGGGGCGATCCAATGCGCCGTACGCTGGCGCTGCTGTGACTGTCGATGTATAGTATTATTGCACCCAAAATAATATGAACCTGTTAAAATGCATACTTATTTAACAGAAGAAAAAATACAATTAATTAAATGGGACTATGGTGGGCATTCACTGCATGATAAAATAAATTTATTTATTATAGCGTACGAAAATCTACCCACTCCCACTTATTTTGAGAAAGATACTTTTGTTCATTTTGGTTATTTGTTGACCACCATAATTAATTTCAACAAATTAATATTTTGAGATGACAAGTGGTAATTTGTAAATTCCTTATTTGACGACCGGTCACCTACACCTTCCGCTCCAAACGCATTTACATTACTAACCGCAGCGGATCGACCAGCTGTCATGCCTATGCCCCACCATTCATTTCATATCTGCTCGTGATTCTAACCCATATTGCACATGTACATAAGTGTATAAAATTTCCCTATAGGCCTAATAGCGATCCCCATGCTGTATCTGGACCGATTTAAAAAGTCATGTGGAACCGTTTTATTGTAAGATTCCATACTCTATATGGAAAAAAGAATGACCTCTAAATCTAATGAGTTAGTTTTTTAAATAAACACTCCATCTGACCCGAGAATTCCAATTCTCATTTTTCTTTATTTTAACAGTATAATGTTTCATAGATGGTCCCTGGATGTCCCCATTTAACCTCACTTAATTTCTTCTATGAGGCTTTATGAAAATTGAAGTTTATATGTGAAAACATTTGGTAGTAACTGTGGGAAGACTGTGAAGTAGTTGGGTTTTATCTGCGTAATAAGGAAACATAAATAAAGACAGTTGTTGAAATCAGAAGACAAGGATTTCGATTTTCGAGTCAGATACAGAACAAGCATACTTTCACATTATCTTATCGACGTATGAAATCTTGCAAAGAAATTGATTTCATCGGGTTTTTGAAAATCACGAATCGATCCAGAAATAAACAAGTTATAGGGTTACATTTATAGTGAATCACCCAATAGATTTGCCGTCTGTAGTGATCATATAGCCATCACCAAAAGTATCTAAATGCTTTTTCAATGGTTACAATACTCCATTTAGAATAGGGCTTGAATAATTATTTGGTGTAGTCTTGAAAACTTTGTAGTTCGACAATTAATTCGGCCAATCATGTTTGATCACCAATAATTTCAGAATTATCATGCAGTTTCATAATTTTCAATTTATGTTGCCATTAAAAATGAGGGCTTGCGAAATTTTGTCTCGACAGCAGCACAGTTACGAATCATCATTAGTGACTAAACAAAACATTAGTATGAAATATTTCACGAGGTCTCATATAATTAGCAATAAATTATTTGTATTAATTAATAAAATGTTATGTGTAAATTGTCAATATATGTACTATTTTAATACATATCTTAGACTACCTGTGCGGAAACAGGTGTTGTTTTATATCTAAAAATTTTCCTTGATGTTCGCTGAACCCAGTTATCTGTTAGATGTAGTTATCTTTGATCTTCACCACTCTTCTATCAAAATAAATTGTTTTGAGAGGCTCAAACGGAAACGTCCATTCATTTGTCTTTTCTTCTGGTAAAAACCTCGATCCAAATGAATGCCTATGTATTATTTTATTTATTTTGTAATTATTTTTGTATAAAGCATCTTTTCATGATATACATTTAACTTGACATTTGTAATAAAAGTTTTAAGAAAACCTGAGTTTTTTTGTTACCTACCAATTCCCCCTTCCCTTCATAAGAGAACTAATTCCTTTGTTTTAAAAGACTGATTCTAAAAATTAGGTAATTTACTCCAGTCAGAAGCCCTGCCAGATATATTCCACATTCTATTTTTTTAGATCCTGATTCCGTTTCCCCTTTATCTTTTTATCAATTATCCCTTCTTGAAAATATTGTTGCTTAGTTTATATAAAGTGCTTTTTATTTCATTTTCTTCTACAACTTTGCTATTAGTTATAATTGTCGTTTGAATTGACAGCTTATAACCATGGCAATTATGCAACACTTTGTATAATTTTTATTGCAGTCATTTTTACAGTTACAAAATATTAATATACAGGGTGGACCATTAATAATAGGCCATAATTCAGGGATAGATTCTTTGGGCCAAAATATGAGGATATAACCAAATATGCTTTAGTAAAATGTTGCTGTGGAAAAAGATACAGGGTGTCAAAGTTCAAATTATTTTTTCATTTTTTTGCAATAACTCAACAGCCTCTTGACTGATCTTCGCCAAATTAGCTAGAGGAACTTTTCTATTCTAAGAAACAATAATTTATGTATTACATCACGTTAGATGATAGAGGGCGCCGAAGAACATGTATCTGATGATGAATTTTTTTCATATTTTTTTTTACGAAACGTGATACTTATTACCTCCTTTCCCTTGTTATTTATTTTTGAGAAAGAATTGAGGCAACATATGCGGACGACTAGCTGGTTTAAATCGGAGCAGAGAGCCGTGGGTCCAGAGTACTCGTACGAGTGGAGAAACTTACTTTCTGATATGTACAGCATAAGCGATAGATTTCTGTTTATTTCGAGAAAAGGAGACAAAGAAAAATTGATGTTAAATTGGGCACCATCTATAGTAAAATAAGTAAAATTGTCTCTTTTTCTCGAATAACCAGTCTACTATAGATCAGACTGAAATTGTTGGTAAGAGAAATAAAAACATAGATTAAAATGAATGTTAAAATATATTACATGAATAATGGACAAATCGGTTTGAAAGACAAATTGAAATTTAAAAAAATATATATATACAACAAGTTTATACCAGTATCCTAGATTGATAATTGTTGAGGTGACTGGTTCTGGGACAGCAATCCAGGCCCACAATTGTCTCTTGTTGCGAGAATGGATTTAAATGTTTCCTTGGCAATTTACGTCTCTCAATGAAATGGGGTGAAAGTTGTAGGAAAATTAACCAACTAGGTGGTTTATGAAAAGATAACGAAATTTTATCTATATGTAAGATAAGCTGTGCAAAAGCTATGTAGGAATGAATAAGCTATACAGAAATGTATCAGTATATATGTGCATAAACATATAAGTACATATAAATATATATCAGCATCTAAGCCTGTAAGCATCTAAGCATGTAGATATGTAAGCATGTAAGTATATACAAAAGTAAGCATGTAAGAATTTAAGCAAGTTAGCTGTACAAAAGCTGATTTCATAAAAACTATAAATTGCCAAAAAAATGAGAAGGAAAGAGAAAAATATTTTTAAAACCATGTGGTACATATAGTATTTAACTACTTATTAAATTAAAAAGAATTGACCTTGAATTCAAATTTATTTTAAAAATAATTGAAATTATATCAAAGGCAAAATTTGAAGATTAATTACATTTTAAATGAGTAATAAATGAAATTACCTGTATATTAAACACTTGTTAACTGGGATATAAAAATTGTAATATCAATTACTGAAGTCCACAGTTAAAAATTATATACGTTAGAATCAGTACAAAGGCTGCAAGCAAATGACTTCCTGGCGAGTTTTACTGATAAGGTAAACTTTTTGTCCTAGTTACTGGAAAATAACGCTACCAAAAAAATGTGAGAAATCTAATTCCCTATTTAAATTGAACGCTATAAAATATAAAAATAGTACAAGTATGGCCATCTGGCAATGGTTGAGTTAAGCGCAACAACCTGCCTTGTAGATTCCCGTACTCACAACTAAAATAGTGGCATATGATCGATAAAAGGAATCTATAATAAAAGTTTTTATTACTTCCATACCACAGTTTGTAATTTTTATTTTATACATAACCACAAATATGAACAGATGTAAATAAATAGCAAAACGTATTGACTATTGTGTGAACTCAGTAGATATATTACATCTTATAGGATATACTATATATAGTAACGAGAAAAGGGAAAGAAAATAACCATATGTACTAACATAGTAAACAAAAATATAAAAATTGAAAAATAGATATCTGATGTAACTAAATTTGTAGACAAATTGTTAATTAATTGTTTCCTGGGATGCTGTGTAGAACGGAAATACATAATAGTTTAGAACATGACTGCGACATAAAATTAAGTACATAAAACAGTGTGAAATGGTTTAGCAGTTATACAAGTAAAATTCTGTTAGTTAGAAACAGTTTCACTTACAAAAACTGAATCGAAAAATGTTATACAGATCGTGCTAAATATAACCAAAATACTAGTTTTTATATAAAACTGTTAAATGGACATAGGCCATGTAACATACTTCTGACCAGAAAATCTGATGAGGGCGTCATTTCCACGTATAAAAGGTACACTTGGTAGAACTTGATAACTCCAACCGTTTTTGAGGAAAGTGCCGTTAAATATTTCAATAATTTTTTTAAAGACAAATTCAGATTTAATGAAATAAAGTGTATATTGAAAAGTGTGCTTTGGTTACGTTTTAGTTCTGTCATTTACGTCATTTAATCATTTTATTTTGTCCATGTGTTCTTCGAGCTAATTTCGTTAACTTCTTTATTTACAATGCCTAGACATAATAATTTTTCAAATAGGGAAGTGAGGGATATGATATGTATTCCCGCACAAAATAATTTTAGCGGACTTGCTGCAGCGAGGAGGTACTCATTGCAATATCCAAATAGAATAGAGCCAGACCCTAAGATTTTCAAAGATCTGTTTCGTCGTTTGGGAGAAACGGGTTCAATTCACCATAAAAACGATGTAGGACGATCGAAACGTATTACTCCAGATCAAGAACTAGAAATTTTGGTTCGTGTGGATGAAGATCCTCAAGTCAGGTCAAGTCGTTTAGCAGCGGCAACGGGTGAGTAAACAGTCTGCCCTAAGAGTCTTATGTAAAGAACGCTTCTAGTCATATCATCTCACTCCTGTACAAAATTTACTTCGAAGGGATCTTCCACAAAGGATACAATTTTGTCAATTTGCTCTAAATAAACACAACAGGGATCGAAATTTTGTTAAGAACACTTTATTTACTGACGAAGCAACTTTTACTCGCCGAGGCGTTTTTAACTGGAGAAATGCCCATTATTGGGAAGCAGAAAATCCTCATGCCGTTAAAGAAAGGCATTTTCAGCAAGAATTTAAGATTAACATTTGGTGTGTTATCATCGGCGATCGATTATTGTCCTTCCTCCAAATTTAAATGGACAGTCTTGTCTATTTTTTGTTCAAAATACTCTTGCTGATATATTTATACATGCTTTCATGCTAGACATACATAACAGAACGTGGTTCATGCAAGATGGAGCTCCCCTTCATTTCTCCATTGAAGTCAGGAATTATCTTGAAGAGACTTTCCCACGCAGATGGATCGGTCGAGGAAGTGAGTTTGCTTGGCCACCAAGGAGTCCTGATTATAATACTTTGGATTATTATGTGTGGAGACATATGAAGTACTTAGTCTATGCAAATATTATCAACTCAAGAGAAGAACTGTGGAACAAAATACAAAATGTAGGAAAATCTTTTATGAATAGAATTAGAAAAGGCATAGAAGTAGGTGGAGACCATATCGAACATTTACTCTAAGTTGCAGCAATGGGGTTTTTGCATGGGAGGAAACTTTATAATGTCATTAAGTCAACTTTTACGTTATTTTTGGGTCTTCTAATAAGATTAGACCGTTATTTTAGACGATCTCAATACCATGAAAATAATCCATGAGTTCAGAAGAAAGTGAGAAAGAGATTTTATTTTCCCCTTACGTTTTGTACTTTTTCCAACAAATACACTTTGTTTCATTAAATTTGAATTTGTCTTTAAAAAAATTATTGAAATGTTTAACGGCACTTTCCTCGAAAACGGTTGTAGTTATCAAATTCTACCAAGTGGACCTTTTATACGTAGAAATGACGCTCTCATCAGATTTTCTGGTCAGAAATACCACAACGTTTCGTCAAAAAAAAAAATGAAAAAAAATCATCTTCAGATAGGAAAGTTTTTTTTCGAGCAAGAGATTTATGTTTAAAATAAAATGGAAGTTGTTTTGTTATAATTTTGTTTAAATATGAATTCCTATAGTAACCCTTATATAAAAATTATTTTTATTTACAATATGTATATTACTACGTAAAATATACAGGGTGTTCCATTTGATAAAAATTAGAAAATCCAATCTGAAATTCTCAGAATTTGTTTCGGGCACCTTGTATGTTATGGATTTGAAAGAATTATACTTACAGCGTCATACGACCTTCTTTAGAAAGTTTTTATCCTTGTTTTATATTCAAAGTCACATTCGAAACAATGGAGGCAATTTACATTTAGTGATGTAAATTGCATTTTGTTTATTCTTAATTAATTACTTCTATACGAAGCATATTAGAATGTATTAATATTTTAGGTGTGAATGGGAAACATGAAGTACGTTAAAAATACGTAAAAATATATAGGGTGTTACATTTAAGAAAACTTACCTTTAAAAAATCCTACGACGATTTGCTTAAATAATATACAGCGTCCTCAATTTTGGAAGCAGAATGTGTTTTTTTTTTTGGAAATTCTAGGTTATGTACTGTTTTTAAATTTCGCACACGTTTTCAATAAAATTGGTTCATTCCCTGAAGAATTATAGTTAAAAATATGAAAGTATTGGGTTATATGCGTTTTTAGGTGATTTTGAGGTTATTTCGTTTGTATTTAAACTTGAAACCTATTCAGGGTGTCGGATAATTTTGTTACAAAGAATATACCGTTCGGTCTAGTTCAAACCGTCCAACAGAAACCGAGATATTTAAAAAATGGTCATGGAAAGCGACGGAATTCAGCCATATTGTCAGAAGAATAGTGTGGAAGGACGCGCGGAACCTTCCGGAACCGGAAAAAGCATTTTTTACCCCGCCCTAAAAAAATCCTTATTGATTGTACAGATTGTTTGCTAAATGGTGGTAGTTCTTATAATGGCGGATAGTATTCGTTTAATGGGATAACTTTTCTATATTGCATTTTTCGCAAAAAGGCATTTGAAACTAGCTAAAATTAGAAAATTGTTAATGTGGCAACATTGCAAAAGTCAAAGCCAACACTGTTGCACAATATAAATGAATATTTGTGTTTTTTTAGACATAACATTAAACATTTGACTTTTTGTTTAAAAGAAATAAGAGTAAATATGTGATTAAATAATAGACTTACCCACCCATTATGTAACGATGTTTAACGTAACTGTAAAACCGTTGGCGGTACAATTCCTCTGCACGATAGCTTTTTGTCCTGACTTAACCATAAATAATTAACATCTCGTGACATTCACGTATAGTAAATCCTTCCATTTTTGTCTTAGTGCTCTACTAATAACGTAAATAAACCAATAAACACTGATCGAGCGCTTACTGCGAGCGATGACAAATGTAACGTACAACGTTGCGAGCTTGTGTCAGTTTACCGCATATATCTTACAAATTAATAAATTTTTTATTTCGGTTATTTGGCTTAGAGAAAAATATTAAATTGACAAGTTACTTATCCATTTCAATTAGCGAACACTCTGTGTATAAATCTGGTAGATTTACTGCACTAAAATCATAAATTTAGAGATAATTGGGTTGGCAGAAATGGTCCAGTTTTATGGCTGTCAAAGGGTGTATATCTCGAGTTCCCAATTCTGAAAACGCTCATTCCTTACCTATAATCCATCGCATTAAACGTGGATACAGCTTCTAGAGGCATTGCGATTTAAACAAGAATCTTGGTTGCAAATATGTGGCTCGATGTGACCATTTAGAAACAATTCACTACGTCTCATGTACAATAATAACTGACTGACAGTAATTAAAAAACAATCTCTTTATTTCAAAAAACATTTATAATACTTATGATTATTTTAATAAAATAATATAAATTCATTTAGCAGTTAAATGTATAAGAGTATAAATAAAAAATACTGTACAAATAAATAAATATATCTGGATTATAAATAGAATGAACAGCATATCGATTATAAACAATTACCAGCAATATTACAGATCTGTAGACAACATATAACATTTAAATCATTACATTTGTGGTGTAGCGTGGGGCCCAGATTTGGTTGCATTTCTAGAATCGGTAAATTCACCTCGTAGAAAATATTTTTTCATGTAGTGTAAGTATGGTTTGATTTGGACAAGTATTCGTACTATCTGTTTCGTTTTGATCTAGATTTTAAAAATTAACCGAACATGGGTCCGACGTTATTTTTTATATCCAATTAGTAACAAGGAGCACACAGAATGGATATACTATGTGGCAGGCGCAGATTAGAGTGAAAATATATATACTTTTTATTATAGGTAACAAAATAAAAATTTGTTGTGATGTGACAAATTTGCAAGGTACATAGCAGATAAGATTTTCTATTTTATATATTTTTTAAACATAGATCAGTCACAATGATATATCGGTAATTGAGTAAAGCAATACAACATATATGATTAATAATTTTATTCTCCCTATCTAAGATAAATTCGTTCTTTTAATTTTAAATTATTAAAAAGGTAATAACTGGACTATATTTACAATTTTATTTTTGATACTTCTAATGACCATTTCGTTCAAACGTTTCATTGGCTAACCATAGCTCTATGAAATTTCATTCCTATTTTTCAAGAAACATTCAAGATATTTTAGGCTGATGCCGAAGGGGATTTTGTAGGCTAAATAAAATGTTATTAACAGGCAAGCACCAGCCGGAAGGTTTTAGTTAAGGCTATAATTAAGATAAAAAACAAAAATTAAACACGACATATAGTGAAATTGTAAAATGGGGATGGTAGGGGTTGAAAGTGTTTTTTTGTGATTTTTCGGCGAAACGTGACCTCCTAGCGGAAAATGACCTTCACAAAACTTGTAGATAATAAAGAAATCTAAAACTTTCATATAAGATATTTTGTAACATAACCTCAGATTTTCCGAGAAAATGGCGAGATACTGATTTATTGGTTTTTTATTTTTTTTTTCTCGTAAAAATAATTCATTTTACATGAAATTATGTAAAAATATACTAGTGGGATCGATCTGGCACGAAAAAAGCCCCGAAACGACAGTGTTTTGTTCGATTTTTTTTTGTGTATTATGTAGTCGGACACCCTCTATCATCTGGTCATGTTTGCGGGCGCGAGGGGGTGGTGGAGGGGGAAATTTACATGTAAAGATAGGAAAAATCAGTTTTTCGGACATAACTCACTTAGTTTGATTCGGATCGAAAAAGTGTAAAACGGATAAAATGAAGGGCGTAAAATGAATTTTGGCTGATCGAAATCGGTCCAGCGGTTCTCAAGATACTGCGATTTGAAGGTACGAATTTGTATACGGATTTTTCGCTATGGCGGGAACGTAGCGAAAGCCGTTTTCGCGTTTTTTCAGAGAAGAAAGTGACTTGGGGGGACCTTTTTTTCTTCCCCCGATATATACTCAGGATCTAAGTATTGTGTCCAAATTTCAAGTCAATATGTTGATTAGGGGGGGAGGGGGAAGGGTAAACGTAGCGAAGCTTTAACTTCATTAGGGCCTGCACGTGTGCGTGATACATTTACTCATCGTTATGCCATTTATTTAGTAAAAAAAAGTAAAATATACATTAATAGAAATGCACACTGGGCCAGTGAGTTTTAACTCTAGCTTACGACTTTCAGTACGGTACGGTGCATTGCCATGAAAAGCTTAAGTTTCAAAGTGATTTCCCCCACTTTCTTCTTTTCAATTCATTAGTAATATTACATTGAAGTAAATTCTGTCATTGAAATTCAATCCATTGTTTACATAAATAATAAAAAAAAGTTGAAAATAAAAAATATTAAAAAATTCGCGATTCGCAGTCATTTTTTTGTTTTTTTTTTCAATTTTAGGCGGTTGCATGAAAAATAAACCATCAACTATAGACCATTTTAAGTAGATATTACAACGGTTAAGATTAGCCCGGATAGAATATTTAAATTTAAAAAAAACACCAATAATTTTTTTTTTTTTTTTTTCGAAAAATGTAAATATCTCGGAAACTACTTGTTCCCGGATTCCAAAAAAATCATGCTTATTCAATGCAAGAAATTCCTTTCATGTAATTTCATATAAATTATATTATTTTTACGAGAAAAAATAAAAAACCGAAAAATCGGTTTTTTGGCGTTTTCTCAGAAAATTTGATTTTATGTTGAAAAATGCCTGATTTGGAAGTTTTAGATTTTTTTATTATCTACGACTTTTGTAAAGGACATTTTTCGCTAGGAGGTCACGTTTCGCTGTATATCGCAAAAAACACTTTCAACCCGTAAACAGCACCCCCATTTCACAATTTCACTGTATCTCGTATTTAGCTGTTGTTTTATCTCCTAGTTATAACCTTAATTAAATGTTCCGGCTGGTCCTTGCCTGTTAATTTTTTTATTCAAAAAAGTATTGGCACAAACCTATTTAGGGTACCCGGAATCTCGCACTAAACAAATGCGCACATAGATTTTTGTTCCAATCAAGCCAATATTCGTGTAGACGAATTTACATTACTCAATAAAAATGTCGTATGTAGTTTGCAAATAAGGGGCACCCTAATATCACGTAGAAAATGTGCTTATCTTCAACGGGTCAGATTTTAATATGTCGTTTTTGAGCTCTGACTGGATCATGCATAGTTCTTAAAGATAAGAAATAGAATGGAAAAATAGTGTTGTTGCGAAAGATGTCAACAGGTCTTTTGTCTTTTTACAGTTAATGAAATTTCCGCTGTTTTGAGACCCGTCAGTTAGTTACATTTCAAAAAGACGCAGGCAGACACAGTGTTTTGAAATTGTGATTTTCACCGTGTCATAGCGTATTATTTTTAATTTGAAATATGTATACCAATGCTCTAATAAAATTTTTGTGCGTGTCTGTGTAATCTATAATTGTCACAATATTTATTCCATGTTTCTATAAATAATCATCATTATGGCGTTTTTTGGAAATGTGATTAAATAAGTAAAATATTTGCCTTAATGAGACATGCCTCAAAATTATATTGAACATACAACAAAGTAGAAACTTCGATCTGGATAAAGTCGAGAAAACTTTTTGGTTTTTGCTTCCAAAACATTGACATTTTTCTTGTATCAATAATTATTAATGTGCCTATTTAAAGTACAATAAATTTCATACTTGTTTGGGACCTACTTAACGCTGCGGTCGACGGGAATTTACAAAAGTAAAGTGTATGCATAAAAAATATTCTTTCTTATATATATTAACATTGTGTAACAAAATAATTGCAAAGCCAGATACTCCTCAATGGATTTTGATTTATATACTAAGTGGATCCTAAACTTTCGTGTACCATTGTTGAAAAAGCCTAAATACACATCATTTTGAAACGTCAAAATTCTTTTTGGAATGTGAAAGACTAATAGTTTTCTATGACCTAGAAATAAAGTTTTCTGAAAACAAAAATAGCTGGGAAATTTCGTTGTTTGCAAAGTAACAGCGATTCAAACTAGTAGCTATAGAATGGGTTTGCAGAAGGAGGAAGCTTACTCAAACTTGGTCAATATTTCAAAGAATTATGTCTAAACTTTCTAAAACACAGCTACTTGAACCCGAGAAGCCATACGAGAAATACTGCTGAATAATTCAAAAATAAATATTTGCGTAACCTTCCAATTACATTGGATATCCCTCTATTTTCTCTCGTAAATAAATATATTCTGAAGTATTGACCCCCTTCTATAAATAAATATGTTTTAAAACTACCATTATAATTTTAACAAAATTTCCAAGTTTTAAAATTCTCCATTAATGTTTGTTTATCCTGTGTAAAATATCTTCTATAAGTTAAAATGAAGAATCTCAGACTCTTCACTGCTACCTTGTAGGCTTTTGACTTTTGGGCCAGATTTTTAAGAAGCTACTGCTCCCATTCTGTGTGATGCAACTTGATCAGGTCTATTTTGCCTGGGTTCGATACTCAGCTTCGGTAAATGGCAGTGTCGGAGAAAATTGTTGCGTTTCAACGTTTTTTCAATAGCGTTACCCGTTTCCCAGCGACTCTTGTCTAATTTATGAGGTGATGTTTAGTAACCCTAAGAGAACTAGATGCAAGAACACTGGAATATACTATTAACTAATCAATATACATACGAGAATACTAGTTGTATTCAAAACCATATCAAGAATGATTCTTTTGCGTCGCTTGATGATTTGACCTATAAAAATGTAAAAATAATATTGTCATTGGCCAGCTGTCATGAGATGTTGCACATCTTTGTGACAACCAATTTGGATTGGCGGGGCGTGATAGACTTGTGGTTTTAATAGGGTGACCCCACATTACGTATAATTGGGAAAACAATTAGTACTCTAACGGTCCCACCCTGCAATATCGACTGACCACTAAGATCCCCGGATTTAACAACCCTGGATATTTTTTCCATCTGAAAGGAATACAGTAAACAGGCCACATATATTAGCATCCATCTCTCAATCTTGGATACAGAAAGATTTACTGTGATAAAGAGTACAGTTGTAAAGTCAATAGCTCTAATTTTAACCAAGTGGTTCCCAAAGCTTTAGTAGAATGTAAATAATAGTATTTCTATTCAGATTTTAAATTCTAAGGAATTATTGTTGTTTTCATGTTATTCGATTGTTTAATTTTAAATTCCATCTTGTATTCCTTGTAACATGAAAGTTTTTCAAAGTATTTTTTTGGATTTTTGTATGGAGTTTTTCATGGGAAATTAAAAAGCACAATCTTGTTAGGTACCACTCAGGGATTGAAGTATTTACCTAAACCGTTATTTGGACATCAAGAAATACAGTTGGGTGTCCAAGAAAGATGCGAAAAATCATAAATTCGTGGATATGTTTAAAGTAATAAAAATACCGATAAAATTTTACGCAAATTGACATTGATGTTCTAATTTCAACCATCATTTCAAGTAAACACTGCTTTGCAAGTTTCAAAGCAACACAATTAGAATAGTCTCATATGTCTCAGCTTGTTAGGCCTTCAGAAAGTATTGCGAGATAAATACGTAAGAGAATTTATATTTTATTTTGGTCTAAAAGACGTTAAGTTTCATATTTATTAGAATACCGTCATGTCCGATGATCATACGCAAAGTGGTTCACAGATGAGTTAAATTTTGCCATATAGGTAAACCATAAAACAATAACTACCTAAACGTGAGCTAGGTACTCATTTTCGATCGTATTAGCGCATATTTCGAATGATTTCATTTTTTCGAAAATAAATCACTTTAGATGCATCCAGGTTGGATAATCCACCGTAAATATGGTAATAATAATATAAAAAATAATACTAATAATAATATTGATTTTATTTTGCGTTCAGTACGAAAACTGCTTATACTCAACAAAAGCTAAATTAAAGTTAATTGGTAAGATTTTGCCTAAAACTAAAACGAAGTTCTTGCTATAATAATTTAGAAAATCTGTTCTTTCAACAAACAATGTTGTATAAAAATGTCAAATTCTCTTTTTTGAAATAGTCCTTGAAAATATTTCTTTCTCATATTGGTTTAGTTGTCTCTGACGTTGAGTGCACTTAAACGAAGCTGCTTGAACAATCGTAATCATATGAGCTGGGGTTGATAGAGGGTCGAATATGTTCTACTTTGAGAGATCATAGCTGATGACCTATTAGAGTTAGATATTTTTCTTTTTTAATTTACAGGACATTGAGTGTACTTTAATTTTGACGTATGATTACCAGACACAATGGTATTTCACGACAATTGAAAAGAATAATTTTTGAACTAAAATTTTTAAAAAATGCGTTCTTGGAAGGATATAGTTTGGAAACTGTTAGAGCTATAGTGTTAATTTGTTCTTACTTATATTAGGTAGCTGTTAGTTTATTCTTGAAATTTGTTTACGTAGAATGCAGTAAGAGTCAATAACCCATGATTGAATGATTTTTAGTACCATTTCTACAGAAATTTTCGAGGTTACTGACAAAGTTAAAGACCGCAAAGCACTTTTTCTTTTGGAAATAGCGTTTAAATAAAACAAATTGCGTTCTTGAGTTATCTATTTGCAGAACCATTTTAGATGTTAGCACCATTGTTTTTATGTCATTAAGATTAATACGATACAAAAAATTTCCGATTTGTTTGATAAAGTCCTGAACACATTTAGAGTTTTGAGCAAATTCTACCGAATATCAATTTTTAGCTGTTGACATGAAGGGTACCTAAGTTTCAAGGTGAGTCTGATCAGAAAATAATTTTCAAAATGTTTCTTGAAAATCGTGGAACTGGGTTGTTTACTATACTGTTCTCGTTTATTTCTTCTTCTAATATATAATTATGCAAATATTTACAGACCGATTTGATATAAATTTTGCAAACCAATAATCAGTCATATGTGAATTAATATAAAAACAGTTGATTGTGTAAAATTCATACCAAATCTTTAAATCACATACATATAGGTAACATATTGTAAATAAATAATATACATTTTTGGCATCTTTGAAATTCTTACACAAATAGACTTTGGTTTTTTGGTATAAAAAGACTTACATCGTAAGCTTTTCTCAATTTTTTTTGGTACATCACACTTAGGTAATTGAATTGTTTCACTGTTGTGTCAAGTCTTCTCTTTTAGTTACTATATTTTGAATCACTAGCATAACTCGGTGAAAGTAAACCACCAGCGATCTTGGCAAGATTTTTTGATTTCTCGTTTTCTTCTACGTTTTTTAGTTGACTCGACCTGTTTCTTGGTGAATTTGATATTATAAGGATCCTCGGCAAGTTCTGGATACTCTTGCACATCATGGATATATTCTCCTTCATAATTACTAACGTAGCCTACTTTGGAAAGCTCTTCGATTTCGTTGGCGCTCCATTCAACACTGCCAAAGAATCCGTTTTTGTGACAGTCTTTTTCTTTGTGCCAAGCTTTCCTGATAACTGACAGTTTGGCATGGTGAAGCAATCTTTGTTTCTCTTTCTCCACTGTGGTTCCGTATCTCAGGTTTATAACTACGTTGGAACCATGGATTTTTACATCGAAGTAATTGTTGCCGCTTCCGTTTTCTTTTGCAATTTCGTGGAATGTGGTATTCACTTGACCTTGAAGACGTTTCAGTTGCCCTTTGTCGTCGTTAGCCTTCCAGGTTTCTTCTTTTACAAAATAAAACGCGTCCTGCTGCGCGCTATGCACCACAAACGTGAACGGAAGCAGGTAGGACCGATTGAACACCGAAGTGTACACGTCTCGATATATGGCATTTGCGGCCGGTACGCTGGACACAATAGCTTGCTCGGATTCAGTTTGTGACACTATGATGCCCCTTCCGAATGGAGGTTCAGACGAGGCACCGATTTTTTTCGGGACCAAGTTAATTACATCGGTCTTTAAAGCCGACTGTGAATATGCCGACAGTTCTCTAGCCGTCCGCATTCTGTGTGTGTTTATGTGAGCCAGGAAGCCCGAATGGATTTCCACTGAGGTTGAGTGCATTGTGAGTTGACTGCTTAGGGTGTCGCTGGACGGATTCCAAAATGTTAATGGTTGGGTGAGGAACGGAGGCATCTTACCACCTGGAAGGTCGTCAGGGAATAGCTGTGGGGCCAGGCTCTTTAGGTCTATTCCTATTTTAGTCAGCCAGTCGAGATGATCTGAAATACCAATTTAATATAAATGTAGAATAAACGCATCCTGATTGAAATTCAAATTCAAAACATATTTATTTTTAATTAGAAGTACAAGTTTGGCTTTGCCAGCGCACGTCCCGCGACCAGTCGATCAACCGCGACGTGGTTCGGGGGCTAAAAACAATTTAAAAGTTAACTCCTTTTGTCGTGCAGGACGAATTAAATTCAATAATCGAGATTAAAAACATTTCCTTGCTAAGGAAATTAAAGACATTGGAAAACTGAAAAAAATTATACTATGGCAAGAAACACTTAGAAAATTTTGATGTTTCATGCGGAAAAAGAGGGCTAAGCAAAAAAACCCGACCCAGACAATGAACGCAAGGCATTGCGGATGTCAGAATATAATTTAAAAAGTTATAAGTAATTTGAAGTTTCTTATTAGATTCTGGAAGGTGTGATGAAGAATAATTTAGAAACAAATATAAATGACCAAAAACGAAAAGGGGGACAGAAAAGAATTAAATATTAAAAGTTTATAGAACAGGGAACTTGGATAGAAGAATGAAGGTTGGTTACAGAGGTTGCCGGAAAATGTGCAGCGCCTGGTATAGCAATTTGTGTTTCAGCCGAAAGGAGGCATTATACTCTTTAATTCGTATAATGCTACGAGTTAGTTGACTATCGCCCACGTTGAAAGCATATAATTTCTGGAATATTTCCTGGACGTAGCCCGTTATTAGGTTATGTCGTTACAGAAGAAATCTCTGCTAGAATTATAAATGAGGCGCATTTTGTGTTCTAACACTTTGAGCATCCTGATTGGAGGGTTATAATTCCGAACTGGTTTAAAATGTCGGTCTCAAATAATGCGAATACATAGACAATCTAAATTCAGTGCTTATAGTATTACCTTGAGGTCGATGTCTCTCTAGTCCGACATTAATAGGATCATTTCCGTTGAATCTGTACAGATGTAACTGAGACGGCATTGGCACACGCTCTAGCACATTTTCCCAAAGGGGTGACATCCATTGGCCAATAAGAGGATCATACACTTTACCATTAGGCATATGAACCAAAGAAGTAACCTAAAATAGATGAAACAATTTTTAAAACAAATAACACATTTATCAGACCTAACAAAAAATATATTTCTTTATATTAGAGATATTAATAATCTCGTTAATAGTTCGGAAATCCGAGAACGGCGAATAAATCACGTAACATCTCAGGACCTCTATTCTGTAATTATGGGGAGAGGAGCATTCATCGTGCGAAGCGAGAGCTCACATCACACGCATCTCACCCGACCGTCCTAGACTGTATTCTGTAAGTGCAGTGAATAGGTGGTGAACGTGAAGGGATTCAGCGAGAATAGCCGAATTTACAACCAATTAGGTTAGCGCAAAAGCATCAACTGTTCAGTGCTCAGTTGTTGTCATTGTCATGTCACACATGTCATTAATTAAATTAGGTAAAAGGTGACAATAAATTTTTATTGATCAAAGGATATACGCTCGTTATTGGTAATATATATTTTTTTAAATATGACTATAATAAACTAAAAGAGTAATTGCAATATTTGCTAAGAATTATGTTATTATTACCTCGTTGGCAATGAGCAAATCCGCAATGTCCATTCTGATTCACAGATTTGACAATAATAATTTTTGGCCGACGCAAACCGCCATAAAAGTACGGTTAGAATCGCCGTTTTCCCGGGGAACTGGCGGATTCCCTCACGATTTACCAGTAGAAGTAAGTTCACGCATTTTTCGTACGATGTGATCACGCCCGTTGTAATGAAGTATTTTTCGTTACGGAAATCTGCATAAGATTTACGTTTAACTGAATTCTGTATAATATTTTCTGTTCAACTAAAAACCATATTCTACCGCCTTAAGCGCACGATAGTATATTAGCAGGCAATATTTACTATTTGAACACCGGAATATATTTATAAACAGAATTATTGTTTATTATTTGAAGTAATTAATTCAATAATTAGTTATCTGTGGCCGATTAAATTCATTTCTTTTTCGTAGTTGGTTAGAACAATTATTTGAAACCGATTCCATGCATTACAAAAGTCAGAATACTTTATACTAACCAACGCACGTAATAATAATTTACCAGTCGTTTAATAAGCTAATACAGCCGTCCTCGCTGTCCTGTATTCAATACATTGGGCCATGCGCTATTCTAAAGCACGTGGGGTTCCTCGCGATACCCTGAGTGGGAATCTGGCTATAAAACTGACCGTAAAGACCTGTAAAATCAGAATTTGTTCAAATTCTCGAAGCTACCAGACGTTTACCATCTGCCCAGTGCGAACCAGGAAAGAGTAAGAAAACTTTGATATATATTTGGCTAGTGCATTTATTATTCCGTATTTATTCTGATTGAAAATTTTACACTGTTTGAATATTTCTGATAATTATTTCTATCTATTATTTCATATTTTCTGATTGAAATTTTTATACTTAACTGTTCGAATTGAGACTCCTGTTAGTTGGCTAGTACAATCATAGATTACTTTTATTAAATTTTATTTTGTCTTAAACTGATTGACCATTTTCTGATATTTAACTTAAATTAGATACTTATAATAACTTGTTTATTTTGTGGCTTCCTTCCGCTCCGACACCTGATCAAGAACTTTAAAAGTCGGCTGGTGCCTTCTCCCCAGGCACCTGATCAAGTACTTTAAAAGTCGGCTGGTGTCACTCCTTTACACCTGATCAAGTACTTTAATAGTTCGACTGGTGTACCCTTCTTAACCCAAGTTACCTTTAGTCACAACACTGTTCGTTAAGGGCTAGTAATTTTATTGAACCCGGGAGTAAAACTATCTAGATTAAATCCTCAATAACTGCCCATTACTTAATACTTAGCTTACTGTCGCATTTAACATCTAGAAATACTAGCCAAGTTTCAGGTCTGTCTCATATTATTTTTTGTCTTCACACTGTTTGAATATTATTGGTATTCTGAAATTTTTATACTTAGCTTGTAAATTTCACTGCTTATTTTCCGATACCAAGCACTAGCCAAATTTCCGGTCTGTTTTATAACCTGTTGTAATACTGTAAATAATTCTGTTTGCTTCGCATTTTCTGGTATCCGTACACTGACTGTCTACTTAATAACTGTTTTTTTTATAAACACGCTAAATTCACCGCTTATACGCTTTTGCCGCTAATATTGTTTTATTGCTTGCTACTCTCCCTCTACCGCTTAAACCTATGTATATACATTTGTGTTAATTTTGATTTTCTGTTTTATTTAGGACTGTTAACCATAGGACTACTGTAATATACTTAAATATTATCAAATTTCTCCGTTTTACTGTTGTGTTTGTGAAAGTCTAAGTTCCCTTATTGACCCACTGGAATTGACTGTGTCTTCGCTGAGTTGCTCAGTCTCGCTTATCGACTTTTGGGTAGTGTTGTTCAACCACTCAAAACTTGAACTGGCGCCTGAGTAACAAGTGAGAAAGCTCGAGTGTCAAAGTGACAACCCTAGTTCTCGCACTGTACGAGAAAAAAGAGCGTCATACGGTAGTTACAGAATAGACTTTTATACATTTTCAAGTGAACTCCGCCCACTTCTCACGGGAATGTGCTTTCACGCTTTTACAGAATAGAGGTCCAGATATGTTGCATAATGATGTGATTTTTACGTAATTACTACGTTATTGTTTATATATAAAAAAAGTTATCGACGTTTGTCTATTGGTTAATTGCAAAAAAAGTTAATTAAAAAAAAGGGTATCAATATTAGTGTTAATTAAAAGAATAGTGATCAGCTCGAGCATAAAGTATTAAATGTAGCAGCGACGTTATTTTCGTCTTTTTTGGGAGAGATATGAGGGCGACTCTATTATTGAAAGTCTTCGGCTGTGTAAATCACAAAATATTGTTGCAAGTATTAAATTTGTCAGTTTACCTGATCTAGTATTCCTCCACAGAAGTCGATGGGCAGATACAAATACGGGTTAGAATCATAGACTATGTGACCATATGGGGACCTCATGATTTCCCGAATACCTTCCCCATATTGATTGAATATCATAACTGGTGTACCACACTGGTCGCTAGCAACATAGTATTTATGCCTATACACTTGGGCGTAGATCAAGTGACCTCTATTGTCGTACACTAGTGACATCAGTTTTCCATCCCTTGGCGAGTATATCTGACTAACTTCCCTTGGATTTCTTTCGTTGTTGTAAAAGAATTGAGTAACGTTCCCAAAATTATCCTTGCGAGCGGAAAGCCTGCAAGAAAGCGTTCTGTATTGAAGGCGGATGTGAAGGAATGACAACTTACCTAGCCATATGGTCGTAGAAATATCTGACATCAAATCGTCCTCTCTTGGTAGCTCTTGTAAGCAATCCTTTGGCATTGTAGTGGAACTTCTCTTCTCTGGCGTTTTGAATTACCAACCCTCTGCTGTCATATTTGTACTGGCCTTCGCCAAACTTGATAATTCTATCCATGACGTTGTACTCCATTGGTATAGTATTACCCCTATGAAATAAAATAAGTGTCTTTTAAGGGAAGCATGCTTAATAATTTGGTATTTTTACCTGTATGTAAGAGAGAGCATGTTGCCGTTGTCGTCATATCTGAAACCCCAAGGTTCTTGAGCTTCGACGCCCAATAATTGACCGTCACAATCCCAAGTGTAATTTTTTACGTTTGTGTAAGTGTTCACTCCCACGTTTTTCGTATACGTTCGTGTTTGCGAAATCCTCCTAAAAACATACGACACAGTATAATATCGGAAAAATACAACAGTATTAGCTAAAGTAATACATGTAAAGAAAGAAACCAAGAGATTTTCGAATCTTTCCGCAGATTTTCATTTTTCTACCTGTTTCAGGAGCTGAAGAGACCATTTCAGGATCTAAAGTAAAATGTTATTTGGGAGGTGGACGAAATATATTGAAAATATCTCGAATAATAAGTATTTCAAGCCGAGTTAATAGTTTTGTTTTCTTAGTTTATACGGAAACTACCTCTGCCAAATTTGATCAAGATCTGAGATTGTGAGATAGACTTATTGATTCTTGAAAGAGTAGTATGTAAAAATGTACACTCATTCAAAGTCTTCTGCTCTTTCTTCTTGGATTTCTTTAGGCGTAAATGAACAATTGTCTCACGCGTAAGAAATATCCGTGCCGGATCGAGTACAATTTGAGCCAACTGGCAGTCGCGCTATTGCTCTTTGAAACTCCAACTAATATATGCTTCGTCAGTACCTCATTTCGGCGACGCTAATACCGCCTTGCGGTGGCATCACCCAGTGAGGACTGGTAAATTTCAAGAAAAATCGTGCTATAGCGCAATGAGAAGGGAAAGGATGGCATTTTAAGCGTATCGTAGTTTGCAATTGCGAAAGGAAAGCGTCACAATTCTAGGAAATTATTACCATTCATAAATTTCCTCAATTTTTCCGATTATAAACAATATAATTTCAATTTTAATCCGAACCAGAGAGTACTGGATTTATCAAATAAATATTGTGCCGTGGAAAAAGCGTTAGGTACACTAATACTACCAGAAGATAATCATCACCCTGCGATCGTGGTATATTTCGGTTTTACTAGGGAGGAAAAGAACAATAGACAAAGAATTGACAATATATTTTACGATCTTCGAAAGGCAGATCTTAAATATAGTTCAAATGTGCTTTTAGAGGGCGGAATATTAAACAATATTTTTAGTCTCAAACTCCTCTATAAAATCCTTATTTTATTATAAGGAACGTAACCAGACTGCAACCAACAGCTACTCTCCGGGCTAAGTGCCCCGCCGAGCGCTGAATTACAATTTACAAGTATGGCACGTTAAGTGTAATAATTGCATATTACCATCAAAACGCTAATGCTTCGATTGCAACAAACACCAGCCGAAAGACTGATCCTACTTAAAGGAGCTCTCTTGCCAGCCGTCACCCACCACTCGGCAGAAATTTTAACAAAAAAAGCAGATACCAAAAAAAGAAAAATTAAAGAATCAACAATAATTTTATTAAATGAAGATAAGTGCGTATCGAATTGTTCTGTAGATATTTGTACAACCTGGCTACCAATGTTAAATGAAGAACTTACAAAACTCAACATTATCTAAAAGAAAATATCATCAGTTCTATGTTCTGTGTAAGTAGTAAGTATCTATGAAAATAACATAAACAGAATCTTGAAGCTGTGTATTTGACATACACAGCAAAATAAGAGTTCTTCCAAAAAAAGCTTTGAAAACGGAAAGAGACTCCTTTCCGAAACGTCAGCAAAATACATTATTTCTGTGTTTGTTCCGATTTATATTATTTGCAAAACATAACCTCTGACTATTCCTTTGGCGTAAACGTCACGGGCGCAGAGGCTTTTTTCCAATAATTCTATTATTTTGTAGATTCGGTGATTTGTTTTTGAAGAGGATAATAATACATGTGGTAGAAAACTCAAATAATAGGAAATAATATCTAATGAAAGTTAAGAACTTCTATTTAACAATCTCTTTTTTTTATTGAAATCGATATCATAAATAGTATTGACGCAATTGCTGCAAACACAAAAGTAATAGTTTTTTTCTGTGGTCAAACTAAAATTATCAATGACATTTCCCCTGGAAAGTTGCTGCGGAGAACAATTAATTCATATCAATTCAACTGTACTAAAATTGCAAATATAGATTTTTTAACTCACCCATGCATGTCATAGCTAAATTCCATCCTGAACACCTCCATGCCGTGAATCGTCAACGCCACCTTGGTCTCCAAGAACCTCGAATTGATGCTACTGGAAAACAAGGCGGTGCCATCAAATACGTTCGATTCGTTAAGCTTGGGGTTAACAATTTTAAACGGTCCAATCGTTTCTAGCGCGCCAGTCTTGTAATTATACGCCAAATTAAATTGGGGCAGATTCTGCCCACCAATTCTGCCTTGCGCTGTAATAAGTCTATAATTATTGTCGTAGTCGTACGTAAATTTAGCATTGCTAAGTCCTGTTTTGGCACCGAAGTCAATGCGCTCTTCCATAAGTAGACCCCCAGTATACTGGTAGTCCCATCTGTATTCTAGATCTTGCTCCACGTGGTTCACTTGACTGGGCAATCCGGAGGTTTCAGAATACTGATATAAAGTTTTGCCGTCTCCATGAACTACTTCTTTTAACTTTCCGTTGCCGTAGTATCGATAAACGATTCTAGCACCTTCTCCTGGGAAGACCGTTTGCAAAAGTCTGCCGGAATTCGAAAAATGTTGAAGGTAGGATCTGGTGCTGCCCGGCGGTGTATAGGTGGCTCTAAGAAAACCAAGGGACGGTTGAAGGCTGAAGGAATGCTTAGTGCCGCTGGGAAGGGTAACGTGTCTGAGACCACCGCTATCATCGTATGTTAATATAAAAGTCTTCTGGCTAGCCAAAGTTATTTTCGCTAACATATTAGTTTCGTCGTAAGTATATATCTGAGTACCATCTAAAGGACTTGATACTTCCGCCAATAAACCATGCCGGTCGTAGCTATACTTTATCTCGGACACTCCCCATTTCCATCCATCTATTCTATTAAAGTTATCGTAAGTTATATTTAAAGTATCTGCCCCGTTGTAGGGCGTGTATAACAGAGGAAGGCCGGCCGGGTCATAAGTTATTGTCAGCAATGGAAGCTTGTCATGATCAAAGAACGTCTCTTTGCTCGTAAACTGATCAAATTCAATTCCTAAAATTTTAGTCTTGTTCACGTAGATCTCGCGGTAGAGGGTTTGCTGGGGGTTTCTCACATCCCCGACAAGACTAAATGAGGTCGACATGAAGTTTTCAATTCCATCTCCGAACGTCGTCTTTTGCTCTGACCAAACTGGAAGGAGTTCCGCTTCGACTGGTAGGGCGGCTTCGAGAAGCGGGTGGCGTGTAACTGCGCTTACCTTTAAGGTAGCATCGTATGCCGATTTCAAGGCGACCGTCGAGTTAGTGAGTGTAACTGCATCAGTGATTTCTTGATCTAGAAAAGATATAATGTTATTTACAACTGCAATAATATAATGGCATTTTTTAAATGAAAATAATTCGTCTTTCTTTATATTATTTCACTCTTGGCGGAGTCCAAGCTGGTCTACTACTCAACCAAGACAATTCGTACAATATTACACAATTATAGACAATTTTATATGGATACAGCGCGGAGAGAAAGAAAATATACATTTATTCTGTGATTAATAAAAAGAAGTATAAAATGACTGCATATATCCTAAGACCTAGAAGAAACTACTTCATTAAACAACTGCCGTGAAGACCTGCATTCTACTAACCCAGATCAAATTCTGGTAGTTACCTATGAGTATTTATTCAGCAAAAACTACTTAAGAATTTATGAGTTTTTAGGAGAAACTCAATTTCCAACTTATATCATATCCTATCAGTTGTTCATCAGTCAAGAGATTTAAGAGGGATTTATGAGTTTTGAATATAGAGTATTAATATTTTATTGAATTCTATAAGTTTGGATCAGACATGAAATTCTTGTTATTTTTCGTGTTTTTGTAGGATAATACAGTTCTAATTTTTATCATATTTTATAAGTTGTTCTCTTCCATTATTTATCTAGATACAACTTTTTACATTACTTTTAAACGAACGCAAAGACAGTGACTTTAATTCTTTTGGTATAAAATTGTAAGTGGCTTGGTAGGAGAAAGATAACAGGAGTAAGGTGCTCAAATGCTGGAATATGGTGAATTGATTCGTATATCTCAGGCTTCTGTTATGGATCGGGAGTGATTTACGTGATAAATAATTTTAACAAGAAATTACTAGAAGTTTGTGGATGCAACAGGTCATATGAAAATTTCTAAGATTTAACATTTTAAGCCATTTGATTTCATTGATAGACTGAGTTATATGATATCTATATTGTGGGCCACGAACGAGACGTAGACATGAATTTGCATGGAGGTATGAGCGCCTAAACATAGATTATAAACAATACCATGGCAATTAAAATTGATAATATCATTGTCATATAGACCGATTTTAATATTAGAATAAGGCAATGACGATTAGCATATACATTTTTAGTATATAATAAGATTTTCTGACAAGAGTGTACACATGGTATATGAACCTAAATTGGACGGACATCTATATTTAACCCTAAACATTTTATTTTATCTTGATAGTTCAGCTTTTGTCCTACCTATATGGATACATGGTTTATGACCCTCTCTCTGTCTATAAAGTTACCAAATACGTTTGCTGTTAATATTGAGACAGTAATTATTTGACAACTCTACTAATGATTGAATGAATTCTTGTTTAAAAAAAAAAATCGGCAGTTACTGGAAGCACTCGGTGGATCCTTAATCCTAAATTGTGTGACAAAACGGCACTAAACGTAATCCGATCTCATCCAAAACCTTTTTAGATCTTCTGAGGCACTAAAAAACCCTCAACTTAATGAATTTACTACTCGCCTGCGGCTCGTGCTGCAAATTTCATCTATGCGAGTTATTACCTACATTATCGCTCGTTGAATAATATACTATTAGGATATTAACAACTTTAACATCACTTGAACGACAAAGAAAGTCTAGTTATCCTAAATACTACAGATTTGTAAAGCAACAAACTGAAATTTGGTAAAGTGATAATCTATAATAAATTCACGAACGAAGGTACAGAAAGCATATGATATTGATATTGTTACATCTACCTTTAAAGTTTGTGACAATCCACTGGTGCAGTCACTAAAAGTTACAAATATGCCGAAAACTTATTAACATGACATGACATCAACGTTATCGGATGACAAACGATGACAATGACAATCGTCAAAATTTGCTCATTGCAATCCGATCGCTCGCGGCTGTCTTTGTTAAATGAAACATTGCATTTTAATAATTTTACTAGATTTTAGAGGAATATTTGTAGTTAAATTCTTCGATTTGTCTGTATATATATTTAAAAACGGCACTAAACGTAATCCGCTCTACTTCTAGAGCAGTGAAGAAACCCTCACACGTGAATTGACACGTGATGTGACGAGTTTCAGAAAGTAAAGGCTACGCGCATCGGTCACGTCACGCGAAATGCGATCTATGCATCATATTTGCTGTTTTTAATTTTTTTCACGGAAACCAAATTGAAAGGGTGGAAGTGTGATATATCGTTGAAATCAGAATTTTAACAGCTTTTCAATGGTTCCATTGCAAATTGAAAGTAATTATAAAATAATCAACTTGTTGCGTCAAAATGGCACTAAACGTAATCCGATCTCAACCAAAACCTTTTCAGTTCTTCCGGAGCACTAACGAAACGCACGTGCAAAGTTTCATTCAAATCCGTTCAGTAGTTTCGGCGCTATTGTGCTAACACACATACACACACAGACATTTTTCAAAAACCACTTTTTTGGGTTCCTAGGACCTCAAAACGTAAAGATTTGATGTTATCTCAATTTTCGTTTTTGAACCAATTTTAGTAACTTCTCACAATTTTATTGCGGTAAGGTTAAAAATTGCCGGGAGAAGTTCTCAACGAACTACAAGTTAAAAATATATATTCAATTGTGCTTTAAATTCACTCGGCATATAATGACAATAATATTTACCATATCTGAAGATAAACTTATATACTTACTGTTAAATATAAGAACATGTTTGTTAGCCTTTCCGTTGACGTTTAAAATGCTAGGCGGTTGACTAACCGAAATTTCCATGCCTTCAATGTCTGACATTTTGGAGGAGAGTTTTAATGTCTCTCCACTAGGTAATATGACACTTGTAGTTCTTCCCAACCAGTCATATTGATAAATGAAAGTTTCACCTCCCTAAAATATATCAGAAATTGTTACAAAGTTTTAAAATAACTAAGGAATCCTTAAAAATAAAGTAATAATAATGTGTTTATTTGCGATTAAACAATAATAACAATGAACATATTAAGTATAATATATAATAAGTTTAAATCACAAAATAGACTAGAAACAACATAGCTGATCTTAGTCCTAGCCTAACTTAACTAATACTAACTTAAACTAATCGTCCGTGATTGTACATATTCTATTTTTAGTAAAAGAGTGTCTATTTATAACAGGAAATTAAAATGAAGAACGAAAGTAGAAAAAGAAATGGAAATTTTAAGTATTCAAAAAATATTGTTTATTTTGAATGTCTGGTTGATAGCCGAGTGGGTTAAGGCGCCAGGTGGCAATCGCGATTAATCACACGTACATCGCACCACCGGGTTCGAATCCTGGCTCCGGCACTGTCGGAGGAAATGGTTGTATGTCCGTGTTTTTCAATTACACATTGAAAAACGCTGACGTACAACCAAGGGGGTTACACACTCCCTTCGCACAAGCCTTGGCTTCTGGAATTGGGGGTTGTCTAATTTATGTGTTTATAATGTGCCAGGTGTAAGTGTTTTAATTTGTGTGATACGTGGTCATATTCTCTTATGAGGTAAATTAATCGTAGCCATGCCTTTTGGACTTTTCTATGCGATTTTTATCAATACTGTCTATGTAAGGACCATACAGAACATCGCAATAATTAAGATGACTTAAGCGAGAGCGTTCGTTAGTTTAATTTTAAGTGAAATATTCAAAAGATATCGATGTGGATATAATAACTTCTGAACTTTCTGAAGACATTTCGAAATATGCGTTTTAAAACACAAATCTGTAACCAGAATTAGAATTATAAATTTTTTAAGAATTGACTTTTGGCCGTTGTTAAGCAATCTTGTACATTGTAGAATATAATGTAATAAACTTGTTCTTGTCGCTACGTTTTTGTTTATATCGACCCGGTATAATGTGTAAATTTCAACCCTCAAATAAAATGCTTAGACCATAGAAAATCTACGTGAAATAAGGATTCCAAATCCGCAAAAATCATCAAGAACCGTCAATCCAATGTCAAGTTATAGCATTTTAAAAATTTCGGTATCCAAATTTTATGTTGAGTAGTGTGTACAAGGCCTAAGGGCCTTAATCCAAAAACTGCCAAAACCGTCTAGAGATATTGATGTTACCTTAGTAACGAACCATATTGCAACGACCAAAAAAATTTTTTGCGGAAATTTCACTCATACAAACTTTTTGATTTTTTGCATGGCTTCATTGATCACCCCGTATATAATAAACTTATGATCCTACGATAAATATACGTCATGCAGCTTAATCCGAAAAAAACTAGCTCTTAAAATTTGCAAGCCGCGTTCAAAAATTTGCATTCCTGTTCAAAATATAGAACTTTAAATTTAGTTTAGTTTTTTAGTTTTTAGTTTTTTTAGTTTTACTTTAGTTTATATTACATCCTCAAAAGGAGTAAGTATTAGCAATTCCTGTAGCATTTTTTTGGCCAATGCGTTTAAGGTTTCGAAACTTTAAATAATGGGGTTCCAGATTCATGTGTTTCTTTTTTGTGGAACAGAAAATTAAAGAATGGTCCGAATAATATTTGCAACAAAATACATTTTCAATATAGCATTCACCGATTAACCACTTAAATGAAACTTTATTGACAATTTTTAAACGCAGTTATATTGGTCCTCAATTAAATTACATTTTTTCATATTGTGCATAAATAAGCTATCTTATGAAATAGAATATTAGTGTCTAATTTCTTCCTGTTCAGTAATTTATCACAAAAATAGTATTATTAAATGACATTATTTCTAACTGAGACAGTGAACTTTGAGTCAAATTATTCCAAAGTAATTAAGAAGTTACTTACACTAGATCGACTGCTCAGAAGTCCCGTGTTCATATCATAATCCAGCTCAATCTCCGACCGTCCTTTCTCGCTCAATTTCACTAAATATCCCACCCCGGAAATTTTCAATTCCGACTTGTGGTCCTGAGTGTTCTCAATGGAACTAACAGCATTGCTGTAATCTCTTAAGAACTGTATTTTATTGCCAGAACTATCTGTTACAGTGGAAAGTTTACCGAAGCTGGTGTTCTTAGAGTAAAGAAATGTGTATCTTGTTTTATCCGAGGCCAGATCCTTAGTTGCCACATGTTGGCCATAACGATTAAATACATAGATCTCCCCGGCTGGAGGATATGGGATCCTAAATTCGCCGTTTTCATCGTGCGTCGGTAAGTAGTGTTCCAAAGACAATATATGTAACGATCCTTGGTCAGCGACATGTAAAACACCACCAGGTGAAACTGAAAGAGCTGAAATTGCCTGGAAACGGGCGTTCGACGACAATAACGTTTCCGCATTGCTTGTAGTCTCTTCTGTCGACCCACAAAGGCAAGCTGGCGGAAGCTCGTGATTTCTTTCAATAGGACTCACAGTCGTTACGTTATATGCACACTCGCAATTCTTCTTGGACTTGTCCTGTAACTTCCCAGCGAAGTGCAACATTTTTCCAGATGGGTCAATTAGTCTTATGTAGTAAACGCTGTGCGTATCGGATTCGGCTATGTACAGATCACCGTTTGGCGCGAATGTTAATGCCAAGACCGTGCCTAAAACTTTTTCGGTGGTTATTCGCGTGTTGTTATCTTCCCGATGGCAATGGAGAGGTGTGCCCGCCACAACTTTGATTTTCAGGTCGGCTGTTAACTTCAGAACAAGGCGATCGTCGATGAAATGGAGCGAACCATCCAGAGGGCTGAGCGCCAAGCCAGTTGGCCACTGTAGCTGTGCCTGAAATTTTTAATAAAATCATGCAGATTTGAAAATTTATTTACCCTTTAAATTCAGTAAAAAACGGTATTGCTATCTCGCAAACTATAACAGCTACAAAGTTAGTTAAATGGGAAAAAAGTTTCTTTTTTTGAAAACCAATGAAGTGGATTATATATATTAAAAATACTCCAATTAGTTCCAGAGATATACAACAAAATCCGAAAGAGCTTGTTTGTTCTTTTTACTTAGCGCTGTTATTATAAACAATAATAAAAACTTTACTGAACTATATTGTTATAATTTAAATTTTCTATAACATACCATATTTAAATTTTCATTATGACGTTTCGTCTTTCAAGGGGCACTATCAACTATACTTTTTTGAAATACGAACCTGTTTTTTATATTTAAAATTTGTATATATAAAAAAATCATTCATTTTGATCGCCTTCGGCATTCTCAAGAATTTTTTTATGAAATAAAAGCTTATTTTATGAATAAATCAAGTGTAGTAAATAACATGGTTAATTCAGTTCTGTTGTTAACTTAAAATTATTTACCTTTTTCTTATAGGGTGTCCTGAAAACCAATTTACTAGTAAGGTAACCACCTCGGTCACCTTACATAAATCCTTTAGATTATTTTCTGTGAGATTTAAAAAAAACAAAGTATTGAATTGTTGAAGCTTTCAACCAAATTACACTAAGTATGATTGCTAGAGCTACTAAACATGTGTTTAAAATCCCAGATATCGTCGAAATCATAATATCCCCTCTTACTCAGCTGCTTATGAATATTAAGACAACATATTTGGTACCAACATAAAGAAAACAATAATCTGTACCTATGGATTTCTTTTCCTTCTTTTAAATTTTCTTAAAATTTATTACGTAAGTAATAACACTGAAATTCAAAAATTAAAACGAATTAGGTCTATGGAGAGTCTATGAGTTTTTTGACATATGTTTCTGCAAAAAATTAATTGCCCGAAAATTGAAATTTTCACAGCGGATTTCTTGAAGCGCTATACTTTGCATTCAATTAAGCAAAAGAGATGGAATCGTGGGACGAATATAGACGCTCTGAGAAAATCCTAAAGAGAGTCACGGAGGAAGTACTGTGAGGACATTGAATGAATTCCAGAATGAGCCAGACTACAAAATATTGTCTAAGGATCTTCAAAGTTCAATATGTACCCTCAAAACAGAAGGTGAAATATATACTACAACAAGAAAACCACAAGGGACCTCCTTAGGATACATTTCTCGAATTTAAAATTATCAACCTATCACCGGAGGAATGTCAAAACACAGATCTGGAACCCCCAACATATTAATCCAAAGAGAACTGATAGACAGCATAGACGGTGATAAACGTTGATAAAATAAAATGGGCCAAAATCTCATTCAAACCATATAAATCGTCCGGCGGCATTTATCCAATAATATTACAGAAAGGGACAGACCTTCTATTTCACAGGCTATGTATAATATTCAGGAGCAGCTTAGCATTTGGGTATATACCCACCTACTCAAAATCTGGAGACTAAATTAAAGCAAACTTCATACCTAAACCTGGGAAAATTGGGCAGGAAGGTGCAAAGTCTGTAAGACCAATAAGTCTGATGTCATTTGTACTAAAGAATAGATTAGTATATACGTTCGTAATGGGGGAGACCCTGGTGGCTCGGATTGGACGGGGATGTCCTGAGGGAGGTATTTTATCACCTCTCCTGTGGAACCTAGTCATGGACGAGCTACTAAGGGAACTGGACAGGGACGGATAAAAAATACTAGGCTACGCGGATGATCCAGTCATACTAGCTCAGGGCAAATTCAATAACACAATAAAGAAGCGTATTCAGCGGGCTTTAAATGTTGTAACACAATTGACAGATGAGGAGGAACTAAATATCAGTCCTTCCAAGTTGACTGTAATAGCATTCACTAATGCTCAAATGTGGACAAATACAACTGTCGGGGGAGGTAAAATATCTAGGAATAATACTAGATTCTAGACTTACCTGAAACCAATAGCTCCAAAGAATCAAAAAGAGAGCGGACCAACGCTCATATTGGCGAGACGCACTAATGGAAAAATGGAAATATACAGGTGTTAAAGTCAAGCCAGATATACTGGATGTACATCATGGTCGTCAGACCCATGATCGCATAATCGTCTTTGGTATTGTGGACAAAGATGCTACAGTACACCCCTGTTGCTAAACTAAGTAAGGTACAAAGACTTGCCTGTTTTGGGATAACAGGAGCCATGAAGACAACACCGACAGCAGCAATGGAGAACCTGCCAGAAGTGAAGGGGAGGAAGCTCTTCACTTCTAATGTTCGGCTTGCTATTAAAGCGTGTTTTTTTAGTTTTTTAAAACTTACTAAAAATCATTTAATTAACACGCTTTTATTACTAGTTAGAATATATATACATTTGCTATACATTTTATTGAATTTCTTGGTTGAAAGAAATATTCCAGTGCCAATCTCATAATACACAAGATATACAGGCTGTTCATTTTATCAGGACCCTCGAGAATATCTCACTTAATATCGGTCGTACAAAAAAAAATTATTTTTAAATTGTGCCGATTTATATAACCTACACAATGGTTTAAAGACATTTGAAATCCATAGCCTACTTTAAGAGTTATGGCGGAAAATATAGAAAATGCGGAAAACGTCTAGGCCAAATATCTGCGTTATTTGAATAGATAAGGCAAAAATTTTTTGCAAAACAGAGTGTTTCAACGAGGTTTTATCTAATTTTTTGAAAACCGCTGTATTTTGAGATTTACTCTTCAGGCTGTTAAAAAAATTATTTTGAATCGGGTGGGAAATGGTGCCATTAAATAGAGTATTTTCCTCCCTTTTCAACGATATATCACATGCCATATTTATTCATTGGTACTACGTTAGTAATTATAAAAACATTTTTTTTAAACCAATAATTTTTTTTTAACAAGCATTATAATTGCCGCGGAGAAATATGATTAAATAAAACGATAAAATAATTCAATAAGTTGTTCAAATCTTTGCTATAATAAAACATCAACACAATTAAGAAGAATAAAGTATATTCAAGTAACAAAAACAAATATTTATCTAATCCTCAAAATAATTCTTAAGATATATCAAGTGTTCAAAGTGTCCACCGCGATTCCTTATGCACAATCGAGCGCGGCAAGGCACTGCATTTAAAACATTACTCAGCATTTCGGGGGTAACTGTAATACATGAATGTTGTCCTCTACATTTTGCGGTGTCGTCGAAAACACCTTATCTTTAATATACCCCCATAGAAAAAAATCCATTGGGGTCATATCTGGAGAACGAGGGGGCCATCGAATAAATCCATTGGTACATATCCAATGTTGAGGCAAAATTTCGTCTAAATAATCTAGGCAAATCTGGAAATTGTGGGGAGGAGCATCTTGTTGAAAATATTGAAAGCTGTATCGATTCTCTAAAGGTAGGTCATCTAAGAATTCATTAAATTCATTTCTCAAAAAGTTTAGGTACCTTTGACCACTAAGGTGACCATCATAAAAATAAGGACCTATTAAATTGGTGCCTAAAATACCTATCCACAAATTTATTGAAAAACGATTTTGAATACTAGTGGGTCTATGCCAGTGTGTATTTTCAGGAGTCCATTTCTAATGAATATTGCGATAAAAAAATCCATTATTGGAAAAATTTGTCTCGTCGGACCAAAGTATTTTACTACATATTAATGGATCGGCACGCTTCTTTTCCAACAGCCACCTACAAAAAGTCGTCCTCCTTGGTTTGTCCCCCGCTTGTAAATTGTGAACTATTTTGGCTTTGTAACTCCGGCAACCATTTTTCTTTAAAATTTTTCTAGCACTTGTTTTATTTATATGACAAGCAATTTGAATTTCTCTTAATGATGTTTCCAAATTTTCTGTATTTTTATTTCTTACATAATTAATAACTCGGTTTACCTTATTTACATTATCAGTAACACTGTTCAACCTTGTCTTCTTCTTTAAAAATGAACCATTATTTTTGAGTTTCCTAGCTAATTTTCTGAACAGAGTTTTATTCGGCTGTGGTGCTTGTGGAAATCTGTTTCTATATTCTACTTGAGCTAATCCAGAGTTAAAATTGCATTGGCGATACGTAATGAACATATTATAACGATCAATGTGAGTGAAAATCATTTTTGAAAAATCTAATTTCTTAAACGAGCGTGTTTGAGTGAGAGTTAACTGAGACGATCTGTCAAAAAATTAAATTGTCAAGTTTATTCATAACCAACTATTTTAAAATAATTAAAATAATATTGAAATCATGAAATACAAACAAATGGATATTATACTTGAATCAATTTGTAAAGACATTTGAACTTTCTGAGCAAGGAGTGACGCTTTTGTGGAGGACCTCTATACATTGGCATAACTGCGAATACTCTTTCCATAATTGCTCCATGTTGCTTTCTTGATTATTATTTTGTTTTTGTTACCTGAATTTATTTTATTCTTCTTAATTGTGTTAATGTTTTATTATAGCAAAGATTTGAACAACTCATTGAATTATTTTATCGTTTTATTTAATCATACTTCTCCACGGCAAGTATAATGCTTGTTAAAAAACAATTTATTGGTTTTATAAAAATGTTTTTATAATTACTAACGTAGTACCAATGAATAAGTATGGCATGTGATAGATCGTTGAAAAGGGAGAAAGAACCTCTATTTAATGGCGCTATTTCCCGCCCGTTTCAAAATATTTTTTTTAACAGCCTGAAGAGTAAATCTCAAAATACAGCGGTTTTGAAAAAAGTTAGATAAAACCTCGTTAAAACACTCTTTTGCAAAAAATTTTCGCCTTAGAATTTTTCTCGTATATCTTCAAATAACGGAGATATTTGGCCTAGACCTTTTCCGCATTTTCTATATTTTCCGCCATAACTCTTAAAGTAGGCCATGGATTTCAAATGTCTTTAAACCATTTTGTAGGTTGTATAAATCGGCACAATTTTCGTAAAAATATTTTTTTTGGACGACCGATATTAAGTGAGATCTCGAGTGTCCTGATAAAATGGACAGCCTGTATATTATTAACAGCGGCGCCTCCGCCAAAATCAAGAGAAATATTTCATATGATTATTTTCAAGAATACGATTGTACCTAAGTTATCCAAAAACATGAAGAAATTACGTCAATTTCTCTAGAGAATTAATTCCTATGATTTCAAGAATTGGGTCCCAGGTGACTAATAAGATCAATGTAGGAAATTTATTTAACCTAAAATTGTTAAAGCTTCTTTCTCTATTTCCCTTTACTACAAGTTATACAATGTATTTCGTGATATTTCTACACTAGTATAGTTTATACACTAAAACATAATTATACAATACGATAATTTTTATAGGTGTATTTTCATGAGTTATATAAAAACCAGCCACGATATACGGGTACAATGACCATTAGTCTTGTAATCGATTTACAAAATTACCAGAGCTTTGAGACATAATTAACTGATTCCATTTCAGACCTCGGTTAAAACAAACTAGGTTTACATTTTGCTAAGTTTGATCGATTTTAAGCAATTACCTGACTCGCTGATATCGCTCCCCTACAAGGAATGGGGGTCCAATGATTGTGATGTCCATGATTACCAATCAAAGTGTGAATAATGCCCTTAGGGTCGACAGCCCTTATATTAGTGCCATCGGCAATATACATGGTTCCATCCACTGATATCGCGATGCCCTTGGGATGTGCCAAGCGGGCATATTTAGCCGGGCCCTCATCCCCGCATGCACTATCGTCACCGGGGATGCAACGCTCGCCATTACCGACGATCTGGAATGTGATTATGTTAATTAAGTAAAATTAACAAGCATTTAAGTTCACAATTTTTTGTAAATTGAACGTATTATGAGGACGATATTTAAATATTTTTGTAAACAAATTTACACATACTGGTTCACTGTTGATGCTCGGATCTTGGACGGGCTCCAAAGACAGTACTTTCAGTATTTGGTGCTTTTCTGGATCAGAAACGTACAGGTGTCCATCTGCTGGGGATACGGCAAGGTAATACTGATACGCAACTTGAGTCGCTCTAAAAATAAATAAAAGTAAATGCATGCTTCTATGTACCAGCTAAAAATATAAAGTAGATTTTATTTTCATTTTCATTGCTAATGCTAATAAAATATTTACATTTAAATGCTAGGAGTTAAAAATATATTTTTGTTCAATCATTTCATGCAACTTGAAGGTTATCAGATATGAATTTTAATGAGGGTATATTTAGTTTACTCCTGCTAAGTGGTTTGTGAGTTATTTTAACATATAGGTGAAGATTAACTTTAACGTTAGAAAGTTTATTTTTAAAAATACTTGTAATAAACCAATATTCAGCAGGTTTGAACTGAATGAATATACAATATTTACGCAACAAAGCAGTGTCATAGGTCTAAATGACATTTTTTAAAATTTCAAGCATAATTATTTGTTATCTGCTCTTGCTTCACCTAAAACCTATTTTTAATGCGTTATATGCGTCTGTGTGACTTTTTGCCACTTGTTTTGTAATAATTTTAAGGAAGTTATTTCCAACCTTTGCGCACTCACCGTATAGTTAATTATGGTATTTAGATTATCTGCTGTCCACCATTTGCATTTCTGTGATGAGACAACGCCGTTAGTTATAATCGTAGCTACGTCGGTAAAATCTGTCATTTAAAAAAATTACTTTATGACTGTCAAAGAACCTACTTAAACATATTCAATGTTATCATGCTTAAAGATAGCAAAAAACGTGTTTCGGTTTTTCTAAACTGTAACGAAATCCAAGGAAATATGTTGCATGAACCGCGTCCGACACGTAAAAATGCCGTCAGAAGATATTTAGTGGAAGTACAAGAAAGTTTCTCGAAATTATGGCAAAAAAATTATTTTTCGGCACTGCAACAAAAATTTCATTTTTGAAAACTATCATAAAAATCCGTTCCACGAGCGTAATTATTCCAGCTGCAATAAATGACCTCCCACGGAGCGCGATTTATGGAACTATAACAGATTACGTCGCACGGGGTGTAAATTTAGCAACTACCTCGAAAACCGATTTATACCTCCAAATAAAATTCTTTATTACGAACCGACGTTGTGTAGTACTGCTTCTCGTGCATGGTACGGACTATGAGGACGAGTTAAAAGTTTCGTATTAAAATTTCTGAAGGGATATTTTTCGCGGGTAACAAATTTTTCGATCGTTATTTTTCAAATTTAGCAATCATTTTTGGCGGTAAATTTATATGTTCTCCGTCGTAATTGCCTACATATGGTTCCTCAGTGATTCGTAATCCATGTCGCTCTATTGCTATGTACATAGTGCATGGGACCACCTTGCCTGAACGTATGGACGTAAAATAATATTCTCATTTGTTGCGATTCAAGCATTTTCATACTCTTTAACCGAGCACCCGAAATTATTTATGATTTTTAACAAATACACATAAAGACAGGCAAGCTAGGAGCCCACAAAGTCGTAAACATTAAACGTTCAGTTGAATCCTTTTGGTGTCAGTCGATTGCATAAAGTAAATCATTGGATAGTAGTTGGAGACTACATTGTCCGAGTCGTCCTAATCCTCACCATGTGTGGTATGGACCGACACTCTTGTTAAACTTATACTTTTGTTAACTTATACTTATATAGGGTGTCTCACCGGGAACTGAATCGATCGATATAAAGAAAAGTACGCATCAGAAAATTTTGAAAATTTAGATAATTACTAATGTCGGTGTGGCCAGTCCAACTAAAATAATTACAAGCAGCTGGTACTTCCGCTTATACCGGAAATCGATACCAATTTGCTTATTTCAAATAAAACACCCTATATATTTTAGGGTTTTCGAAAAGAGCATAACATTCTGAGTCGAAAATATGTAGCATATCCTATACCTACACCTAGCCGTTTCAGAGATATTTGACATTTTATAGAAAATTTGACAGGTGCAACGGTTTGCAAGAACCGTTATAACTCTCTTCGTGTAAAAGATCCTCATTTGTTTCTTGTCACATAAAAAGAACACAAGGAGAACTACGTTCTACAACTGAAATAAATTCAATAATATCATACCAAGTGTTCCGTTTTTCGCGTTACATTTTGTCAGTCGTGCTGATAAAAAATGTTTCTATATTCGGCGATGATACACAGTATTTTTCTTAAACATAATATTTTTAGTCGCAAACTCCTCTATAAATCCTTATTTTACTATAAGGAACCTAACCAGACTGCAACCAACAGCTACTCTCCGGGCTATGTGCCCCGCCGAGCGCTGAATTACAAGTTACAAACCTGGAGCGTTAAGTGTAATAATTGCATATTACCATCAAAACGCTAATGCTTCGATTGCAACAAACACCAGCCGAAAGACTGATCCTACTTAAAGGAGCTCCCTTGCCAGTCGTCACACACCACTTGCAGACTGCAGTTTCGAGCTGTTGGCTCTCGTCAGTGCAAGGTAGGTATGCGACGACCGACATGAGAATCCTTTGACTATAGTACATCCCGGTATTTTTACAATAGCGACATGTAAAACAGCCAGCAGGCGCCATCCAGCGGTCCAGTGTCTGTTGCAATCGAAAAATAAATAGCCTGACTTGGCTTAGCATAGATCAAATGTGCTTTTAGAGGGCGGAATATTAAACATAATATTTTTAGTCGCAAACTCCTCTATAAATCTTTATTTTACTATAAGGAACCTAACCAGACTGCAACCAACAGCTACTATGTGCCCCGCCGAGCGCTGAATTACAAGTTACAAACCTGGAGCGTTAAGTGTAATAATTGCATATTACCATCAAAACGCTAATGCTTCGATTGCAACAAACACCAGCCGATAGACTGATCCTACTTAAAGGAGCTCCCTTGCCAGTCGTCACACACCACCGCTGGATGGCGCCTGCTGGCTGTTTTACATGTCGCTATTGTAAAAATACCGGGATGTACTATAGTCAAAGGATTCTCATGTCGGTCGTCGCATACCTACCTTGCACTGACGAGAGCCAACAGCTCGAAACTGCAGTCTGCAAGTGGTGTGTGACGACTGGCAAGGGAGCTCCTTTAAGTAGGATCAGTCTTTCGGCTGGTGTTTGATGCAATCGAAGCATTAGCGTTTTGATGGTAATATGCAATTATTACACTTAACGCGCCAGGTTTGTAACTTGTAATTCAGCGCTCGGCGGGGCACATAGCCCGGAGAGTAGCTGTTGGTTGCAGTCTGGTTAGGTTCCTTATAGTAAAATAAGGATTTATAGAGGAGTTTGCGGCTAAAAATATTATGTTTAATATTCCGCCCTCTAAAAGCACATTTGATCTATGCTAAGCCAAGTCAGGCTATTTATTTTTCGATTGCAACAGACACTGGACCGCTGGATGGCGCCTGCTGGCTGTTTTACATGTCGCTATTGTAAAAATACCGGGATGTACTATAGTCAAAGGATTCTCATGTCGGTCGTCGCATACCTACCTTGCACTGACGAGAGCCAACAGCTCGAAACTGCAGTCTGCAAGTGGTGTGTGACGACTGACAAGGGAGCTCCTTTAAGTAGGATCAGTCTTTCGGCTGGTGTTTGTTGCAATCGAAGCATTAGCGTTTTGATGGTAATATGCAATTATTACACTTAACGCTCCAGGTTTGTAACTTGTAATTCAGCGCTCGGCGGGGCACATAGCCTGGAGAGTAGCTGTTGGTTGCAGTCTGGTTAGGTTCCTTATAGTAAAATAAGGATTTATAGAGGAGTTTGCGACTAAAAATATTATGTTTAATATTCCGCCCTCTAAAAGCACATTTGAAGTATTATTCTTATTATCTTTGCCGTCAACTTTCATCCCTTTAACTTTTTTCGTATCTCCTCAAATAAGGAAGCTACAACCATTTGTAGTTTTCCTATTTTTCAGATTTTTTAGTATATCTCACAAAGTAGGCCATGGATTTCAAATTTCTTTTTACCGAAATATAGCTCACAGAAATGGGATAACTTTTTACCTAAAAATCCTATTATGTTCATTGTCTTACTGAGTCCATACTCTGTTTAATTACAAAAATTTAGAAATCAAGATTGTTGGCTTTAAGCAATGTCCGGTTAATACCATTTGGCGAAAGCAGTTAAGCAAAAATCGAAAGTAAGTGTAAATTTTTTAATTTTACGTCTGAATAAGTCACATCGAACCCTTCAGGTGAACGTTCTATTAGCCAATATAGGAAACGTAACAAAACGTCCCTCAAAAATGAAAGCATGGATCGTTCACATGACCACAAGCAGTACTTCAAAACTATCTTTTAACATGGTTTAATGTTTTCTAAAAATACTTAAACTTCTGCAAAATATCATTAAAATTTATTATGAAATAATGAATTGTTTGTTATGATTATTACTATTTCATTTCAATTCCTTTGTCTCAATCATGTGCAGATGATGACAAATTGATAGGCAATAGAATATTTACCTAACCGTGAGAGTTAAACAAAACTGGGTATTTACAATTTCATAAGGGTTAAGTGGAAGAATATCGTATAGACAAACTTCGCCCTCAAAATAAAGACGTTTATTATTATAATCATATGCAAAATTTTCTATGTTCTGTTAGAAAATATTCAAAATATAGGCAAGTCATAAAAACTATAGACATTCTGTTATAATATATTTTTTATATTTTCTCAACCTACTCAAATTAAATTTCTGACAAATTTCACTGTATTATGAAACCATTTAATGTTTTACCTTCTGTGTAATTTCCTTCAATTACTACCAATATTCAAATTTGATGTAAATTTTTTCGCACTCAGGTATGATGCTAAGTATTATTACAAATGTTCTATTATTTTTTATGTTCAAATGAAATTTAACTTTCAACAGTGCAATGTGGTTTACCAACACCACAACAAGAACTGTCGAGATTCAAACCTCGTTCGAAGTAATTCTATGTCATGTAGTTGCCACTTTAGCAGAGTTTAAGGCTTTATTATACCCCCAATAAAACTGTCTACACCCTGACACCGTTCCTACATTTCAATATATCTTACCTTAATTGAAGCACAGTATAGACATTCCCCTCGGGGGTGATTCTCCTAACCAAATTGAAATCGCCTACATAAATGCTACCATCTGGCCCGGTGGCCAACGACCCTGGCGTTAACAACTTTGCATCTTTGGCCGGCCCGCCGCACTGCCCGAGGCAATTTAAAGACCTCTGAAGCCCCGTTCCCATGATAACGCGGACCATGCGTGGATACTGCTTGAAATGCAAAGTTGAACCATCACCTTTCTGTAAAATACCCTCATGAAAGTTGTAGTGGTGGTGTATGTCTAGTCCCCAGCCGCCTATGTCGGAGATATCAACATCGAATCCTTTAATATCGGCGGTTTGCGTCTCCCACACCGGCTCCAAGCAGCTGCTATGCTGATAACCGATGGAAACCTTAGCTTGGACGACCCCGTACACTTTCTGTTTGTAAACATTTCGTTTGTTCCATGCGAAAGTGTGGATCAGATTAGGGTCGGCCTCGTACGTTTTCACGTATAATGAACCTTCTATCTCAACCCTGACGTACACGTGAGTTAATGTGTTTGGGATTACGGCCCCCGTTAACCTCATAAATATCGTGCTTAAATAGCCGGTGGCTTGAGAACTTTGGTATAAAATATGCAAGTCGGATCCAGGTATGGGTATGGACTCTTGTATAATTTGTGTTTCTGCGAACACTACACTCTTTCCCTGCATACCCCCTACTGCTTCCGGCATCCAAGTGCCCGTTATAACCGGACTTAATATTTCCGGGTTGTGATCTTCGCAGGTGTTTGGCAAGGCCCCATTAGCACCAAAAAATGACCTCGAGACTCCGGGGAAGTTTATGGCAGGGTTTCTTGTCGAAGAGCTGCAATAATTTAATTAATTACTGCTATCTGTAGATCTTGTAATTAAATTATTAGATGATACTGCGCATACAAGAAGTTCCGAGGTATATGAATATGAAAACACAAGGGCAATTGATTGTACACTATGTTCACGGATTAGTTTGGAATAGTAAACAAGTCGCAGCGATACTTATAGTCCACGCAAATTAGACATTTTAGAATAAATAATTTATAAAGAAATAATATTTTAGATGTCTACTCTCGATATGGTTAGAAATAGATCTGAAAAGTTCCCACCCCATTCAGGAACGGAAAGTCCCTTTTTTGCAAAAAACCACTCCTAATGGGGACTTAACGTTGGTTTTGCACTTTTATCTCGTAAACCGTTCGTTGGAAGAGAAAACAGTATAGGAAATAAAAAATCTGTCATTAAATTCTGCATAAAAAATGTTCTATTGACCTTGTAGTTTATCCCCACCTATTTTGCAGTAACAACGTTCAAACTGAGGGGTAGTTTGGAGCGCACAGGTAAAAATCGATCTTACACGAAGCTTCACAGCGAATATCTCAAAACCGGTTATACTTTAAACGAGGATAATTGAAACTGGTCAGTGTTAAAGCACAGGACCGTGCGCACTGAACTTTGTCCTATATATTTAGCAATGGTATCGAGATTCGAGTGGTAGTTGAAACTGTGCAGCCGAGTCCGAGACTGGCAATGTAATCAGTCTGAATGAACCATCTACGACTTCAGTGGTTTAAAGATAATGAAACGGACAGGCCTACTAGCATAAGAAAACTCGTAAATCGTTTAACCGTAGTCAACGCTGAAGTACTGTCAATGTGCCAGTGCAGTGCGTAAATACCTGTTATAATATCAAGCGTAGGAGTTTAGTTAGTTATTGTTCATATTTATAAATATTTACTACTATATAAAAGTTAAATATTTTAATTTTTTACTAATTTATCATGGCTTTCTAGAGACCATTTGAAACAGAGGATAATATAATAACACCCGAAAATCTTATCATTTTCTTATGACAAGCATTTCTATTTACCTCCGCCTATGTACAATAAAGAGATACCGACTGTTTTTGCCGGCTTTTAGTTTTTATACGGTGCCAATTAAGTTCGTTTATGCTTTACTTTAATGAGAAAAATGCCCAGGAATGAATTTATAGAGCAGAATTTTCTCTATAAGATGATTGTCTGGTGGGTTTTGAAGCAAGTTATTTCCCTTTTTTTTCCACAAAGATACGTTTTTTAATTTGAGCTTATTTCCAACCCACCCATGAGGTTGAGCTCTTGGTGCATTTTTTCTTAGGTGGTTTCCTCTGTAAGTCTATTCCACTAAAATTATATCCAATTTTACCATAACCTCTTTATCGACGCAGTGTTCTTCAAATTTGGAATTTAAACATCCTTGCCAATGGCAATTAGAGCATATTGTTGAGCAGCGCAATACAACTTTAACACAGCTGCATCGTTTTCCGCAACCCTTCTTGCAGCTGAAGGATACTCGGTAACGGTGGTAACTCGGTGGTATAAATGGGCGCTAAGATACTACCCACTTTCTTCCAACCCCATTCCGTTGGTTCCAAGTTTTCTCTTCGCCAAAATTGAATTTGATATACAGTGCGTCCACGGATGGACTTAACTATACTTATAAATGAAAAAAATTTATTTGGCTTTGCGATTACCGCTTTTAAGCTCCTTAATCCCAATGCCTCAAAAAGTTTGATTTTAAAATTTTTTATTTTGAAAATCCATTTTTTCTAATTTTTGCGCGCCCTGTACAAAAAAAATCAAATTTTCTCACCGTGAATAGTACTTATTTGAATTTGTAAACTCCACTGGAGGGTTAATATGATTAGTGTATAATTTTTGTAAATTGCTGGTTTGAAAGAAAAAAAAGAAAAAAAAAGAATTAAAAAAGGGTGATAGAGAAAAAGGAAAAATAGTTTAAAAAAAAGATAGAAAATGGAAAAATAGTTTAAAAAAGAATAAAATTAAAAATATATATATAGATATAAAGAAAAAAAAAAGAGAAATTTGAAGAATAAGTTTGCTAAATTTATACTTGTTAATGAATTTGTTTGGTTTGTTTTTTTTGTTCGTTTTTATGTTATAGATATTAATGTTCTAACCGGGAATACTATAGGTGCGCAATAGAGCTATTAGTCGGTTATAAGGGAGGGACATTGACTAATGGTAAATCTAAGGCCATTAAAAAAAACAAGCAAAAGAAATGATGAAGAATACGTTTTTTTTTTAGAAAATTGAAAATAACCATTTTTATAGGTATAGTTAAGTACATCCGTTGACACACTGTATATAGCCGCAATATTTTCAAGCTGTTTATATTTATTGTCCTGTCGAGTGTCTAGCTTTGATTAAATTTACCAAGCCTCTTTCAACAGACACATCAGATCCACCTTTTTGAAGCGTCTTTTCGCAAATGAAACAATCACCTATTATCCTCATATCTTCAGAGACACTTTTACGTAACTAAGTAAGTAAGTCTATGTAGTAATAACGTATCTGCATATATTTTTATATTTCTTTCGGTCTATCTTCACCGCATTTCCTAAACGTTTTCTATCGTACCATTACACGCACGTTTATTCTACAATTGAAAGTTCGAGCGACAAAGCACTCTCAGGCTATTCTAAGCTGTGCCTCTTCCTTCTTCTACATATTACAATGCTTCAAACATCTGTTTCTAAGGTCGACTAGAAAGAATGGTTTACATAAATTATTGATGTACATATTTTACATATAATTAGAAAACGCATCTTTATGGAAAAAGGCGAAAACTAATAAAAATCATTTGCGTCAAAACCCGCATGTTGCAAAGAAAATTCCGATCTATAAATTCATTCTTGGGCATTTTTCTCGATAAAGTACCAGTACCAATTTCGACCCTTCAACTAGTGTCCTGCAGCTTCAAAAATGGTTGCGATGCAACTATGCTAAGATTGGATTGCGTTGCTTAACAATGAACATTAATTGCTATGGACGAGGATGTTTAAATTCCAAATTTAAAGAACAGTTCATCGATAAAGAACCCTCTAATGAGTAAAATTGGACAGAATAGGCCTACAGGGGAAATCACTTTTAAAACAAACCCACCGAGAGCTCTACTTCAAGGGTGGTGTGGAAACGAGGTCAAATTAAAAAACGCGTCTTTGGAAAAAGGAAAAAACAAATTCTATTTCTTTATCAGTATTTTCCAAAATTATCGAAGAACTTGTGTATAAGCATCTTTTAATGTTTTTGGTACGATTTAACATACTTTACAAATTTCAACATGGTTTTATACAGGGACGATCAACTGAAGGGGCAATATATGAAAGTATTAATTATATTGTAGGATGTCTGGATAGAGGTGAATCTGCCGCAGGTACTTACTTTGATTTATCGAAAGCGTTTGATACACTTAACCACGAACTGCTACTTTACAAATTGGAATGCTACGGAATTACAGGCATAGCTTTAAACTTTTTTAGGTCTGAGAGTTTGTATCAGTACGAAAGCAGGTAATAACATAACTACCATCTATTCTAATCCAAGACAGGTAACTACAGGGGTACCCGAAGGTTCGGTATTGGGACCTTTATTGTATGTCAACGAATTGCCAGAGAACTTGGCATTACATTTCTATATATCAGTATGCTGACGATACCTCTTGTGTAATATCTACCAGAAATACTAATGCTACATCATACAAACGTACACCTGTGGTAAATAAATTGGATAAATGGTGTCGTGACAAGTCACTTATCCTAAATGAAGCTAAAATTGTAATTTATCAATTTAGTAATAAAATCCCAGATTCAAGCATCTACTTGAAGTTTACAGAAAAATCTATTCCTATTGCAAATAACACGAAATTCCTGGGGGTTGTGGTTAGAGTACGCATCTCAAATATTATTTATTTATAAATTATTTCTTCTATTCACGGTTTTTTAATCTAATTTGGGTGTACTATTATACCGTAGCCGTTATTAAAACTTACAACTGTAGTCACAGTTGTAGTATCTAGTGACTGGTGGTTATAGAAATAGAATGTCGCTGTTTGTTTCCCAGTTAGTGTTTTTTGTGAACAAACGTTTAATTTGCAATTTAAAAAATTCGCATTTCTGATTATTCTTTAATTGATCTTGCATTTTCTTATTCATATTTCATGGAAAGGAACCTCTTTTTATAACTTATACAGAGACCATACAAAGTTAAATTTACCTATGTTGGACATGAGGAATTTCAAGTTCTTCCATGAGCTGCATATGTACGGGAGGTAGAACTATGATCTGATTCCACGGTACGAAAACAGTTATTGTCATTGGTTTAAACGGAGACCTTTGGAATTGTAAGGTCACTGAGCCACCTCCATTCACTAAAACGTCGAACCTGTCAAAAAAATATTCGTTATATTAAATGATAGTTTTCCAAAGTAATAGATGATGAATTGTCCTGTGAAGATAAAAGAAAATCATATTAAATATATTTTGCTTTATTGTAGTCAAAAGATCATTTGTGCATGAAAAAGAGCAAACTAATACAGAATGTCGTTAACCATGTTTCTATTTCTGAGAAGTAAACCTATCACATTTGAAATAAAAAAGGTTTAATCTCCGCGAATTTGTTACTGATTTTTAATGTCAGATAAAAAGATATATGATTTAAATTTGTATGTAAATGCAGTAAAAATGATAAAGATCTATCAGGTAATAAGGGAAAACCAGTAAAGGGAAAATATTCGAAATCTTAATCAAGAGAAACGAAATAGTTTTATCTATAAAATGCAGAGTAAACATTTTTATGGGCCTTTCTAATCCTACACAACAGACCAGCTGGTATTGCATTTAAAGAATTTGTGGTCTGGGTTAAATAGATATAAAAGGATAAAGATTTCATGACAATGTTTTAATTTTTTTTTTATTTCGGGGCTTAAAATAATTTTATTTTTGGTCTCTATCGTGAACAGAGTTTTTTTACTGTTTGTAGCTTGTGTGAAATGTTCCATGAAAACATCGTATAATCCTCAATATTTAATTAAAATTATAAGACAGCCGACGTTCTTCCATAGTAGATTTTACCATGTGAAATACTAATAGTGATAAGTCTGATACAATTGTGAATATACTTCATTACTTGCCTTACAATTTTAAGTCTTCTTATTCTATAACTCGATTATTATGTTGAATAATGTAAATAGTATAATAAATAAGCAATATTGGATTGGTAGGCAAAATCTATAACTGAAATTTGACTCTCTTCTAGGATGTCAACTAAATTACAGGCATATTAATTTATCCGGTCAAAGTAGAGATAAAGATAGTGGCAAGTGTAATAATTCGCATAGAGCTGAATATTGGTACAGGTCTTAGGTACACTGTTAAAATAAAATATCAAAAATCCCCAATAAAAAATAAGTAGTAGTAAAAATATCGGCTTATTGCATTTTTCTCGTAAACGGTTTTATGATAAAGAAGGGTCAGACAAAAGTTGTACATCATGTAGGTAATTATCTACAAACATTTTTCTTATACTTTTTCCTATTACTTATCACACCTACGCCGCCTATACACATCATCGGACGTTCAATATAAGTAAAAATATTACTTTGTGTAACTTATATATACAAATTATCCGATTCTGAGAATATACACTCATGAAGTTGAGATTGTTTCGATGTCTAAAATGACAGGACAAACATTCAATAATATTAAATTAAAATGCGCTGATAAAGTACTTCCTCATTTAATCATGAGTAGCACCTTAAAAGTTCGTGATGAGAAGGTATCTATAAACCCTGTATTATTATTTCAATCCATGAGTATTCCTAAGACATTTGAGGATGAAAGTGAAAAATTCTTCGAATATGAATTAGCCCCGTACCTATCATCACACTTCGATGCAAATGGACTGGGTAAAACACAGAAGTCAGCCATTTATGGTTGCTTTCAATCAGTGACCATTGAAATTAACAACACAAATGCTACTTAGATCATCGATAGAGGATATCTATTACACCGCGTTGTGTGAGATCGAGAAGAAACATTCAACGTTATTTTTGGTAAATACGTTCAGTATGTACATAGACATTTTAGTCATAGAGTGACTATAGTATTTGATGGCTATACTGATTATAAGAAAATCATTAAAGCTGCAGAACAACGTCGTCGAACTACAAAAATATCTTCATCTTCTGATGTCGTTTTTGATCAATTTATGACAGTTCCAACAAACCAACAACAATTTCTTGCAAATACTCACAACAAGTCTCGATTCATTACAATGTTATGTGAAAAATTTGCGAACATTTTTGTGAAACAAGCTGACAATGACGATGTCCTCATCATTGAAACAGCAATAAGCAATTTAATACAACAAATATCATTGTTGGTGAAGATGTTGATCTGTTAATACTATTGACTGCACGAACTCCAATTGATAAGATTATTTACTTTTTGAAACCTGGGAAGGCTCAACAACAAACAAAAATATTTTCATCGAAAATTTATCTGCTTGTCCAAAATGTCAAAATCATATCTTATTTTTACATGCAATAACTAACTGCGATACTGCATCAGCAATTTTCAAAAGGGGTAAAACAACAGTATTTGAAATGTTTGAAAAATATGATTTAATTGAATGCGCAAAAATATTTAAAAAGACTGACTCTTCTCCACAAGTCATCATCACAAACGGGATTCGCTTTCTTCTTGCTATATATGGAGCTCCAAAAAAAAGATTGTATAGACAAGTATAGATGTTATATTAGAAATATACTATGATATATAATATTATCGAGACAGGCTTAACCTTCTCAAACATATCGTATTACATACTGCGTAACAGCTCTTCTCAATAACCGCTCACGCTGCATGAGCATTGTATTTCAATTCTAAGTAATCCTGATTGTGCTGAATCAGCAACACTGTTTCCTTTGTTCTCAAAACATTATAAATATTACCAACAACCTTTTTGTAATCAGTCTTATACTCACTTCAGATTAAACTACTTCAAAATTATTATTGTATCTTATTAAAACGAGTCAACGTTGACTCAAGTGTAATAAATAAATGTTTTTAAAAAGTTAAATCTACAATCCACTATCTAACATTGGCGCAGTCGTGGCGGATCTGAAAAACACACAGTTCGGGAGCCTAACCAGTAGCAAACATATCCGAGGGAACAAGGAGTCCATCTGAAAAAGGTGCCTAACCGGACGAAAAGAGCTTCTGGAACAAGGAGAACTTCTTAGCTGTAGTGGTGGATCCCAATCCTTTGTTCAGAAGAACCTACATTATTCTCAAACGCACAGAAGCGAAACAATAATAATTATCAAGAAATACAAGCAAAGCAACATTTCAAATCAACACGATTCAACAATTAGCAAGTAAGAATTTCATCCCGTCCCATCGTTGGTGTCTTCGGCATCAAAGGCAACCCTGTGGAAGGAACACCCAGTGACGCCCCTGGCAGAGAGAGACCTTTGGTGAAGCTAAGCTCACGAAGTCGCATTCAACTGGACCACGAGGAATGAAAAATTTAGGGTAAGTCATTTTTGAATCGTCTCGCAATTATTGATTTTCAACGACATAATTTTACATTTTATTTTATCAAAATACATTGCATTGCTACATACAGTTCTAATATCTAAAATAGTAATTTTATTTAAACTTGAAACAAAATATCTTGATTATAATTTGTGTGACCTATATAAATAACCGTAATCATACACTGTTCCTATCGTAACATTATTTTTATGGTAATATCATATACTCCTCAAGTGCGAATTTATCTAATTAACTACAATCACATACCATTTTTATCTTAACATTATTTTTATCATAATATCATATATCATATAAAGGTTAAGTTTACGCCTTACTTGACTGTGAAATAAAATAAAACCCACATGTTCTATACTGTTTAAATGCACATTAGTATATAAAATTTCAGTGACATTATTCCCAACTAAAAACACTTTTTAAATTAATCCAATTATCCTTGTAATTAAATTTTGAAATATTATAAAATAAACAGCACATTGTTTTACATATAATAAAAAATTGCCAATTATCAGTAGCGTACTAGCTCAAATTGAAAAGGTGTTTTAAGTTATTCGATTATCTAAATAATATAAATAAAATGGCTACAAACGTAAGCAATTCCAATGCAAACAATTCAATCACGGCGAACGAAACAATAAATATTGAACCTTATAGGTTAAGCGAAATATTTTCCATAGTGCCCGAGTTTGACGGCAACCCCATATTCTTGCAAACATTTATTTCAGCTTGCATAACCGCTCAGGGTATCGCTGTTGATGATCAGCGCGTCTTATTAACGCTTCACATAAAAAATAAATTACGCGGAAAAGCCGCAGAATTAATAAATTCCCGAAACCCTACTACATGGGCAGAAATCAAAAGCTTACTTGAAGCTCATTTTGGTGATTCTCGTGACCTGACAGCACTAATTCAGGATCTACAGAGGATTCGCCAATCATCTAACGAAACTGCATTGGTATTTGTATCTAGGTTGCAGACACACAACGCGAAAATGCACGCCGCTATACAAAAACAAACTCTAACCCTTGAAGAAAAAACGGCTCAATCAAATTTGATTGAAAACATGACATTGACCACTCTATTGACCGGGTTAGAACCCAAATTAGGCCAAATCATTAGGGCTGGTAATCCTAGCAACATGCTAGACGCCATAAACAGGATCAAACGTGAATTGCAATTATCCTATTTTGAATCACAAAAATTTTCTAATAGAGTTCCAAATAAAAATCCCATTCAAAACCCACAAAGACGTCCAAACTCCCCACAATTTTGCACCTTCTGCAAAAGAAACGGACACCATGTTAACGAATGCCGCACAAGGCAAAACTATCAATCCCCATCTCCCAATTTCACACCAAATGCTTATTCTAATCAAGCACAGCTTCCAAGGCAACATTTCACATCTAATCATAGACCGCAAAATTTCCAAAATTTCTCTAACCAGCAGCAAAATTATTCTCAACAGAACAGGCCCTCAGCTATCAGGCCAAATCCAAACTTCAACCAACAAAGACCTTCTGCCATTCAGCCAAACCCAAATTTCAACAGGTTCAATCAACAAAAAACGCATCATTTGAACCAAGAATTTTACGATAGCTCAAATCAATATGAAGACTATTCCGCAAGTTATTCTCCCAATTACCAATACCAAAATAATTTCGAAATTAATGAAAACAATTATGATTACGATTTTGGAACCCAACAATGTGAGAATTATACTGCTAATTCTCAACCCCAACAGTACGAGAATTATACTGCTAATTCTCAACCTCAACAGCACGAGGATTATACTGCTAATCCTCCGGATTTTTGCATAGGCCCGGAGTATTCCACGAGTACTCCAACACAACAAACGGACGAGCTAGACCAAATTTCTCATCAAGTCCAAGCCATAAACCTCCAAGACAGTTTCGACCCAAACCTGAACTTCCCGGAAAACCAATTCATGTAAAAACACCCCGCTACAAACTAAATGTCGTAAATTCTAAAAATCTATTTTACATAAAAGACTTCACAAATCGTTTCAAAATTCTTGTCGACTCAGGTGCAGGCATTTCTGTATTTAAAACCAAAACAGCGGAAAGGTACAAACAAAGATATCCTGAAAACGTAATTATACAGGGTATAACAGATGAAAAAATTAATATCACCGAATCTGTACTAATACCATTCAATATAAATGACCCATACAAGGTTTATGTTCACGACCTAGATATAGAATTCGATGGACTATTAGGTGCAGACTTTTTAAAATATTATAAGTGTCATGTGGACTTTGAAAATAATCAACTTATTACCAATTTTAAAACCGTACCACTATTCGAGGTGACTGAGGTAACATCAATCAGGAACCACAATAATTCTAACGAAAACAATAATCCAGGTATTAGAATTTCAAACCCAAATTTAAATGTCAAAAACCAAAATGTAATTTCTATCGAACCGCGCACAGAAAAGATTTTTAAACTTAAATGCGATTTACAAAATACCGAAGCTATACTAATAGCCCAGGAAAACGAAAAGGTACGTTTACCGAACGCCATTGTCAAAATAGACAACAATGGTGAATTTTTGACAACGATAATAAACGCTAACGCGATTCCAAAAACAATAAAATTTTCAAATCTTAAACTTGAACCCGTCCAAAAATTTAGGTCAATATTTAATGTAAATCTTCAAAATCCGGATTCCCAATACATAGACCGAAACTACGAAATAAAAAATCAATTACGCTTAGACCACTTGAACGACGAGGAGAGTGAATTAATTACTCAACTCTGTTTAGACTTTTCAGACATATTCTATTTAGAAGGTGACAACTTGACATTTACCAATGAAATCAAACATTCAATAGACACTAACGATTCCAAACCAATGTTCACTAAATCTTATCGTTACCCCCAAATTCATAAACAAGAGGTAAAATTACAAGTTTCAAAAATGCTCGACCAAGGTATTATCCAGCCTTCAATTTCTCCCTGGTCCTCCCCAGTTTGGGTAGTCCCCAAAAAACTAGACGCTTCTGGTAAACAGAAATGGCGCGTCGTAGTTGACTATCGAAAATTAAACGAAGTAACAATAGGTGATAAATATCCTCTACCTAACATTTCCGACCTTTTAGATCAATTAGGCAAATGCCAATATTTCACAACGTTAGACTTGGCCTCTGGCTTCCACCAAATTGAAATCGATCCTAAGGACATCCAAAAAACAGCTTTCACGGTAGAGAATGGCCACTACGAATTTGTACGTATGCCATTCGGTCTAAAAAATGCTCCATCCACTTTCCAGAGGGTCATGGACAATATTCTATTAGGCATCCAAAATGAACGCTGTCTCGTCTACATGGACGATATTATTATTTATTCCCCTACTATCCATGAACATATTTCTCGACTAACAGAAGTCTTCAAACGTCTACAAAAAGCCAACCTCAAAATTCAGCCAGACAAATGCGAATTCCTTCGCAAGGAAGTCGCCTATTTAGGACATCTTATTACAAAGGATGGTGTAAAACCGAACCCTGCCAAAGTCGAAGCAATTCTAAATTTTCCTCAACCCAAAAATCAGAAAGAAATTAAATCTTTTCTAGGTCTAGCAGGCTACTATAGACGCTTCATTCCTAATTTTTCCAAAATTTCAAAACCCTTGACTAAATTGCTACAAAAAGATACACCTTTTAATTTCGACAATGACTGTACAAACTCATTCGAAACCCTAAAACAAACTTTGACAACTACCCCGATATTGATCTACCCTAACTTTGATGAACCTTTTGTCCTAACTACAGACGCTAGTGCATTTGCAATAGGTTCTGTACTTTCACAAGGAAGTATAGGAAAAGATTTGCCGATCGCATACGCATCTCGAACTTTATGCGGCGCGGAAACCAAGTATTCAACCATTGAGCGTGAACTTTTATCTTTGGTCTGGAGTGTAAAGCATTTTAGGCCATATCTATTCGGAAGGAAGTTCAAACTGGTCACCGACCACCGACCACTCACTTGGTTATTTTCCATAAAAGACCCAGGTAGTAGACTAGCGCGTTGGCGCTTAAAACTAGAAGAATACGACTACGAGATAATATACAAACCCGGAAAGATCAATAAAAACGCGGACGCGTTGTCCAGAATAAAAATTAATCACTTTTCAGAATGTTCCAAATTTTATTCAAAAATTCTAGCCGCAAACGAAGATTTAGATGAAGACGAAATTTCAGACAACGACGACGAGATCACTGACGAAAAAATTGCCCGAGAATTTGACACATTCTCCCGTCTTTACAAAACCAAATCTTTAATAGACTATTCCAAAATTCAAATCACAAATAAACAACTATTAGATCGAGAAAATAAAAACATCATAACGTTTTTCCAACAAAACAACTTGACAGACCTTCACCATCAAATTATCGAGGATATTTTCGAAGAAAACCCCGAATTCTATAACAATACAATCAATATCGTTTCCAGTAAATCGACCCGACAAAGAAATTATTACATTATCGCTCTACCCTTCGACCCAGAGTCTGTGGTAGAACACTTATTTTTAACATTATATAAACACCGGAACAAATTAGACCTTTCCAAAACTTACCATGTTGAAAACAATCTAGACTTCCCAATTCTCGAAATCCTATCATTTATTTTTGCTGAAAAAGACTTGAAACTAATCATATGTCAAAATTTAATACGAACTCCCGACGAGGACCAACGTCCGATCATTCTCGACCAGCATCACACCGGAAAAAATAATTTACATCGTGGAATAAACGAAACGATACGTAGAATCAAAAATAAATATAATTGGCAAGGCTTAACAAAAGACGTCGAAAATTTTATAAAAAATTGTGAAACATGTCAAAGAACAAAAGTCTGTCGCAAGAACCTCAACAATCCCTTAGTGATTACCGAAACCCCTAAAACTCCATTTGAGAGAGTTAATATTGATCTATTCGAATTTCCCACGCGAAACTATGCATTAACTATCCGCGACGAGTTAACCAAATTTACTCAAGCCTACGCAGTCCCAGACAAGAGCGCAAAATCAGTCGTAAATACCCTGTTGCTTTATTTTCAGCATTATGGTACCCCACTAAGAATTCATTGCGATTATGGCGGTGAATTTGATAATAATTTATTAAAAGACCTTTGCACCCTTTACGACATAAAACTAACATACTCAAGCGTAGGACATCCTCAATCCAACGGATCTATCGAACGATTCCATGCCACCCTAGCAGAAATGATAAGAATACACAAAACCGAAAATCCCAACGAACATCCCTTTACTATATTACCCTATGCGGTGATATGTTACAATAACTCGGTAAACAAAACTCATGGCTTTACGCCATACGAGCTTATTTTCGGACATACAGCTAACCGACCACCTGAAACTCTTTACAACCAAAAAGACCTGATCACCAAATACGTTAGAGACCTAAATAATCGAATATCCCATTATTACAAAATTGCGCGAAGTCGAACAGAAGCACAAAAACAAAAAGCCAAAGTTCGATTCGACAAAAACATTCCCGAAAATAGACACACATATAATATTGGCGACAAAGTATACGTCAAAGAATCACAAATAAAAAATAAACTGCAAAATAAATTCAACGGTCCCTTTGAAATTACAGAAATCTTTCAAAATTCCGCTACATTACTAAATCTCGAAACAAACCAAACAACCAAAGTAAATTTTGATCGAATGAAACCATATACTGAAGATTAAATTTATTTTCAGGTTTCTCCTGCTGATCGGATCAGCACTTGCTCAATTTAAAATAACACCTATTAACAATACAACAATATATTAACAATACGATCGGAGTATATTATCACCAAGACACGGACATTGTGATTTCTCACAAGAAATGGACTTTACTGGTACACAAAAACATATCTACCTTTAAGACAGCTTTCGACAAAAACGACAAGATCTTACAGACACTATACAACACACTCGACCCAGCATATCATTACATGAACGTCTTTTCAGGAGATGTAAAAACTCACCTTAGCTTATTGACGCAAATTTCCCAATCAATACAATCAAAATTTGACGAAATTTACCTTGACACGAAACGATACAAACGAGGAATACTAAATGGCATCGGAACGATTTTCAAATCAATAACCGGAAATTTAGACGCAGAAGACGGTCAGTATTATTCTGATTGTATCAACAAATTGAATAATGACGAACACCAACTCGAAAACCTAATTAAAAACCAAATATCCGTTACAACTTCAGTAATCAAAAATTTCAACGCAACTATTCAAAAATTGCAAGTTGACGAAGAAACTTTCAATAAGGATATTAAAGAAATCGAAACCTCAATTTTAGACATGACTAAAGACATAGAAAACGTCCATGCAAAACTGAAATTTATCGAAATCTGCGAACAACTTATGGCAAGTTATTTATTTATCGAGGATAACCTAAACGACATCCTAAATTCCATCACTTTCGCGAGGCTTAAAATAATTCACACGTCAATTATAAATCCAAAAGACTTAGTAAATTCTCTACAGGAAATTTCGCAAAACCTACAAAGGAACAATTTACCGCTTCCAATCAAACTATCAAAGGTTGCACAGTACTTAGACATTATAGAACTAAAAGCTTTTCAAACAAATTCGGATCTAATATTTGTGTTAGACATACCTTTAATAGACCCTCAAACATATTCAGTATTTCAATTATACCCTATTCCTATTTTGGATAATAGAACTGGTTTATATCATGTATTATCAACTTCTCAAAAATATATCGCGAGAGATGATGATTCATTAATGTACATACCTATCTCGAACCTTGAAGAATGCAAACCACTTTATTTCAACACCAAATTATGTCCAAATTTATTTGCATATCCTATTGACAACAATGCCATATGCGAAGCCCGTCTCTTCAAGAACCTCAAAACTCTGCCAGAAAACTGCCAGACGTCATTTATCATCAGCCAAGGCTACAACGTCCAAAAAATAGACGAAAACACATGGTTAGTTATTAACGCAGAACCTCTACAAACAACCATCAACTGTCCAGAAAGAAATTCAAAAACTGAAGTCATCTACAAAAATTCAATAGTAAAATTACAACCAAATTGTTACGCCTTCATAGGCATCACAAAAATTCAAGCTAGTACCAATGAAGTAACCGATGTAAAAGACGACACTCATCCAATCCAAATTCCATTTGAATGTTGTAAACATATTCCAGACAAAATCCGAGCTCCAAATCTTAAACCACTAAAATTAAACAATCTCAATACGGAAGACCTCGAAGTTGCCAAACACAAGTTGGACCAATACTCCAGAGATTTAGATGATTTGATCAACGAACCCTTTATAACAAAACACATATCCTGGTTCACCTATTTTATCATTGTGCTAATAATTGGACTGTTATTTCTGTACCTATTTTGTAAGTGCAGAACAAAAAGACGAAGACTAGCCATCGATGTTTCTGCATCACCCCCATCTCCACCGAGGCCTAGCAAACCCTACAGGACATTTGCTAACCTATTTCCTTCACGAAGACGACCTACCTTAAGAAGAGAAGACAACGAAGCCGAAGACATAGAACTTACATAAAGACAAACTGTTTTGTGCCTTTTTACTGACTTTCAGTGGTGGACTCTTCAGTGAATTTTATTTCATTTGTTTAATCATTATATTTCATTATTTTTCTATCATTTGTTAATTTCAATTTTATTAACATTTTTACGTCATTTTCATTCAAACCCATCATGCTTATATTTTATGCTTTCACAGTAAAGCTATATTTTAACCTTAGGAATATTTTATCCTATTTTACAATTCAAACCTAGTATGTTTGTATTTTACGCTTTCTTGCCAAAGCTATATTTTAACTCTAACATTTTTATGTTATTTTATTTTATGAATCAAGCTTATTGTGCTTGCATCTCATATTCTAGACGCTAAGGTTATATTCTGTGTTTTAAACCTTACGATTTAACATTTTTGTATCTTTTATATTTTTCCAAATTGTACCATTACCTTTTATATACATTTTATATTCATTTCAAAAGTTGCTGCATAAAACACCAACTTTTTTTATAAGGGGGAAGCTGTTATATTAGAAATATACTATGATATATAATATTATCGAGACAGGCTTAACCTTCTCAAACATATCGTATTACATACTGCGTAACAGCTCTTCTCAATAACCGCTCACGCTGCATGAGCATTGTATTTCAATTCTAAGTAATCCTGATTGTGCTGAATCAGCAACACTGTTTCCTTTGTTCTCAAAACATTATAAATATTACCAACAACCTTTTTGTAATCAGTCTTATACTCACTTCAGATTAAACTACTTCAAAATTATTATTGTATCTTATTAAAACGAGTCAACGTTGACTCAAGTGTAATAAATAAATGTTTTTAAAAAGTTAAATCTACAATCCACTATCTAACATAGATATATAAGTTTTGTAAAAAATACACGGAACAATAAACTAGTAGAAATATCTTGTCTTCCTCCAACATCTGCTTCTGTTTATCAACACAGATATCGAGTATACTATCAAGTTCAAGTTTGGCTAGGCAATCATGGATCCAGAAGACTGGGGTTGGAAATTAATAGATAATACTTTGGAGCCATTTGAAACTTTATCCCGCCTGCTCCAGAAAAACTTTTGCGATTGCAAAAAGGGTTGTAGTGCAAACTGTGGATGTAAAAAACGGTCAGTCTTGCTCCAATGGTGAATTAAATACAACAGATGAGGACTTTTATGATATCAATGAGGAGACAACTGATGCATCTTTCTTAGAACAATTTACAGATATCTAGCAAGAAGAAGACAGCGAAGAATACATTACTGTTGAATTAGCATTTGAAGATTATCAATCGGACTAACATTTTCCCGAAATCAAAAATAATTCGTCCCACTTTAATCATTCCCAATAGTACCATTTTTGGTTAATAAAATATTATTTAATGAAACTAAATCACAATATATCATGGAGTGTGCCTACCGGGGAAACCACGTTAACAAAAATGTGCCAAGTACACTACCTCACAGGTGGTGCGGAAATATGTGCATATTATGTAGAATACGATTTCTTCAATTTTTGGAATCGCGATATCTCAGGAATGGTGATTCGTAGGAAAAAAGTATAACAGCAATTTTTGTAGATAACTGCATGATGTACAACTTTTGTCTGACCTATTTTTATGATAACTCTTACCGTTTTCGAGAAAAATGCAAAAAACCGATATTTTTCACATTTGACCTTGATAATTTTTTTAGCAGGCGTAGGATCGGTGGGGATTTTTGATATTTTATTTGTAATAGTGTACCTGAGACCTGTACCAATCAGCTCTATGCGAATTATAGTAAATTTAAATATCTACTTTGACCGGATATTAAACAGCTATATTATTTACACAATTCCAAAGTTTCATAAATATTTACTGGTTGAATTACATCGAATTGCTAGTGTCGGCAAATTTTATACACAATTATCTCCATATGTTAGTTTTAGTCCATACTCCATTGTTCGTTTGACAATGCGAAGCTCAAATGTGATTTAAAATCTAGGAAAATATAGTTACAGTACAGTTAATGATGCATAACTAAAGCTGCTTTAATGTTGAAACAACTAACATAATAATCGTTGTTAAAATTATTATGTGTTATTTGGTGAAACGCTAAATGTTCGAATGTTGGTAAGTAGAAATAACATTTAAGGAGACTAGTCACGAACAAGGAAAATTGTGAACAATTCTGTTTTAGAAAGAGTAATAGGGAAAAGCTAGATCCAAGTGGGATAGTTCATTGTAAAGTATGCACTATGTATGAAGAACGACCTTTGAATAGTTTAGAAAAAACATTCATAATTACTAGCCGATTTAAAAAAATAATGTCCCTTTTCACTTCAGTTGTCGAGATATTCTTTATTGTAAGGGTTTTAAGGAAAATATGACAGACATGCTCCAGATTCTTCTAGACCCTCTTTTTAACGGAACCAAAAACATTTTCCAGAAAAATGGGCTTAATGATTCCTTCGATTTTGCTTGAAGATATCAACACTAAGGATAGGAACTTGAACGTATAAAATGCCACAAAGAGAAATCACATTAAGTACAATGTCACATAATCTAGACGGAAATGTATGTACACCATATACAAGGCTATCAAACGATCTTTAAAAATCACTTACAACAAGTTGATTCAATTAAACATAATATTTTTAGTCGCAAACTCCTCTATAAATCCTTATTTTACTATAAGGAACCTAACCAGACTGCAACCAACAGCTACTCTCCGGGCTATGTGCCCCGCCGAGCGCTGAATTACAAGTTACAAGCCTGGCGCGTTAAGTGTAATAATTGCATATTACCATCAAAACGCTAATGCTTCGATTGCAACAAACACCAGCCGAAAGACTGATCCTACTTAAAGGAGCTCCCTTGCCAGTCGTCACACACCACTTGCAGACTGCAGTTTCGAGCTGTTGGCTCTCGTCAGTGCAAGGTAGGTATGCGACGACCGACATGAGAATCCTTTGACTATAGTACATCCCGGTATTTTTACAATAGCGACATGTAAAACAGCCAGCAGGCGCCATCCAGCGGTCCAGTGTCTGTTGCAATCGAAAAATAAATAGCCTGACTTGGCTTAGCATAGTTCAAATGTGCTTTTAGAGGGCGGAATATTAAACATAATATTTTTAGTCGCAAACTCCTCTATAAATCCTTATTTTACTATAAGGAACCTAACCAGACTGCAACCAACAGCTACTCTCCGGGCTATGTGCCCCGCCGAGCGCTGAATTACAAGTTACAAGCCTGGCGCGTTAAGTGTAATAATTGCATATTACCATCAAAACGCTAATGCTTCGATTGCAACAAACACCAGCCGAAAGACTGATCCTACTTAAAGGAGCTCCCTTGCCAGTCGTCACACACCACTTGCAGACTGCAGTTTCGAGCTGTTGGCTCTCGTCAGTGCAAGGTAGGTATGCGACGACCGACATGAGAATCCTTTGACTATAGTACATCCCGGTATTTTTACAATAGCGACATGTAAAACAGCCAGCAGGCGCCACCCAGCGGTCCAGTGTCTGGTTGCAGTCTGGTTAGGTTCCTTATAGTAAAATAAGGATTTATAGAGGAGTTTGCGACTAAAAATATTATGTTTAATATTCCGCCCTCTAAAAGCACATTTGAACTATGCTAAGCCAAGTCAGGCTATTTATTTTTCGATTGCAACAGACACTGGACCGCTGGATGGCGCCTGCTGGCTGTTTTACATGTCGCTATTGTAAAAATACCGGGATGTACTATAGTCAAAGGATTCTCATGTCGGTCGTCGCATACCTACCTTGCACTGACGAGAGCCAACAGCTCGAAACTGCAGTCTGCAAGTGGTGTGTGACTACTGGCAAGGGAGCTCCTTTAAGTAGGATCAGTCTTTCGGCTGGTGTTTGTTGCAATCGAAGCATTAGCGTTTTGATGGTAATATGCAATTATTACACTTAACGCGCCAGGCTTGTAACTTGTAATTCAGCGCTCGGCGGGGCACATAGCCCGGAGAGTAGCTGTTGGTTGCAGTCTGGTTAGGTTCCTTATAGTAAAATAAGGATTTATAGAGGAGTTTGCGACTAAAAATATTATGTTTAATATTCCGCCCTCTAAAAGCACATTTGAACTATGCTAAGCCAAGTCAGGCTATTTATTTTTCGATTGCAACAGACACTGGACCGCTGGATGGCGCCTGCTGGCTGTTTTACATGTCGCTATTGTAAAAATACCGGGATGTACTATAGTCAAAGGATTCTCATGTCGGTCGTCGCATACCTACCTTGCACTGACGAGAGCCAACAGCTCGAAACTGCAGTCTGCAAGTGGTGTGTGACGACTGGCAAGGGAGCTCCTTTAAGTAGGATCAGTCTTTCGGCTGGTGTTTGTTGCAATCGAAGCATTAGCGTTTTGATGGTAATATGCAATTATTACACTTAACGCGCCAGGCTTGTAACTTGTAATTCAGCGCTCGGCGGGGCACATAGCCCGGAGAGTAGCTGTTGGTTGCAGTCTGGTTAGGTTCCTTATAGTAAAATAAGGATTTATAGAGGAGTTTGCGACTAAAAATATTATGTTTAATATTCCGCCCTCTAAAAGCACATTTGAACTATGCTAAGCCAAGTCAGGCTATTTATTTTTCGATTGCAACAGACACTGGACCGCTGGATGGCGCCTGCTGGCTGTTTTACATGTCGCTATTGTAAAAATACCGGGATGTACTATAGTCAAAGGATTCTCATGTCGGTCGTCGCATACCTACCTTGCACTGACGAGAGCCAACAGCTCGAAACTGCAGTCTGCAAGTGGTGTGTGACGACTGGCAAGGGAGCTCCTTTAAGTAGGATCAGTCTTTCGGCTGGTGTTTGTTGCAATCGAAGCATTAGCGTTTTGATGGTAATATGCAATTATTACACTTAACGCGCCAGGCTTGTAACTTGTAATTCAGCGCTCGGCGGGGCACATAGCCCGGAGAGTAGCTGTTGGTTGCAGTCTGGTTAGGTTCCTTATAGTAAAATAAGGATTTATAGAGGAGTTTGCGACTAAAAATATTATGTTTAATATTCCGCCCTCTAAAAGCACATTTGAACTATGCTAAGCCAAGTCAGGCTATTTATTTTTCGATTGCAACAGACACTGGACCGCTGGATGGCGCCTGCTGGCTGTTTTACATGTCGCTATTGTAAAAATACCGGGATGTACTATAGTCAAAGGATTCTCATGTCGGTCGTCGCATACCTACCTTGCACTGACGAGAGCCAACAGCTCGAAACTGCAGTCTGCAAGTGGTGTGTGACGACTGGCAAGGGAGCTCCTTTAAGTAGGATCAGTCTTTCGGCTGGTGTTTGTTGCAATCGAAGCATTGGCGTTTTGATGGTAATATGCAATTATTACACTTAACGCGCCAGGCTTGTAACTTGTAATTCAGCGCTCGGCGGGGCACATAGCCCGGAGAGTAGCTGTTGGTTGCAGTCTGGTTAGGTTCCTTATAGTAAAATAAGGATTTATAGAGGAGTTTGCGACTAAAAATATTATGTTTAATATTCCGCCCTCTAAAAGCACATTTGAACAAGTTGATTGTTCAATGGGGAACAATCCACGCCAGTTCCTAATATATCCAATAGATGGCGCCATACGTACTCTGTTTAATGTCATTCTCAATATATTAACCTTTAAATAGTTTAAATATTCGATTCCGAGAGTTTCCCAATCTCCTATTCGTCGAGGTGAGCGAAAAGGATTATGGTAGTTGATCATTAAATCGTTTAAAAGCGGAGTTCTTTTACAGATATTTTGTCTTTATTTAATGCGCCAAATGGTATGACGTAGTTCTCAGTTTTGATGCGCCTACGCCTGCATTGGTCAATCCAAATCTGTTATTGCGCGAGGTAGTAAACAACTTATGCGCGAATGCAGCATAAAAAAAATAAAACCTAATACACGAAAATTCTGAGAGCTAGACGTCTGTATTAGTCTGTAGCGGAACAACCGTGTACAGCTGGTGCCCTCTGGCGGATAAAATAAAAGAGAATGTTCCCCATTTGCTGGGGTTCCATATTGAAATAATCAGAAGCCATTTCACTGGAACCAAGCTGATTGGTGAAGAGATTGTAATTTATTTGCGATACATCTGTCTGGTTTAGGCTTCATAAGAAAATTAATAATTTTTTATTAGTGGTGCACTAAATAACAATATTCTGTAGATAGGCTTTGACATGACATGACATTTCTCAAATTTTGATTTTTAACAAAAATACTGAAATGAAATCAAGCTCCCTCTGAGAAAGTTTTGTCAAAGATAGCGTCTTCAAAATTGTTTAAAAATTACTGGCACAATGTCATTCTACGTCGCCAGACAACTTCAGGAATTTCTTGGAAGCAAGGAGCAAATCTCTCAAAACAATATGGCACGTATCAGGATACTCCATGTCAGAACAGGCATAGAAAGTATTTGCTTATATAATAAAATATTAGATAAATATAATCTAAATCTAGTTATTACATATTTCCAAAGATATTTGTGATAGCAACATAGCACTATTCATGACTGGAAAAACCACATTATGAGCAATCGATTTCAAAATGCCATCTCAATATCTATTTTTAATTACTTCTAGAAAGATAGATTGATTATAATGAAAGAATTTGATTATGGTAGGAAAGAAAAAATTAATAAATCTACAGAAGAGGATTCAAAGAGATTCAGAATAATCCGTCTGCGACGGATGGAGCCTAGGTTTAATTGTTTTAATTTTAGAACGAAAAAAGGTTTATGTTAATCTTTACAAAAATAGTTATGAAGTGTACGAAGAATTTAAAAATAGTGAAATGACAACCGAAGAATTAATTTCGTCACAGGCTTGCATAAATATTCAGTCCAGTTTGCATCTCTTTTTGACAATGACCAGAGGCTGCTGAGGTGAACAAGGGGATGATACAAGAAATAACGGCAGCGACCAGAAGATGGCGAAGAAGTAACGACAATGACCAGAGGATGCTGAAGACAGGTGAACAAGGGGGTGATACAAGAAGTAACAGCAATGACCAGAAGATGACGAAGAAGTAAAAACAATAACCAGAGGCTGCAAGAAGTAACGACAATAACCAGAGGGACTCGGGGTACTCAATGACAACCTGCAGGCGAAGGATGCTTGAAGACAATGACCAGAGGGTCTGTGGGAAAAAGTCTCAAGTCTATACGTCATAAAAAGCTAAAATCCCCTATAACTCGTGAACGGAGCAAGATATCGAAAAAATAGACGCAAAAATCCGACAAAATTTTTTTTGTTGCTTGGAAATTTAATAAAGCGAAATTTAGTAAATTTATGTTGTCAAGAGCATTACCGTTATTTTGATAGTAATTATATTCCACTTGGCATCGTGGTATCCGGTAGCCCTTTAATAATTCTTTGTTGGAATTTTTAATTCCGTGTATATTTGATGATTAATTAATGATATCCCTTTGCCATTACCGAGATTAGCAAGATTAGTGTCTCTTCTGTAATGAGAAACAGTACGCGCGGGCAAATTAGTGGATTTGCTATCTTTGATGTGCCCGCTCTCAAATTAGGTACGTTATTCCATTCTAATTAAGCTACTTTGTTATTTTCGTATGTTACTCGATCCATCGGTTTTGTTTATTTGTGTTGCAGCGTAGAATTAGAAATACAAGACAAGTTTAGTCTCCAATTTCCTTAATTATTGGGTGAATTGTCGAAAGCACGACGAAATTCAATTAGAAAATAGTTTGAAGTTGTAGCGCAAACAGCGTTAAGAACATTTACACGAAAAAAGAACAAATTAGTTTTTGATTATCTTATGCACTCTACGGAATTTCATCGGGAAAGATGCCTCGCTACCTTCTCAAACTGTTAATTATCAGTGCAGCATTTTAAAAGCATTTCAATTCTTCATAAGGTGTAGACTTCTTGTAGAGATCAAGTAACAATGGATACTGATTACTTATTTTGTCATCGTTTAATAATATTTTTCTTAATTAGATTACATGGTAGTCACTTTGAGGCATTTAAACAATTTAAAAAATGATTCAGGTACTCTTTAGAAGAAATGGCAGACATGCATTTTATTCATGGGCTTACTAATGGTAATGATTTAGAAGTTGAAACTATACGGGGCACTCGACGTTTCAAACGATTCGACAGGAGGATAGGTTACGGTGAATCCTGGTATTAAAATTGGGAGAATTATAGCAACGCAGCCTATGCGTCACATGACGGTTGGTCGGGTTTAAAAACTACCTGTTTAGTCGACATCGTTTACAAAAGATTCAGCGCTGAAAAATATGTGGAATAATTATTTTTAATATAATTATATAAGTCCTTATTAGGAGTCTTAGCTTTCTAGGTACAGTAGTAATTAACATACAGTACATTTGCCTAGTGAAAATTAAAATTAATGATAAAGTATGCTAATGCACAGGTTTTGATTCATCATACGATAGATTGTTTTCTTAGGGATGTTGTTTGTAATCACCTGACTGCAATGAAGAGAAGTACAAATTGGGAGAAAAAATATCTTTTATTACAATAAATGAAGCAATAAATTATTAATGATGGTTTAAAATTATAGGGAAATGTCGTTCCTGAATCTTAATACATTTTTCGATACATCTTCTCATAGTGTGAAAATTACGTAGAAAATCGGTAATTTTTGTTCAAATTAAAATCAGCAACATTTTTTAATAGCGTTACAATTCGCGTCAGTTTATGCCATTGATTAAAGTTGGGGCTTAAATCACGTAGAGTGTCATATCACTCATATGATTCAATTTCTTCAATTTTTCTAAGAATAATTGTTTATTTGAAAATTTTGGATACAAAACAAGAAACACACTCGTTCGTTTTTGATATACCATTATGTCACACCCTGTATAATACAACAAACGTTGATCTGGTCGATATGGTCCATCTCCAGACATGCCATCGCAGTATAGATTCTATCATCTCATAAGTTATTTTTTATTTATAAAGGAGCCGAACCAGGTCTCAAATTTCGGCCTGATGAAATATAAGGTGTTAATATCTCACTATCAAAAATAACTTACCATCCCCCATGTCTGGTAAGGGTAAATCCGAATCTTGATTGTCTATCGACTGCCACCCGAATTCCCACAATTCCTAGTCCCTGAGGTGTCAGAACTTGGCCCCTCATCACTGCAACTCGACTGATTAATATATATTAATTAGGAAGTTCACAATAGCAATAAATCGGATCGCATCAAATTTAATTAAAATATTTATCAAATAACCAAAATATCTCAACATTGACATACGTATAATGTATTGTGTGTTGTGTGGAATTGTTTGTATTTACAGTTAGATTTCACTGGGTTTAATTTAAATTAACGTTTGGTGAACAACTGAAAATATTTATAATGCAAATTGGGATTTTGGCAATATTTATTCAAGCTGAGTGGTTACTACCATCTGAACAAGAGCAAACGTTGTAATTAAAGAAGATGAAATATTTAACCTTCAATTAAATTTCATGAAAATATTTTTTTGAATAATAAAGTATGGATTGTTATGTAATGTAGTTACTAAAGTTAATATTTGAATTGTTTGTGAAAGTTATCTCATTTAGGCGTACTTTAAGGAGATGAAACTCAAAAAGAAGGACGCTTATACATAGTACTATTGTTATTATTGGCCTGTAAATACGCTGTTAAAATATTTACCTTAAAAGTGGACTCATCCTGTATAATAGTGGCATTTCATAAATATCTCTGCTTCTAATGATTGGATGGCACAAAGAAATTGCAAATGGTTTGTGATAAAACTTCGAGCAAAACTAGAGGTTCGGCAAGTCAATCGTTTTGTTAATAATAGTATAATAATAATTCATTCATAAATCAGAAGTACAACTATTTTATATTACACCACAAAATTAAAATATTAGAAATAAATGAACATTTAGTAACATCATACACTCATAAAATGAATAAATAGTATACTCCAATCAGCGGAATTTTTTTAAGTGAAAGAGTGAAACTTGTTTTCTGGTAACGTCCTGATATCGAGTGGCAATTTGTTAAAAAGCTTTGTGCCTTAGTAATTTGTTGTATTTCGACTTTTATCTAACATGGTAAAATTTAAGCGAACCTCATTTCTCTACCTAGTATTGTGTTTGCGAATTTCTTCATGAGAACATGCGTACTTTCGTACTTATTTATTTCTTTAACGTACATAAGACTTGTGAGATGGAAACAACTAGAAACTGTCAACATATTCAGCTCATTAAATTCTTGCTTAACTTGTTCTTTAGACATTATCCGCACAACGCGTCTTTGCAGTGAAAATGTTCTGTTTTTATTTCACTTGGGGGAAACATGGTTCTTAGATTTATAATCACGTAAACTACATTGGACAATTCACTAACTTGCCAATTTTCATGTTGATTCCAGTAAAGCCTAGCGTCCACAATTACTCCTAAATACTTGACATTATCAAGATCATCAAAAGGTTCAAATCTACGGGTTGAGAAAAGCATACTTTGTGTTCAATTCATTTGGGTCTAGTTTGCTTTGAACCAGTCAGAAGCCTCCAACTGTGAGTGCTGCATATCATTGTAATCCATTTTGATTCATATTTACCATGGTCTATCATCAGCAAATAGTACATCCGAAGTGTCTTTTACGAAGCGAGTTAAATCATTTATGTACATTAAGAATAGAAGTGGGTCGAGTACGAAATCTTGTGGAACCCCAGATTTTGCAATTTCGTTATATACGGTTGTTTAGTCCACTGAGGTACGATTTTAAAAGTGCTGTAGGTGGACCATATTTGTAAAGTTTGGAAATGAGAACATCGTGCCGCACAGAGTCGAAGGATATTGACAAGGCACAGAAAATCATTCCAGGAAAGATTTTGTACTGTGTAAATAAATCAAATAGTTTAGACTTGGGACTTTTTTATTTTTATTTTACATGATTATTTTTACTCGAAAGCAGATCTAAAGAAAGTTAAAAGGTATGGTTTGAAATGAACAAATTTTTCTTAATTTTTACTGGCTATGTGAAGTAAAAGGCCTAGAATTACCGATATTTTTAAAGCCTCCTTCAACCTCCTTCAGCTTTTATTTTGCGTAGTTCTGTTTAATGAAACAACTTTCTGAGCCCTGGCGTGATTTTCGTATGAGGCCTATTTTTCACAAATCAATATTAGACTGGTTTCAGTTCATCTCCACGTGTCGATACTTATCCCTCTGTTGAAATCTGCTTTGGTGTTCTTTAATTCTGCGTTGAATATCCTGCCCTGTTTGCCCGATATAACTTACACATGTACAGTCATTATACACATGTTTGATCAACAGTTTACGTTTGCGGCCTTATATGAGGGAAGCAATTATGACACTTTCTTTATCGTTCGCGCATTACGCTCATTTTCTTCGATAAAATAATTTTTAACTTTCTGTTTGAATTCACTGTTTCATTTTTATTGGTGAATTTTAATCATAATTTATTCAAAATCTGTATAACTTTTCGAAAAATACTAGTGAAATATATAATATATATTATATTAATAAAAATTAAGACAATGAATCATCACAACATTTTATCTCTTAGAAGTTTATTAGTGATGTTATCTGATACGTCTATTTAAAGTTTAACCTATCATACAGGGTTTTAACGTTAAATTTTTTAAAATATTCTCACGCCTACGACGTGCAAAGTTGTTTAATCAAGCTGTATCCGTTGGAGACAAAAACGATATATCTTTAGCAACACAACAGATGGAAAAAATATAATAATAAAAAAAATATACAAATGTAATATCACAAATACAAACAGTTCAATACAGACGCATAACAGAGCTCTTGTGACTATGAATAGTGCGGGCGTCTCTTCGATAGTCAAATCAGTAGTGGCATCAGTAGTTTGTAAATACAAGCAAGTTCACTAACAGAAAATCTATAATTGGAAGACATATTTATCTTTTAGTTTAAAATATTTCAGAAGGAAATAATCTCTGTAGCATAAACGGGTGAAAAATAAGTATATTTAAACGTGGCATTACGTAACAGGGTTTTCCTTTTCCTCATTGTTGCTATCTAAGCTTCTAATATTACTTGGCATTAGAGCAAAGTAATGTTCCTTCACTCAACTCAACTGGTGCCGGAGCTTAATATCGACTCCAACATAAGGATCATAGTGGCTCCATTAAGTTTAATCACAATTTCTTTTGAAGTTTGTTTAAAATGGATTAGTCCCTACTGCTTTATTTGTCGACGAAATATCTAACAGTTTGGTTGACTTCCCAAACCTTTAATTATACTATGGCCCATCTAGCTATCTTTTTTGAATTATCGGACGATTAGTTTCAGAAATATTTACGAAATGTCACATAAATTTTAGTTTGATTTGCAATTAACATTGTTGCCATAAACATATCCCGATCGCTTTTATTTTGAAAAACTTAACCATGAATGTATTTTGATGCCTTAAAAAAGTTGTTAAAAAACCAAAGACAAATAAATCACTAGAAAAAGTATTAGGCTTCTGTTGATGACATTATCAGATAATTTTGTGTCATCCTTCTATTATGGATATATGAGATGATTTGCTCGAGGTGGAAATATACCTAGCCAATTATTTCCACTAAATTTGAAACTAATAACTGTTATTGTTTCAGCGAATGTTTGCCAAAATCCCAATATATACTGAATTAAATTAAAACACTAAACGATTTCCCTTTAATTGAATTTTTAATGCGAACTACAATATTTTAATTAAATGCTATACTGCACTTTGTTCATTTAGAACAGTTGGAAAATATGTGTGAAATATTGTCCAATAACAATGTAATTAAAAATATATCCATGCACAATATCAGCACCGGTCACCAAAGCTGAAATTAAGCTGCGTTGTTGTAAAAATGTATTTTTAGGTACCTACGCTTTTATCTCGTTCCTGTTGTAGAACGAGGATTATTCTGATTGTTCAAAATGAAATTAAAATACATTTTCACAGCAAAAAATGTTTATGTGCAGGCATATTATCACCACTACGAAATGTTAGTATTATTAAACTCATAACATCCATCATCTATGACATCTAAGTTACGTGGGTAAGTACTTCATTATTTCTGGCTATGGAGGCGATGATTTACTCACAGTAATAAAAATATTTCCTTGAAAAATCTACTTAAATTTTTTTGGTAAAAATGTTATTTTACTCATAAGAACAACTATTTTTTTAAAAATAATATGGAAGCATATACAAAAAAAATAATAAAAACTACAGAAAGTGCCGATATTTTATATAAAATAAGCAAATACACCTTTAAGTGTGATTTAAATGTACTGAAGTTCAAGAAAGAGCAACTTTTTGAAAATATCATCTACTTATTGAAAAATATTTATTGTACCTGACAAAGACGAATAGTTGTAAAAAAATCAGCTATTCGATTCGAATTTTGCATAGTTCTCTACTGCACTGTTTCCAGTGCCAGAAAATATCTATTTAAAATTATAATACGCACATATCAGTCGTTAGGATAAACAAGAGTTTAAGCCATATTAACCTCTGAAGATCAGGATCAGATCAAGTATCAGGAAAAATCGCCAACTCGTAGTCCTCTGAGATGATCAAACCAGAACCAAATCATTTTTAATGTTAAATATTTTAACTAGGAAAATATTGCTTGTGACATTGTCATTTCAATTACTAAGTAGGTCATGCGGCTTGTTAATAACAAACAAAGTAATTGGTATACTTTCTTCATTCAACAATTTATAATACTGATATGTTATAATATACAGATAACAATATGAAGATGAGAACGCGGGCAATGTGCGCAATTTACTTATACCCGTTGAATGTTAACCGAAGATGTATCTATAGTCTAGTATACTTTAACTTGGCGTGTGTATGTATGAGTTAATATTTCCATACGATTTCATTTTCTCCCATATTGTACACAAAGTTAAAGCAATAGTCGAGAAACATTGTCTACGTGGACAATATTTCTGAATCTTTGTGTACAAGAGAAAATGAAATCGTACGGAAATATTAACTCATACATACACACGTTAAGTTAAAGTATACTAGACTATATTACACACACTCAACAATAGCCGAATCACTTATTAACTACAGTTATATCACGCATCGCACGGCAACTAGATCCCTTCCACATTGCCAATGGCCAGTCGTAAATTGCGCATACCTACTAATGCTCATATTCGCCACCTTGTAGTTTTATCGGCATATGCAATGTTGCACACATGTTTAAAAATTATGGCTGTTAAAAGAACAATTAGTTTTGTAACTTGAAAGTTCAGTTACTTACATTAATGGTAATGTCACACCTAAGGTTCCAACTTTATCCGGTAAGTCATGTTTCATTATGCAAACAGCTCTAGCGAAACGTGAGGATGATTGAATTCCATAGATATTTGGACCGTGGAAATGTGGAAGTGATGAAAAGGGTGTAAATACTTATCAAATTTGATGAAGGTAGTCTTTGATTCTTTGGAAGTAGTGAATTTTTTATTGGAAGGTTTATGGAAATAGTTGAAGTATGTGGAAATCTCCTCAAAAGTGGAAGTGGACGTGTACGATTCTGCAGTCGGTTAAATTCTTGAAAAAATTATTTGGAGAGATGAATACCTCTTTTTATCTTTCATATTTAATACTTTTTTCCTATTCTTTATTCTAATTAATCATATTTTGACAGGCTATATTGAAAACATCAATATGAATCTTGGAATGCTAACATGCGAATCATTATGAGCGACTTCCTCAGTGCTTATCTGAATTTATGATGAATTTTGAATTTCAACGTAGACACCCACATTGTATTCATGCAATCTGAATAGGGGATTTCCACGTGTGTATTCACTTGAATACACGATATTGAGTGGAGTTACACGAAATGCATAGGTGTTCATGATTCTGCAGGGTTATCGAGGCCATATTTGATGTGTCATATTGAATTTACCGATTCTGTTAAAACAACATTAGCGATGTTACATACTGTCTTTAATTCTTGAATGTCTTGTATGAAGAATGAAGATACAAGAATTTTTGCTGGGATTCGATTCGTTGATCCCGAGGAACATTGATATCGATGGATTTCTATACTTTATTATTTAATAGTTTTTGGCGTTTGTTAGTTCCTTCGTTTCATCGACTTTGATCTTTGAAACAATTTGCGGAAATCAAGGAAGTAGCAAACACGAAACTATTGGCCACGGAGTAGAATGTTTTACGACCATTGCCCAATGGAGTGGTTTCTTTGCCATGGTTGTAGAATAACATTCTCCGATCAAATTATCAGCTTCCTCAGAAGGATCTTTAGAATCCTAAATACTGAATATTTAGAATTTTTAGAGGCTACAGAGAAGCTGTCAAAATATAGAAACACCCGAATAACTTAAACCATCACAGAGGACCACCTACAACTTGGAGATTAAGAGAAGCTTATTCTGTTCTTCGTTGAATAATCTCCTCGTTTTGCCATTTTTAACAATTCAAATTCAGGTAGATCTATTATTACATATCACTTGGTATAACGAGCATGGAACTGAATTTCTTCACAGAGTGCTTGACGTATTCGTGGAGCGAGTATATACCGTATATATGGACCCATTCTATGGCCAGCTCGATCACCAGATATTACTCCCTTGGATTTTTTCGTCTGGGGTTACATTAAAGACAAGGTATTTGAAACTGCCCCTGAAAATATTGGGGACATCAAAACCAGAATTAGAAACGCATATGAGGCAATTACTCCTGAAATGCTCCAAAATGTAATGCGCGAGGTGTCTCGTAGAACACGTTTGTGTATTAAAATGCATGGCGCACAATTTGAGTATTTGTAGTTAGAGAAAAAAATACAGACATTTTCTTTTCAGTATGGTAGTAGGTAGTACTGTTATACACACTTTTTCGTTTTTATAGCTATACAAGAAACGGGATAACTGTTTATAAAACTTTATTCGTAAAATAGACACTGTTAAATAAACTTCGTGCACTTCTTGAACCAACTTACCTCAAGAGCATTATGATGATATAATATTTGAATTGTTTTAACATGTTTATTTCTTCTAATGTCAAAAAAAATTAATAAATAAAGAACTATGTGTAATTTTCCTTGAACTTCAGTATTCCAAATAAAATTTTCTTAAAATCCAACTTGTATATGTATATACTATGTATACAAATGTATATTGTGCAAAAAAGTCAACACCAACTATTGAAGTGTTAGATCTATAATTAGTATAATACATATCAATATATTGATTAAATATATTCACATAATTGAGTGTATCGAACATTATAAGCCTTGAACACTATTATTCCCATTTAGAAGCTAACAAATCTAATGTGAATAAGTCATCGCTCCAAACCAGCATTTTATTGAGAATGTGTGTAGTGATTCTGTCAAAATGCAAAAATGCAAGTAGAGGTATTTGAAAGGTGTAAAGGAAAAAGGTTGTACAAAGGTCAAGGTGAAAGGTGGCTAATGACACGTAGACAGAGGAGGGACTTTTCGGCCGAGCCGTCATTTTATACATAAAAGATCTTGTAGCATCGTGTTTCTATGTTGTTTATTTTTGTTTCAAATAAAAATTACATTGCAAATCCATCAAGCAAATACAAGACATTGTTTAGAATGTATATTTCATCTCATCAGCTATGTTTTGGCTGTAGTTAAGTTTAAATGTTGATTTTTAACTACTAACAACTCGAGAATAATTCAAAATATCGCCAACAAGTTTAATATAACTTAAATATCCACGTATATTTTAAAGGTAGTTTATCATATAAAATAATGATAAAATTAAGACAGCTTCGTGAAATTGTTTTGAATAGGTACCACAAGTGAATGAATTTGAGACGTAAATACTATTTAGTTGGTAGTTGTAGAACGGTTGGGCATAAATCCATACTGGTATTCGTATATACGATAAGATATTGAACAAAATATGTATGTAGCATAATTTTAATTGTCCAGTGAATATTCGTCACAAACTGTGGCAAATTTACATTAGATGCACACTCTACATTTTCGTATTTAATTTATATTTAGGATTTCTCAAAGTATTAGTTACTTGTCATCCCCACAATATCCAATAAGGCAAATTGTAATCATAAATGCATCTAGTCTATCAAAACGCAGCCCATATTGATTAAATTATCGATATAATCAATCGATACGAATTTTCTTTCGCAAGAGCATATAGTCGGGAAGCTCGCATCAAAAAAGTACAAGAGTTTTGGAAAAGTTGATATTTTCAGATTGAATTGTGCTTTGGCCATAGAAAGTCACTGTATAAGTCAGCAGGTCAGCTATGGAGCGCGCTAGGAAAAGTGTAAAATTTATTAGTATCTCCAAAATGTTTTGGTAAAGCTCAAAACTCATATGTAAATAGCTGATGCAATAATAAACTCAAAACAAATAGTCATACAGTATAATAATCGAATGCGTGTCATCAGCATCGTCAGTGTACTTGTTGTAAAAATAAATTCAAGGTAAATAATTTGGAAAAGTTGAAATTCCGACATATGTTAGTTTGTATAATTGAATTCATCAAATCAACAGTCGACTTAATTTTCATAGAACCCACTCAGTCAGCAATCAATAGAAATTAGGATAATAAGCGCGCGATGGGTCTCCATAGCTCACGAACTGACTTGGTAGTGGCTTTCTATGACCAAAGTACAATTTAACCTGAAAATGTCAGCCTTTCTAAAACTCTATCACTTTTTTGTTGTCAGCTCTTGGACTAATAGAGCTTTTTTAATTCTAAGGGGTCAACATACGAGTTAGTTGTATTTAAAATTACAAAGTTAGATTTGCTGAATCAGATGACAGAAAAAAACTGAGTTCACGCCATAGCATTCTGGGCGGATGACTACTATAGACAAAATCATACCAGATCAGCTGGCTTTACTTTATTTTCTATCTATTTTTAAAAATAAAGCTTTCAAAACACACGTTTACAAATATGGAAATATATAAAAATGTTAACGTCAATCCGAATGAAAGCCGCAAGGCGGAAGCCGACATTTAAAATGATTCTCGATATATCAATATCTGCATTTGCATTTGCAATTTATATATCGTACTGACATGAATAGCATTTTAAAAAGCTGAGTTATAATTGTACGCTTAAATATTATACAAAATATTAAAGTGCAATATATTTTTTTAGTTTAATTTCTCGGTTAAATATAATTGGTACAATTGGCGTAAGCTAATATATGAGAGTTTTCTAGGCTCTCCATATACCTATATATTTGCTTGATGTGCATTTCCAATGCGTTTATACATGTAGGAAATTGATCACAATGAACATGATAAATGTACAAATGGTAGAGCGATAGTAAAGAGCTTAAACATTCATAGCAACCAAAATATAAGAGAATCCCTTACAAGATTTGTCGTTTAAACCTATATCCGATATAAACGTTTTATAATTATATAACGAAAAACGATTTTCAAATGCAAATAAATCTATGGTAACAGAAAACTGTACTACGGAGCACTCCTAAGTGTAAGTAATTTTCACATAGTAGTGGAAAGGAAATAGGGAAACCCTTTGACGGTTTTACTAAATGTCATGGATATTTAATCTATCGAGGGTTTCTCTATTTCCTTTAGTAGTAATGTCTTTAATACCTTAAATAATATACTGACCTTTACTATTGAAGTTACTCCTGATTTAATATACTTTTGTGCGTTTTTTTTCAATTAATCCATGTGTCTAGCAAATTAAGTAATTTAGAAGAAAAGTTATGTACAATTCCACAGATGTAAATATTCTAAGAACACTGTGAAGTCATTTCTTATTAAATTATATGAAAATTTGTTGTTCATGGTTCTACATTTAATATTGTCATATAGATATAAACTGTACCAAGAAACGTTAAGAAACTTTTTGGAATATTGATAAGAATAGATTAAGTTTAGGTAGAAATAAAATTTTATTACATTATATCTACATTCATCTCTTTGAGTTATGGGATAGTAAGTTAAAATAAGCTAGGAAATGTGCTTAGGTTAACGTTCTTGGTACTTGTCCAACATTTTTATAAATAATGCATAATATTATTGATATATCGACATATCGACATTATTTGTATTCCAATATCTAAATTTTCTAGTTTCTAAATATTGTAGCATCACTTGATCTTAATTTTAAACATTAGTTTTTCTACACGTTAGATGATATGTTATAATCTCATTAATACCTATGGTTACAGTTGCAAAATCTTCGTAATGTACGTTCTGTTTCACTAACTTATACGTTATAAGTTTTTCCATCGGGCCCCGTTTTATGAGACCATTAAGGGAAGGATCAAATTTGACTTTGCGTTTATAATGTTGGGAAATAACTCATCATGAGACTTATGAACTGAAATGCATTATTTTTTGTTAATATTTAAGATGCTTTACTAAGACATTTTATTAAATTTTTAAGAGCTAAAGACATATTTTTTTCAGTAGAAAGTAAAAATTGTATTAATGTAAAATAAAAACTATTTGACGGAATTCTTTCAAAGGTTTTCCAAATGGAACAGTATAATTTGCTTGTTATAACTAGCTGCCTAATATCAACATACTACACCGGGTGCCACAAAGCATTGGCTGACCCCTATAACTTTTTTATTTTTGGACATATCCAAATAAAACTAAGGGATCTGGAGCCATTCAGAAAACAGCATTTTTTGACATATGAAATGACCCTAACTTTTTATTTTCAAATGACACACCCTGTATATAATTACATTTTTGAATTCAGGATGAATTTTTGAACATGTACGATGATTTTTATAAGCTTCTGACCAGTTATTATTTTTTATAGTAATTAGATTAGATTAGATTAGATTAGATTTATTTCCCAAAAATTAATGTTACATAACAATAATATGCTCATATAAGTACATACATGACATGGTGCGCCTTAATCAAGACATAAGGGAAAGAGCATTTACTTAAATAGGTTCAATCTTAATAAAAATACAATGCACATACTTAAATAAATTCAAACATTATAAATATACAATAATACAATGCTTTAGAAGTAAACCCTTTGAAAACTTTTTATGGATTAAATATTGTAGTGAAGTATTCTTCTAAGGTATAGAACACATAATTATTTAAAACTTTCTTTAGCCTAATTTTGAATAAGTTTTCGCTTTTTATGCAAGTAATAGAATTTGGTAGGTGATTATAAATTTTTACTCCGGAGTATATAGGACCTTTCCTATTTGTGACATATCTATAGTTTGGTGCAATTAGTTTTGTATTAGATCTGGTATTGTAATTATGGATATCAGCGGATGTCGATATTGTGTTTCGTTTTCTGTAAATTATTATAGATAATTTATATATATAAAGATTAACTACAGTTGGTATATGTAAGTTTTTAAACGCCGTTTTACAGGATTCTCTCGGATGAATACCATAAATTGTTCGCACAGCACGTTTCTGTGTCACTAAAATTTTTTGAAGACAAGTTGCGTTTCCCCAAAATTCTACACCATATTGCAGTATGCTTTGAAAATATGCAAAATATACAGATAGTGCCGCTGCAATGTTGATATTTTCTTTGATGTTCTTTATTGCATAAATTGCACGTCCAAGTCTTTTATTTAAATCAGAAATATGCGTCGACCAATTTAACGATTTATCAATATATATTCCTAAAAATTTAATATCAGTTACTGATATTATTTGTCCTAGATCAGTTTGAATATTTATATCTAAGGCTGGTGTGTGGGATTTTTCAAATGTTATATTCATTGTTTTTTCAACATTTAAGAGCAGTTTATTAGCATGAAACCAGTTTGTAATGCCATTCATTGCCTCTTCACTTTTAACTTTAAGATCGTCCAAATTATCATCATTCACTATGATACTGGTATCATCAGCGAACAACGAAAATTGTAAGGAAGGAAAATTATCAACAAGATCATTTATGTATATTAAAAATAATACTGGACCTAATATGGACCCCTGTGGAACTCCAAATATCTTTTGCTTCCGTGATAACAGTTTTTCCAATTTCCTGAGATTCGTCATAAAGTCTAACATGTGCAGATCTATGTTTTAAATATGAAGTAAACCACAGAAATTATAAATTTTGATCTCGACTGCTGTGAAATAAGAAATACGTACTTTGTCATTTCAGTTTCTACAGAAAAAAATATTTATACATAGTTACTATTAATGACCATTTTGTAGGCGTTTAATATAAGCAATTTAGTATCTTTGAAATAACTCGTTTTTTTTTCTCAAATAGAACGCTGGTGGAATCCATTGATATCACTTGCTTGGGTATTTATAAGCATTTATTTTTAAAAAGACTGTAAAAACAGCTTGTACTTCGCATCAAGTTACCTTTGAATTTTAAAAGAGAAACAAAATAATAGAAATGACAGTACTCTAGTTGAAACTCTTGTATTGTTACAATGGCATATACAAATAATGAGAAAGTGGACACGCTTCTTATTTACGGGGAATGTCGTAAACATGGCAAGGTCGAGGTTAAGCATAGTGTGCTCCTTCGCCACATTACTTAACGTTATAATTTTATTTTACTTGTCAGTGCGACTAATTATTTTTTCTCAGTTTATATTTACAGATTTACACAGATATATACACAAACACATTTTTTTGCAATAGAATAATTCTAAAGAGGAGTAACGAGGGTACATATTTCACGCCCAGGGGTCGGTCAGGGCGATTTGCTAATGGTACATAAACGAGATAAACTTCGGAATAAAAGGAGTGTTAACATGAGGAAATGACAACATTGGTTATTAACATAATACCACAGGCGTCATGGATTTTTTTCTATCGCTCCTTTTTATGTTTATAAAGAGATTTATTGAAAATGCCCTCTCCAATTTGGTCCAGAACATATTTTTTTAAACAGTTGAAGGTGGAAATTTTGGCGTTTTTTTAAATATCTTCGAAAATATCAATAATAGGACAAAAAAATCAAGAATAGAAATTTATTCTCCACTAAATTCTACATTAAAAAGGGCTCTACATTTTTTTTAGATTGGTGTAATAGTTTTGAAGATAGAACCGTACGAAGGAACGAGCAGCAGCGCGCAAAAAGTTGAAATTATTATGAATGTGGTAGCAGCGTGCACGCGAGGGGATTCGGGCACGCTCCTCTATAAAATCCTTATTTTACTATAAGGAATGTAACCAGACTTCAACCAATAGCTACCCTCCGGGCTATGTGCCCCGTCGAGCGCTGAATTATCAGTTACAAGCCTGGCATGTTAAGTGTAATAATCGCATATTACCAACAAAACGCTAATGCTTCGATTGCAACAATCACCAGCCGAAAGACTGATCTGAAGGCTCAAATATTATGTTTTAATATTTCTGCCCTCTAGAAGCACACTTGAACTACGCTAAGCCCAGTCAGGCTATTTATTTTTCGATTTCAATAGACATTGGGCCGCTAGATGGCGCCTGCTTACTATTTTACATGTCGCTATCGTAAAGATATCGAAATGTACCAAATAGTCAAGGGATCCTCGTGCCGTTCGTCACATGCCTACCTTGCACTGACGAAAGCCAACAGCTCGAAACTGCGGTCTGCAAGTGGTATGGGACGACTGGCACGAGATCTCCCTTAAGTAGGATCAGTCTTTCGGCTGGTGTTTGTTGTAATCGAAGCATTAGCGTTTTGTTGGTAATATGCGATTATTACACTTAACGCGCCAGGCTTGTAACTTGTAATTCAGCGCTCGGCGGGGCATATAGCCCGGAGTGTAGCTGTTGGTTGCAGTCTGGTTACATTCCTTATAGTAAAATAAGGATTTTATAGAGGAGCTTGTGACTGTAATATTATGTTTTAATATATGTATATATGCACACACACATACATATAAACAAGCAAAAAATGATACGAATACAAAAGGAAGGGAAATATGAACTTCAATTATTGTTCTTGTAACAAATATTCAAATAGTTCGATTTTAATAGTTTTTAGCGATAAATTACCATTTTTTAGTACAATGGGAAATTAATTAAAAACATTGGCTGCAGAATATAAGAAGGACCGTCTATAAAGTGATGTTCTATGTTTTGGTATATTTAAATTGTAGTTGACTCTTAAGTTGGAATAATTATGAAGTGTATGTCTAAATTGAAGTTTTCCTTTGAGATACAGGTCTTTAATGTTTTAAATATAAACCTAGGTGGTGTATTTGTCTATTTTTCATATTCAGCCATTTTAACTCTTTAAGTTTATGCGAAACATGGTCATAAGAACGTAAATTGTAAATGAACCTACTGCAGGTGTTTTGAATTTTTTGCAGTCTCACCTGCCTCATTTTATACAAAAGATAAAGTGTACGAGACACCAGTTTTGACATTAGGGAATCTAGGAAATAAAATAAGATCTGCATTCAATACTATAACACCTGAAATATTTTAAAACATTATTCGAGAGACAGAATATCGAGCAAGACAGTGTTTATGGGAGAGGCCACTTTGAACAATACTTTTAATTCTTGTTAATTGTAAATATTTTAATTTTGATTTAATTTTGTTACAAAGTGTTGTTATTTAAAAAGTTTTGATTTAGAATTTTAAATAATAATAAACATACATATTTTTTTCTTTAAAATGCAAAAGTAACTTGATGCGAAATAGCTTTATAATAATAACTGTAGACTTAAAATGCTACAAGTACAAGCTGTTTTTACAGTTTCTTAAAATAAATAAACCCAATCATAGTGGTATCCATGGATTCGTAAAAAGGGTAATTTAATGGACATAAGGAGCCACCATCGTCCCATTTGAAAAAAAAACTAAATAGAGAAATACAACATTTTGAATGATATTAACTATGTATAAATATTTTTTTCATCAATCGTCCCAAAAGTAGGTACTTTCAGTGCGGTTTTTTGTACCGAACGCAGCGTATTCTAATACTCACAAGCTTCCAGGCTTCGTTTACGGCTCGTCCTGGAATTTGCTTACACGTACAGTAAAAGGCCACTTTCGAAACTCGTTACGCAAATAACTATTTTCTTCAATAATCCCAAAGATAGGTAACTTCTTTACGATTTCTTGTACAGAAAGTAGCGTATTCTAGTACTAGCCCCGAAGGTAGCTATTACGGGTATGAGTACTAGTACTATAAAGTGACAGATCATCTAAACGTCAGTGTCAATTTGCAAGTTATATTTTACTATGAATCACATTCGTACTCGACGCTGAACAGTTGTATTGCTATGGCAACAAAATAATTACTATTAAAACTGTCAGATAATAGTTATTTCAAAATGGACAGTTTATAACAGTGATTTTGAAAATATACCAATTTCAAATTATATCATTGAAGCAGCAAAAGCAGCTACATATGATTTGTTCCCTAAGATGTCCAAAGAACGTTATGTACAGATTTATCTCAAAAGTCTCTGGAACCAATGCTTAAAAGTACAATTTCCATCAATAAAAATGTTGATATTTCGAAATATACTAAAGTAATTACGTTTTTTTTTAAAAAAAGAGTATTGGTTATAAACTTAAAAAATCTGAAGTTTTAAGCAGAGAATAAATTGATAAATTTATTTTTGAAGCTGATGATAACTATTGCTATAAAAAATAACAACTGGTCAGGAATTTATAAAAAATCACCACATATGTTCAAAAATTCATCCTGAATCCAAAAATATAACAATATACAGGGTGTTCCATTTGTAAATCAAAAGTTAGTTAGTTTCATTTTGATATGCTCAAAATATTTATTCATATACCTTATTAAAATGTGCGCTAAATACAATCAAAATTAGGGTTAAAAGAAAATAAGTACATTAACCTGTTACACGTTGTATAATGACTGGCTACCGTAATAATATTCACCACGGAAATGAATTATCGTTTATACTTATACTTATCTTACTTAAAATACTTTATATTCAAGTTGAACTATTTGCTAGTAAAAATGAAAAATACTATTGAACAAGCCGGTATTATTTTAACGCCAGTACGTTTCCTTTTAAGGAAAAACTGTAGTAGAATGCATTAAATCTAAAAGTAACACAAGTATACAAACCATTGTAAATAGCGAGAGCCACCTATATACATTGCTCCAAATTAACATCTAAAATAATCATGATTGCGTGGTAAACGTCTCGGTGTGAGAACAAAGCCAAAACGTATAACGGTATCTTGTAAGAGAAACTGGGAATGAAAAAGCATGAATAGAAATGAACAAACATTGATAAAATAGTACATAAAATGTATGGACAAACAAACAGTAGGGGTAAAAGGCCAGTCGCTTAAGTCTTCAAAAGGTCTAATTCAGGAAGCGAACGGCGAAAATGTTGTGATTGCGGAAATTAAAACGTTATTTTAATAACCTGCCAAAATGATCCCCTTTTTGAGGGGTCCGTGGAGACTTTGTGATAAACTGTTTTGGATGGAATTATATTTGGCGTCTTCTAGGTAAAATTTCAGACGTCAATTCCGTATTTCTCTGCAAGTATACAGCGTGATCTGAAATGACATTTTTTAAATTTTGCCTATAACTTTCTTTGTAATTCGTTTGCAATCGTTGAAATATTTAGCGGCCTTTATTATTTTATTATATTCTACACAGGGTGTGCAGCATATGAAGTGCGAAAGTGGACGGTATTTCGTAGACAGAAAGCTATACTGTCGGCTCAGTTTTTTTGGTAGCGCTGTCAATTTCTATGATTCGATCACAGTTACATTGAAAAGTATATTAATGCTGTGTTAGGCTGCGATTTCTCCCCGCAAAAAACCTGTACCGATTATCACTTTGAGTAGTTTCGAGTTGCATCAAAAAGATGATGTGACTCTTCATAAGACAGCTTAAAAATTTTATAATAGAATGGACATGAAGAAAGTTTTAACCAAGTAATTTTGAAATATTAAACCGTGGCGGTTCTGCTTTTTGAAATTCACCACGGCATTAGCAGCCTTTCCCATTTAAAGTTTATTTATTTGGATCATTGTCTTTTAGATATAGGTCTTAAATATAGAAAAGCGCATTTTTGTCCCATATTAAATTTTATAAAACATAAAATCGCGGCCGACTATGATTTTTTTTTCGGGCGAAATAAAAATTCAGAAGTCGCCGTGGATATTTCACTGTTGCGTGGGCATTTGTCTTTATGAATACAGTGCGTTGGCTGAAATGGCTATCAAATTAATGTTTCATTGTTATTGAGTAGAGCAGATATTGCTCATTTGTGTTCCTTTTTACAGTAATAATTACGGCCGCCCAAACTTTCAGTTATCAAGAGTTAAAAAAATATAAAAAGCTTTTCTTATAAAGTCGTACTAAAAAGAAAAAAATATGTTTTCATGTACGACTGCAAAAAAAAAGGGAGGAGTGCTCACTTTGTATTTCCCTTTCATACAGTTTTACAACGTGCGCACGCCTTTATTTTCTTGCAGTCATACATGAAAAAATATTTTTCACTTATTAATCGACTGTAAGAAAAGCAAGTTTAAAAAAAAATATTTTTTACTTTTTAATCATACTTTAATTAAATTATTATTATTATTAATTATATACATGAATATTGTGATGTTCCCGTTGAAGTCTCTAATCAGGCGAAGAACCTTTTGTAATCTACGCTTTGCCGGAGGAGCCGATTGGATAGTATATTTAATCAATTTTTAATTATACTACATTGTTAATTAGTTAAAGAAAAGCAAGTAAAAATAGAGACTATTAAAATTGTCGGTGACAATATGAGGTCGTCAAGAGAAACTGCCCACGAATTTAATATAAGTAATCCAAATCGGCGCCGGCGGCTACTTAAAGATAGCATAATTAGAAAATATTTTAATGATACTAATGGAGTTTCAGAAGAAAAAAAAATAGAGGATTTGGCCACCAGAGGCAGCTTACCGATCTAGCTATATTGGTATATCTTGACCAAAACCCTCGTGCAAGCTTCAGGGATGCTGTTTTAAATTTGAATATGTCCTGAAATATGACTTGGAAGTGGCTCAAATATCATAACAGGAAACCATATAAACCTAAATTTCTATATATTTTGAAAGTAGCTGATAGAGAAACGAGGTTGAGTATTGCTTGTGGGCCTAAGGATAGTATTTGAATGGCATCTACTGGACTATGTTATCGTACGTAGGAAGCATCTCAAGGACGTCCAAATTACAAAGGCGCGCATTGATAGCGAATGTTGGACCGATCATCGTCCTGTTGTCTCTAAAATGAAAATTGTTATGAGACCCAAACATCGAAGAACTCAAGTAAAACGTAGACTCCGTCTCTGTATTAGTAAATTGCGTGACCAACAAACCGTCGAACAGCTAAAGCAAAAAGTTCAAGAGAATTTGAGTGCACTAGAAGAAACCAATTCTGTAGATGTCGCTGCTACCTGGACACAAATTAAAGACAGTTTAAAAAGTGCGAGTGAGGAAATTCTTGGCACTGCAGCAAGTAAAAAACAGGAGGACTGGTTCAATGATAATGAAGCTTTTATACAAGAACTTCTTGACCGCAAACATACTGCCTTCCAAAACGCTATCAACCACCCTAACGACTCATCAAAAGCAGAAGCTTTTACCCAATCTAAGTATGAAACGCAACGCGAAATCAGAAGAATAAAGAACGAGTGGTGGGCAAGCAAGGCCAGAGAAATTCAAAGGTACGCCGATTCACACGACTACAGGAATTTCTTTCAAGGAGTAAAAGCAGTGTACGGCCCCAGTCGGAAAAATATGTGCCCTATTAAAGATTTAAATGGAAATCTCCTCAAAGAAGACCAGGAAATAAGAGCCCGATGGAAAGAACATTACTCTAATATTCTTAACCAGCAAAGTCAAGCCGATCACGATATTATAAATCTTATCCCTCAATATGACACCTTCGAAGACTTAGATAAACCACTAACAACGGAAGAGATCTTAACCGCCATTGGGCAGCTAAAAAATAACAAATCTCCCGGCGCCGACTCACTCCCAGCTGAGATCTTTAAAGCTGTGTCGTCAGAGCTCATACCCTACCTCAAAAAACTGTTTGATGTCGTGTGGGAGAGTGGTCAAGCTCCGCAGGAGTTTCGTGATACACTTTTAATCAACCTCTTCAAAAACAAAGGGAGCGCTGCGGACTGTGGAAATTACAGGGGTATAGCTCTCCTGGCTGTTGGAGGGAAGATACTCACTAAAGCGATGGCAAATAGGCTAACACCTGTTATGGAAAAGTTACTTCCTGAAACACAGAGTGGCTTTAGACCAAACCGAGGCACATCGGATTTAATCTTCACACTTAAACAGCTTCAAGAAAAAGCACTCGAACATCAAGGAGAAATTCACATGGCCTTCATTGATTTAACCAAGGCGTTTGACTCGGTGGACAGGGAGGTGCTCTGGAAAATTATGTTCCGCTTAGGTATCCCTAGAAAATTTGTGGAAGTATGTCGCAGTCTACATACAAACAACAACGCCCAGGTTATGTATAATAATGAGGCAACCGAACCTTTCCAAACCCTCACTGGAGTTAGGCAGGGATGTGTCCTGGCACCCCTACTCTTTAATTTGTTTACCACTGCTCTAACAATTATTGTTGACAACAAACTGACAGTCAGAGGAATAGGTCTCAGATACCGTTTTGATGGCGGTCTCTTTAACATAGGGCGCTTTAGAGCTTTCACGAAGACACGCACACGATTCATTTGTGATCTCCAGTATGCGGATGACTGTGCACTTTTAGCCTCTACGCCGGAAGAGCTTCAAGAACTTTTAGATGTGTATGCCCAGAGCTATGATTCCTTGGGACTTAAAATCAACATTGGAAAGACTAAGATTATGTCAACTCCTCATCAAGTGAACCAAATAGACATTACACTTAACGGAAATTCTCTTGAAGTGGTGGATCAGTTCAATTACTTAGGCAACGTTGTTAATGACAAAGCAAACATGGACAGCGAGATTCGCAATAGAATTAACGCTGCATCTAGAGCACTCTGGGGACTTAGAGAGAGAGTATTTGACAACCACGACCTTGCTTTGTCAACGAAAATGGCTGTCTACAGAGCAGTTGTCATTCCAACACTGCTATATGGATGTGAAAGCTGGGTCACTTACCGTCGTCATGTGAAAGAATTAGAACGTTTTCAGCAAAGACACCTCAGAAGTATGATGAAAATCCGTTGGTTCCATCACATATCAAACGTGGAAGTACTCAGGAGAACAAACAGCCTTCCAATTGAGGTGCTTATTTCAAGAGCACGCCTAAGATGGGTAGGTCACGTTCATCGTATGCATGATAACCGCCTTCCTAAATGTACACTTTATGGTGAATTGCTAAGCGGTAGTAGAAGGCGTGGCGGTCAACGAAAGAGGTTCAAAGACGCTCTCCATGAAAATCTAAAATCCTGCGGTATTGCAGACAAGCAATGGGAACAACTTGCAGCGGACAGAACCGAATGGCGAGGGGTTGTGGCCAGCTATCAAGGAAATGTTGCTGCAAGAAGGCCGAATCCAAGACCTAACCAGGTCTATGTTTGTCCTGACTGCGGTCGGCATGTGCTCTCCCGAATTGGCCTCTATAGCCATAGTCGTGTGCACCGTAGATGAATGGGAATTACAATAGACTACACCTTTTACTTGTTTTCTATTGTACACAATTTATCGACTGTAACATTTTTATACTCGGACTCGAGTAACGGCTAATAATAACAAGTATTTGAATGACCCCATTCATCACAAATGGTGTGGTATTCGCACAGAATTATAGATGTTGGGCGGAGGAAAATCCCAATTGGGTAATTAATTGTAATTAATAGAAATTAATATTCACAAAAAATAATGTCTCGTTTGGTATTTTGAACAAGAGCTCAATTAGTCATTTTCACTTAATGAAAATTTAAACAATCTATATCTTCTCTAGAGTTTTTTGAGAAATGAGTTTTGGAACGAGATGCAAAACCTGCAGGAAAGGGAACAATTATATATCCAACCAGAATGGTTGCACTTCATACCATGCAGTAATTGTCGGGGAGTGGCTGAACCAGAATTCTCCCGGTAGGTGGATTGGACGTAGTAGTTCATTGATAACCTGACCGCCAAGATCGCTGGATTTGACACTCCTTGATTATTTGTAGGGTGCCCTTAAAAGCAACGTATACAAATCTCAAATTTGGTACAGACACATGTCAGGGTTTGCCAAATCCACGAGTGGCTGAACCAGAATTCTCCCGGTAGGTGGATTGGACGTAGTAGTTCATTGATAACCTGACCGCCAAGATCGCTGGATTTGACACTCCTTGATTATTTGTAGGGTGCCCTTAAAAGCAACGTATACAAATCTCAAATTTGGTACAGACACATGTCAGGGTTTGCCAAATCCACTGGTATACTCATATTTAATATAGAAAAATAGCTAATAAGATTTCATAATTTTCTGTTCCGAGAATAAATCATAGTAGGCCACAATTTTATGTTTTGTAAAATTTGTTCATTGTTTATCTTCAGCCAGTCATAGTTTGTGTCATGCTCTTCTTTAAACAACTATGCTTTTCGTCTTACTTTTGGATATAGCGTAAATATTGTAATTAGCCCTTTTTATTTATTTGTGTGAAAAATAAGATATAGTTTGCAAAATTTTCTGAGAAGCTGTGAAGGTTACTTTGTTTGCAGGATAATATATTTTGGCATATTTTTGTGCCGCCATGAGGGGATTCATATTTCTTAAACTTAAAACAGTTTAGAATACATAGGATGTAAAAATGTAATATAAAGTTATGGCAAACCATATACCATTTCAAAAGAATGTTATGGAATACTGAAAGTAAAACAACATTTTTATTTATATAAAATACTGTTTTGTAAAAGCTTCATATTCATAAATAAAGTTTTAGAAAACTATTCTTAAAACAGTCCTTTGTATCTTGATGAATAACATGCGTTATCTGAAGAGTTCAGCAAAATGTGATACTTGGAACATTTGGAGTGATGCACAATTGCATCGAGAATTAAATATATTTAAACGTGAACAGTAAAACAATTCTTTTATATTTTGTTTTTGTAATTTTTGCATATGCCGTGTGTTTTTTAAAACCTCACGAGTCTATAACTTGTGTGCATATTATTTTCTATAAATTATTTTCAAGGACAGTGTTATCGTTTTTTGCATCTTTCAGGGTCCAACTTGCATTTTAGAATAACTGAAAGGCATTAAATTTTTCCCTTTTTAAAAGAATGTTTGAGATTTACTTATGTTACACTATTTTATGATTAATATACCTTGTACATGATTAGATAAAAAAGTTGATTGCGACTTATAAAAAGCTACAATGATGATTCACTCCTATATCTCCTTTATATTTAACTTATCAAAATGAAATTTCAGGGAGTATAAACTGCCGCTGAAAACTTATATTTATCATATCAAACAATATGATGCTATTACACATTTGAATTCAGGTCAATGTTTTGAGTACATCATGGGAGTTTCGTGATAATTTGAATTGATGTTAAAGTTTCGAGCATTTTAAATTTGCTCCTAAACTGCTTTGAAATCTCCAAATAAGTCCCAAAGCAATAATAATAACGGAAATAAAAGATGGCCCTAAACCATTTTGATTATTTCATTACAGAAATGTCACTTATCAAACATAATAGTTGTCGTTTTCATAGCTCACTTTAATAATGTTAACTTTTCCATATATGGTATGTTTTTGAAAACAGGAAAAATAGGATCATTCCATAAATTTAATAATATACAGGGTCTCCCCTTAAAAAACAATATTATTTTTTTGTATACCTTGAAATCTGCCCGCTACTGTACTTTTGATAGTATTTTAGCAAAACTCAGTTATACCACATAACCTTGTACATATTTAGTGATAGTTTATGTTTCCAAGATTTTATTTCGATAAGTAAAAGGATAAAGGAAATAAAGGGGTATTTCTCTATGATGTGTCGTCCGGATACATTCTGTTGCTTTAACAATACAGAGTTAAAATTTTTCAAATTTCAAATAATTGATTATATTTGTAATCATAATAAAATCAATTAAAAAAGAATAGTAGACTTTGCCTAATGCATGTAAAGATGGTAACAAAAAGTAATTCTTATAAAATTAAACGAAAAATCATCCTCCTGAGGTTTTTAAAGAACATGCGGTATAGTACCCCATTAATTTCACTTCATGCCCTTCGTTTCCTTCCTTAGCTACCTTAAGCGACCGTACTATTAAGGATTAGTATACTTCGTTCGCATTGAGCGTCAGGCTATTATAACAGGCAGCACACGGACAGACGAACAGACAGACAGAACGAACATGGGGAGATGCTGCCACTTACCGCGGTGTAAAGGAGTTCCAGAACTCGCTACAAGTGGGGTTGCAGCAGCGACACAGGGAACACAGAAGACAGGACAATTAACTAACCACACTGCAATACGATGCACAGAGCGCACAGCAACTATCGGCTCGTGCGTTGCTGCGCAAGTACTACTAAGCTTACGGGACGTCCTGACAGAGGTGGACGCCATGCCATCAACTGATTATGACAGGTATAGTTGTTTGCAGTTTGACCGTGCAGATAAAAAGGCAACAAAAACTTTACGATCTCATTATAATACCGTTACTCTCTGTACTGTTCTGCCGGAAAATTGAGTCACTTACCTTTATAGGTATACGTGGGCTTGTTTGATAACACCATACTGAATGGTTCACCGGCGTTAGTAATGAAATCGTAAAGTTTTTATTGCGTTTTTATCAGCACGGTTAAATTGAAGACCGCTATACCGCTGTAGTAAAAAAAAACATACGCGTTGTTTAGGTATTTTTTATTTTCTTTCCGTTATCCTTGCTTCAGTAACAATTTAGAACGATATCATAGGGAACCTTATTTTATACAACTCATTGTTGACCTAAGTATTATTTACTATTTACTGTTCGTATCTTATCAGTTAATTTGACACATTAAAACAAAGTGCGTTTGCTCTGTCAGGGCGCCCCAAAATACATGTTGAGACGGACATTTTGCTCTAACATTCACTCTGCTTCTCTATCAGTCGGTTTTGTGACGAGACAATATGACGGACACACAATAAAAAAACAAACTGTAGCTACAGACAATGACAGACACAAGTTAGGCAAAAGGTCTACTAGCAAAACAAAACAAACAATGAAAGAACGGCTGTATAATATGCAAACACATGAGTAAAGGTTTTGTGTACCACTTTGAACCGAGACCAAATGGAATTTGACTTTGTTTGATATTGCAGTGGCGAACGCCTTTATGTTGAAAAATGTTTAGTGTTAGCCGAGCCACTAAGCTAACAAAAAGTTTAATCATATTTTATTGTAAATTAGAAATGCTGAAATTTCAGGTACGAGGTCTGTTGTTGGGTTACGTCTCCTGTATGACTTATGTATATAGATATTCGCTAATTACTGTTGAATTAGTCCGACTTGTACCTATTTTTGTTGTAAACACACTGAATTTAGATCACTTCTACAACAGATAAAACATTACCTATAGAAGGCTCCACCTTCCTACGCTAAAGCAGATTTTCTCTTTAGAAAGTGTAGCAAAATTATTAGATTTCAGTTTTCAGACAAAAAAATATAAAAATGTTATTTATTTCGATATAAAAATCCCTTGAGGTCAGGTTACTTTCCTGAAAGTTAAAAAATTGCTAAATTGCTATGGATTCTATTTATAAATTCAGCTATAAAGATAACAGAAAAAATATTAAATAAATGTTAATATCCCACTGCCTATAAAACTTGACTTGAGGGCGAGACTACTTTTCTCCTATGAATAACAGGTCGTAATGTGTTATGATCTACAATCAAATGTATTTCGATTTGTTTCTTCTTAAGTATTCAATGTTTAATTAATTTTGTATACAATTTCAATGAGTTTGCTATCTTTAGGATAGGATTAGTATATTACACTACTTAAGTACTGTCGTGAGCAGAAAAAAATAGGACAACTTCTTTTTCTAATGTAAATCTGTCTCTGTTTGAATATGTAATGAGTAGCCGAAATAAAACAGATATCACTTTTAATTTATTTTTTATTTTAATGCTGTAGTAATTGCTATAGTAAATGCAGAATAGTTAATGAGACAAATTGCACTGCGTTATAACATTAACAAAAAATTGGTGTAACATTATAAGAAAGTGGAGAACAAACGGTACGATTAGTAGAAATTCCGGATCAAAGGAAAAAGGATATCCTACGTAACAAGAAACTAACTATGAATATTTCGTTATTGCACCATTTCTATTTATAACTTCTATAAGTCTGTTTGGCATAGAATTAAATAACCTTATAAAATAATCAGTAGTAATAATATTTTCCCATGCATTATTTACTATTTCCAGTAATTCTTCGGCATTCCGTGGTCTCACACTTTGTTTTTGGATACTTCTTACAAGTAGTCCCCATACTTCTTCCACAGGGTTAAGATCTGGACTATGTCTGGACCAGTTAAGAATATTGGTGTTATTATCTTGAAACCAGTTAGTTACCGTATGAGCAGTATGAACGGAAATATGAATTCATTATTAGGAAATAATTGTGACACAGAAGGGAGGGAATATTGTCTAAAATCCTAATATACGTTTCACTATTAAATCGTTCCTCAATATGCCACAAAACACCAGGACCACGTGCCGATATCCAAGCCCACATATTGACGGAAAATCTACCACTTTTATCATTGTTAGATATATATTTCTCATTGAATCGAGTATTCGGTGGCGGTAAACACGAATACGACCGCTGCGTGTTGACTGGAAAGTTTTTTCGTTTGTAAAGATTACATTGTTCCAAAAATTTACATCATACACTAAAAATTCAAGCGCAAATCCTACTCGAGCTTCTTCATGTTCAGCTTTAAGTAAATATTTCTGTGCTGCTGCATGACAGCGTAGCTCCGATTCTCTTACTCGCCGGCGACCAGTACTACTCGATCCAGGAAAATTCGTTTCTTCAGCAGCCTGAATAACTTAGTAAAATGAATTTTCTACTAAAGCATTTACCAATTGCAAATCTTGTTGTTGAGTTGATATCCTTCGCCGCCCTGATCCACGATTTCTACTAATCGTACCGTTTATTCTCCACTTTCTTACACCCGAATTTTTGTCACTATTATAACGCAGTGCAATTTGTCTCATTGACCATCCATCTTCTGCTTTAGCAATAACTCCAGATTTAATTAAATCGCTTATATGAGGAATATTAGTTTTTTGCACACTTGCAATAAATTATGACAACTAACTGACAATGTCACAAAAATTAAAGTTAGATATACACAACTAGATTTCAGCAAAATACCGTTATACCTATTTTTTTTGCTCACGACCGCAGAGGTAAATTTACAGTAATATGTTTGCGGGACCACGAATTCCAACACCATTTATAGCTCCGGGTGACTTATCGTGACAAAAGCTTTTGCTAGGTCAACGAAGACTTTTTTGTTGTATCTGAAGAGTTGTATATGTGTGTTTTCTATTGCATCACCCGCCGACCTAGCCTCTCATAAACCACATTGATTATTTGATACTATGTTGAACTTTTTTTAGAAAGCACGTTAACCTCTCGCAAGACTAGATAGTAAAGAAATTGGACGATAATTATTAAGATCTTCCTTATCATTGAATTTGTATAAAGATTTTATAACAGCTACTTTGAATGCCTGAAGGAATTTTTTGTGTGCAAAGGAGGTACTTATTATGTATGTGAGCGGTTCTATTGTCAGTTATTTTTTTTAATATTTCAGGTGTGATCTGATCAAGGGCCTGGGGATTGTGCATTAAGCAATTTATTAAACATAATATAAACTAATGAATTTAATGGTGAATTATAACAAACTTCAAGTCAATCTAAATCATTTTTATCTAAAGCAGTGAAGTAGTAGTTCATACATAACTGTAGATTAATAATTCTTTTAATATAAAAGAATATCAGAGGACATGAGCACCCAAGTTGGCTTTACAGCATAACATTAGAGAGGGTCAGTTCGGGGAACTTCGCGTACAATTACAACCTGTACTTACAAAGTGCACTTTCTGGGGATGACCTAAGCAGAAGGTTCTGTAGTGCAGTTGAGCGAAGATGGATTTAATTATGATCAAGGTAAATCTAGATTTTAAAAATTAAATACTGTGTTCGGATAAAACTGCCTTCTGCCTTATGTCTTTATTAATCGACATAACGATCGATGTTGGTTAGGCGACACTGGATGAAAAAAACATATACAACAACGTCGTAATAATGAAATACATGGGAGGGATTACAGAGGAACTTGCAATGGGAGCATTATTTCACGAGGGACCCTAACCGCAAATAATTATTTAGAGCCACGGTGTACGGAGACTATTCAAGTTATTGCCAATTCTTGTTCGAGTGAAGATTGTACACAATTTTTATTGCGTTTTAAGGTTTCAAACAGATTGTAATCTACCATATTTTAGAAGAAATGCAGAATACTTGAAACAAGTATCTTCTCAGTGATCAATTGGCAGAAGGGGACATATGGAATGGCTACTAAGCTCACCCGATTTAAAGCCCTTGGGCCAAGAAACATAATATGTTGAGTTGCCCAAATAGCACGTACAAAATGTTACGCCATGGGGTAATCAACATAGATTATAGCACTTATTTAAAATGGGGTAAGTAGGTTTCCTTTTCACTTGCATCTTAGGCCCACAAAAAGTATTAGTGCTTCAAAGACGGTACCCAGTTGACGATGGGGAATGAAAAGATGTTTGAAAAGTTCAAATCCGCCTTCTAGGCCACCCGAATGACCCTTTAAGTCTGGGAGATTTAGATTTGTCTGAATCAAGGAGTCGGGGCCCTACTGTATATTGTGGGATCCGAACCACTTCTTGGAATAAGTTTAGGATTTTGAAGTCAAAGTCATATCAATGCACAAGCAGCATATACAGTATGGTATGCCTGAAATTTTTAGGTAATTTTTCATCTGTGGTATAATTTTTATGTATTAATATTTCCAATTCTAATATATTGCCGTCCTAAAATATATTCTGAATTTACACAATAACATTAAAATGCTATTAATTAATAGTGAATGTTTTAAAAATCGCCTGGAGTTACTTAATTGACAACCTTTATCGCTATCGATGTAAACCAATATTTTGTGTATTACTTACTATAGTAGGAACTTTGAAACAGGTGAGGCGTCTAAATAATCTTGATATTAATGTTTTTAAACCTCGTATATTCGTCATCTTGATCATCATCTTCTAGATGTAAGTCACGTGATCAAAGTCAAGCTGCTTATGTGCAATTTTAAATTATTTGATAAATAACAGGAGGTTATAATTTTAAGACTTCTTACAAGTATAGACTAACAGTTCCAAGATTTTACATACATTTTTCCAATACTATAATGCAAAATATCCTGGCGATATGAAAAGACAAGACATCTGTTTTTAATAATATAATGCCGGCTCTCAGAAATGTTCCTGTGCCTTATGATTATTAAATGTGTTTCAGTTATATCTAATAATGGTATTTTTTACTGAATATATCTGAGATTAAATATGCGGTTGTAGCGTTATGTAGGGTTGTTCACTATATAATGACCACCCTCTATTTCTGTTATTATTGAAAATAGAAAAAAAATCGTATAAAAGTTGTAGCATCTTACCTATATTTTATCGAAATGTGATTAAAAAAACAATATCATGTATAGGTCACGTGATACGAAATAAATATTGTTTTTTAATGGAACGCCCTACATATTATTACATTTTTGAGAAGCCCTTCTTCCCCTGACTTCAAATGTATAATATTGTATAGGTCTATCTTAAATACTTCTTGACATATTGTTGCGGACCTCTAGCGTATACGACCCACCATACGCCTTAGCGTTTTGTGGGCCGCATAATAACAACCGCTACGTCCGTAGGAGAGTTTCGCTATTGTCCACAGGAGGCGTGATATACTTCCAGCTGGTGAAAAGGGGAGAGACATTTTTGATGGCGGTATACGGTTGATAATCCCACAAAACTCGTTTTATCCGAGGCATCCTGGTGGATTTTGGGATTGTCAACACAGGAAAATTTTCTCCATCTGTTGTTGTTCCGTTTAGCGGAATATTTTGTTGTTATGAGTAAATTTTAACTGCGGAAGCAGGATATTTAAGTATACAAGGTAAGTTAACCTCTTCACGCCATCTTATCTGTTCTCTACCCACGTGTTTCACAAATTTACAGGCTTTCCTTTGGAAGTATCGTATCGACTTGAAAGACGGACTCTACCCCATTCATCCAACTGTGGCTTTCTAGGAACATTGGTGGATTGTTCCCTCATCAGTGAGGTAAATTATATTTCGTTTGTGGGTTATGCCAGATTTAAATTGCTCTCATTAGGCACACTTCACGTGCATTTCCGACCATGCAAATTAAATCGGGATATCTTTAGGGTTCCACGGATGGGGCATCCACACACAGTAGAAAGTTCCAAGGCTGGAGAGGCTATAATCAAACCCATCCTCGGGTCAATTTCTTTCGTCCCGAAGACACCTCCGTAGGGCTACAGTTTCTTCAACGTCGAAGTCGGTATCGTACCACCCTAGATAAGTGTGTTGTTTTTATTTACCGGGGACCACCTTCAGTGGTTTTGCGCGGTTATATTCCATTCATACTTACTTTTGTATTGTAACTTGTACATATTTAAAGATTTTATTCATTTATATTTATTTAAGGAGGTTCTCTAAATCAGACCCATTGTGGCCGAATTTATTACTATTTATCCTCACGTTGTAAACCCGTGTGTAGCTACACGAGGCATTTTATTAATGTTGTAACTTATTAATCAAGAAATTTGCCACGCCTTTTGAACATTGCCAGGTTACATGCTAGAGAACCAATATTTGTAAATTCTGTAATATAGTGCATTTCATGTTTAAAGAAAGTGTCATTATTTCGTCTGCAACCACTACGTATGGAACCCTCAGTGATTTGTGTAAGTAAATAAACTAATAATTTGTCATAGTTTATGTAAACTTGGGCTTAATGCCCTGAGATAGTCTGAGCTAGTGAAATTTTATCGTGGGCACGTTACATCACTTATCCGGAGTAAGTTGTGTTTGCGATATCTGCTACGCTACAGTAGCCCAAGTGAGTTTCTTTATGTAATATCTTATAACCATCACTATCCAACGTATTTATTTGTTTATGTACGTGTAAATCATAGCAATATTTGACATTCAAAATGCAAATGAGCTGCTTTATTGCAAGAAGAGTGAGCAATGAGTATCAAAACACAAGTGAAACAAAAATAACATGGTAGGCCACGGAAATAATTATTTTATTGTTTATTCAATTTTGACATTTCAAACCGTCATTATTAACTCCAGAGCAACAACCGTAAATAGTTGTTTATTCACTAGTAAAATAAAAAGTTTTTTCTACGACTGCTTTGAAAAGTGCTACTAACTACTAATTACGCTGAAAATTATTGATTTCACATAGCGTGTGATAAATCTTTAACGCACGCTAACAATATGTGAAAACGTTTTCAAGTATGAAAAGTGCTATTTTCAACATATAAATTCTATAAACTAAAAACTATAATCACGTGTAAATAATTAATATCATATTAGAATTAACTTCATATTTAATTAACTTAAAAACAGATTTAACAAACCAAGAGAAAATTCTTTATAATAAAATAATACTGCATAAGTAATCAATTAAAGAAATTGTTCAAAGTGGCCACCATTATTTTCAATGCAAAGCTCATAGCGTCTTCTTAAGTTTAGGAAAATATTGCAAATAGCGTTATTATGGTTTCTGTTTAAGTTGTTAATTTCTTCTTGAATTTTTGCCTTAATATCCTGAAGATTGTGGTTATGATTAAAATTGACTTTGACTTTTAAAAACCCCCATAAGAATCTGTCTAATGGCATTAAATCAGGGCTATTTGGTGGCCATCGAATGGTCCCAGCATTGCCTATCCAAATGGGAAATTGATTATTTAAATGTTCCCGAACTTGTAAAACGCTATGTGGAGTCGCTCCGTCCTGATGCCAAATCATTCTAGACAATACGTTCATAGGAAATTCTTGAATTAGACGATATCTACCTCTGGTAAAATTATTTCGGATACGTTTGTCGTATCAAAGTAAAATCATAAAATATAGGCCCAACTATTTTTTTGAAAAATTCCGCATCAAACGTGGATTGATTTTCTACGTTTTTGGTCTTGATTCAGTTCCTGGACGGGTAATATTTTGTAAGGCCTATATTGATGCTTTTCAAAGTTCTTTGAATGTTGGAATAACTTTTTTCCATTTCACGACAAGCATTTAATAAACTATTCGAATTGTCTAAAATAAATATTAAAATAAGGTATCGATCTATTTTTATAGTAAATTATTTTTTTGCCTTCAAAATATAATATATCTACAGTGTGACCCATTTCAATTGGAAACTTTTCTGTAAAAAATGTATTTATAATCCTATGTTAACGCTTTTTTTTTAAATGATAAACCATCGAAAACTCCACTTTATGACAAAAATTTAGAGATAAATTTCAATTTTCAAAGCTTTCTATGATTTCTTTTCAATGTCGAAAATGGACAAATTTGATTAGCGATTTTTTTATTGAAATTTTAACTACACCACTGGATTCAGTAGCCTCCCAAATGGGTAAATCCCAAGTTTCATGAAAAAATATTGAAAAATGACAGATTTATGACAAAATTAATGTAGGCTCATAGTAACTTTTACTTGATTTTTTCTAAAAATCGAAGTAGCCCGTGAAAAATAAACAAAAGATAGACAAATTAAGTGAATAATTTTAATGAATATTACATTTTTATTGAGTAATGGCAGATAATAATGCCATGGAAAACAAATTTTATAGTCAAACGTCAAATCTTTAAAATTCGCATATTCTCATACTCATTGTTATTGAATTATAAAATTAATCGATAGTTATTATCAAGTATTAGTTTATTAGTTTGTAGTTAATTATGGATAATCTAAATCTAATCTAAATCTCTAGGTAAATTCAAATCTAAGCTAGCTACTCTTACACTGGCGTTTGGATTGTTGTTAAAATATTTAAAACTATCTGCTCGTACCTGGTTCTTCTTTGTATATTATCTGTTCTTATAATACGCCGTGTCACAGCGCCACACTCATTATTTTGTTTATTTTATAAACAGTACTTTTAGTAATGTTGGGCCTATTCGGATGCCTGTTGTTGAATATCTCGCATACCTCTTTCAAAGTTCTGTCATTATCTCCTCTAAGGCGCACAAGTTCAATTTTTTCTGTACATTTAGATTATTCATAATTAACTACAAACTACTAAACTAATACTTGATAATAACTATCGATTAATTTTATAATTCAATAACAATGAGTATGAGAATATGCGAATTTTAAAGATTTGACGTTTGACTATAAAATTTGTTTTCCATGGCATTATTATCTGCCATTACTCAATAAAAATGTAATATTCATTAAAATTATTCACTTAATTTGTCTATCTTTTGTTTATTTTTCATGGGCTACTTCGATTTTTAGAAAAAATCAAGTAAAAGTTACTATGAGCCTACATTGATTTTGTCATAAATCTTTCATTTTTCAATATTTTTTTCATGGAACTTGGGATTTACCCATTTGAGAGGTTACTGAATCCAGTGGTGTAGTTAAAATTTCAATAAAAAAATCGCTAATCAAATTTGTCCATTTTCGACATTGAAAATAAATCATAGAAAGCCTTGAAAATTGAAATTTATCTCTATATTTTTGTCACAAAGTGGAGTTTTTAATGGTGTATCTTTTTAAAAAAGTCCCGTCAAAATCAGACAATAGACATATTTTTTACAGGGGTGTTTCCATTCAAAATTGGTCGCACAAATGCCTACATTAATTTTGTCATAGCTCTGTCATTTTTCAATATTTTTGCATGAAACTTGGGATTTACCCAGTTGAGAGGTTACTGAATCCAGTGGTGTAGTTAAAATGTCAATAAAAACGTCGCTAATCAAATTTGTTCATTTTCGACATTGAAAATAAATCATAGAAGGCTTTGAAAATTGAAATTTATCTCTACATTTTTGTCATAAAGTGAAATTTTCGACAGTTTATCATTTAAAAAAAAGCGTTAACATAGGATTATAAATACATTTTTTACAGAGAGGTTTCCATTTGAAATGGGTCACACTGTAGATCTTCTTCCTCGTTTGCTGTAACGTTGCGTCGTTTTCTTGAAAAACTATGGGCCCTATTTACATGACGATAAACATTAAAAAACGTATTTACACTAAGAATCGCTCGATTCGGATACAACGTCATGTATTCTCTTCTTGCGGTACACTTATTTTTATTATTTTTCACATAAAGGGAAGAATATTTCGACCTTTCAGCCTCGCTATAATAACTATTTTGATTAAATAAATGTTAATAATGACTGTTTGAAGTGTCAAAATTAGATAAACAATAAAATAATTATTTTCGTGACCTACCTTGTTATTTTTGTTTCGCTTGTGTTTTGACACGCATGGCTCACTCTTCTTGCAATAAAGCAGCTCATTTGCATTTTGAACATCAAATATGTCAAGAAGTATTTAAGATAGACCTATACAATATCAAGGGGAAGGGCTTCTCGAAAATGCAATAATATATAGTATGCTCCATTTAAAAGCACATATATTTATTGACCTATACATGATATTGTTTCTTGATCACGTTTCAATATAATATAGGTAAGATCCTACAATTTTTATATGAAATTCTTTTTTCTATTTTCAATAACAACAGAACTAAAGGGGGGTCAATATATAGAATAACCCTGTACATATAACATACATTTATAGAATTAGTCCCAATCTCGTTGTACATTCGCGTGATGTCTTGGTAAAGTACCGATTTATGTAATTGTAATGTAATTATGCCTTTCTCCTCATAGTCCTTGTGGATATGCTTTAGATATTAACCTTTATTATAAACTGAAAATAATTATATAATACTTAATTCAAGTGGAAAAGCAAAGCTGCCAAATTACGTCTGTTAGTTGATCTACTTTATGCGTATTACTTTGCTCATTTGACTGGAATATCGTGTAATGTCTTGTATCCAGTTAATGTAATATCAAAGGAAATGCCTCTGTGTTTACCGAATATGTCCGTGTTCGACTAATATTTGGTTATCTTCTTATGGCATATTTGATGAACAAAATTATACATAGAAACACAAAGCCGTGTATGGTAAAGCTCGCCAGTCTGCTAAAATTAAGTTTCTATATGGATGAGTGTCCATAAATAGTTTCTGATGTCGATTTGGTAATCCTCAACAGCCTGATATTTTCAATACTATATTTGAATGCTATTACGCTTGACTAAACCGGAGTTTTCTATAAAAGCGTATACGAATGATCCTGTCATGAATTTTTTTATAATGGATTATCTGTACGTAAAATATGCGAACTGGAAACGTGCCTCGACGGAAGTAGGATTACATCACTATAGGTATGTCTTTGAGTAAAGGAGACATCACTTCTGGCATACAAAGATGTTATACGGTGGAATATGAGAAATTACCTGCATATTTAATTAAATAACTTGTCTACTTCATATATATATATATACGCGGATAACGTACAAGCTGAGGACACACTCGCGAAGTGTTGTCACGGTGTTGTGTTGAACGAGCCAAATTGTCTTTTTTGTAGAGCACTAAAGCGATGGAACGGTTATGCTATGTAGGCGGTCAGAGTTAGACTTTGAATCTGAAATCCTTTTAAACGTTACAATTTTCAGCTTAAAAATAGGTAAAAAATTCATAAACAGCAACCCTCGAGTCTCTATAGATTTGGAAATACGAAACATGGTTTTTTATTGCAAAATAGGAAACGAAAACTTTTTTTTTAGTTTTCTTAAATATCTCGTGAAATAAGCCTCTAATCGACTCGAGTTATACTTATCAAATTTGTTCCCCGGGTAATTTTTCACAAGAATAGGCTATTGCGAAAATTTCGCAAAAATTATTTACTGTTGCAAAATTAGCAATAAATTTAAAAAAATGAAAAATGTTCGAATTACAATAACTAAAAGTAATTGTTTATCGAAACTGGATGAACTTTTGGAAAAAGATAGGTACGGTCGTGGGCAAAAAAATAGGATAAGTCAAGGGTACAAGTAGGTATTTTGCTAAAATCTAGTTGTTTACATCTAGCTTTAATTTTTGTGACATTATCAGTTTGTTGTCATAATTTATTGCAAGTGTGCAAAAAACTAATATGTCTCATATAAGCGATTTAGTTAAATCCGGAGTTATTGCTAAAGCAGAAGATGGATGGTCAATGAGACAAATTGCACTGCGTTATAATATCGATAAAAATGCGTAACATTTTAAGAAAGTGGAGAATAAACGGTACCATTAGTAGAAATCCTGGATCAGGGCGACGAAGGATAGCAACTCAACAACAAGTTTTGCAATTGGTAAATGCTTTAGTAGAAAATCCATTTTACTCAGTTATTCAGGCTGCTGAAGAAACGAATATTCCTGGATCGAGTAGTACCGGTCGCCGGCGAGTAAGAGAATCGGAGCTACGCTGTCATGCAGCAGCACAGAAATACTTACTTAAAGCTGAACATAAAGAAGCTCGAGTAGGATTTGCGCTTGAATTTTTAGCTCATGATGTAAATTTTTGGAACAATATAATCATTACAGACGAAAAAACTTTCCAGTCAACACACAGCGGTCGTATTCGTGTTTACCGCCCTCCGAATACTCTATTCGATGAGAAATGTATATCTAACTATGATAAAAGTGGTAGATTTTCCTTCAATATGTGGGCTTGGATATCGGCACGTGGTCCTGGTGTTTTGTGGCATATTGAGGAACGTATATTAGGATTTTAGGCAATATTATGCTGCCTTCTGTGTCACAATTATTTCCTAATAATGAGTTCATATTTCAACAAGACAATTGTTCCGTTCATACTGCTCATACCGTAACTATCTAGTTTCAAGATAACAACGTCAATGTTCTTAACTGGTCCAGTCATAGTCCAGATCTTAACCCTGTGGAAGAAATATGGGGATTACTCGTAAGAAGTATCCAAAAACGAAATGTGAGACCACGGTATGCCGAAGAATTACTGGAAATAGTAAATAATGCATGGGAAAATATTATTACTAATGATTATTGTATAAGGTTATTTAATTCTATGCTAAACAGACTTATAGAAATGGTGCAATAACGAAATATTAATAGTTAGTTTCTTGTTAAGTAGGATATCCTTTGTCGTTTGATCCAGGATTTCTTCTATTCGTACCGTTTATTCTCCACTTTCTTAAAATGTTACACACCAAATTTTTGTTAATGTTATAACGCAGTGCAATTTGTCTCTTTAACTATTCATAATTTACTATAGCAATAACTACAGCATTAAAATAAAAAATAAATTAAAAGTGATATCTGTTTTATTTCGGCTAGACAGATTTACATTAGAAAAAAAAAATTGTCCTATTTTTTTCTGCTCACGACAGTACCTATCGTTTAGTTTTGAACAAATACTTATTGATAATTAATAATCATAATATAATAATTACCAAGATTAAGTATATTTAAAGGTAACATTTTAATTATAAATTACATAATACTCTCTACATAAATGGTGCTAAAAATATATATTTATATATTTTTTTAAAAATTGTACTTATAAATATTCCAGTTGCATCATACCAAATTTCAAGTAAAAATATTGTTTAGAATAGTTGTTATCGCTAAAAACGTAAAAGTAGCTTATCTCGGCTTCCATTTGTCCTAGAAAATAGCTATTTGTAAGACAAGGGAGAAAAGTGCATAATTTCCTCCCGCGGATAGTTTAAGCGAAGGGCATCAATATCCAAGGGAGGAAATGGCACTTTGCTCCTGTGTAATACATATGATTTTTTCTACGACCATTTACAGTGTTTTACATTGGTTTTACATATATTTCATTATATTTTCTTATGCATGACAATCCAAATATGTCAAAATGTCATAATAGGTATTTAGATAAGTAAATATTGTTAAAAATCAAAGTACATGGTACATGCTATTTGAAGTTTCTACTTGTTTGCTTCAAGAGGGAGCCAAAGTATTTTCCTCCCGAGGGAGGAAAAGTACTACTTTGCTCGCTGAAATGAGGGAGCAAAATAGTATTTTGTATGTAGGGAGTAGAAAAAAAATATTTTTTTATATTCGTGTTTTTGTTAAGCGCAATTGTTAAGCACTTAGTTGCAATTCTCTAAACTTGAAATTCGCGGAGATACGAGCATTTCAATTTTTTTTTATTTTTGTTAATAAAAAATCTGCCTTTTGATACATTCAAAGATACTATCAAAGTGAATCGATTCCAATTGGTCTCATATCGATCCGTTCCATTTTGGCGAAACGGCAGCACTTGAATTTACACAACAGAATTTACAACTTTGAAATTTTGCAACAGGCCGCCATTTTGGATTTGGAGATCAGAGTTGCGCACACTTTTTATACATACCAAGGCCTATCTTTTTCCAAGATTTCATCCAGTTTTGATAACAATTACTTTAGTTAATGTAATTCGAACATTTTTCATTTTTTAAAATTTATTGCTAATATTGCAACAGTAAACAATTTTTGCGAATTTTCGCAATAGCCTATCCTTGTGAGAAATTGTCTAAGAAACAAATTTGATAAGTATAACTCGAGTCGATTAGAGACTTATTTCACGAGATATTTAAGAAAAACTAAAAAACAAAATTTTCGCTTCCTATTTTGCAATAAAAAACCATCTTCCGTATCTTCAAATCTATAGAGATTCGAGGGTTGTTGTTTACGGATTTTTTACCTATTTTCAAGCCGAAAATTGTAACGTTTAAAAGGATTTCAGATTCGAGGATGTTTGAGGTCTAACTCTCCCTGCCTAATGAGTTAACAATCCATAGTGAGACATGTTTTAAACTGATTTTTGTCCGTTTGAATTTTTTTTAGTTAAATTCACAATTTCTTAATAATCTAAAAATATATTTAAATATTTTCTCAAAAAATGATTAATTTTTTCTATAAAGGGGCTTTTACTTTTTTAATTTTTGATTTTTGAAAAAAGTCTAATAAAATATGTAGCCTGGCATCTAATCTACAATGCAGTTTTTTAAAAAGAAAGTTTTAGTTTTAAGCGAGGTATTAGGCAAGTCGGCAAGTAGACTAACAAACATCGTTTTAAATCGGACCAAAGATTTTATTGTTGAAATCAGTTCATTATAGGCCTCTTTTAGACACTAATTTTTCCCCCTCGCCGGTCCCTCCCCTCCCGGAATATCCCCAATTTTGGGGCAATACCGCTTAAAAAAAGGTGGTTATCAAAGTTAAAATTAAATAAATTCCTATACACTTCCACGCTTTCTACTTGCTATCACGTTTAATTATCACTTTTGAACTTTAAGTAAATATATTTATTATCAATTTTGAAATTGCAAATGTCTATATCTATCGGTGGTTACTATCATTATGCGCTCGTTTGCACACCACCTCGCGGTAGAGCATTTAGCGCGGTTTTTTTTAGGTGGTGTTCCCAATGGTTCACTTTTTGTTTATTTAGTTAACTTATTTTAGCAAACCTGTAGAATTTTGTAGTAATTTAACGAATTTTGCTTCGCCTAAAAAATCCAGAAGTTGTATCACATCCACTGAATATTTTTTGGGTATTTAAAAGAGTTCGAAGAATAAATTTGTTCGTCAGTGTTCCTCTATCTTGACTTCATCAAATACATGTTTGAACAACGTGCGGATAATCCTCTCATTAGGATTAAAAGGTCAACGTCTTCACCAACTATAATTACCGAACCATAATAAGGTGATATATCTATCGCTGAGCTAATAATAACAGAATTAGCATCTTCGGCAGCCTGCTCAACAACAAAACCTGCAGTCGTAAGCTTGTTACGTAACAGTGAAATAAGCAGATTTTTATTTTGATCGTTTGATAGAAACTTCTGCTGTTGCATTGTTGCTGCCATAGACTCATATGTCTAAAAGAGGCCTATAGTGAACTGGTTCAAAGAGTAAAATCTTTTATCCGATTTAAAACGATGTTAATCTACCTGACGACCGGCCTACAGGTTTACTCTATTTTTCAAATAAATATAAAATCTAATCATTCTAGGAACTTATTGGTAGAAATTGTACGTTGTACGACAAATTATCTTCCAAAATACCTGCCCAACAACTTATTTTAAACTGAAATTGAAATTTTGTTACTAATTTATAGTCCAAGTAAGGACTTCCGTCATCAAACGGCCCGACGCACATTAAAAACCTATAAAGGTAATCGAGCCAATTTGCGAACAGCAATACAAAGAGTGCCGATATTTTAATGAGGTCGTAAAGTTTTTGTTGCGTTTTTTATTTGACGGGAACTGATTACTTCAACTATGCTTCATTCTCCTATCTGTTAGTGCTATATCTAAAAATATTTGACGGTAACAAATGATAATTGGCAGGTAATTGAGGATTTACTACGAAAGAAATTTCATATTCATTTAGTGAAAAATATACAGAATGAACAACATAAAAAATATTTAATGATGACATGTAGGTAACACACTTTATAAGGACGGAACTACATTTAGGAAAAGAAATGTGCAAGGTACAGTAATTAAGAAACAACAACGGAAAGTAATACTCGAAATGAAGTTAACATTATTACCATGAAATGAAACCTGGTTTCCTTTTAATAAAAAACTATACCGGGTGGTTACTCAAAAGAAAACAAAAAAAAATTAAAGATGTCAAACAGGAAGGACGTTTTGTTTTGACTTTCGTCGATAACAATAATCCTATTTAGGAACATGGATGTGAAAGCTGGGTCACTTACCGTCGTCATGTGAAAGAATTAGAACGTTTTCAGCAAAGACACCTCAGAAGCATGATGAAAATCCGTTGGTTCCATCACATATCAAACGTGGAAGTACTCAGGAGAGCAAACAGCCTTCCAATTGAGGTGCTTATTTCAAGAGCACGCCGAAGATGGGCAGGTCACGTTCATCGTATGCATGATAACCGCCTTCCTAAATGTACACTTTATGGTGAATTGCTAAGCGGTAGAAGAAGGCGTGGCGGTCAACGAAAGAGGTTCAAAGACGCTCTCCATGAAAATCTAAAATCCTGCGGTATTGCAGACGAGCAATGGGAACAACTTGCAGCGGACAGAACCGAATGGCGAGGGGTTGTGGCCAAATATCAAGGAAATGTTGCTGCAAGAAGGCCGAATCCAAGACCTAACCAGGTCTATGTTTGTCCTGACTGCGGTCGACATGTGCTCTCCCGAATTGGCCTCTATAGCCATAGTCGTGTGCACCGTAGATGAATGGGAATTACAATAGACTACACCTTGTTTTTTATTGTACACAATTTATCGACTGTAACATTTTTATACTCGGACTCGAGTAACGGCTAATAATAATAATTTAGGAACATTGGTCCGTTCAGATTCACAGGTAATATTTTGCTCTTTTTGGGTGATCCCCTGTACGTTGTGTAGATAGAAGTGACACAAAGGTAATTTTTTTTAGTTTACTGATTATTTCCAGTATTTCTTAATACCGTTTCTTCACCGCCTACGAATATAGTATTGCGGGACCGGTCCCTTTTTCAGACCTGAGATTTTAATTATCCTGTCTCAAAAAGACGTCTACAAATCTTGGTGAAAGTGCTGTGATGTGTACGCCTCCGTTGCGGAACTCTTTCATCGTAAGCTGTACGGTTGTTCTGGCATTTCCTTGGGATTTCACATAATTAAAATGTACTACTACCTACAACCATTTCCTCATTGTAATTTATTTTTTTGTCGATCTCTTAATTAAACTCAAATTTGATAAGATCCAAAGTTTAATTTAAGTAAAAGTAAAATTTCATGGATAATAATATTGTACCCCCTTTTGAATCAAAATACAACACTTATTGTTTTACGTTAAAAAAAAGAAACATTATTATTTTGATGCCTATTACGCATTTATGTATATTTTAAAGGCAAACATCTTTATCATGGAAACTGACGAAATATTCTCAATTATTTAATTGAGGAGAAATATAGATTTTACCTTTTTTTATACCGATGAACATTATTGAAAAGATTTACGTAGGAAATATTGATGTTTTAAGTGTAATACATTTTTTGGGAGTCATTAAAATATATTTTCCATTTTTAATTTTCAACGTCTTACATCAGTAGTGATTTATAGCTGGTCCTGGACCCACATTCCCGCATTTCACATTCCAAGTGCGTTTTCAACTACCAATGTCCCACTTCAGCTCTACCTGTTTTAGTTTTATTGTCTGTCGTCTCTCTTCATTTTGTTTATATTTGATTTATATTATTTATTATTGTTGTTTATTGCCTATTCCATTATATTATTAAATTTTAGTAATATTTTCATAATAAATTATTAAATCTAGATTTATTTTACTAATTCATAAATTGTCTATTTTCATCGCACATCAAAAAATTCGCCTTGAACTTGAACCCATCCAGGTCTAGTGAGATATACTCGACGTATACTCGACTTTGCCCAGGAAACTTTATTTTTCATATCAAATTCTATTTTTACGTAAATCCTAGATATTTTCAATAATCCATTGATAAATATTTCAGCAATTAGAAATAGTTGAATATTATTTATACCCAAGTATAAATAAACATTATGGCCTCTTGCTTCTATCACTGGAATTGTTTTGGAACACAGTAATGACGTAACGAGATTTTTCACGACTGTTAATGGTTTCTAATAACTAAAAAATACACCAGCTCATACGTATACATATAAATATAAAATGTGTGAATGTAGGATATATATAAGTGTAAAAAATTGCAAATTTACCTACTGCTTTTTTTTTATACATTTATTTAACGTCGGCCTATTTCCGCTACTGAGGCCTAACACCGACGCCTGTAGACGAGCTACCCCCAACCAGGAATTTTGCCGAAACTCTTCCCTTAAGAAGAGTAGGGATCTACACAATCCACGTCTAAGATTGCATAGCTTCCGCGCGTACACTGATATACAAGCCGCTGGAAGATATAAGGCGAGGACGCGGTCTTTTTTGAAACGGTCACTCATCTAATAGTCCAAGAGCTCGTGTAAAAAAAGTGTAAGATGTTTTGGAAAACTTCAAAATTCATCTGTAAATAGCTGATGCGATAATAAACTCAAAACAAATAGTCAGAAAGCATAATAATCGAACGTATGGCGTCAGCGTCACTGTATACTGTTGCAAAAATAAATTCAATGAAAATGATTTGGAATAGTTGAAATTTTTCCATAATATGTTAATTTTTATAATTAAATTTATGAAATCAACAGTCACACAATTTTCATAGAACCCACTCAGTCAGCAGTCAATAGAAGTTAGGATAACAAGGGTGCGCGGCTTGTGATAATTACTAATCGGCCTGCGATTGTTTAATTATTTTCTAATTTATTTTATAGCTGAATGCAATACATTGGATTTAGAAGTCCATATTTCAATGATGCTGACCCCATGCGTTCGATTATTATGTTGTCTGACTATTTGTTTTGAGTTTATTATTGCGTCAACTATTTATAGACGAATCTTGAGTCTTTCCAAAACATTTTAGGGATACTAATAAATTTTACAACTTTCCTAGCGCCCCAACGCCAGGTGTCTTGACGTGCTGACTCTACAGTGGCTTTCTATGGCCAAAGTGCAATTCAGTCTGAAAATCAGCCTTTCCAAAACTCTTGCATTTTTTTTGACGCGAGCTCTCCGGCTAAAACTCAAGTAGATATACTTAGACTTCGCGACGCTTATTTAAGATCAATGCATTGGATGGGCTAGTTGAAGGTAAATTTTTGGCGTGAGACGGAAAAAGGCAACATCATTTATAAACTGGTGAAATTATCTTTTCAGATAGTATGACAATATAAAATATTTAGCATTGTAACTTAATGGACAGTAAATAATATAGGAATCTAAATCATTTGTTTCAATTCTACAATTAAATAAAATGAAAACAAATAGAAAATAGCTAGTTGAGAATACATTTAGAATGTGGTTCCAGAACCCGCCTTAAATAACTACTTACATCTTAGCAATTACTGAATTTGAAACAAAGGTTTATTACAATTTTCTAAAATTTGATGAGATTTATATTACTTGTTAAAGTTACTCGGTACATTTATAAAAAGCTCTGTGTATTAAGACAAAGGCACAACGACTAATTCATTTATTTACAGCAGCATAGGTATAGTCGATATTCAACTATGAATTCCCAACACTAATACAATGCTATTAGCAAATAAATATTCGACTCTTTTCTGTTCGTGAACAGAACAGAAAGAGTGGTGTCAGTTTCTTTGGTCTCGATTTCAAAGTTTCATCTGTTGTAGCAAGAATCTAATACAAACTGTGTCAATAAATAGTGAACCAACACTGCATGCTCAACTTGTGTCCACCATGTCCTTGTAATACATACCTATAACTAAATGGTAACATATTTAAAAAAATAGCATTTATTAAAAAGTTCGTCGACTTTTTAACCCCAAGGGCGCAATAGGGGCCCTATTCCGGGTTGTTCCGCATACTGAGCGACAGCTCGGGCTTGGACATTGGGTATAGACGAACACAGGGAACTTTAGACGAGACACAATGATTTTCCCGAAGCACTATGAATATTGATTTTTTCATATTTTGTTAAGAAATAATGAAAAAAGTGCACAGAGCTTCGGGGGGATGGGGTTTGGTTGAGGTTTAGTGGGATAGAGCTCCGCTAAAGGGGGTGCGATGCCCGAGCAAGTGGTCAGGAGATGACCTCCGATCTCCACTCAAACGTGCAGAGCTGAAATCCTGTGAGCCGCGTAAAGGAGGTCGCACAGCGTGGCTGTTCTTACACCCTTAGTGTACCTCCATTTTGTAAAGTGAAAGTTTGTGTACACTTTTCTTAACGCAAGGTTCTTGAAGCGTTTAAAAAATACTTGTGGGTGATAAGCTAGGACAATTCTTAAGTCTTTACACAAATGGAGGTACTGGATGGGTTGTTAATAAAGAAGCTCTAAAAACACACCTTTACGGTTTCTTACTTACCTTTCTGTGTACTCGTCCATATGTGCGTAGGACTGAACGGAATTTTCTTCGATGAGGAACTTCACTCGTTGATAAAATGATGCGGTGACTGATGGTGGCTGCTTTCTAAGTAAAACTTCTACAGGATCGTTGCTCGCTATGCACATAATATGATCTGTACAACTGGGATGAGAGCAGCATTCGCTATCTGAACAGTCAGTCATACCGTCTGCAAAGGAAATCAATTGTTTTAGCTAAAGCGTAAAAAAATCTGCGGACAAGATTGTACAATCCACAGAACATGCATTGGAGTATTATTGTGTAAGTGGCAAATTTACACAGCAAGTTACACATCACATATTAAACATTTTATGAATTATTATTATTATATTTTGCTATGCAACGAGAGTACTCCCGTTTTCGATGCTGAACATGGTGGTGATGATCAATATTTTTTCTGACCCCCTTCAACGCCTCTAACGATTAATGAACACCCCCGAGAGGGGTGAAAATCACTTTTCTCTTGTATCATCAGCAAAATGTCTATACCGCTCGTTTTCGAGGATGCTGAGCTGTTGGAAAAACCAAATTTCTGGTAAAAACTCCGAAGCTTACTTGACAAAGTTAAGGAATGCACGTCCAGCGGTACTGATGGACATGGAGAAGCTAGAGTAAAAGTAGAGGAGCGGTTGCCGCTACTCCACTTCTTGGCGCGAACAAATGCGTGGAAGTTGCGTAGGATGCCGTACTCTCGGGAACCTGCGTAACTTTGAATGTACTCTCATCAGAAAAACATTGGTTATTACCACCGTGCTCAGCATCCTAGAAGGCGGGCGGTATATGAATTTTGCCGCTGATATTTTACAAAGAAGGATTTGCACCCCTTTCGGGGGTGTTTATTAACCGTTAACAGGATTGGATGGGGTAAAAAATCGTTCAGCATCACCACCGTGCTCAGCATCCTCATAAACGGGCGACATATACTTTACCAGTGAGATAAGAAAGAAGCTTTTCACCCCTTTCAGGGGTGTTTCGTTAGCTATTAGAGGGGTTGGAGAGGGTAAAAAACATTCAGCATCACTACCGTGTTCAGTATCCTCGAAAACGGCGGTTACTTGCATTTTGCATATATATATATATAAGATTTTTACATCTTTCGAGGGTGTTAATTAGCCGGTAGAGGAGTTGCAGGAGGTTGGAAGAAACACTCGCATCCTCGAAAACGTGGGTACGTTAAGTTTTACCTCTAGAATAGATGTGATAATCGATAATGGTTTTTGACCGTTTGGGGGCGCCACCCCAAAAAGAAATTCTACCAGCACCATCGTACTCATCATCCTCGAAAACGGGGAGAGAGGCACTCTTATTGCATAGCAAAATACTTACAATTTTCATCCTTTACTCCGACTCACACACTCCGCTATGAATAGATTGCACATAATTGTATTATTAATTATTATTATTAAAATTTAACATACCATGATCGTTGTCTATATCGTCCTGGCAGTCCTGTTCCAAAGGAATACTGCAATCTGAACCGGCCCACCCTTGAATGCAAACGCATTTGTATAGTCCTTCTTCTAATGTGCACTGTCCATGACCAGAACATCCGTTTTCACAACCAGCTGTGAAGAACGAAATAATTATATAAAAAATGATTAGCTAAACTGTATATTAAATATGAACACTTTGCTTTGTTAGAATTAATTATACAGTAATTAGTTAAGGAACTCAACATTTGCGACTAAGATTATGAACTTCACTACAGTCCTTCGTAAAATAGTTGAAAAGAAGAGACCTAAGAGAGAACCTTTGGGCACTCCTACTGTGATCCGAATAAAAAGTATTCACGGAAATATTAGGCTAAAGAGAGTAATCAGAAATAACAATAGGCCTGTCCATAAAATTTAGTTTTTAATTTGAAATAATATATGTATAGGTGTTATAAATCCCTACAAAGTTTTTTAAAGAAGAGTCATTTACTTTCGGCGTTACTTGTAATAGAAATAACCTCAACGCGTCGAGGCTAGAAAACGCTCCCTTGGCGCGAGGTTAGGTGGATGACGTCACATGCTTGCTACGCGATATGCGCTGCGATACTAGGTGTTGCTATAGTGATGTAGTTAATTTTGCGAGTGTCATGAGTTAGGACGGGCCGGATATTTTTGCCGATATTTATGATAGCCTTATTTATCTATGCTTTGAAAGAAAATATATATAAATCACGTCTACGTCCTCCATATTTGACAACAATAAGCAAACTCTATTTGACGGTCTAAATAGTAAAGGCACTGTTACTGCCGTGAATTCAAACTCTTTTTTTTTTATACATTTATTTAACGTCGGCCTATTTCCGCTACTGAGGCCTAACACCGACGCCTGTAGACGAGCTACCCCCAACCAGGAATTTTGCCGAACCTCTTCCCTTAAGAAGAGTAGGGATCTTTTACTTGCCTAACATTTAATAGACAAGGGACCGACAGCTTTACATCCCCTCCGAAGGATGGTATATCTCCTATACAACCCTCGCCTAAGGTTGTATAGCTTTCGCGCATACACTGATATACAAGCCGCTGGAAGATGTGTGAGGCGAGAACGCGGTTTCCGTTGGAATGGTCACCCATCCAAGTACTAACTGCGCCTGTCGTTGCTTTACATCGCATACCGAAGTATGTACATAGTAAAGACGCACCTACGCTCGCCCCCAATTCAAACTCTGTTGCAACGGGAATGATATGGGATAAACCTAACGCAGCGTACAGATGATCTGGCGCCTGCTAAGCCAGCAAGAATGTGACGTCATACGCGTTTATTTGACTAAAATAAAGCAAGCAATTTCTACTGTTGCTGCTGTTGTTGGGATTAACTTTATTCAACCACAGTTCTAATATTGTTATTATTAGGTAAAAATCCTTATTTTGTACTACTTTTAATGTATATTAATTTTTCTGTAGGCAGACTTATTTTTCCTATAAAGGCGTATGCCATTATAATTCTGGTTTTGTGGTTCTACATTATATAATATTCCACATAAAGTAAAGTACACACTCTGTATGTAGGTTCAATAAATCACAAGAAGAATTTTCACAAACCACTGACTTATTAATCCCTTAATTATAATAATTAAGTCCTTTATACACATTAGTACACACTAATTACAAGTTCCATCACTACTATAATTCACAAATTATTACTGTTCTTATTCCATCTGTTCATTTACTTGTCCCCTATCAAACTGTCCCAGTGCGCCGATTCAGTCCCTATATGTACCCCCGTCGAATGTAGTACATATTTACATAGTACAATTTACATTCCAGAACGTTCCCCAACATTCGCGAATTTTCTGGCGCCGTTCTCGAATTTTCTATGATTCCAGTGGCGTAGTCGTGCACATAACACTGCCCCCTCCTCAAGCCTGATAGTTCCGGTCAGGCAATTCAGAGTCCCCGACATACTTCGCCAAAGTGCACGATTTTCATCTTGGACTTCTTACTTTGTTGAATCCGATAAACAACATAATTAATCCGGGTGATGATAGTATATGGCCCTTCCCAAGGTGGGTGAAGCTTCGAGAATTCTTTTTCACACCGCTGTGGGTTATACAGCCAAACCAAGTCCCCCAGCTTCAATCCTGCAGAACTGACATTGCGGTCATATCGAGCCTTCATTCAGTCACCACTCGTAAAGTAAGTGACCCCTTGGCAGCCACACCCGCACGAACATTGCGACTGCGACACCAAACCTCTACATCCTAACGGCTATTTATCCAGTAGAATCGTTCTCGTACTCTAGCCAAGGTCTTATTTCTGCCAAAGTGCTCTCTGGATATTCCCTCGTGCACTTCGCGATGTACTTTTGGTACTCGGCACCTGGGTATCAGCAAACGCATGGTAACTTCTTTCCCACCCGGGCTCTACCATGCTCTCCATAATAGTCCATCTTCAAGCCTTAGGGAATCCCATTGCGCCCACAAAGCCTTCAACTCGACAGTTTTATTCGACACATCCTTCCATTCTGGTCGTCTGGTCTTTCTGCGTACGTGATTTGAGCTGAGTCCGGTATACCTGGGCGAGGTGCTGGTCGCACTATCTCAGGTCTAATGCGGCCTCTAAAACTTTAAAATCTTCTTGCTGCGCCATTGGGATTGTCTGAAGCAATTCTGAGGCTTGACCTCTTAACGCCAGCACTAATGCCAGAGCCTTGTCCCATTACTCCTCAAACTGTCTTTTATACGTTGACCAAGAAATTTGTCCGTCAAAGGAGGGAGGTTGTAATCAAGAACCTGATAACATTACTAGCTGGCCTCCTTTTTCCCTCAGCTGTAGTTTAAGTCGTTCTACTTCTTCTTAGAACATATTTACCTTCCCTTTGACTTCACTTATTTCTTCTTCTACTGTGTTCACTTTCCCTTCAACGTCAGTAACTTTTCCCTTAATGTCACTAACTTCAGCCTCTACAACGCCTATATCCTCCTTGATTTTTTAATCCTTCAGTAGCAGAAAGGATAGTATCCTTTTGTATCTGTATGATTTTCCTCAATTTTTCTTCACTACTTTCTTGCTCTTCTTTTTCCAGTTCGATTATTATTGTTAAAAAAACTAAGCATTTGACTGACATTTTCATAATAATATATTTGATCCCAAGGAATACTATTGATCATATAAAAAATTACTATAATCAAAATATTTTAAATCACGATAAGTATAAAAAACTGGTTATTCTTTTCAACTATGCATGGCAATTTACAATAAATAAGCAAATGATCAGATATCTCGATGTCAATAAGCCTCAAATTATTGATAATGGACTCATCACTAACGATAACTACATCTATTAACGTCTCAGTTACATTAATAATTCTAATTGATGCACTGACAAGTTGGCTTAAGCCGTAGGCATCTAGTAAGGAATTACATTTATTAACATCAGAATTAGATATATTGTACTGGTTAATATTTACATCACCAGCACAAATAACTTCATCTACTTGGGGTAGTAAGTTAAACTATTTTCCAAACTTTGGATAACATTAATTTTGGAAGCCCTGTATACTACGTCAAAACCGTATATTTTACCTTTGTTCTTAAATATTTTGTAATTTCCAAATTCTGTAACGCACAATCCTATGAAAATGCATTGGAAATCATAGGGAGCTTGATGACTGCGAGGAGGCCGACTCCCCAGTCGAAACATCGCAGGATGACCAAACACTTCAATCAGTAGACAGCAAACAGGAAGCAGTTTCAGAAGAAGAAAATATTGCGCTTTAAATAGGCTATTCCTGAAAGTTTGAAAACTTCCGCAGTTATTCGGATTGGATGGTCTATAGAATCTAACACCCGATAAAGCGACGAAAAGTGGCCCATATATGAAAATTTTTATCGCAAAAATTCTTTTTATGAATTACAATCGTAGAAATTAAAAATTAAGCGACTTCCTTACTCAATAGTTGTCGCGCTACCATCTCTGGTAGTTTCTGTTGCATCTCTATTTGCTGAGAAAGAGGATCCAATTTCAATTAATAACGAGGAAGGCATTATTTACGCGTTAACTTCAACAAATTTGGATAAAACTGACGCCTCCGCAGAACTCGTTGCACATTTAAATTTTTAGAAGCTTTCTTTAAGCCTTTGGAAAGCGATCGCATTTTCAATTAATATTAATAGGGTATATCCAAGTACGTATCTAATTAAATGTCGTCCTCCTCTCCGTTGAATAAATACCTGCGACTTAAAAATAAAATTGTACTCAGACTCACCCCTTGCATTTAAAATTAAGAGCAGCGCTAAATATTTATGTGCCAAGTAAATCTGTTCGGAGTTTAGGAAACAACGTTCGTTAATAGAATATTAATCTAACAAACTACCGGGGGTAAAATTTGACGTGGCTCTTGGAGAAATCGAGTTTGCAAAGTTTCGTTAAAAAGTTGGGGAATCTGTAAGAGGGAACTCACGCAAGGTGCAGTGACGTCCGTTCCAGCCCTGGGAACAAACGCATGTGCCGTTCCGGCATTGGCCATGTTCCTGACACCTGACGTCACAAGGTAGTTGTTCGCAGCGTGGGCCTGTCCATCCAGGATCACACCGGCACTTGCCCATGTCGCACTGGCCGTGGGGACCACAATCCAAGTTGCATAAGGCTGAAACAAAGATAAAAAGTTCTTTACTGGAAAAAAATCTGTCGGAGAACAAGTTGATCGCTGTATATAATAATAATAATAAACGTCTTTAATAATGAAATAATATAATACATTTCATTAAGGGTGAAGTTTGTAGATTTGTGTCTACACTCTTCCACTTAACCCTTACCTTTAAAGATTTTACAATATTTCAAACGACATAATATCATATGTAAGGTCCACCCAAATCCAACTCGACCCCTGTACGAAACGTCTACCCGCGCGCGATTCCATCCGTGTCGTGAATCAACAGCCCGCACAGAGGCCAAGCTAAATTACAGCAGACCACACAATATGCACAATATAACATAATTACCTTTTTTGTAATAAATTAGTTTTATCACAGTTTTTTAAAAGTGTTTAAGTAACATTTTAAAAACCTTGTTCAACATTATTATACGAATGAACTGCATTATACAAAAAAGACCTAAATATTGCTGTAGAGTGTATTGGTCCTGTGAGAGTTTGACAATGCCTAATATCACGATTATGAATTTCATCAACAACTTCTTTCGCAAATATACAGATACAGATGTTAATAACAAACGATGTACAAATATAAGTAAGTGATATTCGTAATTATTATTCATGTTTAACCACTTTCATTGTCGAAATTTATAAGTGATATGATCAAATTTTCTAAGATTATTAATGTACCGACAGCAGGTGTTCTGAACCCTTTGAATGCGATTTTTTCTGTTCAAGTCCAAGCATGGATAATATACAATATTGGCATAGAAGAAAATTGGCAACGCAAATGATTCACACAGCTTTTTCCTGGTTTTATAATTAAGGATATGTTTATTTCCATACAGTAGCTTTAAGTTTATATAAACCTTCTTTATTAAATTACTAACATAGTTCAAATGTGCTTTTAGAGGGCGGAATATTAAACATAATATTTTTAGTCGCAAACTCCTCTATAAATCCTTATTTTACTATAAGGAAAGTAACCAGACTGCAACCAAAGTTACAAATCTGGCGCGTTAAGTGTAATAATTGCATATTACCATCAAAACGCTAATGCTTCGATTGCAACAAACACCAGCCGAAAGACTGATCCTACTTTTTTTCGATTGCAACAGACACTGGACCGCTGGATGGCGCCTGCTGGCTGTTTTACATGTCGCTATTGTAAAAATACCGGGATGTACTATAGTCAAAGGATTCTCATGTCGGTCGTTGCATACCTACCTTGCACTGACGAGAGCCAACAGCTCGAAACTGCAGTCTGCAAGTGGTGTGGGACGACTGGCAAGGGAGCTCCTTTAAGTAGGATCAGTCTTTCGGCTGGTGTTTGTTGCAATCGAAGCATTAGCGTTTTGATGGTAATATGCAATTATTACACTTAACGCGCCAGATTTGTAACTTTGGTTGCAGTCTGGTTACTTTCCTTATAGTAAAATAAGGATTTATAGAGGAGTTTGCGACTAAAAATATTATGTTTAATATTCCGCCCTCTAAAAGCACATTTGAACTATGCTAAGCCAAGTCAGGCTATTTATTTTTCGATTGCAACAGACACTGGACCGCTGGATGGCGCCTGCTGGCTGTTTTACATGTCGCTATTGTAAAAATACCGGGATGTACTATAGTCAAAGGATTCTCATGTCGGTCGTTGCATACCTACCTTGCACTGACGAGAGCCAACAGCTCGAAACTGCAGTCTGCAAGTGGTGTGTGACGACTGGCAAGGGAGCTCCTTTAAGTAGGATCAGTCTTTCGGCTGGTGTTTGTTGCAATCGAAGCATTAGCGTTTTGATGGTAATATGCAATTATTACACTTAACGCGCCAGATTTGTAACTTTGGTTGCAGTCTGGTTACTTTCCTTATAGTAAAATAAGGATTTATAGAGGAGTCTGCGACTAAAAATATTATGTTTAATATTCCGCCCTCTAAAAGCACATTTGAACTATGCTAAGCCAAGTCAGGCTATTTATTTTTCGATTGCAACAGACACTGGACCGCTGGATGGCGCCTGCTGGCTGTTTTACATGTCGCTATTGTAAAAATACCGGGATGTACTATAGTCAAAGGATTCTCATGTCGGTCGTTGCATACCTACCTTGCACTGACGAGAGCCAACAGCTCGAAACTGCAGTCTGCAAGTGGTGTGTGACGACTGGCAAGGGAGCTCCTTTAAGTAGGATCAGTCTTTCGGCAATCGAAGCATTAGCGTTTTGATGGTAATATGCAATTATTACACTTAACGCGCCAGATTTGTAACTTTGGTTGCAGTCTGGTTACTTTCCTTATAGTAAAATAAGGATTTATAGAGGAGTTTGCGACTAAAAATATTATGTTTAAATTACTAACATGTTCAAAATAATAACCTTTCTACATTTAGTATAACATTTGATATATATGACTGGTGGTCGAGAGGTAAGCGCACTTGCCTCTCACCCAAAAGTTCCGGATTCGATTCCCGGTCGTGGCAGTGGAAAATACTGTAAGAGAGATTTTTCCACTATACACGAATATTGAGTGTGTGTCCCTTGTCTCTAAATATGTAGCCCCCTCCCACACAAGGCACATCTAGAGTCTTCCGAGATAAAGGGGGTCGTAATTACCTGTGGTGTTATTTATTATTCATTTATTTAAGTTAGACTTAAGAATTTTATATTAATTTTTTGGACAAACTAACATTATAGCCGTTTTTTGTGAATTAAGTTTTAATTTATGTTTTTGACAATTAGAAACTGTTTTACTAAGATCCTCGTTAATATTTTTGGATACTAACTCATATTCTTGGCAACTAAACTTAGTGTAAATAAGTTGATTATCATTTGCATAGCAAAGAACTTCTGAAAATTTTGTAACGTTATATACATCAGATGTGTATACTAGAAATAAAAACGGACCCAATACGAAGCCTTGCGGGACTCCAGATGTGACTAGCTGAAAAGAAGACATGCCTAAGTTCGTGCGGACAATTTGATGGAGATTTTCCAAATATGCACGGAAAAAGATTAACGACATATCATCCAAACCGTAATATCGCAATTTTGCTATCAGTAAGTTATGATCCACTGAGTCAAAAGCCTTTGAAAAGTCTAACAGATCCAGTATGCTCGCCAGTCTCTCATCAAGACCTCTGACTAGTGTATCTAAAATATTTACCAATGCCGTACTCATGATGTGTCCACTTCTATAACTTGACTGATTTTCTGGTAGCAGCTTATATTTATTAAAGTACTGCGTTAATTGAAAATTGACGGTTTCTCCTAAAATTATACTTAAAATAGAAAGCAACCTAATAAGACGTAAATCATCAAGTGCTTTTGGACTATGGGATAGGAGATATAATAAAAATTTTGCATTGCGCCGGAAAAAATACTATTTCCAGGCAGCAGTTAATAATATGAGTAATATAATTTTTTATGACCGGCATGCATAGCATTAACATTTGCAAGCTAATTTCATCACACCCAGAAGCATTTGATTTAATTTTAGAAACAATTTTTTCTATCTCCTTCGGGGTAGCAAGTCAAAATGAAAATTTTAAGTCCGTATTAAATTTACTATTATTATAAAAACAACTTAAAGTTTGGTCATTTACTGGGTCAGTACTAAATGCTATTAAGAAGTAATTATTTAGACTAGAGGGATTTTGCAAATTTTCTGGTATGTCAACATTCTTTTTGGCCTGAATATTCATAGTTTTAAATTTTTTCCATAATTCTTTAACATCACCATTCCTAGTAAGTTTTAAATATGCTGCTTTTTTTCGTCTTATTGCAGCTGATTCCAATTTTCTAAAGATTTAGACTGTTTGCATTTTGTGAATGCATTATCTCTATCCTTCATAACTCTCCTTAACGTGTCTGTAAGCCACGGTGCTGGATGTTTATTCATGCGTACTGTACGAATGGGTGCATGGATATCAAAAAGCCTAAGAATATTTGATGTTAAAAAAATCGACTTTGGTCGAAATGTCGTCAAAATATATAATATTTTGCCGTAGAGTATTATTAAGGACCTGCCAAAATTGATTATAGTTAAGGCGTTTGAAATTTCGCATTTTTTGTTTTGATTTCAAAATGAATATATTAACAATATTGTCTGAAAGTTATTTGTGGCATTCTACGAATATTCTTTCCTATTATTTGGGTTTTCTACCACATGTATTATTATCCTCTTCAAAACAAATCACCGAATCTACAAAATAATAGAATTATTGGAAAAAAGGCCTCTGCGCCCGTGACGTTTACGCCAAAGGAAAAGTCAGAGGTTATGTTTTGCAAATAATATAAATCGGAATAAACACAAAAATAATATATTTTGCTGACGTTTCGGAAAGTAATCTCTTTCCGTTTTCAAAGCTATTTTTTTGAAGAACTCTTATTTTGCTGTGTATGTCAAATACACAGCTTTAAGATTCTGTTTATGTTATTTCCATAGATACTTACTACTTACACAGAACATAGAACTGATGATATTTTTTTTAGATAATGTTGAGTTTGTTAAGTTCTTCTTTTAACATTGGTAGCCAGGTTGTACAAATATCTACAGAACAATTCGATACGCACTTATCTTCATTTAATAAGATTATTGCTGATTCTTTAATTTTTCTTTTTTTGGTATCTGTTTCTTTTGTTAAAATTTTTGCCGAGTCCCAGTTTATTCTATGTCCGTTTTCCCAAGCATGTTCACAAATCTTTGATTTCTGGATTTCATTCTTTCTAATGTAATTCTTGTGCTCATCCAACCTCACACTGAAAGGTCTGGATGACTCACCCACATAACATTTATCACATTCGCACGGGATATTGTAAATACAGTTTTTTTGAATTCTGCTCCCTGTTTATCGGTTTTGTTTTTGTTAAAATAGATCTTAAAGTGTTCCCCGTTTGAAATATCGTCCTAACATCAATTAATAATAATAATAATGTAATAATGAAATATTAAATAACGAGAAAAAATTTATCAAAGAGGTTCTAGTACAAAATCAATATCCTGAAGCCTTTGTTGATAGAGTTTTCATAAATGTTGAAAATAGGGACAATCGGGTACGACAAAAACCTGAACGTCATTATACAGCAATAATTCCTTATGTATACGGACTATCGGAAAAGCTACGCCGTATAGGTGACAAATTTGATGTTAGGACGATATTTCAAACGGGGAACACTTTAAGATCTATTTTAACAAAAACAAAACCGATAAACAGGGAGCAGAATTCAAAAAACTGTATTTACAATATCCCGTGCGAATGTGATAAATGTTATGTGGGTGAGTCATCCAGACCTTTCAGTGTGAGGTTGGATGAGCACAAGAATTACATTAGAAAGAATGAAATTCAGAAATCAAAGATTTGTGAACATGCTTGGGAAAACGGACATAGAATAAACTGGGACTCGGCAAAAATTTTAACAAAAGAAACAGATACCAAAAAAAGAAAAATTAAAGAATCAGCAATAATCTTATTAAATGAAGATAAGTGCGTATCGAATTGTTCTGTAGATATTTGTACAACCTGGCTACCAATGTTAAAAGAAGAACTTAACAAACTCAACATTATCTAAAAAATATCATCAGTTCTATGTTCTGTGTAAGTAGTAAGTATCTATGGAAATAACATAAACAGAATCTTAAAGCTGTGTATTTGACATACACAGCAAAATAAGAGTTCTTCAAAAAAATAGCTTTGAAAACGGAAAGAGATTACTTTCCAAAACGTCAGCAAAATATATTATTTTTGTGTTTATTCCGATTTATATTATTTGCAAAACATAACCTCTGACTTTTCCTTTGGCGTAAACGTCACGGGCGCAGAGGCCTTTTTTCCAATAATTCTATTATTTTGTAGATTCGGTGATTTGTTTTGAAGAGGATAATAGTACATGTGGTAGAAAACCCAAATAATAGGAAAGAATATGAATATATTAACGTTCCAGAAAACTAGTCTATGGCCAGATATGTGATCTGCATTAATTGTATCACTATTAATTACCATGTCCAAATTGTTTACGTAAATCGGATCTAAAAGCGTTGAAGAATATTGCGTCACTCACGTCGCGTCGGCTCATTAATAACCTGAAAAAATCCATATGAATCAAGTAAGTTTGTAAGTTGATTGTTTAAATTAAATAAGTTAACGCTTACATCACCGGCTATAACAATGTTTTCATATGTAGGTACAATACTTGAAAGTACAGTGTCGATTGCTTCGAGAGATTGTGTAATATTGCTCTGTGGAGAACGGCAAATAACTCCTAATGCTAATTCAGATTTTTTTAGTTTGATACTAACTAACAACTGCCCAAGGTTCATATTATCATGCGATGTTTCTATTTCAATTTTTTCAAAACTTAACTTATTACTAATATACTTTGCAACACCACCTCCTCTACCACTATTAGGATCAGATCGAAACAATCGATATCCAGCAATGTTGTATATCTCTCACGACTGTTTTTTTAAACGGCAAGAAATAAACTACCCATAAATTACAAATGAAATACCACTTCAGATCAAGGGCAACTGCTACTGTTTTAACTTCTGTAGAACACCTCATTCTCGCCCAAATAGGCTTAAAATAACAACAACAAAAAATAATAACTAGATTGGTTTCCCCAGTGGACATTTATATTTTTCCAACACCGCAAGAAATTGATAGTTTCTAGACTAAATTTCCTGTACGTATTCAATGTAATGCGGCTTCCAGACAAACAACGTGGATTTATTTCTACTGTAAATGCCGCAACTGCTGGATAAAATACGAATTCGTGTTTTCAATCTATGCAACGCTTTAAGAGATATGTCCTAAATTTAAATAATTAAACCGTTGTCGCAATTCTTAAAAACAAATGAAACTGTCATGTCTGCATATTTGCATACAAAGATGAGAAGATTACGAAACGAAATTTTAAATAATATCTGCTAATGAAGGGATGAATATATAAATGTATAAATAGATTAACATATTTGTTAAGCGACATAAGAAAATTATGCGAGAAAGGACAGATATAAATACATTTTAATTTGGCTGTGTCTCATTCGGGATGCATCCCTTCTTCCTTTTAAATATCCTAATGATGTTTACATACCTAAGGGTCTAGATCCGTTAATATTTTACTATGGTGTGATGTGACTCCTAGTTTTTTTTAAAACAGCAATTCACATTGTAAGTTTTGTAGAAGTTTCTTCTGTAAGATTGATAACACCTTAAAATTATCCTAGACATTTACAAAAATCAAAGAAGACATTAAATTCATTACAGAAATCACGCAATTTTATTTAATATTATCTTTTGTAAAAATCGCAGCACCACCACTTTTATTAGTTTTTCGACAAAAATAAAAGAACAAATTATATTTGTTTAGTTTTACCTAGTTTGCGTTATTCATAAAAAAAAAAAATTCTGTTGGACAAACACCAGAAAAGTTTTTTTGTGTTTAAAAACTTTAATCTATAGATGTTTTACGAACCTGTACGCATATCTAGCATATTCTTAACAAAAACCTGATCTCAGATGATACAAAACCGAAGCTGGGCATGTTGTATTTAATCTGACGTAAATGAGGTGGCTACAGTCTTAAGTGTCCCCATATCTACTAATTCTTTAACAAACTTCTTTGATCAAATTTTAATGATTCATTTCAGGAATTACAGTGCTCGCACTCAAGCTAGTTTGGTTTGGGAAATATTGACAGCTTGACAACCCAATCAACGTGAAACAATGATATTTGGTGCTAGAGAAATTTTTTGAACCGATGAAAAATAAATATGACGAAGGCGTAAACCTACCGTATCACGGTAGAGGACGTTATGTCAAACGTGCCTTATAGCAAAGAAAGACCAACTAAAATAAAACCTAAGAGAAAGAGAAATTTTCCCACGTGATCTTATCGAAATTTCTGGCTCTATCCCACGTAAGTGCATGGAACACTAATTACAATTTCTATGTGCCAAAAGAAAGGGGGGGGGGGGATGTCTCTTAAAACTTTCAAGTTGGGCCTATTTCAAGTTTCTCTGGAGAACAAATCAGTCTACAATATCTACAATAATGGAAAGGAGAAAAAAATTTTTTTCATTAGTACCAAAGAAACTTATAGCTTTCTGGATTCATCTTTTTTATATAAACATTCTGACACAATTTAGTGACCAGAAGACACTGCAGGACAACTACAAAACAAGCATTGCCTGTGACATTGCTACTTGCCGCAGCTGAAACTCGAACTCAGGAGTGATAGAGTGACTAGCCGTATTGTCTCTCGCACAACTGCCTCTACTCTACTGCTATCGCCTTGATGTCACGTTAAATATGTCCCTAAACATCCATACTTTAGCCGGGATTCGAACACGCGAGCCACTAGTCTCAAGCTTAACACGTAAGCACTGAGTCGGTAATTATTTTATTCACACACAGTTTTTAGAATCCCTCAAATGAATAATTAAAATAATCAACAATGATTTGTCTGGTATCGAAAATGTCGCAGGAAACTAGTAGATGTTAATTAAGTTACTAATAGTCTCATAATTATTAGTACGATTTAGGTAAAGGTAGGTATTTCTTTAAACCATTTTCAGATTAAAAACGAACTAAATAACATTTCCCAAATACATAGGTTAGTCCGGGCGAAACCAGTCGTCAACCGCCCGGAAAATTTATTCGGATGGAATAATTTTGTGGCATCTTATTCAATATGTGCTCCTTTGTAAGAAAGTACACTTTGCCAGATGGAAATGTGGTTAGGAATTGTTTATACGAAGTTTTTTAAACAAATTAGGAAAATCGTATTTTTCACACCAAATAATGTTTCTCTAAAATTGATAGATTTCAAGAAAGAAATTTTTGAATTCGGGGCTCAAGGACTATGTGAAAATTAATGTTTTTAATGTAAGAATTTGCATCTATTCTTTGAGACTTATGTCACAGTATACTGTAGATATATTTTGTTATTCTTTAGCTTAAGTGCTTGCTTTTTAATTGTTAAGATGTGCGCGAGCGCGCATCAGTCAGCGTGGCTTGTCACTTAGCAGCAGAACGTATCCTGTATATAATATTTTACCAGGATTGCATGCCTTGACTGGCTGTGATAGTATGAGCAAGATAAGCTCTAGATCTAGTGAAGTTACAAAAAACCGTTGATGCTCCCAAGTCATTAGGCAGTGGCTTACAGTTAAATAGCGATCAATTTAATATATTAGAAAAACTATATTTACAATTGTTGAAAGAAAATACGAAACAACTGATGATCCTAGAATAAGTATTATTTCGCGTTCGGTAGGAATAAAACTTAAATTGAATAATATCCCATGCACGACAGATGCCTTAAACTTGCAAAACTTGAGAGCATCTGCGCAAGCATATATTTGGAAAAATGCAATATTTTCCACATATATTGAATTAGATCTAATATGTTTTGGTTACAGATATGAGGATAATATGCTTATACCTGTATTTATGACAAAAAATCATTTGCCAGGTGGCTAAATAAAATCCTGCAATTGTAAAAAATCATGTAATACTAATGCATGTAGCTGTACAAAAAATAACGTTACTTATATAATATCTATATGCGGTGATCTTGACTACTGTAAAAATGTGTAAGTTGTGTAATCACTTTAATTGTATTTTAAAATAAATTAAATAAAAAATGAAGTTCAACGTACATATTAAATTTTGTATTACTCTACTTACAATTATTCTATTTATATGAAATATTTGTGACGTTCCGTATTTTATACAAATTGTTTTATACTTCAATGGATGCACGACGAGATAATGCAAGCGTATGTTTTATACAAATACCCATATATATCATAGGCGCCCCGCTACATCGACTGTCGAGCGCGCGCACACATTTTAACAACTAAAAAACAAGCACTTATACCAAAGAATCACAAAATATATCCACAGTATATTGTGGTATAAGCTTCAAACAATAGATTCAATTTTTTCTTACATTAAAAAACATTAATTTTCATATAGTTTTTGAGCCCTGAATATCGCAAATTTCACGGTTTTTGAGATATCAAGAATTTTTCTCTGGTATTATATCGACGTAAAAATATCTAAGAACATTTGTTTTGGTGTGAAAAATACCAAAATATTTTTTCTGAAACGAAAAAAATAATGTTTCAATTTGTTTAAAAAACTTTGTTTAAACGATTCTTGACCACATTTCCATCTGGCAAACTGTACTCCCTTATAAAGTGGCACATTTTGAACAAGATAGCACAAAAACATTCCATCAGAATAAATTTTTCCGGTCGATGATTGATTTCGCCCGGACTAATGTATAGTTTAGCGATATTCACCATTTTGAAACGGTCAGCAAAAGAAAATTATGAAAATAACCGTAAACCCCATATTTTTTTCTAATATTAAGATCCAAAATTGTAAAAACACAATAACTAAATAAATTTCTGTTATTTCCAAAGCAGCCAAAATCGTATATAACTTTTGTAGGCATGAGAAAATTCAAGATTTGCTATTAGCTAAAGAAGCTTTCACAAACCCAAAGACACACTGTAATTTGTAGCCTCAGGATATTCCAAAGTTACAGAAACTACAGCACAGTATATAATATAGTGCTTCAATCGAATGACGAAGTAAGCCTTTGATGCACAGAACCAGTTTGATGTGCGTGATTAACACAGAAGGGTAAGAGTGCACAGCAAGGGAGAAGTGGGTTAATGAATAGGACATATATACACATATTGCGAAAATCCAGCTGAATCTACTACGGTCATGGTTCATAATTCATAGGGAAAAGAGAAAATGGTAAAGAGCTGGCTGTTTTCAATGCCTTTATTCGCAATTTTTTCATAATTTCACAAAATATGCAGTTTTTAGAAGTACAAAAACTGTTCTATTTACCGCTTTACCATTCATTTTACTGTCTACGATATCGTATGTGAGAGTGATAAAGAACATATTACAATATAGTTCATAATTTGCTGCAACTGTTTTGAAATAGTTGTTCATTTTATTTATTTATTTATTTACATACACAAACCCAACAGAATTCACATTCCATTTACAGGGCCAGAAATTAACATACATGTATATTATCAAAACTTGTGATATAAATTAAAACTAGAATACACGTTAGTGTTATATATTATGGCTTACTATAACCTAAATCTTAATACTAATATTATTATTGCAAAATTTTACAAATGAATTAGGTGAACATATGACCATTTAATATATACATATTTATCTATACACGCACATCTACAATTATATACAATAATAAAGGAAAAGTAAATAGGGAAAAGCATTAAGTAAGAAAAAGGAAACAAACAAAAACTGTTAATCTAAGAGAATCTTGACTTAATTTGACTTAATCTAGTGTTAAAAATGTCGACATCATGTGCAATAATTTCGTAGCTACGACAGATACAATATAATGGTGAAAATATTAAAGCATTTGTGTGTGTATTAGAAAAGTAAAACAAGGATGTAGATCTGGTTCACCTGGTAGGTGCTCTAAGTTGATTTGTTCAAGTAATTGCGGACAGTCTATCATATTGTTTAGAAGTTTGTATAAAAGTATAATACTTTGCATCTCTCTCCGCTGCTTCATAGAATTGCATGAAAAACGATTCAGTAGTAATGAGTGATCATAACCTATAGGGGGGTATTGATGATCGATTGTAAATGCCAGAAATTTTAAGAAACGTCTTTGAATGCCTTCAATATTGTTAATATGTACGTCGTAGTGGGGGTTCCATATCACGCTCGCCTATTCTAGTCGGGGTCGCACCAAGGTATTATATAGAGTTTTTATGGTACGCCTATTTTGAAAATCTCGAGCATTTCGTATGAGAAACCCTAACATTTTAAAAGATGATGTCACTGTGTTGCTTATGTGTTCTCTAAACGAAAGATGTGAGTCAAATGTTACTCCTAGATCTTTAAAGCTATCATGACGTGTCAGATTTGCCTTATTAATAGTATACTCATATTGTATTTTATTTAATTTCCTCGTAAACGATACTACATTGCATTTATTTATGTTCAGAGATAATCTGAATTTGTTACACCACTCGTGAATTGTGCTTAAGTCTGTCTGCAGCTTTTCGCAGTCTGATTCGTCGTTGATCTTATAGTATATCTTCAAGTCATCAGCATATAAGAGAGATTTACAACTGAGATCGATGACGATATCGTTAATGAAAATGATAAACAGTAAAGGGCCTAAGAGCGACCCTTATGGAACTCCTGATTGAGATATAAATTTGATAGACCAATGACCATGATCTTGTACAAACTGACTTTTATTAACCAGATAGGATTCAAAAAAATTTATTAGGCTAAGGTTAAAACAAAACGAGACTAATTTCGTTAGCAAAACACCATGGTCCAACCTATCAAAGGCCTTAGAGAAGTCCATATAAATAACATCGACTCGTCCACCGTCATCAATAACTTCAGCTAAGTATTGTGTTATATAAAGTAGGTTTGTTGTTGTCGATCGTTGAGAGACAAAACCATGTTGGTTGTTGCATATACGTTGATGAATCTGGGGATAAAGTGCAGTATGCATGACGATTTCAAATACTTTGCCAAACTTATTTATGATTGTAATAGGGCGGTAATTTTCTATATCCGATTTGTCGCCTTTTTTGTGTATGGGACAAATTTTAGATGCCTTCCATTTATCAGGATATGTACAAGTTTGTAAGGACAGGTTAAAAATATGTGCCAGCGGCGCAGCCAATATACCTGAGCAGTGAGCAGTCTTTTAAGAAGAAAGCTGGTAAACAATCGGGTCTGGCTGTAAATTTTGGTTTAATTTTTTTGAAGGCATTAATCACATCCCTCTCAGTTATTTTAGGCATTGCTATATTAATATTATCACTAGTAACTGCCGACAAGTTTATGTTGCGACTTGAGGGGATGTACGCTGAACTAAAGAAGTCAGCAAAAGAATTCGCTATATCTTCGGGATTATCTAAGATACTGTCATTATTAGTGAAGGCATTCGGCATTGAACTGGAATTTTTTTTACTGTTGACATATGCGCAGAAACTTTTTGGATTTGAGGACAGATTGTTTTCAATTGAGTGTATGTAATTTTTGTAAGATGTGTCGATATCTCTTTTCAACTTAGCTCTTAAAAGTTTAAAGTTCTCAAGATACTTATTAGATTTTTTATAGATACGCCAAGCCATCTCTTTATGCCTTATATCGGTAATTATATGTTTTGTGAACCAAGGAGGAAATGTTTTTTTGGGCGTCTTTTTCATGGGAACAAATTTTGATACGCTAGTACTGATAATATTATACAAGTGATCCGCTGCATCGTTAACGTTATTTATTTTATAGATATCTTCCCAGCTTGTGTTACACAATTCTGAATAGAGTGGTATAAAGTCAGCTTTTTTGAAGTTGTACGTCATTGCGTGATTTTTGGGAACCTTATTGTGGCAAGAGCTAAAGTTGAAATCAATATTAAGTGGTGGGCGATGCACATCTTCTTTGAAGACACAGCAATCGGATTTACTGACACTGCACAATTTATTGTAAAAGATAAGATCTAATAATTTATTATTGGAGTTAGTTACAAAATTGAATTGAGTATACTTAAATGGAAAAACACAATAATTGTGATTTTTTGATTGATATTTTAACTGACTTTAACTTTTCCCGAATCAGTTTCTCAATAGCATCTGCCTGCTCGACTCTCCGTTTGTTTGTCTGTCCGATTGCTATTGTATTGGGTGTAAATAAGAGATTTTACTCTTTGTGTTGTCAGTCCTACTTGTATTGAACATTTCCCGTGGAAGTGCTAGTAAATACTTACATATTGTCATAAGTATAACTAACCAAATTATTTAGAAATATTAATAGGTGCAGAAAGGTGCAAAAACAGAATTTGTTATTTTATACCTTCTCCAATATTGTTCCAAAATTTAAAAATGCTTGTAATTCTTCGTACTTTATTACTTTAATGACTGGCGTATAAAGCAACTTAATATACGAGTATCTTTCACATAGTCAGCGCATGTTATCTTTTCAGCTACTGAATCATCCAAGCTAGTTGATTTTCCGATGTAATCCATTGTATTTCTACGATAGAGACGAAATAAAAACATACCTTGCGAACAGTCGGGCCCCGTCCAGTGCCTGTTGCAAACACACTTGGCCGCTTCCAAATCGTACACTCCATGTTCGGAGCATGTAGGCAAACACTTGTGAACTTGCTCGTCTATTACGTTGCAATTAGTCCCCTTCCATCCCGCCTTGCAATAACACTGCCCATGGACACAAGCTCCGTGTTCTGAACAAGTGGGATCTTCACAGTCCGGCTCTTCACAGCCCTCACCTAGAGCAGAAATAAATGTATTGATTAAAAGTGTAGGAGGAAATCCTTCTTAACCTACTTTATCATATAAAGTCTAGAAAATTCTTGTCTCTAATAAGCCGTTTGTTTGAAATATCAATATTTGTATACAGTGGCAGTGTTTACTGAGTTGGCATAATAACATATTTGGCGGTAGATTTCCAGTATCGTACTGAGGTATTTAAAATGAGCGTCAACTCGTTCTCGACTTTTACTCATAGCTACCAGAAACAGTCAGATTTGTAATGAATTACATGTCAATATTCTCAGTTATTTGGTACAGAGTTTACTGACTTCCTTTCCCTTAAAAATCTCTTCGAAATTACTAAAAGAATTACTTATTCTGGGTGGATTCGACAGCGTAATAATTCTTTTGTTTTTTGTCCGACTTAAATCAAACTAATCTCAAAAGATAGAGGTCACCAAGGTCTCTCCATTTAAGACCACAAACTCACTTTCCATCTTTAAATGCAAAGCCCTCTACGATGTTAATTATATGAAAGAAATCAAAAAATCATAATAGGCATTTTTTAATCAAAAAATTTTATTAACAAAACTTCATTCATTTCAAATTTGAAACTGGATTTTTTTCAAGACCTCATTTTTTTAATTTTAACTAAACTTCGGATTCAGGGTTTTTGAATGCTTTCGAACAAGTTTTGTTAATAAAATTTTTTGATTAAAGATTTTTATATTTTTTACATATAATTTAGCATCGCATATGGCCTTGCATTTAAAAATGAAAAGTGATTTGGTGGTCTTAAATAGACCTTGATGATCTCTGTCTTTTGAGATCAGTTTAATTTAAATCGGACAAAAAACTAAAGAATTATTATGTTGTTACACTTCTAAGTGAGACACACTGTATGTAAAAAAAATCAACTAGATACAACTAACGAATTTTATTACTGTTATTTGCTGAACTAAAATAAGATTTACACATAAATGTCATAAGTCTTACAGGTTACCAAGCTCGCGACCAGACATGCCACTTTGCTTTGTTTCCTAAACTTTATATTGCCAATAATAAATCAGGTTACTATTCCCTCATGCGTCTTACCTTTCCATCCTGCTTTGCAGTGACAGGAGCCCCGGACGCACTGTCCATGCCCGGAGCAATCGGCTATGCGGCAGTCGCTCTCAGGGATATCACATTCAGGTCCTTTCCAGCCCTCCTCGCAATGGCAGAGGCCGCCTCCGTATTGTCCGTGCCCCGAACAGAGGACAGGGCACACACCTGGAAGAACAATAAGATGGTTAGGGCTTGGAATTCCAGATAAGGGATTGACAAGATAATTATGGTCTAGGGGCACAAAGGGTGTATTATGAGGATTCAAAAATGGGGTTGTCTCTCACAACGATGGAGATTATAGCGGAGATCATTTGTCTAGTAATTTACTTGCTGAGTCATAATTAAACTGATTTTAACAGACATATTATTAAAATACATGAAATACATACAGTTTAAACTGTCATCTACTAAGCCTCTCAGGCAAACTTATACAGTGTGTTTCACTTCTCGTGAAGACACCCCTGTATCTCCTTTATTTGTGGCCGAATTCATTTCTAATTTTTGTCTGATATACAACTCTATAAGGCGACTTTACATGACACATAAATGTCGTCTAGATCTAAAACGCCGGCCTACTGCGATAAAGAGAAAATCGCAATTTTCGAGAAATCATAGTAGGCTTAGAAATAGACAAAAATTTTGTTAATAAAAGTTGTTCAGAATCACGAGATATGTGAAAATCGGAAAACTTAAAAAAAAAAAATGTTTGTTTCACTTCTCGTGAAGATACCCCTGTATCTCCTTTATTTGTGGCTGAATTTCAAGACTAATTCATGGAGTTATACAGCTCCATAAAGCGACTTTGTCCAACACATAGAGATAACTTTTTCCAACATATGAAAGTTGTGAGCAAAAATCATGATTCAATAAAACGCTAAAAGAGTCACTTCTTATTATTACACATCAAGTTAACAGTGTAATACAGTTTTTTTTGTTGTCACTGTTCTGGAGAAGTAACGCTCCATCATATCCTTCCTCCTTATCGGCTCAGAGATTTAGGAGCGGTTTTTTTGTTTTAAATGTTAAGAATGCCGTGAAATTAACTGCCATTATTATTACTTTTATGACAGAAGTGATTGTTGTTATCTATTGTTGAGTTTGTTAGTTTCCTTATTTGATTTTTTTACTCATAATGTCTAGAATACTTTTAACTGCTGATGAAAAAGTAGAAATAATAAAGATAGAGATTTTTTATCTATTTCTAAGCCTACTATGATTTCTCGAAAATTGCGATTTTCTTTTTATCGCAGTAGGCCGGCGGTTTAGATCTAGACGACATTTATGTGTCATGTAAAGTCGCCTTATAGAGTTGTATATCTGATAAAAATTAGAAATGAATTCGGCCACAAATAAAGGAGATACAGGGGTGTCTTCACGAGAGGTGAAACACACTGTATATACAGGGTACCGTGTCAGAAGATAAACATCGTGTAGATACAGAAAATATATTCATAAAGATCCAGATGTGAGGAGATATTATAGTGTCTTTAAAATACCTTATAAATTTCGGAAATATATGTAAATGTAAGCAATTATGAATCTCCTTTTTGTATAAGTGCATTTGGTTCCAGAATTCTTAGAAGTAATAATATCTTAAAAAAGGAAACCCGCAGCCATTTACATCATGCATATATTCGGAAGTTTCCAACTCTGCATGGAAGAAGTGGTCCTTTAGTTTTGGATTGTTCCCGTTGTAGCTTTCATATGCAAAATTAAATTATCATAGAAAGCTAATGCTAGATACTGTCACTTATTAAATCCTCTCCTCTGTTTCGCAAGGATAATTGATGATCATTTTATCATATATCGACATGTAATTTTTCAGTGAGCAATTGAACAGGATGTTTTTTCATGAGAATTTAATTCAGCAGACAGCAGCTTTTCCTGCAATATACATATACAGTGTGCGTAAAAAATTATTCAAAACTGCATAACGTGGAGTCAAAGATATACTCACAATGATCACATATATTTTGTCATTTACCGATCGACAGTATTTGTGAATCAGGCAAGCTGCCTATTGTGTACTGAATTCGATCCCAGTAATAACACTAACAAAGGGAGTTGGCCGCTGCACTAAATAAAGATCTCTGGAGGATAGTCAAGGCATCACCTATGAACAATCAGAATTTCAACAAGAGAGAACAGCCAGGAACCAGATTGAGAAATTTGAAAAACTTCAGACAAAGGAGATAACGACTAGAATAGAATTGCACGTTAAGAAATCATACCAACCAACCACTACCTACCAGATTAACTTTGGTATAGTATCGAATAAAGTACCCAAAGATAGTTTAATGTGGAAAACGCCAGAGGATTGGTAATTGTGGATGCAGAAGAAGTAAGACAAGGAACATGTTGTATACTGAGGAAGCCAAAATCACACGGGAGCAACATCACTCGAGAGAAGGAGAAAGCACCTAGAAATATTCGTAGTAAGTTCAGATATCATCGTTCCAAAAGCAGATACAGGCAACACAATAGTTGTAATGACGAAGGAATGAAATGGAGATCATTGATTTCACAATATTATATGTATAAAGCTGAAAAGGGTCCTACCTCAAGAACTGAAAGGCAAACAGAACAGCTATTACGGAGCCATTGATCCCAGTAGAAGAACAACACCGCCTACTACCGAGTGAAATTATACCACTATGACTGTACGGTCCGAAGATTCACAAACTTGGAAATTCTTTGAGACCCATCGTCAGAACATATTGATCACCGTCTTAGAAATTGGCCAGATATGTTGCAGATATACTACAGCCCTATCTTGGGATTAACGAACAGTGTGGTCTGCTTCAACTTAGAATCTTTGTTCACCAATGTAACGATCGAGAAAACTGTTGACTGATACGCAAAGAACTTGAAACTAACGGTTTAAAAGAAGACATTCCAGATCTGGTTACATTATGCCTATTAGTAACCTTTTCCTGTGGAATGGAAACTTCTACAAGCAGAAGTATGGAACAGGTTTTACCAGTAATTGCCAATGTATTCATGGAAGCATTAAAGGATGAAGCTGTACGCTGCAGGATCAAACAACTAGACCATAGGCCAGGCGCAGGTACATAGATAGGTCGGCAGTAGCAGAATGTGTAAAGTGAATCATAAAACCAACTACGTCTATTACGAACGTCAAAGTATTGGACGGAAGTACACGTCATTATACAAAAATTGTTAGGAAATTACTCGAAAATATGAGAAAACCAGAAAAATTGGAACAAAGAATATGGGTATCGACGGTTAGATAACAAACCGAAACAGTGCTAAGTTACATAGGCAGAACGCAATTTTTTAAATCCCTCTAGAGGCCGAAAGTATGATCTGTGAATCAATCAAGTTCGATATCTGCGGTTTTCCAAATGCGTACCCGCTTCGGATTTGAGGGTCTATTAGATATGATATTTATTTATAAATGTAAATACCTATTAATTATTAAGTCAAAAAATAAATTTAACTTAGTCGACTACAGTGCTCAGCAGCTTGGCTGTGAAAATTAATTGAATCGGTGTCACAATAAATGCCTCTAATCCTCTCTAGAATCATTTCTTATATTAAAAAATAAGCATCTTCCCCTTGTTTCAAACGATGGGCAAATGAAATAGATAAAATGAAATAACTCCGTTAATATCTCGCAGGCATTAATAAAACTGCATTTGAATTTTTTTGCCCATTTAAAGAGTATGGTTAATGCTATAGTCTGAATAATTTCTGCGCTGTTAATTTTAGCCTATTGTCGATCTTAAACCTCAGGTTAAAGTTGAAAGTCCTTTATTATACGCAGTTCGCATTTATCTTGTGGGATCCTAATGGAATCGGGAAGAAAAGAAGGGAGAAAATGCCAAAGATAAAGTAAATACTTACTCTTAGAGCAGTCGATCCCTTGAAAACCGTCTATGCAATCGCACTTTCCCAGGTAGCATGAACCGCGACCTGAGCAGTCGTTCGGGCAAGTTGTGCTTACGCCTTCCGCTTCAGAAATGATAAGGGACACGATGTGTGGTTGTAGCTCGTCGTTGTACACCTTGAAAGAAAGGAATAACATTAGAGAATAGTGGAGCTTGAACTTAAATCTACAGAAACAATTAATGCTTTAAGAGTCTCTTCTCTATCCACAACTTTCATTACTATAGGGTGCAATGTATAGTATGAGCTGGACAACAAAAAAACTGTTTTATTAAACAGATAAATTGACTATATTACAAATATTTATATCATGTAATTTTAGCAAATACATAGGGTTGTAAGTGAACTTACAAAATAAAAATAAAATACTAATACAAATAAAATAATACAAATTTTCAACTTTACGCTTTTTTTAAAGTTACTTGATGCATGTATAGGTATGTTAAAGAATTAAGTTTTAAATAATATTTGTGATATTGTGACCACGTAGAAATAAAAATAACCTATTTTTAGTTTTTAATTTTTTTCTTTGCTAAATTAAAATAGAAAATTCTACAAAATTTAGGGCATATAAAACAATATCAAAATATATCTAAATAAGTTTTTCTAATTCGTATGCGCAGTTAATTAAAAAAATCATAGTCAACAAATGAGCACGTTTAAACAGCAATTAGAATATGGTAGATCTCAAGGAACCGTTCTAGGGCTAACACTATTTTTAATTTACATTAGCGAATTATTCTAAATACGAAATGTAAAAAACCACTACCCAAGGAATTACTACTTCCACATCGAGATTTTGTATCCAAGTCTTATACACACTAAATCCCAATGTAATATTTTACTCCCTTAACAATAGAGTGGGGATGGTAGAGAGAGTGGATAATGTCAAAAAAATTTTAGAGGTCCTTTGTTTTCGTATACGCACTAAATCTCAATTTAATTTCTTACTCCCTTTAATGATAAGGCGGCAATGGGGGTCGCTAAGCCATAATAAATTTTGGAGGCCCTTGGTTCTCGTACACACACTAAATCGCAATTTATTTTTTTACTCCCTTTAATAAGAGGGTGAGGGTGCCAATGGGGGTGGTAGAGGGGGTGGCTAATGCCAAAAAGATTTTAGTGTCCTTTGGCCAAAAATTTTTTTTTTAAACGTTTCGTTCTTGTATACACAGTAAATTACATTTTAATTTTTTTGACTCCCTTTTATAATAGTGTGGGGGTGATAGTGGGTGGTGGCTGATGCTAAAAAAAATTTTGAGACCTTGACTTTTCGTGCATGCCCTAAATTGTAATTTTATGTACTCTTACCTGTTTGCTTTGCCTATTTACCCTTATTTACCACATTTATCTCCGAACCCTTCAACGGAATTAGATAAAAACATAATCTAGTTTCAGATCTCTTTATAATACATAAGTGTACCAGATTTCAAGTCAATATTATAAAGAGTTCCAAAGTAAACGTGCGTAGAAAAAAGTTACGTACAGACAGACAGACCGACAAACAGAAAAAAAAATTTTCGTTCAAATTTAAAATCTCGACGTTTCATAATATTTTAAGCCTATTTCAACAGAAATTTTTTTTTTTTCATATTACTATACTTCCACTGGACGTGGAAGTAATTGTATGTTATACTCATGATATCCTGATTTTGGACAATCAACATGGGAACAACCAATTTTATAGTTCAAATGTGCTTTTAGAGGGCGGAATATTAAACATAATATTTTTAGTCGCAAACTCCTCTATAAAATCCTTATTTTACTATAAGGAACGTAACCAGACTGCAACCAACAGCTACTCTCCGAGCTATGTGCCCCGCCGAGCGCTGAATTACAAGTTACAAGTCTGGCGCGTTAAGTGTAATAATTGCATATTACCATCAAAACGCTAATGCTTCGATTGCAACAAACACCAGCCGAAAGACTGATCCTACCTAAAGGAGCTCTCTTGCCAACCGTCACACACCACTTGCAGACTGCAGTTTCGAGCTGTTGGTTCTTGTCAGTGCAAGGTAGGCATGTGACGACCGGCACGAGGATCCTTTGACTATTTGGTACATCCCGGTATTTTTACAATAGCAACATGTAAAATAGTCAGAAGGCGCCATCTAGCGGTCCAGTTTCTGTTGCAAATGAAAAATAAATAACCTGACTGGGCTTAGCATAGTTCAAATGTGCTTTTAGAGGGCGGAATATTAAACATAATATTTTTTTAGTCGCAAACTCCTCTATAAAATCCTTATTTTACTAGAAGGAACGTAACCAGACTGCAACCAACAGCTACTGTCCGGGCTATGTGCCCCGCCGAGCGCTGAATTACAAGTTACAAGTCTGGCGCGTTAAGTGTAATAATTGCATTTTGATGGTAATATGCAATTATTACACTTTAGGTTCTCATCTATTACAACACGCTGGTACTTAATTTCTTTAACTTGTTCAAGTTTATAATTATTTATCTTAATATACAAATTTGTTACATTTAAACTACATAATCAAACTATTTTCACTCAACCATTTATTTAGTACCGCTAATTCCTTATTAATAATTATATACATCTTGTTAAGATCATTACCACTTATATACAATATTGTATCATCTTCAAACATGGACATTTTACAGTTACTTGCATACTTAACATATCATTTATATAAAGAGTAAATAGGATGGAACCAAGAAGAGTTCCCTGAGGAACGCCATGTTCTATCTGTAGATTGCTTGTTACTTTGTGATCTGTTGCTTAGGTAACTATTAAACCAATTGAACACGTTATTCCTCAGCCCTATTCCCTCTAGTTTGGATATCAACAACTCCTTACTCATTGTTTCAAATGTCAGAGACAAGAGACATATAGGAAGGCCACGTAAGAAATTTATTGAAGATGTGGAGCAGGATATGAGAACAATGGGAGTGAAATTATGTAGAAGAACCGTTTCTATATATTAATCTTGATGTGACGACCAGCCTCAGGAAACTAAAAACTATTTGTATACCTAACTATGTATTAATGTAAATGTGGTCAATAAATTTTGAATTGATTTGTAAATGATACTCTACTGTTAGATTGCTAGAATAAAATAAAGTATAAAAAATTACGTACAGTTGAGTACAGTTCAAATGTGATATGATTTTAACAATATTAAAAATTTGCCTTCTTTTTTCTTTTTAGAATTGTCCACCAAATATGTGTCTTATTCTAAAATAGAATTTAAAATAACATTTAATCAACATAACGATATAGTTAATGGAGTATGTTCCTGGAAAATAACATATTTTTGTGTGCGATTTCTGTATCGGATAGATGCGTAAGTCTTTGAATTCGTCTCATTTTTATTATAAGTCCACGTTTTGAAGCACAGTAAATAGGATAGTCATTAATATGACAAGCATTAATAAATTTCTTGTTTTGTTTGAAATGCCTTTCATAATACATCGATTTGACTTATATTTAGGTAGATTATAGTCATTTTCAACTCTCCTACTCATTCTCATTCATGTACTTCATCAGGTAAGGTGGGCGTAATAAATAATTTTCCATAGTCGTCTTTAAATAGAGCATAGAAATAGTTAATTGATTAAACTTTTACTTAATGAATATTCATGGCAGGCAGCGTGTCTTGTGATATGCGAAATATGATAAATAATACTGTCGGAGCTATATAAATAGATTTTTGGTGGAGGAGTAGAATAAGTGAATTTCATGAATTAAGTTATTCCATGAATTAAGTTATTTCACATTTGCCTTATAACAAGTCTATCAATAATATGATTATAAGAAAATATAGAAATTATACCAAAATTTCCTTTTTTCGCCAACTTTAAGTTAATGGTTTCCGAGATATTTATATTTTGAGAAAAGCAGAATTTGGTCAGCCATATTAAGGATTGGATGCTTTCCCACAATGCACAAGCGGCAAATATGCTGCTGAAGGCGCACATGGCTCGTGCCACGGCTTATTACGACCGGTGGAAGATTTGGGTGAACGCTGAAAAATCGGAAGCGTTAGTCTTTACGCGCCGATTCATAGAATGTAAAATTCTAACACCAATCTCGATCCGGGGAAACAAAATTTCAACCATGAGGTGCGTGAAGCACTTGGGGGTGAGACTAGATCAACGACTGACGTTTAATACCCATATCAATGAGACAATACGGACTGTCTACTCCCTGTCCAGGAATCTGTAACCGCTCATGGTCAGAGGTAACAGACTTAACCGACATAATAAAAGAGTATTGTATACAATGGTGGTCAGGTCGTCCATCACATACGTGGCGCCGATGTGGTGCAGCATACCGACCACGACAATGAAAAAACTAAAAGTGCTTGAGTACAAGTTTATGCGCCTCGTCTCTAATTCAGGAAGGTACAAGGTACACCTCCCTCAGAGACCTATACTTACCTTGCAGCGACATAACCCCGATAGCGGATTACGTCCAGCAGATCTCTCAAAACGTCTACTCTTTCAAGCTGGGCGATAGCCGCTAACAAGACACATAACTCAAATTAGACAGCATAATTCCCCATTTCGGATTAAACACCTCTTACCGTACCAGACGTTACCGATTTTCCGGCAACCCCTGTGGCCAAACTTCACCAATTATAACCTCTAAAGGTGGATAGGGTATATCCACCTTTGCTAATATTTCATACCTTTCATATCACTTCTCTTCCTTTCTGTTTGTAATCTTTTTCTCGCGTTTTATTTTTCTTGTTTTCTTTTTGTACATTCTTGCCCCTAAATTTATTTCTCATCGCTTTGCCGTGAATATTTCAGCTAATAATGGGCTTAACGGACTACCCATAGATAAGCAACTCAGTATGTAATAGATTAAATAAATTAGGTATTAATACAATATCAACGAATAGAAATAATTTAGTTCGCTTGTTGGTTAATAATAAAGAAAAGACAGAAGATATTAAAAAATCGGGGGTATATGAAATAAAGTATGATGACTGTGATGCCATATATATAGGTCAGAGTGGCTGTAGCATAGATGTGAAGTTAAGAGAACACAAACAGTCTATTTTATATAATAAAAAATCAACTGGTTTCGCCGAACATTGCATTGAGCAAAATCACGTTTTTAAAGGTAGTAGTGTTAAACTTTTGCATGATGCAAACAAAGGAAAAATCCTAGACATGCTTGAAATTTTAGAAATTAATAAGGCCCTAAGAAAGACGTTACAAATACACAAACAGAATTTATAAACAATCCTGTACTAGACACAGTAATAAAATTAAGTTCGTAGTTCCGACCTGTATTGTTAAATTTTAAGAAATAGCAAATCAAGTTATTATCCCCCTCTAGGTGGGTAGAGGATTTGTGTAAGATATATAATGTGAACCACCACTTTCAGGTCAGTTTTTAAAACTCTTTGATAATGGTCGCAAACCCGAAACATATGTCAGAGAAATCTGAGAAAAAAACTAATGAAGCAATAAACCAAATGCGTATTGTAACTATTCTTTTGAATATTTATAATTATTCTATTGAATATGTTTCATTAAGAACCTACCGCAGACTCCATCCAATTAATAGAAATTATTAATAGAAGTTTGATGTAATTTTCATTAAGAAACAATTAGTTTGCCAATGACTTCATTCTAAGCGGCTTTATACCTAAGAAATTAATTATTGTTACATAAAAACAATGTAAACAATGTTTAATATTATATATTCGTGTCTACTTAAATTCGTATCAAATAAAATAAAACACTTACCGACAAAAACCACCTTCCCGTATCCAAATACTGCAGGAGGCTAACGTTGACAAGCATCGTATCCATTTCAGCTTCCCTTTTCGAAATGACATGTTCATCCATTGAAATCCCCAGATCAACGGTGGGATGAGGTAAATCAGTGCTTAAATCTTTTTGAAAATCATTCGACAAATCTTTTTGGAAATCTATTTTTATATTGTGCGGCACGTAGAAAGGTCCCCTGGGCTCGGAATCTGCGAGGATTTTTCTTGTTCCCTCATATGAGCTCGAGATGGAATCTAACACGTCGCTCTTGTGGGAATTACGGTTTTCGTAAGAAAATTTGAATTGCGCTAAGGCTGGCAGGTCGTCATCTTCGTCTTCTGAAATATAACGATTGTGTATTAATTTAACTATAATTCGATGAAGGTATATTTGTTGTAATAATATTAGCTATTGAATTCTTGTTTACTGCAGTTCAGTTTGATGACATACCAATAATAATAGTCACGACAATAGCTTGATTGTCCATATTTATTTACAAAGGACGAAATTAAATATAATGACATTGCCAAATTTTATAAAATAAACAAAATAAATTGTCATATACATTTTAAGATGGTGATACCATTAAATTGTATTGGCAAAATTGGTACCTATACCAAAGAATATACGTATGAAATTATTATTTTAACGATTTGCAAGACGAAGACATTACTTTATGTACTAGAAAGCAATTTGTTTGTTTAAATAAAAACAATAACTTGTACAATTAGGAAAACGTCAGCTCATGGTGGTGTATGTGTTTTTGCTAGGGAACTGTTAAAAATTAAAAGTAAGGAAATTAATGAATTCTGTGTAGATATCCATGCTGAATTTACCTTAATTGAGCTGATTAATGAGAAAATCTATTTTTTGTGCACTTATAGGTCTCCTACAGGGGACACTGATATATTTTTTAATGCGCTTAATAACGTAATTGAAAAGATACCTTTAAATAAACAAATTGAATTTTATAATCAATGTTTTCGGGAAAAACTAATAAAAAAATCCAAATTAGATAATATCGATTTTTATACAACAATTAAAAGATACCTTGGACACTGTCCATATAATTGCTTCTACAACAAAAAATGAAAACGATCTGCAGGTGTATAATACTCTAAAAAAAGATTATAAAAATAAAATAAAACAATCTAAATTAAAATCTAATAGTAAACGAATTCTAACATTTAATAACAAACAGAAAGCAGTATGGGATATTATCAATAAAAATAGAAAAATAAAAATACCAATATAATTTCTGACTTAACGGCTAATGATTTCTCAGACTACTTCTTCGATGTTATAAACAACTTAATGATTAATTTTGATAATGTTGTTGACACAAACTTTTCAGATTTTGTAAAGGATGCACCTAAGGCAAACAAATCTTTTTTTTCTATTTCCAGTTTGTGATCTGGAAATTAAAACTATTATATCACACTAAAAAAATAGTAAATCTAAAGATATTTACAATCTTAATAGCGAGGTTTTAAAATTAGTTGGTAATGTACTTGCAAACCCTATTGCACATTTAATAACCATGTGTATTGAATGTGGAATTTATCCATAAATTTTTAAAAAATCTCAAGTTACTCCTATACACAAAAAAGGACAATTTAATAATACAGACAGTCATAGGCCTATTTTCATTATACCTGTCATCTCCAAAATATTTGAAATCGTTCTAAAAAATAGACTGCTAGAATATTTTGAAAAAAATAATCTACTAACTAGTGCTCAATTTGGATATAGACAAGGGAAATCCACTGTTAACGCAATCTGCGAAATGTATGTAAACATTATAGAAGCTTTTGAAGAGCGAAAATTATGCTCCGCTAAATTTTATGACATGTCCAAGGCGTTTGATACTGTCAACCATAGTGTCTTGATACAAAAATTAGATTATTATGGGATCAGAGGAACTGCCTTAAGTATATTTATGTCTTATCTTGCAGACCGTCAACAATGTATTAAATTTAACGGTAAAGTGTCCAAACTTTCAAATGTGAATTACGGGGTACCACAGGGGTCTGTCCTAGGGCCTTTGATGTTTATCATTTATACTAATGATCTGTCATTCAATTTGACTCCTGAAGTACTACCAATAATATATGCTGACGATGCCACATTTTTGCTAAGGGACACCCTTTTTTCCAACTCATGTATTAATAGTAAAGAATCCCATAATCTAATTAAACATTGGTCGAGGAGTAATTATCTTACTATAAATGATAATAAAACCAAAACCCTACATTTTTCAACAAAAAATAATGAAGCATACATTGAACCTATTAAACTCCTCGGTGTGCATTTGGATACGTCATTAAATTTTTTATCCCATATTCAAAACTTGTCAAAACGGCTATCAACTTCCATTTATGTAATAAGGCAAGTTAGTAATAAAACAACAAAAGATTGCTTAAGAGTGGCTTATTTTGCAATTTTCCACAGTATAATGGCATATGGAGTGATAGTATGGGGATCATCATGCCATTTAAATAAAATTTTTAAATTACAAAAAAAGTGGTAAGAATAATGGCGGATGCTAAATACGATGATCATTGTAAACCGCTCTTCAAGAGTCTTCATATTTTAACCCTGCCATCATGTTTCATATATGAATGTTTGTGTCATATTAAAAAATTAAAAAGTGACGACAAAGTTACCAAGCAGGAGGACATACACTACCACAATACTAGAACGAAAACAAATTTAAGATTACCAAAATATAGACTAAGCAAATCGCAAAACTCTTTCTTATATCAATCATTTAAATTTTTCAACGTGTTACCTAATAACATAAAAAATGTCGATATGAGTGTAAGCACGTTTAAACAAAAAATAAAACATATTCTTTGCAAAATGCGTTTTATACATATGACGAATATTTTGAATATTTTTACACCTTATCTAATTTATCGTCTGTCTAATAACTTGTATATTGTGGCATTCTGTATTAACTGTTGTTGGATTTTTGACAATTTTATATACATGTATGTGTTTTTGTATACATGTGTGTGTATATGGTATAGTGGTGAGAGGTAATTGAATCCTCTCATGTGGTCTAATGCTACTATACACCAGACATCATAGATGTCTCAGTGGTGCATAGCGACTTGCCATTTTGCAAGTACCGAGAGCGGCGACCTTCAGCCCTTGGATTTTTCATGATTTGTAAGGTGTAATTCAATGCAGGTCGGGGTATTTGCCCGCTGAGTAGTTGTTTCCTGCAAATCATGTATAATAACAGTGTGTGTATATATATATATATATATATATATATATATATATATATATATATATATATATGTATATGTGTATACAGGGTTACTGGTAATTCGATACATTCCTTTGGAGATGTGATGGGGCATGATGTAAGAAGTAAATTTAGCCCTAACATATATTATGCAAAACTCAATAGTTTTTGAGATATTTAATTTTTTTTGTTTTTCTCAAAAAGTAATGTCCTAAAAGTTAATTTTCGAAAAATCTATTTGACGTTTTTAAATTTTTTTTTACTGGATTACTCCAATATTATAGATATCCGTTTGGAATGAAAAACATCTGGAAACATTTCGATCATGTGAACACATTTTTTTAAATCAGCCATGAAATTTACCTATTAGGCTTTTCCAAAAAAATATTAACGTAATACGCGTATAAATTATTATAAAAACTGCCTTATTTCAATAGCTATCTAACAAGGTACAAATGTTCAATGTACCCTTAATAGTTCTAAGAAAATACTAGTAAAAATAAGACAAGTAGTACGAATTTTATTTTTAGATAAACAGTAAAAAACATTTTAAAAGTAGAGTTTAATTCTTCATTAATTTCAAAGTTGTACTTTATTTTTTATATGTCTTGCTCAAAATGGGAGCCCCTATTCCGTATACAGACACGGCAGCGTCTTCTTATTTCCGCCCTTGTTACTCTGGTTGTCAGATTATGCCTTATGTGATGGGCAGCATCGACTATCCTTTGTCTATGGTTTTCTATAGTATTGACTGGTGTGGCATAGACCATCTCCTTCATATGACCCCATACGTAATAAGCAAGGGGTGTTAAGTCAGGGCTTCGCGCTGGCCAAGGTATTGGGCCCGCTCTTCCAATCCAACGGTTAGGGAAACGTTGATCAAGTAACTGTCGTACTGTCAGCCGATAATGTGCTGGACAACCGTCGTTCTGAAACATCATTTGCTGTCTGACGGCGAGAGGAACATCTTCTAAAATCACCGCCAGATCATTTCTTAAAAAAATTTCATAGATTTCCCCGTTTAAATTTTGAGGAAGAAAGTGTGGTCCTATTAAATAGTGGCCAATGACTCCCATCCACACATTAATAGAAAACTTCATTTGGAAACTAGTTTCACGTGTTAACTTGGGATTTTCCTCTGCCCAATAATGTAGGTTGTGGAAATTTGTTATACCCTCGCGATTAAATTTCGACTCGTCCGTCCATAAAATACTTGTTAAAAAATTTGCACTTTCTGCATCTGAATGTAACATAAAGCGGCAGAATTCCACTCTCCTTCCAGGATCACCTTCCTCCAAGCCTTGGACAGGGGTATAGTGGTAAGGATGATATCCAACTCTACGTATCGTAGACCAAACTTTCCATTGTGACGCTCCGGTTAGTCTTGCGACTTTATTAGTTGAAATAGTTGGGTCTTCCTCAAAATACCTCAATATTTCTTCCTCATCATCTGGTTCATAAACGGGAGGAGCACCAGCGTCACTTCTTCTACATTTCACGGAGCCAGTTTCAGCGATATTTCGATATGCCGTACTGAATACACGTGCATTTGGTAAGCGGCGGTTAGGGTACCAAAGACCATATTCTCGGCGAGCTTCAGCAGCGTTGCCGCCACAGTATCCATAGACAAACAAGATATCAGCGTATTCTGCGTTGGCATACGCGGCCATGGCACAGAAAATAAAATAACAACAACTACGAGCAAAATAAAAATCTTCGATAACTAATTTAACAAGACCAACAAACTTAAGGGACACGGATATAAGAATGTCAGTTAATGACATATATGCACAAACGTCATAGTCAAGGACTGGCTGACTTAAATGAAAATGAACGATTAGCCGTTTAATAAATTCCGCCACCAGCATTATCTTTACTAATTTTTTATTAGAACTATCAAGGGTACATTAAACATTTCTACCTAGTTAGATAGCTATTGAAATAAGGAAGTTTTTATAATAATTTGTACACGTACTACATTAATATTTTTTTGAAAAAACCTAATAGGTAAATTTCATAACTGATTTAACAAAAAAATTTTTACAAGTTTTTATTTTAAATGTTCACATGATCGAAATGTTTCCGGATATTTTTCATTCCAAATGGATATCTATAATATTGGACAAGTAGTCCAGTAAAAAACAAATTTTAAATGTCAAGTAGATTTTTCGGAAATTAACTTTTAAGACATTAAGATCTACTTTTTTGAGAAAAACAAAAAAATTGAAATATCTCAAAAACTATTGAGTTTTGCATAATGTATGTTAGGGCTAGATTTACTCCTTAGCTCATGCCCCATCACATCTCCAAAGGAATGTATCGAATTACCAGTAACCCTGTATATTTATTTTTCTATAGTTGTAATGCTGTATTTTTTATTATTGTGTATTTTATTTTTTATGTTTTTATATTTACACTTTTATATTTTATACTACTTTTATGACGTATGCAAACATTACTAATGTATAGCATGAATAAAATTCTATTCTATTCTAATTAATTTTCGTGTAGAACTGATTCATCTAAACAGAGAATTCATTTTGAAATTTTTGTCGTAACGAGGCCTAATACGAGTTGGCTGTTGTGTGGGATTAGTATAGAGCTGGATTAACCTACTTTTCAAATATATCTCAATGGGTAAAGAACATCTCGAACGTAAATTCAATTTTTCATATTAATTACCCGTCTCTACGTTTTATCAGTAAACAATTTCTGAGGATAAAAATAAAAAGCTATTTGCAATTCACCGTTGAATGATTCCGTTCCGAGTGGATATCATTTCCTTTTTTCATTAACCCTAACCCTTACGACGTAGGAGGCAAGGTTAAACACCAAAAACCGCTGACTGGGGAGTGATTGCTACATTGTCTCTTTCCCTACCTTCGGAAATATACATCTTCCTTGATCTATGGTCGATTCTTTCCCCTTGTTCAGCCCTACCAAATCGTATTGTATCATAATTTTCAAGTAATTATACAGAGTATTACGGTAAATTTAGAAAATGACGTTGATTAAAATGCCATTTAGTCATTAAGTGGTCGCTCGATGGGAAATATTGGCTTTGTCTTTTTTTTACAATTAAAAGTATTTACTTATTAAAAATTGAAGGACAGAAAATAGTTCATGATACAAAAAATATATTTTAACTAGTTTTGGTAGTTTTTTGAGAATGATGTTTCGTCATTCGTTTCGATTTCTAGGTCCTTAAATTGAGAAGATTTGTTTTAGTATTATAGGGTAAAGGGCCCTAATTATAAATCATAGTTTTCACCATCGGTGAAGCCATCTTGTCATAAAGGAAGTAAAATATGTGTTTTTTGGAATAAGTTGTTTCTTGTTGATCTTATACAGGGCGTCTCACCGGAAACTGAATCGATCGATAAAGAGAAAAGTACGCATCAGAAAATTTTGAAATTTTAGATGATTACTAATGTTGGTGTGGCCAATCCAACTAAAATAATTACAAACAGATGGCACTTCCGATTATACCGGAAGTCGTACCAACTTGCTTATTTTAAATGGAATACCCTATATATTTTATGGTTTTCGAAAAGAGCATAAAATTCTGAGTAGAAAATATGTAGCATATCCTATACCTAAACCTAGCCGTTTCCGAGTTATTTGACATTTTATAGAAAATTTTACAGGTGCAACGGTTTGCAAAAACCGTTATAACTTTCTTCGTGTAAAATATCCTCATTTGCTTCTTGTCACATGAAAAGAAAACAAGGAGAACTACGTTCTACAACTGAAATAAATTCAATAATATCATACCAAGTGTTCCGTTTTTCGCGTTACATTTTGTCAACTTCAAACTGCGAAAACTCGTTTAGGTCAAATGGAACACCCTGTATTTTTTTACGTCAAGTTGTGTAAAGTACTTGATATTACTTTATCACATTCTCTATAAATAATAAACAAATTTAAAAAGGCTTCGTGGGTGTAATTTAAATGTGCTGGCATTTTTTGACATAAGATAGTGACTGATTGTTTCTAATTTATTTATTTTGATGAAATGATTACAACAATTCATGAATTTCTAATAAAATCTCAAATATTTCAAAAAGTTGTAACTTTAACCCCCACAATGCATATCAGAAGAATGGGAATTCAATTTTACACAACTTGACGTAAAAAATACAGGGTGTTCCATTTGACCTAAACAAGTTTTCGCGGTTTGAAATTAATAAAATGTAACGCGAAAAACGGAGCACTTGGTATGATATTATTGAATTTATTTCAGTTGTAGAACGTAGTTCTCCTTGTGTTCTTTTCATGTGACAAAAAGCAAATGAGGATCTTTTACACGAAGAAAGTTATAACGGTTCTTGCAAACCGTTGCACCTGTCAAATTTTCTATAAAATGTCAAATATCTCTGAAACAGCTAGGTTTAGGTATAGGATATACATATTTTCGACTCAGAGTTTTATGCTCTCTTCGAAAACCCTAAAATATATAGGGTGTTCCATTTGAAATAAGCAAGTTGGCGTCGACTTCCAGTATAAGCGGAAGTGCCAGCTGCTTGTAATTATTTTAGTTGGATTGGCCACACCGACATTAGTAATTATCTAAATTTTCCAAATTCTCTGATACGTACTTTTCTCTATATCGATCGATTCAGTTCCCTGTGAGACACCCTGTATACTATGGGCGAAATCAGTCATCGACATGGAAAATTTATTCAGATGGAATATTTTTGTGACATCTTGTTCAAAATGTGCTCCTTTATAAGAAAGTTGCCAGATGGAAATATGGTCAGGAATTGTTTAAACAAAGTTATTTTATACAAATTAGAAAAATTGCTAATATCAAGAAACTTTTTGGAGGCCCTAGGTTCTCGCATACACACTAAATCTCAATTTAATTTTTTATTCCCTTAAACAATAAGGTGGGGGTGTCAATGGGGGTGGTAGAGGGGGTAACTAATGCCAAAGTAAATTTCAGAGGCCCTTGGTTCTCGTATACACACTAAATCGAAATTTAATTTTTACTCCCTTTGATAATAGGGTGGGGGTGACAATGGAAGTGGTAGAAGATGGTGGCTAATGGCAAAAACATTTTAAAGTCCCTTGGTTCTCGTATACACACTAAATCAAATTTTTATTTTTTTACTCTCTTTCATAATAGTGTGGGGTTGGCTGATGCCAAAAAAAAAAATTATGAGCCCTAAATTGAAATTTTATGGACTCTTACCTGCTTGCTTTACCTATTTACCCTTATTTACCCCATTTACCCTGAACCCTTCATCGGAATTAGATCAAAATCTAATCTAGTTCCAGATCTCGTTATAATACATAAGTATACCAAATTTCAAGTCAATATCAGGGCGAGCGTAGGTGCGTCTTTACTATGTACATACTTCGGTATGCGATGTAAAGCAACGACAGGCGCGGTTAGTACTTGGATTGGTGACCATTCCAACGGAAACCGCGTTCTCGCCTCACACATCTTCCAGCGGCTTGTATATCAGTGTATGCGCGGAAGCTATACAACCTTAGGCGAGGGTTGTATAGGAGATATACCATCCTTCGGAGGGGATGTAAAGCCGTCGGTCCCTTGTCTATTAAATGTTAGGCAAGTAAAAGATCCCTACTCTTCTTAAGGGAAGAGGTTCGGCAAAATTCCTGGTTGGGGGTAGCTCGTCTACAGGCGTCGGTGTTAGGCCTCAGTAGCGGAAATAGGCCGACGTTAAATAAATGTATAAAAAAAAAAAGTCAATATCATAAACGGTTCCAGAGTAAACGTGCACACAAAAAAGATAGACAGACAGGCCGACAGATAGAAAATTTTTTTTTGCTCAAATTTAAAATCTCGACGTTTCATAACATTTTACGCCTATTTCAATAAAAGAAAAATATATGTTTTTTTGAGTTACTATACTTCCACGTCCAGTGGATAGTAAATATAGTTTTCTTTAAAAAATAGACCTTAACCCAAGAACTTCTTATCTGCAATAAAACAGGTCATTAAAACTAACTTTACTGTTACTATTATAATTTAATAATTATTTGTATTATTGTCACTTAAACATCATTTGTATTATTGTTATTGTTATAACTTAACTTCAAAAAAACAGCACATAATAAATTTCTAATTAGTTCGTAAAATGAGTTGCGATGTTAAGTGATCTATCGTGCCGCAATGAGAAGCTTACTTCATTCATCTTTTATTTTTATAGTAGTCCATGAACGATCATTTTAAATATCGATAAAATCTGAAACACAATGCATGACAGCGAATGCATGTTTATTGTTTAGGACTACATGCAAAAACGCAGTAGGTTGTTCCATGTGTTACGGTAGAAAGAGAAAACAAACAAAAAACAATCAGTGTGCATTCGCCAAATAAGAAAACGCGTGTGTTATGCATTGGTTTTCTGGATTTAAAACAATTTGTTATAATTTATGCGTGATATTAATGTAATTATTAGTGAATAAGTGTATTGATCCTGAAAAGCAGTGCAAGGTAGGTGTAATTTGATTATTTTTTTTATTGGATTTAAGGTGATTAATACAACGTCGTCATCTCTGTGTTTAAGAACCAAGTGCTTAGCTGAAAGTTGATAGATTCTCAAATTATCGAAAATAGTATAACATTTCATTTCAAAAAGCACTACAAACTACAACTCCAGATAAGAATCATTAATCAAGGTTGTTCGAACTCTCCAACGATGAAGTTGATATATTTTATTCATTTTTGAGAGCAATGACCTGTAGAAACCGAAAGAAAATATGCGATTCTTCACATGATTCGTTCGGATAATGCATTAATATGTAAAAATATCGTAGTACTGTTCGTTGACTGTCTACAACTCAACTCAATAGTTTGTTATTATTTTTTCAGCTAGTAATTCATAATTTTGAAAACTTTATATTAAATTAAAGCTGACGCAGAACAAATGGGCAATTTTATTTATTAAAAACAAATCTAACGAAGATATTATACTCCTAAATTTTAATTTAATATTTTAACACATGTATCTAGGCATGTGAATTCGGAAACTCGTATGGAAATACACTTTTTAGCGATCTGATAATACGTAGAAAGTTCAGCTTACCTAACTTCGGAGCGTTGCATAAAAAACGGATCATAAGGTTATCATAAAAACTACGATTTGTAGTTATATTTTAATTGAAAGTGCATTGATGACCTTTTTCCAATAAGTGGGACGATTTTATAAATATATAGCCAAATATAAGCATTTTAATTTATACATATAAGTGGTACAGAGAAAATAATTTTAAATAGGGATGGCAGTGCTATCTCTATTCTATCTATTTTTAGTACCTAAATGTATCCTTGATTATAATAATTACATAAAATGAATACACTTGTAGTGGTTTTTTTAAGTCATCTAATTTGCTTTTTTTGGTTTCATTTGAGACAAAAATTGACAAAGATAATGTTATTTGAGTTAAGTTTTACTTGTGCGTCTTTTGAGGCATTCCATTATGTCACCGGAACTAATATCGTACCATTTATTCAGGAAAAACGGACGTAGAAGTCTCTGATAAGGCGAGAAACATTTTGTATTCTACGTTTTGCCGGAGGTATCGGTTGGATAGCATATTTAATCAAATTTCACCCCCGCGCCCCCTACGTGCGGATATTTGCAAAAATAACGGTGGAATACTGTATTGTAATCCGATCTTAGTAACTGTGCAACATTTCATCAACTGATTATGTCAGGAAGTGTGTTAAATAAAGGATGCAAGATTTGAGCAATAAGATTATTCATTCATAAATACTACATTGTGAGTTAATACGCCAGTCGTCAGGGAGTTGAAAATGTATAAAAACCGTTTTAGATTTTACTAAAACATAATATTTTTAGTCGCAAACTCCTCTGTACAATACTTATTTTACTATAAGGAACGTAATCAGACTGCAACTAACAGCTACTCTCCGGGCTATGTGCCCCGCCGAGCGCTGAAATACAAGTTACGTGCCTGGCGCGTTAAGTGTAATAATTGCATATTACCATCAAAACGCTAATGCTTCGATTGCAACAAACACCAGCCGAGAGACTGATCCTACTTAAAGGAGCTCTCTTACCAGCCGTCACACACCACTTGCAGACTGCAGTTTCGAGCTGTTGGCTCTCGTCAGTGCAATCGGAACTTTAGCGTTTTGATGGTAATATGCAATTATTACACTTAACGCGCCAGGCTTGTGTTACGTTCCTTATAGTAAAATAAGGATTGTATAGTGAAGTTTGCGACTAAAAATATTATGTTTTAATATTCCGTCCTCTAAAAGCACATTTGAACAAGAGATTTTACTGTTGGAACCAGTTCATTATAGTCCTCTTTTAAACATACTAATTATACTTCTTAGACGGTAGATGAGCTATGTCCACAGGAGCAGGAGTTTTTGGTCCAGAACCGTCATAGCTATTCTACTTCTTTTCTTAAATAAGTTCAAAAAACTGCCCACAAAATTTCCATCGAAAAAATTGGTAGGTTAATTTCTTTATTGAACTTATTAGAAACGTGGTCCTTAATAAAACTTACATAACCATGTACTTTGGAAATTTTGGGTCATATTTTGACTGATTTCAACATTAAATAGACCATTTTTGATGCAGTAAATCGGGAAATGATGCGTGCAAATTTGATAGAAGTAATGCCATAATTTCAAGACATCGGAAAATTTTTAACCAAAACGGACACGCCTCATTAACAGAAATTTTATAAATTTCAATTCAAATCTCTCGACATTTGTCACGAGAATATTTCTTTTTCGAAATATTCACAAAATCGGCTTTTCCGTGGATTTCCTCTAAAAACATTATTTATATTATATTATTATGCTGAGGTAGACACCAATTCTGAAATAATAGAACTGGGCACACAAAGTTTCATAAATCCTCAAATGTTTTCCTTTGTATTACAAAAAGACTATTTTTATTTTACTACTACATCCACTTCTTCATCCAACGAAGTATAATACCTTAGAACTTTGCAGATTAAATCATTGTATATATTAAATTATATTTAGGTCACCCTTTATTTATTATCGTTGTTATTATTAGATGGAACAAAAAATTGTAGGGCTGTAACTGAACCGCGCTAATAAATGGAAGCACAGTGGCGTGCAGAAATTGAGGGGTACAAGAAGCAATAGTATTTTTTAACGGAATGCCCTGTATATTGTAGAATTTTTGAATAACACTTTTTGTTCTGATTTCAAAAAAATTACATATGTTAGACCTATCTTTAACAGTTTTCGAGTTATTGAACATTTAAAATCGTATTTTAAATTATCATTATATTGTAGGCGAGAATGGGTGCGTCTTTATTATGTACTTACTTCGATATGCGATGTAAAGCAACGTCAGGCGCGGTTAGTAGTTGGATGGATGACCGTTCCAACGAAGACCGCGTCCTCGCCTCACACATCTTCCAGCGGCTTGTATATCAGTTTATGCGCGGAAGCTATACAACCTTAGGCGAGGGTTGTATAGGGGATATACCATCCTTCGGAGGGGATGTAAAGCCGTCGGTCCCTTGTCTATTAAATGTTAGGCAAGTAAAAGATTCCTACTCTTCTTAAGGGAAGAGGTTCGGCAAAAATTCCTGGTTGGGAGTAGCTCGTCTACAGGCGTCGGTGTTAGGCCTCAGTAGCGGAAATAGGCCGACGTTAAATAAATGTATAAAAAAAGTTATTATATTTATTATACGAACGGGAGTTACATTTATTAGTAGTCTATGAAAATGACAAGTATTCTGTTATCATATGACATTTATTTAACCAAATCAAAATGGGATACAGTGACGCAGAAAATGTGCGAATGTTCACTTGTTATATAAAAAATAATAAATATAAACGTGCAACACGAACAGAATACAGTGTGTTGAATCCAAATGATCCAACGCCATCAATAAGCGCGTTTGAATATATTTACCGAAAGGTAAATAATACCTAGAACAGCGTTCTGTTACAGCAAATGAAAAAGAACAGTTGGGTATCTTGTTACATTCTGAACGTAAACCTATGTTTAATAACTAGTAAGGTACTATTGTTGAATTATTATTATTTTCAGATAATTCAGAAAGCAGTCTGAACAATGCCGCTGTATAATTGGATACAAGTTACTGCAAAATTAAATGAACAAGATATTACCAGTTCAGCATTTAACGGAAGTTGAGAAAAGGAGGCGGCAGGATTTTTGCCGCCAGATGATTCGAAAATTAAACGAAGATCCTGATTATATCAATAAAATATTGTGGACAAATGAATCATTATTTTTCACAGCGGGTGGTATTAATAGAAAAAATCGCCGCTCCTGGGAAAGAAAAAATAACAGAAAAAGATTGATTCAACAAATAAAAAAATTCGGCAAAAAATCTGTCCGCATTTGGTGTGGTATTTTCCGCAATAAAATAGTAGGATCAATATTCTATAATGTTATTTTAAATCGTGCTATCTATATAGAAAAAATTCTCCCAGAATTTGAAAATATTCTTTTACAGAATTTCTCGGATAATGAACTTGATAATTTGACTTGATGGGGCTCCTCCACATAGTGCGCTAGAAGTTCAAGAGCATTTAAACAATGCATTTCCAGTATGGATGGGGAATAACGGCCACTGAATAGTCCCGATATTATTCCACTTGATTCATTTTTATGGGGGGTTTTTAAAGGACATAAGTAATAAAAATAATAATTACAGTATTCTTGCTATTAAAGAAGTGATTCAGAATGAAATAGATAGTCTAAACGTTGTCAAAAATGATATAATCTTGAGAATTTTTCGGAATTTAAGAAGGTGATATGAACTCTGCATTCAAAATAATTTATATTTGTTGTTGTTTTGTTAATATTATAAGTTCATAATCAAATATTTGAAATAAATGAGTTTTGTAATTTTATTAATAATTTATTAGTTTTTTCAATGTTCAATAACTTGAAAACGGTTAAAGATAGGACTGTCACATGTCATATTCGATCGAATCGAAAAAAAAAAGAATAATTTAAAAATTCAACAATATACAGGACGTTCTATTAAAAAAATTATCGCTTACACCCCTCAATTTCTGCACGCCACTGTGCTTCCATTAACCTATTAACGGGGTTCAGTTATAGCCCTGCCACTTTTATTCGAAACTTTTTTTTATTTCCAATAATAACGATGATAAAGGGTGGCCTAAATATAATGAGGAACTCGGTACAGTGGCGAATCTAGGGGGCTATGGGGCTACAACCTCCCCCTAGAAACTAAGACATTTTTTTTTTGAAAAGTCATTAAACCTGCTTTTCCTTAAAAACCAATTTTTTGGTTATTGAAATGTTGAATAGATATAATAAATAAAGAGATATTTCCGAACGTACACGAGCTTCTTAGAATAGTTGCAGTAATACCAGTGACAACAGCAACTCCGGAAAAGAGCTACTACCTTGAGAAGACCGAAGGCGTACTTAAGAAATACAACAGGGGAAAATAGACACCTCTTTGGCCATTATGAACATTTATTATAATATAGATATAAATGTTGATGATGTGCTCAACAAATTAGGCCAAAAGAGCCGCCGTATAAATATTGTTTATTTATAACTTGTTCTGTTTAATTTTAATATCAAAATTAATGGATTTTGTTGCATTTAATAATAATTAATAAACAATATTTGATAGTATTTTCTATTTCATCATCACATCTTCAAAATCTTAATTTTTCTTTAAAATATTAATTCAAACACTTGATATATAAATAAAAGATCAAGAAAACATATTCGTTCCATCCAGCAGAATTTAGAGATGTCACAACGATACAACTTTTTTATGATCTCAGCCCCCCCCCCCAGACCAAAACCCTGACCCTGTACAATTAAGACAACTAACTCAGAGAAAATAACGTCTTACCTTTGCTGGTATCCCTCTTCCTTAACCTGTGGTCGACTCTTCCCCCTTTGATGAACTCCACAAAGTCGTATTGCGTCACGCTGGGTGCAACATTCCGTCGACCGTAGACTGCGAAGTTAGCGCCCCATGGCAGTGTGAAATTAAGAAGGATAAACGCCGGTTGTTTATTTCGGAATTCAGAATTCCAGAACTGATATGGAGGGATGGTGGCCGTGTGCAAAGTGTCGAGTTCTCTTTGCTCCAGCAGCGGCAACGGCGGCCATTGGGTTTGCGGTTGGCTGCGCTGCTGTGGCGGCTGTAGGGAGCTGTGCTGGGTGGTGGCACTTGAATGTTCCGCCGTGCTCGTCGGTAGCGACTCTGCGGGAAAGTTTTCGTCATTATGTGGGCGGTTAGACAGGTAAATTTATAGATTCGGTGCATATAGGTAAAATTACAATAGTGGCAGTAGTATTTAAGAAATAAAGGGTACATTGGGCCAGCCAAGCAACATTTGCTTTGGTTTAAGTTGCAATAATTCCAAAGAAACGGTGAAGTCGTTTCCCCAAGCAAATCATTAAATATTGCACTCAAATACTCTGCGTGATGTGCGTTTCGCCAACAATGTTGACATTAGTTGGAGATAATTGAAATTCTTCAGATGATACATTTGACAGAGTATCTACCAATAATAAATAATAATACATTTATTGTCCAACAAATCAAATCAAATTAATTTGTTCGTGCTTTTAACAAGGATGTTCTGCACAAGTCAAATATGGAAAGTATACCGACAAATGTTATATTATAAAACGAGCAAATGTGTAACATATTAAAATAATCATATATACAAACACATTATATAAAATATAGATATAAAGTATGCAAATAGAACATACATAAATATATTTTTATTAAAAAATATATATCAAACAATGAAAAATATAAAGCGATGGGAACGTTAAAATACCCAATTCAACAAATTTACCTCTTACATCCTCTCTATATCCACGATTCGTAATTATTCTGATCGCTTTTAATGTAACCCAAAAATTCGGTTTGCTGGCGAATGTATAATTATTGAAAAGTCAAATTATTATACACCGCTTTTTCAAAATTCTGGAAAATCGTATAATTATAACGCTTTGTAGCGAATCTTGTAATGAAGTCATTTCTGTTTTGAAAATAATCAATATAGACCGAATTCAAAAATAATAATTTGATTTAGAATTATAACTACTTATATCGGTGCTATTAAATTCGTTCTTTTTCTGAAACCATATAAATATTTTATTTGCAATCGATCCCAGTCATTTAAATTGTCCAGAAATTATTGTTTATATCAATTGATACTACCGGTTATAAATATTTTGCTACACCGTCAATTGATGTCTGCCCGACTCACATATGCTCGCGCAATGTGCGTCCGACAGGATGAATTCAAGCTTAGCACGGGGATATCCTGCCTAGGCCCTCTCCTAAAGGTATCTTTGGCTTCCTGCTCCCGACCTGACCAGTCGACCTTTTGATAATATTTCCGGTATTTTCTGTAAATAATTTTTAATTTGTCTTTGTTATATTTTGTTAACTTGTGCCTTATAGTAACTTTCAATAAACCGATCGTGTCTGGTAAATCCGGGAAGCTACTTTACCGCGAATAATACCCTCAGGGGACGCTGCCTTTAAGTGGGACACTCCAGAGGTGTATGCTAAAATTTTGATACAATTTATCGTGATTTGATTTTAATTCTGCAAATAAATTGATTTTTCGTGAAATCCTCAGTCGAGGACATTGCCTTTAAGTAGGACACTCCACCTGAGCTGAACTGTAATAAATTAATACCAAACACGATCGTAACAATAAACAAGGACAAATTAATATCTAGTAAAATAACACTGGACGTTTGAACCTGTTTGCTAGAAAATTTGCTGTACAATAGTAGTTATACCGGGTTATTTTCCGCGAAACTCTCAGTCGGGGACGCTGCCTTTGACATTCCACCTGAGATGCACCGTTATTTGATATTTTTTAAAAGTAGATTCACGGGAAATTTTCCGCGGAATTCTCATTTGGGGACACTGCCTTTAAGTGGGACACCCCAGCTGAGACGTACCGTTTTATTTAATAGTTAAACATTCCATTGCCGGATTCACCACGTCAAGTTCACAAAATTTGCTATTTCATCATATATAAAAGATCACTTTATTCCTGTTAGAAATTTTAATATTTCAAACACAACTTGTCTGTCATAAATTTAGTCCAAATTTCACTTCTGTTGCACAAGTCAAACCGCTGTCTTGCTTTGCTTGTCATTTGATTTTATTTTGCATTTACGTTTCGACCCCTGGTAATAAACCGTCTTCACTGATTCTATCTGGGCCCTTTATTATATTATTAATAGAGAAAGTGGTGTTTCTGCACGTTAAACAGAAACTGGCTCTCGATGCAAAAACCCGCTTGTACTAGTATAGTGGAAGTTGCAGCACCAAAGTAACGGCGTTACAATATATAAATTAGTTTTTCTTCAAACGTCAAAAAAACATGAGCTTTAGGACAAGTTTCATGAACTTAAATTAAAATATGTCTCTGGCACTTCATCTCAACGAGTCTCTTTTATTTAGTAATAATTTAATATTTGCTTGTTTAAATATGGAGATCCCTGGTTAAAGGACCAACCTTATTTTAGTTCATAAATAAGATAATTATATCTCATAAGCAATAAGAGTTTCAATTCTTCACAAGGCAAACATTCATAAGCCACTGGTCCCTCTCGTCGGATATCCTGTATTTGCTTAGGATAGCGCTGTCCTGATGGCCAATTCTATGAAAATAATTGTTTCAAGACAAATAAGACGAATGGTAGTTACAGAACTTTCTTAATTTTACTATTTCCGTGGACGCCTCCATTATTTTCTCTTCTTTTACCTGGTTAAATCACGGGAAGTTAGTTAATGTAAAGAGTTCCTCGTTAACTCGTTAACTACTGACAATGACGTACTATAATTGCCCTCTCATCTCCATAAAGACCCTTACTTTTCAAACTAAAACTTCTCGCTGCGATTAAAAAAAGGTAAATTGCATTTAGTGTGGTAGATGAATTAAATAAAGTGAACTAGATACCAGAAATAATGAACATGATTTTTGCTTGATATTATCGGCATGCTTTTTAAAAATGCAGGTCAAATTGTACCATTAATAGTTTTAATTCAGTCAAATAAGCCAAATATATCATAAATAAGAAAAAAAATTGTAATACACTTTTCAATGGTAGAATTGTCTGAGAATGGTGCTATCTTTGATAAAAACACAGGGTGTCTCACCGGGAACTGAATCGATCGATATAGAGAAAAGTACGCATCAGAAAATTTTGAAAATTTAGATAATTACTAATGTCGGTGTGGCTGATCTAACTAAAATAATTACAAGCAGCTGGCACTTCCGCTTATACCGGAAGTCAATACCAACTTGCTTATTGCAAATGAAACATCCTATAAATTTTAGGGTTTTCGAAAAGAGCATAAAATTCTGAGTCGAAAATATGTAGCTATACCTAAACCTAGCCGTTTCAGAGATATTTGACATTTTATGGAAAATTTGACAGGCGCAACGGTTTGCCAGAATCGTTAAAACTTTCTTCGTGTAAAAGATCCTCATTTGATTCTCGTCACGTAAAAAGAACACAAGGAGAACTACGTTCTACAACTGAAATAAATTCAATAATATCATACTAAGTGTTCCGTTTTTCGCGTTACATTTTGTCAACTTCAAACCGCGAAAACTTGTTTAGGTCAAATAGAACACCCTGTATTTTTTTACGTCAAGTTGTGTAAAATTGAATTCCCCTTTTTCTGATATTGTGGGGGTTAAACTTACAACTTTTTGAAATATTTGTGATTTTATTAGAAATTCATGAATTGTTGTAATCATTTCAACAAAATAGCCATAATTAGAAACAATCAGTCATTATCTTATGTCAAAAAATGCCAGCACGTTTAAATTACACGCACGAAGACTTTTTAAATTTGTTTATTATTTACGGAGAATGTGATAAAGTAATATCAAGAGCTTGCAGTACATTTGCTACTCGATATCCAGAAACGGAAACCGTCACCAAACACTGTAAAACGCATACTGGAAAATTAAAAAAATTATGGCTCTGTCAAGGCAGAAATGCAAAGAAGGAAGTCTATTGTTGATGACGAAAACATTGAAATAGTCATTCTGGGATATTTTCATGCATTTCCAAGGATGTCATTAAGACAAGCTGCTCTGGAATCGGGACTATGCAAGGATTCAATTCACAGAATCTTATTAAAACATAAGTTTCACCCGTTCTCATTCCATATGGTTCAAGGTTAAAAGAAACGGATTTCCTAAGAAGACAGAATTTTTGTGAGTTTATTCTAATAAGGTCTGAGGGTCACGATTCTTATTTGGGAAATATTATATGGACAGATGAAGCAAAATTTACTAAAAATGGACTTATTAATAGATACAATTCGCATTGTTGGAGTGACTCAAATCCACATATGTTCAGAGAGCGAAACTTTCAGGAAAGTTGGCAGTTCAATGTTTACTGTGCCATAAGAAACGATAGAGTGGTGGCATTACAATTTTATCAGGAAAATTTAAACGGTAAATTAAATTTTCTCTTCTGCTAATATGTATATGTAAATTTTTGTTTTTTTTAGGTGAAAGATATCTGAATATCTTACACAATTTGAATAATAAATATTTAGAAAATTTACCTCTCGCCGAACATAGAAATATTTTTTATCAGCACGACGGTGCTCCCCCACCTAACGCATATTTAATTAATAATTATTTACAAGAAACTTTTATGATCAATGAATTGCCAATAATGGACCTTTCTCATGGCCTCCTCGCTCGCCCGATTTATCAGTTTTGGATTATTTAATTTGGGGAAATATTAAAAATAAAGTTTATGAGAGCCCATTAACAACCATTGAAGATTGTATGCAAAGAGTAAGAAGTGCATTTCAAAACATATCACAGGATTCAATTAGAAGAGCTACCCATAAAGAACTAATCCGAAGGTGCGAAAAATGTGTCGAGGTTCGAGGGCGGAATTTTGAGCAATTATTAAATTAAAATGAAATCATATTTTAAATTGATCTTATCTCTGCTATTTTAGTTCATGCCATATCTTCAATTCGATTAATACGCATGTTATTTTGCGTTCTTGTGGATATCGAGTAGCAAATGTGCTGCAAGTTCTTGATATTACTTTATCATATTCTCCATAAATAATAAACAAATATAAAACGTTTGTTTTCATTGGTATAATTTAAACGTGCTGGCATTTCTTGACATGAGATAATGACTGATTGTTTCTAATCATGGCTATTTTGATGAAATGATTACAACAATTCATGAATTTCTAATGAAATCGCAAATATTTCAAAAAGTAGTAACTTTAACCCCCACAATGCTAATATCAGAAAAAAGGGAATTCAATTTTACACAACATGACGTAAAAAAATGCAGGATGTTTCATTTGACCTAAACAAGTTTTCGCGGTTTGAATTTGACAAAATGTAACGCGAGAAACGGAACACTTGGTATGATATTATTGAATTTAGTTCAGTTGTAGAACGTAGTCCTCCTTGTGTTCTTTTTACGTGACAAAAAGCAAATGAGGATCTTTTACACGAAGAAAGTTATAACGGTTCTTGCAAACCATTGCACCTGTCAAATTTTCTATAAAATGTCAAATATCTAGGCTAGGTTTAGGTAAAGGACATACTACATACATATTTTCGACTCAGAATTTTATGCTCTTTTCGAAAACCTTAAAATATATAGGGTGTTCCATTTGAAATAAGCAAGTTGGTATCGACTTCCGGTATAAGCGGAAGTGCCAGCTGCTTGTAATTATTTTAGTTGGATTGGCCACACCGACATTAGTAATTATCTAAATTCTCAAAATTTTCTGATGCGTACTTTTCTCTATATCGATCGATTCAGTTCCCGGTGAGACACCCTGCATATCGGTGTACATTCTATGGAGAAGCCACAATGTTGAAAAAATGACATAACATATAGGTTATCCGTGAATATCTCGAAAAGTACTATTAGTACAAAGATGTTTAATCTTACTGAAGTTACAAATTACTCAATTCTACAATCTTTTTTATTTACTTTCACACGATGAAAATAGATAATCAATCATCGAGTTCAAGAGATAATTTCATGTATAACAATAAATGTAACTTTTTCGCATGTAATTAATTGTCTTTATACCGTAGTTACAACATTAAAGTTATTGTTACGTAATAAAGTACTTTGAGAGAATGATCCTGAAAAAAAAAAAAAATTAAAATTGTTGAAAAATACCTCGAAAAATATCTATAAAATGCACAATTTGACTTGTTGTATCCTATGGAAGATATCATATAGAAAATATCTATTTCTTATAACTTTTAATTGTATTGTTATGTAAAATACGTGCTAGAGACGAATTGACACACGATTTTTGCTTTAAAATTGCATATAAATATTTAAATTTTCGCAATTCTTTGGACTAAAAAAATCAACAAGTGTACTTGCAATGCTTGAACATTGCAACTCAATATTTCTTACCATACTTATCAGTCAAAATAATAATAAGCGACATGCTAGTTCAATAAAGTTGTGTTCGGTTTATAGGGGCCGCAAAAAAAAACTCCAAACAGGATGATTTTTTCAGGGTTGCTTGGGGACTACCCCCTGAGTATCCAACCAAAAGATCACACTCGAACTCCTGATACGATTTGCGCTATAGAGGTGGTTTCCTAAACATTTTTTTAGAGCAAAATGACCGTTATAGAGGATCAAATTCTGAACAAAGTTTCCTTATAAATTTTTTTTTTGCATCTCTAATACTTAACGAGTTACTGTGCATTATGTGACAAAATTAAATTGCGCACGCTGCAGGGGTGGTCTTGTAAACATGTTTTTACAAAAAACTGAGAAGGAAAAGTTGTTCAGAATTTGATCCTCTATAACTTTTATTGAAGTCATTTTTTTGTAAAAATATGTTTACAGGACCACCCCTGGGCAGCGTGCGCAATATTTGTCATATAATGCGCAGTAACTCGTTAAGTATTAGAGATACAAAAAAAAATATTCAGAGGTTGATCCTCTACAACTGTTATTAAGGTTATTTTGCTCTAAAAAGATGTTCAGGAAACCACTCCTATAGCGCAAATCGTATCAGGAGTTCGAGTGTGATCTTTTGGTTTGATACTCAGAGGGTAATCCCTAAGCAACCCTGAAAAAATCATCCTGTATGGATTTTTTTAAAATGACATCTTATTGGATTATACCCTATTTTTTGCAAAGCATGGACAAGAAATAGCACAAAATGCAATTACATATGTTCCGATGGTTTTTAAAATATTTTTCCGTTAAAAGTTTCGTCATACACTAAGTCTTTACGCGGTAAAATCGCACCCTACCAAGAAAATGTTTTGATTCTCGGTTACTTTCTGAAATTCCCGTCTCTCTCTCGGTTTCCCTGATTTTCCAGGTTGGTAGATACTCTGTAATATGAACATTGAGATTATCCATTAAAAGTTGATGATATTGTATTAATCATTATCTCATGGAACGATTTTTATCTTTTGTAGAGTTACTTGATGGCCTTAAAAAAATTTTTTTCCAAGTTTAAATACCTACGTATTTTTTAAATTCTTACCTTCCGTTGGCAGTTGAGTAGATTCGGAGCCCATAGTGATTTGGTCGTTAGTTACATCTTTTACATCTTGGACTAGTATACAATTCGATGAATCCATGCTCGGTTTCATGGAACTCACAGCTGAAAGTAATAAAAAGGAACTTACTATAACCCGCGCATTCGCCAAAATATAGAAAAATCGCACGATGATGCGAAGTGACTCACAAATGGAATCAACTTACAGAAATAATTATTTTTGATTAGGTTGGTTGGTTTATCCAGAATTGATGTATTGAAAGTAAATAAATAAAATATATAGAAGCAATTTTTTGTTTCGTATTCTCCAAAATTAACATACTAACTGTGACACGATGCTGATGAACCGTCATCATCACTGCAAGTATTGGTACCAGTAGGTAATTGTAGGATATCCGCAGAAACACTTAAATCAAAAACTTTCGTTGGGAAATATTTTAATTTTTTTAGGAAGCAATCTCTGATAACATCAGTTGGAATTACTAATGACTTGATCACATCCTCGTTACATTTCTTACTAGAGCACTTTTGGAGTAAGTTTTCTGATTTTTTTTTAAATCCTTATCGTGAAGCTCCTGGTCCTCTTTGAATAACTGGCTAATCGCAGCAATGCAGCTACTATGCGTCTGATCCGTGAATAAGTAACTTGCGCGTACGATTTCATTTTCTCTTGCACACAAAGTTACAACAATAGCACAAAAACACCGTTTATGCATGTCTATACGTGGACAATAGTTTCGAATTGTATTTTCCTATATTCTAAATACAAGTTAATAAATTTTTATTTTAATTTTTAGTGGGACAGTGAATTCAATGCTTACTTATACTACTGCTGCTTATACCTTTAGTACACGCAAATCAGATTAAAAAACGCTGAATAGAAGAAATAATTTATAAAGAAATAATATGTAGCATGTACCCTGCTACGTATTTTTTTTGTATATATAATAATAATTTTATCTACATTCAGTGGTAAACTCATATACTTCTGTCAATAAGATATTAAAACGTAGCGTAATTTAAGTTGAATTCTTTATTTCAAGTTTTATTTTATACCGTCAAAAATAATTACATTTAATTGTATAGTTGGTCACCTAGCTCATGGTACAACATTAGAATTAGTCAATTAGTTAAGAGTATAGTAGTTAATTATAGATAAATAAATAAAAACCAAAAACTAACTATTTAATAATTTTATTAATAGAAGTATCGGTAAATTCAACATATGTAATTCTTCTCTGATGATTCTTTGCTCCTTGCATAGTCTAGAAATATATATCATTTAGTTAGTATTTTCACTAGTTTCCGCTATATCGTTTTACTTGTCCTTTTGTGACCTGGGAAAGGAATTCAAGGCTCTTGTTGCCTGATGTTCATCCAAATCAGTATTACGTCTTTTACCACGTCATTTTCACGTCGCATTTTAAGATAGAATAATTAAGAAAAGAGGTTCACGGTATATACTGTTGGGTATAGACAATTAGGTATCATGCCTAATCTGCCTAGTTCCTGTCCTTTTGTCATCCTCTTATTTTCCAATTTTTATTTGTCTGCCAAAATGTTCGACTAAATCAAGGCTTTCACCTCGAAAAGAAATAATAAATATATAAGCGTAAAAAACAATCTACCCACTTGTGGACTAGGATTTTTTTGTATGGAGAGGATTGGTCTGCCATTTTGTTTCACGCCTATTTCTAAGTAATGGTGAATCTGGAATTTTGTGTTTGGTAGATGTAATGGTTCTCTGTTTGATGGAGAGCTAAGCAGATGAGTTTTGTTACATCATAACTTGGACTGACCCAGAGGTTCGTCGCAAATTTGCTTGCTTCAAAAAAAATTACAACTCATGGATTTTACCAGCTTATTATGATTACGATATAAACAAATTATTCATTTTCTAAATTCTAAAATTTGTACATTTTCTTTAAATTCAATTTGAAATATAATTCTATTTTATATAAAAATATTTAAACGGTTACCCATTATTGAATATTTGACATATAACCTACCCCAGTATATCTGGATATATTTATTTTAATTCATAAAGGTTTTTGAATATTTATTATTTTCTTTAAATCACGAAATGTTCTATCATTCTGGTCTGGTCGATAGCCGAGTGGGTTAAGGCGCGAGGTGGCAATCGCGATTAATCTCACACGGACATCGCACCACCGGGTTCGAATCCTGGCTCCGGTACTGGCACTGTCGGAGGAAATGGTTGTATGTCCGCGTTTTTTCAATGTGTAACCTCCTTCCGCACAAGCCCTGGCTTCTGGAATTGGGGGTTGTCTAATTTCTGTGGTGTTATTTATTTATTTATTTATTTATTATATGTCATACATCTATACATTAAATTAAATAGTAAACAAATTTAGAAACTATTGTACAAATTTGGGTGATCACCAAATTTTACATTTAGGTATGTCAATTTATTACAACAAATCTTTCTTAATTAAGTTTGCATAAAAATGTAGGTACATATGGGTATTTATATTATTTTTGACAATAGATGTTCATCTATTTGCACATCAACTTCAGTTTGATCAATTTATAATAAAATTGATTTTAAATTTTAAAAAGAGTTTTATTCACACACTTTTCTTTGTTAATTTAACTGAGTTCATTCTACTTAAAAATTATATGAGAAAAACATTACGCCTTTTAATAATTGGGTATTCTTTATTATTCTTGGTATCCATCAACATCTTTTATATAGAATATGTTATAGTTAATAATAGTTTTTTTCTTATGCATTACATACGGTTTAATAATAATAACTATTGATCTTCGGCGAAGGTGGTGTTACAAATACTTTAGATGTGTACTCCCGATAGGGTTAGAAATAGATATCCCAAAAGTTCATATCCCATTTAGAAACGGAAAGTCCCTTTTTTGCAAAAAGCCACGACTGAACGCGGGTTTTTTACCTTTATCTTGTAAACCGTTTGTTGGAAGAGAGAAAAGTATAGGAAATAAAATATTTCTCGTTAAATTCTGTATAAAAAATGTCATGTTGACCTTGTAACATATCCCCACCTAATTCGCAGTAAAATCGTCCAAACTAAGGGGTAGTTTGGAGCGCACAGGTAATAATCGATTTTACTCGAATTTTCACAGCGAATATCTCAAAATAGGTTACTTTAACGAGAATAATGCTCATGAATGAAATTATAGAGCGGAATATAAGATGCATATGTAGCGGATTTTGACTCAACTGATTTTTATTTATTTTCCCTTTTTTCCACAAAGATGCGTTTTTTAATGTGACCTCATTTCCACACCACCCTTGAGGTAGAGATCTCGGCGTTTTCTTTAAGCGGTTTCCCTTGTAGGCCTATTCTACTAAAATTCTGTCCAATTTTACTCATTAGAGGGTTCTTCAGTTGCATCAAAACCTGCTACACATGCATCTTATAGAGAAAATTCCACTCTATAAATTGATTCTTGGGCATTTTTCTCATTAAAGCAACCAGTCTTGAGATATTCGCTGTGAAACTTCATGAAAGATCGATTTTTACCTGTGCGCTCCAAACTACCCCTTAGTTTGGACGCTGTTACTGTGAAATAGGTGGGGATAAGCTACATGGTCAATAGGACATTTTTTTATACAGAATTTAACGAGAAATTTTTTATTTCCTATACTTTTTTCTCTTCCAATGAACGGTTTACAAGATACAAGTGAAAAACCAGCGTTAAGTTCTCGTTAGGGGTAGTTTTTTCTTGAATGGGGTGGGAATTTTTTGGATATTTATTTCTAACCCTATCGAGAGTACACATTTCAAATATTTTATTTCTTCTAAAATGACTAACTTGCGTGGACTATTATTTACTTATTCAAGCTGAGAAGTACTTTTACCAAAAAATGTCAAATATTGCTTTTTCTCTAGACTATTTTGATACATACACTCATGTTAATAAACGAAATAAAGCACTATCGTCAATGCAAAAAGAATACGAATGTCGTTACCTGCAAAATAGGCCAGCATCGCAGACAAAACTACAGCCAGCAAAATAAGTCCGATGCTGAGACACTTCCAGGAGCATCGGTGCTGACATCTCTTATCAATATGAAATCTGGACGGGGAATATGGCGAATAATGAGAAGTAGCGGACTGGGGAGGTGGTCGGAGAGGAAATACGGGCATTACAAGGTTTGACTGTTGTGGTCCGGCAGGCTGAAGGGTCCCAGTGCCAGTTGGGATACCCTGGGACAGCTGGGTCTGCTGTAGGCCCGGAGCCAGTCTGAAACAAAAGAGATACTATTATTGTTTTTGTAATAGAGCATTATCCATAACGTCGGTTTTTACAAAAATTATGTTATACATTTTTATCAAGTTGTTGAGTGTTAACTCTGATTTGTCACAGCCACATCAATTCTCCTCCTCCATATCATTGATTCATAATATGAAATTTACATTCCTTCCTGTGCACTATATATGAGTCGAAATAGATCTGATATGAAACATCATTAAATGGATATTCTTTCCTATTATTTGGGTTTTCTACCACATGTATTGTTATCCTCTTCAAAACAAATCACCGAATCTACAAAATAATAGAATTATTGGAAAAAAGCCTCTGCGCCCGTGACGTTTACGCCAAAGGAAAAGTCAGAGGTTATGTTTTGCAAATAATATAAATCGGAATAAACACAGAAATAAATGTATTTTGCTGACGTTTTGGAAAGTAATCTCTTTCCGTTTTCAAAGCTATTTTTTTTGGAAGAACTCTTATTTTGCTGTATATGTCAAATAGACAGATTTAAGGCTCTGTTTATGTTATTTCCATAGATACTACTTACACAGAACATAGAACTGATGATATTTTCTTTTAGATAATTTTGAGTTTGTTAAGTTCTTCTTTTAACATTGGTAGCCAGGTTGTACAAATATCTACAGAACAATTCGATACGCACTTATCTTCATTTAATAAGATTATTGTTGATTCTTTAATTTTTCTTTTTTTGGTATCTGTTTCTTTTGTTAAAATTTTTGCCGAGTCCCAGTTTATTCTATGTCCGTTTTCCCAAGCATGTTCACAAATCTTTGATTTCTGAATTTCATTCTTTATAATGTAATTCTTGTGCTCATCCAACCTCACACTAAAAGGTCTGGATGACTCATCCACATAACATTTATCACATTCGCACGGGATATTGTAAATACAGTTTTTTTGAATTCTGCTCCCTGTTTATCGGTTTTGTTTTTGTTAAAATAGATCTTAAAGTGTTCCCCGTTTGAAATATCGTCCTAACATCAAATTTGCCACCTATACGGCGTAGCTTTTCCGATAGTCCGTATACATAAGGAATTATTGCTGCATAATGACGTTCAGGTTTTTGTCGTACCTGATTGTCCCAATTTTCAACATTTATGAAAACTCTATCAACAAAGGCTTCAGGATATTGATTGATTGATTTTGAAGCCTTTGTTGATAGAGTTTTCATAAATGTTGAAAATAGGGACAATCAGGTACGACAAAAACCTGAACGTCATTATACAGCAATAATTCCTTATGTATACGGACTATCGGAAAAGCTACGCCGTATAGGTGACAAATTTGATGTTAGGACGATATTTCAAACGGGGAACACTTTAAGATCTATTTTAACAAAAACAAAACCGATAAACAGGGAGCAGAATTCAAAAAACTGCATTTACAATATCCCGTGCGAATGTGATAAATGTTATGTGGGTGAGTCATCCAGACCTTTCAGTGTGAGGTTGGATGAGCACAAGAATTACATTAGAAAGAATGAAATTCAGAAATCAAAGATTTGTGAACATGCTTGGGAAAACGGACATAGAATAAACTGGGACTCGGCAAAAATTTTAACAAAAGAAACAGGTACCAAATAAAGAAAAATTAAAGAATCAGCAATAATCTTATTAAATGAAGATAAGTGCGTATCGAATTATTCTGTAGATATTTGTACAACCTGGCTATCAATAGTTCAAATGTGCTTTTAGAGGGCGGAATATTAAACATAATATTTTTAGTCGCAAACTCTGAGCAAAGACTGATCCTACTTAAAGGAGCTCCCTTGCCAGTCGTCACACACCACTTGCAGACTGCAGTTTCGAGCTGTTGGCTCTCGTCAGTCTGCAAGTGGTGTGTGACGACTGGCAAGGGAGCTCCTTTAAGTAGGATCAGTCTTTCGGCTGGTGTTTGTTGCAATCGAAGCATTAGCGTTTTGATGGTAATATGCAATTATTACACTTAACGCGCCAGATTTCTAACTTTGATTGCAGTCTGGTTACTTTCCTTATAGTAAAATAAGGATTTATAGAGGAGTTTGCGACTAAAAATATTATGTTTAATATTTCGCCCTCTAAAAGCACATTTGAACTATGCTAAGCCAAGTCGGGCTATTTATTTTTTTTCGATTGCAACAGACACTGGACTGCTAGATGGCGTCTGCTGGCTGTTTTACATCTCGCTATTGTAAAAATACCGGGATGTACTATAGTCAAAGGATTCTCATGTCGGTCGTCGCATACCTACCTTGCACTGACGAGAGCCAACAGCTCGAAACTGCAGTCTGCAAGTGGTGTGTGACGACTGGTAAGGGAGCTCCTTTAAGTAGGATCAGTCTTTCGGCTGGTGTTTGTTGCAATCGAAGCATTAGCGTTTTGATGGCTATCAATGTTAAAAGAAGAACTTAACAAGCTCAAAATTATCTAAAAGAAAATATTATCAGTTCTATGTTCTGTGTAAGTAGTAAGTATCTATGGAAATAACATGAACAGAATCTTAAAGCTGTGTATTTGACATACACAGCAAAATAAGAGTTCTTCCAAAAAAAAGCTTTGAAAACGGAAAGAGACTACTTTCCGAAACGTCAGCAAAATGCATTATTTCTACGTTTATTCCGATTTATATTATTTTCAATACATAACCTCTGACTTTTCCTTTGGCGTAAACGTCACGGGTGCAGAGGATTTTTTCCCAATAATTCTATTATTTTGTAGATTCGGTGATTTGTTTTGAAGAGGATAACAATACATGTAGTAGAAAACCCAAATAATAGGAAAGAATATTCTTAGAATGCCACAAATAACTTTCAGACAATAATTAAATGGGTGGCCTTTGCGTTTTTATTAAAAATATAATTATTAATAAAAGAGGCGCGTGATTCTAGCGTATACAACCACTAACTCCAAAGGTTATGGAAAGTGATTATACATAATTCACCGGCTTCTTCCAAGAAATATCCGATATTATGAAAATATATGAAATATTATGAACTTAATATTTAAGTTACGGTGTTGCGTTGACTGTACGAAGTTAACTGGAAGACTATGATTTGTTAAGAAGGAGAGCTAAATATTAATAGCGTGAATCAAACGAAGTTCTTGTAACCGAACGAACATGTTTATTTTTAAGTGTTTCGATAGATGTATGAGTGGATGATGTCCATAGACTTGTATTTCGGAAACAAAAGTATATTACATTGCGGTAGCAGTGTGTTTTTAAGGATGTATATAGAGAATCAGAACGGAGCAACGAGTTACCTTAGCCTTGCTTTCATGGCGTACTTAAAGATGTCGAGGCCTAAAGCCTACCGGAGATTTATGAGTTTCTTGAGAACTAGTCTAAGCAGTGTACTAAGCTCCACATAGTCTTGGAAGACATCAGTTAAAATGGCTTGTTATTTGCAATCAGTATTTTTGATAATTTAAAGTGTAGAAATACAATCACAGTGAGGGTGGATGACTCATGCCAAAACGTACGGCGATGTTAATATCGTAGAAATTATATAAATAGAACTTTGGGCTTTTGGGATAAAATTAATCAAAACAGCGTTTCCATTGCAACAAAAAGCATTTCTTGTGGAATTTTACTTTTGAAATTGATGGAAAGTTGATGGCAAGCGAATTTAAAACAGAAGAACTTAGAATAAATCTATAAATACAAGAAACTTTATGGGCAAATTTATTTAAAAAAAATCGCAGTCATCTATCAAAGCCATGTGTAAAATAATAAAAGAAACGATAAAAATAACAAATGGAGCCTAATATGACAAACGCATATTTTTTCATTGAGGGAAGTTGAATTTTCTTATAATATGAGGTTAAATTGGGGGTAACTGTAGATCTAACCCTCAATGGGAACAAGCATGGTTTAAAAGTAACAAATAAGCTAAATAGCTATATATATGCTAAGCAGGGTTTGTAGGACTACACAGTGGGTAAATACCCCGCGACTGCATTGGATTACACCTGCAAATCCTGATGGATCGGTAGCCACCTATCATTTGCCAATTCCTAACCAGACTAGATCGGTTTCGAACCTTTTATGTTCTCATCAGTACGCCATAGGTCATGGAACAGACAAATCATAGTAGCCAACCTGCTAGTCTTAAGCTAGACTAAGGAAATGAAGTAGTGGTGAGAGGTAAGTGAAATCTCTTAGATGGTAAATGTTACTATACGCTGGATATCATAGCAAGCAAGCAAGCACCAGCAAATCGCTATACATCACAGTTAGTCTGTTATAACATATGCATTGTCAAGCTGGGCGATATTCAGCATCTTGATCGAGAGTATTTAGTTTAGAAAGGGGTAATTTAAAGAGGTGGATGTCGCGATTCTTTCATTAAGCACTAGATAATAACTTTTCCTTCCTGTGTATTAACTTACTACCAAGATTATGTAAATTAATCAAAAGTCAAGAAAAACCGAGTTGCACTGTAGTTAAATTCTAAAATTAATTTCAAAGTCATGATAAAGCGTTACCAATAAAACAATTTAAAAATAAATCCAAAGAATTTTTAATCAACAATCCTTTTTAGTCGTATTATGAATATTGGTGTTACTTGCAGTTGCTTGTGAGTCTTAATATTGAATTGTTACTTAACAAGTTTTAACTACACCTTATTTTTTAATCGACCGACCGTGTAATTACTATTTACTTACATTTCTATATTACTTCATGTAAATGTCTTATTTTACCTATTACAGAATTCTGTAAATACTTTTTAAGTGTATAAACACCAATAAATATCTTTTCGGTCATGGCTTATTTGGAGCAGTGTGGAAATTTGTTGATAATAAATTTTCTGACTGAAGATTTTATTCAACGATGGTGCTTATTTGTTTCTTCAAATTAATAGTATGACTAGACGAGAGAATAATAGCATCTACACCTAAACAACTTACTGCCGATGCTCTCAAGAGCTTCTTCATATTTGGAGCGTGGTAGATATCTCTTAAAAATGTCAATAAAATAATTAAATGGAAGACAGAATCCCTTTGTCCCATGCCCCAAAAAGCCCATTAAGAAAGATCGCCCAAAAATGGGTTCTATTATACTTAAGAAATAGTTTTCATCAGATAATTCTTAGCAACCTGTTTCAATTTTTGATAGGTAAATCTATAACATAGCAAGGTACCTATTTCATGACACACCGCTGAACATCTTTGGCGCAAATAGAAAAATGCTGTTTTAGATATATGGATTCAATGGTCAAGTATCAAGTACATTTTTCAAGACTTTATGTTTTCATGAACTACATAATTTGACGAAGGTTTTGCTTTTGCCCTTTTTATAGCTAAAAAAATACTGTATTTCTCACAGCACATTTTATAAGAACCACATGTCATAAACCTGAACCAACAAGACACATTGTGCCTCGCATCGCACAAGGAAATAAACATTTTTGTGTTTTTATCATATTTAAGTTAAGCTGATAGTTTATTTCCAAGTAAACCATGGCCTAACATTTAATTATGTTAGAAATATTGCTAGTACTGAATTCGATCCTTGTGGCACATCATACTGAATGTGAGATTAGTAACAATTTGCTTTGTTCCTGCTCAAAGTTTAAGCCTTCATTAAATTTGTAGAAGCTGCAATATCTTAAAGATATTATTCATTTATTAAAGACAATTTTATACATTTTTGTTTTTATATTTTATTGTTTTGGCTTACTAAGTCTGTTTATTTGACTCAGATGTAGATAGCAACAACGACCTTTCTATGACCAACTTTATACATTCACGTACAATAAACATAGTTTTAAGAAATGACTCCTTGATGTCAACGAGGCAGCTTCCTCTATCGTGATCAATAATTCTGAGAAGCACTGACGTGACAGAATATGAGAAAATAATACAACAATTTACAGTTAGATGCGTTAGGGAAACCGACAGAAGGCTAGTACGCAATATCGAATAAATTTGCATTAAATCTGGAGTTTGTCTATCTAAAATATATTAATATGCTAAACATGTGAGAATGGGAATCATTACTGCGATTATAACTATAGCAAGGGGAGTCAGTAGCGCATCGATAGTGGAACATTGTATAGTAATATTTGGAAACTAGACGTACATATTTATATTCTTGGTTGGTTTACTTCAAGTTTAAAAAAAACAGTTGAATATTTTATAAGACACTTTTTACAATTTCTTTGTGTTAAGTTAATTTTTATAAGTACAGAGTTTCAGTTATCTCCTGATGATGCTATAATGGTTAGCGAAACGCTCGTATGTTTGTCATCTCATAATAAACAAAAATACAAAGATACTATAATTGTGCACCTGCCTGCATACGGAAGGATGGGCGGGCAGGTGGTTGGGCAGGTAGACATACAGACTGACAAATAGACGGATAGATACACGAACAGGTGGATAGACGTACGAACAGGTGAACGGACCATAAATTTACCCCTACCACAACAATTATTAACATAATTTACCAATAAATGATGTTATAATACAATTTCTGTGAGTCGGATGGAACCTCGAAAAATATGAATTTTTCCTAGCCTAACGAAACTATGTCCCCCCTCCGTTTTCGAGGATGCTAAGTACGATGGCGGTGGTTAAGACTCTCTCCGAGTTCACCCCACCCCCAAACGGCCAAAAACTACCCCCAAAAGGGGTAAACCTCATATCCGCCGTCTCCTACCGGCCAAACCCGTGTTACCACCCGTTTTCGGGGATGCTGAGCACGATGGTCATGTCGAGATCTCTTATCGACCCCCGCCAACCCCCAAATGATCAAAAATCACCACCGCGTATCCGCTGTCTCCTACCAGCCAAACCTGTGTTACCCCCGTCTTCGAGGATGCTGAGCGCGATGGTGACCGTTATTATTACCTAAATTACTCTTAAACATAATACTTACTTAAAGGAGCTCTCTTGCCAGCCGTCACACACCACTTGCAGACTGCAGTTTCGAGCTGTTGGCTCTCGTCAGTGCAAGGTAGGCATGTGACGACCGGCACGAAGATCTTTTGACTCTTTGGTACATCCCGGTAATAGCGACATGTAAAATAGTCAGCAGGCGCCATCTAGCGGTCCAGTGCAGGATCAGTCTTTCGGCTGGTGTTTGTTGCAATCGAAGCATTAGCGTTTTGATGGTAATATGCAATTATTACACTTAACGCGCCAGACTTGTAACTTGTAATTCAGCGCTCGGCGGGGCACATAGTCCGGAGAGTAGCTGTTGGTTGCAATCTGGTTACGTTCCTTATAGTAAAATAAGGATTTTATAGAGGAGTTTGCGACTAAAAATATTATGTTTAATATTCCGCCCTCTAAAAGCACATTTGAACTAAATTACTCTTATTTTGACCTAAATTTCCCGTAATTATACTCTAATTGCCCCCCACCACTTGACTCCGTGACCTCTGCCCCCACGACACTAATTGCATCCCACCACTCTAATTAACACGCCACTCTAATTACCTCCCGTTACTACAATTGCCCCCCACCACCACTCCTAGGCCCCGCCCGCTTACTCCCCGCCTCGCCCACTAATTACCTCCCACCACTCTAATTAACCCCACCCCTAAACTGAACATTGCTCCGACACGTGCTCCGAGGTTCTCTTATTTCCATACTACTTATAATAACAATAATTAATAATAGAGAAAATTTTATCCGATGTGCTAATTTTATTAACTTAATAATTCCAGAATTAATTTTCCTAATATATGTATGTTAAATTTGTTTCAAAACAAATTCTTTCCTGTGTAAAGTTAATATAACATTATAGCATAGGTTTACTATTGAACAAACAAAAAAGGGATTATATCGAAAGATATGACAGGGGAAATTCTGAAACTACCAGATACCAGATACGTTTCATATGTTTCCATAGTTTTGAATACACTTGCGTTGGAAAAACATCTGAAAAAAGTTCGTGGAATTGTATATATATTAGTTCGGTTGTCAAGGTTTACCCTGATCTACACAGAAACTATTATACTATGCTAATATGAGTTGAATATAAAAGCAATTTATATCATTGATGGATTCCGTGTGGGTGCATAGCGACGTCGCATACGATTCAACCCCGAAACAATTCGACCGTGAAATTGTGTTCAAAAGTACCATGTATACCGATTTACCATTTCATGCACTTGGCATTCAATGGAGTATGCTAACCAATCACCAACTTCATGATTATTTGGAATGTATAATTATTTCAGTACAACCACAACAATTTTGTCGTTAATAATTTCTCGTGCAAGTTAACCGCAAACGATGGACCCATCGGATTAATTAAACGTTTTGTTACCCCTCAGTAGAAATGTTATAAAAGTGACATTATTTTCAGCTGTTCGAAATAGAACGAATTTCAATTACCAAAAGCAATTAATGCGTTTAAAAAAAACTAGTGTTTTGTGTACAGAGTCTACTTGTTAGGAATTTGGAAGTCTCCAGTTGTGTTTTTCTAACAACATCTTGTGGTATTGAATTCAACGCTTATTACCGCAAACCCTTAGTGAAAGAATTGAATACCTTTAGAAATTTTGATATTGTCATTTAACTTGGATACTTCTGTTATTAATTGAAATACTATACTGGGTGATTTTTTTAAAGGGAAACGCCCCTCTATCTCCGTTAATATTGTACTTACACAATTGGTTCTTTGGAACTTTTTTTATATTGGCTTGTGAACTATCTGATAGCGGCTGGAAATATTTTCCATCACTTCCGGTTTCATCGAAAATGACCTTAACTTCCGAAATTTAATTGGGACACCCTTTATTTTTTTATAGAGCATTATAGACCAATCAATTTTAAACCTTTTTGCAAATGGAATCATACCTATAAAATGAAATAAATGATTATTTCTGATAGTAACAACTTTAAATTGATAAATTATTCCGGGGCGATTAATCGTATGTTTAGTTATTCTTATTGCTAGTGGAATATTGTTTATTAATTGAAAGAATGGAAGAAGTTCAGGAAAACTATAGCAATGAACACATAGTTTAAATGTGCTTTTAGAGGGCGGAATATTAAAACATAATATTTTTAGCCGCAAACTCCTCTTAAAAATCCTTATTCTACTATAAGGAACGTAACCAGACTGCAACCAACAGCCACTCTCCAGGCTATGTGCTCCGCCGAGCGCTGAATTACAAGTTACAAGCCTGGCGCGTTAAGTGTAATAATTGCATATTATCATCGAAATGCTAATGTTTCGATTGATAATATGCAATTATTACAAGAGACACTGGACCGCTAGATGGCGCCTGCTGATTATTTTAGATGTCGCTATCCCAAAGATACCGAAATGTACTAAATGGTCAAGTGATCCTCGTGTCGGTCGTCACATGTCTACCTTGCAAGTGGTGTGTGACGACTGGCACGAGAGCTCCTTTAAGTAGGATCAGTCTTTCGGCTGGTGTTTGTTGCAATCGAAGCATTAGCGTTTCGATGGTAATATGCAATTATTACACTTAACGCGCCAGGCTTGTAACTTGTAATTCAGCGCTCGGCGGGGCACATAGCCCGGAGAGTAGCTGTTGGTTGCAGTCTGGTTACCTTCCTTATAGTAAAATAAGGATTTTTAAGAGGAGTTTGCGACTAAAAATATTATGTTTTAATGAAGACGTGTTTGAAATAATACTTTTATTATTTATGTAGGCAGTTCAATTTAAGGTATCCGAACAAAAAAAAATTATTATAAAACTCTCAAATCTTTTTGTAATAATTTAAAAAATAGTGGACTATTTAAGGATTTAAAAAAAATATTTTGTGGAGTGATGAAGCCAATTTCACCAATAATGGTGTATTTAATCGATATAACCATCACTACTGGGCCAGGGAAAATCAGTACTTGTATAAAGCAACCAATTTTCAAAAATCTTAGAAATTTAATGTATGGATTAATTTAATAAATAATAGTATTGTCGTCCACATTATTATGACGATAATCTAAATGGCGATAAGGATTTAAGTCTGATCGATAACCGTGTTAGTTAAGGCGCGAGGTGACAATCGCGATTAATCATACGGGTCTCGCACCACCGGGTTCGAATCCCGGCGCCGGCACTGTCGGAGGAAATCGTTGTATGTCCGCGTTTTCCCAATGTGAAGTGAAACCCCCTTCCGCACAAGCCTCTGGCTTCTGGAATTGGACGTTGTCTAATTTCTCTGGCGTTTATTATCATTCTCCGTCAAATGGAACATGACTTCTTGGATAACCTTCCTCTAGCGAGGAGAACACAAAATCTCTTTTCACAACGATGGTGCTCTGCCTCATAACTCTGTTGCAGTCTGCCAGTATTTAACGAATATGGATTGGAAATAATGAACCATTCAAATGGTCAGTACGGTCCCCCGACTTAAATCCTCTGGATTTTTTCTATGGGGCTACATTAAAAATCAAATTTATAGCAATGAATTGGAAAATAAGGAAATACTGAAAAACCGGTTGTAAGAGATATTACAAACTGTTCCAGAAGATATGATATTTAGGTCGACTCAGCAGCTTTTACAAAGGGTAGAGGCTTGCCTCAATAGAAATGGTACCATTTTTGAAAATAGTTCGCAATAGTAAAACACATTCATTCATTTATAAACTTTATAATTGTTTCAAAGCTATCTGTGTTCTCAGCTATTGTAAAATGCAACAAAATAAAACACAGTTTTTACATAACTAAGTTATTTCCCTTTAAAAAAAAATCATCCAGTATATGAATTATCTCTCTAGGCGATAAAACTGACTTCCTTAACTGATATCGTTAAATCCTTTAATCACCATGCTCCTTTAAGAAGAGTTACGTTTAAATCTGACAAGCGCAAGCGTCAAGAACCATAGTTCACTTTATGAATTAAAAGATTGGTTTAAACATAAAAAAAGTAGAAGTGCTGTTCACAGACAGTAGTTACATGAAATTTTAGATTAATTAAAAATAAGTTAAAACAGTATCTATCTGTTGGCTTATTTATGGACTTAAGTAAGGGCATTTGATTTGGTAGATCAGCCTTTTCCTTTACAAAATCTGGAAGCATATGGTTTAAGGGGTAAAGTTAGTGAAAGTCATATCTAGTGCGTCTCAAGCAATTAGTAGAAATTGATAATATAAAATAGCATACTACGGAAATTAAATATGGTGTCCCAGAAAGATCAGTTCTGGGGCCATTATTATTTCTTCTTTTTATAAACGACTTATCACATATAAGCAATAATCAATCTGATATAGTCATGTAAGCGGACGAACAGTTACCTATGTAGCGATGTTAATATTTTAAATGTAGTAAAAAAAACACAGGTAATGCTTAATAAGTTTATTTTATGGTTTGATTCAAATAGGTAATTTTTAAATACTAATAACTCGATGTTCACTAATTTTACGCCTAGATTAAAACAAACCAATGAGAGTTACCTTTTAAAATGCAATGGAAAAAGCATAGTACAAGCCAGTGAAATAAAATTCCTAGGTTTATATATTGATAACAGTCTCAGCTGGGAACCTCATATCGATATACTTTTTTTTGTTTATTTGTTTATTTACTTGTACTTATTGTATGACTGATGAACGAGAGGTGAGCGCACTTGTCTCTCACCCAGAAGTTTCGGGTTCTATCCTCGGTCGTGGTAGTGGTAAATACTGTGAGAGAGATTTTTCCACTATAAACAGATAGTGGGTGTGTGTTCTTTGTTTCTAAATGTGTAGCCCCCTCCCACACAAGGCTCTTCTAGAGCCTTCTGCGATAAAGAGCGTCGTAATTACCTGTGGTGTTATATTTACAATCTACATCTGTACAGAATATTAAGTAAATATGTTAAAGCAAGTTTCGCTTGGAAGGAGAATATCCATTGATACTGCTCCTTATTAACTGGGTTTTTCATTGCTGGAACAAATCGAAAGGCTAGGTTTTTTGCAGTCTTCTCGTATTGGGACCACTTACGTACAGTAGTTCTACTAACTGGTTCTCTTGGTTTGCTATTCGCTGGCTGTAGATAGTGGCGAACCTCTGGATTTCGTCCGTGATGTATGGAATATTTAGATCATTATGTAGTGTTTGGTGACTGACATACCATGGAGCGTCGAATGTTGCTCGTAAGTATTTTAGACTATCTGTATGGTTTATATCCTAGTGGGTTTTTACAGCCCCATAACTGAATTCCATAAGACCATATAGGTTTTAGCACTGTTTTATACATAAGAATTTTGTCGGAAAAGGACAGTTTTGATTTGCGGCCCATGAGCCAGTACATTTGTTGGAATATGGTATCTAATTGTTTACGCTTTGCCTGTATATGTGGATTCTAGGTGAGTCGTGGTCAAGGTGTAGTCCAATGTATTTGTTTCTGTTTTGGCTGGTATAGGTACGTTGTTCATTGTTACCTGTGGGCAAGGGCTCCGTCGAGTAGTAAATGTAATTTGAGCAGATTTTGTTTAGTTGAGTTGTATTCTCCATTTTCTGTACCATATACTCAGTAAGTTTAGGTGGCCTTACAGGTTTTCAGATGCTGTTCTTGGGTTTGGATTTATTGATAACATAGCTACATCATCTGAGAAAGTTGCTATTGTAGTATTTTCTGCTTCAGGTATGTCGGAGATATAGATTAGAAAGAGCAGGGGTCCAAGAACGCTTCCCTGGGGTACACCCGTTTTGATTGGGTAGAAACTGGATTGGAATTCGTTATGTTTTACTGAGATGTGTCTATCATTTAGCTATGATTTCAGTAGAACAAATGTCGTCGGTCTGTTTTGCTTTTTACAGGCTAAAATAGGTTGGCAATACACAGATTATGTTATCTTATCACTATGCAGGGATATATTCAAGATTGAAATATGGTACAATATTTTGGGGTCGTTCTCATCACAATATCAGACTATTCAAATTTCAAAAACTAGCTGTTAGATGCATCGCAAATGTTTCCATGCTTACGTCATGCAGGCCTATATTTAGGGAGTTAAAAATGCTTACTTTGCCTTGTATCTATTTCATGGAAATTTTATTATTTGTAAAATTTAACATATAATACCAGGAGAGGTCAAGATTTGTGTTTACCAATTCATAATTTGGCTATTTGTGAAAATATCGCTGCATATATTAGTATACAACTATTCAATAAGTTACCTAATAACATAAAATTTATCGAAAATATATATTTCTTTAAGAAAAAAGTTCGAATGTTGCTGATAGAAAAAGTGTTTTATAGTGTATCAATCAGAATATTTGAACGAGTGTGATATGTAGTGATTTAGTAGTATTTACTATTATTGTAAGATGTACTATCCTTCCAGGGGATTACTTCGGTAACTTGAGAGGCGGTTAAGAAAACATTTTAAACCATGTAACTTTTAATTTCGTATATTGTCTGCTTTTTAAATATTTTCTCTTGTACATGCACATTTTCTTATTTTGTAAAGTCTCTTAAATTAGTAAATTATTATTATTATTTCGTCAATGCCGTAATTCAAGAAAAAGCTGCATTTTATACTTTTCATATTAATAATAGTAAAAATAATCAAAAAAATTTGGAAAAAATGCATTTAGCAAAAGTTTTACAATGTTTACGAATGATTTAAACAATTTACCACCCCAGCATGTAGGTATAAATGTTTTTCCTTAATTGACTCCATCAATCAAAATATTTGTTTTACCTTTTCAATTAATGCACCATCTTCATGTCCTAATTGGTCTAAATATTAATAGAAAACTTAAAATGAAACAAATTTTACAACCGTCCCTGACTAACTTTACCTCACTTCTTCCGCCCTTACAACAATCCAACTATGCTACTATGTATTTTCCACATATCCGCAATCCGAAAAGAACCACACTACTAAAAATCGCAAGACGAAAATAGATTAAAACTTCTCCCTTGTCATTTTACGACTCTTGATAAAATGAAACAAAATCTAAAAATAAAATAATATTTGAGACGCTCCACCAAGGGCCGTTTCAATAATTTGTGCGACCCCAGTGTGTTTGCGAAATGCGAAATGAAAAATAATAGCTGAAAATGTAGTAAACAGTAATATGTAAATCTTATGGCTTTTACAAACTTTCATTGCGGGCATAAATTTTTGTTTGCGCAAAACGTTAGCTTATATATAGGTAGGAATACGTTGAAAGCTCTTACTACGGTCTAGATCAAGATAATATCTTTAAATTCAACTTGTTTTATTGCTGGGGAGCACTAAGTTTTAGTTGGTCTTCTATTAAACCAAGTGAACATAAAATTAAATGTGGATTCTTTACAACATCTATAACACTTAAAACGTTAGATTTATCCTTAGATATACACAAAGGAAAATACAACACTGTACACAGTTGCTATAATTGCTTTATTTTTATTGGTCTCATGCGGTGACCCTCTTAAATTGAATGAAATTACCTCTAGATAATTGAATTTAATAAAGTGGTCATTAAATAATGTCTGCGCTCTCAGTACGGTTAAATTGTACACGTATAACAACAGTTAAATAATAAGAACGAGTATATATTTGTTGAGAAATGTAAGAAATAGTTTCATACAAATTTGCATTACCTAAAATTATAGACAAAATTAAATAAACTGTATTATAAAGCTCAACCCAACAGCAGAGACGGCAATTTTGCTTTTAATTTCTCTCGAGAAATGTCGCATGAAATCACACAAGCTCTGTTTTCACAGTAAGACTGATACGCTTCGGCTCCAAATTAACATATACAAATACATATATATCGTATGCATTTGTGTGACTAAAGATATTTTTAGAAGTAGCGTTTTGTTTTCATTCAATTCTAGGTATCAAAATAAACAAACAATTAAATTTTGGAAAGAATCTGTCCATGGTTTTATACAGTTTTTGATGGTAACGACAATATTTTGCATGCTCCTAAATGGACGACGGTCAATAGATATACACATCCATTATTGAATACAGAGGTGGACTTAAAAATTTCATTCATTTTCAGGCACTTGACTATAGAGACATATAATCAGTACCATTATTTTAATAGAATGGTCTGGATAAAGCCTACGGAGTTCGAAGAGCAAATCTCGATATTTTGTCCGTTTTTCTTCCTCTTTCAAGACAATATTACTCTCAGTGGGGGTTGAGAATTCTACGACATACATTGTCTCGAGTTGGTGGTTGAGGAGTACCATGTCAAGCTTGTTGGCTTATATTTGCCTGACGGTGGGAAACGAGTAGTTCCAATAAATTAGACGCTTCTCATTCCCCATAACGGACTCAATATCCCCCGGAGCGTATGGCAGCACTGGTGTTTCGTCTATCCCATACGAGTGCCTTAGATGATAGCAAAGCACTCGTAATGCTGCGTCGTGTCTGTGAATATAGGCCAAGACTGCGTATGTCGGGCAAGCCGACAGTAAGTGCATTACAGTCTCCGGCGCCCTGCAGCTGAAATCAGGGACATCCATACCCATGACATGACGTCGGTAGACGAGGGTGTTAAATAAATCATCCTGGCAAGCCATTATGAATCCCTCGGTCTCGGACTTCAGCCCGGCTGACCTTAAAAAGGCGAAGGTCAGCCTTTCGGATAAGCCGAGGTCTTCTATATTTTTATAGAAGACTCCGTGTAATGGCTTATCCATATGGAGCTTCAGAAGGATGTTGTATTCTGCAGCTCTAATGTGGGCTTTTAGTTGAACGGGTTCAAACTCGGTGACAGAGTCGGGGTTTACCCACTCGACGTCGAAGATAAGACCAAGTTCATGGGCTGCTCTCCGTGCTGCCTTAAAGAGAAAAGCTCCTACCTCTGCATTTTCATGGTCTCGGACCATGCAGAGGAGGGCGTCCGAACTGCTGATGACCTTACATGCTCCATCCAGAACCATCCTGCTATGGAGATTCTCCAAGCACAAGAGTCCACGGCCTCCCCGATGTCGTGGGAGATATAACCGTGGAACGGACGATTTAGGATGCAAGCTCCTATCTTCTTGCGAGTTACTACATCGAGTTGACGCAGCTCTTTTCTACTTCATTTCATTACTCCGAAAGAGTAGAGAAGGATCGGAACGGCAAGCATATTTGTAACAGACACCTTGATTCAGACTAAGCAGACCAAGAACTATGAATAACTCTTCTGTGAGTAGGAACTGCGCACATTGCACCAATTAAATTATTTAAATAGTGCATCCTTTGTAGGCATTCAAATTTTTTCAAGGTAATAAATTATTCGAACTTGACTCACTAAATATTTGTTGCGAATGTTATAGATCAATTTTGCTATATGTGGTTTTAAATTACACAGCAGCTCTTTTTGTTTCGTGGAAAGTTATACGCCATTGGTCATTCACTCACTTTGAGTTTACCATAAGGAAGTTAATTAACGATGACGTAAAGTAAAAGTCATTTAAAAATGTGTGTGTTATCTAACAAATGTTTAAAATTTACGCATTACATCGATAATTGACATAAACATATAATTGTATATCACTTATCTTTGATTGATCAATTTTATGAGGACGAACAGACATCATTTGAAAAGCAGGCACATTTAAGTTATGCCTTTCCTAGAAAATGAATCCAAACTGCCAATTATCATTTCAGCAAAGCTAATCAAGTTTTATCGCCATTTATAGTATTGGTTAAAAATTGAAATGCGAATCCATATCCACTTCTATTGAAATTTAAATGCATCAATACCGTGGCGTTATTGGTCATATATCCACATTGTATATCTAGATTATAATCAATATATTTGTCGGGGTATTTCAAATGGAAATTGCCGTCATCTACAAAATGAGAGAATATTACTTTCAATGAAATGCTCGTAAATCCTGGCGATTTTATTATTTTAAATTTTATAGAGATTAATTTGTTTTGTTAAATTCTCAGTATCATGTGGGTTTCGGAGTTAAATGTTTCTTTTGCTGTATACATTAAAATAGTCTAATTACGTAAAAAGCAGTGAAAACGGATCGAATACAGAGCTACATATAATGAAATGACTCCGTTACCATGAATAAACGATTTTTATAATATTATAAGGCATGTATTGCCCTGAAAAGTTGCGCGCGCCGGAGAATGGCACGCGTTCGAGGTCGGTTTACAAAGGAATGCCGCGCTCTTGTTTTTATGTCATCTCAAACTGACATTGGAAAAACTATAAATATAGTTTCCGAATATATTCAATTATATTGACCACTGGATGTGAGACAAGAGCCACATTTTCTCTGATCAGTGGCTTTAAAAAATCAAACGCTGCTTTTCTTTAAATAAGTATTTTCCATTATCCATTATAATAAATTTAATTACTTGCCAAATTTCTTATTGGAGGCTTGTTAAATGTTTCCGTTTTAGTAAAAGCTCACTTCTACGGCGATTATTATTGTTAATATCTGGCATATCGATAATAATATACTATGCATCACATAAAATCGATTATGCATGGTCGGATAACCCCATACAAAAGACATTAATGAATATAATCGGAAGTCATAATGATTTCACAGTGGTTAAGCACATATGAGAGGGACATAATGATCTGCTTTTGTACAGGGCGGGGACTTAAAAGTTCATAAACACGAGTCACAGAACCCTTTGTTTTAATCACCACTACTTTTTTATTTGGAGAGATTAATTATATCGATTACGTGTATTTGTTTAAGGCGGCGTTTCCCGGGGTTTACAACGTATGGATTTAAATCGCTCTTAATTGTTTACCGATAACAAAAACACTTGGTTCTGTAGAAGACTTAACTTTTGCAAATCGTGTTTCTAAAAACACTGTATTTATTATCAGGAAACATATATATGTTTTATCTATTGAAGGGCCCCATAAACTATTATATAGATTTTGCATAATTTTGTGAAAATTTTATACACAGAGTATGCCCAATAAGATCGCAGCGCCTGTTATAGTATATTTCATAAATGGGAGACAGAAAAAATTGCAAACGTCTCAAAATTCGTAAAAAAATCAACTCTTTCACCTCAGCTTGTCAAACAACAATAAAAGAGTCCTTAAGATGCTAAATTTCATGAAAAACTCCAATTCTTTACGAAACAATTTGAAAAAATTCACATAACACCGATAAATCACAAATAGTCCGAATTCATCCACAGCACCATTCATACATTCGTATTAACTAATTACAGCAAAAAAATTACAAACTACAACCCTACAAAATACAGCCCCTCAATATATCGATTCACATCATAACCACTTTCCACACCCCCAGCCAGGATGTTATGTTTCACTTCTAAATTTTTATCAAACATTTTTCTCTCAATTTCCACGCCCCATTCAAGTTTCTATTCGTACATCAAATTAAACATCATTCAAATTATTCAAATAGAGTACCGGTACTTCGTCCTCATTAATATCAAAACTTATTTCCGAAGCATAAGCTACATATTAAATTAAATTAAATACACGTCATTCATTCACCGCAGACCGATCGGCACAATTTCATATCATATTCAACTCTTTGTGCCCAGACCACCGGGACGACTTTACGGAGTAATTTCAATGCAGATACGGTTATATAATTTTCATATCCGAATTTCCCATTTTAATTTTTCTGATGCAATATTTCGCAATATTGCGCAATCGAAGCCCGCACGGAATGGGCGGGGACATTTCCAGATCTTTCCAGATCTCAGCTCGTCGGGTCCCCGACGAAGCATATAAGAAAGCAGAGCGCGATGAGCTCGGGGAAGTTCAGTTCGATACGTGCGCCGTGAACGTTGAATCTACAACCGTGCCACTACAGTTGTTTCCTTGGCCATAACCAAGTAAAAAAGAGTTTCAATCAAACGGTCATTGCGCATTAAACAAAAAATCTTACTAATCCTAATTGAAGTCAAGCAAGTTCGATACGTGCGCCGTGATCCGAGCCACTACAGCTTCTTCCTTGGCCATAACCAAGTAAAAAAAGTTTTCACATAAATTATAATGTGGCCTCGCGCGTCAAGCCAAAAAAAGTGAATTTTTTCAGGATTTATAAAAACAATCGTGTTAATACATTTTTATTTTTAAACCTTAAATTTTTTAACAACATTCAGTGTTCGAATAGTAATTATTTTAACCTGTGTGAATTAAATATTTAAGTTAAACTGTTTTAAAACTTTGTTCAGTTGTAAATAAATAAATTTATTCTTGCTCGTTTTAAACCAAGTGTGATGATGATATGAAATTTGGCCAATTGAGGGTAATTGAGGATACTAAGTATCGGGATATCCTTATTTTTACATAAATTATTGGTTATCTTTAGAATTCGGTCATGGGGACTTGGGGAGACTGACATGACTTGGCAAACATAAATAAAAAATATAAAAATCCTATAATTGTGCAGTAGGACAATATCTAATAATAAATGCAACATAATCACCATCATCGAACTGGCCGAGTTGATATTATTTTCTTAGGTAGGTACTTCATCCTCTTTTTCAATGCGTCCAACTTCTTCAACATCGTAGCAGACATTTATATCATAAATTAATAAATGATTAAGTCATTTAGTTCACAGGAGGAGCTTTCAATGGTCGATCCACCGTTGATATCCGCCGTTGAGCTGCAATTTAAAACACGAAAGACGAAGTTCCCCGAGCAAACACGAATATATGCACTTATACTTCTCGATGCTTATTTAACGTACAGCGCATCATTGTGGCTTTGTTGATGCTAAGTGAAAAATGGTGCATACATTTTCTACTTTGATCATTGACTTACAAGGTTTTCAATATAAAGATAATGAGTTTATAGTGAAAGAATTGGCTGCTGTCTGCTGTAACACTGAACAACAAACACATATTATATTTTCAAATCACCATATCCATTCTTATCATTAACAAATGTCGAAAAGGCACAATACTAATGGTTGGAAAATAATTATCATGACTTAAAATGGAGTCATGGATATATTCAACTGAAAGAATTGCCACTAATCGTTGAGCAACTTTGTCAGAACGTTGTTAACAACTATCAACATAATTTACCATTCAACGATGGTATAATACCATGCAAATGTGTGATGAAGAAAAATTCCCTACTACAATATCTACAGTGGAATGAAATTATAGATCTCGATGACTGTTCACCGCTTCTACTTAGACTTAAATCATTGACTATACCAGAATGTCTGGAACATTACCAGTATAATAATAATTGGCATTGTGCTCTCGCAAATGTTCATTTTCTATACAAATATGTTGTAGATTTAAATATTAATGTATTTAGTTATGCAATCAAGAATAGGTAATATAATAATAATTCTTATCGCAAATGTTCATCTCATTGATCACCACAAAGATAAGGGAGATAAAATAATTATTATCGCAAATGTTCATCTCATAAATCGGCATAAAGGTAAGGCAAGTAAAATCATTTTTATCGCAATTGTTCTTCTCATAAATCAGCATCAGATATCCATAAAGACAAGGTAGGCAAGAGGACAATATAATAGCTGTTTATAGAACTATTTAACGGCCTATATATCAACGGATAGACGGGTGAACAGACGGACATACAGACAAACAGGTAGAGATGATCGGACAGACGGATAGGCCTTAATTGTCCTTATTTTCACCTAAATTACCATTAATTACTCTGTATTAACTTTATTTTACCTTAATTACTCTTATTTTGACCTGATTTACCCTTATTTTTAACTTAATTTTTTACTTACTCTTAATTAGCCGTATTTTTAACTTAATTACTCTGAATTATGCTTATTTATTTTGACATAAATTACCGTTAATTATAATTAATTACCCTTATTTGTACCTAAATTACCCTTAATAACTCTCTAATTACCTCCTACCACTCTAATTACCGCACCACTCTAATTGCTCCCCACCACTCTAACCACACTAATTGCCTCCCACGGTCTAATTACTACACCACCCTAATTGCTCCCTTCACTTCATTACCAACTTTCTAATTATCCCCCACCCCTAATCTGAACCTGAACCGAACCGCGAACCGAACCGACCCCCACCCCTACTGAACATGAACCGCCAACCCTCACTCATTTCCATACTACTTTGGAGGCAAGTTTAAATTTTTATAACAATTGAATAATGTTGTTACAGGTCAAAGAATAAAACTGTTAATGGCCAGTGTTTTGTCAACAGCAGATATAACTATTCTTTTAACATTCCTGATTATCCCAGAATATTATGAACATCTCGTCTCGCACATATTCTAGATAGCGCCATGGTATCATTTGATGGTCGTCCAATCGAAACTCAATTTTAGTTTCCCGTTCCTTTTGATAATATTCTATTATGATTACGGGTCCACACCAAAGTGGTTCTGCCAGATATCCATAATAATGGATTTTCCCTTTTAAGTATTGTGTTTATTGTTTTGTACCTAGCTTTAAAAAGTTGCATACCGTTAGACTAGGCTGATCCAGCAGAACAAAATTAAAACTAAATAGAAAATCGACCGAGTGACTGTTCAGGGATGAGCATGTTTCGACCATAAATATTTTTTCAGGTTTCTGTCAACAGGTCGATTCTCATTAAAAATGTCTAATTTCGCCTTTGCGTGTTGACATATTCCTTAAATAAATCACATGTCAGACTTTATAAAATGCCTATTGGTAATTGCTTTTCAGTAAATGGTGAAGTAATAAATAAATAATTTAACAGATATAGAAAATGTCTAGTTAATATAACAAAGGTGTAAATAATTATACATTTGAAATTACCCATTTTGAATGTTGCCGAGACCTATAACTAATACAACAAAATGTATATGTATATGTTTTCAAATAAAAAATGATTATTTTAACCACAAACAAAATATGACAAAATAAATGAAATATTTCTGATTTTATGTCATGTTTTTTGTATACCTATTAATGACATCGAAATCGAAGCAAAATTAATGTATCACTTGATCTACTTAAAACTACTTCGAACCTGAGAGGAACCCTGTATGCTATACAATAGTCCGTAGTCTATTATATAGTATCGTTCAACGCTTTACTGCAAATAAAAAATGCAACAAAAACTTTACGAGGTAATTATTAACGCCGGCAAATCAGTCTGTACGGTGTCGTGAAACAAACCGACGTACATCAAAACCTATAAAGATGAGTGATTCAATTTACCGATGGAATAGTACAGAGAGTAACTGTATTTTAATGAGGTTGTAACGTTTTTTTACATTTTTATTTGCAATAAAGCGTTGAAGGATAGTATACTATAACGACCTATTTTCGAGATTTTTCCAAGATATGGCAGATTCTTCCTCCACTTAAAACTATTTATTAGGTTATTTTCGTGTCCAACCTGTATATTCCATATCTAAAATATTACTTTATGAAGAATATGTTAATAAATTGTGGATTTAATTTTAGAACCTGGGCCGTCGCCGTCCTTTCCCACCACCACGCTGTTCATAATGCTTTGACAGGAATTATGTTCTCGTGACTCTATAGTAGGGCTCAATGGATATAAATTCAGAGTGACGACCGCTAAAATTCAGTACAGTCTCCAGCACTCAACTTAACTACCGAATAAGACCTATCGACAGCTGGTGGTAAGATTAAACTTGCTTATATAATATTCCGATCCTCAGGGACTTTAGAGTTAGGACAATTTTATCGACTTTTCCTGGCTCAATCTTAGCACTGTTGATGGATTTGTATATCGTAGGAGTTTGTCGTCAGTAAATGCTGTTATTTTCCGAATTGTGAGTTGTGTTGTGTGGATGAATGTCTAATTTCCCTCATTGAGCCGCTAAATATTTCCTTTTCTCCACTTAAGCTGCTTATCCCTGCGTAACGGGCTTGCGGTTATAGTGGAGTGTGTGAGTCGGACGAACTCGTAAATATTTTGCTATGCAACGAGAGAACCTCCCCCCCGTTTTCGAGGATGCTGAACACGATGGTGCGGGTAGAATTTCTCTTTGGAGTTGCGTGCGCAATCCCCAAGACGGTCAAAAACCACTCCCAAAAGAGAGGTGAAGCTTAGCGTACCCTTCGTTTTCGAGGATGCTGAACACGGTGGTGATGCTCAATATTTTTTCTGAACTCCACCAACCCCTCTAACGGCTAATAAACACCCCCGAAAGAGGTGAAAATCGTTTTTATATCACTGGTAAAATGTGTGTTACTCCCGCTTTCGAGGATGCTGAGCACGGTGGTGATGGCCAACATTTCTTTCGACCCCCTCCAACCCCTGTAGCGATTAACGAACACCCCCGAAAGGGGAGAAAATAATTTTTAAAAATGTATATACCGCCCATTTTCGAGGATGCTGAGCACGGGCAAAATAATCATACTTCTCTTCGTGTTGTATCATTAATTTAAATTAGTTGTTAACTGAAGTATTTCAAACTCAAGTAAAAACAAATTGTTACGATGCCATTAAATGGCCCACATCTTCCATTTTAATGGAGTTTTTAGAGAAATATATGTTGTACGGAATGTTTAATTAACAAAATAGGACAAGCAACTGGAATTCTAATTCAACTTTTTTATGAATATGCTGTAATTGGATTGAGAGAAACGTATTTAAAGCTTTATTTCAGCTTCGAGGAAAATACGCGTGTAAAGTAAAATCAATCCGAAGTAATGCTTCAATTTCTATTCATAGCAGAAAAACAAGATATTAGGTGCATTTTAACACAATGCCATTTTGCAATTTAAATTCTGTTGCTTTAATACGTAGAAAAACGTTCGTATTTCTTTACTTATTGGATTTCCATTCGAATTCGTTTCTCCAATAGTGCGTTAATAGACTAACAATTTTGGGGTGAATTTAATTAAATGTACCCTCAGAACGCCGAGAACTATTCGACTATTCGATTTATTATTATTTGAAATGCTGAAAATATTTCCTCGAACTCTATATATTATTGGATTAAGTGGCAAATGGGCACGAGCAGATTTCTGCGGCCATTGTTATTGGTATAAATCAAATCACTCAGAAAACTCATGAAAATCTGCTGTACAGTAGTAAATACCTAACATTGAGCTAGAGACTAAACATTTGAATTTAGTTTATGATTAGAAAGTGAGTTAGTGGAATTCAATTGTATTTTTCATATCGAGGACGTTAGCTCAGTGGGTTAGCGCGTCTAGCTTTCTCTGTGAATATACCTAGCGAAGTGGGTTTGAGCCCCACCTACTGCTAAGTAATTTTCAATTTTAAACTATTCCCAAGAAGTGGTTAGGATTCCACTATAAACTGTAGGGCCTCTTCTCCCTCACTCAGAAATATCTAGATCTCCTAGACTCAAGAGGATTATTCAGGAGATCTGAAAATCCGTCGACGAAGATTTACAGTCAGCCACAATTCAGGTATATTCAATCATTTCGGTACATTTTTCTTATAATTTTTGTCAGAAGTTGATAAAATTTTCTGCTATAATGTATATAAATATATGTTCAACATAATTTAAGTATCTGTACTACACTCAGAATTGGAACCAAGCTACAGCTGCTCGATGATACACTTACATGTGGTAGACGACATCATGGAGTCAGCCGATTAAGATACTGTTACGTGTTTACACCCTTTAGTAAACATTTCCAAGCGTAGGTTCAATAATTGCAACACAGATTATCCCTAACCACTGACTTATTTATCAGTACGTTACAATAATTGGTCCTTATAATAATACACTAATTATAACTTTTATTTACTACAAACTCACTACTATAATTCACAACTTGTTACTGTCCTTTATCTTATCTGATCACTTAACTCATTCAGAACTGTACTGATCTGACTCCGTGCGTTGGATCCGCTTCTTATATATCAACGCGGTTATTCTAGGTTCGTCCATTTTCCTCCAGACTGTTCCAGACAACTTCTCCTAACTTCTGGTCTGTCATTCCGCATGTATCTACTAGTTTATCTGTGATAATGGCGCCATCTTTGAGCCAACTGGCGAACAACCGTTTTACTGGTAGCTAATTAGGCAGACCTCCTTTCACTATGTATCAGGGATTAAGCCTGTCTCCATAAGAGGATGGCTGTGCACATAACAATACATTGTATTACAGCCACATTATTCTGTGATTTTTCAGTCGGTAACTGATTTTACTGTAGCAACAATTCCTGCATCATCAGCAAATAATAATGTGTTACTATACAAGTTTTCCACTATATCATTAACGAATAAAATGAACAGGAAGGGACCTAGATTGGAACCTTGCGGTACCCGAGATATAGCCTGAACTATGGCAGACTAGAAACAACCCTAGATAAAAAATATTGTTAATACATTTTAAAAAATAATCATACAATGAGAAAATCATTAGCAGAATAATGAGTTTACAAAAATTAACTTAGCTTTAATATAACAGGGAGTGCATCGGCAGCGTCAGACTTCAGGTCAAAGCTTGAGCGTTATCAGGATGATCGAAGGTTTTCTGGACGATTTTTCTTAGGGCTCTTCCAGATAGGGCGCGATCTGATCGCGCGATCCGAACGCTTGCACTCTTGTATTATAATTATCACATTTGTATTCAGTATATCTCCTCCACACAGAGCGCGATCTCCGTTCTTTTGGAGGGGATATGCTGAGTACAAATATGATAACTATAACACGAGATCGCAAGCGTTCGGATTGCGCCCTGTCTGGAAGAGCCCTTATAACCTCCACGAGATATCTAAATCTCGGTTGCCAAAATAGTGATAGAAATTTCCTCAGATATAATTGAAAATACATGAAATCGTCAAACTTACAGTTTGATATAAAATAGTGGTACCAATTTTTAGTTTTAAAAACAGAACTATATTATGGAGATTCGATCATTACAACTGTTATTCTACTATTGCATTATACACTATTTTCATTCGTTAATTTATAAACAATAAATTTATGCTCACCGTATTTTACACAATACATTTTCCCGAAATTAAATTAAAGCCGATCTATTGGTGGAAAGTGTTACTATGTGTTTACTATTAAAGACTAGGTGCACACAACATCTATTAGTGAACAATGTGGCTATTTGGGGCGAGCGTAGGTGCGTCTTTACTATGTACATACTTCGGTATGCGATGTAAAGCAACGTCAGGCGTTAGTAGTTGGATGGGTGACCATTTCAACGGAAACCGCGTCCTCGCCTCACTCATCTTCCAGCGGCTTGTATATCAGTGTATGCGCGGAAGCTATACAACCTTAGGCGAGGGTTATATAGGAGATATACCATCCTTCGGAGGGGATCTAAAGCCGTCGGTCCCTTGTCTATTAAATGTTAGGCAAGTAAAAGATCCCTGCTCTTCTTAAGGGAAGAGGTTCGGCAAAATTCCTGGTTGGGGGTAGCTCGTCTATGGGCGTCGGTGTTAGGCCTCAGTAACGGAAATAGGCCGACGTTAAATAAATGTATATATACAGGGTTACTGGTAATTCGATACATTCCTTTGGAGATATGATGGGGCATGAGCTAAGGAGTAAATCTAGCCCTAACATACATTATGCAAAACTCAATAGTTTTTGAGATATTTCAATTTTTTTTGTTTTTATCAAAATAGTAGATCTTAATGTCTTAAAAGTTAATTTCCGAAAAATCTACTTGACATTTTTAATTTTTTTTTTACTGGATTACTTGTCCAATATTATAGATATCCGTTTGGAATGAGAAATATCCGGAAACATTTCGATCATGTGAACATTTAAAATAAAAACTTGTAATATTTAAAAAAAAAAAATCAGTTATGAAATTTACCTATTAGGTTTTTTCAAAAAAATATTAATGTAGCACGCGTACAAATTATTATAAAAACTTTCTTATTTCAATAGCTATCTAACTAGGTAGAAATGTTTAATGTACCCTTGATAGTTCTAATAAAAAATTAGTAAAGATAATGCTGGTGGCGGAATTTATTAAACGACTAATCGTTCATTTTCATTTAAGTCAGTCAGTTCTTGACTTTGACGTTTGTGCATATATGTCATTAACTGACATTCTTATCTCCGTGTCCCTTAAGTTTGTTGGTCTTGTTAAATTAGTTATCGAAGATTTTGATTTTGCTCGTAGTTGTTGTTATTGTATTTTCTGTGCCATGGCCGCGTATGCCAACGCAGAATACGCTGATATCTTGTCTATGGATACTGTGGCTTCAACGCTGCTGAAGCTCGCCGAGAATATGGTCTTTGGTACCCTAACCGCCGCTTACCAAATGCACGTGTATTCAGTATGGCATATCGAAATATCGCTGAAACTTGTTCCGTGAAATGTAGAAGAAGTGACGCTGGTGCTCCTCCCGTTTATGAACCAAATGATGAGGAAGAAATATTGAGGTATTTTGAGGAAGACTCAACTATTTCAACTAATAAAGTCGCAAGACTAACCGGAGCGTCACAATGAAAAGTTTGGTCTACGATACGTAGAGTTGGATGTCATCCTTACCACTATACCCCTGTCCAAGGCTTGGAGGAAGGTGATCCTGGAAGGAGAGTGGAATTCTGCCGCTTTATGTTAAATTCAGATGCAGAAAGTGCAAATTTTTTAACAAGTATTTTATGGACGGACGAGTCGAAATTTAATCTCGAGGGTATACCAAATTTCCACAACCTACATTATTGGGCAGAGGAAAATCCCAAGTTAACACGTGAAACTAGTTTCCAAATGAAGTTTTCTATTAATGTGTGGATGGGAGTCATTGGCCACTATTTAATAGGGCCACACTTTCTTCCTCAAAATTTAAACGGAGAAATCTATGAAAATTTTTTAAGAAATGATCTGGCGGTGATTTTAGAAGATGTTCCTCTCGCCGTCAGACAGCGAATGATGTTTCAGAACGACGGTTGTCCAGCACATTATCGGCTGACAGTACGACAGTTACTTGATCAACGTTTCCCTAACCGTTGGATTGGAAGAGCGGGCCCAATACCTTGGCCAGCGCGAAGCCCTGGCTTAACAACCCCTTGATTATTACGTATGGAGTCATATGAAGGAGATGGTCTATGCCACACCAGTTAATACTATAGAAAACCTTAGACAAAGGATAGTCGATGCTGCCCAACACATAAGGCATAATCTGACAACCAGAGTAACTAGAACGGAAATAAGGAGACGCTGCCGTGTCTGTATAGGGACTCCCATTTTGAGCAAGACATATAAAAAATAAAGTATAACTTTGAAATTAATGAAGAATTAAACTCTACTTTTAAAATGTTTTTTACTGTTTATCTAAAAATAAAATTCGTACTACTTGTGTAATTTTTACTAATATTTTCTTAGAACTATTAAGGGTACATTGAACATTTGTACCTTGTTAGATAGCTATTGAAATAAGGCAGTTTTTATAATAATTTATACGCGTGTTACGTTAATATTTTTTTGAAAAAACCTAATAGGTAAATTTCATAGCTGATTTAAAAAAAAAAATTTTTTAAAGTTTTTATTTCAGATGTTCACATGATCGAAATGTTTCCAGATATTTTTCATTCCAAACGGATATCTATAATATTGGACAAGTAATCCAGTAAAAAAAATTTTTTTAAAATGTCAGATTTTTCGAAAATTAACTTTTAGGACATTAAGATCTACTTTTTGAGAAAAACAAAAAAATTAAATATCTCAAAAACTATTGAGTTTTGCATAATATATGTTAGGGCTAAATTTACTCCTTAGCTCATGCCCCATCATATCTCCAAAGGAATGTATCGAATTACCAGTAACCCTGTATATATACATTTATTTAACGTCGGCCTATTTCCGTTACTGAGGCCTAACACCGACGCCTATAGACGAGCTACCCCCAACCAGGAATTTTGCCGAAACAAAGGATAAAAAACAGGATAAAACACGATATAACTTGACATATTCCCAAAATTGTTTGATTTCTTGTTACTATGTATGCTATATGAGGGTATAACGTCCAAAAACTGGATGAAAACGTGTGGATAGTCATCAGTGCAGAACCACTACAAATGACTATTAATTGCCCCAAGACGACCTCAAAAACCGACACCACCTTCAAAACTCTATAATGATACAACCCAATTGCTACACCTTCATAAGCATCACAAAGATCCAAGCTAGCACAGATGAAATGACCGACGTGAAGAACGACGCTCATCCCATACAAATTCCGCTCGAGTGTTGCAACCAGGTTGCAGACAAAGTTCGAGTCCCAATCTGAAACCACTAAAGCTAAATGATCTGAATACCGAAAATCTCGAAATCGCCAAACATAAATTGAATGAATGGAAGAGCTCTTTGTATTCCAAGAATCCATTTGCTACGTCCTGTTGATTCTACTGCATCTTGCCGCTCAGACTGACGTCGCATGTGATAGCAATAGTTCAATTTTTTGAGTTGATATATGGTCAAAACGATTTGACATGAATATTACTTATATATGTGAATCGAATTTTACCCCTTCGATATCGCGACAAAGGTAAAAAGTTAAATTATAGGTACAATTTTTAACAAACGACATTAAAAACAATTTTCTTTCTATTTATTAAACTACCTAGTTACAATTTATTAAATCTGATACTGAAGAGAACTATCCTAAACAGATAATCATCAACCAGTTAAGCTAAGAGGAGTATAGCCTTTATTTCTTATATTAAAAATGTATAAATTATTCTTGAATTGATTAACCATATCTCATGCATATTTTGTCATCGAAAGTAACTCTATTCTTGCAAATAATTTTCCACGTATCCGGTTCGGCTAGTAATTGAGATTTGAGGGGGTTGTCTCTCATGTAATCTATAATTTGAATGATGTTCGTTATCCGGCGGACGGCAGGATTTGATATTTGGATTGATGGAGCCGGTAATTTTTAATCGTGTTAATGACCTCATGTCTATTTTCGCCAACTCGTTGTTCACTATCATCATTTCAAATGTGTGTTTTTGGTCAAAGGTTTTCTTTAATTGATGGGCATAACAATTTCGATCATGATGAAATAATATGCATATTTATTTTAATTACGATATCGAACAGGCACAGTGTACAATTACAGGATAAAGAGAACACAATTACAGTTACAACTGAATTAGTGTACAAAAAGGAAACAATGTTAAATGTAAACGAAATGTAAATAAACGTATGCAAAATTATACATACAGTAGCTATATAGACTTAAGCTAGAAAAATACATACCTGGTAAACGAGATAAAGGAACAGTAGGCTAACAATTAGCATTGGCATTACATTAACAGTGGAACAGCTAATAAGGCATGAATAACAATCTTTAAGAAGAGCAATCGTTGGTTGCGAATATCATAGTTTTTATTTGGGATGGATCAGAGCAAAATACATCAAGTCGGCTTTGGCACTGGAAATATAAAAAAGGTTGCTATTTCTAGAGGAAATTCTAGGTAACGACGAGGTAACGGAGTCGATAATATTTTCTCTTATTCTCGAATAATTGGCTTCGTTGAACTTCATTCATGCCACATCCACACATCTTAAAATACTCTTTTAAAGATTCCCCTATTGCATCGTCATCCCGCATCATTTCATCAGTTTAAGCTCTAGTATATCTGAGGCTTATTAATTAATTAATAAAGCGACGAGTGTTTCTGAGATTAGAAGTGATTTAACAGATCGAGGGGTTTGTCCTGTACAGAACAAATCAACAATGAAAGACCTGTGAATATGACGTCGGTCTCAGATGTATTGAATTTCAACCAAATCAGCTGCATAACAGCACTTTTACACATAACACTTAAACAATTCTAGATAAAATAGCTAATTAGTAGAAATAGACGAGTAGCCGACAGTGTGAAGATAGACAGCAGGCAGCTTGGTTATATATCATCTACTTATTGTATACTTCTGAAGGCTGTCTTACAGAAAGTTTTGAACTTTATACATCGTCGGCCGTTGTTAGAGGTAGAAAATATCAATTCCGTATAGTATTCGATGTATAGTGCGGGAAAGAGGAAATTGAGAGGGGGGGTGCGAGGTGAGACGCTAAGAAGGCAGGCCCGGACTTAACTATATTGTGTACGAATGTCTGTTTACGCTTTTAAAGGACCACGCAATTTTCTTATGGAAAAGTGACTTGCGTTAAATTGGTTGAAATTTTGATATGTTGTGTATCCCATCTCTCTGATCAAATGTCTCAATTGGCACAAATTAACAAACTTTCACAGTCTTGAGATAAAGCTTGCTAAAGTAAGAATTATCGTTTATTTAAGGTGTATGGGTCTGGGTTAAATCAGTACTCTTTTTTTGCTTCTAGGGTCTCACAGTGGTTTGAAAACACCTCATAACTGTCATGGTTTATTTATTGAAATATTACATCATATAATCTCAAACGTCGTCACGTCATATGACGTCATAGCATGTAATATCGTGTCATAGAACATCATGATTTAAATAACATTCTTTTCTCTTACTTCTAGGTGCTCAGATCACAATAAAATTCAAAGTGACCACTATGAGGTTCTGTGACACGACATGACCTGCTATGACGTCATATATGATATGATAAGACAATCAATTATACTGTTTAGGTGTTATTAAACAAATCTGAGACATTGATGCATTTGATACAAGATAGGATACACAACATATCAAAAATTCAACCAATTTAACGGAAGTCACTTTTCCATAAGAAAATTGCGTTGGCTTTTGTTGTGTGGGCTCAGTTTAGCTGGCAACAATTTACACTACTGACTATACAGTAGTTACAGTATCCTAGTTCACTTAATATTTGAGTAAATTGTTACTACCTAGCAAGAACCACGGGGAGGTATGAGCATATCTTGCCATGATAGGATGGGTAAAGAATATTAGTACAGGATAAAGAAAATTATACAAAAAAATAAAACTAAACCTCTAAAAACAAAAAAAAATTAAAATAGTAACATTAAAAAAATATATAGGTATCCTCAAAATAAATAAAAAAAATAACAATAAACATCTAAAAACAAAAAAAAAAACTTAAAATAGTAACAGTAAAAAATATATAGGTATTCTCAAAATAAATTAAAAAATAACAATAAACCTCTAAAAACAGAAATAAAATATGTATTCTCCAAATAAATAAAATTAAATATAATTGAATTCTTTAAATAAATAAAAATAGATTAAAATACTTACGAACACACAAAATGACATAAATAATAAGCTTGATATCACGATCACTATCATTGAACACAAAAACGGACACAAATAATAAACTTATATATATCACTACCACTTCTTCAATCACAAGTCATCACAATCACTTCTTCCTCAGAATCCTGTGCGTTCTCCCCCTCTTCTTCATTTTCAGATGATGAACTATCCTCTTCTAAATTTATAATGAATTTATTTTCCCCATTTTTATTAAATTCACAAAGTTTCAAATAATCATCCTCAATTCTAATCACTTTGGCAATTCTCTTTTCCCAATCTTCCTTGGTAATTTTGGACACTTCGTTTTTAATTAACTCTATCACTTTTTTGTCGAATTTTGGAAAAGTATTTCCTTTTCTGATATTTTTTTTCAATTTTCCCCAAATCAATTCTATTGGGTTGAAAATACAATAATGTGGTGGTAATCTTAAAACTTTGTGGCCAAATCTTTCAGCTATACTGTCTATAACATAATTCTTCTCAAATGTTTTCGTATGAAGGACTTCCAACAATTCTGCTTTAGTATTACTGTCCATATAATATAGGTCGTGATCCGTTAAAAAAATTTGCAACTCCAATTTAGTCGAACTCTTATTAGGAATTTTATATAATTCTCTTGAATGGTACTTCGCATTGTCAAGAACAATAACACTATTTGGCTTTAATTTTGGAATTAGAGTATTTTCAAACCATTTTTCAAAAATTACTCCCTCCATATTCTTGTGATAATCCACGTTACACTCTTCCATGTTTTCCCCGAATAGTTTCAATGCATTATCTACTCATCCATCACCTGATCCACAGTGTAATATAACCAATCGAGTCCCCTTATTTGGAGGCAATGACTGTGGTAGACATTTTTTAGTTCTATCAGTCTATCCTTTTTTTACGGTATCGTGAGTGTCATACCAAGTTTTATCTAGGTAATAAATTGTTCTATTTTCCCTTCTGAACTTTTTAATCTCCTCTAGATATGAATGTCGCCAATCCACTATTCGTCTGCTTTCCATAATCGCCACGCGTTTATTAATTGTTTTAAATTTAAATCCAATTTTTTTCAGCCAGTTCCTTAAAGTTCTTGTCGTATATTTCAAAGGACAATCCATTTCCTTTAGTTTTCTGTCTACCACGTCAACAGTCGGGATTTCATTTTTCTGATATGCATCATAAATTACATTTTTTAAAAGTTTTGCTATTGATGGATCTAAAATTTTTGATATACCAGCGTCGCAACGTTGCTTTCTTTCGGTAACACCTGTTTTCACTAGTTTGTACAATGTGGAATAGGGAACGTGGGTTAAAGATTCTGTTTCCCTTAATATATCTAAATCACGCAAGTTAAAGTCATTAGTTTGTCGCTGTAAAAGAGTATTATACACATTTAAACTAATTTGTTTCCCGTCACTGCTTAAATGCCGTTTTTTTCCCCCTTGAAACTCATTTGGAATTTTATTTTCTTTATCACTGAAATCACTATAACTGTCACTTTCACACTCATAATCACTCGATCGACTCATTTTTGTAATAAATAAGTTACATACCAGCAAAAAGACAAATATAAACTAATGTATTAATGTATTAATTGCACTTACACCCGTACACTCCGCCGTATATGAAAGTAAACTAAGTCCGCCTCTGAAGTACCATATCTCACATGTTGTTCGTGCTAGTTGGCAAACAACACAAGCCTGACCTTCTCTCTCATTCTAATGCACGCGACATAAAAGACGTAAAACATGATGTGATACAAACAGCTATGCGTTATGCATAGCCACTACCCTCTCTATACCCCACTACGTCTGTGACCGTTTTCATTTATCGTTTTCCTCTACAATAACTAACATGTTAAAAAAAATTGACACTGGAAACAATTTATTTTCATGAAAATTTGTTGCTTATCTGACCCTTATATGTGATATGTCCCTTATATGTGATAAAATTAAAGACTCACCTAGTTCCAGTTTCACGTCCACACTGAGAACGTCTCTATGCATGTAGAGTAACTCTAATTTTATATAGGACTTCTGTATGATATAGCTGACAGGTTTGGGGAATCTCAGTTGATATCTAAGAAGAATCCAAGATTTCAAGTGGACTCTATAATTTAGAGTTACATTGTTAAACCTAATTTGAAAATTATCATTATTTGCTATGGCGTTATTATGAGACTCAAAGATAACCAAGACATATATAGAGAATAACAAAGGTCCTAAAATTCGCCCTTGTGGAACTCCCTGCTTAGCTAGGTCAAAATTAGAAAAAATTGATCTTAAAAATGCTACGGAAGATTCATTAAATCCAAAATATCTGATACTACAAAGAATAGCGTGGTTTAGGGTATCAAATGCTTTGATAAAATCGAGTAAAATTAAGCATGTATTAGACTAGAATCAGAGGCCTTAAAAAGCTCATCAGTGACATGCAGAAGGGTAGTTAGTTGTAGTGCTGTGGTGAGATTTGAATGCAGGCTGATTAGGAGGTAATTTTGTTTTTTGAGGTTTTGTTGACTTGACAATTTCATTAACATCATGACGAGAATATATATAATTTCAGTTAACCGATCTTAAATCTACCATAAAAGGGTCATAGTTAAAGTTAAAATTGTAGGTGACATGAAACAGTTACATTTAGTTAAGAAAATCATAAGAAAATGTTTATACAGGTAGATTTTAAATTAGCATAATTTATAAAATTTAATTTGATTTTGCCTTAATCTTAGACTTTCAATTCTAGTTTTGTTTAATTCTGATATTTTTCTGGTATGTAGGTGTGGTTCATCATACTCCGAAGAACGCACTCTGCATTTTGGTAGATGTATCAAGTATATTAGTTTCGATGTATTGACAGATTCTAATATATTGCTAATAACGTATAGTCTTGCCGAGGAATTTTTTAAATCGCACAATAAATTATTTATTTGGATTTATTACAGTTCGGCAAATATGATATGCATACTTTTTAACGTACCAATTGACATTATTGTCAACTACTCTTAGTGTTATTTTATTGTAGTATGCTGGCTCTTCTCAAGTATTTTTATTACATTTTGTCCATTGTTGCTCAAGTACCAATTAAAATTCCTAAAAATTAAACATGAATACAACATGCCTTCTTTATTTAAAGTCTGTCGTGTTTGGTTTTTTTATTGAACAATAAATTAGGGTTGGCATTTGTCTCCCTTACAGGAAAATCCTTATAGCAGTGACTTTTGTCATTAGCTTAAAGCCAGAGTTATATTTAGCTCAGATCTGAGAGTTTATCCAATTAAAGTTAACGTAATTCGTTTGCATTTTAATTTTTATTTATTGTTAGTTTTACACTAGAGCGCGCATATAAATCCACTTATTACAGCTGCGAAGTTTAAACTAAGAAAATAATAAAGCTTTAGAAGAAATTTCATTCATTAAACAAAAAGGAAACACTTCAAAACAAAGTTACAATGTCTTAACTCTAGTTAATCTAATACTAATTAAAATATCGAACACTTCAAAATGATGAATGCGCAGGGTTGTTTCTCTGAAATTACGTAATTTACAGGGTTTTCAATTTTTTATAATGCAGCTGTTTTATCAGTGATTTTTCCTGCAGACAGTATACGTTACATGGATTTTTGTGTAATACAAACAAAGAATGGAGACGAAAACTTAGTAACATGGGTTTCATTGACCAATAATCCACATTTCTATTTGATGGTGATATAATTCATCTAGTGTGGTATTAGTCATGAAAAAAATTTGTATGACTTTTTAACACATTCACTGCTGATGGGATTTTGTTAGGTGCCACCGGAGTTATTTTTTGACAAAACTTTTTATAACAATCCAATTAGACATAGGAAATGTATATTTTGTATTAAAACTAAAGAAAGCAAAAACGCCATGTGGCAACACCAGCATTGTTGATAGGATTTTCTCAGCAGTGCTGATGTCGCCATATGGCATCACACATATAAAGGATAGGTTTTGTCAATCTACAAATAACAATGCTCATTTCTGTATCAAAACTTTATAAAAACAAATTAAAATACACTAAAATGAGCTTTGGGAGACCTCTTAGGCCTTTTGGGGGCTGAAAGGCCTACCTGGCTATCACTCATCGTTTGAGGTTAAACTAAGTCGCATTGGGTATGAAAACAATCTTTACAACACTCCACGCTAATTCGATTACATGCATTTACCAGCAATGCTGACTGAGCAATTTAATATACTTAAGACCAGATCGCCATATGGCGACACCAGCACTGCTCAATATACTATTGCGTCGCCATCTGGCGATGTTAGCAGTTAATGTGTTAAAATTAGTAGCAGGTATCCTTAGAAATTGAAAATTTGCGGAGGCAAACTGGTTGGAAAGGTGTTCAGACAGTTAACTTGAAAACCAGAAAAATTTAAAAAATACCCATCGTAGTGTTAGGACATTTTAACGCACGTTTAGAAAAGACGATTAGACGGAGGGAGATAAGTGTATCATGGGGGAAAGTCTTGCTACACACACGGTTTTAAAAACTACGGTAACTTGCAGGGAAACTGGCACACATTTTTTACTTAAAACTAAGAAACACGTGAAGCAAAACGCCAACTTGCCAGCGCTTGGAGCAAGTTCAAGCTCACAAAGGGATCATGGAGCTGAGAGCGAGGGAGATACGAGAACGGGTTAAAAATATTAAAGCAAAATACGCAGCGGAAATCAATACTGAGTGCAGAGTACTCTATAAGAAACTCAAAATACAAAAGAGGAAAGACCAAATAATAACTAGAATACGTCCCTGCTACAGCACTAAAACTTCCAGAAGAAATATCGTGATGAAACAGAAATATAACTGAGAGGAGAACTAGACCGCGACAAAAAAACGTTAAAAAGGAAGAAAGCACCCATGAGAAGCAAATAAATATAAACTGCTAAAATGTTGAAGATCATAAAGAAACCACAACAGACGCGGAACAAAAGACTAAAATAAGAAAGAAAAAACAGTGACGGAGAGAAACCTTAAGAAGAAAATAATAAATAAAATATCAATATTTAAATACTAACATGATGAGGCATTACCATCACATACTCAAGGAGACCTACACAATTTTCCCAACGATATTTTCCCACGAATATCGATTGGTAGACGATCAGTTTGTTGGCCTTCGATTAGATCTGACACTTTTAGATTTACCTTTGGAAGTTTATTGAAGAACGAGTCTCGGGTACCAACTAAAAATCAGGAGTCCGTGCTTCCACGAATACAAGAAGTAGTTGCCTGAATACAATACATGTACCGGTGCAACAGGGAGTGAGAGATTCTCCTTTTACTTAGTATAGTATAGTATGGTAACGCAAAACAATATATATTTTTTTTGTTGAAATAGGCTTAAAATATCATGAAACGTCGAGATTTTAAATTTGAGGGAAAACAAATTTCTGTCTATCGGTCTATCTGTCGGTCTGTCTGTCTGTAACTTTTTTTTTGTGCGCACGTTTACTCTGAAACCGTTTATGACATTGACTTGAAATTTGGTACATTTATAACGAGATCTGGAACTAGATTATATTTTGATCTAATTCCGTTGAAGGGTTCGGCGGTAAATGGGGTAATTAAGGGTAAATTGACAAAGTAAGCAGGTAAGAGTCCATAAAATTGGAATTTAGGCCATGTACGAATTTAGGGCATGTACCCCAATACCACCGCCACACTATTATGAAAGGCAGTAAAACAAGTATACAAAAAAAAGTCTCAAAAATTTTTTTGGCGTTAACCTTCCCCTCTACCACCCCATTGCCACCCCCATCCCATTCTTAAAAGGAGTAAAAAATTAAATTGGATTTAGTGTGTCTACGAGAACCAAGGGACTGTAAATTTTGTTTGATATTAGCCACCCCCTCTACCACCCCCGCCCTATTATTAAAAGGAGTAAAGAATTAAATTGGGATTCAGTGTGTGTACGAGAACCAAGGGCCTCTAAAAAATTTTTGACATTAGCCACCACCTCCTAATTATATCTTTGGTCGATAATTTTTTTATTCTGTTAAAGTTAACAATTTATTCAAAAATAGCGTAGCACTGTAAAATAATATCAATTTATTGAGTTTGTTTGAGAGACTATACTTATATTATAGTTCAAATAATTCAAGTATATATTGTCTACTCGATTGTGTGTTTGTTAAGTTTAACTTTTAGCAGTTAGTAGTTGGATGGGTGACCGTTCCAACGAAGACCGCGTCCTCGCCTCACACATCTTCCAGCGGCTTATATATCAGTGTATGCGCGGAAGCTATACAACCTTAGGCGAGGGTTGTATAGGGGATATACCATCCTTCGGAGGGGATGTAAAGCCGTCGGTCCCTTGTCTATTAAATGTTAGGCAAGTAAAAGATCCCTACTCTTCTTAAGGAAAGAGGTTCGGCAAAATTCCTGGTTGGGGATAGCCCGTCTACAGGCGTCGGTGATAGGCCTCAGTAGCGGAAATAGGCCGACGTTAAATAAATGTATTAAAAAAAAAACTTTTAGCATTAGTATTGAAAATACTATTGCGATCCTATACAGAGTGAGTCTCCATTCTTTATGTATTTTTTTTCTATAAACATTTTTTAAAAAGTTATGACGCCATCTGCATTTTTTTAAATAGCAACCCCCATGTTTAAAAATGTTATTTGAACAAGCACATAGTATCTTAATTTCTATTTATAACAATGTAATGAAACAAAAGCACAAGAATTAATAAATATAGTAAAAAATAATTAAATTAAATGTTCAATTTGTGTGCCGTTTGCGATGTACAAGCCGAAACTGAAATTCCCGCAAAACGGTTACTAGTTCTTTCCGGTCCAATTCTTCCTATTTCATAAATAATTCTGTCTTTTAACATTGCCCGGTCTATTAAAATAAACTTTGGATTTAATTGGAAAATAATCCAATGAGGTTAGGTTCGGTGATCTAGCTGGTCATTCTACTGATCCGCGTCTACCAATTCATCTGTGTGGGACTATTACAGAATAATACAGTGATGCGTCATAAGTTGAAACCGTATGGAGTTTTCTGGCACGTTAGAGTTTTCTCCATTTGGGTACAGTGCGCCAAGTCCTGAAATTGTGTTTTGTTGGAGCAGCTCCACATATTGTTCATCATTTAGTGAAATTTCAATAAGAAATTGAAACAAAATTCAAATATGAATAATTTTTCGTTCAGTTTGATTGTAAGTAACTATTTAAATAACGTAATTTCAGATTCCTTTGTTTGTCTTATCTTAACGTCTAAAGTCAAATTTCGAAATGGGCTGGACTTATAAATCGCGCTGTATATTAGGAAAGAAATTAAAACATAATTTATAGTACGCAGTTTTCGTTACAGATTGCACGGTGTGTTAGAATTTCGTGACGTCCAGTGAGGAAATTAAAAGTATAATTGACACAACGCAAGTTATAACTCCTAAAACCATGTTAACCAAAATAATTATTATGCCTGAAACAATTAATTATTAATACGTGCACGTGTTTAGTAGTAAATCACGAGAGGGAACACATAAAACTTCTCGTTGACATTAGGGTTGCAGTAATATGCAAATCGCTGGAGAAATTGTTTATTATTTCCTGTCATTTTAGACTTAATATATCCCTTTTGCATCGGAAGTGCTGAATCTATATTTAGTAGAAGAGAAATGGCACGAGCAAAGATTTACTCTACGGCGGGAAACTTATCTGTCTTATTTGAATAGCTCTTTTATGCTTAAATGATGCAGGTGATGCCGTGTGACTTACTCCTAAAAATTACTTTATTTTAGGACTGTCAGATAACGACTCGGTGAGGTTGACCCATCATTTTTAAAAGCTTTTATTAAACTTGCAATGTTTGTTAGTTACATTGTTTAGGAATTTAGGTCAAATAGTGCAATCAAAATTTCTATTAGTTCTAATTAAGCTTGAGCTTTGAAATTTTGCACATCTGTATAAGTCCGGTGACAATACACTTTAATATTTTCATATAAGAAAAAAACCAGATGGTGGCTTCAAGATGGCGGACGTCTTTACCGTTTATGATCCGATTCGACTCAAAATTGATATATCTAGGGGTTTTTGAGATCGCCAATTATGAATTCTTGGTCAAAATTCATTGGAAATTCAAAATGGCGGCGCCAATATGGCGGACGGCTTTGAAAGAGTTTCAACTTATAAAATCCCCTGTATGTACGCTATTGATATAATTGCAATAATATGCGAGATCTTTACCAGATGAAAGAGATTAGGAACATGTAGAAAAATGTATTAAACGAGCTCATTGTTGGTAGTATTCATAGGGTACACGTAATAAGGAATCGAACCTAATTACTTTCATATAATCATTATATAATCATCATTGTATTATTCTTGGAATATAATGAAATACAGTATTATACTGGTATGTGGTTGTTGCTTCCAACATGAAATAACCAGGTACCTTTGAACTTACCTTATTCCCTATAATTTAGGTCTCCTAATTACCAGGCATTAACTTGACGAAGAACTATAAGTCACCAACAAAACTCTAAAATATATAATTAAAAGTTGACAAGAGAAGTTAAAAAGTTGCTGGGAACAGAACAGATGTCTTGGGGTTGAATAAGAGTGTAATTATTACTATACAATAAAAACTTTATATAACTACTTTTGTTAGAGTTTTGAGAGATGAGAGAAACAGATTTATACAATCAAAGTACTACATATCTATATTTTCTCCCTTTGAATGTATAATAATAGAGAAGTAATTTGATATGTTGGCTCATTGCACTGTACTATGGATAAAACTGTCACAAATATGCCGGATGCCAGAAATGAAACGTTTTAATGGATTGTCAATAAATATAGTAACGGCAACAGATGTAGTGAACGCGGAGGTCGGAGCCTTACTCTCTTCAAATAAATATATATATTACTATGATATCTCGACCTGTTGAAGCTAAAATACCACATAATATAATTTCTAAATTTAATTTTCAAGATCGAAAGTTTGAAAACAATGAAGAGAACACATAAAACACACAAACAATAAAACAAATTCAAATCAACTGAACAATGCATTGTGATAACAAATATAGATCATACAACAAGAAGATAAAATTTCCCTCTCTAGCTAAATAAAGTAATTATGAAAAAAAAATTAAAATAATTTGGATGTAAGTAAGTTGAAAATACAATTTGTTTATAAAAATGAAGTTGATTGTCAAAAATATATTAATTTAAAATATTTTTAATTATTTTCAAGTTATCAATTAATCGATTGAGTTTATATTAAAATAGTGAACATACAATTTTATATATACTTTGTTACAACATTTTTCGTCCGCGTAGCGAAATATTAATTCCAACCGCACAGTGTTACTTGTTTGCGACGTCCAATTACTATCCCCTATGCTCTTTCACCTTCTAAATGAGATACCGTTTTCCACCAAGAATCGTTTTCTTGGCCTTAAAATGAATTAATATTACTCTTCTTTCACTTTACTTGTCAAAATCCTAAAAATTCGATTTTTTCTATTTCTATCTTGAAAATTCTTTAACTACTTTTCTTTCTTCAATCTACTTTTCTCTAATTCAACCAAGTAACAATCTATTCTCTATTTTATTGTAATATTTTTTTTTTCCAAAATTTTCTCTCCCCTTCAAATTTTCTATTTTCTTGACATTTTTCCATTCCCTGGCAATCCCCAATTTTAAATTTTTTCTCCTTTACTTTTTCCTCAAATAAAATCGCAAATACCAACTTGAATCTTACGTGACGTAAACTTAACAAAGCAAATTGGTTTCTTATATTTTCATTCAATCATCGCGTGATATTGAGCCTTTTTTCACTTTTATCTATTTCCCGCACAAATTAAATTAAAATCATATCTACTTGAACATGGTAAATGCGTAAACAGTTCGAGATGTTTTAAACGCTTTAATAATTAGTATAACAGTAATTGAGTGCATTTAATTAAAATAACTGATTCAATTTATCATTAAATTGTTATAAATAGTTGCAAATCTATTTAAAGTTATTCTGTACGTTATGAACATGTCTATCTGTCTTTAATGGCTTAAATATAAAAATTTCGTGTATTTACTGAACATATCTGCCTTCCGTAAAATACTCTGATATTTTGTCAAACAGAACAAATAAAAGAAAACAGAGAACATGCATGCAACTCTCTACTCAGAATAAAATGCATCATATTCACAAAAATACATGCTATGATATTCTCACTTGATGAAGCTAAAGTACCAATACAAAATCCACTAGATTTCCACTTACTGACCTTTTTCCTGGAACCCATACTGAAAGTTTGATATTTTATTCTTAACGTGCTCATAAAGGTAATAATATACCGGGTGTAAACGAATAGTGGGCCACGCCTGTAACTTCATTGTTTTTAAGGATATCGGAATGAAATTTTGTATGGTGAAATTAGGTCCTCTCTGCCATGTTTGTCCTTTCCGGTTTCACCGGAAATGGTCCCAACAGTCTTTTCTAAATGGACCACCGTGTATGTTTTTACATTTTTAAAATAAAGCTCACATTTTGGATACATTTATACTATTTTGAATAATTTATACAGGGTTGTACGAATAATAATTCGAATTTTAGTTGTCAGTCTAGATGGCTGTGAATATAATAATAATAAACGTCTTTATTGAAACAATGACATATACAATGTTTCATGGGCGAAGCTTAGCATTGGCTATTCTGCCGCTTGACCCCAACAAAATTTAAAAAAAGAATAAATAAATTATAAAAAAGATAACCAAAATACATGTGTCCTTACAACGTATACATACACATAATATCCTAATTAAAAAGACCAAAAATATAAAATACCTAAGTATGTTTAATTTAAATTAAGTAAGTAGACATTTACAAATTATTTATTTACAAATAAATTATATATAATTTAAGAAAGAAAAGAAAAAAACAATACATTATTATGGAATTATTATCAATTTCCAATGAATATCATTTTAGCTATATGCAACAATACTGTAAAAAATTAATCAAAGCAGAGTCTAAAACGACATGCCTAGTAATAGTTCAAAAGAAACTCAATAACAGAAGTTCAAAATAAAGTAAAATTTGTGAGTTTCTGTTCCTCAAGAAGTAATAGTTTTAAGTTCATATTAAATGAGGTTACCGATAGTGATTTTAATCTATAAGGGAGAGCATTGTAAAGCTTAGCAGAACAATAAGTAAAGCAATTTTGATAAGCAGCAGTAAAGTGCCTGTCAATATGATACAAGTACCCAAAGCGAATAGTCCGTCCTACTATGCACTGTAGATCTAGTACTGAGCCTACTGAAAAGATAAGATGGTACCGCTGTGGATAAGATGCGATCGATGAACGAAGACCAAAAAGTGCAATCTTCTTCGAAATTGCATATTCAACCAGTTTAAACCAGAAAAAGTGTGTGATATGTGATCATATCTTCTTAAGCTGAAAATGAAACGCCAGCAAGAAATTTGCACTCTGTGTATTCTTCTTTTTTCTACGGAATCGATAAAATTACTGTATACTACGTCACACTAGTTGAAGTGAGATAGGACCAATGATTCACATAACATTTGCTTTAAGTTGCGACCAATAAAAAATCTACTACTGTACAATAATTTTAAAGAGCCATATGCCTTAGATAATAAAGTGTTTACATGCCCGGTGAACTTGGGATGCTGATCTAAATTCAATCCCAGATTTTATATAGTCTCAGGCGCTAAAATCTCGTTATCTATAATTAATCTAAAGTTTACACAAACAGAAGCCAAATCTTTCTTACGTCCGAATAATATTAATTTGCATTTGTTGGAATTCAGTTTTAGGTTATGCTCTTGAGATATTCGTTTCATTTTACGTAAGTCACCATTTAAGTTATTTTGAGCTATTAATGAATCTCTAATATGAAAGCTGTTGTAAACTTGAGCGTCATCTGCATACGCTTGAATTTTACAGTTTTCGGCGGCATGTAATATATCAGAAGTATACATACTAAACAATAACGGACATAAGACCGAGCCTTGAGGCACGTCAGATAGAACTTCTAGAGGCGGGGAAGTAAAATCGTCAAAAAATATCTTCTGTGATCTATTGTTTAAATATGAATTAAAGAAGGAAATACTGTTATAATCATGACCATAATATTTAAGTTTTGCATACATCAGTTCATGACTAATAGTATCAAAAGCCTTAGAAAAATCAAGCAGTACTGCAGCAGTTACTTTTTTGTATCAGCACTTTTTGCAATGTCATCAACAACTCTAGTGAGGGCCGTTGAAGTACTTTGTCCCTTTCTAAAGCCTGACTGATTTTCATGTAAGATGTTATTTTCATTAACGAACTGAAAAAGCTGCTTATGTACAATTTTTTCCAATATCTTAGACAATATTGGTAAAATGCTTATAGGCCTTAAATCATTCAGGCAATTTACATCGTTACTCTTAGGCAAAGGAATAATTAAGGCTTCTTTCCAGTGACCTGGAAAATGTCCAAGTTCAAGACAACAATTTATTATATGTGTAATGTAAGGTTCAATATGTGGACAACAGTAGTTTAGCATTATTAACGATATTCCATCTACTCCACAAGCATTTGTTTTAAAGTTCCTAATAATATCACTAACATCCTCTATAGAGCATAATTTAAAAGAAAACTGTGCATCACTGTGGAAATTATTGTTGTAATAGTCAATGAGCACATTGTTAATTTGGTTATGAAATGCAGAGGCAAAATGGTTATTTATATCAAATGCACTGCCAACAGAAGATGGAATTTCATACACTGAACATTTTTTTACATTGAACGTTTTTAGTGTTTTCCAGGTATTTTTTATATTTCCCTGCCTACATATATTATTTACATAAGCTTTCTTTTCATTTCTTATTGATGTTAAGGTGTGATTACAAAGTTGTTTGTAATAGTCATAATCAGCAGTGTTTTGTGTTCGTTTATAAATTGACAAAGCTTTATCTCTTTATTAAATCATCCTCCTAATATTATCAGTAAGCCAAGGCTCTTTAGGCTTGCTTACTCTGACTATTCTTAAAGGTGCATGAATGCCAAATAAAGTTGTTATATGTAAAGTAAGAAATTCGATTTTGGATTCAATGCTATCAAACCACAGCAAGTTTTGAAAAGGTATGGACTGCAAGTCGGTCAAAAAACGCTCATAATCAAAGTGTTTAAAATCACGAAATTTGATAAATTTTTGTTTAGATTTAGAACATTTAAGGTTCAATTCACATTGAACTAAATTATGATCTGAAATGTGATCAACATTTATAACACTACTATTTTTAATTATATTTTTGTCAGAGATAAAAATAGGATCCAAAAAATATGTTACAATTATTTTTTTCTAGTGTAATTCATATAAAAAATACGAAAACGTCAATATGTCCAATAATACACCATACAGGGTGCTCTAAACTCATTAAAATCACATTTTTCAAATAAGTCATTTTTTTAAAATATGGGCCACCCGGATATTCAGAAAGCACTATTTAGTAGGGGTTAGATACCAAAAGTTCTGTAATGTGTAATTCTTACCAGCAGGAATGACAATTTTTCGAGAAATCTCACGTTTTCCATTTTCCAAGTGACGGAGGAGTGTAAAGTAATGAAAAATAGCCAATTTTTTACTTTCCCATATACATAGTACATAAGGAAAGTATGGTGATTGTGCAAAAATTTTATTTTATGTTTTTGAAGGATTTACACGTTTTCAAGTCCCCTGAACCTAAAAAAGTGGTTTTTAAAAAATGTCAGGTCGTCTGTCGTCTATGGTCGCATCTGAAATCCAAACTATTGGATCGATTTAGTTCAAATTTTACATGTGTATTCAAGGCGGCTTCTCCTCGAGGAGAGATCACAAAATCGATCCTAGCTCAAATATGGGGAGAGTAACCGTCAAAACAGGAAAAAAACAGAATTTTTTTTCCCCTAAAACGGCTCTAAAAATTTTGATTAAATTTTGTACATGAAAGCTCGCCTAGTACCGATATGAAATGACACGACCAGTTGCTCCTAGAACATGCAGAGAGAGAAGCTATGGGGTGGTGAACTTTAAATAATTTCATAATTTTTTTCTCTAAAACGGATCAACAATTTGCAGGGAGGGAGGTCGCGGGGGTAAGGAGTTAAAACAATATGTTTTAAATTTCAACATGATTGATTGAGAAGAAATTAATATATTACGATGAAAAGATTCGATGCCGGGACCAGGGTACATTAGTTTGGTCTACTCTTAAATGGGAAAGTTTGTCCGCGTTGTCGCGGACCGATTTCTTTATATATTACTCCTACTAAGTTTAAATCATACACCTTTAAATCTTTAGAAGCATTGTTCAATGATTTCGTTCACACCCGGTATATCCAAAACTTAACTACCCTTGACACTTACATAAACATCTCATAATGATCTCTTATCTTTACTAACCTCAAGGTATTTTAATGATGTGAATAACCTAGTTGATAGAACATAATTAATTAACATTCCTTACGTTCCACTACACGTTGTTCACTGACCATGTAAATCGTGGGTTGTTCCGGTCCATTTAAAACTTATGGCGTTGAAAACTTATGGTTTTTGTTTATAATTTTGTCTGTATCATAATAAATTTATGTAAAGATGAAATGTAGATGTTTAGAATTTATTAAATTATATACATTTTTGCTACATCTTACAGTTTTCATAGAAAATATTTTTAAATGTAAAAAGTAGCATAAGAAATATTTAAAACATATTTCTTTCTACACAACGTCATCCGTATTGAAGTAAATTTAAAATAAGATATAATTTTTCTGGAATTAAGAAAGTCAATAACTAATATTGATAACCTAGCAACTGCGAAATTTCTGTATGATCTTCCAAGAACCTGTAAAATTTTGTCTATTTCCAGTTTGGTGTCAATGGAATGTACGTTCCTGTGTCTTATCAATTCTTGCATCTTACCCCCGACAACAAACGTCTGGCGTCTTTTCATTATTAGTCATTAAGTATTTTATGTATCGGCCCAGGATATAATAATAATAGGAAATAATCATGAGTTTTATGTATAGGTGCCTCGTTAACTTTATATGAATATAACCAAACATCCAATAATTTTAGAAAACAGTAACAAATCATTTTCTTTCAGCAACTATTTAGCGGCTAAAAAAACGGCAATAAGCGCCCTATGAGTCATTTAGTATATAACTGTGTTACCTATCCTTAAAGATTTAAAATGTAAAAAATTAAGTTACTGTCGTAATGACAACCATTTTAGTAGTATAGCAAACTATATTCAGTCATTGGGTTACGACAAAAAAAAATGACAAATTTCTTGAGCATTAATTTAAGATAAATAAGATATAATTTTTCTGGAATTAAGAAAGTCAATAACTAATATTGATGACCTAGCAACTGCGAAATGTCTGTATGATCTTCCAAGAACCTGTAAAATTTTGTCTATTTCCAGTTTGGTGTCAATGGAATGTACGTTCCTGTGTCTTATCAATTCTTGCATCTTACCCCCGACAACAAACGTCTGGCGTCTTTTCATTATTGGTCATTAAGTATTTTATGTATCGGCCCAGGATATAATAATAATAGGAAATAATCATGAATTTTATGTATAGGTGCCTCGTTAACTTTATATGAATATAACCAAACATCCAATAATTTTAGAAAACAGTAACAAATCATTTTCTTTCAGCAACTATTTAGCGGCTAAAAAAACGGCAATAAGCGCCCTATGAGTCATTTAGTATATAACTGTGTTACCTATCCTTAAAGATTTAAAATGTAAAAAATTAAGTTACTGTCGTAATGACAACCATTTTAGTAGTATAGCAAACTATATTCAGTCATTGGGTTACGACAAAAAAAAATGACAAATTTCTTGAGCATTAATTTAAGATAAATAAGATATAATTTTTCTGGAATTAAGAAAGTCAATAACTAATATTGATGACCTAGCAACTGCGAAATGTCTGTATGATCTTCCAAGAACCTGTAAAATTTTGTCTATTTCCAGTTTGGTGTCAATGGAATGTACGTTCCTGTGTCTTATCAATTCTTGCATCTTACCCCCGACAACAAACGTCTGGCGTCTTTTTATTATTGGTCATTAAGTATTTTATGTATCGGCCCAGGATATAATAATAATAGGAAATAATCATGAATTTTATGTATAGGTGCCTCGTTAACTTTATATGAATATAACCAAACATCCAATAATTTTAGAAAACAGTAACAAATCATTTTCTTTCAGCAACTATTTAGCGGCTAAAAAAACGGCAATAAGCGTCCTATGAGTCATTTAGTAATAACTGTGTTACCTATCCTTAAAGGTTTAAAATGTAAAAAATGAATTTAGTGTTGTAATGAAAACCATTTTAGTAGTATAGCAAACTATATTCAGTCATTGGGTTACGCCAAAAAATAATGACAAATTTCTTAAGCATTAATTTTATTAAACAACAATTTTACGTATGGACGTTTCGTTAATATGAATTAAGACAAAATCTGTCTTTCTTTCCACAACTAATGAACAAAAAAAATGACAAACAAACACGCTATGCACAGTTAAATAATTTGGTAAAGTTGTTTCGCTAACTTTATATACGTTCTTTCATCTTTATATAAGGAGACTACGTAACCGATTCTAAAAGTAATACGTTATTGAGAATACAATTGAATATGGTAAAATCCAATAGCTTGCCTTTTTTTGAGGAACAAATAACAACGAATAATGTTTCTAAGATGCCTACGAATGAAAGAAAGTGAAGTTTATAAGGGTGGAGTTCATTATTTATTTTTTATAGTTATATTTTTTTAATCCACTTGCCATCCAAATTTGAACTAACTGAACACTTCCTAAAGTTACTGTAGATTTTGGTCTATAAATATCTCAGCAACATCAGGTGTTCCCCAAGGTTCTGTGCTTGGGCCTTTGCTATTTAACATTTTTATAATATCGTCATTAGCTTACGCTGCAAAACATTACTTTATGCCAAAGACCTAAAATTTTTTACATGTATCACTAATGTAGAAGACTGCGCTGATTATACAGCTATAGCGCCTTGGTATAGCGTAAACAGTTTACAGTTAAATATCTCAAAGTCTAGCTCTACGAGACACTCTCATGCACAAAATCCAATAAAATTAATCAGTACAATAATGAAGAACTGTAGAGCTGTGGTCATGTCAAAGATTTAGGAGTTATATTCGACCCAAAGTTATCTTTTGTTAGCCATATCAATCGTATCACCGTTAATTCCTTCAACAATTTAGGCTACGTTATAAAGAAAATACACTAAAACTTCTATTTGCTTCATTTGTGAGGTAAAGACTTGAATATGCTTCAATAGTATGGAGTGGTTATGAAAATCATAAATATAGCATTGAAAAACCTCAGAGACGTTTTCTTAAATATCTTTGGTTCAAATGTTCTGAAAATCATTCATAGAGAGGTTTTCCACATTGTGACTTATCACATAGATTCAACACAATTCTTAGTTGTATTAGAATTCATGTTCTGAGCAGTCGTCACCAAAATAAATAAATAAAATAAATAAGTTCAAAATAGTCATCGTTTTTAGTTGAATACCTGATGGCAATCTTTTCCTCTCTAATCTGTATGTAATATGTGTTTTTAACCCCTTCTATTAAATTGCTATTAAAAAACTAAACAATTCTTCAAAATTGATTCCATTTATAATTCATTGTACTAATTTTTAAGTAAAATTAACACAAAAATCCTTGATAATGTATTATAGTCTAAGGGATGTTATTCGTAAGAAATATTTTAAATTAAATTTAAAGATTTAGCTGATTAAACAGTTGTTGGTGTACACACTATTATACATAGCAGCTTGAATTTATTTTGATATCAAGAAACATTTTGCGATTTTCAAATGATGAAACAAATGCACACCCTTGTATCGTTTGAAAATGACACGTGGGATTTTAACGAAATTGAAAACAAATGATTATTACGGGAACGGTAGCTCGGTGGTAGCGCGTCTCTGTGAGCATACTTAGCGAAGTGGGTTCGAACCCCACCTGATGCGAAATCATTTTTCAAATACAAACTATCCCCAAGAAGTGGTTCGGATTCCACTATAAACAGTAGGGCCCCGCTTCCTTTACTAAACCTAGATTTCCTACACTTAAGAGATTCTTTCAGGTGACCTGGGAGGCGGTTAAAAAATATTAAACATCAAAGACATTCAAGATACATTAAAAATATCATTTTAATTTTTATTATCAACAAGTACCATTTGAAAAATGTACGATAATATCCAAGATATATAAAAATCTCCTGAATGAAGCAAGCAAGCAGCATGAAATCTATTTTTAGCCAAAACCGAAATTCAGGAAGGCTATAAATTACCCCTAATAGTATAAAGTTCGCCCTAATAATTAATATATACGATTATTACCTTGGCTCATGTGAAAAAGGTTCTGCATAAATATTCCTCACCCTCCGAGGTAGGGGCGGTGGACGGGGATGATAACTATCCATTATTTAGAACGATTTAATTTCGTTACTTTTCACAACACATAAACACCACCACATACATTGTCACTGGTTTTTGTCTTTTAATTGACGGCAACAAGTCCTTCAAATGCGCAACTATGAAATTTTGCAAATGAAGGTAGAAACGTAATAGGTTTTAGTTAAGCTGTACCCCCTTAAAGTTTCATTTTTGTATTTATACTAAAAAAATAAAGAAAACACAAATAATTTTCCATATTATTTGTAAAAAAAAATCGAAAATTTTAGTTATTTAAATATTTTTTTCTGGCAAATATAAAATGACCTGTCGACGAGTTTATAATTATTTTGAATCTCAATATATATCATTCGGTATTAAAAAATGAAAAAGTATTTTTATAATATATTTTAATGAGTAAATTTATTACTTTCGCTGTAGCTACTTCAGGGGGGCAAGTAATCGTCAGCAATTTGTTTGTCAATAAGCACTCACCTAGTACGTATCTACCTTAGAGTCGGCCAAAACACAAAAAAAATCCCCTCTATCGCCACCGATGTGTATCTCACGAAATCTGATGTAAATTAGTGAAACAATAATTAAATAACCAACACCGTGTTAACATGACGTCGGGCCGATACCATCGAAACCAAGCAACCCGTGGAGTCAAGGATCACGCACGGCACACTGTGTGAAACCCGCTCAACAGTTTGTATTGAAGTGGGGTTGATATCGAGGTGGCTGCGGAATAGTGACTTGGGGGCGCGAACGATAGAGGGCTGCGCCTGCGTATATTTACCCCCAACTCACCCTGTGTCGTATCTGTCCTGTAGGTTGTCTCACCTGCATCATACAGACCGATACTTCAATCCGAAATCCAATTCAAAGAGAGGTTTCATGGAAACGGTCCTTTAACATGCAATGATAAAACTGAGGTAAATGCTATCGTTTAATTTTAGCTATTTTGGGGTGAACTTGAAGTAATGTTACTATTGTCTGATCGTCGTGATTTAATCAAGCACGAATTATGAGGGTTGTTGATGTAGAAGGTGTTTGTGTACGTTGGTCAACTGTCCTAACCGAGAATTAAAGCAGTAGAAATATAGATTATACGAATATATAGACCGTAATTAAAAATAAAGATTGGAGTATTATTTATGAGAACTGCTGACAGCCATTACCTGTTGTAGGAAAGTCTCAATGTAATATTTTGCACGATCAATAAAATACGCCCCTATCAATGCTGAAGTAACACTTCGGATAATTTCTTTATATAATATCGTCTTTATTTTAAAAAAATGCATAATATAATAATGTATGTTCAGGGGCGGACATATTGTTAAAGAACACGCCAAAACCCCCGATAAACTTTTCGAAACTGTAACAAAATCCGCATGAAAAACGTGCTTCACGTAAAAATACCGTTGGAAGAGGTTTTTATATTTTTAATCATATTTTCGCTCTACGGAGCGTTTTTTATGCAAAAATTTCAATTACTCTTCAAGGAGCGTAATTTTAGAAAGTGCAGTAAATGTCGCTACCCAGGGACGTAATGCCGCTCCGATTACCAAAATTTAGAAACAGTAACAAAATTTGGCTTTTTTTGGTAAACCCTTTTACGAATCCACGTTGTTAAGCACTGCAACTCATGCATTGTGTTAAATATGAGGACAATTTAATCCAGCTTCTATTCAAAGTATACCGAGAGTTTTAGCGAAAATAGCCTTTAGCGACAAGGGTCCCCTTTCATTCTCTAGCAGTCGATTTTGACGGAAAAATGATGGGTTTTAGCGGGATTTGCCCTAAACCGGTTCCTCAGTGATTCGGTGTCAGAAAAGTATAGTTCCCATGTACTCATATGTGCATGGGACCGCCTTGCCTGAACGTATGAAATTGTAATTGTGATTCAAGCATTTTTAAGCTCCGAGGAGCGATCAAAATTGATATTGAACTGAAAATACGTAAATATACAGGTAAGCAAAAGCCCACCAAAAATTTATAAACATTGAACTTTTCTTGAATCTTTTTGTATAATCGTTAACTCAAAAACCGCATATTGGATGGTAGTTGGTACATTATAAGTCGTCCGTTCCTCACCATGTGTTGCACACGGGCCAGACCATAGTTTGTAAAAAACATTTTTCTTGAAGTTGTTGTAAAACATGATTTTTTAAAGGAGATTTAATATATATAATTTTGAATTTTTTTTTTCTCGTGTTTTCAAAAATTCCCTTTCAGGTTTAATTTTAAGAAAGTGTTAGTACTTACTGTGTTAGATTTATAGTGTTCCGACGTCTAATTGATACCATCAGAGAAGCAGTTAAGCATAAACGAAAAATAAGTATAAATTTTGTATTAGTCTCCCTCTGAAACAGTTGTTTTGAATCCTGATTTGTGAACGTTAATATTCATTTTTGGAAAATACAGTAGAAGTCCCTCAGCCGCCAAAAGATGGATCGTTCACAATATCACCGGGCACAGGGACCCCGAGCCCCTGGGGGCCCCCGGCCAGCCCCCGGACACGAAGTCTAAAAGTACCCAATCATAGTTTTGAAATTACCGCCGTTTTAATGAAACGTATACGGAAAAAAAATTGTTGCAGGTGTTGACACAATTGTAGCAGTATAGAGGCCAAATACAGCAGTAGTAATAATATTTACTGGTTTTTTTGTAGTAAATAATCTGTAGAACTGATTTAAACAAAATCTTAATACTGATTGCTATAGTGGTACATAAACCGAATGACAAAAATATTACTCAGAACAACAATAACAAACGCATGTAGTTTATTATAATTTTAGAGCTACAATCTTGACCTTAAAGAAGATATGCCAATAAGACAATTTTTTGAATATATGGGCCCCTTTTACTGAAAAAACGTCAAAAATTGAATTGCGGCTAACTTAGTCAAAATTAAACCGAATTTGATGAAATTTTAGATGAAACTAACTCATATAACCAAGAAATAGTCTGCCAAATTTTAGCAAAAATATTTAACAGTTTGGCTGCAATTCCATTTTTAGTCCAAATTCCACAACATTTTCAAAACTTTCCCCAATTTGCCCAAATGGTCGAACGAAAATTTCTTTCTCACCAAAATGAAGATATTCTTATGTGCTTTCACGTGATGTAACTAAAAAAAATTACTTTTTTTTGATTTAGCCGATTTTTTATCATTTTTGGTATATACATGCTCGCGACGATTTCCCGTAATTTTCAGTATTATACGTATGCGCGCACAAGTATACATGTGTAATTATTCATTATAAAAATTTCAATAATAAAATAAATATAAAGTGATTGTGAGCAGGTTTTAAATATTTAGATCCGATAAGGACGAAGTAGAAAGCTACGGCATTTTCATTAAACCCCAAAAAAAAAAAATAATTTCGTGCATAGTAAATCGTGACCAGTAGTATTAAATGCCTTAGAAATATCAAGTGATACTGAGACAACTGCCCTTCCTAAGGCCCTAATATTTTGTCTCATAGATGAAGCAGTGCAGTGGTGGTACTGTGAGACTTTCGAAAGCCATACGGGAAATATTTTATGCAAATTTAAATAATCAACAATTTGAATATGCGCAATCTAATATTTTGGATACGGCTGATAAAAGACTGATGAGACACAAATGTTGAATAGTTGTAGGATTTTTTACTTTAGGGACTGGGAAGACTAAGCTCCGTTTAATAAGAAAATAACCTTTTTCTAAGCATACATTTGTTAGATGAGTTATATGATCCAAAATAGCCGAGAGACATAATTTAATCATAAATAAACTAATTTTATTGACACCAGCAGCATTAGATCGTAAGCTGTTAATAACTTTCATAACTGCTTCAGGCCCAACAAATGCAAATCTAAAACTGAGCTCATCGCTATATCTATTATTATTATTATGCAGAATTGCTTCATCACCATGACCATAATTTAACTTTTTTATTTCCAGCCATAATCTTTTTTCATCATTTTGATTCTGAAGGTAATACAGATACGCTTTATTCTTTCCTATTATTTGAGTTTTCTACCACATGTATTATTATCTTCTTCAAAAACAAATCACCGAATCTACAAAATAATAGAATTATTGGAAAAAAGTCTCTGCGTCCGTGACGTTTACGCCAAAGGAATAGTCAGGGTTATGTTTTGCAAATAATATAAATCGGAATAAACACAGAAATAATGTATTTTGCTGACGTTTCGGAAAGTAATCTCTTTCTGTTTTCAAAGCTTTTTTTGGAAGAACTCTTATTTTGCTGTGTATGTCAAATACACAGCTTTAAGATTCTGTTTATTTTATTTCCAGAGATACTTACTACTTACACAGAACATAGAACTGATGATATTTTCGTTTAGATAATGTTGAGTTTGTTATGTTCTTATTTTAACATTGGTAGCCAGGTTGTACAAATATCTACAGAACAATTCGATACGCACTTATCTTCATTTAATAAGATTATTGCTGATTCTTTAATTTTTCTTTTTTTGGTATCTGCTTCTTTTGTTAAAATTTTTGCCGAGTCCCAGTTTATTCTATGTCCGTTTTCCCAAGCATGTTCACAAATCTTTGATTTCCGAATTTCATTCTTTCTAATGTAATTCTTGTGCTCATCCATACGCTTGTTTCCCTTATTATTGATGCCAGAGCAAAATTTCGCCTGGTTTTATAACCATTTCAGTTCTCTTCAGTTGCATAATTTTTAAATTTACTGAAAGCTTTGTCTCTTTCTTTGAGGATTAATTTTAAGGTGTCCGTAAGCCATGGCGAGAGTGGTTTACTTAAGCGAACAGTATATTTGGTTTTCCTGTATGTGCTGTCAGTTATTCTTCCTTGCTTTCCTCATATGTGTAACCAGCTGTCAAATATCTATAATATAGTAATTCAAGTTTTCAATTGAATTGATAATCCTCAAACAGCTAACTTCTCAAGTATTTAAAGAGTAGTATCAAAGTGCTCACCACATTTCGGATGATTTTACGTAGTTAATTATACAAAGCTTTTATCAGAAAGTAATTCATCCGCCCATATAAACATCGCACATACAAACGGTATAATTAAGGCATCAAAGAGATTATTGTTTTTTAGTTAGACGCGTACGTATTTTTAATATTTGTTCAGACATTACATTTTGCCAAGTTCTCTAAGAAAAAGCTTCACAATGTATTTCATGACAATTTTTTCTAAATAGACTTAAACTAGATAGGCTAGGTAGAAAGTGGAATGACCAGGTTTTTATATTAATATAAACTCGCAAATGTGGTGAAGGTGCCAGTGATACACAAAAAAAATCTATTCATTTGGAAGGCTGGCATTCTAAAATCACATTTAATTTCTCTATGAGTAAGCTAATTGAGAGGCCACTGAGAAAAGTGAAAATAAAAAAAATTATACTGCGTTAAAAATAAATTTATGAAATAACATTTTCTGATTAACTGGACCTTGTTGACTAATATCCCAATGGTTTTATCAGTGAATGACCACCTCATAAACCACCGATTTATGCGAAATTTATTAGATGCCAAATAAACTTAAAGATAGCTTTGTCTTAAAGAAAGTTTTATAAAATTTGGTAGATATTTGTGAAGCCTTCAATAAAATTATATAGCTGTTAAGTCCAAGTTAGGAGGATCCAGTTGCATAGAGAATTTAGAAAATAATTATAATTGTTTTATGAAATTATCTTGGGATGGTTGTTAATGATTGACTAATGAACTATATGTTTTAAGATCACTAAGATTCAGGTCGAGCCTTCATAATGTGAAGGATCCATACTTTGTGTCTGAGGGACGTTTTGCTACATTCCCGAAAAATTTTTTGTTGCAAATTCGAAAAACTTTCATAGTGTTTTCAGAAGATATCTTTCGATGGCATTTTTATCTGCCGCTCGGATTTCGTTAGTTTCGAAAAAATTTCTTTCGAATGAGATTTTTGCTAACTTCAAGCAAGACGACTTTGGTTATACTTAGGTAGGTTATTTGATAATAACACAGACTAGCTAGTAGAGTTTTAGTGAAGCAGCAAACATTGCTAATAAATGTAGTGCAGTGTTCAAATATGTTGGCATTTTGTAAGATTGGTTTTTAGACACCAAAGTCATTGATTTGAGAGAAATACAAGAACAAAACATCTCTCTTAATTGATTTCTTTTTTTTATTGCAAATGGGTTCAACGTATGTCTAATTATGTCTTATATTTATAGTATTTTTGACTACAATAATAGTACTTATATTTCTTCTCGCGCTGTAACGTCATGACATAGCCTACTAAGGAATTATATATTGTTTATTATTTACAATTTCCTAGTTGCTTGGATTTGTAGAGAATTAAACTTAATTTTTTAAACAGTAATATACTGCTCAACACGCACAATCCTCGTTTAACTTTTTTTTAGATTTTATCCGATTTAAACCAAATCGCCCACAAATATGGAATACATTAGGGTCTACTTATGGTCAAAGAACTATTCGTCCACCTCAAATACAAAGCAACCTGTGATACCAAAATCTATTTAAAAAAAATCAGGAATTCATATTAGGCATTTTTAGTAATAAAAGTTCTTCAGAATTGTCCAAATAACCAAATAGCTTAAATTCAAAGATGTATTAAATTCAGATAATATTTCAACTTTGTTTCGGAAAATATAATTTTAATGGGTTCTGCGTTTACAAAATATGTTGTAACAAAATAAAATAAGAACTAACAGTAGTTGTCAAGTAATTTGTAAATAACTTCATGTTGTTTTTTCTATTCAAAGTGAGACCATGAGATTTAAATACAAATGAAATAGTGTAATAGTGTTAATTGACCATACAACAAAATTTATAACAGTTTGTAAAAGCCAGCCATATAATTGCAAAATAACATAAGCTACCATACGGTATGAGTTGTATGCGGCGTGATTCAAACACTTTTCTACAATCTGAGAGAATTCATTTTTTTACTCATTTACTTCGCACTCTCCAATTCCGTTACACCCCAAGAGCCCATGTAAACATTGTACTTTTACCTCCAATCCTGTTTATCTGCTACTGCTCTCTTCGAGTCGTAGACTCACAATAGGTTTCTCGCAGCTTCAAACATTTTGTCTTCCCAACGAATGTGAGTCTTTCCTACTAGTCTTTTTCCTTGCAGTCTGCTCCTCAAATTCCTCTTTTCCGGCCTGTTATCTCCCATCTTGACCACGTGCCTAACCCATCATAATCTTTGATTTCTAATCAATTCTGTGAGGGGGGCTTCTATGAAGAGTGGGTATTATTATTATTAGCCGTTACTCGAGTCCGAGTATAAAAATGTTACAGTCGATAGATTGTGTACAATAAAAAACAAGTACAAGGTGTAGTCTATTGTAATTCCCATTCATCTACGGTGCACACGACTATGGCTATAGAGGCCAATTCGGGAGAGCACATGTCGACCGCAGTCAGGACAAACATAGACCTGGTTAGGTCTTGGATTCGGCCTTCTTGCAGCAACATTTCCTTGATAGCTGGCCACAACCCCTCGTCATTCGGTTCTGTCCGCTGCAAGTTGTTCCCATTGCTCGTCTGCAATACCGCAGGATTTTAGATTTTCATGGAGAGCGTCTTTGAACCTCTTTCGTTGACCGCCACGCCTTCTTCTACCGCTTAGCAATTCACCATAAAGTGTACATTTAGGAAGGCGGTTATCATGCATACGATGAACGTGACCTGCCCGTCTTAGGCGTGCTCTTGAAATAAGCACCTCAATTGGAAGGCTGTTTGCTCTCCTGAGTACTTCCACGTTTGATATGTGATGGAACCAACGGATTTTCATCATACTTCTGAGGTGTCTTTGCTGAAAACGTTCTAATTCTTTCACATGACGACGGTAAGTGACCCAGCTTTCACATCCATATAGCAGTGTTGGAATGACAACTGCTCTGTAGACAGCCATTTTCGTTGACAAAGCAAGGTCGTGGTTGTCAAATACTCTCTCTCTAAGTCCCCAGAGTGCTCTAGATGCAGCGTTAATTCTATTGCGAATCTCGCTGTCCATGTTTGCTTTGTCATTAACAACGTTGCCTAAGTAATTGAACTGATCCACCACTTCAAGAGAATTTCCGTTAAGTGTAATGTCTATTTGGTTCACTTGATGAGGAGTTGACATAATCTTAGTCTTTCCAATGTTGATTTTAAGTCCCAAGGAATCATAGCTCTGGGCATACACATCTAAAAGTTCTTGAAGCTCTTCCGGCGTAGAGGCTAAAAGTGCACAGTCATCCGCATACTGGAGATCACAAATGAATCGTGTGCGTGTCTTCGTGAAAGCTCTAAAGCGCCCTATGTTAAAGAGACAGCCATCAAAACGGTATCTGAGACCTATTCCTCTGACTGTCAGTTTGTTGTCAACAATAATTGTTAGAGCAGTGGTAAACAAATTAAAGAGTAGGGGTGCCAGGACACATCCCTGCCTAACTCCAGTGAGGGTTTGGAAAGGTTCGGTTGCCTCATTATTATACATAACCTGGGCGTTGTTGTTTGTATGTAGACTGCGACATACTTCCACAAATTTTCTAGGGATACCTAAGCGGAGCATAATTTTCCAGAGCACTTCCCTATCCACCGAGTCAAACGCCTTGGTTAAATCAATGAAGGCCATGTGAATTTCTCCTTGATGTTCGAGTGCTTTTTCTTGAAGCTGTTTAAGTGTGAAGATTAAATCCGATGTGCTTCGGTTTGGTCTAAAGCCACTCTGTGTTTCAGGAAGTAACTTTTCCATAACAGGTGTTAGCCTATTTGCCATCGCTTTAGTGAGTATCTTCCCTCCAACAGCCAGGAGAGCTATACCCCTGTAATTTCCACAGTCCGCAGCGCTGCCTTTGTTTTTGAAGAGGTTGATTAATAGTGTATCACGAAACTCCTGCGGAGCTTGACCACTTTCCCACACGCCATCAAACAGTTTTTTGAGGTAGGGTATGAGCTCTGACGACACAGCTTTAAAGATCTCAGCTGGGAGTGAGTCGGCGTCGGGAGATTTGTTATTTTTTAGCTGCCCAATGGCGGTTAAGATCTCTTCCGTTGTTAGTGGTTTATCTAAGTCTTCGAAGGTGTCATATTGAGGGATAAGATTTATAATATCGTGATCGGCTTGACTTTGCTGGTTAAGAATGTTAGAGTAGTGTTCCTTCCATCGGGCTCTTATTTCCTGGTCTTCTTTGAGGAGATTTCCATTTAAATCTTTAATAGGGCACATATTTTTCCGACTGGGGCCGTACACTGCTTTTACTCCTTGAAAAAAATTCCTGTAATCGTGTGAATCGGCGTACCTTTGAATTTCTCTGGCCTTGCTTGCCCACCACTCATTCTTTATTCTTCTGATTTCGCGTTGCGTTTCATACTTAGATTGGGTAAAAGCTTCTGCTTTTGATGAGTCGTTGGGGTGGTTGATAGCGTTTTGGAAGGCAATATGTTTGCGGTCAAGAAGTTCTTGTATAAAAGCTTCATTATCATTGAACCAGTCCTCCTGTTTTTTATTTGCTGCAGTGCCAAGAATTTCCTCAATCGCACTTTTTAAACTGTCTTTAATTTGTGTCCAGGTAGCAGCGACATCTACAGAATTGGTTTCTTCTAGTGCACTCAAATTCTCTTGAACTTTTTGCTTTAGCTGTTCGACGGTTTGTTGGTCACGCAATTTACTAATACAGAGACGGAGTCTACGTTTTACTTGAGTTCTTCGGTGTTTGGGTCTCATAACAATTTTCATTTTAGAGACAACAGGACGATGATCGGTCCAACATTCGCTATCAATGCGCGCCTTTGTAATATGGACGTCCTTGAGATGCTTCCTACGTACGATAACATAGTCCAGTAGATGCCAGTGACCTGATCTGGGGTGACGCCAAGTGCCTTTAAATTTATCCTTTTGTCGGAAAATGGTGTTTGGTATAACTAGATCATGTTCGGCGCATTTAGTTAGGAGTAGTTGACCGTTAGCGTTCATGTTGCCCAAACCGTTCTTGCCTATGATGCCTGGCCAGGTGTCTGCATCTCTTCCTACTCTAGCGTTAAAATCGCCAAGAATAACGAGTCGTTCCGTTTTAGGTATTCTACAGAGGGTTTCTTCCAGCTGTTGATAGAAGCTTTCCTTGGTTTCGTGACTTGCATCCAGAGTGGGAGCGTAGGCGCTTATTAGATTTACCGCGTTGCCATCTGATAGCTCGCTCATAGCGTAGCAGCATTAGACGCTCGGATAGGCCTTGTGGTACTTGTGTTAAGTTGGATACAAGTTGATTCCGAACGGCAAATCCTACTCCATGTTGTCTTCTTGAATTGGTGGGAAGACCTTTCCAATAGAAGGTGTAGTACTTTTCTGTGAGAGAGCCTTCCTCCAAAAATCGAGTTTCGCTGAGAGCTGCAACGTCAACATTGAGTCGGTGAAGTTCTCTATCTATTAGAGCAGTTCTTCTTTCAGGCCGATCGGTGCGAGTGCTGTCGTTCAAAGTACGAACATTCCAAGCGCGAGTGGGTATAGTTCATTATTAAGTCTCCCCGTCTAGATATTATTCTCCATAACGGGTTCCACTATCATTTTCCTTAATATTTTCCTTTCAAAAACATGCTTTTACTTTTTCAGTCATGGTCCATGTTTCGCTACCGTGCATTGCTGTGATTTGTAATAGATTTGTTTACTTCCAGTTTATTATTCCAATGAGCATTATTGATTTTTTTTGTGTTAGTATTAGTTTTCTCTGTGTTGATTTCCAGGTCAATATTCTTCTTAAGTCTTTTAAGTAATTTTAATTTAAATTTTAAGTCGTTTGCAATTTTACTGTGCATATAAAAACGCAATAACAACTTTACGACCTCATTAAAATACCATTACTTTCTGCACTATTTCACCCGCAAATTGAATCACTTAACTAATAGGTTTTTAATTATGTACGTCGGCTTGTTTCATGACCCCATACCGGATGATTCACCGGCGTCAATAATGAACTTGTAAAGTTTTTATTGTCTTTTTTATCTGCACCGTAATTCTAGAGGTTACCGTAACTGTTATCTATTGCTTCCATGACACTTAAATAAACAATACTCCGAAACTGCAAAACTGAACTGAGCCCTCAACTTAACCCCTTAAAATCTTAAAATGAAAAAATTGCCCTGACCAGTAAAAAAAATGTCATCATTACTCGAGTACTTGAATAAGTATCTATAATTTAATATTGAAACTGTTCAAATTATGATGAGATATAATTGCAATTATATGTCGTCAATAAAATATGACATTAAATTTATCATGACAGATGCCTGCAGAGCACCGCCAACTTACGCCATACTTGCCAGATGCCTCTAGAGCACTTCGCATTTGACAGTTTAACACTGTCTACTGTTGATATTTTTCTGACATACGCATATATAGTAGTACGTGTGATTTCGACAGCTCAAGTTCTGCGATGACTAGAAATTTAAAAAATACAGGTAAATTACATGAAAAGACTATAAGGTAAACCAAGACGATTGTACAGGGCCAAACGCCATTTTAATGCTATAAATATCAGTACATTTTTAGAAGCCCTTTCTAGATTCCTTTCAATGCTATATATTATAATTGACTATCTTCCAACCATTTGGATATAGTGATTAATTTTGTTGAAATGCCATCTGCAGATGCATTTTGAAAAAATCATTGCAGTGACCATAATGGTCACTGTAGTGACATATCTTTATGAATCTTTGAAATGAAGTTTCTACTATTCTACACCTAAAAATACGAAATAAAGAATAATAACTGCTCTGGTTAGGTTATATTTCATTTGATGAAGTTTCTGCCGTTTGTTTTTAATATTTACAATGGAGTTCGCCTCTATGCGACCACCCTCTTCGAACACGTGTCGAGAATAGTACACCGTTTTCATATTAAATCCATATTAATAATTTTATTAGTTGTAAAAATTATTACATGCCAGATAAATTATGGACAGATCTCACTAAGATCTAAACATAAAACGGTGTTTAATGACCGCAATTCGTTTACTTAACAATCCCCGATTACTTGAGTCTAGAAAAACTTTCTTAATTGAAATGTTCTTACAAATTGAAAACAAGAAACTAAAACTGTGCTGGCGCACATTTCTAACTTTTACTTACATAAACTCAAATATATAATCTATTTTTTATCAAAGAGAGTTCCCAATCCACTTAAGGAGTACAAAAAAGCTGAAGAATGGAATAAAAGTATCTAGACAGCTTTTTTCTCTAGTGTTTTACCGCACTTTAATTGATTAAATTTTTATGGTCTCATGTTAAATCGTTCAATTGGAAGCCGGTGGTGTATTTGCATTTTGGGGTTGAAACTAGGTTAATGGTTAGTAAATCGTTGTATACCTAGACTATTTCAATAAAACGGACATTTTAGTATTTCCAGGATACTTTATTTATCTTCATGCTTCAGTTAAAATGTTTTACGATAACGTAATAGGCAAAAACTTAGATCCGCTCGGAAATGCGAATTATGGCATGTGCCGTAATATTATTGTCTCTCTGTTTATTTCTGCATTATTAAATTTTAATTCCGTTGTAAAACGTAAATCCAAGATGCTATTATACAGGGTTGGTGCCTTTAAAGTGAGACTGATTTTAATGTCAGCGTAATTATTTTAAAAATCGTTATAAAAATGATCGAAAATTTCGACGGCCTATTTGGACGCTCCTGGTTTGTTTATCCATTTCAGTGAGTCAGGTTTAAGAGTTACCTTTGTTGACACTGTTGTGCTGGTGTAAACTTCCTGTTATCATATATTATATGTATGTTATATTAAATATTGTGTTTCACAAATTGAAGGTAAATATTCAGATTTATGTTATATGTTGTCTACAAGTTACTACTGATATAACTTCGTATTATATGGAAATAATGGCGCGGGAAAAATATCAATAAGTGTATTCCTGATTTGACTGAGACAGTGTATTTCATTCTGTAATAATATTAAATGCTTTTACAGTTCATCCAATCTCAGTTTAAGACGATATAAAAAACAAAAGCGCGGCATTCCTTTGTAAACCGACCTCGACCGCGTGCCATCCATAGGCGTGCGTAACCTACTTTTCAAGGCAATACAATCTGTTAAAAATCGTTTATTATACACGTAACATTGTTTTGCAGACTTATTAACTAATAAATTATGACTGAAAGTGGTGAAATGATGGGTGGGTATAAATGTATTCGTTTGTATAAAGGATTATAACATAATAACACCTACATACTTTTATATAAACTAACAACAAACTTTACTCACTTTTTTTTTATATACATTTATTTAACGTCGGCCTATTTCCGTTACTGAGGCCTAACACCGACGCCTGTAGACGAGCTACCCCCAACCAGGAATTTTGCCGAACCTCTTCCCTTAAGAAGAGTAGGGATCTTTTACTTGCCTAACATTTAATACACAAGGGACCGACGGCTTTACATCCCCTACGAAGGATGGTATATCCCCTATACAACCCTCGCTTCAGGTTGTATAGCTTCCGCGCATACACTGATATACAAGCCGCTGGAAGATGTTTGAGGCGAGGATGCGGTCTTCGTTGGAACGGTCACCCATCCAACTACTAATTGCACCTGGCGTTGCTTTACATCGCATATCGAAGTATGTACATAGTAAAGACGCACCCACGCTCGCCCCTTACTCACTTAGTCAATGGCATTTTCTACAGAACGTAAAAATCTCATTAATAATAACCTTTAATCTTTATTTCTCAATCACAAATTGTTACAAAAAGATTTTTTTACAACACAAGTAACTGAAGAAAGCGTCGATAAAACGGAGAAATAATTACAAAATCAGGAAGTAAACATTCATATCGGTCATATATATGTAAAAAAAAGATAGTAATTAATTATAAAAGATGTCAATAAATACAACAGTATAACATACAAACAAGATAAAAAGGCAAACAATTGTATAATGGAATAAACAAACAAGCATATTATTATAAGTATGTAATAACAATTTTTTTCTATTAAAAAATTTCTTATATTTCTCTTAAAACTGTTAATATTTTTAGACTGTTTTGTCGTGTCAGGTAGGAAGTTAAAAAATTTGCAGCCATTATACATAGGCCCTTTCTGATAAAAAGTCGTGGTATGTTGATCAGGAATCAGGGTAATTCTAAATCTAGGAGAATGTTCATGGTTTATTTGGTTGCATTGAAATAAATATTTATGTTTAAACACAAAACAACATATTTCATAAATGTAAACAATGAAAACAGTTCAGATGCTTAATTTCTCTTCTAGATAACTCTTCTAATATTCTAATTGCATATTTTTGTAAAATAAATACCCTTTGGACTTGACTACAAGTGCCCCAGATAAGAATTTCATATCTAATAATTGAATGGATATTTGCATAATATAACATAAGCAAAACAATTAAGCTGTAATGGTATTTCATTGAACGAAGAGCAGAGCAATTAGGTCTACATGATTAGTCCACTTTAGGTTGTGGTCGAAGGTAACACCTAGTATCTTGGCTGACTGACTAAAGATAAAATAGGTGTTATTTGTTCTATTGTTTTTATTATAGTTATAATTATGCGAAAACATCACTCTTACAGTCCTATCTTGGTTTAATTCCAAAAAAATTTTTCTGACCACAATTTTATTGACTCATACAATATGCATGGTGTTCAAACCTGACGTTGCATCCGTTTCTACTATTAACATGTTGGTGTCATCGGCATAAGAGATAAGATGTGTATTAGGAATGGCTTGAATAGTTAAAGCTAGATCGTTCGCAAACATTAAATATAACAAAGGTCCCAGAATAGAACCTTGCGGAACACCCCTGTTTATTAAACAACTATTGCATTTTGACCATTAATCTCAACTATTTGATAACGATTGTTTAACGACGAGTTTATGATATTTAAAGCATGACCACGAACATCATATCGATTTAGTTTCAGCAAAAGAAGTTCATGATATACACAATCGAAGGCACGAGAAAAGTCTACAAACAGTCCAAGTGGAATAATTTTTTTGTCAATAGCATTAAGAATATGTGTATTAAATTCAAAAAGGGCAGTGCCTACATTTTTAGTTTTAAAAAAACCATTTTGTTTTTCCAAAGAAATTCATTAATTGATCATTTATACTTAACGCTAACGGTTTTGAAAAGCCCGATAATAAACTAATTGCATTGTAATTGGAAAGCATGTTAACATTCCCTTTTTTGTATAGTGGTAAAACCTTTGTAAATTTTAATTTATTTGGAAGTTCTCTCTTCTCAAAACATAAATTTATAACAAAAGTAAGAGGAATGTAGATGAATAGTTTACACTTTTTTATTAAGTTGTTTGAAATGTCATCAAACTCGCAGGAATTTGATGGTTTTAGTCTATTAATAAAAGAAATAACATCATACTCGGTTACGGAAGAAAGAAAAAATGTTTTATCTGACAATGAAATATTTGAATTTAAAAAGTTAATATCTTTAATCAAACTGTTGTTTGTGTCATTTTTAGTAAAATGAGTGTCAAAAGTGTAAGTTAAAAGTCACTGATCTGAACATTATTTTCAAATAGTTCAATTTTCCCTGTAGATTCTTTACCCTGCATTTCTGAAATAACATTCCACATTGTCTTCATTTTATTATTTGATTTATTTATTTTATTATCCTAATATGCATATTTAGCCTTTTTTAATTTTACCTTGTATTCGTCGTTTAGTTATCTAGAAATAGCACGTAGCTCAGGATATTTTTGAGCTAAATCAGAGAACATACATACTCTATTTTTCAACTCTAGTAAATCATCTGTTATCCATCTACAGTCATTTTTCTTTGCTTATTAGTTGTGAAACGCATTAATGGAAAACTTAAATCAAAGTAATATAAAAAGGTATTTATAAATGAATTGAAGGCCATATTAGGGCATTGTTGTACTAGCATAGTGTGCCAATTCTCATTTTCCAGATAATTACAAAAAAAATTTGTTTTTTTCTCGTTTATTTTTCTTCCACACCTGTTATTATTACTACAAAATTTATTTTTGGTAACATTTAAATCTATTAACAGAAACTGAGAGAAATGGTCAGATAAATGTAAATTTATATTATTGGTTTAAAATTTGTAGTACGGGATGTTAACAAAGAAATTGTCAATGAATGGTTTGGAAAAATTACTAACTCTAGTTGGAGTATTAATAGTCATATTTAAATCATGCGTTGACAATAAATCGGTGAACAGTACCCTATTACTATTGTGAGCCAAAAAATCTATATTAAAATCACCGTCCCAGAATTAGACATTTTCCGGGGTTCCATAAATTTGTCAATAAATTATTGCAATGCTGTAAAAATAGATTGACTCCTAATTATAGAAATTGTCACCATCCAGCAAATGCCAATGGGGGGGGGGTGAGTAGTTTTTGCCACGTTGGGATGGGGAAAGGTATATAATATTAGTAAGGTAGAACGTTAGAAAAAATTTACAAACCTGATAACAGTGATAGCATTAATAATGAAAAATAAACAGGTCTGTACAAAAAACAAACAGGTCTGTTCGGTTTCAAACAGGTTTGTACAGCTTTGAAACAGGCCATAGCACCCCCATGAACCATCCATGTCGCCCCGTGAGCCACCCATGACCGCTAACATTTGAATGTCTCGCCAATTCGTGACCTGCGCACGCAAGTTGTGAAGGTAGCTACAGGTGAGTGGAGCCTGGCGAAAAGTGACCTTGAAAACCAGAATGAACTTTCATAAGAAATAACATGGGATTTTGAACCAAAACTGTCATAGTTTGTCTACTAACGTCTTTTGAAGCATCGTCAATTTTTGATAATTTCCCTTCTTCTTTTAATAGAGTGATCTACATCAACCCATTTTTTAATAACAAGATTAATAATAGAAATCGGAATCTTAGTTTATTCAAACATTCTTTTTAAAATGCCTGTATCTGTTATTTGATTATTTTCTCTCTTTAAGCAATTATAAATATTTAAAAGAAGACATTGAATTTGCACGTGTAAATCTTGGTCCTTTAACTCTCAACTCGATTCGAGACTCCGTTACCTCGTCTTCAACATTTTCATTATATAAGTTCTCTTCTGTATCCAATGGTCCCCAAAAATCATTTAAAAAATATTTTTTGAAATAAATATTACAGTTAACAGTTTCCGTTATCTTCATTTTTCTAATATATTTCTGAAACTTTAAAACAATGTTCAACATTTCATGAAACAGAGTTTATCACTAACACTATTTACGAATAATTTTGATTTCCAACAGTAAAATTTTAATTTTTACTCAAATCAAGGATAAATTGCAAATTCAAGAATAGGTACATAATGTCGGTACATTTGTCCTTAGATGGAATGTGGTCCGAGCATTCGCTCCCTTTAAATATTCGAGTATCACGTTGGGTTAATCCTCCAAAACAACCGTATCATCCTGTATGACAAACCTCGTCTTAAAATATACCAGTGACGATGCAAATTTTACGACACTTGGTATAAGGGTAGGAAATAGCATTATACACCCTAGGGAATTAAATGATAAATTATACCAAAATAATGTCCAAGTTTGATCTCATTTGAATGGAATTTAAACAGGAATGTAAGATCATTCAAGTAGGTTTATGAAATTGATTATCCGCTTAACGCAGAATCTCGATTTTAATCAGATTTCTAAACATTTCAACACTGAAAAAAATATGAAATTGCAATATTACAAAACAAAACTATCTATCCGATGCGATCATTACTTATACGAGAATGCACTATAAAGACTTATCATGAGAGTGCCACCTCAAAATATTCGCCTAGTTTACGTCACTGACGAAAACGGTTTTAATAAGGTATTTTGAGGGCTACATGTTTGCAAAGGTTAAAATTTAAGATCCCGGCCATAATTCATGAGTTTTACAAAACAAAAAAAGAGAAAATTAAATAGTTTTCTTCAAATTCAACATGTTCTACAATCATAATTATGTGGTAGCACCCCATATTTGTACAAATATATTTGTGATTGTTATAACTATTAATAATAATAAAGTCTATTTGCAGATATGTGGTTGCAATATTTTTACAAAAGGAAGAACGAACAGTTAACACATATCCTACAAAAAGGCTAGAAACAACATGTCCCGTAAGGAGACTGCTGATCTTAGTTCTAGCCTTGTTTGAATGCTACAACATATTTGCGATAGGTCTAAATAACATGCAATTAACATAGATATACATACATAACAGTTAAATTAATTGTTAAAGAGTGAGAAATTGCATGTGTGGGACAGGCCTTGGCTATAAATAGTATTAGTTAAGAGATGTTTTTATTCGTATTTTAAAGAAGCAATAAATATTGTATAAGAAAGATATACGGTAAATTGCGGTTTTATAAGGAGGCGGTGAGAGTTTTCCGCTATGTCTTAACATCAGAGTGTGAACATCTGAACCGAATTTTATTTTATTATGCAGGTACAGAGGACTCTCATTAACAATAACATTATGAAAAGTGTTAGTGAATGGAATTGTCTTCTAGCGGCCATTGTTAGCAAATTCGTTTCTTTAATTTTGTAAGATATTCTTTCATATTTTCTTATTCCATATATAAACCTTAAGATATGATTTTTGTACATTTTAATTCTGTTTGTATGCATCTTATACATTTCAAGTATAAATATGCCTTTTGCATGCATTTGGAAATGTGTTTCTTAAACCGTAGGTATTGGGTATTAATACATTATCATTTACTTTAACATTAATATTACTTTCTACTATGGGTCTATTTTACCCAAAGATTAAAACTTTAGATTTATATGGATTTAGCTAATTCTTTTAAGTCATTGTTTATTTTGGTATTAGCATTATAAGTATCCGTGTGTTTAAATGGGTAGTAAATTTGTGTATCATCAGCATACATATGAGTATTACAAGTTTTTAAAACACTGGTAATGTTGCAGGTGTAAATGCAAAATAATACCGGTCCTAAAATGGATTCCTGTGGTACTCCACATGTTATATTGTCGTCAATAGATCTGCCTTTCGTAGATTCTAAAACTTGTATACGATTTTGTAAATAACTGTTTATCATAGTTATTTAGTTTTCGGAAAAGCCACTAAAATGTAAATTAGACTCATGACTGATTGCATCAAATGCTTTCGAATAATCAGTAAGTACCAAAGCAGTTGTTTTACCTTGATCAGTTGCAGTTAGAATATCTTGCTATTTTCAACAATGCAGTCGTGCAATTATGACCACTTCTGAATCCTGACTGGTTTCTGGGTAAAATGTTGTTTAGGTGGTTTCGAATTAAAAGTTCATAATTTTTCCCATGATTTTTTAAAGTGTCGAAAGTAAACTTTTGAGACGCAGTTGATTGAAACTACTTGGATTAGCACATTTAGGTAACGGTATTACTTTAGCAACTTTCCATGCATCAGGAAAAACATTAATAGCAAGACAAAAGTTTGGTAATATAGGGTAATACGTATGGACAACATAGTAATACCATATCAATTTTAATTTGATCAGCACCTGACGCTTTTGATTGAATATCTAGTAGACATTTATAAACAACATTTTCTGTAACCGTTTCAAAAGTGAACAACATATCAAAATTAGTTTTTTAATTGGTATTTTAAAAGTGTACTAGGTCATTATTTAGAACAAAGTTATTTATACCATATTGCAGAACATGATCATTTATATCATTTGGTACGTTTCATAGATCTGGTGTTCAGCCTTCTTACTTGACTTATATTGTGTATATTGTTACTATTATTAATTTGGTTAGTTAAAAGTTTATCTGTTTGTTGTAAACATCACTTTTTTGTTGTTTCATAATTCCTATATATGTAAGGGTATATATTGTTCTTATCTTTATTAATCGTATCTTTTTGCCCTTTAATTGGATTTTTATCTGCCTGGGCAGTTGTATCTTTAAATAAATAAATATTGAATCAATCTGTAGAAATAAAGTCAGTAGAAATCGAGATATGGCTTCATTTAATAGAGAAGCATTGCATGTTTCAAAAATAACGCAGACGAATATAGGGATATAGTTGATGAATATTCAGGTATATTTTCCAATGGTGAAGTATTATTTTTTTCACGAAGTTGTTAAAAATAATAAGACGCCTTTTGAGCACAATTTGCTCAAATCATTTGTGTTTAATTAAAAAACTGTTCATGCTGTTGTTATCTCAGGAAGTTCAATAAAGGAATTTTGAAAAAGCAAAAGCTATTAACATTGTCTAAATATTTATTCAAACCAAATTGGAAACGAAGTTGAATTATTTACTACTCGGCGTCTAATTAAAAATCCGGAAGTGTTTAATAATGCAAATAAAAGCTGATTTAAAGAAAATTGATGCTAAAATATGTTTAATTGAAATAGTAATTTATGTCAAACGGTACTAAACGATAAATTACTCTTTAATTGCAATCATTTTGATTTGCTTATTAGGTTTTAAAGCGTGGTCTTTTTAAATTTATTTTATTTTTATTTTATTTTTACTTTAGATTTTGGCTACTACTGCGCAGACAGAAATCCAATTATAGGGCAGGAATTTTATGACATAAAAAGCTAAATAACTAAAATAAAGTAAATAATTAAATGATAATAAAAAACCGCTGCCCAAGGAATCACTACTTCCACATCCATATTTTGTATCCAAGTCTTATACACACTAAATCCCACTAAATCCCAATATAATATTTTACTCCCATTAATAATAGGGTGGGGGCGACAATGGGGGTGGTAGAGGAAGTGGCTAATGCCAAAATAAATTTTAAAGGCCCTTGGTTCCCGTACACACTAAATCCCAATTAACTTCAGTTCAGTTCGAGCAACGAGGAGCAGCAATAGGCAGCTTTCAGTGAGAACCTGAAGATGGCAGATGAGATCCTGCCGAAACGTCATTCAGACAACCGTGACTCCTATATATATATATATATATATATATATATCTGTTCCGAGAGGCTTCCGCGGTCGTTGGTATGAAAAATACTAGGTTCTCGGGTTGAACCGCGTCTGAGATTAGAGACGGATCGTGGTGAGATATGGGGAATAGGCAGATTGAGACCCCGGAATATAATATACCTATATATATATATATATATATATATATATATATATATATATATATATAATAATATTAATGGCCTTTATTTTTCAACCAAAATATTGGTCATTAATATTATTATTATTTGTTAAAAGATTCAAAATATTTTTCATCTGAAATTGTTTCTATACTGTAGAGAACAATATGGTATGTGTATCATACAACTACCATTATTTATCTTCTAATAAAATTAAAATTAACATGTAGAATTATTATTCATTTAGATATGTCTTGTTCTCATTTATATTGACTATGTTTATGTATTTAAAGGTAATATATCTATTTCATCAGTTGATTGTGTAAATGTGTATATTATATGTATAATATACATAGTATCATGATCATTTCCTCTATATATTTATACACACTGTTAGCCAAAGGAAATAAAAACAATTATTATTTCTCCGGTAATGTTGCTGTTTAAGAAACGACAAGTTGCTGTTTGCGTCCGTTGCAGTATATTTAAAATAAATGTTAGATCAGAATTTTATTGTGATTTTAATAAACACAAACAAGTTTCATTTCATTCATAATTCATTAACGAATTTCCATACCACAATGTTAATTTGGCAAATACTATTGGGGTCCTTCTTTAAATAAACATTGTATCAATTATTAACGAATAAACGAACACATAGATTCTAGAAGAATCTTTGTGTTTAGATAAAATTTCTCACTAATTACCTCCGCTCGGAAACTTGAAATTTCGTTAGTCCGCAGTATTCTCAAGATCATTAAAACGCGATTTTAAAATTTAATCAATCATCCATCAGCGCTGAAATTAAAATATGACGAGAGAAGGTATTCGTTCCGGTACAAGGTAATAGAGAAAAGGGCCAGTATCTGCAGGAGGCAGTTGAGGCTAATGAAACACGGCTATAAGTGAGATATATTGTAATAGAGGAAGTTAGTCATTACTCAACACTACGCTGTTCTCGTCTTAAGTCGAGCATCACTTATAAGTCCCCCAACTGACTGGTCTTTTTTTTTAGAAGTTACCGACAGCACCGTATTAATTTGTTTTTTGTCGGAATGCGTTTTGCTTTAACAGATTTTCCTTAAGAAGCATTTTAATAAAAATGGTATTTAGGTGCTTATGGTTATAAATATATTAATGTGAGTATTATGTATACTTTTCATACAGCGTGATTTACTTTTCACGGATTAGTCTCAAGACTTAAGGTAGCTTCTATGTATTAACATTTTTATTACATAGGCGCAATTTTCTACTTCAGCAAATTTTAATCTTACATATTATTAAGGATAAAGATAGGAAATACAAAAAATTGAAAATATGTAACAATTAAAATGATTGGGTAAACTATAAAATTAGTAGAAACAATGTTGTTACGATAATAAGACACATTTTTTTTTAAGTATTATGAGGAAAAAATTGATAAATGCAAGAACGACCCAAAGAAAATGTAGCAGTCTCTGAAATCTTTAATATCGAGTAAACATGACCTTCTAAAGACATTCAATTCGAAAATGAAACCTGTAAAAACCCAAAACTATTGCCTGAAAAATTTTATGAACTTTATATATCCAGTATTAACTACGTAGTTCCTAGTATTATACCTCATAGCAACTATCAGTCTGAACTTGTCGCGTTAGGAGGTGCAAAAATGCAAAATTTTAAATTGTTGACAAAAACTGAATTAAAAACAATTGTAATTGATCTAGCAAGCAAGAGTAGTCCACATGAAATGGATATGGCTTTCTATAAGGATAATTTTGACATTTTATCTAATCAATTGATTCATATAATTAATGGCTCATTAGAGCGTGGTATTGTGCCAAATTTTTTAAAAGTATCGACAACAATTCCTGTAAGAAAAGTACCTAAAACCATTAAAGCTGAAGACTGTAGATCTATAAATATGTTACCAGCTTTTGAAAAAATATTAAAACAAATCGTATATCTGCAATTTTTAGATTTTATAATAGAGAAAAAAATACTTAGTGAATATCAGTCTGGTTTTGGAAAAGATTTTAGTTGTGAAAGTGCATTACAATATGTTATTAATGAGTGGAAGGAGGTTAAGGACAAAGGAGGAATGTCAGGAGTAATATTTTTAGATTTTAAAGAGCATTTGAGACAATGATAGAGGGATTTTTTTAGATAAGCTGAGCAAGTGTGGAATTGATGGTGTAGCATGTAAATGGTTTCAATGTTATTTAAAAAACAGAAGGCACAGGGTGAAATTTGTTATCAAGTGAGCTGCTTATACACATGGGAGTGCCTCAGGGAAGCACACTTGGCCCTCTGTTATTTGTAATATATATTAATGATTTGTCAATAATCCTTAAAAATTGTAAATATCATTTTTTTGCTGACGACACTATAGTCTACATTGATGAACATGATCCAGGAGAGTTCGTACGTAAAATAAATCACGATTTAGAACTTTTAAGAATTAAAACTGAATATCATAAAAACAAAAGTATGCTCATAAGTAATGAACAGAATTTCAAATGGTTCAAAGATACAGAATCATTTCTTTTATTTTTATTTGAAATATGTTTTTATTTTTGTTTTGTGTATAATATATGGTTTCTAATGTAATACAGAAATTATACTATGTATTTTTGATTGTATACATAGGAGCTAAATAAATGTATTATCTATCTATCAGTTTATTATGATAAAAAAGACGCAAAGGCTTCGTTTTTGAGATACGGCGAAACGTTCACCTTTGACAAGTGCGCAGTGGGCATGCCGCAATAATTTTATAGGCATAGGCATTATATTTAATATCGTTATATGTCGAACGAAAAAGTTACTTGTTTATTATAACAATTGAAAAAACAGAAAGGTTTTGAGGGCGGCAATTCAAAAAATAATTAATAACTTGCTTCTTCGAATTCGGTTATAATAATAATAATTCATCTTCAATCGTTTTGTAATACCACCATTTACAAATAGTCTGCAAATTACCTCATGCATAAAATTACGAAAAGGCAGAGTAACTCTCAGCGAGCGTTTCTCAACTTTTACAAATACAATACAATTATTACTAGCCTAGTTCGATTACATTTTAGATCTTCCACATCAAATCAATTTAATATTCAATATTCGAAAATGAAATGGCTTTATTGTGTTTGTATATAGCAGTAACAATTATTTTTCAAAAAATCGGCAGCTACTGGAAGCGGCTGGAACCTCCCCACTCGGTGGATCTCTGAAGCTGAAAAGAGCATTAAGTTCTGTAATAAAACGGCACTAAACGTAATCCGATCTCATCCAAAACCTTTTCAGATCTTCTGGGGCACTAAAAAACCCTGAACTTAATGAATTTACAATCATCTATGCGAGTTATTACCTACATTATCGCTCGTTGAATAATATACTATTAGGATATTAACAACTTTAACATCACTTGAACGACTAAGAAAGTCTAGTTATCCTAAATACTACAGATTTGTAAAGCAACAAACTGAAAATTGGTAAAATGATAATCTATAATAAATTCACCAACGAAGGTACAGAAAGTATATGATATTGATATTGTTACATCTATTTTTAAAGTTTGTGACAATCCACTAAAACTTACAAATGTGCCGAAATCTTATTAACATGACATGACACCAACGTTATCGGATGACAAACGATGACAATGACAATCATCAAAATTTGCTCATTGCAATCCGATCGCTCGCGGCTATCTTTGTTAAATCAAACATTAGCATTTCAGTAATTTTACTAGACTTTAGAGGAATATTTGTAGTTTAATTCTTCGATTTGTCTGTATATATATTTAAAAACGGCACTAAACGTAATCCGCTCTACTTCTAGAGCAGTGAATAAACCCTAACACGTGAATTGACACGTGATGTGACGAGTTTCACGATGTAACGGCTACGCGCATCGATCATGTCATGCGAAATGCGATCTATGCGATATTTGCTTTGTTTTTAATTTTTTTCACGGAAACCAAATCGAAAGGGTGGAAGTGTGATATATCGTTGAAATCAGAATTTTAACTGCTTTTCAATGGTTCCATTGCAAATTGAAAGTAAATATAAAATAAACAACTTGTTGCGTCAAAATGGTACTAAACGTAATCCGATTTCAACCAAAACCATTTAAGATCTTCTGGGACACTAAAGAAACGCACACGCAAAGTTTCATTCAAATCTGTTCAGTAGTTTCGGCGCTATCGTGCTAACACACATACACACACACACAGACATTTTTCAAAAACCACTTTTTTGGATTCCTAGGACCTCAAAACGTAAAGATTTGATTTTATCTCAATTTTCGTTTTTGAACCAATTTTAGTAGAAGAAGTAGAAGAAAACTCCTAACTGATTTGCAATTTACTATTGAGTAATTTTGGAACTGAGCAGATAAGCTCTTATAAAGTTTACATGTTGCAATTGTGAACCATTGTTTAAACACGCTAGTGGAGTGTCTAGGTATAACTAATACAAACTTGTCCACTTGTGGGTATTGAAACAATTCACATATCCAAATCGGTTTAATTTGAGATATAAGTATGTTAGGCCAGTCGTTAGCCAGGTAGATTAACACCGTCTTAAATCGGACAAAAGATTTTACTGTTGGAACTAGTTCATTATAGGCCTCTTTGGGGATATTCCGGGGGGCGGACGAGGTGGAAAAATTAGTATGTGTAAAATAATGAACTAGTTCTAACAGTAAAATCTTCTGTCCGATTTAAAATGGTATTTACGTATTCTCAACTCCCTGATGACTGGCCTATCTAGGGAAGTCACAAATTTTCTTAATTTATTTATAATTATATTTTTTTAGTGAGTATTTCATAAAAACATTTTCCCATACTTAATCTCCGTTCAATACATTTTATGTACTTCAACAAAAGAAATAAGACGTGTAATATTTCCACCTTTTATATTTTACTACTTCAAAAATAACTTTGAATACGTATAAATCATTCAAAGGCAAATTTCCTAATGATGTAGTAAAAATACAAGCAAATCTGTTGTCTGCGGCTTAAATTTCCTGTAATGATAGTAATGGGGTAGAAGTTGATTTATTTTCCCAGTTTCTCTCCATATACACAACAGGACAAAGAAATTCGATGCTTGAAGTTCTATTGTTAAGGGATATAACTTTTCAGGTAAAAATTTATTGATATTTAGTCGATATAATTGGGGAGCGCTTTTGGTTTCAGTGTTCGCAGAAGGAAAAGTTTTATTGAAAAATACAGCTTTGCTCGCAGTGATAGCAATACCTTTGCTGGAAATTCTTCAATTTACAAAGAACTGATGAACTCAATACCTTTTAATGGGAAGTAAAGGAAATATCATCATGATATTTATTGGAGACTACTTCCGCGGAAATGACTATTATCCGAGTTTGGTGGTGTGAAAATTTATACTTTATTAAATGTGATACGAACAGAAGTTAGTCTCTCGCGTATATAAGTGTAAATTTTTTTCACGAGAACTATATATACATAATAGGGAGCATCGAAAATAAATCGAAAATTTGCAAATCAAGATATAATTAGAAACTGAAATATTTGTAAAAGAGTTGTATATTTGCAGATTGTAATTAATAAACAAATTTCCCCTGGATTTTTCTTTTAGTACAGAGGCACCGATAAAAAACCGATAAATGAAATACAAAATAATTTCTTTCTCAAAAACGGCTGTAACGATTTTGATCAAATTTAACACATAAATACTCCCTTAGTACCAGTATAAGGTGACATGACTCATTAGTCCTAAACTAAAGACTTAGATTGCAATAAATCGCCACCAGATGGAGCCATTCAGAAATTGCGGACGTCATCGTTTGTGATTATATAGACTAGAGGACGGTGTAGGGTTGTCGCGTATTCATCTATACCCTACTGATGAGAGCTAACAAGCTCGGAACTAGTCTACGGCTAGGGATACACGACAGCTCTGCACTGTGGTCCCTTCTATAGGACTAATTTGTCTGCCGGGGGCTTATTGCAATCAGCTTTTTGTTTGATTATTTCCATAATAAATAACCTACTTTGCGTTAGCTTTATATTTTGTTAAAATTTGTTTGATTTATTTCATATATTTGAAAGATATTTAATTTTTTATTTCTGAATTAAATATAACTTTATCGAGATATATTTCAAATTACTTTTAGTGTGTCGTTGCACCATAAGTCTGACTTATACCACTTTGCCCACTTTTTACTTTTTAGTTTAGTATCAAACTGGTGAGAGCATCTGTCTATTAAACAGTAAAAGATAACTTTATATAGTCAAGAGCGAATTTGAGAAACAGAGAGACTGCTCTGGCTGTCAACAGCTGTATATCACATCATATTGCACTAAAATTACATTACTTGAATTAGTGAAGTCAGATAAACATCAAATTTTAGTGAAAATGGAATTGTTTCCAGTATCCAATTTTTTTTAACATGTTAGTAACATCGAATGGACATTTTCTTCTTTTATCAACCGCCGCGACGCAAGTTATTGGCCATTTTGTGAAAAATCGACCATTTTGGTCGTTCTTTCTAAATATAGATGAGTATATCTCGGTATGTGTAGGTCCAAAAAAAAAGAGAAAAAAATTGAGGCTTTTCGTTATGATATAGGCTATCAGCGATTACAATATGAAATTTTTGTCTACACACAACCTCAAAAAAATAAAAACTGAAGAAACTGCTAAATTTTGGTTTTTTGGTTATAACTTCGGATGTTTTAAGTGAAATTTGATGAAATATCAGAAATTATACTTTACAATGTGATCAATAACTGATTAAAATTTCAAGTCAAAATATTGTTACGTGCTTACAATTTTCAGTAAACACTCCGTGGATTCGAATAACTTGCAACAAGAATTTTCACAAACCACTGATTTATTTAATCACTAAAATTACACTAGTAAATACTTAAAAATCACACAACTAATAATAACTTAATCTAATATGAATTCACTACTCTTAAAACACTATGTACTTTTCTTCCTAAACTTGACAATGTTATCTAACCTAAAACTCTGTATTGCCTACTTCACTCAACTGAACTCTTCTTCTACAAACTGTCTCTGTAACCAGAACCACAGATTACCCAGAACTGAACTGGATACTGAACTGTTCCTTATTCTTCACTAAACTGTACTGTTCTGTTCCCCCATCTGCTGGCTTCACCTCTTTATATACCGACTTGGAATGTCCAGAATATCATTGTAGAACTTTCCAGAAGATACTGGAATTCTCTATAATTTTTTTAGGCACTACTAAATGGTGGTTAGCCAGTTGGCCCACAGATGGCGCCACCCTTCTGGCCAGGGAGTAATGACAACTCTCCTCTCTGTTAGAGGGCAGCACATAACACTGCCCCCTCCTTAAGCCTGAACGTCCCGGTCAGGCATTTCAGATACCCCAGTATACTTTGCCAACCTGTCCAGGTGCACGATCTTCATCTTGGACTTCTTTCTACGTTGAATCCTATAAACAACGTCGTTGATCCGAGTGATGACAGAATACGGTCCTTCCCAAGGTGAGCGAGGCTTCAAGAATCCTTCTTCACTCCGCTGTGGGTTATACAGCCAAACCGAGTCGCCCTCCTTGAATCCTGCTGACGTTCCCTTCCGGTCATAGCGAGCCTTCATTCTGTCACTAGCTATGCTAACTTGGTTTCGAACCAATTCGTGGACATTCCTCAGCTGTTGACTAACTTCGTCTGCATAGTCATCCACGGACAGTGGCTTCTTATCTGGTGTACCAAACATCAAATCACATGGCAGTCTGATCTCGTGCCCAAATATTACACGAGCCGGTGTCTGTTTAGTAGTCTCATGAATGGCAGCCCTGTATGCCATTAAGAAAAATGGTATATGTCGATCCCAATCTCGCTGGTTCTTGTGAACTACCTTAGAAAGATGTTCCTTCATAGTTTTATTATGTCGTTCCACCATTCCATCTGACTAGGGATGAAGAGGGGTTGCCCGAGTCTTGTGAATGCCCAGCAACTCACAAATTTTCTGAAATACCCCCGACTCAAAGTTTCTCCCTTGATCGGAATGTAGCTCCAGGGGTACACCAAATCGGTATACAAGGTTATCCACCAGAACTCGAGCAACAGTAACTGCTTCCTGATTCGGAATGGCATAGGCTTCCGGCCATTTACTAAAATAGTCCATAGCGACCAGGATGTATTTATTCCCATCATCTGTCACTGGGAATGGACCCGCTACATCTATAGCAATCCTCTCAAAAGGAGCTCCGACGTTATATTGCTTCATTTGGCCCCTGCTCTTCGTCTGTGGCCCTTTGGTGGCTGCACAAGCCTTGCATTTGCGGCACCATGCCACCACATCTTGACGGCTATTGATCCAATAAAATCGTTCCCGTACTTTAGCCAGTGTCTTATTCATACCAAAATGTCCCCCGGACACTCCATCATGTATTTCCTGAAGTACTTTTGGGATCCGACAGCTGGGTATCACTAGACGCATGGTAACTTCCTTCCCATCTGGACTTTCCCATGCTCTCTTTAATAGTCCATCTACAACCTTAAGGGAGTCCCATTGTGCCCACAATGCCTTCAGCTCCACACTTTTGTCCGAAACATCCTTCCATTCCGGTCGCGTTCCTTTGTACTATTGTTGAATAAAAATTCTTTAGCTTGAGTGACGGTCTTGAGTGATATTGTTAACTACTGCCTTGCATAGGACTATATTATTCAATTTAGCTGATATATAAAAATTATTTTAACGTGCTGCATTTTTCAATACACCGAGTGACATATAAGGTAAATTTTTCTAATCTATTCTACGTATTTAAAATTTACCTTCATAAAATTGAAAAAAAAATTTTTTCTCAATTTTCAGAAATTACAATTTCATATTCAGTTCAAATCCAATTTATATATTTAATTGTGAAGATGAAGATTTGGTACCTGAAACAGAAGAAATTGATGAGTTAGATGAAGAATTGGAAAATAATTCTGAAACATTTTCTGTAACTGAAAGTCTAAGTGCATATGGAACCGATATAGAGATGGAGGACGGTGTTAGCGAAGCCTCTTCATTATCATTTAATGATAGATCGATTGATCAAGAGATTGATAGAAATGAAAATGATGATGCATTTTATAATTTTGCTTCAAGCGACACTGAAAATCAGTCTGATGATTCTTTATCAAGTGAGACAAAACGAAGGCGATTAATTTAATTGCTCACGTATATATTTTTTTCAATTTCGAATAAATTTTTTTCATTTTTTATGCAATATTAAATATACATTTGCATATCAAATAGTGCTTTTATTGAGCTATACCTATTTATAAACATGTATACGTATAATTTTTTTTATAATTAATTGATTTTTTTATATTTTATTATGCTCTTTCGAAAAATTAGATTGGAATATGTCAAAAATTAATTAATAGTACAAAAAAAATTAAGTTTGATCAAAAACACAAAATATTGATTTTTTTCACTTTTTTCAAAATTAAACATTTTTTTCTTGTTCACCATCAGGAAGTGCATAGAAAACCTCATACGATGCGATGCGCAAAAGTTATTGGTCAATCAATTTTAAAATTTGAAGTCAATTTTTGAGAATCATATTAGATATTTTGACTTGAAAATTTAACCAGTTATTGTTCATATTATAAAGTATAATTTCTGGACATTTCATCAAATTTTACTTAAAACACCCGAAGTATAACCAAAAAACGAGAATTTAGCAGTTTCTTCAATTTTTTTTTGAGGTTATGTATGCAGTTAAAAATTTCATATTATAACCGCTGATAGCCTGTATCATAACGAACAACCTCAATTTTTTTCGCTTTTTTTGGACCTACACATACCGACCATATACATTTATATGTATTGAATATGCAATTTACTAAAATATTTAGCATTGATTTGCATAAATACCTGGTCCAATTTTAAAAGTTAAAAGTCCAGTTTGAGTGTCATCTTTATTGAGGAGAGGTTTTATATAATGAAAAAATGATAACTAATGATAAAATACAATTTTCAGTAGTTCTGTTGTGAAAGACATCTTAAGAAATAATAAAAAATCAGGCGCGCTACACGTTATGTGTCTGAGAAAATATTTTTATACGTCAAGTCCTGTTGTGGTTTGTAGATGTGCCATTTATTTTAGGTGGCTCGAATTCTAGGGTTAACGCGTGTTGCTGTTTCAATAGGTAAGGGAAAATCCAAACTGATCTAAGTGTGTTGTGCTGTGGTAGCATGAAACAAGCGAGAGTTTGTTTGGGCGCCAGATGCTCTTACAACTTTAGCCGTGTTTCAAGTGTTTCCTATAACACCCGTCTTGAGGGTATCTTTGCTTTTTAGTACGGTACTAATAACACAAAAGTTGCTTAAAATAATATTGTTGCACTATTACGATACAGTTTGTAAAAAATAAGCTTTGCGAGACAGCGACGGCGCCATAATTTTAAAATAATAGTACACTTCTATTACCCATGCAGGTAGTTTATTATATATGTTTGAATTGAAATATACTGTGAAATCACGCACATTCGTGCCCGATGGGGCACGTGAGCTAGGTAGCATTCAAATATCTCTTTACAATCATACATAACTTTTTATAGTTTCACTCGATATTTTAATTCAAGTGTGTGTAGGTGTAATGGGGTAGTGAAGCGCAAGTTATAGCCTCTCCTACTCAATTGTTAACCTCACCTTCGCGATGAGTTCAATTTGAACTTGGTGCACCCTGTTTTCACTAACGAGGCTCTAACGACCGAGTAAGGGCGGAATAACCCTTACCTTTTGCCGTGAGCACATCCACCTTCTCACGAAGAGTGCGGTAAAAATAACCCACCGCACACAAAGGTTGCTTTTGGAATCGTTTGGTTACCCCATCGTCGCAGTCTCCTTCTGTGCCATGGGACCACACCACTCGCCTTCCGCAACCGAGCTGGTCAGTTGCATACCTGCTCCAGCTAAAACTTCAAATGCAGCTTCGTTTTCAGTCGATTAAGGCTTTAAAAAAAATGATGGAGCGCTCAAGTGGGACAAAATCATCCGGAGGTAAAATACCCTCCCGATCGGATCTCCGGGGGAGGGTGCCCACAGGGACACCTCATCGAATGTCGAAAAGACACCGACAAGTTAAATCCAGCAAAACTGATTCTTTCATCTACGGCGCTTGGAATGTTCGTACTTTGAACGACAGCACTCGCGCCGATCGGCCTGAAAGAAGAACTGCTCTAATTGATAGAGAACTTCACCGACTCAATGTTGACGTTGCAGCTCTCAGCGAAACTCGATTTTTGGAGGAAGGCTCTCTCACAGAAAAGTACTACACCTTCTATTGGAAAGGTCTTCCCACCAATTCAAGAAGACAACATGGAGTAGGATTTGCCGTTCGGAATCAAATTGTATCCAACTTAACACAAGTACCACAAGGCCTATCCGAGCGTCTAATGCTGCTACGCTATGAGCTATCAGATGGCAACGCGGTAAATCTAATAAGCGCCTACGCTCCCACTCTGGATGCAAGTCACGAAACCAAGGAAAGCTTCTATCAACAGCTGGAAGAAACCCTCTGTAGAATACCTAAAACGGAACGACTCATTATTCTTGGCGATTTTAACGCTAGAGTAGGGAGAGATGCAGACACCTGGCCAGGCATCATAGGCAAGAACGGTTTGGGCAACATGAACGCTAACGGTCAACTACTAACTAAATGCGCCGAACATGATCTAGTTATAACAAACACCATTTTCCGACAAAAGGATAAATTTAAAGGCACCTGGCGTCACCCCAGATCAGGTCACTGGCATCTACTGGACTATGTTATCGTACGTAGGAAGCATCTCAAGGACGTCCAAATTACAAAGGCGCGCATTGATAGCGAATGTTGGACCGATCATCGTCCTGTTGTCTCTAAAATGAAAATTGTTATGAGACCCAAACACCGAAGAACTCAAGTAAAACGTAGACTCCGTCTCTGTATTAGTAAATTGCGTGACCAACAAACCGTCGAACAGCTAAAGCAAAAAGTTCAAGAGAATTTGAGTGCAGTAGAAGAAACCAATTCTGTAGATGTCGCTGCTATCTGGACACAAATTAAAGACAGTTTAAAAAGTGCGAGTGAGGAAATTCTTGGCACTGCAGCAAGTAAAAAACAGGAGGACTGGTTCAATGATAATGAAGCTTTTATACAAGAACTTCTTGACCGCAAACATATTGCCTTCCAAAACGCTATCAACCACCCCAACGACTCATCAAAAGCAGAAGCTTTTACCCAATCTAAATATGAAACGCAACGCGAAATCAGAAGAATAAAGAATGAGTGGTGGGCAAGCAAGGCCAGAGAAATTCAAAGGTACGCCGATTCACACGATTACAGGAATTTCTTTCAAGGAGTAAAAGCAGTGTACGGCCCCAGTCGGAAAAATATGTGCCCTATTAAAGATTTAAATGGAAATCTCCTCAAAGAAGACCAGGAAATAAGAGCTCGATGGAAGGAACACTACTCTAACATTCTTAACCAGCAAAGTCAAGCCGATCACGATATTATAAATCTTATCCCTCAATATGACACCTTCGAAGACTTAGATAAACCACTAACAACGGAAGAGATCTTAACCGCCATTGGGCAGCTAAAAAATAACAAATCTCCCGGCGCCGACTCACTCCCAGCTGAGATCTTTAAAGCTGTGTCGTCAGAGCTCATACCCTACCTCAAAAAACTGTTTGATGTCGTGTGGGAAAGTGGTCAAGCTCCGCAGGAGTTTCGTGATACACTATTAATCAACCTCTTCAAAAACAAAGGCAGCGCTGCGGACTGTGGAAATTACAGGGGTATAGCTCTCCTGGCTGTTGGAGGGAAGATACTCACTAAAGCGATGGCAAATAGGCTAACACCTGTTATGGAAAAGTTACTTCCTGAAACACAGAGTGGCTTTAGACCAAACCGAGGCACATCGGATTTAATCTTCACACTTAAACAGCTTCAAGAAAAAGCACTCGAACATCAAGGAGAAATTCACATGGCCTTCATTGATTTAACCAAGGCGTTTGACTCGGTGGATAGGGAAGTGCTCTGGAAAATTATGCTCCGCTTAGGTATCCCTAGAAAATTTGTGGAAGTATGTCGCAGTCTACATACAAACAACAACGCCCAGGTTATGTATAATAATGAGGCAACCGAACCTTTCCAAACCCTCACTGGAGTTAGGCAGGGATGTGTCCTGGCACCCCTACTCTTTAATTTGTTTACCACTGCTCTAACAATTATTGTTGACAACAAACTGACAGTCAGAGGAATAGGTCTCAGATACCGTTTTGATGGCGGTCTCTTTAACATAGGGCGCTTTAGAGCTTTCACGAAGACACGCACACGCTTCATTTGTGATCTCCAGTATGCGGATGACTGTGCACTTTTAGCCTCTACGCCGGAAGAGCTTCAAGAACTTTTAGATGTGTACGCCCAGAGCTATGATTCCTTGGGACTTAAAATCAACATTGGAAAGACTAAGATTATGTCAACTCCTCATCAAGTGAACCAAATAGACATTACACTTAACGGAAATTCTCTTGAAGTGGTGGATCAGTTCAATTACTTAGGCAACGTTGTTAATGACAAAGCAAACATGGACAGCGAGATTCGCAATAGAATTAACGCTGCATCTAGAGCACTCTGGGGACTTAGAGAGAGAGTATTTGACAACCACGACCTTGCTTTGTCAACGAAAATGGCTGTCTACAGAGCAGTTGTCATTCCAACACTGCTATATGGATGTGAAAGCTGGGTCACTTACCGTCGTCATGTGAAAGAATTAGAACGTTTTCAGCAAAGACACCTCAGAAGTATGATGAAAATCCGTTGGTTCCATCACATATCAAACGTGGAAGTACTCAGGAGAGCAAATAGCCTTCCAATTGAGGTGCTTATTTCAAGAGCACGCCTAAGATGGGCAGGTCACGTTCATCGTATGCATGATAACCGCCTTCCTAAATGTACACTTTATGGTGAATTGCTAAGCGGTAGAAGAAGGCGCGGCGGTCAACGAAAGAGGTTCAAAGACGCTCTCCATGAAAATCTAAAATCCTGCGGTATTGCAGACGAGCAATGGGAACAACTTGCAGCGGACAGAACCGAATGGCGAGGGGTTGTGGCCAGCTATCAAGGAAATGTTGCTGCAAGAAGGCCGAATCCAAGACCTAACCAGGTCTATGTTTGTCCTGACTGCGGTCGACATGTGCTCTCCCGAATTGGCCTCTATAGCCATAGTCGTGTGCACCGTAGATGAATGGGAATTACAATAGACTACACCTTTTACTTGTTTTTTATTGTACACAATCTATCGACTGTAACATTTTTATACTCGGACTCGAGTAACGGCTAATAATAATAATAATGTAGGTACAATGTAAGTTTAAGTAGATCCATCTATATTGTAAGTGTAGTTAATCCTAAGCCTGATCAAGTTATATAAAATACAATAACCCTTGAAGAGAAGCAGATAAATAGTTTATTATCTAAGCTTTATGTCTGGAACGTGCGCTGATTTAGAGTGATTACGCTCACTTAACTACAACAAACTATCATCTCTGAATAACCAAGCTGCAATCCTGTTGTCTTGTGTAGGTACATTATTATACTCTTCGCAGAAAAGTATAATGCATATACTGAAATTGTAAATATAGCACGTACGGAAAATATTTTCATATATTATATTGGTAATCAATTTCAGAACGACTAACAAGTGTCCGTCCGTCTGTCTGTTCGTTGCGTTTCCTGAAGCAAGATAACTGAAGAAACAAAAGTTCGATTTTATTTAAAGTTGGAAAATAATCTAGAGTTAACTAAGGGAAGAGCCCCATGAAAATATTTTTATTTGTAATATTAGTATTGAAAATACCACTAGGATCGTGTAGGTAATAGGGGCTAGGCATACGTATTGTTATATATTGTTACTGTTGCACAACTTCCGATAGAAAACCTCGTATGTCGATTTGGTCTACATCTGGAGCTGCATTCAGATCAAGGGAGAAACTTTGAGTCAGGGGTATTTCAGAAAATTTGTGAAATATTGGGCATCCACAAGACTCGCACAACAGCTCTTCATCTCCAGTCAGATGGATTGGTGAAACGACATAATAAATCCATGAATGAGCATCTTTCTAAGGTAGTTCACAAGACCCAGCGAGATTGGGATATGGGCACACCGTTTTTCTTAATGGCATACCATTCACAAGGCTACTAAGCAGACACCGGCTCGTGTAATATTTGTACACGAGATCAGACTGCCCTGTGACTTGATGTTTTGTACACCAGATAAGAAGCCACTGTCCGTGGGTGACTATACAGATGAAGTTAGTCAACGGCTGAGGAATATCCATGACTTGGTTCGAAACCAAGTTAGCACAGCTAGTGACAGAATGAAGGCTCGCAATGACTGGAAAGGGACAGTTGCAGGACTCAAGGAGGGAGATCTGGTTTACTTATATAACCCACACCGAAAGAAGGTAAGATCTCCGAAGCTTCATCCACCTTGGGAAGGGCCATATTCTATCATTACCCGGATTAATGACGTTATTTATCGGATTCAATGAAGTAAGAAGTCTAAGATTTAAGCACTTGGACAGATCGACGAAGTGCGTTGGGGACTCTGAATCACTGACCGAGACGTTCAAGCTTAAGGCAAGGGCAGTGTTATGTGCACGCCTCTGCCACGATCTCATAGAATATACGAGAAGCACTAGAAACACCGCGAAGGAACGTTGGAGAATAAAGTACCTCAGACATATAAGGTGTGAATTCCGTGCACGAAGCACAGTTGGAATAAGAACAGTAATAATTTGTGAATTGTATTAATGTCTATAGTTATACTTAGTGTATTATAATAATGATTAATTACTGTAGTTCAGTATTAAATAAAGTGGTGGTTAGTGAAAAATCTCGTTGCAATTATTTGAACCTACGTACAGGGTGTTTACTGGAGATTGTAAACACATAACAATATTTATCAAACGGCATGCAACAGATTTATCTACCGAACGGCATCTGCGTATCAGTGGAGAATTGAAGAACTACGAGGTTCGCGTGCAGTCAGCGGCTAGCCATCTGAACGAATGCAGATCTCCTGAATTCTAGGTTCAGTGACTATCTTTTCAATTAAGTATCAGTATGTGTCACGTTAGGATAGGTGTATGCAGTAGGGTACGTTCCCGGTTTTACAGTTACATATGGATACGACTTGTAAATGATATTTAAATATCATATTATCATACTTATTAACCGATAACCTACAGGATCAATGTCTAGTGGACTAAGGCCTGGTTTATCAATGCAAAGTTAACTCGTAACCAAAGGATAAATGTCAAACAAAACAATAGATAGATATTCGTTTGACATTTATCCTATAGTTAAGTGTTAATCCTGCACTAGTAGACCGGACCTAAGACGGGGCAGTCGCAGTCTGGAGCAATAGGACTGTTAAGTGGCGTACAAAGGGTTGCTTGCCTGTGCGACACGAGGTCATAAAAACTGCTCCTAAGGCTACATTTGGATGTTCTCTTGGACTTGCCACAAGGCGAAGCTCGGGCAGTGGTGCGCAAGTTAATGCAAGGCCAAACGCCAATTAGCCAGCAACACGGGACGGAGTATCGGAAGTTATACTCAGAAGTGAAGGTAGATTCCATTCTAGGCATGCCCACGGATATAATGGTCCCAAGGTACAACTCCATTAAGAACTTTCAAACTGTAATACCAAATAGGGAAGACTGGAAAAACGGCCCCCCAATAACAGCACAAACAGTCTGGTACACCGTTAGCTTCATGACAGAATAGGGGGTTGGAGAGGGGATTTACGTGACAAGGCCAAAAGCCAGGATCCCGATAAGTCTAGGGAAATACGCAACAGTATATCAAACTGAAGTGATTGCCATGCAGTGTTGGACAAGGGAGATAATAAGGCAACGGCATGGTCAACCACTCAATTGCTATTCTCTCTGACAGCCAAGTGGCAATAAAAACAATCAGTTTCATGTAAAACAATTCAAGATTAATGTGGGAATAGTTGACAGCTTTTATAGACCTGGGAAGTCAGAACAAAGTGACCTTAGCATGGGTACCAGGACACATGGGACATGAAATAAATGAATCGGCAGATAAACTGACCAAAGAAGGTGCATTCAAGCCACAATTGGACCTGAGCCCTTCTATGGCGTGGCAAAAGCATGCATACGACCAGCTACTGATGAATGGGTGCGAAATAAATCTCTGGAATTGTGGAGGAACCTCCCAAAACAGAGAGAGAGACCAAAGAATTCATTAAAGAGCGATCGGAAGACCTACTAAGCCAAAATAAGAAGGCCATCAGAATAATATTAGGCCTTCTAACTGAGCAACTCCGGCTCAATAGACACATGGGCCTAATGGGCCTGGCAGAGGACGCAGCATGCAGTTTCTGTCAAGAGAAAGAGGAAATCACGTATTACGCCACTAGAACTGTGAAGGCCTAGCGAGAGTGAGATTCCAATTATTCGGAGAAGAAAGCCAAGAGCGGATAGCTATGCAAAAGGGCTCTTATCAAAGCTGTGGAGTCTGGTACAAAGGGCAAAGCTGGATGAAGTACTATAAGGAATCTATTTTAGGAGCACCACCTAAATAGGTCGTGGTGGTAAAGGCAGCTCCTCTATTTATCTATCTATCTATCTACTTGTTATCAGATTTAAGGTTTATAGCATTTTCATTAAGAGTCAAATTATTAAACTAGCAGCTGAATCAGGTATTTTCAGTACGCCTACAATACTTGCGTCAGATACATGATTTGTGAGTTTTTTATATCTTATTACACTATACAATATTGCACTTCGACCCACCTAGTTATTTGTCTGATAGGTTGTAGCAATTCTATTATGAATTTTGTCCACTTACGTACAGTGATTCACTGTGCTATGGTCCAACATACATAAAGACACGATTTGGCAAGGTTTAAATTATTCCCATTTCTACGATGTTTTGTGCTTCCATACATACTTCGATTCATTCTAGCAATGACTAATGCTGATGTTCTGTATTTACAATTCAATTTAAAAACTGATTTGTTGGCTCTACTGATTTATTTGACTGGACTATCGGTAGTGTCACGCTGGCTACCAGAAGGATAAACCATATGATTCTGGGCGCGTGGAGATCCGCCCATACCCAAACCCTGACCCTTAAACAGGCACGCGTGTTAACGAATTTAACTTTTTCTCAGTTTGCTATTTCATTTAAGTTGAAGGTGGATGTACGATTGTACGTGTTGTTGGCATGATTCCAGTATGATTTCTTTTAACTGAAAACTCTCAGCTATATATTTTATGAAGAACTAGTTAGCGACATGTAAAAAAGTTTAAATAATGGTGCTGAGTTTCTGTATATAATACACGGACTACTGACACGCGTATAGGTTAAACGAAGTACAAAGATTGGTATTTTATGTGTAATTCTTGGAATTTGGTTGCTTATTGGGCTAACACAATCAAATATCAAATCATGACGAAATTTTCTCTTCAAATCTTTCGTCAACCAAGTTATCATCACCAGGCAGTGAGAAACGCCAGACTTCAGAAGTAGTGTAGCAACAAAATAACAAATATTAAGATGTTTTTTAAATTTCACCTCTAAATCTGTGACAATACCTTTTAGAACTAAGTTGTGCTGGATAAATACCAATAAATACTCCTAGATACAACTTTCAATAAAAGTTTTAGAAAAAAAGGCTTTAAGGAATCTAGTTTTATTTATTTACATATTTATTTACATACACTGCTCAACAGGTAAACCCATTTAGAGAGCAGGACAAATACACAAATTTAGCATTACAAAGCAGTATGGTACAGGTACAAAACAAACAAAAAAAATACATATAGGAGAAAATACAAAAAAGTAGAAAATGAAATTACCAACCAAGTAGGGTTAAAGAGTTTTTTAATACCATTGATTGAGCTGTGAAAAATGTCAAACAGTCCACAGTTTTTGTTGTAATTGTTACACATAGTATGAAGAGGAGAGAATTTTAAAACATTAGAATGTGGGATGCCGAGGTAAAAAGTTTGTGAACTTCTGGAATTCAAATTCGGAACGCGGAAATTTAATTGACTTAAAATGCCTTGACAGTGTATATTACTGTGAACAATATTGTATAAAAATACGAGAGAAAAGTATTCGCGTCTGGTAACCAAAGAATTTATAGAAAATCTAGCTAGGAGTTCTTGCTGCGGGAAGCCAACCTCCGGGTATACTCCATCCGACTTAAGCCAGAGCAATTTTATAAATCGTCTCTGCACACTCTCCAAAGCGTCAATGTGAATATTGTAATGGGGATTCCAGACGAGAGATGCATATTCTAGTTTAGACCGGACAAAAGCAAAATAGAGGATCTTTAGTGTACAAATGTTGAGAAATCTCTGCTCATTCTGATTATAAAGCCCAGAGTTTTAAAAGATTTGGCTACAACATTGTTTACATGCGGTACAAATGTAAGCTCTTTATCGAAGATTACGCCAAGGTCTACAAGGGTATCAGGTCTCTGAAGCACTGCGCCATCTACATTGTAGTCGAAAATAACGGGCCTTGCACTAGTTGTGTAGGCCATAACATTACATTTTGGCACGTTTAGATATAATTTGTTTCGAGTACACTAGTTGCATATGCGTGCTAGACTATCCTGCGGTGTGACGCAGTCCTCCAGAGATGAGACTGTATTAAACATTTTAAGATCGTCAGCGTACAGCAAACAGGATACCTGAATACAATTCACGATATCATTTACGAAGATGTTGAATAACAGGGGTCCAAGAATTGATCCCCGCGGAATACCAGATGTTGCACCGTATTCGACAGACCGAAACCCACCATAAGCAACATATTGCTTCCTGTTTGACAGGTAGGAGTGAAAAAATTAAATGAGTTGAAAAGAGAATCCAAAATCAGACAATTTATTTAGTAATATAGTGTGATCCAGTCTGTCGAATGCCTTAGAGAAGTCAGTATATATTACGTCCGTTTGCTTACTCTGGTCAATGGCTTCTGAGATATACTGGGTGATACAAGTTAAATTAGAGGTGGTGGAGCGCCCTTTCATAAAGCCATGTTGATACACCGATAATTGGGCACTAACACTGAAGTAAATGGTATCATGTAGTAAGATTTCAAGAGTTTTACTAAAATTGCACAGAATAGATATAGGTCTAAAATTGGAGATGTCATTTATATCGCCTTTTTTGAAAACTGGGCACACTTTTGAATGTTATTAACATCTACTATACCTATACATTAGTCGAATTATGATATTTCTCAGATAAAACTAATATCTAGCTGCAGTTTTCAGTATATTATCTTTATGTCAATAGTTACAACATATGGGGAATCACATCTAAAACTACTCTTGATGATACGGTTTTTCAGTTTCTTGCTTATAATTTTGAAACATTGCAAACATTCAGCGTTGTTTTGTTAAGGAAACAGAAGAATAGCGCGCTCCACAGTATCCTATATAAAATTATTCGCAATGACGGGGCACGGGGCTTAGTGGCTAGCGTGCCTCGCTTATACTTTGAGCATATCTAGCAATTCAATTACAACTTATCCCCCAAAAGTGGTTCGGATCCCACTATAAACTGTAAGGCCCATCTCGAGGTCCGTCTCCTTTACTCAAACAAATCTAGGTATCCTAGACTTAAGAGGGCCATTTAAGTGACCTGGAATGCGGTTAAAAAACTTTTACAATATCTCTATTTGGCCATCAATTTTGAAGCATATTTTCGTGTACCTCGTATAAGAAACAAAAATTGAGAAATGTTTTATGTCGCTATTCCTTGAATTAATTTATGAAAACTTTCACCTATATCTTATTTGTAAAAAATTGTAATTCGCTGCAAAATGGGCTTGATATATTTAGCTGTATTCTTGACTTAAACATTTATTATTTATGTAATTCGAATAATGTGTATAATCAGCTTCATTTTAGTATTAATATAACACTAGTATTTTTGCATAATACATGTGCCGTATACTTGGTACAGGTGCATATTTTAGGCCGTCAGAAATAATGATTTGAGGTCGATTTTCGAGAAGTTTTTCTCCATCAGCTTATATTTGATATAATGATAGATTTAGGTGTAAATAACAAGAAAATCATAGTGCGTACGCACAGTGTTACGGACCTCTAGCGTATGCGACCCACCATACGCTTTAGCGTTTTGTGGGCCGCATTATAACAACTGCTACACGTCCGTAACACATTTCGCTATTCTCCATGGGAGGGCGACACATTTGTGACACGTGATCAATAGGGAAAACGGAAGCAGACATTTTTGGTTGGCTTGGCTTGGCTTGTTGGTTAGTTGTTATTCTGTGAACCTTGATTTTATTCAAGGCATCCGCGTGGATTTTAGAATAATCAACTCAAGAAAATTTCCTCAATCCGTTGTTGTTCCGTTTAGCGGAATATTTTGTGTTTGTGAGTAAATTTTATCTGCGGAAGCAGGATATTAAATTACACAAGGTAAGCTAACCTCTTCACGCCATCTTGCCCGTTCTCTACCCACGTTTTTCGCAAATTTGCAGGCTTTCCTTTGGAAATACAGTGTCAACTCAAAAGGCGGACTCGACCCCATTTATCCGACTGTGGCTTCCAGGAGTTTTGGTGGATTGTTCCCTCATCAGTGAGGGTTCTACGGACGGGGCTTCTACACACTTTAGTGAGAGTTTCACTAACGGGGCATCCACAAACAGTGGAAGGTTCCAGGGCTGGTGAGGCTACCATCAACCCCATCCTTGGGTCCATTTCTTGTGTCCCGAAGACATCTACGTAGGGCTTCAGTTCTAAGGTCTCCTATGCGTTATCCCTTATGGCGTATACAGAATGGCCAGTTGTACAAGTATGTACGTTTGCGTTATCCCGAGTTAGCAGATCCTGCCGACACTTGGAGACTGGTTTTACCCAAAGAGAAACGCCTAGAAGTAATTAGGTCGTTGCATTGTGATGCGAGTTGTGGACACGCAGGGGTCCATAAGACTGTGGCTCGAGTGGGAAATAGGTATTATTGGCCGAAATTAAAGGCCGATGTGGCTAAGTTCGTTAGGCAATGTGAGATTTGCATAAGTACTAAACCCGAACAGAAGTCACTTATGGGAAATTTGTTGAGTAAGACACCTACTGTTGGAAAACCTTGGCAACTAGTTAGTGCCGATCTGATGGGTCCATTACCCAGGACGGCTAAGGGTTATCAGTTTATTCTTGTCGTGTGTGACAATTTTAGTAAGTTTGCCATGGTGTTTCCGTTGAGGTCAGCTACCGCTAATAGCATATCGCAGGTCATCGAGGATAATGTAATTCTCTTATTTGGCGCTCCGAAGACTATAGTGGTAGACAATGGTCGTCAGTTTTAGAGTAACCGTTTCCAAAATCTTGCGAAAACCTACAACATCGAAATAGCATACACCGCAAATTACCACCCTCAATGCAACCTGACTGAAAGGGTAAATCGTGTTGTTAAGACTATGTTATCTGCATATGTAAAGGATAATCACAGGGCTTGGGATCAATTTTTGCCGAAAATAGGTTTTGCCATTAGATCGTCGAAACATGAGGTTACAGGCCTAACGCCTAATTTTGTCAATTTTGGACGTGAAATTTCTTTAGATGGCAACAGTGATAAGTACGTACCTTCTGAGTCTGAGTATCCAGTAGTAAACCCTGAAAACCGTAAACTTGCCTTCGCTAAGATTTATAAGGATGTTCAGAGTAGAATATTAAAGGCCCATAAATCCAGTAAGAAACATTATAACCTAAGACGCCGACCCGATAAGTTTGTTTTGAAGCAAAAGGTCTGGAGACGTTCTCACGCCCAGTCTGATGCTTCTAAATATTTCACGGCAAAGTTAGCACCTAAATTTGTGGGTCCTTTCACGATTAGAAAAATTCTCTCACCATGGACTTATGAGCTCGAAGGTTCTGACGGTAAACGTTCTGTGTGGCACATAAAAGATCTGAAAGCACATCCTCCCGATGACAACTAATTGTGGTCTGTTAGTTCCGTTGACGTACTTAGGCATCCGAATAGGCAATGACGAATTCGTTTTTTTTTATGTTGGTCTTAGTAACATGGTTTTAGGTCACTTCTGTCGTTAATTTGGTAGTAACATTTGTTTTTCTGGTTCATTGGTCTTGCTCAGGTGGCTGAAACCCACTGAGTAAGTTTTCACCTCTTTCCGCCTCACGGGAGGAAGTGTCTTTGTTGGATCTCTGTGATGGGGGATGCACGAATACCATCACCGTGGTTATACCTGCGAGGGGTAAGAGTCCCCAAAAATGGTCTTGTGTGGCGCTTGCGTCTTGAGGGACTCCGTCTCGTTGGGGGGCGCTCACATTGCTGGCAGCTGCCTTTAAAGGTATCCGTTTGGAGGGGCTCGAGCTTGGGAGGTGCTGCTTGGAGGTAGCCTGGTCTAGGCCTGGTTACCATTACCCGGGTAGGCACTACTGGGCTTCAGACTAACCTCGTTGTTTAGCAAGGGTGGTCGTCGTGGTGTGACGGGGAACACTCCCGTACTTCAATGTTTTGCTGGTGGAGTAGCCTTGGGGCGAGCTACTTCCTAGCTGTTAAGTCCTTATGCGTTTTTGTTCTTTTTTTTCCTTCTCTTTCTTTTTTTTCTCTATGTATTTTTTTTTTTATTTGTGTTGTTATGCCTGATGGTAACTTGGGAGACGAGTTAGCCATCCCCGTGCATTTAAGTCTCCTTATTTTGACATTATTTTTGTTGTTATGCCTGATGATAACTTAGGAGACGAGTTAGTCATCCTCGTGCATTTAAGTCTCATTATTTTCATGGTTATGCCTGATGGTAACTTGGGAGGCGGGTTAGCCATCCCCGTGCATATTAAGTCTCCCCACCAATTATCCATCCTCTGGTGAGAAGCTAGTAAGAAAAAAAAATCTTCGATTTTTTTTTCCTGCGAGTAAAGGGGGAGTTGTTACGGACCTCTAGCGTATGCGACCCACCATACGCTTTAGCGTTTTGTGGGCCGCATTATAACAACTGCTACACGTCCGTAACACATTTCGCTATTCTCCATGGGAGGGCGACACATTTGTGACACGTGATCAACAGGGAAAACGGAAGCAGACATTTTTGGTTGGCTTGGCTTGGCTTGTTGGTTAGTTGTTATTCTGTGAACCTTGATTTTATTCAAGGCATCCGCGTGGATTTTAGAATAATCAACTCAAGAAAATTTCCTCAATCCGTTGTTGTTCCGTTTAGCGGAATATTTTGTGTTTGTGAGTAAATTTTATCTGCGGAAGCAGGATATTAAATTACACAAGGTAAGCTAACCTCTTCACGCCATCTTGCCCGTTCTCTACCCACGTGTTTCGCAAATTTGCAGGCTTTCCTTTGGAAATACAGTGTCAACTCAAAAGGCGGACTCGACCCCATTTATCCGACTGTGGCTTCCAGGAGTTTTGGTGGATTGTTCCCTCATCAGTGAGGGTTCTACGGACGGGGCTTCTACACACTTTAGTGAGAGTTACACTAACGGGGCATCCACAAACAGTGGAAGGTTCCAGGGCTGGTGAGGCTACCATCAACCCCATCCTTGGGTCCATTTCTTGTGTCCCGAAGACATCTGCGTAGGGCTACAGTTCTTCCACGTCCGGACTCGGTATCGTACCACCCTGAATAAGTGTGTTTGTGTTGTGTTTATTTTTACTTACCGGGGACCACCTTCAGTGGTTCAGCTGGATTTTCAATTCATACTTTTGGCATTTTAACCTGTACATATTTAAATATTTTATGCATATATTTACATATATTTAAGGAGGTTCTTTAAATTAAACCTTTGTGGCAGTATCTATGACAATTTTATGCACATATTGTAAACCGATGTGTAGCTACACGAGGCATTTTATGAATTTATAACTTATTAATCGTGAAATATTGGCCACAACTGTGAACATCGCCAGGTTATATTCTAGAGAACCAATTTTGTAAATTGCTTAATATAGTGCATTTCATTTTTAAAGAAAGTGTCATTATTTCGTCTGCGACCACTACATATGGAAAAACTCAGTGATTTGTTAAGTAAGTAAACTAATAATTTATCATAGTTTGTGTAAGCTTGGGCTTAACGCCCTGAGATAGTCTGAGCTAGAGAAATTTTATCGTAGGCACGTACATCACTTTCCGGGTAAGTCAGTGCCTACGGTATCTGCTACGCTACAGTAGCCCAAGTGATTTCGTTACGTAATATCTGATAATCATTAAGATCCAACGTATCTATTTGCTTATGTACGTTCAACTCGTAGCAACAGTTTTGGCTGGAAGACATATTTAAATGCACTTTTATGCAAAAAATGCATTTTTTGCTATTTTTTCGGATTTTTCGATAGTCTTTCAAATATAATCGTTTAAAAATAATTAATATTGACTATAAACTTTTTATTTCTTATCACATAAACTTTATTGTACATATAGAGTCATTTTTGACCCTACCGAAGTAATTTTTAGCCCTTGATTGCATCCAAAGTGCATTTTATGCATGTATAAAAAACAATATATCTCGGAAAAAAATTATACTCGGGGGGTTTTCATGGTCGCTGATTACGCCGATTACGCTGATATGAAAATTGGAAAACTCAAAATGGCTGACCGGAAATGGCGCGAAATTTAAATAAGAAAGTGCTTTTTTCAATTTTTTTTTCACTTAAAACGCAAAAAAGATCATAAAAATTGCATCTGAGAATTTCCTATTATAAATTTTTATATTTTTGACCCTCCTCGCCCCACTTTTCACTCTCCCTCGTCTCCCGTTTACCAAGTCTCTATTAGCCTTGAAGAAACAAATAAATGCATTATATTTATGCTTACCTTCTCTTGTAGTTGAAGTAATTTTATGAAAAAATAAAGTAAAAATATAGTTAATAAAATAATATAAAAAAGTAGATATTTATAGGATATCGTTAACAAAAATAAAACATTTTTTTTACATTTTTCTATCTATAAAATTTATAGTTTTGAAGATATTAATATTTTAACGAAACATTGACAGCTGCAAACCTCTAAAGAAATTCTTCCTGTGAATAATCCACCGAAATAATGAAATTTTTCTTTACTGTGGAAGTAATCAGCACAGCTATAAGTTATTTCAAAATAATTAAAACATTTATATGTTATACAGTATATTAGCAATAACTACAGGCATATTTTGAACAGTTGTAATATACTTATTCAAAAACCAGGCGAAGATTCCTCGAATTAACTTTCTAAAAAAAAAAAACATTTTCAAGGCTAGAACCACAATTCCATTTCTACACTCTGATATGATGTTTATTCGCATTGGATAACGAACCAAGTTGTATCGTTATAAAAGTTCACGAAACTTTACGACATTTTTTCTATTAAGTTATTACAGGAAACCGCACGAAATATTTCTTTTCAACTATTTGGCTTGAAATCTCGCCAAAAAACGAATTGATCTATATTCAACCAGTTTGTTGCCGGATATTGTTGTGCAAATTCCCTTATTCGCCAAAAAATCGAACTCATACAAAAAAACCTTTAAAGTTAACATAATATTGTGAGGCTTATAGAAGGAAAATAGTATTTGGCACGACATCCAAGCCAGTGGCCCCACTCGAAGTGATATTAACAAGACAAAAGCGTCTTCCTCCAAGCTCTAGCTGGGATACTATCCAGATATTGATCCAGAATTGATGTAATTTGAGACAGAGTAAAGTTTCGTAGATATTGAGAGGTGGGTAGATCGACTTCCCTTGTCTCAGAGGCGAGATTTGGATATGATTTTCAAGTTAAACATATGCGAGCAAATGGAGTTTCAACTACTTTGAATAAATAGGAGACAAATATATTTTAACACAACATAAAACTGGCATCATCATTTTATTACAGTTGATATAGTCGTACGATACAGAATGATTGGATACGAATATTTAATAATTATATATTCTTATTAGATAATGAAAATGTTATGTTTTTGTAGAAATTTATACGGAATGATCGATACACAGTTTTGTACATCAAGAGTTCTAGAAAATATTTTGACGTTCGCACAAAAATAAGTCAAATTACACTTCTAGGAGATACTTGTCATAAAAATGACTTAACTTTGTTTCCACGCCATAGAAGATCTCTCTGTGAAAAACACTGCTATTTGTTGTTATAAGAGAGCCTCCCTTTATAATTTAAAGACATGAAAGGGAACCCACTAAAATCATTTGAAAAATAAATATAAAAATTACTGTTAAAAAGCGTATTAATCTGTTGATAGTTTTTTCAAGGACAATTTATTTTCCCTATAAATGACAGTTATATGTTTGTGTATTCTTGAGTAAGATATGATGGTAAAATTTCAACAATAGACAATGTACCATATACAGAGCGTCCAAATAGTGCGTCAAAGTCCAATATCAGCCTTATTGGAAGACTTTGGGAAATAATTTTTTTATGGAAGAAGTATAATATCAAATAGCGCGCATTTTAACAAAATATTTTGAAATATGCAATATTTCCAATAAAATTGTTTCCATACTTATTTGTCGAATTTCCAACGGTTTTCGAGATACTTTATTGAAAATCGATAATTTTCGAAAAAATCATTTTTACCTAACTCTTTTTGTTCTAGTTCTTTTGCTTCTAGTGCCTCGCTCAATCGTTTTTTAGAAATATTGTTGTAGTGATGTTGTAGAGCATTAAATTTCCTTCACTTTGATATATACTTTTGCTACTTTATTTTCAACCAATCAAAAGTTATAGAATGTTCCTCTAGAAAGGAGTATGTTGACGCTGTTATGATGATTAGCAACATTTTAACAATTGAAATAAGGTAATTGCAATTGACACACAACACTTCTTTATAATTATAGTTTTTATTATATTATTACAAGTCATATAATGAAAGTATTTACATGGACTGATAGTAATTAAAAAATGAAAAAATAAACATTGAAGGTCGAGGCTCATTCATCTGCGTCAGCAGTGGAGACGTTGTCCAAAGAGATTGGTAGTGTATCGATGTCGTCGTCGTCGCCTTCTTCCTGAATTAATATTCCGACTCCGTTGTTGCAACTGCCCTTGCAATTCGATCATGCGACAGAGCAGTTTAGCGATGCTTTTCTACAACCACACCTGCAACTGTCACACCCAACTCTGACAGTTTCGGAACTAGTTGGTCATTACTCCTCTCCCCACCCCACCATTAGGTTCCTCACCTAACCACAGGTGCACTTGGTGGTACGTCCGGAATGAATGCTGCTTAACAGTTCCTTCAGTTGGAGGGGGAGTTGAGAGATCATTCTTCATGTTTGCAGCTGCTTTGACAAATGATTTGTAGCGGAATTCGTTGAGCTTTCTCCGTGGCTGGAGCGCCATACCATGAGAGAGTACTCATGATCCCAGCTGACTCAACGGAGTCAGAGGATGAAGAACTGCTGGCAAATACCTCAGCTGTACGTTGTATGATTTTGGACTTCTGGTACATTTTGACAAAACCCACTGAGTCACAGCCTGTGAATGCATGTAAGAATAACAAATGGGCATTATTTTCCTTCATTTACAACTCCTGCTGCAGCTATTGTGAGGAATATACAATAGTCTTGACTTTTCCTCTACCAGGTTTTACCAGCAGAATGTCACGATCAGTTGGGGTCTTGGCTACCAAGAGAACAGCCAAGTCGATGTCCTCTCCAATAACAGCTACCGAGGAATTTTGCTATCTGTTGATAGCTGTCTTCACAATATCAACATCAGCATCACCTGAAGCTTGGCGCGTATTTATCCCATTTTTCTGCAGCTGCATCATCAGCAGGACACTGATGTCCACACATCTCCTGAGCCGATATCGTCGACTCTGTTCAGCTGCTTTTGTGCTCTTGATGTGTCAGTGCACACATCAAAAACCACTGTACAACCTCTCCCATTATAATGGGACTTTAGAAATTTAACGTAACCATCACGAATGGCTGATACAGTTGTCTCTTTTTGCCAAACAACTTTGTGGACTAGGAATCCCCCATCAACAACAAATTCAAAGGTAGTTAAATCAACGTCCTTATCAATATCCTTATAAAGTGTGTGTAGTGCTGACTTTCTGCACTTCCTCATTCCACTTTCGTTAAATAATGCCACTGGCTAAGGAGCCAATTCATACTGCATATAATTCTTCAAATATTTGTCCGATTTCGTTGGGGAATTCCAGAGATATGCATAGAGACAATTGTATAGAAAATTTAACTAGATTTCATTTTTTGAAAAGCAGCGTACATGTTAGAAATTCTATAACTTTTGATTGGTTGAAGATAAAGTAGCAAAAGTGTATATCAAAGTGAAGGAAGTTTAATACCCTACAGTTGCGTTTCTGACAATTTTTCTGAGAAACGATCGTGGGAGGCACTAGAAGCAAATGTTTGACAAAAAGAGTTAGGTAAAAATGATTTTTTCAAAAATTATTGATTTTCAATAACGTATATTCCGAAAACCGTTGGAAATTCGACAAATATGTATAGAAACAATTTTTTCGGAAATTTAATTAGCTTTCATTTTTATTTAGAACATATTTTTTTCTATAGCCCACCATTTCCAAGATATAATCGAAAAACCCAAAAATGGGACCTCCCCCCCCCCTCCCGCCGTAAGCTCACCTCCCAGGTACGGGGACTTTTAGTTTGTTTACCTACTAACTACTCCTAACAAAGTCCTGAAGTCAAAAAGTCTCGCATATTGCATGTACTCTGCACCCCTCTTTTGAGAAATCATCGACTGGAGTAAAAGTGATCGACACGACACAATCAAATGCCTTTGCTAGATCGCAAAATATTCCTAATGGTATTTGTTTTTGTTCCAGCGTTTGATTAATATGCTCCAAGTGTTACGATTTTGTCTAAGTCCAAGCTGTGAATTAGTTAAAATATTTTTGTTATTTATATAACACATCAGTTGGTTGTTAACAATCCATTCCAGTAACTTTGAGAAGCATAGTAATAACGATATACCTCCGTAATTATTTAAATTTAATTTATCTCCTTCTCTATGAATTAGTATTGTTATTGAGGTTTTAAAACAATCCGGGATTGTGCCATTGCTAAGGCGAGGTACTATTATACTTATTACTGATAAAAATGAACTAATTTTATTACAGTTCTGTATGACGAGTCGCCTATGAAAAGCGACACAAGGGAAATTTCATTAAATACCCTGCCAATACACCGTGCGAAATTTATAAAACACAACATAGGGATCTCTAAAATATGCACATTGGCTGCATAACTGTGATTGCAATTCTAAATAATATATGACGTTGACAAATACACTGTGCCGAATCGGCAAATTCACTCTTGGTGACTCAAAGAGTAAGGAGATAGATAGATATATTAAGGATCATGGTGGTTTTATAGACTTATTGGCTGTTAGGGCCTGAAGCGTATCCTGCAGTCATAAAGCCTTAATGAAATAAACGGAAATTCCTTATTACGCTTAGGTCAAATACCAAATACGTCAAATGGGGTATTTTCAGTAAATACCAATCGTGGCAGATAGAACAAACTCAATCCTAGCGCATCCCAGGAATGTTTCACTAAATTTTTATTATAGTTACTCACAATGATATACTGTTTATTCATCTTTAATTGCATTTCAGGTAAAAATAAAAACAGTAAAAATGCATAGTGTTAAGTTGCATATAAGAATTATTTGATGAAATAACTTTGAAGCACTTTTACAAACTTGACATTCTTTTCGACAACTAATTTGTCATCATTAAGATGAAGAATTTAATCAGTTCCAGGTGATGCCAATTTGGTTGACGAAAGACACATACCGCGTATTCTCAAAATAATACCGCAAGTTTTCTCGGGGTTGGTAGAAATATGAGAAGGGATCAATTAAAATAAGCTTAGTAGAATTAGTATGAGTCGGAGATGCACAGATAAAAAGTGGAGAGAGTTAACTAATAACAATAATTTATTTATTCCAAGAGACTATTTATGTTGGCATAGGAAACGTCAAATAACATGGTTTCTAGAAGACATCATTTTCCCAACAATAAAGGTAAGATATTGAAATTTTATAAGAAACACGTATTTTGACATACAAATTGTTAACAACAAGCATTTAGACGAAAATATTGCACAGAATCCTCCGGAATTCTGGCGCTATGTTAGCTTGAAAAGAAATGTCGCCAATCTTCTCAAAAATATTAAATATAATGATGATATTATTTCCGATCCCCAAGTAATTAGCAACTCATTTGCTGAATATTTCCAACAATCGTACCCTGCACCGGAACAACAATGTTGATGATGAGCATAATGTATTTATTAATTCTTACTTAAGTGTTCATTATTTCACTGCAGATGAAGTTCCTAAAGTACTGGAGAAGTTAAAATCAAAACTAACTAGTGGTCGGTCGAAGTATTACCAACCTCAAGTGTCCCACAGGGGTCTAATTTGGGCCCATTTTTGTTCATTATGTTTATCAACGACATTATTACTGGTATTACTCTGAACTGCCTCTCATATGCGGACGATCTTAAAATATTTTGTAGAATTATATTCATCGAATACTGTTTCATTACGCAATACTTTATATATAATAAATAATTGGTATATAACACGAACAAAAATGCTATAAAATATCATTACTCACTTGAAAACAGTGTACTTTCTAGACCAGATACATTCACTGATTTAGGTGTAGTATTTGATGAAGAGCTATCATGCACTGGCCATACCAATCGAATAATTTAAAAATCCTATAAGATGCTAGGTTTTCTTATTAGAAATACTCTTCATTTCATTAATGCCACTGGTCTTAAAGTACCGCATTTCTCTATTGTGCGGTTTATCCTGGAGTATGCGTCATTGATATGATCTCCTTATTACAAGACGCATATAGATAACTTAGGAAACATTCAACGAAGGTTCTTAAAATTTGATGGGGTATATCTTCGTAAAGTCTCTTACCTTGCATCACCTTCTTTATAGATTGATACATAATATCACTGACAGCAGTATTATAATGAATATGCTGTCCTTTCATGCTCACAGGACTGGCCAGACAAATATATTTAAACTGTTCACGCCAGAACAAATATAAAAAAAAATCCCCACTTCAAACCATATGTTCTACTTATAATAATGTTCATGATCCTATCGATATTTTCAACTGCAACGTTGCTTCTCTAATGGCCAGTTTCTGAAACGTTAGATAGAGTTAATTATTCGTTTACTGTCATAGTTACAATTGTGACAACAATTGTTACTATGACATTTATTAATAGATAACTTTATTTTACGTTTCCGAAACTGGCCATTAGAGCATGTATCTATTATCAATAATTCATCATTATTCACTAATTCTATGATTGTTATGTGTTTTGTTAATCCTGCATTAGATTATATTATACCATATTAATCATCTTAGTATTACATCATACCTTAGTTATATCTAGTTTTTTTGTATTATAGTCTGCGCATAAGCAATTGTTATCATCCACAAATATTACTAGGTTATGCTCCTCATGAATTTTTGATGCATTATTAATAGCTATTAAAAATAAGAAGAGTCCTACCAAGGATCCTTGTGGTACATCAATTGAAACGTCTAGTTGTATGACCTAATTCCATTAATTTCTACTACTTCTTTCCTACCCCGTAAGCAAGAGTTGAATTGTGCCCTAAGTCCGTATTCATGAACTTTCGTCCTAAGAAAAGCATAACTGACGAAGGCACAAGCTTTACTTAGATCCATAAGTAGACCAAAACATTTTTATTAAAATCAAAGTTATGGTACAATTTATTTATAAAATCAAGCAAGCAACAACGAATGTGTGTTCCTACCCTCCCTGAAACCACGTCGCGTACTGTTTAAAATTGTACGCCATCAGCGACATCCCCCCCCCCCCCCCAAAATTACCTCCACAGTATTATTAAAGGGAGTAAAAAAATTAAAATGTGATTTAGCGCGTATACAAGAACGAAATGTCTCAAAAAGTTTTTTTGATGTTACCTACCCCCTCTATCACCCCCATTGCCACCCCCTACCCTATTATTAAAGGTAGTAAAAAATTAAGTTGGGATTTAGTATGTATACAAGAACCAAGGGACCCTGAAATTTTTTTGGCACTAGCCACCCCCATTGCCACCCCTACCCTATTATTAAAGGGAGTAAAAAATTATATTATAATTGGTGTGTGTACTAGAACCATGGGCCTCTAAAATTTATTTTTGCATTAGTTAGCCCCTCTACCACCCCCATTGCCACCCCATTCTATTATTAAAGGGAATAAAATGTTGGAATACTGGGATTTAGTGTATATAAGACTTGGATACAAAATCTGGATGTGGAAGTAGTGATTCCTTGAGCAGCGGTTTTTTTTATTGTATCGAAAATTTTCACTATACTTTGTTGTAAGTTAATTTTGTGGAGTAGTGTACGACATATTTCTATAACAGTAAGCAAAATAATTGCCAACGATTATTGTTATCTCTCTCTCTCTCTCTCTCTACATACGTCTTGATTGAACGAATAAATATGTACATTTTCATAACTGCCAGTATTTACATGTATCTTCCGATGCGAGACATAAAACATTAAACAGACAAAAGCTATAATAGGTGGGTACTCAACGCTACAGACATTCGTTACATTTAATATATTATTTCATACCACAAATACATAAGATCATGATGCAGGGCTTCAATTACTTGTAATAATACATTGTAGTGCTTAAGATTTCAGTGCCGTGCCCAACTGTAGCTGGTTTTAATGCAGATAATTATGACAATTCTATAGTTCATTTTAACAGATTTTTGGGGCGAGCATTGGTGCTTCTTTACTATAATATATTTTTATATGCGATGTAAAGAAACCCGTTAGAAATTAGATGGGTTACCGTTTCAAGTATCATCGGACCTCTGCAACTCAGCTCCGATTTAATAAATTCTTAGAACAAATTGTAGCTAAAAGTTTATGTTATATACGAATCCAAGGTCAAACCATGGTGAAAAAGTCAATAACTAATTTTAAATTGTCAAAAAAGCCAAGCTCTGCACTGTCATTCAGTTTCACAACAAATATTCTCTATACTAAAATTACCTAAAATAGGAAAAAAGGCATGGACTATTTTCATACAGAATCTTTTCATTATCAAAAAACAGCTTTTTCTCAAACAATTCTCCTCAAGCATACATAAAAAATTGCCAACCTTAAAAGTCACTACAAGCCTCTTATTTAACGTCCCGAAGCTCGGACAGTTAAGGGGATGCCCAGCGCTAATGCTCGAAACAAAACTCTGTCGCGACGACCGGCCAGATCCGCCAGCATACATTCAACAAACATCCTCTCACAGACACCAGATGACGTCCCGTGTACTTTCCCATTCAACACGCTGTAACTTCCATATTTGTACGAATTTCGGTATTCTGCGGAAAGTAGCATATAGACACACCTTTCCTCTGTTCAAAAAGTTCACTATCGTCCATTTTGATTAATTCAAAGGTCCCGAAAAAAGTAGTTTAATGGCGATGTGCCTCTTCCACGTTAAATTAACGTTTTTTTATCTGCATAAACGCCGAGATCCCTCCCATTAGATTTCAGGAACCTATAAAATCCCAATAAACAATTGCTTACCTAAATTACAGAGTACTTTATGTTCAACAAAAATTTCAATGTTCATTTTGCTATCTTCCCTAGTGGTGCTTAACAGCGTCCTCGCCCCCCCCCCCACTCATTCATTCAGTAAAAAGGTATAAAAAGCTGAGAAAAATATACTCGTCCTGTTGTGTTTTCGTCACTTGTGTCTTAGTGATTTCCGATAGGTACCCAGTCTACAACTGACGCGTTATTTCCTAGTGCAAGTGCAAAGCCCCGAGCAAAAAACCTACTTAAACAAAACTACTCAAATTCAGTCAGCAATTCGTTTTAATTTTTACATTCTACAAATGTTAATTAATATATTACTTACTTTTAAATCTTTTATTCCTGTAAAATAAATTATTTGTGAATAAAGCTTATTTTTTTGTATTATAAAAATTCTTTTAGTTTCGTTTTCCGACGTACTGAAAACGATTCCTGAAACATTTGCTGGAGTGTTAAAAACCAGCACACTACTATATACTTGGCTAGTGCAATTTTATTTCATGTTTTACTAATTGATATTTTTGATATTGTGCTTATTTCTGTCACTTCCTTCTACTCTTACCTTCCTTCTACCCTCCATTAGGCCTTCGCGGTTCGGCAAGTCCCTTTCACCTATATGTTGTCAGATTTCCGTTCACTAGGTGTTAGTACTGATTAACTGACTTTATTCCGTTTATGCATATTTTAATTTGTTGAGTCTGGGACTAGAACGTTCGCGGCATAAACCACTTCTAAAAATAGTTACTCGTTATTTTCATTTCACTGATATTTAGTTCACCGTATCGTCTACCGTCATTACGCACTAGCCAAGCTTCTGCGTTGTATCATAACTTGTATATAACACCGTAATTAGTGTCCGCTTCTAATTTTTTTCTGGTATCCATTAATTGTTGCCATTCGTTTTATCATTCACTCAATAACCTGACCGCTCATTATAATGTCATACTCGGCTTACACATTTTACCACTGCTACTGTTTTACGGCTTGCTAATGTCCCTCTGTCTCCTGTTAACTTCGAATTGTAAATAGTAGGGTAACAGTAGTATACTTCATTATTTTTGGAACTTCTGCGTTTACTGCTGTGTTTGTGAAAGTCTAATTTCCCTGGAATTGACCGTTTCTTCACTGAGCTACTCGGTCTCGCTTACAGACTTTTGGATAGTGTTGTTCAATCACTTTCAACTTGAACTGACGCCTGAGTAACTAAATAAGCAAGCTCTAGTGTCAAAGTGACAACTCCCTCTTGTAATGAACGAGAAGAACACATCACAAAACAAATTCAAGAGTTGCTGTCCACAGATTTATAGCTCTGTAACCAAATTGACTGTTAGTATATGGACTATTGGATTCTGAATGCGAGTATGAATATACAACTGATTTTCGGGAATTTTAGATTTAATAGCTGAGTAGGCATGTGTGTCTATGACTTTCTCTTTTGTAAATTTTTTATCTAATTTCAATGTATTCCGAAACTGGTAGGGATTTATTGATGAATTGATAATGCATCTACAATGCTTTAGAAACCTTACAGGTATCTTTTCAACACATATGTGGAATTTTTATCTATGTTTTCTATTTTAGTGGTACTTTCGATGAAAAGCAGAACATTTTCCTTTCGACTTAATTGTTGATCAATTTGCTTTCGGCCTTCATTTGAGATAGTTTGCAATGTCACATTAACAGGACGTTTTTCACTGGTTATTATTAATTTAATAGTATAAAACGGCTGTGGTGATTATAATTTTGGAAGGATAATCTATCATTCTTCTAGATTCTGATCAATTTTACTGTGAAGAAATTTGTAATTGCCCTATTGCGTCAATTAAACATATTAGTAACAAAAGTAGAAACTTTTGTGGAATGTAGAAATATTCATCAACATTAACTCTTTGATCGGAATATGAGAAACCAAATTAACTCGGTAGCATTAAGCCAATTTTATCTTAGGTTTAATCAGAGCCGCTTGTTAAAGCTTAAAGCAGATTAAGAAGCTAAATAAATAGTCGAATTGTACATTCGAAGAAGTCGACTGAAAGAGTCGAAGGAACGGGGATGCATTAATATTCTACGTCGTAAAGGTCATTTGCTTAACCTGTGCCTACAAAATAAAAGTACAGACGTTCCCAAAGAATCATTGTTGCTTTATCTAAAGGATATATCAATTCTTCGATGATAATTTGACAGGAGTTAAGAAACATTTTGCAAATTGTTGCCGTAACTAAAAGATATATTATGCAACTTTTCTTAAAGTTTGTTTTATTCAGTTTTACAGGTAGTCGTGACTCTTGAGCCATTGGGCCTTCTGTTCTATCTTGCAGTATAGTATTTTAAATAATAATTAATGTCAATTAAATAATATTAACCATTGAATTGAATTGAGACCAACTAGAGACAGTCAGTTATGTTATTTAAATATATTAAATAATATAATAAGATGGTCATGAAGACTACGATATTCGAGAGTATAATGCTTGATGTCTAAAATTGAGATCGTGTACGTCATGCACATCATTAATTTAGTCTACTGTATACATACATATTCGGTAAAAGTAGTTTTATATATACTGAAGTAAACGAGTACACAAAAGAAAACAACACAAATTAAGAACAGAAAGACGGATATACTACTCTCTCAGCACACTGCACATTTAATGAAATATGATTTTTATCACCTTGTCGTATATCAACGTAGGGCATCGGTGTTTTCACGGTAAATGGTATAGTAGAATGCGGTTGCGGTGAGACGGGAGGTAGAGAAAGTTTTATTCGTGCCCCACTAACATAACAACCATCTGTCTCGCTTTCACATAAGCGATTGATGTTTTCTTTCTCGCAATCGTTTACTTCTGGACATATAAATGCCGTATCTGTACACGTAATAATTGATTTATTGCCATTTTAGGACTGAATTCTCATAAATTCTTGTGGCAAATTCTAAAACTTATTCTTAATACAGTCAATATGAGAATCAAACATTTTCTTACAGTTAATGATAACACCTAAATCTTTATTTTCATTGGCGTCTTTAACAGTTTCATTATTAATGGGTATGCGAGTTACACCGGTCTCTGTAAAATGTGTTTGTTTATGTTTAGAAACAGTTTACATTTGTTGCCATAATATACTATCTAGGTCTATTTGAAAGTAATGTAAGATAACAGTGTGTTCAGGGTGAGCGATGAATTTCTGAGAAAAGTCCAAGGCCATCTACATAAAAAGAAAACTTATACTGAATCCTCATCGTCAATCTATAATCTCTATATCAACAGATTATTGGTATGAATAAAACAAAATGGTTTTGTATCACTAAATTCTTATATTTTGCTATGGCCACCGGTTTCTTGAACTACAAAAATTTGCCTCACATCATCAGATCACAGAAAATTCTATAATATTTGAAGGAAGCTTATGTTTAAGTAGAAAATTTGTTTTATGTTTATTTGTAATATGTAAATTGCCAAACTAGTAATACATGTGCTACCCTGTATATTAATTTATAACTCAAGGCATATAATATAAACACAAGCTTTATTCCCAGTTCATATTTTCTTTAGAGTAAATTTCACCATAGCTTAACTCGTTCATATATTTCTTCTATTACTGTGTGTCAAGTAAATATAATGAATTAGGGTTACTATATGCAACCCATTACAGAGCGATAAAGAGTGGCAGTTGTCTGTTCTTTCTTTTTACTTCATAAATAGTACTTTTACTTTCCTTCCATTTTGATTTCTAAATTCTTTATGTAAGAAATTCTCGGTATGAAGTTCTGAATATTAGATTATATTGATCGATAACTTTGAATTTTCAGGAAAACTAGCTGGGTTGGTACTTCTAATTTCCCAGCTCCCAGTAAAATCTTTGGTTGGTCAACTAACATTTCCTTTTGACAGATATCAGATGATCATTGTCATAGGTTGCTTTTATTTATAAAATTTATTATATTCTATTTTAAAAGCCGGTAGTCGGTATAGTCGACGAAATGATGTTGCTTGAGATTGGTTCAAAGAACTACTGTCATGACAGAACTCATGGTTGCAACAAAGAATAACACAAATGCAATAAATAATAATAATAAATGTAAGAATGATCAATAGCTTAAGGAACTTTCTAATCAAAAGTGCGCCTTTCCAGGTTTATTGGAACTTCACTATGGTTCTAAACTAATAATTCTAAATTATTTAAATTTTCTGTAAATATATATTGCTATGATATCACATGATATAATTTCTAATTTAATTCTCAAAGTCGTAAGTTCGATATCATTAAAAGAAATACAATTCTAGAAACACACATAAGCAATAAAACAAATTCAAATCAAACTGAACAATGTATTGCTAGACCAATATTTCATAAAACTAAAAAAGAAAATTCCCTATCTAGCTAAATAAAATAAATACGATACTAAAATAAAATAATTTGAAAATGATTAAGTTTAAAATAAATTTCTTTAATAAAAAAATTAAATTAATTTTAAATATTCTCAGTTATTTCCTTTGAGATCCACGTAGCTCAATATAACTTCCAGCCGCACAGTATCATTTATTTGCGATGTTCAGCTACTATCTCCAAAGCTCTTTCACCGTTCAAATGGTATATCGTTTCCATCAAGAATCGTTTTCTGGACCTTAAAATAAATTATATACTCCTTTTTCCTACTTATCAAAATCTTGAAAAACTCGATTTTCTATTTCTTTTGTCCAAATTCTTGAGTTACTCGTCTTTCTTCGTTTTACTTTTTCTTAATTCAACCAACAACAGTCTATTATCTCTATTTTATTTCAATATTTTACTTTCTTAAAAAATTTTCACCCCTGCAATTTGCACAATTTTCTTGTTTTTTTTTATATCCCAGCAACCTCCAATTTTCAATTTTTCCACAATCTCCTTTATATATTCCTCAAAATATAAAATCGCAGATAACAACTTGAATCTTTCGTGACATCAACTTAACAGAGCGAATTGGTTCTCATCACGTGATATTGAGTATTTTTCACTTTTATCATTTTCCGGTACCAATTAACTAAAAATCTTACATCTACATGAACATATTAAATGCGTAAACAGTGTAATGTTTTAAACATTTTGATAATTAGTATAACAATAATTAAGTGCATTTAAATAAATAACTGATTCTATTTACCAATAAATTATGTTATAAACGTCTCTATCTGTTTTTAATGGCTCAAATATAAAAATTGCATGTGTTTTAGAAAATTGTCTTCTGAAAAATACATTGATATTTTATCAAATAAAACAAATAAAAGAAAACAGGAAACATGCAAGCAACTCTCTACTCAGAATAAAATAAAATGCATTTTATTCACAATACATAACTCAAGTTATATAGGAATAAAAAGTAAATAACCTCCCTTAAATAAATAAAACTCATAATTGTTCAGAACGGAAATTAAACTGGTATATGGTATTCTTCTTAGAAGTCGAGGAGTAACTAAGAGCAACCGTACTGTTTGCACGATAATAAAAATTTATATTAGCTTCAACGAAAGTATAGTAGGCATGTCCATTAACAGTGTAACTGTACATCAAAGGGTGGCGGGCCTTTATCCAAAGTTAAATGTAACCAACGAGTCGCTGCTGTCTCCCAATATGAGTCAATCTGGCTGGGATACGCACTGTGATGTTCGTTTATCCAGCGGGCTATTGCAATTTGCCGGGCTCCGTGCCCTTCTCTCGGTGCTTCTAATGGTGTTAGCGTTACGAATTTACCAATTTCACCACCCTATATGTTAGCTTAAGTCTAGAAATCGGCACTGCAGTAATGCACAAAGAATGTAACCGTGTTGGGGCACTATAAAATTTCATTAGCTGTTTGATCTAATTGAAATGCAGTTTTGGATTTAAATCATAGGATAGGCGACACCACCCCTGTAGTCTCATATAGAGGGGCATCGTAATTTAGTATACTATAAAGTCAGTTAGGCTGTGCGCAGATCTTTTAATTAAATTTTTTTACGGATTAAAATTAGAGGAGGACATTTTAGTTAGTTTTATTAGAATATTTAACGATCTTGAAATGCGAGCGTAATGATGAAGCAGCTGTTTTATGGGAGTAATAAAATTAATTTTATTGTGGGCTTACTAATGTACATTAGTTTAATTTCAGCGGAAAATGCCGGAGAATGATTTCGATTGGAATATCTGCTTATGTGACAAACAAATTTAGAAATATGTATTTTACTTCTTTATCAAACAATATAATAATACAGGCCGACAAAATTTAACCAAGGATTTAAACCAGAAACGAAGTTTAGAATGTTTTTTTACCCGCTGAATCCAAATCCGACTTCAGAATTACTCCATCGCGTCAGATTTTCGAGTGATTCTATTCCGAAGGTGAAAAGAAACCGGTTTTTCGCTATATTTAAGATCATGTTACATCACAAGGTAATATTTCTCCACAAAACTCGTTACGGCATCTGAAAGTATACTACTCTTTGCCTTCAAAAGCATTCAAATAGCGCAGATATTAATGTAATTAAAGTGGTTCAATGAAAAGTCATGGCACGTTAATCATCCATTTATTTTAAATATTAGTACTTTCCGCATCTATGAAAAAAATCATAGAAACGACAGGAGTGAGAAAGGCATCATACGAAAATATTGTGAACTCTTCATCTGATGCTACTCTTCGAATGCCCACTAATTTGTCAATCTAACGATTTTGCAGAGAGTAAAAAAGATATTGGAGAAATTCAAAATGGGTTTTGAAGGAGAAGAGTAATATTTTCAGATACCGTAAAGAGTTTTATGCGAAAAAATTGCCTCGTGATTACCTCAAATATAGCGAAAAAACTGTTTTTTTTTCCACATTGGGTTAGAATCTCTCGTAAACCTGACGTAATGGAACAATTCTAAAGTCTGATTCGGATTCAGGGCATCAAACATTTTCGAGAAACTATAGTCTCGTTTCTGGTTTAAAATTTTGTCGGCCTGTGTAATCTTAGGAAATATAATTTAAGGTAGTTAAATATGAAAGTAACGGCAACTTACAGTATCTAACAAATTTTTGCATTAAATGACGTCAAAAAAGGGTTGGCTCCAAAGTCAATACGAAGAGGGCTGTGCGGCGTATCTACTACTATTACTAGTTAGTTATTTATTGATATTATTTATATATTAAGAAAGATACCTTTGGTATATAATGCAAGTTTGTTCTTTACGACAGATTGTTCAAATGTTGCAATGGGTGCAATGTTGGAACAAGTATACGGTGGTGAATGTATGCCTTTAGCTTTCTTTTCACAAAAACTTAATAACGCTCAAAAACGATATTCTGCTTTTGATAAAGAACTTACGTCTTTCTATTCGGCCATTAGACATTGCAGATACCTTTTGGAGGGCAGGAAGTTTATTTGTTTTACGGATTACAAACCTTTGACAGCAACCTTATTCTCCACGGCGGAGAGAAGTCCTAGACAAATACGTGATATGGAATTTATAGCACAACTCACAAATAATATGATAAAGAGAAACATAACATCATTGCTGGTATGCTTTCACGTACAGATGATTTATCTTCACTGGAATAATGAATTCCTAATACTGCTCAAACTCACAAACTCACGTACTAATAGATCATACATCTGCAGTAAATTCTTCAGATTAAAAAATTGTTGGGGGGCGAGCGTAGGTGTGTCTTTACTATGTACATACTTCGGTATGCGATGTAAAGCAACGACAGGCGCAGTTAGTACTTGGATGGGTGACCATTCCAACGGAAACCGCGTCCTCGCCTCACACATCTTCCAGCGGCTTGTATATCAGTCTATACGCGGAAGCTATACAACCTTAGGCGAGGGTTGTATAGAAGATAGACCATCCTTCGGAGGGGATGTAAAGCCGTCGGTCCCTTGTCTATTAAATGTTAGGCAAGTAAAAGATCCATACTCTTCTTAAGAGAAGAGGTTCGGCAAAATTCCTGGTTGGGGGTAGCTCGTCTACAGGCGTCGGTGTTAGGCCTCAGTAGCGGAAATAGGCCGACGTTAAATAAATGTATAAAAAAAAAACAAATTGTAGATATGGGACTAGCAACATTCATAAAAAATCATTTATCTAAGAAAAATAATATTAAATATGTATTACAGAAAGTTAAAATTCCAAATTCGCAAGATGAAATTTTATGTAATGTTTCCATTTCCAAATTTCGACCTTATATACCCACCATATACACCATATATGGATAAAAACATGTATTAATTATTGCCAGATAGCAAAAATAAATAAACATTCAAAATTCCATTTGGTAAATTTGAAGTCTTTAGACGACGTGTTGAACATATTTACATAGATATTATAAATTCATTACTCCCTTCCTCGAACTCGCCTGCGTAAAAAACACACTAAAATGAACTAAACAAGGCTATCTTAAGGATGCATTTTATTAGCATTATAATAAGGTACTTTACAACTCATGTGACACTTTTGACAGCGCCCATATAAAATAAAATTTCTTTTCTTCAAACGTCAAAAGAACTTGGCTTTAAAGACAAGTTTTATGAAATTAAATTGTCATTTCTCTGACACTACGTCTTTATAATATTAGTAAAGTAAAGCTACTTTATTTTACATGTACTGTAAAGAGGTACTTTATTTATTGTATGTTGTAACAATTCAAGTTTGAGTCAAGGCTCGTGTGATATTTTTTTACGTATGATACTTTTTATCGATAAGCCAATTTTAGTAAACAAAACTTTGTATCCAACTTGTTCAGAAAATGATACTTTACTGGACAAGTTTCAGGAGGACAGCAGGTTAGGTCTGGGGACCTGCGAATTTCATAAAGAACTTTAATTTATCATCATCGAGTTTTTTAAATAAGGTTTAGAGCATCTCAAATTAAGTTCAAAACCCATCGATGCCTTATCTGACTATTATTTCTGCTTTACCGGAATGCATCTAGTAAAATAAACTTTACCAGACACAGTGCGATAAAGGGACAATTCCTGGACTAAAGGTAGTACAAATTGAAGTAATTTTCTGGACGGTCGCCAAAAAATAGCCATTGCACAAACATTAGACAGCTCAATACATTTTATTGTAATGCTTATATAATAAACTTTTTAAATCTGTATAGCCCTTAGGTCCTTAACTCAAATAGTTCATCAGCTGAAAAAGTTTTACGCCTGAATACATCTAAAACGTGCCCACATTACTTAACTGTGCGAACGAGAGTACAATAGAATTCAGGAGGTAATAAAAATGTATTTTTTGTGTATACCTACGGTCTCTTCTTTCACATATGTGCACTTCAACATGATCCTAAGCCGAGGTACAAAAAGGAGACGAGCCCTACAATACCTTTACACCGTTGAAGGGTACTTAGTAGAAAGAAAGACGTTATTAGAATAATCTCTTTTGTACAAACTTAATACTTCATAGAGGCCTAAAAGGATCATCGAAAATATAGTAAATCGGCACAGATTTCAGATAGAGAAATGAAGTGTAAACCATGGTGTATCCCGACTCCGATATTAGATAATATACTTGGTTAAATCCATGGGGACAACGTTACTCAATCGTACGAAATCCGATTCCAGTAGCGTAGGCAATCGCTTTTTCATGAACTCGTGATTAGTGTTGTAGACTTTTTAAAAAGTTTAGTTTTTTTTAGCTATACGTGCATCAAAACTTGCCGGTAATTCTACGCGATTGCTTATCGATTTGGAACTGTCGCAATACATTTTTATTTTGATGATTATTTTGAAGAATAAGATCCCAATTACACGGTTGGTCGACTTTATACTTTATGAAAAATATACAAGTGCGTGAATGAAAATGTTGATCAATTATTTCTAAAAAAAGAAATGTTATTTAATGGGAACTTGGAAGTATAAGTGAATCCATTTAAACTCTAGAAGTTTCTATAAATTAAACTATAGTAAATATAACACTAACAACGTGGCGTATATCTAGCCTAATTCAGAATTTGCGTGTCTGACTGTGTAACAGCAGACCACCAATGGATAAACTTTGAAAGTAATTTTATTAAGGCACCAAAAATCCATTTCGAGATGCGCAGAGAATTGACAGAGATAAATATCGATGTCAACTCAGGGAGAACTTGGAAGGAATTGACAATAGGGTGCCCAGAAGGAGTGGTGAAATAGAGCAATATGTCAAAATCTTGCATATAGCCACGTGACAAGCTGTTAAAACATTCTGTCCCTTGAGGTCCCAGCAACAGCCCAGTGAGGCTGTTAAAGAGCACGATGAAACCCTCGGTGTCCTTTTCGAAACTCTAACAAAATCCGACTTAGGTAAGGATATCGTGGAAGAGGTTTTTATATTCTTAATCATATTTTCGCTCTACGGAGCGACTTTTATGCAAAAATTTCAATAACTCATCAAGGAGCGTCATTTTAGAAAGTGTAGTAAATGTCGCTGCACAGGGACGTAATGTCGCGCCGACCACCAAAAATTTAGAAAGTATAACAAAATTTGACGAATCCACGTTGTTAAGCACTGCAACTCATGTGTGGTATTAAATATGAGGACAAGTTAATCCAGCTTCTATTCAAAGTATATCGTGAGTTTTATCGAAAATAGCCTTTAGCGACATGGGACCCCCATCATTTCCTAGCAGTCGATTTTGATGGGAAAATGATGAGTTTTAACGGGATTTGCCCTAAACTGGTTCCTCAGTGATTCGGTGTCAGAAAAGTATCTTTACCATGTACTCATATGTGTATTGGACCGCCTTGCCTGAACGTATGAAATTGTAATTGCCCAAATATAATTCAAAGTCGTTGCGATTCAAGCACTTTAAAGCTCCGAGGAGCGACCAAAATTGATATTGAAATAAAAATACGTGAATAGACAGGCAAGCAAAAGCCTACCAAAATTTTATAAGCATTGAACTTTTCTTGAATCTTTTTGTGTAATCGTTAGCTCAAAAACCGCATATTGGATGGTAGTTGGTACATTATAAATCGTTCCGTTCCTCACCATGTGTTGTACACGGGCCAGATTATTGTTTGTCAAAACATATTTCTTGAAGTTGTTGTAAAACATAAATTTTTGAAGAGATTTAATGTATATTTTTGAAATTTATATTGTCTTTTACTTGTGTTTTCAAAATTCCCTTTCAGGTATAATTTTAAGAAAGTGTTAGTACCTATAGTGTTAGATTTATTGTATTACGACGTCCAATAGATACCATCCGAGCAGCAGTTAGGCAAAAACGAACAGTAAGTATAAATTTTATATTATTCTTCGTCTGAAACAGTCGTTTTGAACCGTTATTTTGTGAACGTTAATATTCATTTTTGATAAATATAGAAAAAGTCCTTCAGACTCAAAAGATGGATCGTTCACAAGGCCACCAAGTGACGGTGCTAGAGGCTCACTGACCTCAAGAAGAAGCCTATGACTTCGTTCAACAAAGCAAAAGTGACAATACAGGAATCCGACTGGAAGTTATGTAAAACCAATCTGAAAGAGTTTAAGAAACTAGTCAGACAAAGGCAAAGGTATGCGTGAAGAACTTATTGTGATGGAAGACTGCTAGGTTATGCAAAATTCTCACCAAAGACAAAGACCATGACCTTTGCCTATTAAAAAAGCATAATGGTACAAGAACCACCGACTTTCGTGCAAGCCTAGAGTAATTGACGGAGACTCACTTCCTGGGATTCGTGCTAACAGAACAAAAGGAATGGCTAAACGAAGTCGATACCCAACCCTCGGATTTGAATTGGCAAATGGCCAATCAAATAGTGAGTGAAGAGACAATGAGATGGGCAATACAGAGAGAGCCTTTCGCTGTTTAATTCGGCATGCATTGGCGGTATTTATTCCGCCCTACTGCAATGGCGACTGGATAAATTACTGCCGCACCTACTTAAATTATTTAAGGCATGTTTAGCACACCTTTATATTCCAGAAATAAGGAGAGAAGTGAAAGTTGCGTTCATTCCAAAGGCAGGGCGTATGGGCTATACCACCCCCAAAGCATATATCAGTTTAACCTCGTTCCTACTCAAGAAGATGGAGAAGCTTTGTGAACGACACATAAGGGATGTTGTAGTGAAAGACAACTCTTTATATCCTAACTGGGAAGGTCCATCAACACCGCCCTTCATGCAGTCGAGAGTCGGATTGAGAGATCCTTGGACAATAAAAACTCCACCCTAGGTGTCTGTATAGATATAGAAGGTACGTTTGACAAAACCAGTTTTCCAAAAATCACAGATGTCCTAGTGGAGAGGAACGTTCCTACAATTATGGGAAGCTGGGTTTTCAACATGCTTTCAAAAAGAGCTGTACACATTAGTGTGGAGAAGCTTCTGTGCGAAGAATGGTCGCGGGAGGTTGTCCACAGGGAAGTGTAATATCACCAATGCTGTGGAACCTTGTTCTTGATAACCTCTTGTGCCACTTCAACTCAGAAGGATTTCACATAATTGCCTACGCAAATGATTTAACAGTAATGCATAGCGGAAAATTCGAAGGAGTCCTTTCCAAAAGAATAATTAAAAAATGGTACAGCGAACACTCCCTGTCTGTCAAGTCCAGGAAGATGGAGATGGTTCTCATAAGAAGAAGGAAACCAGGAGCACTGAACGCACCTGCCCTCCTGGAACAACACTAAATTTCGCACCAGAAATGAAATATCTTGGGGTAACCTTCGATGCCAAACTAACATGGAATCTTCATTTAGATAGAAGACCAAAGAAGGTTTACATTTCTTCTGAGCAATGTCGCAGGATCGTGAGGAAAACCTGAGGAATGAAACCCAAACTGGGCATGTGGATATACACTACCGTCTTAAGATCAGTGATAACCTATGGAGCTGTGGTCTAAGAGCAAACAGACTACGGCTAAAATCAAGTTCAGCCAAGTGCAGAGAGTTGCGTGCCTAAGCATAAACGGCAGTAACTGCCGGTGTCATTAACGTCATATTCTTTTGACGTTTGAAGAAAAAGTACTGATTGTATTGTTTTGCTGCGTTTATTATAATAAATGGATCATTTTTTAATTGTAGATAATTGACAATTCCTCTTCTTTCATATATTTTGCTTCTTTTGACACCTCAAACTCGGTACCTTCAAATGAATTCATTGCATTTCCATATTCCATAAAGCAGCAGTTTATTTGACTATAGAAAAGTAGACGCTCTCTGGATGATTTTTTATCCGAAATTGTTGCTTTATCCGAAAGAATGATTTATTTTAATTTATTTAATAATCATCACTCTACTACTGTAAATTAACTGAATTTATTATTATTCCCCCCAAAAAAAACCTGATCCGACGATTCCTCGCAAGCCCAAGTCCGAGAAGTCGGAGATTGGGGTGGTTTTTCCTTGACAGGGGTAGTACGCAAGGATTTCAGAACTCGAAACCATCTCCATCGTTTTCCTCACCCTCTAAAACGGAGGGGATGTATTGCAAAAGATCCTACAAACTTTTGATGTTCGGGACCTCGTTAAATGGACTAATTGCAGAGTGGTATACACATTCACACAGACTATTATACAACGACCATTCCCTACAACTTTGCCATCTGTCGCAACTCAGACTTGAACTCAGGAGTGGTTCAGCGGCTAGACGTGTTGTCTCTCACACAACTTCGTCTAATTCACTGCTACCATCTCGGTAACATATGAAAAATGCCACTAACTATCCATACCCTAGCCAGGATTTGAACCCAGGACTTCTCGATTGCAAGCCTAACATAAGTATTGAGCCACCGAGCTGGGTTAGCCACTGAAATGGCTGATTTAGAGAGCTTTGTAGGGAAAAGGCCTATATTTATTTTCCTAGTATGCTGAGAATCATATATTTTCTCTGTTACGATTAGCAATAGCACCTTTTCAATGAGAGGCAAGTTGTGGGTACTAAACATCGATTTTGTACGATAAATCAATAGACTGGACTGGATTCATCAAAGAACTAAAGTGGTAGTTCATTAATGCGCATATCATTGTAATTTTCTATTTTGATTTGGATTGCTATTTTTTTGTCAATCTATTGTTACTATCACACATTTTTAAAACTATACAATTCCGAAGGAAAATACTATCTGAAATTCTATGATAGCACTTATAAGTGTAGGTCATGGAGAACAGACTAAGAGTTCAAATCGATAAGAGGAGTAAACGTACACGCAATCGGATACATTGTAACTGACAGGTGATGAGCCGAGTTTATAATTAAGTTAATTGTAAATGATTAACACAGCATAATTTAGTGCATTAAATATTTTAAATTTAAAACTTCCGCAACAGTTTCTGCTTTTTTAATGCCACTGTATTTGTTGGTGGATGAATTTGATGAACAAATTGCGTTTCATTTTGTATATAACCGTCCCATTTCAAAAGATTTATTTAAGGTTTTTCGGTTTGCGCTCATGATTTTCTTTTTTTAATGATAAACATAATTTAAAAATTATATAAAGCATAAACCACACACTATAAAGTTCCGTATCTCCTATTTATGCAAACCTAAATCTTCTAATTTAGGGCGAGTTAAATTCGATGAGTAAATAAGCTGATGGAAAGGCATTAAACAAATATTCTCAAAGAAATATTGCATATATTTTTTCAGACAAATGTTTTTAAATACGCCAGTAAGGTACTCTCATTGGTATAATTCCAACATAATTAGGAGTATTAGATTGAAACATAGAGCATGGCGTGATTTCAAAAACTTTGAAGATCCCCTTGCATTGGAAGAGTTTAAATTATTAAGAATCTCTATCAAAGAGCAGGTTAATATTGAATATAAAAGTTATTGTCGCAACATTGAAAACAATATTAATATACGATTAGATAGATAACTCAAATAAGTTTTGGCAATTTATCAACAGTAAGAAAACTAGTAGCAATTTACCAACATAAATGTATTACGGAGATGAACATTTTGTTGTTAGTATATGGCTTTGCTCAATATTTGTGCAGTTCATATATCACCTCTAATATCTCAGTTGAGGACCATGTAGAAGATGCAAACACTGATGTTTTAACAATTGAATAATTTACTGAACATGAATTCTTGAATTCTTTAAAAAAAAATCAATACTAAATATACAATGGGCCCTGATAAAATTCCAGCTTTCATGTTACATGATTGTGCTAGTGTATATACAACTCCTTTTACATTTCTATTTAATTTGGCTATTAAATCAAATACATTTCCTAATGTTTTAAAGTTTTCTAAAATAATCCCTATATATAAAAAGGGGGAAAAATAATATTGAGGATTACAGACCTCTAACGATTATCAACAATTTCTCTAAAATCTTCGAAATATTGTTATATGACCAAATATTTTCTTATTCAAAGAATCGCATTCAACACGGTGTTTTCAAGGGAAGATCTTTTCTGTACAATATATACAATATAAATATGTTAAAAATTTCAGAAATTTGCTGTTTTTTTTCAAATCGTATCTGTAAAATAAACACAATATCGAATACTATAGTCAGCGCTCTGTTGAATTTGTATCTACTTCAGGTGTACCTCAAGGGTCTGTGTTAGGTCCATTATTCTTCAACCTCTTCATTAATTCGTTGTAGTTGAATTGGGTGTCGGGTGTCATTTATATGCTGACGATATGAATTTGTACAATAAAATAAATGATGAAAGTAATTATGTGGCTTTACAAACTGCGCTAGATAAAATCAGTGAATAACGTAACTTAAACAAATTGCAGTTAAATATACGTAAATGTAATGGTCTTACATGTAGTAACAAACATCAATATGTCGAATTTAATTATCGCTTAGAAAATTCAGCGCTTACCCGTCCAACAACATTTATTGACCTCGGTGTAACATTTAGTAGCAAACTATCCCTTAATTGTCATATAAACACGATCACCAACGAAAGCTTTAGAACACTCGGATTTATAATACCACGACTTTAATGACATTAACACACTGAAACTACTAAGTATATCAATCTTTTGTTCGATCCAAATTGGAATATTCGTCAATTATTTGGTCTCCTCACTATAACATACATATACAAAACATAAAGAGCATTCAGAGGCGCTTCTTAAAAACATTATGCCATACGGAAGATGGTGTTTACCTTCCTATTGGTTTTTCTCATACTGCACTTTTAAATAGATTTTCATTTTCGAGTCTAGCGACATGTATAACTAGTATACATACATAATATAATAGATATATTGAACTTATTCAATTATCGAATACCTAGACCTGGTTCTAGAGAAAACTCACTATTCTATCCAGAACTACCGCTCTGAAATTTTCGTCACTACATAAAATATGTGAAAATTATAATAATCTTCAAAACCGGTTTGATATTTTCCATTGCAATGTAGTTGAGAGAAAAAGATTAATTGCATAAATTTAAATTTAGCTTTCTTTGCTTTATCTCTGTTTCTATTTATCCTCTGCATTTCTTTATCTTATATTTGTAAATATTTACTTGTAATTTCCTGCCCAATAATTGGAATCTTCTGTTGGGCAGTGTATTGTTAAATAAATAAATAAATAAATAAGTAATAATTGTTTTCAAAATTATTACGTATTTTTCTTGTCATGTATAAATCAGCGGACATTACTAAATTTCACATTATTCAATATTTTCTTGTGCATTGATGGTATTATTAATAATTGTGCACGTCAAAGCTTGTGCCCTATGTGCCAACGATCCTGTACCGTCACTGACATAGTAACTCAACACACAATTCTACAGGCGCATGCAAACGAAAAAGGAAAAATCCGACCTTGGATACAACAGAGGGATTAGAACTTAGGTACTTATACATAGGAGATGTGCATTGTACTCCCATATTGTGTCATTTCCAGAGGGTAGGTTTCAAGTGCTTGTATAGTCTGGTATGAACTTCTACTTATGCACAAAACCCCTATTTAGACGATGATTAAGCGCTGGATATCGGGGGTCACAGATAAATATAAATTACTGTTATAGAAATATAAATGAGCATTTTTTTGGTAGCTTAATCTATTGTTGCATGAGGAAGAGTTTGAATTTATGGTGCGTAACATGTTTATTTATTATAATGAAGTGCTTGTGAACGAATATTTTAATGTGAATGATATTCCCATGAGAGTTTATACTTTTATTAACAAGGCAGTGACGTAACTAGAAGCCCCTACATTGTTCGTTCATTAACTCTTTTTATAACATCAGTAAAACCAATAAAAAATGTTTTCTTAACGGCCTCTCAAGTTATCAAAGTAACCCCGTGGAAGATCTCAAGGATCTTGTGCTAGGTAAGAGAGACTAGGCCCTACAGTTTAATGTGGACTCCGAACCACTCTTGGGGCAATTTTTTAATGAAAAATTGTTTCGCATTGCGGAAATCGAACACACTTTGCTAGGCAACTCAGTTTGCTAGCCAGACGCTTTAACACACTGAGCTATGTACATATAATATAATACATAGATAATCGGCATTTCTGCAATTTCTGTCATCGGATCAGTTTTCCGTTCCTAATGTCTGTCTCCACCCTTGACCGGGGGCCAGATTAATTGCTACTCCCAAAATGTGAACAAAAAAAAATTTAATTATTTAAAAAAAAATTGGTGGAGATAGGGTCGATTTCGGTGATTACTTCTCCAGTATTCGTACCAAATAATTTATTATAGTGTAGAGTTAAAATAAGTGGGACCCGCACACTCTGCTAGCTCGACGCAGGGGGGGGGGAGAGTAGGTGAGATAACCAGATGGTAGACACACAAACAATAAAAAAAGGTTGATATTTCGAGTAAAAGAAGATATATTAGTATATCACAAATATGTGCACGACTATTACAGCAAATTACAGCTCTCCAGGTTTAGATAACATCTCTGTAAAGATCCCAAAAATAATCAGCTCTTATATAGCGAAACCTCTATGTCATAAAATTAATTTAATTTTTCACACAGGTTTTGTCCCAACGCACTTCAACCAGATTATAATAGATACACTTAAAGCAGGCTCCCAACTAGAGGTAGGTAATTATAGGCCAATATCTCTAATAAGTAATATAATAAAAATATTATGCCTTAAAACACGACTACTAGATTTTCTTGAAAAATATAATGTATTAGCTCCAAAGCAATATGGTTTTAGACAAAAGAAAAACTCAGAAATGGCAGTATATGAATTAGTTAATCTGATAAACTACCAAATAAATGAACAGTATAAATACTTAGCAGTTTACTTAGAGTTGGCTAAAGCCTTCGACACAGTTCCACAGGCAAAGCTGATTGAGACAGCTAAGGATTTAGGCATTAGAGGTAAAACTCTAGAAATAATAAAAAAACTTTAAAAGATACAATTTGTTATAATAAATAAATCAATTAGTGAACCAAATTCAGATTGGTATACCACAAGGGACAGTTCTTGGCCCTCTATTGTTTTTAATCAATATCAATCCACTACAACGTATAGAAAGTATCGACTTCATAACACGTTTTTATATTGAAATTTATACTCCTCAGAGAATTATACATTTTTAAAATTGTAAACAAAATATAAATATTAAATATGTTGAAATTTTGTGGGGATCGAATATATTTCGACCTATCTCAGTCATATTTATCAGTAAAGCGTAATGCTTTTGTCGTTTTTTAGCATCTTTCGCTAACTACGTGAATTTATTTTATCTTTGTAAAACAACAAAATAAAACGCTATGCATCATTTCATTGTTTTTATTGCTTTTGCCTTAAGGAAACTAAAGTTCTAAGTTTGACTATAGTTCACAAAGGGGGAGTCAGTTTAGAAGTATTTATACATTATTATCTACTCTATCCGACTTTGTCGCTTAAAAGTCAGTACTATGCACTACAAATGAAGTACACAAATGTTTCTAACTAGGAAGTCGGTGACCAACGTCTGACCGATTCGAATTTTTAATCTCCATTTTGGTATAAAAGCGGGTCGGAAAGTGGTCGCGTGGACGTTGGTTGCCGACGTCGGGTCGTTTACAACAACGTTAGCTCGACGTCCAAATGCTATTTTGGTAAATATAGTGATTCAGTTTCGATTGAATGATCAAATAAGATGCCTTGTATCGTCTGAAAATATTTAAAAAAATTTCGTTTGCAATAATATTGTTTGCATATAATGGAAATAATATCGGACTAAATATAGATCATCGAGAGACGCCTGTTTTTAATAAATCGAATGCTAATTGTCTTTCTGAAATAGCTGGTTGTATATACACATTATTCACAGACATTGGACGATTTTCTAAATGAGATCGAAGCCAATTATTATTTCTTATACTCCATTCCATAAAACTTCACTATCTCTATGATCTCTATGATCTACGCAGTCAAAAGCTTTAGGTAAATAGCAATAGATACCAAGAGGACTTTTATTTTCAATAATGCCATTCAGATTATTGATTTATTGATTAAGTTAAATATAATATTAGCAGATGTGTGCAAGATTTTGCCAAACCCATCCTGTGGTGTAAGAATATATATAGTTTTTCTACCTATTGAACTAATTGTTCCTTTATTGCGAGATTCAATATTTTTGAATAAGAAGGAAATAATGAAAGTAATCTATTATTTAAAGATAATAATTATTACCTTTTTTATCCAGAGGTTTTACTTGAGTAGGTTTTAAACAATCGGGGAATATTCTGGCGACTAAAGTATTCTATTGCGGATAAGTTGTAATACAGAGCAAGGTAGAAAATTCAAATAAAGAGATAAGACATTAATAAACAACAACAATTACAAGAATCAAACTATTTCTGTATCAGTTGATTCCAATGATACTTAAAAACTTGTTTCTTCAACTAATAAAATAAATAAATACTAAGGTTAATACGCACTGGCAAAACGACGTCTCCTCGATGTTCATTCGAAACAACCACACGTGTTCAACTATTTTTTGCTACTGTGTATTCATCTTTACTAAAATATTTATTAAGTTCAATAATAATGAGGTCATAATATGTTATGCTGAGAGATATCTCAGTAAAAAAAAAATATATAATAATATAGCAAATTCCATTAAACTTCCTTAAGGTTATCTGAGTTTGTTACACACACAATGGATTAACTTTATATACAGGGCGTTGGTTTTCATTCTACCTTCTAGACGTATATCCGGACTGAATTGGTACATAGTTTTGAAATTTTAGTACAGTGTGTCTTCAATAAAGATCTACCATTCTAAAATATTTTTGAGTTTTTACCAAATTCTGTTATCGTTATGGATAAACCCTTCTTACCATTCGCCACTATTAAATAAAGTACCAAATAATAATACGAAAAAGGACGATCTAATAGATTTTACGAGATCTAAAAATATAAATTATTCCTGAAAAAATTCCAATGAAAAAAGATTTATTGAAAACTATCAAAGAACATAATTTTAAAAAAGAATATGTTGTGGATAGCAATCAGAATTCGACTTTAAGCGCTCTAATTCTAGATAATATAAGAACCGTAATATCAGATTTAGTCGAAACCTACATATAGAAAAAATCCGTGAATCATATTATAAACAAAGAAAGAGAATATCCCATTTACCGCTCGCAGAGCAGGTAGAGAATGATTCCGGTAGTGAGCCTACTGATGACTCCGTTACCATGTGACCATTTTTTTCTCAAACCTATGAGAATTTCTTCTATTATTATTTAAACTTTCTTACTTTAATAGAAGTTTTATTTTAATTGAGGTAAAATAACATAAATAATTCTGTTTTGTTTGAGATATAACAGCATTTTGATCAGAATTATGTTTCATTTCATTTTTATCGTTTTTAACAAGACTTAAATATTATAATTATGTTATTAATGTTATTACTGTTATCATGTTTGTTAAGTTTATTCTAACGTCCTACCTTACTAACATTATATACATTTCCCCTTCCCATCCTAGCAAAAATTAATTACACCTTCTCGTTGGTTTTTGCTGGACGGTGACATTTTCTATAATATAAAGCTTTTCTAGTTGCATCTTATTTTATTCTGAGTAGAGAGTTGCATGCATGTTTTCTGTTTTCTTTTATTTGTTCTATTTCAGAAAATACCAAAGTATTTTACAGAAGACAGATATTTTCTATAAATACATGCAATTTTATATTTCAGTTATTAGAAACAGATAGAGATGTCTATAACATAATTTAATGATAAATAAAATAAGTTGTTTTATTTAAATCCACTTAATTGTTGTTATATTAATTATCAAAATGTGTATATAACTATTTACGCATTTAATATGTTCAAGTAGATATAAGATTTTTAATTTAATCTGTGCGGGAAAGTGATAAAAGTGAAAAAGGGCTCAGTATCACGTGATAAGAACCAATTCGTTTTGCTAAGTTGATGTCACTAAAGATTCAAGTTGTTATCTGTGATTTTATATTTTGAGGAAAATATAAAGGAGATTGTGGCAAAATTGAAAATTGTGAAAATTGCGTAGGTGAAAAATTTTGGAGGAAGTAAAATATTGGAGTAAAATAGAGAAAATAGACTGCGTTTGGTTGAATTGAAGAAAAATAAAATGAAGGAAGAGTAGTAACTAAAGAACTTGGAAGAAAGAAATAGAAAAATGAGTTTTTCAAGATTTTCACAAGTAGAAAAAAGGAATATAATCATAATTTATTTTAAGGTCCAGAAAACGATTTCTGGGGGAAAGATGTACCATTTAAAAGGTGAAGGAGCTTTGGAGATAGCAGCTGAACATCGCAAATAAGTGATACTGTGTGGCTGGAAGTTATATTGAGAGCTACGTAGACTTAAAAGGTTGTAATAAACTTTATATAAATTTTTGTTCACCATTCTATCGTTTGGAAATAATTGCGAATATTTTAAATTGTAACATTTTAAAATACTACTGTGGAATTTGTGGGTCAATGCGTATGCAACCAGGCACACTCAAGTGGGCAACACTTGTTGCATTACTCATGAAACGACAAGATGAACCTATAAAAGTTTCAAAAAAATTAATTCAATTTCACATTGTTCATTTCTTTAGTATAATTAAGTTTTTTTGGTAGTAAGAGTTGTTTTCTGTTTTATGTAAATATATTTTCTCATTGGTTGGCAACAGGAATGCAGTCTTCTGAGGCAAAATTTAAGTTGGCAGCAAGGGAAAAACGTCAGATTTCCGGGGAAAAGGTGACGATTTCTTTCTTGTCTTTGCCGGGGCTCATGCGTGAAGAAAGCACGTTTCTCTTTTCGTTTGGCTCAACTCAGTTTAGTTTTGGGCATTTTGTGAACCAAAAGTTAGTATTTCTTTTGTGTGGAAGCTTGGTCAGCTATCGCATGAACATTTTATTTCCGAGAGGCCTCCTGATTTTTTTGGTATTTTTTACGAAATTCATGCGCTACTCTCTACTTTCAGGGGTGAGTTTTACTTTTGTGTTTTATTAGGTTGTTCTTATACTTGTAAAACTTAGAGTATTTGGATCTGGCTATTTTTTAAATTAATCTAGGTTCAAGTCAATTTTTATGATCTGACGATGTCAGCCAGCAACTAGATGCTTGGAATCATGTGCAGCCAGTGAAACACCAACTACAACAGTCAGGGACATCGTAGTAGACGACCAGGCCATGTCGTACCGCGGAAACATTGAGCAAGTTTTTCGCTCGAGCAGGTTTTGCTGGAACAAGTTTTTTGCTGGAGCAAATTTTTTATTGGGGCAGGTTTAATCTTCCTTTTTCTTATTTTTTTTTGTCATGAATCTTAATTTCATTTAATTACTTAACTTTGTCATTCACTTAAAACTTTCACCGTCAACCTTACCATAATATATTTTTGAATTTAATTTTAATCTGAGGTATGGGACTCACAGCATGAGTAAATTTTTTTTTTTTTGAAAATATAAGCCTTGTAAGTAGAGCATGGCCATGCAAAGCTATTAACAACTTAACATCGTAGATACACGTTACTCTTGGATAAACATTTCCACGCTAGTACGTGCTGTTCACGTTTTGTTATTAGCATATTTGACTTCATAATTAAACTAAACTCTCTAGCCTGTGTCTATATATTGTATATAATAAATGTTATTTTGTAGAAATCTTGTTTTCAATACTTGCTTCATCTCCGGTAGTATTTGTTTAGTAATTTGCTTTGCTGTTGTTTCTTTTAAATAAGTCATTATAAATTGTTTATACTTTCAAGTTTTTAGTAAATTTGGTCAGCAATTTTGCCTTCTTGGCTGGGCAAAGTTTCTAAAGAGACTTTTCAGCAACCAAGTGGCGCCCTCTCTTATTTCACACTCCGAACTCATAGCCCTATGCTCTCACACAAAAAACAGCTGCCGTACGCAACAGGAACCATTTTATACAACTAGGTGGGTACAAAATTACAAATATTGGCAATTAATTTAATTTTTTATTGACAAATTTTATTTTAAACATCATCTCCAAGTTATTTTATTTTAGTATCGTATTAATTTTATTTAGCTAGATAGGGAATTTTATCTTTTAGTTGTATGAAATATTGTTCTCGCAATATACTGTTCAGTTTGATTTGAATTTGTTTTATTGCTTATTTGTGTTTCTAGAATTCTGTTTCTTTTAATGATTCCGAACTTACGACTGAGAATTAACTCTAACAGCAACATTTGTAGATATTTGAAATGAATTCGTTTTCAATTTTTAGCATTGTATGTACATGTTTCTAATTAAGAGAAATGAATAAGGAAAATATTACTTACTTCTTTTGTGTTGTTACTCAAAAGGTAAATAATGTTAGCTTTTAGAATTCACTATACAGAATATGTGCATTCTGTATTAAAAAAACGAGGCCACGTTCGAGTTAATAAAAATGGACAAACACACCCGTCTGAAAGTTCAGACCCTCTTATTATGTGATTTATAATATACGAATTGTGCTGTAGCTTTTGTGTTAGGTATTTGTATTGTGGATATATGATTAAATGCGCACGTTCCCCTACTTTTAAACTCTACAATATGTTCCAATAAAATTTTTATTTAGTACCAACCGACCCACGTATACTCTAATGAAATATAGGATTATTATTATTTATTTGTATACCGTAAAATGATGTCAGTTCGTTTTAGTTTATGTATTAATTGTTTTGTTTTATAACAAATACTGGAATAATGAGAAGATAATACAGATTAACTGAAAATTTAATGTAGCTATGAGGGTTATTGTGCGTTAACATTTCTATTGTCTTGTCATAAACATTCTGAGCAGATTCATATTAAAGTTTTATCAAAATTAGAATATAAAACATTCACAGGTGAGTATATTTGTTTTAGTTACATCATTATTCAACCATGTATACTGGGTGAGACGTTTAAACTGATACGAGATATCTCGGAAACAATCTATTTTCCCACAAACAAAAATTGTTTAGTTTCGAGGAGGAAAAAACTTCAATATTTATTACCGATTCATTGATTCAGAAAGTTATTTAAACGTCAACTCTACGTAAAAGGTAAAAGTCCAGTTCAGCGTTCTGTTACAGCAAATGAAGAAGAGCAGTTGGATATCTTGTTACATTTTGAAGATAAACCTACATTTAGTAACTATTGAGATACTATCGTTGAAATATTATTATTTTTAGAAAACTCGTCTTAGTAGTCTGAATAATGTCGCCATTGAATTAGATGAAAATTAGTCCAAAATTCAAAGTTCAAGAGCATTTAAACAATGCATTTCCAGTATGGATAGGAATAATGGAACTATTAAATGGCCACGGAATAGTCCCGATCTTACCCCACTAGATTCATTTTATAAGGATGTTTAAAGGACATAGTTAATTTAAAGAATAATCACAGTATTTCTACTTTTAAAGAAGCGATTCAGAATGATATACATAGTCCAAACGTTGTCAATAACGATATGAACTCTGCATCCAAAATAATGGTGGTAATGCAAATAATAACTGTTATAATTAATTATTTGTATTTGTTGTTGTTTTGTTACTTCTTGTATCCCTCGATTTTTGTACTCCTCAATAATAACGATGATAAAGGGTGTAACATTTGAATAATCAAATTAACCATTTCTTCAAATTTCCCCATATTTCTTATGCTTAACATGCCCTGTATAACACAGGTGGATTTTTGTAGCTGAAATCCACTGAAGGTGACAGCTATTTGTTAAATATAGTCTATAACTATTTTACACTGTTATTGTTAATACCATGCTTTAGTAAGTATTGTATATTAATCATACTTGTGCTTTAGTTATGTTTTATTTCATTATCATTTTTATTTTTGTAGAATTCCCGGTTCTTCCAGAGACAGCTTCATCCTAAAACATGACTTTATTTAACTACTATTAACACTTAATGTGAGACTATACAGGTATATATGTCAATTCATACTTTTCACTATTCCTAATATTTAGGTTTAAATGTTAGCTATTAGACTTATTGATATGATTTATTAGTTATCCAATTAATCATAACAAATCGACGTTTATTATCAACTTAATGTAAAGTACTGACCTCTAGCATAGAAACTAATAATTTGGTGTTTACAGAGTGGTTTATTTGTATATTAGTAATACATAATTTCTTACCAGATGGCGTTACTTGGCTTCCCCCGCTTATAACTCCAATAATATTGATACTACGTAAAAATGTGTTTGAACCATTTCGATAGAGAATTTGCTTATCTTCAACTTTAATAGCTATCTTTTTTTTCGTAGGAACTCTCAGAACCGAGATATTGTCAATATTAAAATAGGCCTATACTAAACTGGTTTCAACAGTAATTTTTTTTGTTGCTAATAGGATTAAGATCATATCTATTAAATTAATGTGTACTTAAGGCATGAATTTGAAGTACCTACTAATTAAACAGCTATACATCATCATCCTTTTGCGAACTCTCGATAATTTACTTACCTGTTTAAATCAAGCACCCTGTTGTTGCTTACTTTTGCAAATGACATTTAAATGAAAATTAGTTATCTCTAAATTTGCCTTTTCGGCGGAGTATAGAATTTCCAGCGGCGCCTTAACAAATTAATTTAGAAGTTTTCCTTATCTTTCCGAACATAAAACATTTCCATTGGCCTCCTTGAAAAATTCCGAGCAAAAGGCTAAGGTTAAAAAACTTAATCCGTCTTTTGTTTTCTTAATATTAAGGACTACGCCAGCCAGCCGGAAAAGCGCCTTCCCTTTAATTCTGAAATGCATTTTCTCAGAGCACACTTCATGCAGACCTTAAAAAATTAATTTGTTTGAAGTAAGGAGAGACACACGCAGCTATCTTGACAACTCTGAAGAAGACTTTCCACAATGGTTCACGATTAACATAGAGGGCTTTGAGACAAAGCATACGCTGATAACGGTTTCTGCATAGGACAGGCACACAATATCATGTTAAGTACCTAGACGGTAAGCCTCTTTAGAGAGTTTAGTTCTGTGAGGCCAGGAACCGGGGTTGAACTGCGGTCTATTAGGACGGTGAAAAATATTCGAATTAAACCATTCTGGACAAAATGATGAATATGACAATTCTAAATGCGCTCTTGGAATAGAGGGTAGTAAATTATAGTATACATTCATAAATACTGCAAATTGAATTAAAAATTATTATTACATAGTCACTAAAGCAATGTTTGCTGAGAGTTTGAAGAATCTAAATTAATAAATAAAAAACATCATGTAAATTAAACTGGTTTACTGGTGAACTTAGAGAAATGGTACATCTGTTGCAAAATTATTATGGCACATCTCTTGAGGAAAATTTGCCACGCTGCAATAATAGTTATTTATTAGGCTAGTGAGTTATGTTACATATATGTCACGCAAGAAAAGTTTAGCCCGCTAGTCCGAAGGCGAGTGGGCTAATTTTCTTAAGTGAAAACTCACGTGTCTAATACAACATTTTATCCAACACTTTCATATAAATGCTTTTTAAGTGGCAAACAATAAAATTATTAAAATGTCATGTCATCGATTTTTTTGTCAGTTGTCAATGTCAAAATCAACAGTGTTTCTCACAAAAATATAAAATGCAAGTAGTTTTTTGCTAAGTAGATTCTGAGTGGATGTGTCGAGAAAGCTGTTATCCATTTTGTTTGTAACCAGGGGTTTGTTTAATAAACATTGTGTAATTAGAATGAAAATGGAAAATTGTGAAAGATATAATATGGACATTCCGAACGATATTTTGCAAGAAGCCAAAGAAGCTACAGCTAATTTAATTCCAGAAAAGTCCAAAGTAAAGAATATCTACAATTTGAAAATTGGAGGAAAAAAAGAGGAATTAGCGCTATAAACAAAAAGCACTTCTCGCTTACTTTCTACATTTGAGTAAAAAAATGCACCTTCTTCGATGTGGACTAAATATTCTATAATAAAAGCGACTTTAAATATATACAGGAACTTTGATATAGCACGATATGGAAAACTTGTGGCATAAAGCCGATCAAGAAATTTCAAACCCAAAAAAGCCAAAATTTTGGAAAGAGCAGATATCGAAAAATATTTATTGTGATGATCCAATAAATACTTTATATAACAGGTGTGCATGGACGATGTTTTAGAGGTAAGAAAAATAACTACATTTTCATAGTAAACAAAGTAAACAAACGAAAATTGAAATTAATGTAAATGTTTTCCAGGTATGTTAGAGACAATTATTGGTGACCTGAACTGCTGTAACAGAAGTACATAAGTTAGTGTAAATAACATGACTGAGTTCCTAAGATACAAAAATAAATCTATGAAAATTGTGAAGAAATATCGCAGTTATACAAAGAAAATCTGTTAGTTTGAAGTAGTCACTTACAAAAACTAAATCAAAATGCTATACAGATAGTGCTAAATATACTTCTTGCAATACTGACATTGAATGTGTTGTATTTCACTAAATTGATGTTAATATTGAGGAAGGTTGTCCAATTGTCATCATAGATTATGAACTTGTAGATATATTTTGTATATATTCCTTAGCTGTTGGATCCAGGAATCGGCTACAGTCTCTATATATATATATATTTACAAACATAAAATTTATTGAGGTTGCAGTCAGTGATAAGGTATTTTGGCCAATACAAAAAGAAAACTCTTTGTTATTGTCAAGCTTTCGCTAATGTTTTAGCTATGTGTGTGGGATCGACCACTAGTTACGTTTTAAGAAATTTTCCTGCCATGTGTTTCGACGCAGGTTTATCAAATTAACCTCAAGTTAATGTCTTGAGAAAGCTAATAAACATTAGCGAAAGCTTGACAATAACAAAGAGTTTTCTTTTTGTATTGGCCAAAATACCTTATCACTGACTGCAACCTCAATAAATTTTATGTTTGTACCTTAACTAGTCAGTCAAGACTACCTTTCTAATATATATATATATATATATATATATATATATATATATATATATATATATATTGTTATTATACATGATTTGCAGGAAACAACTACTCAGCGGGCAAATACCCCGACCTGCATTGAATTACACCTTACAAATCATGAAAGATTCAGATTATATATATATATATATAAATGTGCATTTTGGTTTTAACTTGGTATGCTTATATTAACTCAATTACTCAGCCATCCAATTTTATTGCATTTGAAAAATGTTTTGTTAACATTTATCAAATTATTGCAGGTAATATTGCGAACGAGGAAACAAGACGTCTTAAAACGTCGTTTAACTTGTTTGTTCTGCTTTATGGATTTCGAGGGGTTGTCCAACCTAATTTGTAATATATTTTTATTAGAGTTTAAAGAATATTAAAGTTCTGATTGTATTCGCGCAATATTGTAAGTTATCCGAGTATCCTGAACGTAGACAATTTAAGTTGAACATTTTTCAAATAAATGTAGCTACCGAATGAAAAAGATTAATATTTACATTTGCAGACCGGGTTTTGCTCGGGCGTCTCTCCCTATTTCGTATAATTTTAAACGAATGCTGAATAATTTTGAATATAATTCAATTAGATGCGTTATGTAACTCACGCAGCTATATCGAGTGTTTTTTTATTTAAAAGTTAATCGAGCCCGTAACGAAATATTAATTGAGTTCTTCTGATAACCGAGCCTTTTCATAAACTTTGATTGATTAGGGTAGAGATAACCCTGAAGAGCAATCAAGTAAATTTGAGTAAGTTACGTAAATTTTAAAAAGATTATTATTTTTTCATAAAGTGAGTTATATATGTTTGAGAACTTAAAAAAGTCAATAATAGCAGAACCTACAGTCTTACTGGAGTATATCATTCACCTAATGGAAATACTAATGAGTTTCTTGAATTCTATCAGCACTTTGTAAATGCCATGATAGTGCGTGAAAGAAATATGATAGTTGTCGGGGACTTTAATATAGACTGGAAAGAAGATAACATGTACCCAAGAACATTGAAACGTATTACAGGGGATGCAGGTCTCAGGCAGATGATAAGGGAGTACACAAGAATTAACTAATAGTAATGCCATCAACTATTTATTTGGTATTCACAAACATAGAAAATTTAAAGTGCAATGTTAAAAGGACACCAACAATAAGTGACTACGATTGGACTGTAACAGGTATTGCAAACCAATATAAAAGACTACTAATAAAACCGTTGTGCATAAACTCGTAGACTATGATAACTTAAACGAGGCATTAATGGAAACCGATTGGAAATATAGCTGCACAAAGGTTGATGATGTCTATAAATGTTTTACGGAGGCGATTATGAAAAATGCCCAAGAAGTAAGTGAGGTACGCAGTGTTACTATAAGAGGGAACGAGGAACGGTTTAATGGTGATGTTTACTAGAAAATAAAACAAAGCCATATAATAAGTATGTAAGTACTAATCTAGACGAGGACTGGGCTCAGTATAAAAGAGAACGAAACATATGTACAGCTGTTATAAGAACTACGAAGGAAAAATATATAAACAAATATAAGAAAACAAGAATGACTCAAAAAAACTATGGAAATTTCTGGAAACTTTTATAAACGATGAAAAATGTGAAGAAGTAAGGGAAGTACATTTTGAAGATGGTACTTTTAATCTACCTAAAATCATTGCGGGAAAACTTAATTACTATTATGTATCTAGTATTAACGAGGTAATGGAGTCAATAGCAGATGAAAGTGGAATAGAATCATATATAGAGAAGATAAACTATAATGGATCATGGCAGTCATTTGAGAAAGTCACACTGAACCAAGTAAAAAAATTTATGATGAAAATGAAAAAGAGTAGTAAAGCAGACCCTATATATTTAGATATAATAAAGGTAATGTCTGATGTTATTGGTTACCCTCTACTAAATCTGATTAATACTGCACTAAAATATGAAAAATTTCCTAGTGATCTAAAAACATCTACAGTAGTACCAGTACCAAAGTTAAGAATACAAAAGACAAGGATGGTATATCCCCTTTACATCTCTCGCCTAAAGTTGTATAGCTTCCGCGCATACACTGATATACAAACCGCTGGAATATGTGTGAGGCGAAGACGCGGTCTTCGTTGTGAACACGAACGGGTCCTCTGAGTTTGAAAAAATAAAATATTTTGGGCTGGAGAGCTTTGTGTGAGACTCTAGAGGCCTTTCGTGTACTTTATTTTGTTTGATTCGAAGGTGGGGTGATTAGTTCTTAAACGGCTGGAACGGGCTAAATGCTTCGCCGTGTATACGTTCAGAGCCAAATTTCACTTTTATTTGTGTTGGCAGGGTCGAAATCTACATCCTGCATATTATATTTGAGCTTAGAAGAATTTTATCGTAGCTGGTAGGGTCAACGACTATACCCTGTATACCATTTTTTCACTAGTTTAAAATTAAACACTTTATTTTAAACGAAAATGAAAACAGATATTTATTTAAGCGTAAGGAACAGAGTTGATTATTTACTTCACTTAAAATTAAATTTTTATTACACGATATAAATGGTTTAACTTATCGACACTTGAAATTTTGCCTTAAGACAAGTTCGGTTTAAATTGTTGATTAAAATTATTTTATAAAACTGAGAAAATTCTCTTGTATTATTATGCGCGACGGCGATTTGATTTTATTTAATTAATGCACTGGGGCGATTTTATGAAAGTACTTTTTTACTAGAATCTGCCTAGGAAGATTGCACGGGCACTGGATTTGATATCGCGAGATAAACCTGAGCACTTGACTTCCCGGAGGCTTGGGTGCTCCCATATTTATACTGACGATGGGGACTTGGCTTGCAGAAGTCTGGATGAGAGCCGGATCGTTCCCCAGCCGCTCTATGGGGCTCGAATTATGAAATATTGTAATAAATGCTGAAATTTTGGAATTTTGGGTCGAAAATTATATCAATAAAACGGCGATGAAAAATGGAACTTGATATAAAAATGTCACTGAAATCTCTTTTTGTTTTTAGAAATATGAACGATGACTGTCTAAATAACATGTTAAATTGAATTGGTCCTATGAAGTAACGTTGCGAGTCTTACTTTAATCCATATTTGATGTTATATTAAGTTATATTGAGGGTATTGCATCGCCGGCGTTGAACAGAGTGAAAGCCAATTTTAGGGTAACAGAATGAAGATAGCGGCGAGTGGCTAGCACTCGATGGGGAACATGTAAATTGGTTCGGATGAATGTTTTATGGGCTGGTTGGAAAGGTGAATCAAGGGTGTTTTGAAATATGAATATAAAATCGGTTTTACAGTTAATTTGAAGTGAAATTTGTTTATAGAAAATTTTCGAGAATGAATAAAAATATTCTGAATGTGATTTAAGAGAGCGATATTGAAGTGAATCGAGTTACTGAGGGGGCTGTATTTTTTAGAGCAATATTTTGTAAGGTTTTGGCTGTAATTCGGTGAGTATTGATGTTTGAATGATTTTGTCGATTGATTTGGATTGTTTGTGAATTTTCTCAGAATTATTTTTCGGAAATTGTGGTTTTTTACTATGATTACATGTGAAGATTTGTTTAGTAGTTTAATAGTTAGTAGTTGAATATACCTACCAATGTTAGTGTTAGTTTATTTTATTTAAATGATGTTTATTGTATGTTATCGACATTGTTTGTATTAGTATTTCTTGCTAAATAAAGTTTCTATAATAATAATATGCCATTTGAAACTTCGAACTCCTCCTCTCCTTAAAAGGAGGGGTGGTAATAACAATCGGCCAAAAAAGTGGTATATCGGTATATTATAACCCAACAATTTGCAATATCATGGAAATGTTCTTTAAGCCTAGTGATTACATATCCTGCTGTTTCACCAATGTATATATAAAACACCACAGAAATTACACAATATATGACTAAACATTCCAATTCGGGATAATTAATCTAGTGCTTACATATCTTTCTGTTTGATCAACGTATATAGAACTAAACGTTTCACTTTGAGATAATTACACACTACATTATTTAATTGAAACTGGAAAACGTTATACAAAATATAAGTTTTCTATCGTATACGGAAGACACATGCATGAATTATAATGAGACAGAGAGTACATAATATGTATATAAAGAAAGTTCATGGAATGTCTCCTTAAAAAGCACCCGCCATCTCTTTATCCTTGATTGTAAAATTGAATTTTCAGTCTGCCTAAAAAATCAATTATATGATAACATGTCTCCCATTCTTCCTTTCCTTCGCTTATATATCTTCCTGGAGAATAAATAAAATGTATGTATGCAATTTTCAATCCAATCTTGTAGAAAATGTTATTTCATATAAAACGGAAACCGTATAATGTCGTGAGCAGGTATATTTCAATAAAGTAAAACGTATTCTTTTCTTTGTGTTAAAATTGAATTGACTTTAAGTCAGCAAGGATTATTGATTTTAAGCACTCTTAACAAGGACAATTCTGTGTTAAGGTAACAAAATATATGGCAAGGGAATGAATCTTTTGTCAGACTTCTACAAAAAAAGTATTATATTACAGTTAGAAATAAAATGTCATATAATTTTTAGTCATATTATACAGGTTTGAGCAAATGTGTGGAAACACTATAATTTCGAATAAAAATACCTTTAACAAAAGTTTTTGTAGTAATGTTATTCTACTCGGTGACTTACTTTGATTTCTAACAGTTACCCTATTTCTCGAGATATGACGTTATACATTTTAAATAGTTTTGGTATTGAAGGTGATTTTTCTTGCAGGTTAAGAAGAACATAAAATGAAATATTTTCATTTGTAGCCGATTTAATTCGACTGGATTTTGGCCGATTTTTAACACTTCCCATTTTGTGAAACTTTTGTACAATCTTTGAAACTGTTGATTTAAAAATTTCAAAAATATTCTACAGATCTCTGCGTGTCCCCAAAACCAACCATCATTAACAATGTAATTCTTTCACGTTCAGTTAGTTCACCTATAATTTAAAAACAATGTTCACACCTGTCAGTATTGACAGCAACTGACAGTATACTATAAACGAGGATAATTGAAACTGGTCAGTGTTAAAATACAGGACCGTGCGCACTGAACTTGATATTTTGTCCTATATATTTAGCAATGGTATCGAGATTCGAATGGTAGTTGAAACTGTGCAGGCGAGTTCGAAAAAAAACTCGTAAATGTAGTCAACAGTGAACTTGTGTTGTGCTATTAATGTGCCAGTGCAGTGCGTAAATACCTAAATAATATCAAGCGTAGGAGTTTAGTTAGTTATTGTTCATATTTATAAATATTTACTACTATATGAAAGGTAAAATATTTTAATTATTTACTAATTTATCATGGCTTTCTGAAGACCATTTGAAACAGAGGATAATATAATAACGCCCGAAAATCTTATCATTTTCTTATGACAAGCATTTCCATTTACCTCCGCCCAGGTACAATAAAGAGATGCCGACTGTTTTTGCCGGCTTTTAGTTTTTATACGGTTTCAGTTAAGTTCGTTTATACTTTAATACGAATGATTTAAGTTCTGTTAAAGAAAGTTTGCAAAAACTATGGTAAAAAAAAAAATATCAGAAGCCTTGATAATTGAGATGTAAACAGCCATCTCTTTATTTTATTATTTTATTTAATATTTAGAAAACCACAAATCGCACACCCACCAAACTATATATCATTATAATTGATGAAAAAGTGTCTATCTGAAAGTGCGAAAATATACAGGATCATTCAAAAACCTACCGATGACGTCATATCTTGAAAAATATGGTAGCTGTTGGAAATCTAAGTACGTCACTGAAGAGATGTGGTGATATGTAGAAAGGAATTTATGTCGATGCATGGCATAACAACTACCTAGTTAAAATATGGTTCAGTTCCAAAGGACGGTCGCGGTCAACATAAAAATAGACCATGGCGATTAAATGACGACCAACTTGAAACAATATCTGAAGGATTTAGACCTGTTAACATTTTACTGTATGAAAAAACTTTAGAATTGGTAGTAAAAGAACAATTGACTACACATAACATTTTAATAGAGAATCAATCTAGATTCAGAGAAGCGGCACTTCAATTCATTATATCGGATTGGGTTAAGACAGTGAGTAAAAATCAAGTTATAGTTGCAGTTTTCTTAGACTTTAAACGTACATTTGAGACGTTGAATTGACAATTATTGGTGTCAAAGTTGGAAAAATGGGCATTGGGAGGACTGTATTTAAATGGATTGGATCTTACCCAACTGCAAGAAAACAAACCGCAAGATATGTAATTAAATATATAACGTAATAGACAATGACTTCAAAGTACGACAAGGATCAGTACTAGGACCTTTATTATTTGTGCTGTTTATAAATGACACAGTGAAATCAATAATTTATAAGGTATATTTATTTACGATGACACGTTGGAGAAAATATGAATGATGTTATTAATGTTATCAATCAAAATTAAAAGATGTATTTGTTTGGTTGTGTGATAATAGCTTTAAAGTAAACACGGATAAACGCAAATACATGGCTCTCGGCAAAACACATATTCTAAATCGTCAATAAATTGGGCAAAGTACATTAGATAATAGAAACTTATAAAAGTCTTGGATATTAAATGCTTTGGGTGTATAATAGATCAATGCTTGACTTTTAAACATAATACTGACTATATCAAAACAGTTTGAAAAAAAAAAATTATTTTTACGTAGAATTTCAAATTGTTTATCAATGTTCTCAAGAATATTAGTATATAAACCTACAATAGCTCCACATTTTGAATATTGTAAAACTTTACAGCTATATTTAAACAACAATAATACACAAAGTTACAAAAAATGCCAAACAAAGCTATGAGGATAATATTAAAATGTAACAAATATACACCTATAGACACAATGCTAAATGTTTTAAATTTTTTATAAGTTAGACAACGTATAGTTTTAAAATCACTAGAATTTATATTTAAAATAAAACATAGTATGTATGTGATATATTGAGTTTTGTACAAGATACTTATGAACATAAATGACAGAGTGGTATACTTTATACGAGAACAATTGAAACTGGTCAGTGTTAAAGCACAGGACCGTGCGCACTGAACTTGATATTTTGTCCTATATATTTAGTAATGGTATCGAGATTCGAATGGTAGCTGAAACTGCAGGCGAGTCCGAGACTGGCAATGTAATCAGCCTGAATGAACCATTTACGACTGCACTGTTTTAAAGATAATAAAACGGACAGGCCTACTAGCATAAAAAAAACCTCGTAAATCGTTTCCAGTACTCAACGGTGGACTTATGAGATGTGCTGTCAATGTGCCAGTGCAGTGCATAAATACCTGTTATAATATCAAGCGTAGGAGTTTAGTTAGTTATTGTTCATATTTTAAATATTTACTATTATATAAAAGGTAAAATATTTTAATTATCTTCTAATTTACTATGGCTTTCTGGAGACCATTTGAAACAGAGGATAATATAATAACACCCGAAAATCTTATCATTTTCTTATGACGAGCATTTCTATTTACCTGAGCCCATGTACAATAAAGAGATGCCGATTGTTTTTGCTGGCTTTTAGTTTTTATACGGTTTCAGTTAAGTTCGTATACACTTTAGGGAGGTATGACAATTTAATGGAATCGAAACCTACACTTTACATGAAATAATATATTTTGAAAAATATAATAATTTCATCAAATTGTGTGTCAGTTATATTAGAAAATAATATTGATTATTTTGTGACTAGGTTATGTGATTTTACGATAAACTATGTTAGAATACAAAAAGATTATTATTATTTATTATTAATTATTTACAGTTATATGTATAGATTTAAGATAAGCTAGTGAATAGTTAATAGACTTCATTTCTATATGTTGTTAAGATTCAATTGTAAATTTCATCCTCAGACTCAGACCAGTCTTCAAATATGACACTCCTTGGAATTCACCGCACTATAAAGAACACCAAAGCCCTGCCTGCTTTTCGGTGACTGCACAAAATAGTACAGCTTTTGTGGCTGCTGAAAATCAGATTCAAGATAGATTTCGGGTGATGTAAAGACTGCTCTTTTTACTGGTGCCAAAACAATTTGTTCTTTTCTACCTCTAGAATTCCGGATTAATATTGCTATCTAGCTATTTTCCGGCATGGTGGCAGCAAAGACATTTGTTCGATCTCATTTTTTATTTATAATACCTAGAATGTTACAATTTAAAGCAAGAAAAGTCCGAGGAAACCGTTTTCTAAATGTAACTAGGCTAAATAAATCTGAACTTCTTATCATTACTGTAATTTTATAATGTTTAATATTAAAGTTAATATGTTAAGCCACATTATTCGGAGGCATCTGCATTAAGTTTAAAATGTGAAGATGTATATTCTCAACACATTTCTACCTTAATATTCGGCTTATATGAAATATACAGATTTTCCTCAATTTCTCTAGTCATAAAAAACAAATTAGAAATTATAAAATTCCTACATCACATAGAAATCCAAATTACATCTGCTATGATGGATAAGAACCTAGTTTTCCCCTATGGTAATGATTATGTTGATACCTTAGTAGAATATTAATGCTCCCCAGCGACGTCGAAGTGTGCAATTTTACTAGGGCGCTAGCCATATTAAATAAAAGAACTGCACATTTAAATTTTACAAGTTTAGGTGCTGCACCTAACTGTTACTATGTCTAGTTTTATGCAAGAAAATAAGATACCGACTGGGTGGAAGATGTCATAATTTATTACTATTATTACTACCTATCGCCATAATTATATTGATGTTAAAATTTGCAGAATGCGATTGCTAAGAAAAATACTTGTTTATTCTATAGAGTGCCCTAACCAAAAGTAACCATTCTGAAAAACTTTGGAGATACAAATTGTCGCAATCGTTAGTCTACTATAATATATAAAGAGGTAAATGTGCAAATTCTTAAAACGCTGAAGTTAAAGTTATTTTACCTAATGTCTGTCTGTGGCTAGAGATTGAAGTGAGTGGCATAAAATATCACAATGGAGAAATTCGCAAAACTTTTAGTCGTATCTTTAAAAAAATTAAAAAATCCTCAAGGCCTCGGAATGTACAGTGATCATGATGCCTACAAGTGGTGTGTGAAACTGAAAATATGGGAACTATGTTTAATACTGAGTACAAGTTAAAAGTCAGGAGTTGTAGGTCATTTATTGGCGAAGCAAATCAATAGAATAGAATAGGATAGAATATATATTTATTTCCTTTTGGGTCATTACAGGAATGACATCGGACAAGTCAAGCACTAGCAACAATTTGTAGTATAAGTAACATAGGCTTAATCATCATAATACATAACATATACATTGTCACAAATAAATGTATAAAACAAAGTGTAATAAAACAAAGGAACAAACAAATATATAAGAATAATATTGATAAAAATTTCCCTATACAGACATTCAGAAGTTGTTAAACTGCGAAGAAATCGCTTAATATGTAGTAGCATTTTTCTACAAGCAGCTTCTCCAAATCTTTCTTGAATTTATATATATTCTGAGTATCTTTTAGCTCAGCTGGTAAGACGTTGTAAATTTGTAAGGAATATTTAGGGAACGTTTCAAAAAGTGAATTCTATGATTTAGAGCTCTTAAGGCATTCATATTTCTTGTAGGATATGTATGGTTAATTGCATTTGTTTGGAACTTTGTGTTGTTATTTCTTACATAGATTGCACAGTTATATATAAAGATTGATACTACAGTTAGAATATTATTTTTTCGGAAAGCATCTCTGCAAGACTGCCTGCTTTTCAAATTGAATATTAGTCGTACAACTTTTTCCAGCATTATCAGAACACAATTCAAATTTACATCACCCCATATCATTATATTATATGATAATGCTCAGTATCCTAATGCATAGCATTAATATCTTTGAATCCACTTCATACCTTAATTGTAAGATTGCGTAGTAGGCTTTGCTTAATTTCTCTATGTGATCTTCCCAAGACAATTTGTTATCTACATAGGTTCCTAGTAGTTTTACTACTTTGGATGCGCTACTAACAGGTATTGTAATATTTTTGTTGAAGCAAATATATTGTGTCTTTGTTTCGTTTAGCATTAGCCTATTCTTGTAACACCATGTCTTCATATCTTCCCATAGATCTGATCATGGAAACCAGTAGAGAAATCGTGGGAGAATTTCAAAACAAAATTTTCAGCGTGTACCCAAAAAGGAATCTAAATTATGAAGGACCCTGCACCAATCTTATAGGAAATAGTTCCCGGTGAATTTGGCGGGACTTCACGCATAGATCTTGATGTACTGATAGAAAGTCACCATTGCCGTAACAACGCGAAATGGACAGATTTTGAATTATAAAATCTTAAAGTTGAAAAGTTGATACTTTTACTTCCCGTCATACGGTCAATCGAAGTAATCATATAAAATCGGTCTATCTGTGAATTCTGTTCAAAATCACGTATTTTGTAGTTAGTGAGATACCGATTGAAGGTATCGCCCGGTCAGTCACAAAAATAAACATTTCGGGGGGGGGGTGTTTTTGTATCTGACGAGACGTGATTTGATACTGTTAATTACAGTTGGATAAAAACGACTCAAAATTAATTCAAATGTGCTTTTAGAGGGCAGAATATTAGAATACAATATTTCACTCGCAAACTCCTTTATAAAACCCGTATTTTACTATAATAAGGAACGTAACCAGATTGCAACCAACAGCTACTCTCCGGGATATGTACCCCGCCGAGCGCTGAATTACAAGTTACAAGCTTGGCGCGTTAAGTGTAATAATTGCATGTTATCAACAAAACGCTAATGCTTCGATTGCAACAAACACCAGCCGAAAGGCTGATCCTACTTAAAGGAGCTCTCGTACCAGTCGTCCCACACCAGTTGCAGACTGCAGTTTCGAGTTGTTGGTTCTCGTTAGTGCAAGGTAGGCATGTGACGATCCACACGAAGGTCCTTGAATTGATAACTAAAATACCATTCAGAGCGCACATCCTCATAAAATATTAGGTTTCAAGAGGAATACGAGAAAACGTGCCTTTGTGCTTTTTTAACATTTTTCATTCCTCTAGTTGGCTTTATTTGTCACATTTGCCTTAGTCGAGGCTTCTTAAAGTGTTTGTGGCAGATGCCATTGGAGGGACCTATTTGTACTATTTGTAAGTCGCCGATATGGTGTTACTTGCAATGTATATAACATCAGGAGACCGCAGCATGGTGAGTATCTGGATCTGCTCTGCACTGATGAGAGCCAAAAGCTCAAAACCGGTCTCCAGATGACTCTGGACATTGCCGATGCTGCGGAACTCCTCTGTTTTAATAATGGGTACCTTCACCGGTATCTGCTATAAACAGTTTATTGCGTTCTAGTAATTGGTAACTAAAATACCATTCAGAGCGCACATCTTACTAAAAATATTAGGTTTCAAGAGAAATACGACGAAACGTACACATTCTACAGAAAGTGTTATTGACTAAGTGAGGTAAGTTTGTTGTTAGTTTATATAAAAGTATATAGGTATTATTATTTTATAATCCTTTAAAATAGTGTTACGTGTACAATAAAGGATTTTTAAAATATTGTAGGTCATATATTGCCTTGGAAAGTAAGTTACGCGCGCTTGTGGATGGCACGCGCCCAGATCAGTTTACAAAGGAAGCCGTCTTGTTTTTTATATCATTTCAAATTAAAATTGGATAAACTCTACCTCTATGTAATAGATTGGTAGGGGTATACGTAGCACAAATTACTTAGAGTTGAAATCATTATTAAATCAGAATGACCGAACGCTATTTTCAAATTGCAAACCACAGTTAACATTACCGTACAAAAAGGATAGGCTTCTCGCCTAATTTGAAAAAATCTTCCATTCAATTTGGTTTTTAATGGAAGAAAAAGTAAATAAAAATTGGTGGCGCCCATCACATAGTTTTCCGCAATGGTCCATGCGCGATTGAAGCTTCCACTAATTTTTAAACAATTTAATCAACTTAAGGCTAGATATTTAAAATCTTTAGTAGCGCTCCTGGCGGCGCAGAGTACAACATGCCACGAGAATCTAGTTTATAGTGAATTATACAATAAGGCCCCTTGAGTGCCCATTATGAACAATACACATAAAATATGCAGCCATGCGGCTGCCAACAGCGAAAGGTCCATATTGTAAATTTAAGACAAGACGGTTTATTACATCATTTTAATGCTGTATTTAACCCTAATAAAAACGTTTTTTAGGCTACAGAAAACACAGTTCGGGATCGCCTTCACTAAGAGACTATGAAAAAATTCAAAGTAGACTCAACTTAATAATAATAATAATTGATTTTATTGATACCAAATACAAAGTAACTATAAAATGATTACAAAGTTAAATAATTAATAGAGGATCTATCAAAGGGCAGAGTTCGCTGTTACTCAGAGTATGAGGAACTGCGCTCTTCCACTTAACCCCCAAACGCCCACCAAGGATAAATGGAACAGGAAGATATTTTAGATTTAAATTGAGAATCACATAAACTCAGTTCGTTACCATTTTTCAAGGTGGGTCAATTATTTAAAACAATATAAGTATAAATATATATCTACACATATAAACACACCCATACATATAAAGAATTGAAATGGACTAGATGGACCAAGCTGAAGACAAAACAAATGAAAAATTTTACCAAACTGAACAGTTAAAATCAAAATTTTAAATTACCCAGTAATAGTATTTGTTTCAGCTATTTCTTAAATGAAAATAAGGGTGATCATTTCATGTCATCCGGAACCTTGTTATATAACTTATCAATATTGTAAGAATAAGACAATTGAAAGAGAGCTGTGTAGTGCTGAGGAATTGTGATATGACCTTTACGATAAACATTTATATTGTGGACATCTGTACGGAACTTGATTTTATTGTATAGATAAGATGGTTGTTGCAGGGTTATAATTTTATGAAAGAGAACACAACTGTGCACTATTCTTCTCTGTTTTATATTAAGTCATCCAACTTTTAGATGTTTAGTGACATGCTCCCGTCTCCCTAAACCACAAATTAAACGAATACACGAGTTTTGAATAAGTTGAAGACGTCGCGTGTCAATTTTATTAAGCGCTGCGTCATATACACTATCAGCAAACTTGAGGTGAGGTAGTACTAGTACTAGATAGTACATAAGATAATTTTACATTTTTTATTGAGTATACTCCTATTATTGTAGATCATTTTTAAGTTACAAAAGGCTCTTTTTGTAATAATTGTGATATGCTATGAAAACCTTAAGTGATTGTCTATTGCTAATCCCAATTTTTTTTTCATACACTGATTGCGAAAGTATTTTATTATTCACTTGTATATTAATCAAGTTCGAACATCTTTTACGCGCGGCATCTCTTCTAAATAAAACAACTCTAGATTTGGAAGGATTTATTTCAAGACAAAATTTGGTGGAGATTGACGCTAGTGAATCAAGGTGACAATTTAAATTCGTGCAAGCGGTCAGCAAATCTCTTTTGGGAAAGGACATGTTTATTTGTGTGTCGTCAGCATAAAAATAAGCTTAGGAATAGCGTAGATATTCATAAAATTGAAATGTATACAAAGTAAACAATAGAGGACCCAGTATGGAGCGTTGCGGGACATTTTCTACTAAAGCAAAATCAGACTTCAATGCTCCCAAAATAACAGATTAAAATCGTTGTGCCAAATAATTTTTAAACAATAACTTAGCTTTATCAGTGAAATCTATATAGTGGAAGATGCCTAAAAGTATTTGATCTTTTATTCTCTCAAATGCTTTGGAATAGTCGAGTGATATGAGCAAACATAAATTATTTTGATCTATAGCAGTGAAGATGTCATCCGATACTTTAAGCAATGCAGTAGTGCAATTATATCCAGATCGAAAACCTGATTGATGCGATGGTAAAATATTAAATTCATCAAGGTGTACTCATATTTGATTATTTATGATTTTTTCGAAAACTCTTGAAAGACAAAAGAGAATGCTAATAGGACGTAAATCTTTTAGTTCTTCTGGATTAGTAGTAACCTTAGGTAAAGGAATTACACGAAATTTTTGCATATAGCAGCACACAACTTTTATCAAAAGGAAGTCTTAAAATATTAACACCACAGATATTCTAAAGTGATGTAAATATTGAAAATGTATGTTCGCAATTGAATCAGTTTTCACCTTTCATCCATTTGCATTAAAATGGCACCTAAAAACCACCGCTTTACTGCACAAACTATATAAACGCAGTCTAGAGACAATAACCTTAAAGGGAATTAAAATACATTACATGCAAATTCGGAGGTGATATCTGGAGTCTACATAAAAAGGGTTGTCTTGAAGCGGTGGGAAGCCTGGCTTGGAATCATTAACATTCATTGTTAAATACAATATTTGCACTAGTCGCCTTCGCTTTCAGTTTCAAGCTAATATTTGCTATTAATTTCACTAAAAGCGAGAATATTTCAAATTTCGTTTTCGTGAAACGTATACCGAAACACCGAAACAATAATCTTATTAGGTTAGCGAGATTCCTTCCTGAATTATTTGAATTAATTAATATTGTGTACTATGAAGTTTCGGTTGAAATAAATTTCCCCTAGTTGGGGAAGTGTGAAACGGTACTGATTTTCCTGGATTCCGTCTATCTCTCCTGGTTGTACTGCAGATTTAAATATTTTTTTCTAATAAAAACAATATTACCCCAGTTGGATAGATTTATCTCTATCTCTCTCTCTCTCTCTCTCTCTCTCTCTCTCTCAAAAAAAACATAAATATTAATCCTTTAATAATTAATTATCAACACTTTGTTTGACAGTTCGTACAACATTTGAGGCGTTTACTGCAATAGTGGCCTAAGTTAGAAAATACGGATATTCCCATTTATTTGGCTTCGGTTTGATATACTTTTATTCTATTACCTCAATAGTGGCCTAGGTGAGTACAAATTTTTCTCAATAGATGGCGCCTCTAAGTTCGTTTTTGCATGCTTATACATATCAAAATAATTACTGCAGTAGTGGCCTATGGTTAGGTACAGTAACATCTTATATCATTTATCTCCCTGCAATCGTGGCCTAAGTCTTAACCTCTTTCTTTTGAGCTATGTTTTTGATTGTTAGTGTTTGCGCGTGTATTAAAAATGAGTGATTTATTGGAAAAACCAGGTAACTATTGTTTATTTATTCATATTCGCGTTGTTAAACATTTCTTCTACTGTGTACATAAAAAATTTCAGATAATATTAATTTTTAGGCACAAGTAAAGAAGATTCTTTATTTTCTAATGTTACGTGCATGTCTGAAAGTGAATCTGACCCATATGCAGACTCAGGTTATAAGCCATCAGATGATAGTGAAGGTAATAATACATAAATAGTTTTATTGTTTATTTTGTAACAGACTTTGTTCTAGATGAAATTTCGACTTCAAATGATGAAAGCTCTGAACGAGTAGAACCGACTGCAACTATAATAGGAAATGTGGATATGGTTCGTCCACTGGGCGTTAATGTCTTACAAACACAGTATCCAAGAAATAACAAAAGGGGTAAGAGGAGAAAATATAAAGATGAATCCGAATGGAAGAGGAATATTCGAAAGAAATTGAGAAATAGTGGACAGGAGTATGAAAACGTCAAAGGTAAAATAGTACCAGAAAAGACTTTTGATGGGTCAGATTGTGAATGTATTCGACAATGCCATAAATTAGTTTCACTTTAACAAAGAGAAAAAATATTTAAGTCGTTTTATTCCCTTGCAAATTTCGACCTACAAATATTATATTTGTGTGGCCTAATAAAACTCTGTCAGAAAGCCAAACGGACTGAAAGTAGAAGAACTTGCACAAGACTCTATTATATACCTGATGAAACTGGTTCAGAGATTGCAATATGTAAAGAATTTTTCAAGAAAATCTTCAAGGTTTCTGATGGGCGTTTGTCACGTGCTCTGGCGGGTAAACAAAAAGGTGATGTTCCTTCTATTGATAAGCGGGGTAAGAAAGTTCCATACAACAAAACAAAACCTGAGATAGTCAAAGCTGTAAAAGCATTTATTGAAAAAATACTTAAATACCAGTCGCACTATTCAAGGAAAAAAAATCCTAATAAACAATATATGGCACCGACACTAAACATAACAATTTTATATAATTTGTACAGGGAAGAAACAAACAATTTTGTGTCCAAACGAGTTTTCACACATATTTTTAAAAAGGATTTCAACCTGTCTTTCCATGGTCCCATTTCGGATAGTTGTAAAACCTGTGATTCATTAGAACAAAAAATAAAATATGTAAACAGTGATGATGAAAGAAAGAAGTTGGAGGTTGAAAGAGAACTGCATCATAAAAAAGCAGAAGCTGCACGGGCCGCAATGAAGAAAGATGCAGTATCTGCCAAAGACCATGATAATGACGTAACAGTAATTGCTTTTGATCTGATGTCCACCCTGCCAACACCACACCTTTCTACTGGAGTTTGTTATTATAAAAGGCAGTTGTGGACTTATTGTCTTGGTATAAATAACTTATCCACTGGTGACGCATACATGTATGTATGGGATGAATCCAAAGCATCTAGAGGACCTGCTGAAATCGGGACCTGCCTGATCCATTTTTTCAAAAATTTTGTTACTACGTCGAAGATTATTATGTATAGTAATCAATGTGGCGGTCAAAATCGCAACATAAAAATTACATTATTTTGTGACTACATTATACAATCACAACAGACAACCCTAAAATTAATTGATCATAAATTTCTTGTCTCAGGTCATACATACCTGGCCTGTGATCGCGATTTTGGCATAATAGAAAATACAGTGGCTGCGATATGAAGCCCCACATCCATACAGAATTTTATTTAAAGATACTGTAAATGAAGATTTTGAATTCGAGACAATAAACGTAAAAAAAAGATCAGGTACTATAGAAATAAAGGACCTGCCGCTGCTTTATCCTAAAGGAAGAGAAATTGACATTTTAAAATACAAAAACCTTATGGAATTATTACCTTACATACCACCAATTTTACACAAATTTTATATTGATTTGCAGGTGAAAGATAATGCACCTAATACAAACATGAATGCAGATGATGATCCCATGGCACTCTGTGACCCTAGTGAATTTTCACAAATTGAAGACGGCGAATTGGCTAATAATGGGAGAAATTCAAAACAAAGTAATGAACGAACAGTAACACGAAAAAATAAGAAACTTGCTGTAAAAAAGAACACTTGTACAAAAAATATATATATATAATTAGTGCGTAGCAGAATAAAAAGTTTTAGTTTTATTTTTAAACGATTTAACAAATATATTTCTTGTTTTTTTTCTTGGTACATTCATACATACTTTCAATAAAATACTTTTCTAATAGTTTTCTAGTTTTACTTCCTAATTGGCCTAATATAATTTACTTCAAACAGCGATACTGCAAAAGTGGCCTAACTTTTTTTTCTATATGTTAGCAATTTTATTACTTCAAATTCTTTGTTTTGTTGATTTGAACAAAAAACAATTAATCATTTCCCAAACTTTCATAGAATGAGTCAAATCATCCTTTGCTGTAGTAAACTTTTACCAATTATTTAAATCTTCAATTACCCAATATGTAAATTTATTAGGTAGGCCACTATTGCAGTAAACGCCTCATTTACAGGGCCAAGTTGCAAGCAGGAAATTTTATTTTTCATTTTATTTTTGTTGGAATATAGTACATTTACATTCAATCATTTTGTGTAGCGTTGTTATGATATGATAAAGTGTTCTTAATTTTATCAAGTTGTAAGTATTTGGCTATATATATTTTGTATATAAAGAAACGTGTAGTTATTTTAAGTAATAACTAAAGAAGTTATTAGAGAAGTTAAATTAGGTTGATTCATTTTATCTAAACCTTTATTTATTAATATGTTAGCAGAGCGTGGTTAAAAAGTAAAATTAAATAAAAATGGCTGACGTTACAATACCCGTATTTGATGGCCAAGATTATGCAAGTTGGAAGAAACGTATGCTTGTGTATTTGAAAATGAAAAAGAATGAAGTGACAGTATTAAGGATAAAACAAGAGTCAGATGGAGAAGAATGGGATGAAAAGGATCTGAAATCTATAAACGGCAGAAACAGCATATGATATTATAAAAAAAAAAATTGATGGAATGTGTTCAATAGAATCAACAGCATTACAAATAGTGCGCAGAAACAAACTGGAAAAATTAAGGCTGAAAGACTATACCTAGTGATACGACAGTATTTTTCAGTGATTTCGAAAAAGCAGTGAATGAGTTGAAAACTGCTGTAGCAAAAATAACTGAAAAAGAAATAATGAACTATATATCAAGAACATTGCCAGAATCGTTAAGTTACGTCGGAGATTTGATTGATGTTCTAAAAGAAGAACATCAAACGGTGGAATATGTAAAAAGTAAGATAAAAATGTTAAACTTGAAAGATAATAAATAATATATGAATTCAGACCCAAAATCAAACGCTTTTGTATTGGAAAATAAATCAGATACGAGGAAATAGGAACAGATGTGCTATGGTTGTGGAAAGCCAGGACATTTTAAGAGAGACTGTCGTCAGGTGGGAGCAGTCTGTCTGTATGTAACTTTTTCTTGTGCGCACGTTTACTTTGGAACCGTTTATGATGTTCACTTGAAATTTGGTACACTTATGTATTGTAACGAGATCTGGAACTAAATTATAGTTTGATCTAATTTCGTTGAAGGGTTCGGGGGTAAATGGGGTAAATAAGGGCAAATAGGCAAAACAAGCATGTGAGATTTCATAAAATTGCAATTTAGGGCATGAACGAAAAGTTAAGGTCTCAATTTTTTTTGGCATCAGCCGCCACTCCCCCCTCACTATCACCCCCAATACCACCCCCACACTATTATGAAAGGGAGTAAAAAAAATTAAAATGTGATTTAGTGTGTATACAATAACGAAACGTCTGAAAAATTTTTTTTGGCGTTAGCTACCCCCTCTATCACCCTATTGCCACCACCACCATATTATTAAAGGGGGTAAAGAAATTTAAAATGTGATTTAGTGTGTATACAAGAATAAAACGTCTAAAAAAATTTATTTGGCGTTAGCTATCCCCTCTACCACCCCCATTGCCACCCTCACCCCATTATTAAAGGGAGTAAAGAATTAAATTGGGATTTGAACCAAGGGCCTCTAAAATTTATTTTGGCATTAGTTACCCCTTCTACCACCCCCATTTCCACCCCATTCTATTGTTTAAGGGAATAAAAAGAAAATATTAGATTGAGATTTAGTGTGCATATAAGACTTGGATACAAAATCTGGATGTGGAAGTAGTGCTTCCTGGGCAGCGGTTATTTCTTTAGCTGTGTTGTAAGACGAAAATTTAATCATCGGTTTGGCGATCATAGTTACAGTAAACAAACGCTTAAACTATACTATTCACAAAAAATTATATTACTTACGAGAGGCTGGTCGAAACTTATATTGTAGTGGGACATACCTGAAACAATAGTAAAATGTTTTTAAAACTTCTTTAATACACAAGCAACATTTTGAGTTTAATAAAATTGTAAAGTTTACGCATAGAAATGTTAAGAAATTTTGATGGGTGCTGGATCATTCCCAGTCCTTTATATTTTTTATAATCTCAACAAGATGGAGCCCTAGCGATATGTTTCTCTTAAACACGGTTTAAGCCGTTTCAGTAAATAAATTGTACGGCCTCTGCGATTGATAGATTCCACTCTCTGGACTTTTATCTGGGAACAGGTTAATGTTGAACCAGTTGACGATTATTAAGAAGTAGAAGCTATTTTTTTGTCTACTTACTAATTATATATCCATGTAGAGGGTCGGGACATATGAGGATAATCAACATTGCTGTAGATTCTTTATTGAGCATGAGGTCAGACTACATGGTTCCAAAAATTACATTTAACAAGCCCGTCAGTGTCTCTATTGGAGATGGGGAATCGGTCAACAGGAGCTTCTGAAATATTACGCTGAGGCCTGGCCTGGTATACGGACGGGTCTAGGGTGAAATCAGGAGCTGGAGCAGGAATACATGGAGGGAGATCAAGGGCGAGTATAAGCCTTTCTCTTGGACTCTACGCCACTCTATTTCAAACTGAAATTCTGGCCATACTTGAGTGTGCCCGCATAAATGCTAAACTATTATATGTGAGGCAGCAGATCTCCATTGCATCGGACAATCAGGCGGCACTAAAGGCATTAGCCTCTAACAAAGTATCCTCCAGACTGGTACGGGATTGCCATGAAAAGCTCGATGTTCTGAGTGAGTGAAAGAGAGTTAAACTACTCTGGGTGCCGCGAAACATTAGAATAGATGGCAATGAAAAAGCTCATGAACTTGCTAGACAAGGAGAAGCTAACACATTCAATGGCCCAAAGAATGTGCTGGGCATTACCAAAGGCTCAGCTAGAGGGGTAATTACAGACTGGCCCAGGAATGAACAGAATCATTACTGGAGGAATGCTCCAGAAAATCGACATGGGAAAACACTAATTAAAGGACCATACCCAAAACAAACCGTAGAACTGCTCTCAAAGGACAGGTTGCAGTTGAGAATTGTAACAGGTCTCTTAACGGTAAATTCTCGTGCTAAGAAGTACCTGCACACAATCGGTAAATTCAATGGCGACCTTGACTGCAGATTGTGCGGTAAGGTATCAGAGGCGGTGGGCCATATTTTATACGAATGTGAGGCACTAGCCCCCAGAAGATATAATATTTACAGGCAAACACAAACAGACTCGGAAAACATTAAAACACCCATTCTCAGACCTGCATAAATGCTAAACTATTATATGTGAAGCAGCAGATCTCCATTGCATCGGACAATCAGGCGGCACTAAAGGCATTAGCCTCTAACAAAGTATCCTCCAGACTGGTACGGGATTGCCATGAAAAGCTCGATGTTCTGAGTGAGTGAAAGATAGTTAAACTACTCTGGGTGCCGCGAAACATTAGAATAGATGGCAATGAAAAAGCTCATGAACTTGCTAGACAAGGAGAAGCTAACACATTCAATGGCCCAAAAAATGTGCTGGGCATTACCAAAGGCACAGCTAGAGGGTTAATTACAGACCGGCCCAGGAATGAACAGAATCATTACTGGAGGAATGCTCCAGAAAATCGACATGGGAAATACTCATTAAAGGACCATACCCAAAACAAACCGTAGAACTGCTCTCAAAGGACAGGTTGCAGTTGAGAATTGTAACAGGTCTCTTGATGGTACATTTTCCTGTTAAGAAATACCTGCACACAATCGTTAAATTCAATGGCGAACTTGAGTGCAGATTGTGCGGTAAGATATCAGAGGCGGTGGAACATATTTTATACGAATGTGAGGCACTAGCCCTCAGAAGATATAATATTTACAGGCAAACACAAACAGACTCGGAAAACATTAAAACACCCATTCTCAGACCTGCATCACCTCATTAGTGGCACAGGATTATTAAAATGGGCTGTGTAGATTAGAATAGGGAGTTCACAATAAGCCCAAGAGGCTGCAGTGCCCTCGGAGTGTTCACACACGGCCCTGTGAGGAGGGGTTTTGGTTAATAAGAGTCTAACACTTCCTTCGACACTTCCTAACTCAGGTTGGGAGCCCATGAGGGTTTCCCCTCCTAGTAAAAAAACTGTATCCAGGATCATAAAAGTTAATTTGCCCGATAACTTGGATGGGACAAAACTGACCCCTGACGCTCTAAACGCGAATAATTGCAATTCTCTTGTGGGTTATGCACATTAGGCTGATTTTTTTTTGGATTCTAAAATCATGAGTACATTGATATAAGTGTCTGATAAGGGACAAGGATATTTTTTACTAAATTCCTATAGATTCCAGGGCGTAGAATCTGAATCGGATAAGGCGACATCTAACTTTATTTCTAATTTATAAATTATTTCTTCTATTTTTTCTAATTTGCGTGGTTTTTTTATAATTGTTTGATTCTATTTTCTTTCTCTACTTGTTTATGTAATATCAGAAATACTGATTATATAAGAAATTGTGAATTTTATAAAACGATGTTTGTTTACTAAACATCAAACATGGAGGTGCTCGAATAAAATATTTGGAGAGACACCTCGGTTACCTAGATAACTGCGGTAATCAGCACATATTTGTCATTTATTGAATCCCACTCAACGCTACCAGTCTAACTCGCTCAATATTGACTGAAAAGCAATCTGCTAGGTAATAATATAAACTAACTGTAATCAACAGTTTTCTACTTCATTATCGTTCCCTGGTGACCGTAGTCGAGGATCAATCCTTTGTGACGTCATCGCAGGACTTTGAATTGCAATAAGCAAACACACACCCACCGTGTGCACGTGCAACTTTGTTTAAATCGCGGCTTAAAAAGGCTTCCTTTTGCCAGGCCCGAGCACGGCGATAAAAAGCTGGCTATGAGAAGTTTTTCGATAGACCATTTTGCATGTGAATGTTTTATGTACATTATCTTTTAATGAGGACTTCTTGCCTTGTGCCGAATAGCAACATTCTAGTCTTTTGTTTTAGTCACCTTCTCTTAAACTATTAAAAAAATTTGGTTTATAAGGCTTCATTTTATGATGAATGAAGTAACTTCTAACTGTATCTTTAATCAAATTTAATTGCAGAGCGTAGTCTTGCAAACTTAATCGAGGATTGGCAACGATGTGCTGCTAAAATATTGTTATCATTAAGATATATTCGATTTCGAATTATTTGTGAGAGTTATTGGCACAGTTCCGGTTCGACTAAACAGTACATTAATGGCGGCTACAGTTCAAGTGAAGTGAAAAATTTCGCAGCGGATGTCTTCTGTTAAATGTTTCAGTAACTGTTCTACTAGTCCAGTTCCATCACCAAATAATCTGATTATTTCGATTTTTTCTTTTAAAGTTAAATACATTTTTTGGGTTTATTGTAAAAATTATAATTGCCGTCTAATTCTACTAGTTTACTTGTTTTCATAGATATATAGAATACAATCTATCAAGTATCAACTAGAAGGACTGGGTGGAGCGCCGAAAGTATTCATAAATTTGTTTCTATATATTCGATTTACATAAAATACATCTGCTATCCCATAGCATTCGCATGGCAACCATCTTCCATACTTACCATACCAGAATTCTAATTTTATTGGATATATTTGTTTCCGACTGTCAGTCACATTCAAATCATTAAGCGTGGCATTATTTTTGTCCGTTAGACTAATAATTTGGCATCATGCCCCCAACATCTGACAAAAAAAAACACCACAATGAAGAATGATGGACAGGCTTGGAAAAGCAAATATCCATGTGAGCTTGCTTGTACTCGAAGGAATGAAACCTATAGTCTATTTTTGCAAAATTACTATAGTGACCAGTTAAAAATCAAACTGGTTGGATAATTAAATGCAGGATATGTAGTATATCAGTTTCTTTACGATGTTAAATACAACGTTGGACAACAAAATACATAAAAAATTATTTTAATGGGAAATAGGCGGAGAAAATTGTGATGTAATTTATGTGGAACTATCAACACTATGTTTACCAACGACAATTACAAAGATCTCATTAATAAAAGGAAAATTGACAAAAATAGCGAACGAACATTTATAGGTTATCCTGTGCAATCAAGGTAACGGGTAGTTTTGCCTCGCAACAAGTAGTAAGGAGATGAAATTTGGTGGGATCATAAAATTTACTGTCCTGATCATAATACTGAGTTTGAAATTCATCTTTTCTATATTCATCTCGCATTCCCCAAGCACTTCGGAATTGTTTTCGCAGAATGTAATGCAATGGCATTCAAGCAACTTGTTGTTTTTCGCAAGAATATTAAGAAATTTAATATTTCCCGATTAAAGAAAGCAGTCATTGTATCACAACCGCTGAATGCAGTATTCTTGCCTACAGAATTTACAAACTGTAGACTGTGCCATGGATATATCTTTTCCCCCACTTTACCCTGAGCAGGTTTTCGTAAGTAGATATTGTCAAGCTTGCTCGCCAGTGCAGTCATCAGAACTAATAAATCTATATCTTCTCCTGCAATGTACACTGCTAGTGCATGCATCTCGAAGTGCTGGGGAAGGCGAGGTAAATATAGAAGAGGCGAATCTCTTAGAAATATCACATGAAAATACTATGGAAAGTGACTATAACGGCGAAGAAGATTCAGATGACAATGCACCTTCCACAACCAAAACGTTCAAAACGTACTTAAATAAATAATAAATAAATAAACACCACAGAAATTAGACAACCCCCAATTCCAGAAGCCAGGGATTGTGCGGAAGGGGGTTATACATTGAAAAATCGCGGACATACAACCATTTCCTCCGACAGTGTCAGTGCCGGAGCCAGGATTCGAACCCGGTGGTGCGATGTCCGTATAATTAATCGCGATTGCCACCTCGCGACTTAACCCACTCGGCTATCGATCAGACTTAAAAGTAATGATTTTGTCGATTAGGCCTACTCGGGATAACCACGTTAAAAAACGTACCATTAGGCTCTACCTCCTGGGTGGTGTGAAAACGGGTTACAAAATGAAATGATAAATATCGTAGCCATAAGGAAGTAGCCTACAAAATATAATGCAGAAAATTGTGTCAATGCGTTTGATAATAATAGATAATGACGTTGAAATTACTTTGCATATATCACTTAGCCCACATTTAAGGACACAAGTGCAAAAACGCTCCACCGCTACATTACCATTATTTGCTTGCGTTTGGCGCGCTGTATCTTGAAAACTGTTGGTCTGACGGAAATAATATACATAAATATACATATTTTATGTAGAATTTTATGCTCTTCAATTCATTAATTAAGTTCTTTCCTAGGACCAATAAGAACGGAGATATTTGCAAAAAACTTATCTTGAGCGCCATATTTTCAATATGGCGGCGTGAGCGATCTTCCCCAATGTCACAAACTCAGAGTTATGATCAGGACGGTAAATTTTAAGATTCCACCAAATATCATCTCCTTACAACCTTTTGTGTGGTAGACCAAAGCCTGAAAATTGCAAATTCAAGTAGTAAGCGTATTGCTGTACTGCTAGTTCCTAACCTGCATCTTGAAACAAACGCAATGTATATTTCCACAGCTGTTTTACAATTTGAAAGAGACTAATATGCAGAACGACTTGTAGAACAAGCTGGAAAATCTCCAATTTCCTTTGTGTTTACATTTTAAAGAACACATTGGTGCCTTTGGCATGTAGAGTAGAACGACGTGCACATTCAAAGAGCCATTTTTGCCGTCAGATGGGCACTCCGATTGGCAGTATCATATGTCAGATCCCAATACACTTTAACTATTTTTAAGTGTGTAATTTTTATATGCGAATATCTCATAAACTCGAATATAAATATAAATCGCTGTCATTTTTGTAGCCACATTCAATTTTACAGTACTCAAAGGGTGACAACTCGAGTACACTACAATGCATATTCTGGTATCATCTACGCCATCTCAAAGAAACAATCCGGATTTAATATATCTCGTTACACAAATAAAAGTAAACTCTTACATTTAGGCCTGACGTATGGTAGTTCAGGATTAAAATGATACTCGGAGTATTAATTAGGCTGTCGTCGACAGGGGCAGTCAGAAATTGAAATTCGCGATAAAATAGGCTTCAGTCTCAGGAATGAGATGGCTTGTCCGCCTTTGTATGCGGATTACGACCCCTGGTGTGGAAAAAATTGGATGTCGCTATGTCAACGAATATTTTTCTCTTTGTCGATTGGATGTTGGAGGTAAAATTATAACAAGTTAATCATTATTTCTTATACAGACATAGTTGGTATATGCTGCCGTTGTCGGAATCGGAAAATCTGTTCTGTTAATTGGAAATGAAATATTCAGTTCAATTTAATCTTTTTATTTATAAGTAAAGAATATTTTAATTATAATCAACATTACTTTTTTTGCTATAACTGCTTATTTCAATGTTATGAAATGGATTTACAGTTTCATAAAGTTCCTTATTGAAATATTTAAGAGAAAGCACATAGTTTGATTAGCGTAATAAAATTTAAAAAAAAAATATATTTTTTAAATGTTTTTTTGACGTGAAATTTACACTCTAATATTTGACTAATAGACCGACGGTCAGCGACAGATTTTTGGCCCTGATTTTAGTCAGTATGCCTTTCAGAGGGCATTATGCTACGTCAATTCTTATGATGATTAAGTGATATGAATCAAAGAGTCATCCTAGGTTCTTCCTATGCAAAAATGAGTACAGAGAAATTAGATACAATTTTTTTATTCCTTGCCACAATTTTTTTGACCATTTTGATTTTGAAGTTAAAACAATGTCAATGGCAGTCGGACTAAAATCGTACCAAAACGTATAGTTTACGAACATCTGGAGACTCATTTCTCCATAGGAAGAACCCAGGACGACTTTTTGATTCATATCACTTATTATCATGAGAGTTTACGTAGCATAATCCCTCTGAAAGGCAAAGTGACTAAAATCACGACCAAAAATCTGTCACTAACCCCCAGTCTATAAATAAAATAAGTGTATGTGGTCCGAAATTGGGTATAATAATATACATAATAAACAAAAATGTAATGTGGAACCTAAAATATGTATTATCAAACAATTATTCAATCCGAATAGAATCCTGTTTTATCAGAAAAGCATGCGCCTTCTGCCTATGAAGAAATCATTTGAATCTTATCCGCGTTGGTTTAACTCAGCAATTATTAGAAACATTAAAATTAAAAAATATTTATTATCAGGATATAAGAAACAATTTAAATATTTAAAATCACTGTTGAGATTTTACTGATCGCATTAAAGAGCCTAACGAGATAAACTTGGCGAAATGGTTCTCAGAGCTCTGACATAACTTGTTATGTGGGTAAATCATGGGAATATAATTTACTGGGTGATACTTTGGGAATGTAACGCCTTTTGCTACTTATGATTTAGCAGAAAGTTGAAATTTTTAAATTTTTAAAATCAAGAATAACATTTTTCTTTATAACTCATATGGGAAATTAAATTTTCTTTACAGATTTTTTTCGAATTCAAAATTTGCTGAGAATAAACAGGATTTGAGCCAAGTTTCTGTCAACAGAAGAAGGCTATGAAAGAAATATTTAAGCTGTAAAATTTTAAAAGCCGGCCATGGAATGTTTATAGAATAGTGCGTAGATAATTTTGAACAATAATATCACTGTATTTTCTTCAATTTCTTTAATTTAATTTGCCAACTTAGATATAGAAGAAATAAATTTTAAAAAATTCTTGAAATTTAGATTACTGAATATCTACGAAGTAATCCAGAAATATTTAAGTGTAAGTTACTGAACATTGATTTAACTTCAAAATTAAAATGACCAAAAAAATTGTGGCAAGGAATAAAAAATTTGTATCTAATTTCTCTGTATTGGAGTCCTTTGTTTAGGATGAATCTGCCTTTTTGGGGCTGATTACAATCAAATTTTATTTTGCATTGTCCGATTGAAGATGTAGTATGCTGCAAGTTATAGGATATTATGCGTGTACCTGAATATATGGCAATGAATTTATTTCCTTTTATAAGAAATATTAGGTCTTTGGATCTTTGGTATAGTTGGGGTAAGAATTCAGGCGATGCACGTCACAGATCGACAAAATTACTATAATTATATGAAGTCAATCAAAACGACTGTACCTGAAATAGCTGCAACCCCCAATTCAGGCCACATGCAAATTGTATTGCCACAACTGAAAATCTATCATTAAAATGATGAATTGTGACACAGCATAAAGCTTTATGCTGCGCCTGTAATAACTGCAACGTCTGCAACCCACAATACATATAACAAAAATCTATCAAAATTCAATTAGTCGGAACAAAAATAGATTATAAATAATTTCTCAAATGAACTTTATTTAATAACTGGACAATGGGTTTTATAATATATATTATAGTACAATCATAATTATAATTAAATTCTGCTAATTAAATAAAATTACTACAATATTAAACAATTATACATTTTTTAGTTATTTACTATTCATGATAAGAGAAAAAACATTTACGTATTTAAGCAAATTGAAACCTTTTACATATTTTCTTCATTGTCTGAAATGTCGTCTGTATCGGATATATTCCTGTATCGGATTATTAAAGACGGTTCTTCCAAATGTTTTAATAATTGGTGTTCAAACCATTTCAAAAAATTTGTTTTGTTCATTTCACCATGATAATCAGGATTTTTTTGTTGATAATGAAAATAATAATGATACCCCAGGAATAAAATCATTTTCATTTCCAGCATGAAGTATAATAAACCCAAAAATATATATCTACATTAATAATAAACCCCTTTTTTATTACATGCAGGGGTTCCATCATTTCAGAAACGAATTTTAGCTACATTGTATATTTTTCTGTGATTGTACGTGTAAAGTACAAAAAAATGCATATTTTTTAAATCTCCTGTAAGTAAAACTCGTTTATAAAAAAAAAAACAGATATTTACACACCTTTTCCCGTCAGTTTTGTTTTTTTTCACACTTTCTTTATTTCCATCTTGCCATGACCTTTGTACAGAACCATACTCAAAGACCCACGTCTCATCTAAATACACAAATTGTCGAGGATACCCCAATGAAATATTTTTTACATATTTCTGCAAAAAAATGACGCGGCTGAAAACAATATTTGGCAATTCCATTAATCCTCTACGTGGATTATCTTTTAGAAATTTGAAACCTATTTTTTTCAATATTTTGCCCAAGCTACTCAAATTTCCTTTGTAAATGTCCCGTTCAATCCACAGCTCTGAAAGGGATTGTCTGGTAATATGTTGTTCTAAAACAATAGTAAATACTTTAATAAATATTTCCATGCGTTATTTTAATAAATACTTACTGTTTCTGTACATTTTATAAATAACATTTCGAATTGCTGTTTGGTAAGTTATCAATATCGCATACAGGCTTTGTTGTTGGTCCAGTTCTTTTAGGGCTACCTAAAGCTTCCCTAGTCTGCATTTTTTTGGAAACGTTGCTAACAGCACTCAAACTTATGTTTAAAGCATTAGCAACTCTCTGAAATTATCATATATAGTTAACGTCTGGAATTATATTGCCTCTCTTACAGCAGTTAATGGTAACAGTGGTCCACTGGCATCACGTTCTCTCTCAAAATAATTTAAATTAATTCCTGGATATCTTTACCAAATGCCTTCGGCATTATGACAGGTAACCTAAAAATATAATGCATTAATTTGTTTTCACACAAATAAATCTTGCTCCACTTACCAGAATAACACTAATAATACAATTATATTAGTTCTGAAAAGAACTGATGGTAAATAAAACAAGGAAACAACAGTTAATTAAAAGCATGAGAGAATGAAATCAACAATAAAATAATTCGAATCAATAAAATCGATAGTAAATCGATTTAAAATATTGGTGCTTTTGTAAATTTATACTACCAACCTTTCGCGACGAAATACGGTTTAATTAACTTCTATTTCTGAAAATAAGACAAAAATGCTAAGAATTATAGAGCCACATTGAACTGTACTTATTTCTGAAAAAAGCTTAATAATATGGTGTCAAGAATTACGCTTTTTAATGTAATTAATACTTAAAAATTATGTTGGCATTAAAATGTTTTCAATTACGTCACTCGTGACGTGCATCGCCTGAATTCTTGCCCCGACTTTAGTACATATTTTACTACACATTTATTTTTATTATAAAATTTTATTCTTTATTCATTTTATAAATACCTTATACTAAAGTAGACATCGCTCTCTACTTTTAAATAATTAAATATACTCTTCTCCAATTTAATAAAAGAAATTAAACCTCTAAAATTCAGTAAAGCCGCCCCTGCATGAACTCTCCCCCTCTTATGTAAAAACCATTCTTAACATAATTCTTCATAATCTTTCGACTAATAATTATTAGATGAAACGGAAAGCATAATCTGTAACTGTGGGGTTCGTAACCAACCGAGAGCTCGAGATATTTATGTCGTGATATGAGGTATATTAAAAATTGTACCTAATAAAGCATCGATGCAGAAGGGGAAATTACTGTGTCATTGATAAAATGAGTTTAATTTAAGTCTCAAAGAGAAAATAAGGGATGAAATATACTTTACGGGAAAATTTATTTTATAAAGGTAACTTTATATTGAGAAGAAAATACATTTAATGATAAAATTTCTGACAGGAATTGGAAGTTTGTAATAATTTTGATTTGAGTTAAATAAGATACTAAAGTTTAGGCCGGGTATTAGACCGAATTTATTGAACGCATAAAATAATAAAACTTTATCAGAAATAAAGAAGGAACTGAAAGTAACTAAATAAATATATGAAGATAGAAATATTGTTACACATTAATTTATGTGAAATAAACAATTATTGTTGCGTTAGATAATACTGGAGAACAAATTTTGTCATTTGCTGTTGCAAAAACTTTTTTGACTAATTTTAGTAATATTTTCATCGCTAATTTTCGTTACATGTTCTGGTCTCCACGCAGTCAGATGATGATGGAACGTATCATATTAAGTTAATATATTAACCTTATGATTCACCACCCAATGACTTCAGAATAGAATAGACAAAGCATGTCCTATACATTAACACATGAGTTGTTGTGTTTCCCTACTATCTCATACATTCTATTATTAAAAAAGGATGGAGATAGTTTTGTTTATGTTTTGGAACTCATTGCCAGTGGCGTATATGTTAAAAAAGGTGATTATTTCGTATAATTAATATATTAATTTCTCTTCTAGTTTGACTTCAAAGTAATATGAATAACATTGCTTTTTTATTAAATCATTTATTTAAATATTAAATTTACACTTATAAATTGGTATAGATATAGGTCACATAAACAAAATGATTAATACAGTTTTCCTTTTACTGCATTACTAACCCAAAAAACAAAAACAGGTTATAATTATTCCCATCATATGCTACTTTTTTTAAATAATAATTTACCCAACAAGTCAGATACTGCAAATTCTTTAAGAACAACTCGGCCACTGGGACTTGTTGTGAAATCATCTGATGAGAAGTGACCTGAGCACACAACACTATCTTCAGGGATATTTTCATTTCCTAAATGTTTCAAAATGCGACAGACCTATATTTTTCGGCGTTTAATATTCCTTGGAATTCTACAAATAATATAATATTGCACTTTTAAATAATATCTTTGCATTTTGCCCTTCAACTTTAATTTCATTTAACTATATTACTCAATTTTAAAACATAAAAACATTTTCTATACTTCCAATATTATTGCACTGAATATTTACAATTTTGCTTATTTGTCGTTCCAATCCGAGGTTACGCTTATGAGATAATTTCACCTATCTGTGAAAAGATCGATTAACTCCAATTTTAAAGAGACATCTACATACAACACAATATTTTCCCATTGTTTATTCACAATAACAAATTCTGTCTTCAAAAACACTACAAAACCACTGTAATTACAACGTTTAACTTCGGTTTATCACAAACACTTTAATGGCGGTCAACGCTGCAACTGGATTGTAAACAAAATGTGTTGAGAGGGACTGCGTGCGCATATTATTATTAGCCGTTACTCGAGTCCGAGTATAAAAATGTTACAGTCGATAGATTGTGTACAATAAAAAACAAGTAAAAGGTGTAGTCTATTGTAATTCCCATTCATCTACGGTGCACACGACTATGGCTATAGAGGCCAATTCGGGAGAGCACATGTCGACCGCAGTCAGGACAAACATAGACCTGGTTAGGTCTTGGATTCGGCATTCTTGCAGCAACATTTCCTTGATAGCTGACCACAACCCCTCGCCATTCGGTTCTGTCTGCTGCAAGTTGTTCCCATTGCTCGTCTGCAATACCGCAGGATTATAAATTTTCATGGAGAGCGTCTTTGAACCTCTTTCGTTGACTGCCACGCCTTCTTCTATCGCTTAGCAATTCACCATAAAGTGTACATTTAGGAAGGCGGTTATCATGCATACGCTGAACGTGACCTGCCCATCTTAGGCGTGCTCTTCAAATAAGCACCTCAATTGGAAGGCTGTTTGCTCTCCCGAGTACTTCCACGTTTGATATGTGATGGAACCAACGGTCTTTGCTGAAAACGTTCTAATTCTTTCACATGGCGACGGTAAGCGACCCAGCTTTCACATCCATATAGCAGTGTTGGAATGACAACTGCTCTGTAGACAGCCATTTTCGTTGACAAAGCAAGGTCGTGGTTGTCAAATACTCTCTCTCTAAGTCCCCAGAGTGCTCTAGATGCAGCGTTAATTCTATTGCGAATCTCGCTGTCCATGTTTGCTTTGTCATTAACAACGTTGCCTAAGTAGTCGAACTGATCCACCACTTCAAGAGAATTTCCGTAAAGTGTAATGTCTATTTGGTTCACTTGATGAGGAATTGACATAATCTTAGTCTTTCCAATGTTGATTTTAAGTCCCAAGGAATCATAGCTCTGGGCATACACATCTAAAAGTTCTTGAAGCTCTTCCGGTGTAGAGGCTAAAAGTGCACAGTCATCCGCATACTGGAGACGTGCCATTAGCCAATAGACTGCTGAGTACCAGTATTTATTTTTAAAGCAATGTAAACAAATAAATGATACACAACAAACCAAGAGGATGCTTTGTCTATCCTATTCTGAAGTCATTCGCACCACCTATCATATATGACATGTTTTGTACAGTGTGTTGTTCACTTAGGACTGCCTCATTTATTTATTAGCATATTATTTGCTCTGACAGTCTTAAAGTGAAATAGTTTCATTAAAAAAAACTCTATTGGCATAATCCGTCTTTCAGCAAGTTCCCAGGCATACGCAGGTTGCGAAAGAGATATGAATTCTATGAGTAATTTTCCATGGATGCTCCCTGTTAATGTTCTTTGCTGCAGGCCAAACGCCACGTGTGTCACTAAGAGCAATCTAGCAACCTGTACCTGTACCAGTTGTATTAAAGGCATAAAGTTGTATTGTATTGTTTTGTTCGTGACCCGATATATATTCGATATATTTAATTTCCGCACTGTTGTTGAATTATTTATTCAATCAATTTGAAATTCGAAAATGATGGAATTTAAGTAGAAATCATTCATGAATTACTTTTCAAACAGGTTCCAAATTATACCAATTACCGCTTAAATTAGTGCCGAAAAACCAGTTAAACATAGGCATTTAATGTGTTTTTAACATTTCAATTAAAAGCCCAGCAACATAATGAAGTAATTCGGCAACGAAGTTTATCTACGTACATAAACGCTAACAAATTTTATAGTTTAAATTACCTACTGTATATCCTCACCCTGTTTAGAATACCGTCAGATAAAACAATATATAAAGCTGAGCTCTTGTTATTATGAGCGGAAAAAATTAATTCAGGTTTGGCATCACCGTTAAACTTAATGTATTGGAAAGCATTTAAGAGGGTCAAGAAGAGGCAAATTATGTTGTGCCATAGTTGGGAGCGGAAATGGATATTCGATAGGTAAAACATAAGCCTTAGGTACGTGCAACGTGGTTATACTCATAATAGATTAAGGGTAGGATGAAAATAGATGATTATGATATAATTAATAATATTGGTTACATAGCAATTATGGAAAATCTTCCTGCCTCTATTATATAGAGTGTTACCAGATTTACCTTCAAAAAGATGAAACGGTTTTAATTTCAAGATAATACAGACTCATTTCTCATAGAAACTGTTAAAATCTACATCTACAGTGTATAAAAAATTTCAATATTAATTAAAACTTAATTAGTCTGAATCCTCAACAGATAACTGATTCGTTTTTAAATTTTTACAAATAACAGATTTAAAGCGATTAGTTCTGAATTGGGGAATTAAGTATTTGACACTTGAATACCCTCAATCCTCAGCTAACCGATTAATTTATAAATTCATATTCTATTCTGTATAGAGGAAGGTCCGTTCTATGTAATTCAAAAGGCAGGACAAAATTGTTAAATTATTAGAAATTGGCAATTCAAGAAAACCTAAGACGATTATCCTGAGGTACTGTTATATATTTGGCGCCTAACGTGGGGCTAAGGAAATGGTACGGTGACTCGTTAGGACACACAGGCAACATTTTATATTGAATGCAATAGCTTGGGCTGAGCTACGGGTTCTGTTCCAAATTGACAGAAAATCGAATAGAAAAAGTTCTATGCCGCCATACTAATTCTAAGGATTTGATATGGTGACTCATTAGGATATACAGCCACCGTTTTATATTGAATAGTTTGGGCTGTGCTACGGGTGGTTGTCGTCACGAAATTAAGAGTTTTACAAACAGCAGAAGGCGGTTAGTTATGAATGAATCTAATCTAACCTAACCTAACCTGTATAACCAAGAAATAGCCTGCCAAATTTTAGCAAAAAATATCCAATAGTTTGGCCGCAATTTTAAGTCCAAATTCCACAAAACCTTCAAAATGTTCCTCAATTTCAATATTTCTTCACCCTCGTCATCGATAAAATCATATAGGAACATCTAAGATATTCTCAAACAACAGATAATGGACTGATACCGATAACGACCGATAAAGCTCTTCTTCCTAATGAATTACTCAATATAATTGGTTGTGATTGTATTCTAACGTCGGTTGCAAAATTAAACGTTGCTCATGTAGAACCATTGGCGTCACATGCGGCAATTTGTGTCACAATGGAAGGAATACTTTTTGCCAAAATGTAGAGAATGTTGTTGACGAAGCTGTGGTTGATGAAGCATCTGAGCAATTAGTTAGTCCAGATATTTATGATATTGAAGGAATCCAAGAAAATGATCATTATGAAGAAGATGAAGTAGATTCTTCCGGGTCTTGCCGTGGTCATCGAACTTGACTTGACGTTTCGCTGATCATCCTGTCAGTTTCTTCAGGAGGATTCTAACGACTGAATCTGTTGTGTTACACTCCTCGTTATAAACCTAGGCGCCGCTTCGCTTCGCTGGTCATTGGTCGCGCTTGGTTCGCCTCGCTGCTCATTCGTCGTGTTTGGTTGACAGTGACTTACTACGGTGCTGGTACTTGGCAATACCTGTCTCCACGTGTTACTAAGGCGATACCCATCCTCTCTGTTAAAGTTGTTCACGTTTTTCATAATTTCCAGTGATTCCCTAATGATTCGCGGATAATAGCGCGTATTCCTGTCGTTCGCGGTTGGAACTACTAATCGCGTCTGACGTTACTTTAGATTTCACGTTTTTTCAGTACTTATGTATATACAGTGTGACCCATTTCAAATTGATACCTCTCTGTAAAAGATATATTTATAATCCTATGTTAACGCTTTTTTTTAAAAAATGATATACCATCGAAACTTTATGACAAAAATTTAGAGATAAATTTCAATTTTCAAATTTTTTTATTGAAATTATAACTGCACCAACTCCCAAGTTTCATGGAAAAATATTGAAAAATGACAGAGCTATGACAAAATTAATGTAGGCAGTTATGCGACCCATTTTGAATGGAAACACCCCTGTAAAAAATGTCTCTATTATCTGATTTTGACGGGACTTTTTTTTGAAAGATACACCATCAAAAACTCCACTTTATGACAAAAATTTAGAGATAAATTTCAATTTTCAAGGCTTTTTATGATTTATTTTCAATGTCGAAAATGGACAAATTTGATTAGCGATTTTTTTATTGAAATTTTAACTACACCATATTCCATGAAAAAATATTGAAAAATGACAGATTTATGACAAAATCAATGTAGGCTCATAGTAACTTTTACTTGATTTTTTCTAAAAATCGAAGTAACCCATGAAAAATAAACAAAAGAAAGATAAATTAAGTGAATAGTTTTAATAAATATTACATTTTTATTGAGTAATGGCAGATAATAATAGGGTGCCATGGAAAACAAATTTTATAGTCAAACGTCAAATCTTTAAAATTCGCATATTCTCATACACATTCTTATTGAATTATAAAATTAATCGATAGTTACTATCAAGTATTAGTTTATTAGTTTGTAGTTAATTATGGTTAATCTAAATGTACAGGAAAAAATTGAACTTGTGCGCCTTAGAGGAGATAACGACAGAACTTTGAAAGAAGTATGCGAGATATTCAACAGCAGGCATCCGAATAGGCCCAACATTACTGTTTATAAAATAAACAAAATTTTTAATGAGTGTGGCGCTGTGACACGGCGTATTATAAGAACAGATAATATACATAGAAGAACCAGGTACAAGCAGACAGTTTTAAATTATTTTAACAACAATCCAAACGCCAGTGTAAGAGTAGCTAGCGTAGATTTGAATTTACCTAGAGAAAATATTCGCCGATGCCTTAAGAAGAATTTGGTAAAACCATTCAAACCCAAATTTTTACACACGTTGGAACCTGGTGATGATAGCAGACGGATAAAGGTTTCCTTGTGAACTCAAGGAGAGTATTTTAATAACAGAAATTTTAATAAAAATATTTTGTTCAGCGATGAAGCAACTTTTACAACAAACGGGGTAGTATCGTCACAATATTCTAGGTTTTGGGCTAAAGAAAACCCACAGTTTGTCATTAATTGTAAAAGACAATGTTCCCAAAAAGTTAATGTTTAGTGTGGGTTGCTCAATGAAACAATCATCGGCCCTTTCTTTTTTGAAGGTAATATGAATAGCATGCAGTTTTTACAGTTCCTAAGAAATGAATTTTGGAATATTCTACATGAACTTCCAATACAAGAAAGAGTAAATCTACATTTTTAATTAGATGGAAGCTCTGTCCATAATGCCAGAGTGGTTACCAGATGGCTGAATGCTAACTTTCCTAATCGATGGATAAGTCGTGGTAGCCCGTTAATTGAATGGTCACCCCGATCCCCGGATTTAACACCGATGGACTTCTTTTTATGGGGTTTAATAAAATCTAAAGTTTACAGGTCACGCCCGAGTAATAGAGAAGATTTGTGTGCCAGAATAAGACAAGCTTGTGCAGAAGTTACCCGGCAACAATTACAGAATGTCGTAAAAAATATTAAAAAACGATTCGACAAGTGCATCGAAATAAACGGCGGCCTTGTAGAGGCTACAAAAATTTAAGAAGTTTTAGTGTAGTGTTGTACAATGTGTTATTTTTTTTATTTAATAGGTATCTAATTATTATTACTTTTAATTGTTCATATTTATGTTTTTAAGTCTAATATGATTAAGTTTGTTTAAATGATAATATTTATTAAAACTATTCACTTAACTTATCTTTCTTTTGTTTATTTTTCATGGGCTACTTCGATTTTTAGAAAAAACCAAGTAAAAGTTACTATGAGCCTACATTAATTTTGTCATAAATCTGTCATTTTTCAATATTTTTTCATAAAACTTGGGATTTACCCATTTGAGCGGTTACTGAATCCAGTGGTTAAATTTTCAATTAAAAAATCTCTAATCAAATGTGTCCATTTTCGACATTGAAAATACATCATTGAAGGCTTTGAAAATTGAAATTTATCTCTAAATTTTTATCATAAAATGGAGTTTTCGATGGTTTATCATTTAAAAAGAAAGCGTTAACATAGGATTATAAATGCATTTTTTACAGAGAGGTTTCCATTTGAAATGGGTTACACTGTATACATATTGTGGGAGGCGGTGAACCGTTTTGCTCGAAATTTGAACTGAAGGTTCCTTGAACATCTACAATAAAAGGGTATCATTCTCGTTTCTTAACTAGCATTTGAAAGGGTCCAAAATAAATTAAAACTGAAAAACCACCCTTAAAAATGACCAATTTTATTTAAAAAAAAGGGTTCCTCCGCCTACTCGATGTATAAAACTCAGGTCATTTTTAGTTTCACTAAAACAAACTTATTTTTCTATGTGGCGTTGCACCATGTAAAATTTTCTCTATCTCCTTATTTTTGGCTATTTTTACTCCACTATAATATCCCAATAACATTTTCTTAAAATGCGTTTTTTTAAGACAGCGATCTGTAGAGCCATTTCCGGTTAAATAGGAAATAACAAATATGGTCCACTATTCGTTTACGTCCGGTGAAACACTCAACTAATATTCAAAAATCGTTTCCATCTAGTTTGACTTTTAACTTGAAATATATCCACATGATTTTCTTCTGTACAGAAGGAAACAATTGCTCTCCAGCAATGTAAATTTTCATGATCCACAGCAAATAATACTTACAGTTAGTAAATTGGTTGGTAGATTTTTTTTACCATGCATCTGACAGCTCTCAAAAAGCTCCCTGTTGGTATCAGTAAAAAATTATGATGCCACTACTTAAATACGTAAAGGACAATGTAACAAAAACTATTAATCTACATTGTAGATTACTGTATATCAGTGTGTAATTAATCCGAAGCGAGACCTTGCCCTGACCATACATCTGTGTTTTGTACAGGTTATTGTTATCAGTAATTTCCAATTACCGGAAAGACAATAACCCGTGGCTATAGCTCAATAGCTATAGATGGAAATGATGGATATAAATGCTAATAATGTAAGAATTTAGTTAATTGAGGTGATTGAATTGGTAATATTGCGTACAATTAAATGAGGGCGATGTTAATTATACTAAGGTATTAATGATAATTGCAATACGATTGAATACTAATTAAGAGATAAATGTTTCTAGCACTTTCGGTTCTACTAAAACGTAAAATATATTTTCTGATTGTTACATATGTCTTCCATGATTAAGAGCCTTAAGACATGCAATAAACAATAAAAAATATAGCTATGTTAACTGACTTGACCCAGTGTCTGATTGTAAAATTCCTTCATTAATAACTGCACTAATGAGGTGCCCCTTCATTTAAAAATAATCCGATATTATGTGTATTCACAAATCTCTGTCAAAATGACACCATATGGCTCTGGTTAGGACTAACAAGGTTTTTGCACCGCACATTAAAGCCGTAAATTAGAACATATGGACAGGATAGGCTTTTATAAAGTTTCGACGTTCTTAAGTTACGTACCGAATGATTATAATTTGAGATAACGAATATAATTCAGCTTAAAGTAAATTCTTTAAAAAAGGAGAGGAATTTGTATTATTAAAGACATGTTTAATTTTGAATTTTTAATGAGAAGCTTGCTGCAGAAGGCTCGAAAAAACTCCAACGCAAAATCAGGACAAAATCAATATAAAATTTTTAAGTTTAAATAAAACTCACACTGCAACAAATTGTTATGGTACCTATATTATTTTACAATATTCTACCAACGCATGGAAAACAAATTACTATGCTGATTTTAATAACTGGTACCTGGTAACTTTAATGATGGTAACATCTTGCTATTTTAAGTTTAAATTTAATGTGTAATTTTTTTATTTAAGTACAACCACCCCACAGGTAACCAGTTACGGGACGGGGAAATTATTTTAATAATAAAATCACAAATATGTATATCAAATGTACGGCACATCATTGGTACATGAATATAAATGTATAAAATGTATGAAAAGAGGAAAACTGGAAAGTACAATTATTATGCAATTATCAATAATACTAAGCTGACCATATACAGATAGAAAATGTTTAACTGAACTGCAAATAAATATACACTTATGGACAAAATTATCGAATATTTTTTGTTATCACTATTACTTGAATATCGTCGTTGTAAATTTATATGCTGATGTTATTTATCTAGTAGGTGAATATATTCAATTGTTTTAAAATATTTTGACGTTTAATTCATTTTAATGACGTATATTTTCTAACGCGCATTTTGTCATTTGAAATTTCTTTATATATTTCAAGAATTATAGTGAATTGAGTTATTTGTAGTGAATTAAAGTACGTGTTAGTGATTTTTATTTGTTCTTACCTCTATTTGAGAAAAAAATATGCCACCAAATAGATAGTGAAGCTGAAGGGGCACAAATTGTAACTCTATATGATGAAGGATATAGACAAAAAGATATCACACGATGACTTAGGAGAGGTCAATCTACAGTATCGAATCTTTTAAAAAGGTATCAAGAGACTGGAAATTTTGTTCGAAGACCCGGCCAAGGGCGCAAACGGTGCACAACAGCACTTGATGACCGTTTTTTGATCCTTAATTCTTCCTGAAATCACACACTGACATCCACACATCTCAAAAATGAGTTATTAATGTAAGACAAGTGAATGTTAGTTCGAAAACAGTTAGACGAAGATTAACAGAGGTAGATTTAAAGCCAAGACGGCCTGCCAAAGTTCCACGTCTTTTCCAAAATCACAAAACACGTCAATTACAATTTGCCAGAGCACATATTCATTGGAATATTGAGAATTACAAAAATGTTCTATTCACTGATGAGACTAAAATACAGTTATGGACGCCAGATGGACGAAATCATGTCTATAGAAGAGTTGGGGAATGATACACTAGTTGCCATCTTGTACAAACTGTTAGTTTTTGAGGTGGCGCATAATGCTTTGGGGAGGTATTAGTTGGGAAGGACGCACCGAACTCGTGGAAGTCGTTGGACGAATGACTAGTGACTGGTATATCGAAAACATTTTCCAAGATCATGTTTTGCCATATGTAGGCCACTTGTATACGATAGGTTCGTATTTATGCACGATAACGCTCGACCTACGCAGCTGGCACAATGACTAATTACCTTGATGCAGTCCAAATTCAAAGATTAGATTGGCCACCGTACAGTCCAGACTTGAATCCCATAGAACATATATGGGATCAGCTAAAACGTCGTATACGACAAAGAAATCCTGTTCCAAGTACCCTAGAAGAACTTCGAATTGCAGCACAATATGAATGGAATGCAATTCCTCAAGAATACATTCAAAATCTAATTAGTTGTATGTCAATAAGGATGTAAGTAGCCATTAGAGCTCGAGATGGGAATACTCCTTATTAATCATGCCCTATTATTCTAATGAAAAACACGAATTTGCTTAACGTGGTAGCATTTAAGTTGAAACTAATCATTATTAATTTTTATAACATTTTGCATTAATTTTTTTTGCATTTTCTGCTAATGAAATCTTACTTAAAATGTGTGAAATAAATTATTTCTCTCTTGTGTAATGCGTTTCTTTCATTAAAATTTATAAATACAAACGAATTGGGAAAATTTAAAATATTCGACAATTTTGTCCATAAGTGTGTATCAAGCTCATAAGCTATAATAGAATCTCTTGTATAAATAAAATTTATTATCGTAAAATTTTTCTACGGTCCTGTGATTTTTACATTATTAATCTTGATCTTTTTTAATATAAAGGGAATTTTTTTCCAGTTTTCAGAAGTGACCTACTTTCAATTAATTATCTGTGGAATTCAAACATGTCCCGGGCTCATGTTTTTTTGAGGTTTTGTACGGGCTTCAACTTAAGAAATAACTCGAGAAATCTATGCGGTCGCTCCCAACGATTAAACCTCGCTACTATCTAAACTTTCCAAATATTAATCCACGAGAATGTCTGCCTCTGCATGCCTTTGTGTGTTTCGGTGGTTTTTCCGCCTAAACCAATGACGACTAGACCAAGAGCTTTATTTGGCTTCTTCAGCAGTTTGGATTATTTCAACTGGGTCGATATTTTACAAACAGTTTATCATTCTCCATTATCCAATGTGATTTGTATCCATACACCATTATAATTATTTATGTGTTTATTTGTCTAGTTTACAATACTGAACAAATCAAAGACCCAAATACAAAATTACAATTATTGTAACAATATTTGTAATTCTTCAAGAATATTTTAGAAGATGTTGATTATTTTGTTCATATAACTAACTGAAAATGTATACTTTTTTGTACTAAAGGAATAATACCTTATTGAATGCATTAATACAGGATGGTTAGAAATTAATGGAAATTATTAATTTAAACATCTCAGTTCTACCTTAATATCCTATACCTACATTTACGAGTCGAACTAGGAAAAAGCCTATTTTTTGTTTATTCAATTATTATCTTCGAACACTAGTACAATAAAAAGCAGCAAAATGTAATTCCAGTTCAGTTTCTAAATAACTTATTCTGCTATGACAATCCATAGTTCGGTATCTTCAAATTCATTGGTTAGGAGTTCAAAACTATTGTGTCAGATTACTTTGCAAGCTACGGAAATGTCAGCCAGTCGCACAACAATTGATAGATTTAAATTTGTTATCAATTTTTAAAAGGAGGTCCCTACACTGCGCCACTTTATTTAACAAATTATTACTTAAAAAACCACTTATTTACACAGAAAATTAACATTTAGATTCAATCGCTGGCTATCAAACATCTTTTTCCTACGTGGTTTGCAAAGTCGTAAATATTTTGCCGCTGGATTTGATAAATATTAAGAAAAGTCTTTCCAAACGCACGCTAAAAAGAATGCTACTTGAAAATATTTTTGTAATAGATTTAAAAATTTAAGCCAATTCATATTGTTATTGATGTTTTGAATTTTTTTGCATACATTTTTTAATTTCTGTTATTTTTCTAATACTGTTGCACAAATTTGGATACAAATATATCATATATGCTTATTTTTTCTTAGTTTAAACTTATAGGTTACATGGAAGACGGGGGCCTCTTCGTAACTCGTTACTGATACGTTTCAATATAACTCATTTTAATAGGCATGTTATTGTATAGCTCTATTAATGTCGTACTGATATGCTTATTAAATAAACATTACCTAATTATTATTATTATTACTATTATTAATAAATTGCCAAATTCATACAGAGCATTTACTGACAAGGAATTTAAAAGTATAATCGAGTCGAGATTGGGAAAAAACCTTATTATTTTTTATATGAATATTTTAGTGACGAATTTTAATAACAATATAGAATTTTAATACTCAATTTTAATATGGCTTTTAGCATGTGATATTAATTTTGATTCTGAATCTGTACCGTTATGAACAGTTGTTTAGATTTTAAACTTATCTTATTAAGATCCTCATTCTGGGGCGAGCGTAGGTGCGTCTTTACTATGTACATACTTCGGTATGCGATGTAAAGCAACGACAGGCGCAGTTAGTACTTGGATTGGTGACTATTCCAACGGAAACCGCGTTCTCGCCTCACACATCTTCCAGCGGCTTGTATATCAGTGTATGCGCGGAAGCTATACAACCTTAGGCGAGGGTTGAATAGGAGATATACCATCCTTCGGAGGGGATGTAAAGCCGTCGGTCCCTTGTCTATTAAATGTTAGGCAAGTAAAAGATCCCTACTCTTCTTAAGGGAAGAGGTTCGGCAAAATTCCTGGTTGGGGGTAGCTCGTCTACAGGCGTCGGTGTTAGGCCTCAGTAGCGAAATAAATGTATAAAAAAATAATAAAAAAAAAAAGATCCTCATAAATAGAAGTTTCAGAGTCTTTTAGTTTATCCTTTTTAACCATAAAGATATTATTTAACTATATTTCAAGTAAAGCAAATCAAAATTGAACTCGGCTTCTCCTGATTTACTTTTACACGGAAAACGCAGTCAATGTCTTTGACTGTGCATGATATGTTTAGACAGTTATTAACAAATAAAATAATTATATCAGGAACATGTTCATTAGCATTTTAGCATTACCACAGAATTCTTTAATGCATTTAATGACCTACTAATTTCATTTAATTTAGAATACAGCTTTTCAATTTTTTTTGTCGATTATTTCTAATCGATTGACAAAATTTACGTAGTATTATTTATTTATTTGTACATAGAAAGTTCACTGGATTTGTACTGCTAGTACCATTTCTCGTGTCTTTTCCCATGTTCAGTACTTTATCGACAGCGTACTAATATCAAACCTGTTCAAAAAGTTTTTCTATAAAATATCCTCACTGTATATAACTTGTAAAATATAATTTTCTATATATGGACTAGTTATTTAGCAGAAACTACTGAAGCTCCATGAAATCACACGTACATATAGTACATTATATCGTTTTCCTTATCTGTTCGAAATGACTGAATATAAATAATACAAAGAAATGATATTGATTATTATGTAATTCGGCATTTTTTATACTACAGTTTTATCTACTACAAATGCAAAATCATAAGTAGATAAATCAAAAAGTCAAATTTATTGACCACATTTACATTTACATATAGAGTTTTATAAATATTTATAATACTTATTAGAATACACCTAGATCTGTGTGTATATACAATTGTACTTTTTACAAATGTTCATTTAATATAATATGTCTGCATTTGTCTTTAGATATACGTATTAAATAATAATATATATAATAATTAGGCAAACATGATTCCTGGCCTTATCCACAATTAAGATTAAAAACAAAAAAATTAATATAGAAATTTAGAATTAAAGTAGCTTATTTATTTGATAGCAAATTTGAGATAATAGTTCTATTTACATTGATTAAATGTGGTGATTTTTTTCTTGAATAAATTTGTATTGTTTATTTGTCTTATTTGAAGTGGTAAATAATTGTAAAATTTAGGAGCAAAATAATTTATAAACCTGTGTTTGTGTTGGGTGTTCGTATTTAAATTTACTTTAGCACCTGTATCATAATCGTGACATATTTCCTTATTAAAAATGGATTTATATTTGTAAGAAAATATGAGAACTGATTTTACATATAATAATTCTAGATTCAAAACATTAAATTTGTTAAATAATATGTACCTCACCCCCATATTATTATTCCATAGCGCAGTATTGATTCAGCTAAGGCATAGTACAACATTTTTAATATGTGACTTGGTAATATATCTCAGATGGTAAAATTTTAAAATTATCAAACGAAGCTTTTTTATTTATTTAAATTTTTGATATGCTCTATCCATTTGGGGTTCTGATCAATGAGATATTTTTTCCACGACCGGGAGTAGAAATAGATTTCTATGGCATCAAAATTGTGACAGAAGTAAAGCATTTCCTAGGGACGAAATAAGACAATAATTTCCCTAGATGAGTTTTTATTACATTTTGTTTAACTATTGGGCATGAAATAAAAACTCCCCCAGGGAAATTATTGTCTTATTTCGTCCCTAGGGAGTAAATGCTTTACTTCTGTCATATTTTGGCTCCAATGTTTCTATTCCCGACCGTGGAAAAAAATTGTATATACACCTCGGGAGAGACCGCCATTTTTCCCTCGATGTATTTGTTGCCCTCGGGCCTCAAATTACACCTCAGGAAAAATAAGACGTTTCTCTCCCTTATGTGTTACAGCTGTCACCTCTTGTATACATGTGCAGTTATTCTGAAGATTGTTAAGAATACAATTATAATTATGTAAATGAATTTTGTTTATGTTTGGAAGATACATATTTATCTGAAACACATAAAATGGTTTTTTCCCATGTTAATTGGCAAAAGGTTTACCGAAAATGTGCTTTTGAAAATTTCTCATTGGTACATTTTTTTACTTCATGCCAACTATCTCCTTACACTAAAAGAACAGTATCGTCAGCATAAGACTCAATTTTACATTTCGTATTTACAAGTAATAGCTCGTTAATATAAATTAAAAATATTGTTGGTCCCAGAACGGTTCCTTGGGGCATGCCATATTTTAATTATTAATGTTTAAACGTACTGAGTTGATCACTGATTTTAACACACTGTCTTCTGTTCTGTAAGTAACTACGAGATAAGTTATTAGCTATTCCTCTACACCACAATCATATAGTTTGTCAATAAGCATATTGTGGGACACTATATCAAATACCTTGCCTAAATAAAAAAATAGTGCGATCTGTTTTTTAGTTGTTGTCAATGTTATTATATAATATATTTATATATACATCGCATCATCAGTACTCATATTTTCCCTAAATCCGAACTGATAATTGGACAATATTTTATTATGATTTAAATGATTCTTGATTTTAAACACATTTCTAATAATTTGCCAATGTTGTTTATTACAGATAATTGCAAATCAAAGATGTTTTGCTTTTTTAAAGATCGGTGTTACAACAGATAATTTTAATGCATCAGGAAATAAATATACCGTTTTCTAGTCAAAAATTAAAAATGAAAATTAAAGGCAATGCTATATCGTTTTTTATAAGTTTAAGCATTTTAAAAGAAATTTTGTTATATCCAGGCACTGCAGTATTCTTGAGCTTATTTATGTTTTTAATTATCTCCTGTTGTGAAATTGGATTTTTCTATTCTTTAATGTATTGTTCACTTTGATTTTGCTCGCCATGTCTATATCAATATTTAGAAAATAATTGTTGAAAATTTCAGAAACTAAGTTTATATCATTTATTTCTTCGTTGTTGTGATCAATTTCAAATATATTATTTTCCCTCACATTCAATCCATCTTTTGTAGTGTCCCATAATTTTTTAATATTATTCAATCTGATTGCAATAATACTATTTTTTACTTTTTGTATTAAGTTATTTGTTCTATTTCTGTAATTCTTATATCTTTCTAAAAGTTATGTTTTATTTCATATAGTTCATGCCATGTATCATTTTTAATCAACTCTTTAAGTAAATCGTTGTTTATTTTTGTCTTGAAACTTAAGTTTATTTTAATTTTTATTGCATTCTATGTTTATTATAAATGGAAAGTGATCAGATACATTGTATTGTATATAATTGGCACCATGTTCAGAGTATTTGTTTTAATGTATGGCAGTTTTATAAAAATATGATCCGGTGAATAACTAATATTGTTCACAACTCTTATGGGGTTATTTATATAGGGTTGAAAGGCATTTTCAACCATTATATTTAAATATTTGTTAGTAATGTTTTCTTGCTTTTTAATAAATTGATATTAATATCACCAACAAATACATCAATTGAGTTTCTCTTTAAGTAAATGCATACATCAAACTGCCTATCTATTATGAAGAAGAAAAACAAATGTATAGTATTGGAGGGAATTGATGAATTATATGTATATATTTCCTACCGTCTCCTGCCAGGAAAAATTAAACATTTATCGATTTTTTCGAATTTTAATTAAAACGTATATTCACCTGTGGCGTACGCTCCACAGCTTTGATCTATTCGTACCCTATCGAACAATTTCAGTTGGGGTCGCAGCAAAAAGGCAGTAGCAATTTCGCCTCAGTTAAGTTGAATGATGCAGAATTTGATAGGGTAGTGTAAATTTGAAACATATAAGGTTGCCTATGGTCTACCTCACATTAATTAACTGCAGTGCACTAAATGGGTTTGTTATGCTTTGAATGGATGCGCCTGAACTGGCAGGATGGTTGTCTGTTGATAAGATACATTTACAGCTACACTCTCGAAATTGAGGGTTTTACTCGACTCTGCCAACTTCTAATTATAACTAATAAAATGTGCAGGGCTTCCATTACTTGGGGTGGAAGTAGGAAATTCAAGTTGTGTGTTTTCATTTACCTTTGTCTACAGTTACCGCAAAACTTGTAATGTCACTCATAAAATAATTATTGTGTTTCCGACGAAATTTTCGTTCATTTTAACGCTGTTAGAATTACATCTGATATGTTAATAGTACAGCAAAGTAGGATGTTTATTTGAAAGAAAATTCGTAACTGATTTTTTTTCTCTTCAAGAAATCCGAGTCACCACCAAGACTATGATGGTTGTAGGTTAACAGATGACGAAATACATGTCTAAAATATCAATACTTTAGCGTTTAATGTACCTATAATACAGGGTGTTCTTGATATGCGCGCATATATTCAGCTCTTGTTGATTTACATCCATTTATCAAAATACTCAAAACCATAGAACGAATCTGAAAATTGGTAATTAATTTTTTTTAAATATCCAGTACGCACCTGAGTATCTCGTTCCATAACTCATGCAAGTGTTGTCAAACGCAGTAAGAAATGAAACAGGTAAATAACTGAACAGTGTCCATGCATTCAAGGTAGTAGTGCATTTATTGCATGTTTACGCTTTTAACAATGGTGAAATTTACAAACATTGGACAAATGTTGTGCTTTGTTATGGTACGTCGATTTGCTCAGGCGCATAGGATGGTAAATCTCGTACTGTCTAGAAAAATATATGAAAAATGCGAAATAGAAATGCTAGAAATCAGGCATATATTAGTTAACCTGCGGCACATGTCCCAATGTATATATTGGACAAACTGGTAAAAATTACAAAAAAGAGTATTAGAACACAAAAGAAACTACACTAATAAAAAAAACATACTCTACATATAGCAACCACCTAATAGAAGAGAATCACACGTTCAATGAATACTTAAAAATGCAATATACGGAAAGAACAGGGTGAAACTTGAGTTATAAGAAACTTTGGAAATATATAAACTTAAATAATCGGAATATATCTATTTATTTGATTTTATTACAGATTATATTCCCTTAACTACCAATTTATAACAACTACTTTCATACACTGTTACTGAGGGAGTGTTTAGATGTTAAATTTAATAAAAATTGTTAGAGTCGTTTTAGAGAATAAAAAAATAATTCTTTAAACCCCACCCCTGCAGCCCCCTACATGTATTTTCTAGGATGCCATCTTATACTGGTACTCCCTTATAAGCCCCCGCCCAGCATTTTGTATGAGCAACTGGTCATACCGTCTCATAGTAGTACCAAATGAATATCCATGTGTTAAATTTTATCGAAATTATTGGAGCCATTTTAGAGAAAAATGAAAGAATGCAACGTTGGTTACCACCAAAATATGAAATCTGATATATTTGTGGAATAGTTTGAATGAAAACCCATAGAGGGCGCCGCAGGACCTGTATCTGATGATGAGTTTTTTTCATATTTTTTTTGACAAAACGTTGTGGTACTTCTGACCAGAAAATCTGATGAGGGCGTCATTTCCACGTATAACAGGTACACTTGGTAGAACTGGATAACTCCAACCGTTTTCGAGTAGAGTGCCGTTAAACATTTCAATAATAGAAATAGAATTATAGACAGAAAAATTGCAGATTAAAAATTTGTGTCGGGAAAAAATTCACTTTTATTTAATGCGCTGGGGCAAATTTATTAAAATTAAACTCTATTTTACTTGGTTTCGGCCAAGGAAGTACCACGGCCACTCGATTTTATTAAATTAAGCTTCGGATGAAGCAATATTTAAACACTTGGGTTTTTTGTAACATCAGTCGCGAAGTACAGAAACTAATTTTGAGGTACACCGGAAATTGAGTTCGTCAGGCTCGGGTTATTATATGGTTCGTCGGGGACGTAGCCTGGAGAGGTCTGGAAAGGACTGGAAAGATGTCCCCCGCTAGTCATTTGGTCTCGATATTGCACAACAATGCATCATGGATTATGAAAAATTAAATATTCGGGACCAAAAGTTATAAGATGAAATTGGCTATAAAAAAGGGAACTTTTTGATGTATAAATGAAATTTGAATCAATTCGGGTTTAGAAGATATTCGTATAAATGTCGAAAGAATTAAAATTAGAAATGGTCCCGTACTGGATTTCGAAGGTCTTTTAAGCTATGTTGATCTCATGTGAGAATGTTCCTATAGGTATGCATTGAAATGAATTGGAAGTAAGTTTTGATATTAATGAGCCAGCAAGCGGAAAGAAGTTTTGATGAATGATCAGCTGGCAAATCGGGAAAGCGAATGAAGGGTATTTTGAAACTTGAATGGGAAGTTGAAATTGAGAGATAAATGATCAATAAAAATTTGTAGAAGTGAGTTATAGAGTTGTGACTGAGAGTATGGAAAGTGGATATGATGTGAATCGAGTTAGTGAAGGGGCTGTATTTTTTAGGGAAGTAGTTTGTAACTAACACGAATATACGCCAATGCCGAATTTGAAACCCAGCAGCGTGATTGCTATTAATAATGCATTTTATCATCAAGACAAATTTCAAAAATTTCAAATACTTTATCCAATAATGAAGAAATAAAGATTTTTCTGACGGATCACGATCTCTACTTTGAAGAATGCTATGCGGAGAAGCAATTATTGGAAATACTGCATACGGTCGTGAGCAAAAAAAATAGGACAAGTCTTATAACGGTATTTTGCTAAAATCTAGTTGTGTACATCTAACTTTAATTTTTGTGACATTCTCTGTTAGTTGTCATAATTTATTGTAAGTGTGTAAAAAACTAATGTGCCTCATATAAGCGATTTAGTTAAATTTGGAGTTATTGCTAAAGCAGAAGATAGATGGTCAATGAGATAAATTGCACTGCGTTATCATATTGACAAAAATTCGGTGTGTAACATTTTAAGAAAGTGGAGAATAAACGGTAAGATTAGTAGAAATCCTGGATCAGGGCGACGAAGGATATCAACTCAACAAGAAGATTTGCAATTGGTAAATGCTTTAGTAGAAAATCCACTTTACTCAGTTATTCAGGCTGCTGAAGAAACGAATTTTCCTGGATCGAGTAGTACTGGTCGCCGGCGAGTAAGAGAATCGGAGCTACGCTGTCACGCAGCAGCATAGAAATACTTACTTAAAGCTGAACATAAAGAAGCTCGAGTAGGATTTGCGATTGAATTTTTAGCGCATGATGTAAATTTTTGGAACAATGTAATCTTTTCAGACGAAAAAACTTTCCAGTCAACACACAGCGGTCGTATTCGTGTTTACCGCCCTCCGAATACTCGATTGGATGAGAAATATATATCTAACAATGATAAAAGTGGTAAATTTTCCGTCAATATGTGGGCTTGGATATCGGCACGTGGTCCTGGTGTTTTGTGGCATATTGAGGAACGATTTAATAGTGAAACGTATATTAGGATTTTAGGCAATATTATGCTGCCTTCTGTGTCACAATTATTTCCTAATAATGAGTTCATATTTCAACAAGACAATTGTTCCGTTCATACTACTCATACCGTAACTAACTGGTTTCAAGATAACAACATCAATGTTCTTAACTGGCCCGCCCAGTCATAGTCCAGATATTAACCCTGTGGAAGAAGTATGGGGACTACTCGTAAGAAGTATCCAAAAACGAAATGTGAGACCATGGAATGCCGAAGAATTACTGGAAATAGTAAATAATGCATGGGAAAATATTATTACTAATGATTATTGTATAAGGTTATTTAATTCTATGCCAAACAGATTTATAGAAGTTATAAATAGAAATGGTGCAATAACGAAATATTAATAGTTAGTTTCTTGTTAAGTAGGATATCCTTTGTCCTTTGATCCAGGACTTCTACTAATCGTATCGTTTATTCTCCACTTTCTTAAAATGTTACATACCAAATTTTTGCTAATGTTATAATGCAGTGCAATTTGTCTCATTAACCATTCATCATCTACTATAGCAATAACTACAGCATTAAAATAAAAAATAAATTAAAAGTGATATCCGTTTTATTTCGGCTACTCATTACATATTCAACAGATTTACATTAGAAAAAAAAGTTGTCCTATTTCTTTTTGCTCCCGATAGTACCAAAATATTTGAATAAAAAAATATGTTATCGAGAACATAGCGAGGCAATATTGGGACTCTGTTTTAAAACTACTTCCCATTTTCGTGTTTTTAATCCAGTAGAGCTGATTTGGGACCAATCAAAAAGACCGATTCGTTGGAAATACATATTTCCTAAATTTGAGAAAAAAGTCATAGAATTAATTCACAGTGAAATTCTCAACATACGACAAGATGACTGGATAAAATCAATAAATAACAAATATTTTAACCACCTTCCAGATTACTTGAATGGCTCATTTAAGCCTAGACTTGTATGAGTAAAGGAGACGGGGCCCTACAGTTTAAGTAGGATCCGAACCACTTCAAATAATGAAATATGGAGATTACTGAATACTGGACTCAATCTTTACAAATAGCGGAAATAAATTCATCATCGACGTGGGACAGGCCAGTGACATTGACGAAAATCACGAATAACGGAAAATAATTCTATATTTTATTTAATTTACTGTTATATTGAACATTCCGTGACGTAACAAGTATATTTGTGACAGTGGCAGTGGTAGTGATAGTGAGTGGGTGGTGGTCTGTGATAGTGTTAATGATTGTGGCAAGTTTAATTATACTTATTTTGGAAAATATTATTCCTGGTGAGTTTAAAACATGATTTGTAACAATTTAAGAAATGTTTTTATTTTATTTCTTTTACTTTAGGAAAATGCTATTGATTTTCTTACTAATTTAATGCTTATTATATTATGTTTCGTTGAGATTAGCTATTTACTTCATACAGTTTTTATTTTGAAACTTAATTATGTTGTGTTAATAAGGAAATTTATTACGTTGTTATTTTGTTGGATAGTTATTAATTTTTAACTTAAAAATGCTGGTTTATTTTTTTAGCCTTTTACTCCCAAATTAACAATCATGTTACTATACTATCCGGATAAGGAATATGCTTATACCTCCTCGTTGGTCCTTGCTGGGCAATAAGAAAACTGGTGTGGTTGAAGTTTTTTTTTATACATTTATTTAACGTCGGCCTATTTCCGCTACTGAGGCCTAACACCGGCGCCTGTAGACGAGCTACCCCCAACCAGGAATTTTGCCGAACCTCTTCCCTTAAGAAGAGTAGGGATCTTTTACTTGCCTAACATTTAATAGACAAGGGACCGACGGCTTTACATCCCCTCCGAAGGATGGTATATCTCATATACAACCCTCGCCTTAGGCGAGGTTGTTCTCGCCTCACACATCTTCCAGCGGCTTGTATATCAGTGTATGCGCGGAAGCTATACAACCTAAGGTTGTATAGCTTCCGCGCATACACTGATATACAAGCCGCTGGAAGATAGGTTGTATAGCTTCCGCGCATACACTGATATACAAGCCGCTGGAAGATGTGTGAGGCGAGAACGCGGTTTCCGTTGGAATGGTCACCAATCCAAGTACTAACTGCGCCTGTCGTTGCTTTACATCGCATACCGAAGTATGTACATAGTAAAGACGCACCTACGCTCTCCCCTTGGTTGAAGTTTCTGATGCCAGATTTCGTATTATCTACTCACTATTTAAAATATTATGTCATTACAAGTTTTCATAAAAAAAAAAAAAAACAATTTTTGTTCTTGGTTAAGATGAGCATAAAAACGTGGATTTAATTGTATTTTATGTAATTATTCTCTATTTGTTATTAGTACAATTGAACCGGTATTCAAATCCCTTAATACATTATTCTGTTTTGAGAAATTTTTTATATAATTTCAAGGAGTCACTGTGTGTCGAAACAATTATTGTTAACAATGAGATAAAGTGGATATCAAAAACTAGTGGAGTTTTTCATTATTCCTTAATGAAATTTCATTTTATTTATTTTTTATTAGTTATTTAGTCAATAATTCTGTGTCGCGGACGTTCCTAGTTCCAAAATTAAGTTTGCGAACTAATTTATTTTTTCTAAACATACGAATATCTGTATAAAAAATATAAACATTCGTTAAAAGCTAAGTTCGATTTTAAACAGACTACTGTATTTATACAAATACAAATTAAACTTTGTATTTCATTTAAACCGGCCTTTCACAGTAACTAACACGTAGAATCGTTTGAATTTGATATATAATTCTGATTCACTGCTAATTACAGTGTTATTGGCTAGGTATTGATCATAGTCATTATATTATTTTCCACTGTGGCTTTTCGTTGAAATGGCTTACTAAAACATGTATATGTACTTATGGAATTAATTTCATTTGTGGAAGTCTCTTTTTATTGTATTAATATCATTAAACATAGTAATGTTATAACCAAAATGCTCCTATAAGTTATACTATTATCTGCTTAGGTCAGCTGCTATAGAAGCACATTCATTAAGTCGGAAGTAAAATCAGAGCAAAAAAAAATCGTATGTTATTTTTTAAATAGGTATCGACAAAAAAAGACATTGTAGGAAAGAAAATAAAGAAGATGAGAAGACAAAATCCTGCTCACAGCTTTATAAGACGTGTTCAAAATGTAATACTTTAAAATTTTATCCAAGACATTTCTATACATAAATTATTATAATTATCGCATTTTCATTCGTATTAAAAAAGAATCACCTTATTTTTTATACCGTGACAAAGTTAAAGTGGCAACGGTTCACGTTTGGTAAGTAGAATTTAAGAAAAGCAGAGTGTTATGAGGAGAAATCCAATTCCCAACTGATTTTAGCCATATGCGGCTGTTGCCAAATTGGTCTAGACAACAGGATATTTTTCTTTTTGATATTCATAAAGTTTAGACAATTTGGCAAATAAATAAGTGCATATTGAATTAGGTTTTCCTTTCTTTTTTATACTAAATCGGGAAGGTAATATTAATCCACTGCGAGTTCATCGTGTCAATAGTATTTACAACAATAATGACCAAATACAGATAAGAAGACAAACAATAATATATATCATAATAAATGAATCAAGGAAAAAAACAGTGAGATACAATAATCATAATAATATTACCTTTTAAAATATAACTGAAAATCCTCCCCAATGCTACTATAAAATTTAAAAACTACTTAGCGTCAGTTCCTGATAATATGCCATCCTTTATTGTATTGTCGTCCTTTATTGTATTGTCGTCCTTTATTATTGTGGTGCTCTAGCTCTTCCATTGTTTATACCACTTAAATTTGCATTAAAAACAAAAATCTTTTCCAGTCACTGGAAGACGGAAGTTTTTCTAGTGTTCAAGAACGGACGCAGGTTGATAATTCTAAAGATATTTCTACTATTTAAAATTTTCATATAGCTTTCAAATGTTGACGGTAAAAACTGGTTTAAAAGCACCAATTGAGGCTTAGAAGGCTTTGCATTAGTATAATCAAAGCATTTTACCAATATCTATGATTATGTTCATTTACAGTAGAACTATTAAAAATACAGCACTAATTAAATTAATTCTAGTATTTAATAACGACTTAAATTTACCCAAATCCTTTAAATCAAGGAAACAAATGCAATCTTCGTAAGATCAGAGCTATTATTCATAAGAAACCGGACACATATGGTGCACAAGCCTGCAATAAATATTTGTTTAGTTTGAGTGTTTTACGGTCATTTGAGCTTGCAGAAATCAGGGATGTTTTTCTGTCGATTATGAAGATTTATTGACTTTTCCACCAAGTTATTTTTATAAGAAACTTATGGAAGCTGTCTTTTATTCACCTGAAGTTGAATCTTCCGCTTACTAATTTTTTCCTAATATCAGTACTACAAGGCTTACACAAAATATGGATAGCTGCTAACAACATATCGCAAAAATGAATGTACATTTGTCATTGGTCGAGAATTCTCATAAACCCTCCTGAGAAATACCTAGTGAATACCAAATTTGTCAATAAGAAAAGAGAAATAGCATCTTTTTAAGGTAACTTTATTGCATATCTTGTAGCAAACAGTACAATTGATATAGAGAAAAGAAAATACCCCTGAACAAATAATTATTTGCATAAATATTATTTTAGTTAAGGTTTTTCTACGTCGAGTTTTGTGGGTCATCTAAAGTGTTTTTAACAATATATATTCTTCTATTCAACAAGCACATAATATAACAGTGGTCGTCGTATGTTATTGAGAGCTTCTTAAAACCTTCTTCATGGAATGCGTTCGAGCCTATTTGGGACGTAAGATTTATTAATCCCATAATAACTGTTGCCGATTTCTCGTCATTTTCTAAATCACCAAACGATGCCAACACAACACCTTCCTAATCACACTATCTTCATAATTCTTTTAGTTATTGTTTCTTATAGAACAGTTGACACATAAACAAAAATGGCAACTTACAACACACATTTTAGCAAGAATTTTTTTTTTATACATTTATTTAACGTCGGCCTATTTCCGCTACTGAGGCCTAACACCGACACCTGTAGACGAGCTACCCCCAACCAGGAATTTTGCCGAACCTCTTCCCTTAAGAAGAGTAGGGATCTTTTACTTGCCTAACATTTAATAGACAAGGGACCGACGGTTTTACATCCCCTCCGAAGGATGGTATATCTCCTATACAACCCTCGCCTAAGGTTGTATAGCTTCCGGGCATACACTGATATACAAGCCGCTGGAAGATGTGTCAGGCGAGGACGCGGTTTCCGTTGGAATGGTCACCCATCCAAGTACCAACTGCGCCTGTCGTTGCTTTACATCGCATACTGAAGTATGTACATAGTAAAGACGCACCTACGCTCGCCCCCCTAGCAAGAATTAAATGACGATGTACCTGATCGCAGAAAGCAATTTTGTGAAGTTGGGCCAGAAAAATCCAGTGAAGAACCTAATTTTTGAGCAACAATAATTTTTTCGAATAAGACTATATTTTAAACATAATACTTTTAGTCGCAAACTCCTCTATAAAATCCTTATTTTACTATAAGGAACGTAACCAGACTGCAACCAACAGCTACTCTCCGGGCTATGTGCTCCGCTGAGCGCTGAATTACAAGTTACAAGTCTGACGCGTTAAGTGTAATAATTGCATATTACCATCAAAACGCTAATGCTTCGATTGCAACAAACACCAGCCGAAAGACTGATCCTACTTAAAGGAGCTCTCTTGCCAGTCGTCACACACCACTTGCAGACCGTCAGTACAAGGTAGGCATGTGACGACCGGCGCGAGGATCCTTTGACTACTTGGTACATCCCGGCCTGACTGGGTTTCTATCAAAAAGCGAGATAACATTAAAGAACTAAAAGTACGAATTAGATAAGAAATCCAGTCGTACAACTTGCAACAATAAACAAAATTTTAGACGAATTGTCATTTGGAATAGAATATTGCCTCCAAGTAAATGGCGAACAGTTTGAACATTTACTTTAACCTTATTTACTATTTTTTTCATTTTATAATCGTTGAACTAAGTTGTCATTTAAATAAATGCCGATGGAGTCATATCCAGAACAATGAAAACGTCACAAAAAAATATTCTTATAAAAAAAGATGACCAATTAAAAACTAAACTCGACATGATTTTACTCCGTGCCGTATGAGATTTTCTTAGCAATTACCCAAATTTTATGTGGGCACTGTATATACGCAGTTCTTTACTCATTATAGATGGATATTTTCTTCATCTCTATAGGAAATAGACCCAAGTTTCGGTCAATTGTACAATCAGAATAAAGCGTACTATACTTTTACTGAATTCTAAATGCAGTTACACCAAATAAAAACATTACGACAGAAGTAACTTATTAAGCCTTTTAAAATCTATTTTCATCCGTTATTAATATTCGTGATATATACATTTTGTATTGTTGCATGAACATGTATGGATACTAAGATGGCTAGCCAGTATAACATAAAAAGTTATATATTGACCAATAGTTCACATATCTTTCGACAGACAGGTATGGGATAATGTATGTCAAGTCGTACAACAAATCGTAAAACATGTCGTAGAATTTAATTTCCTCGCCATTGAACTTTGTAATAAAATGCTCAATAAGCTCTTGAGGCATTATTTTACGGTACATTTTTACTAGGATTAGCTGCATAGTAAGATAAGAAATGTCCAACATAGTTTTATATAGGAAAAATAAGTTAAAAATCTTTTTCTAAAAAAGTTAACATACACGATCCTATGAAGGAAACCAAGTAGGTTTAATTAATTTTAAAAATTAATATTATCAGTTTAATATAGTGCTTACAAAACTCCTAAGAGGGCCTCATTAATATCCTTCAACATGGAGCTGAAACATTCGGTGCAAAGCGGAGCAAAAGTCATACATTCTCCTAGCGTTTCAAAGACATGTGAGATGAAATCGGGATATTGTGTTCAAATATTTTAATTTTTAAAAAAATATTAAAAATTTGCTAGTGATAAGCAATGGCTTAAAATGTTCGTATTGTCAATACCTACATCTTTTATATTAAACTTTTTTCTCACCGAGCGCTAGATCAGAGTTATTAAGAGACAACTATTTATTACAACATTCAAGGTGCTGTTATAAAAAAATGCCACCGAATTTTCATCCACAAAGTATGTACATATCACTTTTGATACACCCTGTTCATGAATCACTTCGCAATTATCCACTCAGATTTAGGTACTGATTTGGGTACTTTCGGAGCTAATCCCACTGGACTAATTAAAATATGTCAACAAGATGTTGTTGCTACTCTGGTTCAAACAGAAATTAATTAACGCATGATTAAAATTTGCATTTTATGACTATTATTATTTCACTATCTAGACGTGAATTATTGGAACGGTTATTATCTTGAAATATTCTGTGAATTTTACGCCAATCTGACATTTTAATTGCAATCATATTCAAATAATTATAAAACAGAACATTAGTAATTTAAATAACTCTATGAAATATTTAATTTTATCGCTTGTATGAAGTATAATTCAACACTTAAAAGTCAATTTGCAACGTTGATATTAATTTCAGACACGCGAATTAAAAATAAATTTTATTATTAACTGCGAGCTCACAAAATTAAAATGTGTGACAATTATTAAATAAATTAAATAATTTTGTCATTGTGTGTATACTAGGCCTAATGAAAAAAATAGAAAATATGTTATACTTATGCAACTGACGTCAATCAGCATCTGTCAATAATTCTATATCTCCTGCCCAATTTGATCAGGTGTTCCGCATGGATCCATTTTTGGACTACTGCTGTTTGTTACATATACACCCGATATGCAGTACGGGGATCGCATCTAGACGTATCGGGAAGTCCTATACACTTATGTATGTATGTATGTGATTGGGGTGGGGCGGTCCAAGGCACTGTACGCGGGCGCCGCCGTTATTGGTCGATGTTATGAATTTATCCATTATTTGCTAGAGTTCGTTAGGATTAGGTCACAGGTAACCTTACGAAACTTAAGTATTATTGCACTCGAAATAACATTAATTTGTTAAAGTGAATATGTATTTAACAGAAGAGAAAATGCAAATAATTAAATGATACTATGGTGGATATTCACTGCGTGATACCATAAATGAATTTTTTGTAGCGTACGAAACCGACCCACTCCTATTTATTTTGAAAAAGATACGTTTATTTATTTTGGTTATTTATTGACCACCATATTTAATTTCAACAAATCAATATTTTGGGGTGACACGTGGTAATTCGTAAATTCCTTATTTGACGACCTGTCACCTATACCTTCCGTTCCAAATACATTTACATTACTAACTGCTAACCGCAGCCCACAGCGGATCGACCAGCTGTCATGCCTACGTCCCACGATCCGTTTCATATCATCTGTGATTCTAACCCATATTGCACATGTACATGAGTGTATGGTATTCCCCTCTACATCTAGTAGCGATCCCCGTACTGTATTAAACCAAATTAATCATTTTCATTTGCAATCATATGATAACAATTAATAGCTTCCTGTAACGAGTCTAATCCATCAGACACCACAGCACCTAATACCTTATTAAACAACTACATACATTACATTTTCAGATATTCTGAGGAACATAACTTAAAAAATAATCCAAACATATTGGTAGCACCGTTGTTTATTGGATGAAATTGTAGGAAGCTTCTGAAAGCGCGGCATTCTTCAGTAAGAACTGGTGAAAATATCACGTTCTCTGATTGTAGAGTATTGTTATGTTGATTCAATGGGCATGTGTATTTTATCAGTAAATATTCTATGTATAGTGGCATTTTGTTTTATTATGTTTAGGTAAATTTAATGCATTGCTCGGTTCAAGTCTAGCTTTATGTATATGTTGTATCGCGTTTTTATTTTTCATTTTATGTACAGAAATTAATATTCTGAGTATGTCTAAGGTTCTAATATCTAATAAATATATACTCATTATATATAAGATTTGAGGGGAATAATATTTTCTTCGAGAAAGTTGAAACGTTGCTCTGGGAGTAGATGGGCGACGTTATATATAGGGTGTCTCACCGGGTACTGAATCGATCGATATAGAGAAAAGTACGCATCAGAAAATTTTGAAAATTTATATAATTACTAATGTCGGTGTGGCCAATTCAACTAAAATAATTACAAGTAGCTGGTACTTCCGCTTATACCGGAAGTCGATACCAACTTGCTTATATCAAATGGAACATCCTATATATTTTAGGGGTTTCGAAAATAGCATAAAATTCTGAGTCGAAAATATGTAGCAATTCCTATACCTAAACCTAGCCGTTTCAGAGATATTTGACATTTTATAGAAAATTTGACAGGTGCAACGGTTTTCAAGAACCGTTATAACTTTCTTCGTGTAAAAAACCGTCATTTGCTTCTTGTCACGAAACAGGAACACAAGGAGAACTACGTTCTACAACTGAAACAAATTCAATAATATCATACCAAGTGTTCCGTTTTTCGTGTTACATTTTGTCAACTTCAAACCGCGAAAACTTGTTTAGGTCAAATGGAACACCCTGTATTTTATACGTCAAGTTGTGTAAAATTGAATTCCCTTTTTTCTGATATTAGCATTGTGGGGGTTAAAGTTACAACTTTTTGAAATATTTGCGATTTTATTAGAAATTCACGAATTGTTGTAATCATTTCATCAAAATAGCCATGATTAGAAACAATCAGTCATTATCTTATGTCAAAAAATATCACGTTTAAATTATACCAACGAATACTTTTTAAATTTGTTTATTATTTACAGAGAATGTGATAAAGTAATATCATGAACTTGCAGCACATTTGCTACTCGATATCCACAAGGACGCAAATGCAATAACACTAACACTGTAACATGCGTATTAATCGAATTGAAGATATGGCATGAACTAAAATAGTAGAGAAAAGATCAATTTAAAATATGATTTCATTTTAATTTAATAATTGCTCAAAATTCCGCCCTCGAACCTCGACACATTTTTCCCACCTTGGGATTAGCTGGGTGCATGGATGCTGATAAAAAATGTTTCTATGTTCGGCGAGAGGTAAATAGTATTATTCAAATTTTGTAAGATATTCAGACAAAAATTTACCTATACATATTAGCAGAAGAGAAAATTTAATTTACCGTTTATAATTTCCTGATAAAATTGTAATGCCACCACTCTATCGTTTCTTATGGCACAGTAAACATTAAGCTGCCAACTTTCCTGAAAGTTTCGCTCTTTGAACACATGAGAATTTGAGTCACTCCAATAATGCGAATTGTGTCTATTAAAAAGTCCATTTTTAGTAAATTTTGCTTCATCTGTCCATATAATATTTCCTAAATAAGAATCGTGACCCTCAGACCTTATTAGAATAAACTCACAAAAATTCCGTCTTCTTAGGAAATCTGTTTCTTTTAATCCTTGAACCATATGGAATAAAAACGAGTGAAACTTATGTTTTAATAAGATTCTGTGAATTGAATCCTTGCATAGTCCCGATTCCAGAGCAGCTTGTCTTGAAAATGCATGAAAATATCCCAGAATGACTATTTCAATGTTTTCGTCATCAACAATAGGCTTTCTTCTTTGCATTTTTGCCTTGACAGAGCCATAATTTTTTAAATTTTCCAGTATGCGTTTTACAGTGTTTGGTGACGGTTTCCATTTTTCTCTATATCGAGTAGCAAATGTGCTGCAAGTTCTTGATATTACTTTATCACATTCTCCATAAATAATAAACAAATTTAAAAAAGTCTTCGTGGGTGTAATTTAAACGTGCTGGCATTTTTTACATAAGATAATAACTGATTGTTTCTAATCATGGCTATTTTGATGAAATGATTACAACAATTCACGAATTTCTAATAAAATCGCAAATATTTCAAAAAGTTGTAACTTTAACCCACACAATGCTAATATCAAAAAGGGAATTAAATTTTACACAACTTGACGTAAAAAAATACAGGGTGTTCCATTTGACCTAAACAAGTTTTCGCGGTTTGAAGTTGACAAAATGTAACGTGAAAAACGGAACACTTGGTATGATATTGAATTTATTTCAGTTGTAGAACATAGTTCGCGTTGCGTTCTTTTTACGTGACAAGAATCAAATGAGGCTCTTTTACACTAAGAAAGTTGTAACGATTCTTGCAAACCGTTGCCAAATTTTCTATACAATGTCAAATATCTCTGAAACGGCTAGCTTTAGGTATAGGACTCAGAAGTTTATGCTCTTTTCGAAAACCCTAATATATATAGGGTGTTCCATTTGAAATAAGCAAGTTGGTATCTACTTCCGGTATAAGCGGAAGTGCCATCTGCTTGTAATTATTTTAGTCGGATTGGCCACACCGACATTAGTAACTATCTAAATTTTCAAAATTTTCTGATGTGTACTTTTCTCTATATCGATCGATTCAGTTCCCGGTGAGACATCCTGAATAGTATTTTTTTTTGGCATTGCGCCTTTGTCGATACAGCCAGGTGCTTAATAATATAATTAACCTAATCTATAATTAACCTAATCTAATATCTACCGCATAATGACGAATACATTCGGGATCAAAAACAGGGACACTCTCTTCTCGCCCAGGGGGTCTATCAGGGCATTATATAAAAACAAACACAAAGAGTACGACCACGTAAAAGAGGGAATATTTAACGATTGGAAAAAGACAAAGGAGATTATATCTAACCTATGCTAAATATCGAGTTTAATGTTTTTAAGAAATTCTAAAAGTGTCATCAATATTCTCTTTATTTACCGCTAATAGATGGCAGAGATTATAAGGATGGTTAACCTTTTGTTTGTGTAATTTTTTGTGAAGGAGGTCGCTTTCCGATTTGTATTTTAAACACTCAAAGAATATATGGTCCAAATCTGCAGTGACAGTACATGTCTCATATATGTCCGAGTCTACAATTCCTATTTTCTTAAGGTGCTCCGGGTAGCATCCGTACCCTTACTAACACCCCTTACCGTACCAGGCGTTACCGTTTTTCCGGCAACACCTGTAGCCAAGTTTCACCAACTACAACTTCCGCTTACCCTATCCATCTTTACTAATATTTCATAACTTTGTCAGTCTTTAAATCTTTCCTGCCCACTCCTCCATTCTGTTTGTAATCTTTTTGTCGCGTTTGTTTTTCTCGTTTTCTGTTTGTACATTTTTGTTTCTAAATTCGTTGCCATCAAAATTTCAAATAAATTATAACTTTCTTGGAATCCGAATTTTTAAAATCACAGTTTAGGCCAGCCTATGCACAGCCCGATGTTACACACCTCACGGAAGGCTTCTCGTTTTAATTTGAGGTGCTAGCGTCAACTGAGAAATTAAAAACTGTTTTGTGTGAGAGTTCTTTAAACGTAGTGTAGTTTTTAAGTTTTGTTAAATCTGTCTTTTGGATATGTTTTAATTGTATTACCTATTTTTATTTGTTCATTGTACAATAGGAGTTTATGTTTAGTTGTTCTTAATCAATGTTTTCGCTGACCCAGACCTGTGCCGTCAGACCATGCAACCCGCCACCGCGTCAGCGCGGTGGTTGCACGATCGGCCCCGGGGCAGATCCTGGCTAGGCAACTGTTCTGTACCATTTAATTCTAATAAATTTATTTTGCTTGCTTACTTGCTTAGGTAGCATCCGTGATCGAATTTTAATCTACTTATTGTTGTAATGTCATTTCTGGTGTAACTCAAACCTACATACTTCTTACTATATCAATTAGTACTACCGAGCACTCCATGAATGACGTCACATCAAATGTATTCGTGATCCGGAGTGTACCCAACGCTGAAAATAGCGTGCACTCTGGAGTGCACCTAGTTATTAGGATTATTTTAATGGTAATCCAAAATTAATAAATATAAAGTTTGTGTCCTTCGAATTTAAAATAAAGTGCTTCGTCTTATCACATCACCACTAGACAATTAGAATTTCACCGGATCGTCGAAACAACAAAAATCGGCAACCATCTTGAAGGCATCAGTAGACTGGACAGGATTTTCAACAGCGCCGAGCTTGTGCACAGGTTAGCTAATTTACGTAAAACAATATACCAATAGGTATATCATTTTCCATTTTTCTTTAATATAAATCGATTATTTAATCGATATTTCTGCGATTGTATGTATTGTAGTTTTAAGATTTGTTTTTTGTCTATTTGTAAATGTATTCACACCTAATACCATCATTAAAACGTTAATTGTTGTTGCATCTTTGATTTCAGTCATCGTTCACGTTAAATTGCTAGAACTCACTACTGAGATAGAAATTTTCTTGTCTACGACTGAGTTTGTTAAGTGCCTATAACATAACATAAGTGACACCCAGGCATTTGTATTTACAAATAAATTTCACTATTTTCAAATTAAAATTCTTTTCTTTTGCCCTTAATACTTTTATTCACTTATTATTTGCACAGAACAAATAATTTCACTTTCAACTTTCATTATTTGAAACTTTCAAAATTTAATAACTTCAATACCAATCTGATTTAGTTTAATATTTCAAATTTCAACTTTTATTTTGCCATAGAATCTTTTGAACTATTTCAAAACACATTAATATATATTCCTTAAAGAAAGTCGACATTATTATTACTAATTAATATCTGTACGTAATTCCACAGTATACTGCAATTCGGTATGTTTTTGCGTTCTGTGATCACTATTACGGAAACCACCTCATACGCAGAATTATCTGATATTTCAGATTTAATATTTCTTATTACCTAACGTTTCCCGATGTCTGTTAAGGCCATTAACTTTTATCTTATTCGTTAACAAGTGATAAAAAACACGCGAAAAAGCCTGTATCTCGGCTGAACGAACAAGTTATAACTTTCCGAGCCTATTTTCCACATAAATCTGTTTCTCCCTTCTGAATCCACATTTGCTGCATATAAATTTATTCACCCTTATATTATTATTTTATTTTACGACATCCAAATTACATGTTTTGATGCATGGCAGTTTGAGATACAACAAATTTTCATAATTTTTTTAAAGCTAAATTGATTACATCACACTATCTAGGAGTTATTTATGTATGTTGTATTTTCCCAGCCGCAACTATAAATTTTAATTCCATTTAATCAAGTCGCGATACTAACTCCAATTAGTCATGTGAGGTGATAGAAAAATCGATGTTCACATATTTAATTCAAGCATGAGGTGTATTAGGCACATTTGATAATGATTGACGGCCAGCAATTTGGTTAAGGGTGCTGAGCACTTCAAATTAATGATCTCCATAATATTTTGATTTAGCGGATATACTGAATTGTAGTGAATGTGGCGAACCAGCTTTCTCGTAAATAATTGAGACCAATAGAATAATAAAAAATAAAATTGTACCTTACGAAAAAATAAACGCTTTCTCTACGTGGCAGAGACTAAACTGCCGCTTATTCAGCGATGATTATCAATTTTATTTTCGATTGGGATTGTTTCGACACTATTGGAAGTTGGCGCTAGTTACGCTCTACTGCTGTAGAACTTAACAGTGTCTATGAGATGCGACCCAGGTTTTAGCCTTGGCTAAGGTACTAGACGTCGTCCTCCTCAGTACAGTCCAGGGGCACATAGAGAAATCAGATATACTGAATAACTTCCAATTCGGCTTCCGCGCCAGCCATTCAACATCCCAGCAGCTCTTCAAGGTCTGTGAAATCGCTACCACCAACTTTAACCGAGGTCTATTAACAGGGTTTGTCGTCTTAGACAAAGTCTGGCACCCCGGACTACTATACAAACTCCACATTGCGGGCTTTTCGAATCGTATCATCAAGATGATACGGTCCTATATTTCATACCGACACTTCCGAGTAGTAGTCAACCAGGGGTGCTCACCCTCACCCCCTATTCTAGCTGGCATCTCTCAGGGATCATTCCTTGGACCTATACTTTTCAACTTGTACGTTAACGACATACCACCTCCGACAGACCACCGGAGAAACCTTTGCCTATACGCAGACGACACGGCGATACTGACAACTTCCAAACGTCCACATATAATGACCGACATACTACAAAGACAGACGGACGCAACTATTAAATTCTACGAAGACTGGGGACTACTTGCAAATAAAAATAAAACACAGATGCTTCAATAGAACAAAACAAAAAATAAATACGAAAATTAAAATTAATGACCAACCCTTTGATTGGAATCATAAAATAAAATATCTTGGGCTTGAGCTTGACATTAAACTATTATTCAGGCAACAGGTGGAATATGTAAGAAACATGTGCTTGGCACGTTGCTAATCCCTCTAGCCTATTCTTAAAAATGCCCCTTTATATACGGGCACACTTGTATATAAATCATACATCAGGCCCATAATAACTTATGCCGCACCTATATGGTACCCCTTAATATCGAAAACACATCAGAATGCCGTCCAACTAATTCAAAGTAAAATGCTAAGATTAATATTAAAACTTCCGCACACTTCGCCGGTCTATATAATATTATAGGGACCCCACTGCTCAGCGAGTTCATACTAAAACGTCTGCTGCCCAATTTAACACAGTCTTTGATATCTTCCACAAATCCTATATTTGCTAATCCCCTAACAACCAAATTCCTCCACGCTCCCACTCATCCCTCCCTTAATTACATCTATACCCCTTAAAAAAAATATTGTAATTGTAGTTTGAAAAAATTAAAAATATAAAAGATCCATAAGGACACAAAAAAATAAACAAAAATAAAAAATCACACGAAAAAATATTAAAAACCAAAAAAATTATAAAAAATCTTAAAAAATAAACCCATAAAAATTATTATTACTTAAAATCTACCACAGTCATTGAAGAACCAAAAGAGCCATTACAAACATAAATGAAAAGAGCCACACGGTGCATGCACCAAATACATAATATTAACCATACACTAACATAATACTAAACTAATATAACCAATCATTAGACGTACTATGAAACAAAAATAAAACAAGAAAACCAATAAGCACCGACAGCCATAGAGCAAAGATATTCTTCGACATTACAACCCAGGGCAAGCGTCGGAGTTTGACAGAGAGCCCCAGGCATAGCCACACACTTCACAGTCGAAGGTACTTGCACTTGCACTGCACTGACCCAAAAATAGGTTCAAACCGGTCTGCAGTTAGTGACATCCTCAGATGAAGGAGGTTTCATCTTCCTCGTAGCATTCAAGCAATCCAAGTTACTGTCACCATGTAGATGAGAGAATAGCCGTTTTGGGTTTAATTTGTTTAGTCATTATTATACAGGGTGTCTCGCCGGGAACTGAATCGATCGATATAGAGAAAAGTACGCATCAGAAAATTTTGATAATTACTAATGTCGGTGTGGCCAATCCAACTAAAATAATTACAAGCAGCTGGCGCTTCCGCTTATACCGGAAGTCGATACCAACTTGCTTATTTCAAATGGAACACCCTATATATTTTAGGGTTTTCGAAAAGAGCATAAAATTCTGAGTCGAAAATATGTAGCATATCCTATACCTAAACCTAGCCGTCTCAGAGATATTTGACATTTTATAGAAAATTTGACAGATGCAACGATTTGCAAGAACCGTTATAACTTTCTTCGTGTAAAAGATCCTCATTTGCTTCTTGTCATGTAAAAAGAACACAAGGAGAACTACGTTCTACAACTGAAATAAATTCAATAGTATCATACCAAGTGTTCCGTTTTTCGCGTTACATATTGTCAACTTCAAACAACGAAAACTTGTTTAGGTCAAATGAAACACCCTCTATTTTTTTACGTCAAGTTGTGTAAAATTGAATTCCCTTTTTTCTTATATGCATTGTGGGGGTTAAAGTTACAACTATTTGAAATATTTGCGATTTTATCAGAAATTCATGAATTGTTGTAATCATTTCATCAAAATAGCCATGATTAGAAACAATCAGTCATTATCTTATGTCCAAAAATGCCAGCACGTTTAAATTATACCAACGAGAACTTTTTAAATTTGTTTATTTTTTTTTTTTATACATTTATTTAACGTCGGCCTATTTCCGCTACTGAGGCCTAACACCGACGCCTGTAGACGAGCTACCCCCAACCAGGAATTTTTGCCGAACCTCTTCCCTTAAGAAGAGTAGGGATCTTTTACTTGCCTAACATTTAATAGACAAGGGACCGACGGCTTTACATCCCCTCCGAAGGATGGTATATCTAAATTTGTTTATTATTTACGGAGAAATACGGTGATAAAGTAATATCATGAACTTACAGCACATTTGCTACTCGATATCCACAAGAACGCAAATGCAATAACACTAACACTGTAACATGCGTATTAATCGAATTGAAGATATGGCATGAACTAAAATAGCAGAGATAAGATCAAATTAAAATATGATTTCATTTTAATTTAATAATTGCTCAAAATTCCGCCCTCGAACCTCGACACATTTTTCGCACCTTCGGATTAGTTCCTCTTGGATAGCCCTTCTAATTGAATCCTGTAATATGTTTTGAAATGCATTTCTTACTCTTTGCATACAATCTTCAATGGTTGTTAATGGGCTCTCATAAACTTTATTTTTAATAGTTCCCCAAATGAAATAATCCAGGATTGATAAATCGGGAGAGCGAGGAGGCCATAAGATAGGTCCATTATTGGCAATCCACTGATCATAAAAAGTTTCTTGTAAATAATTATTAATTAAATAGGCGTTATGTGGGGAAGCACCGTCGTGCTGATAAAAAATGTTTCTATGTTCAGCGAGAGGTAAATTTTCTAAATAGTTATTACGCAAATTTTGTAAGATGTTCAGATATCTTTCACCTAAAAAAAACAAAAATTTTACCTATACATATTAGCAGAAGAGAAAATTTAATTTACCATTTAAATTTTCCTGATAAAATTGTAATGCCACCACTCTATCGTTTCTTATGGCAAAGTAAACATTGAACTGCCAACTGTCCTGAAAGTTTCGCTCTCTGAGCATATGAGGATTTGAGTCACTACAATAATGCGAATTGTGTCAATTAAAAAGTTCATTTTTAGTAAAGTTTGCTTCATCTGTCCATATAATATTTTCCAAATAAGAATCGTAACCCTCAGACCTTATTAGAATAAACTCACAAAAATTCTATCTTCTTAGGAAATCTGTTTCTTTTAATCCTTGAACCATATGGAATGATAACGGGTGAAACTTATGTTTTAATAAGATTCTGTGAATTGATTCCTTGCATAGTCCCGATTCCAGAGCAGCTTGTCTTAATAACATCCTTGGAAATGCATGAAAATATTCCACAATGACTATTTCAATGTTTTCATCATCAACTATAGGCTTCCTTCTTTGCAATTTTTGTCTTGACAGAGCCATAATTTTTAAAATTTTTGAGTATGCGGTTTACAGTGTTTGATGGCGGTTTCCGTTTTTCTGGATATCGAGTAGCAAATGTGCTGCAAGTTATTGATATTACTGTATCACATTCTCCATAAATTAAACGTGCTGGCATTTTTTGACATAAGATTGTTTCTAATCATGGCTATTTTGATGAAATGATTACAACAATTCATGAATTTCTAATCAAGTCCTGGCTAGGATATGGACGTTTACTAGTATTTTTCATATGCTGAGGTTGTTTTTATGAGACAGATAACAGTTGTGTGAAAGACAACACGTCTAGTCGCTCTTCTCTCCTGAGTTCGATTGAGATCTAAGCCGTCACTGTACGGAATTGAAATTCTAAATGTTAAAATAACATACTAAGTCGAATATCAAAATTGTTAAATAAAGAATAACCGTATTGTAATGTTGTGACATCGCTATAATTTTATAAATAAACCGGTTTTCATGAAATATCGATTAATTAGTAAAATGTTGGATAAACAAAACAAATCTGGTGGGGTAACGTAAGAAATCAGTTTGTTATATCGAAAGACTATTCACCTCGGATATGCAATAAATAGTTATTAAAAAGTGAGTAATAATTAAAGTCGAAAAGAATTCTAATAGCTGTTCATAGAGGTTCATAGCAATGTAATGAAGGACGGAAAAACTCCGGCGGAAAACAGTTAAAAACCCTTCTGCCGTTAAAAAAGTAATAACGTAAATTTTGCTTCAAATTCGCTTCGCTTCATGTGCAGACTCCAGACACTGTCACAAAATTATTTACTACCTGCATTATACTCTGTGTGCTGCAATTCACATTGCAAGTTTCGTTAACTGTTTTAAACACTATAGTATATTTAGTACATGTAAAATATACATAACAAAGAACTGCATAAAATGAATAGAGGTTTTAAATTCTGTCAGTTATAACATTACCAATTATTAACTTAATAAATTTGCGTATTGAAAGTTATTAATTTTTGACGTGCGTTTGCTTTTTGCAAATATCTATATATCTAAATTTATTTAGCGTGATTGCCTTCATTGAAATGTACTATATACGTACCGAGTGGCATAAGCCCTGTCAATTTCTTATTTGTCAAGAAATAATTTTCGAATTTGGCTATATCAAATAAATATTAATGTATAAATGCACTCCTTTTAGGTATTTTTGCTGCTTCAAGTGTAACAGAGCTGTTTTACCGGGATATTGTAGATTTTCTTTCAGTTAAAATTCATAAAAGGGGTTATTTTCATGCCCACCCAGTGTCCATATCAGAGAAAATATTAAGGGAAGCAAATACTTGGTTTACCAGCAACAAATTGTTATTATATGAAGATAAGACGCAAATAATCAAAATTTCGACTAAAGGCAAACAGGAGGAAAACATAAAATATAAGGCATGCATAAAAATAAGGCAATATATCCTTTACGGATAATAAAACAAACATCCACATACCAGATAATAAAAACTAGTCGTCAAGTAAGAAATTTACGAATTTTCATGCATCATTCCAAAATGTTAATTTGTTGAAATTAATTATGATGGTCAACAAATAAACAAAAGTATCTTTCACAAAATAGGTGGGAGTGGGCCTATTTTCGTGCGATGCAATAAGTAAATTTATTTTATCACGCACTGTATGCCTACCATAATACAATAAAATTATTTATATTCTCTCTTCTGTTAAATAAATATCCATTTTATCAAGTTAATATTGTTTCGAGTGCAATAATGCTTAAATTTCGTAAGGTTATCTGCGACCTAAGCCCAACGGACTCTAGTAAATAATATATAAATCCATAAATATTGATAATCAGAGCAGCGCCATCGTACAGTGCATTGGATCGCCCCACCCCAATCACACTCCATTAGATGACATTCTCGCCCGTATTGCACATGTACATAAGTGTATAGGATTCCCTATATACCCAATAGCGATCCCCGTACTGTATATATATATTGAACTGCCTAAAACACGTTCACGCTAATCCACATAAACATAAAAGAAACGCCGAACACCACGAACGCGAAAAAACAAAAAGATGTTCAAATGCCCTACACAGAATTAAAGAAACCCAGCAAATAATGGACTATTGGGGGGCCAAGCTGTATAATAAAATACCAACCACTACAAGTTCTAAATAAAAATTCAATAACATTTCCAAATCGGGTGAAGCACAAGCTACTTTAAAGAGCATATTATTCACTACAAGAATTCCTTGAAAATAACTTGTGAAAGTGAAAGTTTTACCACTTGTGTAACGTATTACTTTCACCCTAAACCATCTTATGGAATAGATACAATATTCGATGATAATAATAATAAGCCGGCTCAGTGGCTCAACACTTATGTGTTAGGCTTGCAATCAAGGAGACGCAGGTTAGACTATTGATGTTAGCATTTTTTATGTGTTTCCGAGTTGGCAGCAGAGGACTAGACAATGTAGTATTTATTTATTTATTTATTTATTTAAAATACACTGTTCAACAGGTAAACACCCAATTACAGAACAGGAAATACAGAAAAAATACATATAACTAAAACTAAACTAATACATACAGTTAAAATATAAGACCTATACAATATGATTGTAACATATAAGAGATATAGTACGTAATACATATAAACCATGAAAAATTATATATAATATTATCGTTCATACACTAATGTTTAAAATATGACTTGATGTCATTAAGGCTGCAGTGAAAAATATTTATGCGGCTACAGTGTTTGTTGTAGTTGCCACAAATTAAATAAAAAGAAGAATTTTTTAAGGTATTAGTCCGCGCCGTTGGTATATAAAAAGTTAGTTCCTGTCTAGAAGCTAGCCTGGGGACAATAAAGTTTAACTTCCCTACTATTTCCTGACAATCCAAAATATTATGAATGATCTTGTATAAAAAAACTTGCGAAAGGTATTGCCTCCTGTCATCAAGACTAACCATACCAAAAGTATCGAGTAAGCGTTGTTGAGGGTAGCCAATAGGAGGATACGTTTCATTGGTTTTAAAAAACAGAAGTTTTAGAAATCTTCGTTGCACATTTTCTAAATTGTTAATATGTATATCATAATAGGGATACCAAACAAGGGACGCGTATTCTAGCTTAGACCTCACGAAACAACAGTATAATGTTTGTAGAGTGCTTATGTTCGCAAATTCACGGCTACTGCGCACTATGAAACCAAGTGTTTTAAATGCATTACCAACTGTGTTTTCAATGTGGGCATTGAATGTTAACTTCGGATCAAAAATTACACCTAAGTCACGGTAAGTATCAGGTCTTTGTATGGCGGTATTGTCAAGATGGTAGTTGAACACATGGGGAGTTGATTTACGCGTAAACGACATAACATTACATTTACTGGCATTTAATGGCAATTTGTTGTTTAGGCACCACTGTGATAGTCTGTCAAGGTTGTGCTGTAGGCGGTAGCAGTCTTCAACACTCGTTATCTCTGTAAAGATCTTTAAATCATCCGCATATAGCAAACAACAAACATCTAAAATATCCACTATATCATTAATAAAAAATATTAAATAGTAAGGGACCTAGCACCGAGCCCTGAGGGACACCTGATGACGCCAAGAATTCGACAGACTTAACTCCATTATACGCGACATATTGTCTTCGATTTGACAGATAAGACTTAAATAACTGTAGCAGTGAATAAGACAAACCTATATCATGTAACTTACGAAGTAGGATATTATGGTTAAGCCTGTCGAAAGCCTTGGAAAAATCAGTATATATAACATCAGTTTGCGACTGTACATCCAAAACTTCAGCTATGTATGTATGAGAGACAATACGGCTAGTCGCTGTACTACTCCTGAGTTCAAGTCTCAGCTGGGGCAGATGACAATGTTATAGGGAATGGTCGTTAAAAAGATTATCTATGTGTATATGAAAAAAAATACAGCTCTGTAATTGGGAACATTGTTCCTGTAGAGTGATGATTAATAATAATAATAGATAAACACCACAGAAATTAGACAACCCCAACTTCCAGAAGCCAGAGGCTTGTACGGAAGGGGGTTACACATTGAAAAAACGCGGACATACAACCATTTCCTCCGACAGTGCCAGTGCCGGAGCCAGGATTCGAACCCGGTGGTGCGATGTCTGTGTGATTAACCGCGATTGCCACCTCGCGCCTTAACTAACGCAGCTCTCGGCTAGAATAAATAAATAAATATATAACCGATTGTTATATCATTTTATGATTTATGCGTTGTAATTTTTTTCTATGTAATTCTATTACTAATATAATATGTTGTATTAATATATTTTATCTCTAATGCATATTGTTTATATAGGTCAGTCGTCAGCTAGATTGACATCGTTTTAAACCATTAAATTAAATCATCTTAATCAACTCAGTAATCAAGTTAACATGAAATCTACAATACAAGCATTCTATGCTTGGGTGTTTTCAAGTCAACTTAGTGCTGATCATCTGTATACCTATATAAAAAACTGTATAACTAATTTGAATTTAATTGTTCGTTTGTTACATTATACTTTAATAGTAATACTTTAATAGTGTTTTAATACACTAATCGGTATCATTTTCATCATCTGTCTGTGGTAGTAAAATGACACATTAGAAAACTCTCTAAGAACATTACAATATTTTGAGGTTTATCATAAAATGTATTATCATAGACTTTACTGGGAATTCTATAATGTCTATTTTAGAATGAACATATTACTACAAATATTGGGTATCATTGGGCCGTTGGTAGCACATTTTTAATACAATTGCTGTACATAGCATTTACTTAGTCTTTTAACTAAATTTAACATTCCTACTAATATCTGTATTAAACCAAGGTGGATAACTATACCTATATTTTATACAACGAAAGTTTTCATCCAATGATCTGTAAAGCTTATAATAAAACTCATGTATAGCTACTTCAACGTCATCAATTTCCATTGAAAATGATCAATATAATTCTAATAATGAATTATAGGGACACAAAATCAGTATTGCTAGAATTAAGCCAGTGCAATTACGGATTTTTGTATGGTGCAGGTGGAAAAAATCACATAAAGCTGAGTATTGCAGAATTTTTAAGTACTTGTGGTTCTTTTTAACATACCAAAAGTCCTCAGTCCTGTGGGCGGAACATCCCCGAAACCACCCTTAAAGTTAAAGTATCTTACTTGCAATATGGAAATGTGTCCTTTTTATATATTTATGTAGATGATATAATAATAAGTATCCCCCAAGATTCCGAAAACGTTGTTTTGAAAATTTTTAATTCTACTAACGATCATTTAAAATTTATTATTGAAAAATAAAATAATCAATCTCTACCGTTTTTAGATACACTTGTAATAAAAACTAACAACAATTGTTTAATTACAGATTGGTATCAAAAACCATCCTGTTCGGGTAGAATTGTTAATTTCCAGTCAACACACCCTATATCTCAAAAAATAGCTACAATTATATCTTTAAAAAATAGAGTAGAAAGATTGGGAAATCCATCGTTTTTAGAAAAAAATTTCAGTTATGTTAGACAAGTGGCATCCAATAATGGTTATCCAAAAAACCTCGTTAATAACATTTTAAATAATAATCTTAAGAAAATTAACACACCTAACCAACAACTACAAGAAAGTAGAGAAATAAAATATTATAAAATTCCTTTAGTAAGAGGATTAAGTAATCAGTTAATAAAGACGTTAAAATCGGATGACAGAAGAATAATAACCTGCCCAATAAAAGTGTTAATAATTTATTTTCAAAACTAAAAGAAAAAAACAAACGTTTTAGATCAATCGAATGTAGTACACCAAATTTCTTGCAGTTGTAATAAAAAATATATAGGTACTACTAAAAATAAACTTAAGGACAGAATTCGTCAACACAGAAATAATTGTAACCCTACTAATTATGACAAAAAAAGATAGAACTGCCTTATCTATTCATCACTTTATTTCTGGCCATAAATTTAATTTTAATAATGTTAATATTTTAAATATTGAAAGGAATGACAAAAAAGATTAATTTCTGAAACACGTTTATAGGCAAACATATTGCCTCAGTAGTTAGTAGATGTAAGAAATTTAAATGTTATATATAATAAATTGATTAAATAATAGTTATAACACCAATAATTAAAATCATAATGTAGTTCTGTTTACTGTTAGATATTTCCATTATTTCATAAGTTTTTTTTATAACTTAATCGATGTTTTTACTAAAGGTTTTTACTCTCAACTATAGCCACCACATACATTTGAATATTTTAATATGTTTGTAGGAACGTGAATATTAATGTTTATATTTATTAAGGATATTATTTTAACTAAAGGACTTGTTATCTACCCATGTTTGAGACTTATTTAATAGTTGTAGTCAAGTGACAAATGAGGTTGCCACACTCCTCGTTTTTATTCTGAGGTAAAAATATTTTAATGTAATTATCATTAAGTTATAAATTTAAAAGTAAAGGCATGAACAAAGAAACAAGAAAGAATGTAAAATTAAAATAATAAAAAAATTTAAAAAAACATTTTTTAACTTTTACATAATATTTTAGATAATCCTAATTATTGTATAATTTGTAGCTCTGAAGAAGTTTACGTATAGTAAATAAAACGTTGGCGATATTGTTCTGTTACGGACAAATTTCCACCCGTAATAAAATGTCTTAGTTTTTAAGATTATTTGGTTATGATTTTCTTTGGCGAAAAAAATGTGGCACGAAAAGAGAAACGTCATACAATGTTCTACAAAATGGTATATTCAAGGCTACAGTGTGGTTAATCCAGTGGCATGCAGCACGAGTTTAATTAAAGTCCAATAATGTATAGTTGAAGTAATAAGTTCCCTACACATAAAAAACGCAACAAAAACTTTAAGACCTCATTAAAATACCGGTACTCTCTATACTTCGGTACGCAAATTGACTCGCTTTAGTTTATAGGTTGCTAATGTGCGTCGGTTCATTTGATAACATGCATCCCGCCATGGCCCACGGCGATAATAATTATGTCGTCAAGTTTTTGTTGCGTTTTTTGAACGTAGGGAATGTCCTTACTTGGAGTATACAATTTTGTAGTTTTTTTAAATTATCTTGGTTAGGATTAACTTCGGCGAAAAATGTGTAAAGAAAAAAAGAAATAACATAAAGTTTGTTATAAAATGGTTCATTCAATGTTACAATTTGGTTAATTCCCCAATTCTAGGCAAAAGTGCAATGTGTAAAATACCATATTTTTTACAACAACCAGCAATTTATATGTTCTATTTTTTAAATGAAAATTTGTATCAATATAAATGCTTTTTAATAATTAGAATTACATATTTTATGACATTTTATAAACCAAAAGGTTTTTATGTACATTTTACGCAAGCACAAACTTTCCATTTGTTGTATATAAACCGGGCATTCCTAAATTTTCTACAAAACAAACGAAACTCGGTGAAACGCAATTACAAACGAATAACTTTTTTAGCGTTTTAAACATCGGTATATTTTAGTGAGCAGTGAAATATTAAACAATGTTTACGATTTTGAAACGTTTAAAAGGTAAAACATTGCCCAAAAATGCGTTTGATATGCATACACATCAATTTTCATTTAATTGGCCTATTTTAATATTAAAAAAATATGCTTAAAATGTAGGAATAAATAAGTAATTATTACTTTCACAATTGATTTATAACTCATGGTTATCGTCACAGTGACCTATTCAAAATAAGTCATACTTTTGTTACTTTGTGGAAAGATGTTTACAAAAATAAAACTATATAAGGCTGCTGAATCAAGTTATTTGCAAAAGAACAATGTTTTTTCTGTTAGTTCGTTAACGCGTAAATCACTAAAATACAGTCTGTCATCCGGCCTCCGAGTAAACAGTGGGTGGTATATTCCTAAATTTGATAAAATTTTGGACTATACACTGTGTCTCAAATTGGGGGTGCATCACAGTGAAGCACTAGTATCAATAAAAACAGCAATTATGACAACAAGAAGTGTCAATTAAACATTCTTTTGTCTATTGTCATGGTAACAAGATCCATGGCACCTACTATTAGAAAAATTAATAGCATCATTTTGCTTTATTTGGATGGTGCAAATCAATTCAACAACTCATTTGAATGTGTTTTAATTTTTTGTTTTAATTTTAAGTTGAAGCTAATAAAATCGGATTATTTTAAAATAAATTTTCTTCATGGCCTACTTAGTAAACTTAATTTTTTCATATTTTACACCACTAATTAATATTTTCCTGGCGTTGTGATACATCATTGAAAGGGGAATTAAGAGCACTATTGAACATACGAAAAATCTAATATGGCGTCCATAACAAAAAACAAAGTTAGTGGCATTAACCAAGAAACAAATGTCGGTAGACATTTTTTGATAACGTCAACGAAAGCGCCTTAAAAAAGTGTCCTAACAATGTACTTATTAAAATATCACCAGTCATCAAATTAGGCAGATACGGGAAGTCTTTTAAAATGCACCTTTTCAGTTTTTTAAAAATATTACGGAAACGAGGATAGCTAGGCCAAATTTATAAACGGCATCGAAACAGCTACAAATTTTTTCAAAAATGACCCCATTTACCCGTTTCTCTATCTCTAATAATAACAGATGCAATGCGTGCACCCCCAATTTGGGACGCAGTGTATTCATCGTGAGGCGCGCCGCTACGCCGACTGGTGCGCGGGAGCACATCTAATTATAAACCAAGCACTTAAGCTAAAGAATAACAAGATATATTTCCAGTATATTGTGGTATAAGCTTCAAATAATAGATACAAATTTTTATTTAAAAACACTAATTTTCATATAGTTTTTGACCCCTGAAAATCGCAAATTTCGCGTATTTTGAGATTTCAAGAGTTTCATGCAATTTATTTATTTTGGTGTGGAAAATACGAAAATGTTTTTTCCGAAACGAAAGGGTAAATTTTTCTAATATGCTTAAAAAACTTTGTTTAAACAATTCCTGAACAAATTTCCGTCTGGAAAACTGTACTTTTTTTATAAAGGAGCACATTTTGAACAACATGGCACAGAAATATTCCATCCGAATAAATATTCCCGGTCGATGACTGATTTAGCCCGGACTATAAAGATTTTTAGGATGCTTCTCTATTGAACTCCACATAAAAAATTTTCAAGGAGTTGACATATCGATTAGTCCAGCAGAAGGCAGTGGAATGCCAATCAATCAATCAAATTTTAATGAACATCATCAGCATATTCTGGAATTTTTGTTTGAAATATTCATAAGATGGTCTGCATTTACTAATTAATACTAATATTTAGTATAAAATAGAAAATTATAAGCCAGTAGCACTGATATCAAATGTTTCAAAACTGTTTGTAGAAGTCATTAAAAACCATATTGTACAATTCTTAAACAAATTTCAAATATTGCCGAACAGTTCCACTTTAGAAGGAAAAATTTCTCTCAGCTTATCTCACAGAATTGATTTATTTAAAAAATTATGAAAGTGGTATATTTGTAGACTTGGCAAAAGCATTAGACACAGGGTGTGTGAGATTATTAAAGAGAAAATGTTTTAAGCTATTGAAAAGTTATTTGTCAGAGTACAGAATAGATGTTAGGATGGCAGAAGTCATTATTTACCCCGGAGAAATAAATTATGGTGTTCCATAAGGCACAGTTTTGGGCCCTGTTTTACTTATTTTCCATCATGAAAATTTACTAAGATAAATAAGTCCTTCGCTTAATACATAGAGTCATTGTTTATTCTGCTGGTACATGGGAAAGACGACAAAGGCTGAAATAAGGCGAACGGAATAGTAACCGCTGTTTTGTAAATATCGATCTCTGCGGCGAGTATCTGATGGTCAGCGCGGACTAGATCGATTTTTGAAACAATAGTGCAACCGAATAATTGAGAATTAAAATCATGAATATGGGGTAATGGGTATCAGTCGGGAATAGTAATTGTATTAAGTTTTCTGTAATCGCCACAATTACGCCAATCGTTCGGTTCCTTCTTTGCAACCATGTGTAAAGTTGAAGAAACGGACGATGAAGATGGCTCACATATTCCTAAGTCAACCATTTGTTTAAACTCATTTATAGCAATATTGAATTTAGTCGCATCTAACCTATGGGTGACAAAATGGTAAATGACATTCTGTTATCATATGATGTTTAACAATGTTTAACTGGTAAAACATAATTGGGAGAACTAACCAAATGTGGAAATTCTAGTAATAATTTTGTATAATGGTCTTCAACTGGAAATAATTTAGAGGAAGTAAAGAAATCCGCTAGAGGAAATAATTTACGGATAGTGACGTATTGTTATTTGTCAAACGTTTTTAAGTATGGGAATTGGAATATCAGCGATACTAAATATGAAGGAAAAATCACGACGTAAACCTAAATTAACTTTTAACATTTTTTTACCATAAGTATGAATGATAGACCAGTTGGCTGGCTGCAGTTAGGATAAGACCTGGATTCATTTTCAAATCCGTTAAGTCATTTCAGGGGATAACTGACCAATCCGCTCCAATATCAATCAAGAAACGTGACTTATTGGAATGATCATAAACAAATGGATTTGTAACTGACAAATTATGAATTAGTGGATGGTTTTTATTAAAGGTACACCAAGAACCGCCGCATTTAAAAGCTCGATCTTTATCCAGTTAATAGTAATAACAAACAGTATCGCTAGTTCGATTGAAAGGATTGCGACCGGGAGAGCGAGTGATCGAGCCAGATTGATTTCGGCAATTGGAATAAGAATTACTAGTAATGAAAGGAGTTAGTTGATTGAGTTGGAGAAGAGTCATATCGCAATGTAGATATTGTTACCTCCTTTCTCTTATTATTTATTTTTGAGAAAGAATTGAGGCAACATGTGCGGACGACTAGCTGGTTTAAGCCGGAGCAGAGAGCCGTGGGTCCAGAGCATTCGTAAGAGTGGAGAAACTTACCCTTTCTGACATGTACAGCATAAGCGACAGATTTCTGTTTATTTCGAGAAAAGGAGACAAAGAAAAATTGATGTTAAATTGGGCACCATCTATAGTAAAATAAGCAAAATAGTCTCTTTTTCTCGAATAACCAGTCTGCTATAGATCAGACTGAAATTGTTGGTAAGAGAAATAAAAAGATAGTTTAAAATGAATGACAAAATATATTACAAAAAAAATTAGACAAATCGGTTTGAGACAAATTGAAATGTGAAAAAAATATATATATATAAAAAAACAAATTGATACCAGTATCCTAGGTGGTTTATGGCTCAGGTGGCTGGTTCTGGGACAGCAATCCAGGCCCACAATTGTCTCTTATTGCAAGAATTCTAAATTTTTCTTGGCAATTTACGTCTCTCAATGAATGGGGTGAAAATTGTAGGAAATTTAACCAAATATAAGCACATACAAAGTTTATGCAAGTTATTTATGCAAAATTTAAGCAATGTTAGCTATGCAAATATAAGCTAGTTAGCTGTACAAAATATATTTGAATTAGCTGCACGAAACATTAAGCTAGCTATACAAAAGCTGCAGGAAATTAATTTCAGCTATACCAAAGTAAGCTGATTAGCAGTACAAAAGTAATTTTAGCTATGCAATAGTAATTATTAGCTATGCACGAATTATTATTAGCTATGCACGTGTAATTATTAGCTATGCACGAATTATTATTAGCTATGCACGAGTATTATTAGCTATGCACTAGTATTATTAGCTATGCACTAGTATTATTAGCTATGCACTAGTATTATTAGCTATGCACTAGTAAGCTGATTTCTTAGACTATAAATTGCCAAAAAATTAAAAGGAAAGAGAAAAATATTTTTAAAACCATGTGGTACATATAGCATTTTAACTACTTATTAAATTAAGAAGAATTGACTTTGAATTTATTTTAAAAATAATTGAAATTATATCAAAGGCAAAATTTGAAGATTAATTAAAATATTTTAATGAGTATAATGAAATGAAATTACCTGTATGTTCAACACTTTGTAACTGGGATATAAAAATTGTAATATCAATTACTGAAGTCCACAGTTAAAAATTTTAATGTTTGAATCAGTACAAAGGCTGCAAGCAAATGACTTCCTGGTGAGTTTTACTGATAAGGTAAACTTTTTTGTCCTGTTTACTGGAAAACAACGCCACCAAAAAAATGTGAGAAATCTAATTCCCTATTTAAATTGAAAGCAATCAAAATATAGAAATCGTACAAGTATGGCCATCTGTCAGTAGTTAATTTAAGCGCACCAACTTGCCTTGTAGATTCCCATACTCAACTAAAGTAGTGGCATATAATCGATAAAAGGAATCTATAGTAATAGTTTATTTTCCATGCCAGCTGATTTGCCTTTGCAATTTCTATTTTATACATAACAACAAATATTAACAGATGTAAATAAGTAGTAAAACGTATTGATATTATTGATAAATCAGTAACATATTACATGTTATAGGATTTACTATATATAGAATGAGAGAAGGTAAGGAAAATAACCATATGTACTCCATAGTAAACAAAAATATAAAAATTGAAAAATAGATATCTGATGTAACTAAATTTTGTAGACAAATTGTTTCCTGGGATAATAATGCTGTATTACAACGGATATGAGATACATAATAGTGTTAATAGAAAAACAGGACTAAGTTCCTAAGATATAAAATTAAGTACATAAAACAGTGTGACATGGTTTAGCAGTTATACATGTAAAATTCTGTTAATTGAAAACAGTTTCACCTGCAAGAACTGAATCCAAAAAATATACAGGTCGTGCTAACTATCCACAAAACACTAGTTTTTAAATAAAACTGTTAAATGGACATGGGCCATGTAACAGAATGCCTCCCTTTTGGCGAAAAAAAATTTTTTTTAAGGTACGTATAAAAATTTTTGCTTTGCTTTACTCGTAAACATATTATGAAAGTAAACAATACTTTAATATTATTAATTCCTCGTAGGGAACATAAAGTACAAAATTGAGAAAGCGAGCGAAGGATGAGTGACAAAATACATTCTCTACCAGAAGTTCTACATACAGGGAGCAAGTCTATGACCTAAACTGGAGAAATCTCTGGAACTAAGTAATGAAAAAAATGTGAAAAGTTAAGTGTTGCGAAATTTAAAAATAGACAAAAAAATGGATAAAATTAATTTTAAGGAAGACGACTTAATGTCGAAATCCTACAGACATTATAACGTCTGAGCAACTGTGAAGCCGTTGCTAGTACTAAAATTGGTAGAAGTTTATCAAACTAATACCACGATACATGTAATGTAATATTACATGCCAATATAGGTTAGCAAGAAGTTAAAACTTGTGGTATTGTTAACCTATAATTCAAGTGTATAGCCGTTGAGTGCTAAAACTGGTAGTTCAAAACAATTCAGATAGTGCATGTAAGATGTACTCTAGTTAAATGAGAAAAATTGTTCTCAAAAATCAAAGTTAAATTCGTGAAGCGAAGTAGAAAAGCTAGGAAAAAAATTATATTTACCTAGGTAGGAGAATCTTATTAATTACGGTAAATAGAAGAAACATAAACAAGAAAGAAAAGAAAGAGGAAAGTACTGAATACCCATAAGGCTGGTTTTCAAAAAGGTAATTAAAATAATCTAGTAAAAATATAAAACTTATGGTTTTAAAGTTTTAGTTGTCAAAGTTTTGAGGTTATGGCTTCTTATCCAAGGTGGTAGGAAAAGATTAAACCAAATTGAAGTAAAGAATCGTATAGGGATTCACAGAAAGCACAAAAGAAAGAAGAAAAATACAAACACAAAAGAAGAGAAGAGACGGTGTTGTTGTCTATCGTTATGAGAATCCACAAGTAAAATTATAAGTAGAGGTAAGTACTCCTGTTCAGAAAGTTGAACAAAGGAAAAAGAAATAATTATAATATTTTTACATTTGTAGGTTCTCATCATCTGGTAACGTAAGCTACCGGATGTTATTTTGTTCCCACCCCTGAACCTTCGTGGATCTGAAGAATGAAGGAATAGAAAGTTATAGATCCAGCCGGAAAATACATAAAAGACAAATAACTTTTTACTAAAGTTACCGCTGTACGATAATAATGAATACTGTACGTTATGCAAAAGATTGACTCGCGTATTCTCATTGGAGAAAAAGTCTGGCTAGCAAGCGATGGTGAGGAAACGTACTTATTAAAGGTTAGTATTTGAGAAAATTTTCTCAACGTTAAAGAAAATATTTACATAATAACAATTTAGAGCAGTGTATCTCACAAGTAAGATAACTTATAGGTAAGATATGAAAAAGAAATCTTTTTGATAAACAGATCTCAAAAAATTGTTAATGGAAGAAATATTTTTAGAAAATATTTCCAGAAAAATATAGCTAAATATTTTTACTAATTTACAACTTAATTAAACTAATATTTACAATATGTACAGTACTTAAGTAATGAATGATAAACATATGTGATATGTAGATAATTCAGTGATACTAAAATTAAGGGGTGCATGAATTATTAGTGAATAAAATGCACGAAGGACTTAATGAATAATGCATCAAGGACTTAAAGAATAATGGCCATTTTATATACAAAATTTACAAGAGAATCATCCTCAAAAGAGGAGCGGGAGGAAATTTTTTTAATTTCCTGATGAGTGAAATAATTCACTCAATATATAGAAATCTGTCGCTTATGCTGTACATGTCAGAAAGGGTAAGTTTCTCCACTCTTACGAATGCTCGGGCCCCACGTTGGGCGCCAATTATGTTACCTCCTTTCTCTTATTATTTATTTTTGAGAAAGAATTGAGGCAACATGTGCGGACGACTAGCTGGTTTAAGCCGGAGCAGAGAGCCGTGGGTCCAGAGCATTCGTAAGAGTGGAGAAACTTACCCTTTCTGACATGTACAGCATAAGCGACAGATTTCTGTTTATTTCGAGAAAAGGAGACAAAGAAAAATTGATGTTAAATTGGGCACCATCTATAGTAAAATAAGCAAAATAGTCTCTTTTTCTCGAATAACCAGTCTGCTATAGATCAGACTGAAATTGTTGGTAAGAGAAATAAAAAGATAGTTTAAAATGAATGACAAAATATATTACAAAAAAAATTAGACAAATCGGTTTGAGACAAATTGAAATGTGAAAAAAATATATATATATAAAAAAACAAATTGATACCAGTATCCTAGGTGGTTTATGGCTCAGGTGGCTGGTTCTGGGACAGCAATCCAGGCCCACAATTGTCTCTTATTGCAAGAATTCTAAATTTTTCTTGGCAATTTACGTCTCTCAATGAATGGGGTGAAAATTGTAGGAAATTTAACCAAATATAAGCACATACAAAGTTTATGCAAGTTATTTATGCAAAATTTAAGCAATGTTAGCTATGCAAATATAAGCTAGTTAGCTGTACAAAATATATTTGAATTAGCTGCACGAAACATTAAGCTAGCTATACAAAAGCTGCAGGAAATTAATTTCAGCTATACCAAAGTAAGCTGATTAGCAGTACAAAAGTAATTTTAGCTATGCAATAGTAATTATTAGCTATGCACGAATTATTATTAGCTATGCACGTGTAATTATTAGCTATGCACGAATTATTATTAGCTATGCACGAGTATTATTAGCTATGCACTAGTATTATTAGCTATGCACTAGTATTATTAGCTATGCACTAGTATTATTAGCTATGCACTAGTATTATTAGCTATGCACTAGTAAGCTGATTTCTTAGACTATAAATTGCCAAAAAATTAAAAGGAAAGAGAAAAATATTTTTAAAACCATGTGGTACATATAGCATTTTAACTACTTATTAAATTAAGAAGAATTGACTTTGAATTTATTTTAAAAATAATTGAAATTATATCAAAGGCAAAATTTGAAGATTAATTAAAATATTTTAATGAGTATAATGAAATGAAATTACCTGTATGTTCAACACTTTGTAACTGGGATATAAAAATTGTAATATCAATTACTGAAGTCCACAGTTAAAAATTTTAATGTTTGAATCAGTACAAAGGCTGCAAGCAAATGACTTCCTGGTGAGTTTTACTGATAAGGTAAACTTTTTTGTCCTGTTTACTGGAAAACAACGCCACCAAAAAAATGTGAGAAATCTAATTCCCTATTTAAATTGAAAGCAATCAAAATATAGAAATCGTACAAGTATGGCCATCTGTCAGTAGTTAATTTAAGCGCACCAACTTGCCTTGTAGATTCCCATACTCAACTAAAGTAGTGGCATATAATCGATAAAAGGAATCTATAGTAATAGTTTATTTTCCATGCCAGCTGATTTGCCTTTGCAATTTCTATTTTATACATAACAACAAATATTAACAGATGTAAATAAGTAGTAAAACGTATTGATATTATTGATAAATCAGTAACATATTACATGTTATAGGATTTACTATATATAGAATGAGAGAAGGTAAGGAAAATAACCATATGTACTCCATAGTAAACAAAAATATAAAAATTGAAAAATAGATATCTGATGTAACTAAATTTTGTAGACAAATTGTTTCCTGGGATAATAATGCTGTATTACAACGGATATGAGATACATAATAGTGTTAATAGAAAAACAGGACTAAGTTCCTAAGATATAAAATTAAGTACATAAAACAGTGTGACATGGTTTAGCAGTTATACATGTAAAATTCTGTTAATTGAAAACAGTTTCACCTGCAAGAACTGAATCCAAAAAATATACAGGTCGTGCTAACTATCCACAAAACACTAGTTTTTAAATAAAACTGTTAAATGGACATGGGCCATGTAACAGAATCTGCAACTTAACTGATTTTTGTTTAAGTACAATCTGGTTCAATGTCGACAGGAAAAGGTATGGAATTGATTAAGTAAATTTGATATAGTCGGCGATGAACCAGAATAGTATGGTAAATGATTAGAAGGTATTTCCGATTGTTGGTTTTCTCGTGACATAACGGGGTTTTGACAAGACTTCCAAATTTTGTCAATGATGGCAATAAGTTCTTCCGTATTAGTTTTACCGGAGGCAGTAATGGCAACAAAAATCGTTTTTTCCAGAGCTTGACCAATAAGTCTTGACTTAACGTATGTGAGCCATCAACAATACTCAACAAATACCTACAAAATTCAGATGGTTTACGATCGCCCATCTGAAAGCCTGTTAACAAGTCATCTAGACGTTTTTCTTCGCTAAAAGTGAGACCTATTATTATGATGTAATTTAAGTGATTATATAAATTTTGTTCTGGAGGATTCTGAATTACGTCAGAAATATCATTAACTACTTCTATTGGTAAGGTAGCTAAAATATGATAATATTTTTTACTGTCCATAGTAATTCTAGCGACGGCAAATTGCGCCTCAACTAGATGGTTCGCGTCATGGTTTGCGACTTGATCCACCATAGTGTTGTATTGCTACTTTTCACTATTCAATTATTGATGCCTTGGGTATTAATTGCAGGGAACAGTAACAGTAGAATACTCACCTACACATACATAAAATTAACAAATTATGAAAGAACCTAAAACGGGATGGGTCGATGATCTGGGAGTAAGAGTAGGCGATCTTGATCAGGGCGTGGCATAGGAGATTCTGGGCAAGGACTGGAAAATTCAACGTCTGACTAGGGCTCTGGAAACTCTGCTGAAGGTTCTGCGTTCTCGGGGTTACCAATTTATGGAGCGTCGGGGTCAGCAATTTATGGTATATAATACATAAAATCAGAGTACAAAATGTTTCTTTTCGAATATTTATTAAAGTAGTATTAACATTTCTTAGAGAAACTAAAGTTTTATTACTTTTATAACCACAGCACTTATATATTATACAATAATAACATAAAACAGATGGATGAAGTAGCCTATGTAAGCTAATATAATACAGATATTATGCAAAATAATTCGAAAACATCGCATAAATTGCATATAACTGTAATTTGTCGATACTTCCTCTATAAAACAGGACAAACTTTAAAGTTTTTCCACATATTTGTGAGGATATTACTCTTTGAGAATGAATTGAACAGTATGCGGAACGACTGGCGATTGTTCTTACAATTCCTCAAAAGGAAGTCCCATTATTTTTAGGAATTACCTCCATTCTTGAAACCATTAAAATTAAAGGGTTTAACCTGCAAGCAATTTTTAATCTGGTTGGCCTAAAAGTAAAACTACTGTTAGGTCCTCGTTCTTAGTTATTAGTTGAATTAAGGCTATTGGCTCCACGTATGCCGAATTTTCAGAGATTTTGAGTTCAATTTATATTTTATATTTTTTACACAGATTTAAATTTATTTTAACACCGTTGATTATTTGATTCAACTTTTATGAACTTTCATGTATGTGTTCTGTAAATGACAACATTATTGCAACAAAATTGCCGGTTTTGAATTCAGAGTTGAAATTTTAATGCTGTTAAATTTAAAAAACGAAACATAACCAAAGGGCACTGCATTAAATCGCCTAAACAATTTATTTAATAAACAAGCTGTCAACTTTTCACAGAAATACATTTTAAATTGTACCTTTTTCAGGCATACGCAATTAGGCAATGTAATGTTGTTTATTGGAAATTACAAATAGCGTTCGAAACATAACGACAAAATTATACGGTATTATATTATCCAAAGCATCAACAGCTTTTTGTCAGTGTAAAAAGGCTTTGTATGTCATTAGTTTATAGCTTGTAATTAGACCGAGTACTCGTATTTTCGCGTAAATAAACATAGGAGGGTTGTACGTCTTTCCCTAAATGCTACTCTTACTAATATTACTGCGTCTGGGTGGTCTGGGTCGTTCGCTGGTAATGACAGGTACGTATTTTTACTTTTAGGAATGAAACATTTTAATAACAATAATAAATATATTTAACTTGGTGGGGTGTCTGACGATAATTAGTTACCAATTCCGACCCGTAAGCAAAAGATAAAATGTGGAATCTATAAATAAAATGTGAAATAAAAAAAGACATAAACACAGAAACATATGCTAGAATATGTATCACCAAGAATATCAAACTGAATAGTTCTAAAGAGAATTTGCAGAAAAAAGGAGTTGAGTCTTCAGTAGCTACGAAAAACCGTAGAAAAATAAAAGAAATGTTTATTTGACCACTAATATTTTGTCTACAAGAGATTGCAGGACAATTACTTAAAAATTTGTTCATAGGGAAACTGTATACCAGGTGTAACAGGGTCATGTTCCCCAGCCTGAAAAATTTATCTTTATACCATCCGAATGGAACCGGTGGCTTACAGTTTATGGGAGACACTGAAATGTGACAGGATTGGCACACACGGATGAGAAAACACAAGTGCAATGACTGAAGACCTTGTAAGAGATAGGTTGGTGATAGGATTACAGGATAGGAAGCTATCAGAAGCATTGCAAATGGACAGCAATTTAACGCTACAAGATGCAAAAACAAAAATAATTCAAAATGAGAGGGTAAAACAAGAAAATGAAGCTCTAACAGTAGAGAAAACTGAAGACGTGAACCATATAAGAGCAAAGGATAAGCCGAAACATAAAATGGAGACAAGAAAATATTTACTATGCAGTCGCTGCGGCTAGAAACCGAGTCACGATCTGCCATATTTGGTTTGTGTTACCAAACATTCAGAAGAGGTACGTATTTGTGCTAATTTCACCGAATTAAACAAATTCGTACAAAGAGAAAAAATTATGCTCCCTACTGTGGATTCAACGATTGCAAAAATCATCGAATAATCCCAAGTAGTTTACAGCATTTTTAACCCCATTTGGCAGATTCATATACAAGAGATTTCCTATTGGAATCACATCGGCCCCAGAGGTTTTCCAACAAGTTATGAATAAACTGTTCAAGGGGGTGCCAGGAGTACTCATACATATGGATGACATAACTATCTTTACAAAAGATAAAAATAAAAAAAAAATATCTTAGAAAGTAACGGTCTTACATTGAACAAGAACAAATGTTAGATTGGCATTAACGAAATAAAATTATTGGGCTACATTATTGGTGAATTCGGCTTGAAAACGGATAACAGCAATTTGAAAGCCATTACTGAATTTAAAAAGCCACAAAATGCCACACATAGGTTAGAGAATTTTTAGGCATGGTAAACCATCTCACAAAGTTTTTGGAAAATGCAGCAGATCTTACAAAACCACTAAGAGATTGCTAAAGAAAGCTTTTCAATTTAGTGAGGAACACGAAAAGTGCTTTGAAAAATTGAAGGAGGTAATTACGAAAACATCTGTTCTACAAATATACGATGTTAAACGAGAAACAAGAATCCTAGCTGATGCGTCATCGTTGGGATTGGTGGTTGTCTAGAACAACTTCAGGATGATGGAAGGTGGGCACCAATACTATTTTGCTCAAAAAGTTTAAGTTACGCTCAACAAAGATACGCCCAAATAGAAAAAGAGGCACATGCGGTCTTATGGGTGTACGAGAGGTTACAGGAATATATCATTGGTAAACATTTCATAATTCAAGCGGACCGCCTACCACTCCTGACCATCATATCAAAAAATTCATCACCTTACAATACGTTTACAAAGATTTAGACTTAGATTAGCCCGATTTGACTTTGAACTCATGCATGTTCCTGGAAAATCATTTTATATACCTGATACATTGTCACGAAAATCACTTAAGTAAGGCAGTAAGGACAAGGATATACTAGAGGACGAATGTATAATAGCTCACGTAGGCGTCATACGAAAAGGGTTAGAAACCACATTGGAAACGAAGGAGAGTAAGATAAGCAAAGCCCAAAAAGAAAATTTGGAAAAATTTTTGGATTACGCAATAGAAGATTGGCCAACCAAAACTAAAGTTTCAAAAAAGTGTAGAAAGTATTTTAAATACAGGAATGACATTAGAATGTATGAAAATTCACTTTATTACAAGGATAGATTTATAATTCCCTCTACTATGTATAAAGAAATATTAAACAACATTCATATGAGTCACCAAGGCATCAACAGTTGTAAGTCACGCGCAAAAGACACGGTTTGGTGGCCAAACATAAATACCTGCATCAAAGAAGCAGTAGAAAATTGTCACGAATGTCTTAAGAATAAAAATCAATAAACCGACTTTATAACTCTGAGAAAACTGCCTGAACTACCATTCGAACATATCGCTACAGGCATTTTTCATTATAAACCATAACTACTTAGTAGTTCAAGATTGTTACTCCAAATATCCTGAAGTGGTACGTTTGGTCAAAACATGAAGGGAAAATGTCATAGAAACGTTGAAAGAAATTTTTTCACGTTTTGGAGTACCCGTCATAGTTGGGGGTCCACAATTTGATAGTTATTTGTTCACAAAATTAGGATACGGATTTCAGCATATCATGAGTGAGTAGTCCAAAACATGCTGCGAGCAATGGATATTCTGAAAGAGCAGTACAACTTGTTAAACGCATTATAAAAAAATGTCAGAATTGGCATTTCGGTTTATTAACTAACAGAAAGAAATACGAAGCCACCTTGCGGAGTTTCAGCTAAATTATAACTTGGACGAAAATTACGAGATATCTTACCTATGAAACAAAAACAAAAAATTGAGTAATTAAAGTCTAAAAAGTTATATGACAGATGACATAAATCTAAAGAATTACCTAGTTTAAATGAAAATGATTGGGTATGGATAAAAGACATGAATAGAATGGCAAGAACAAATGAACCTAATTCGTATTTGATAAAGACAGAGCAGAAATCGAAAATTTCTCATAAAATTGCCCGAAAATAGAGAAGATGTTACATCACAGTCATCATCAAGCGGTAATCCTCCTACAAACGGAAATAACCAGTGCGATTTAAATAAACCTGACAAAGAAGTTTGTGCTAATGAAAATGAAGCCTTGAGTGAGCGTAATGAAGCAATAAGGAAAAGTGTCAGAATAAGAAGGAAACCAAGACGTTATGATGATTAAAAGAAAAATATATGTATGTATTATAATAATACAAATATTTATTAGATGTAAAAAAAACCTTTGAAAAAAGGGGAATGTAATAGGCTAGCACTACACTATAGCATTTGTACATCCCTATTTGGTCAGCCCTGTCCCTAGGGAATGACAGTTTGTAGGTAGTTAGGTTGGTATCAGTTTGAGTTTGAGTTCTGAGTATGTTAATATGTTTATAGAGATTTATAATAATAAAGTATTTTAATAAATAATGCCGGAATTTAATATATCTGGAAACATAATACATTTCTTACTCCAGTACTTTTGCCATTGCATCGTATAATGAATGTGAAAAAATATTCTATAGGACATTTTCTCTGAAAACAAGATGATTTTCTATAAATAGTTGTTTTGTTTGTAATTTTTATAAACTTCTGATGATGCCAACTTGGCTGACGAAATTGTCAACAGTTTATTACACATTATTAAAATCAAATTTTTATACAATCACAATACTCCCTATAATATATATGCCCTAGAATATACACGAAAGTAAAAACCACATTATTGGTTATTCACACTGTAAAACCTTTCTTCCATTGGTTTATTCAACATTATTATGATTTTTCTATTAATGACTGTTACTATAAAACCCGTATTTTGAACACTAATATGAAAAAAATATTAGAGGTTTGAATAATTAACCACCTATTCATGTAAAATAGGGATTGGGAATTACGTTTCTGTTGCAGATTTCCATGACTTCAGCAGATGGTGAAACATTTGGAGAAGTGCTTACATACACAATTTCCATTACCGACAAGAATTGATATAGCCTAGTTTCCTGCCACCCATTACTGTTCTCTGATACTGCTTGTGTGTCTAATTTTCCCAATTAAGGTGGAATAATTTCGGATCAGTAGGGCAATTATTCCTGAATTGGCATCATATCACTTATGATATGAATTAGAATGAACTAATTGTAGATCTTTTCACTGATACAATTGATTAAAATGATACAATGCTCTCACAAGCGATTACAAATCATATAATGAATAAGTGTGTTCATGATAATGTTTTCTTAACATCCAAACAAATCTATATATTCCACGAAAAAACATGTCAAAAATTAATAACCACAATTATATTGAGAACTGCTTAAATTTGCAATGTAGTTCAAATGTAACAAAATTATTATTTGTAATGACTTAAGTATTAATTTATCAAACGATAAAGCAAGGGCTCGCTCAGACGATCTAAATTCGTTTAATTTACATTCTACATGAATCTACAAGGATTGTTAATAATTCAGTCACAGCTGTAGATTATATTCTGGCAAATTTCAATGTCCGTGATATAAATATAATACAGGGATCTCTGACTTTTCTGCTCAAAAAATAACATATGAAATAAACAATACTCCGATAAATGACTATAGTCAATTTGATTAGGAGTCAGAAATGAACGGAGAGAGAAATTTGTGCAATTTTGTACAGAAAATGAACTAGCTGTGATGAATACCTATTTTCAACTTCCTAAAAGGCGTCTTTATACATGGAAAGCTCCAGGCGATTCACCGGAACACATTATACGCAATCAAATAGATTTCATTACCATCAAGAAACGAAAGTCAGTAAAAACCTACCCCGGCGCAGACGTTCCATCTGACCATACGCTCCTACTCGCTAAAATCGCATGCCGACTTAAGAAAACACAAAAAACAACATATAAAGTGAGACCAGATCTTAATAAACTAGATGATACTCTGATTCGAAAGGAGGTTACGAACACAATAGAAAGAAAAGTCACCACAATACCCCTGAGAGAAAAACAAGAAAGAGGAAGTGGATGATACAGGATATCCTAGACCTTATGGAAGAGAGAAGACAACAGAAAATCCAAGGAAATGATGCTAACTACAAACAGTTTAACTTAAAAATAAGAAGAAGAATTAAAAATGTGAAGGCCCAATATTTCACTCAAGAATGTGAAGAAATGGAAGAATACGATAAAAAGCACGATACCTTCCATCTATACAAGAAAATAAAAGAAGTAACCGGAGGTAAACGTAACAACTACAGTAATAAGGTAACAGACAAAAATGGGAACATAACAGTAGACACAGAATGTAATTTAAAAATATGGAAATAATATATAGAAGAACTGTTTGATGACGAAAGAAGTAGATTTCATGAAATACAAGAACAAACAAACGGACCCTCAATCATCAGAGAAGAAGTTGAAAAGGCCATTGAAACGGCCAAGATTAGAAAAGCGAATGGCCCAGATGAAATTCCAACAGAAATCCTGAAACTCTTGGGAGACAAGCAATAAAATCACTAGTACTACTGTTCAATGCCATCTACGATAGAGGAATAATTCCACCTGACTGGCTGAAATCAACATTCATGACCATCCCCAAAAAAACAAATGCCAAAGAATGCAGTGAACACCGAACTATAAGTTTGATGAGCCATGTATTAAAACTATTTCTGAGTATCATCCATCAAAGGATTTATCCCAAAATTGAAGAGCAAATTGGGGACACTCAATTTGGATTCCGTAAAGGACTGGGTACAAGAGAAGCTCTTCTTAGCATACAAGTACTAATTCAGCGATGTAGAGACGTAAATTGTGACGACTTCATGTGCTTCATTGACTTTGAGAAGGCATTTGATAGGGTACAACACGAAAGAATGATTGAGATACTAAAAACAACTGGAATTGATGACAAGGACCTATACTTCATCGCTAATCTCTACTGGGGACAAAAGTCAAATCTAAGAATGGGGGACAGAACAACGGAAGATATCATAATAAAAAGATGCGTGAGGCAAGGGTGCATATTGTCACCGTTACTTTTCAATGTTTATTCCGAAGTAATATTTCGAGAGGCACTATACAACGTCTCAAAGGGTATAATAATAAACAGAGTTACAGTGAATAATCTGCGTTATGCAGATGACACAGTACTTATGTCAGACAATATTGAGGCACTCCAGCTTCTCTTGGACCGAAAATTGTGGCCTCAAACTAACTATCAAAAAAACTAAACTAATGATAGTGAGTAAAAGAAACATTAATGGAGAACTGTGGATTGGGACAGAACGTTTAGAAAGGGTGCATAGAATGAAATATTTGGGACAGCTTCTAGTTGATGACTGGGACAACTCGATTGAAATAAAATCAATAATTGTGAGGATGAAGAAGGTTTTCTGTGGGCATGACCTAAATATGGAGTTTAAGGTTCGCTGTTATGTATTCTCCGTCCTCTTGTATGGAGTGGAGTCTTGGACTTATACAGAAAACACCCTTAAGAGACTTGAGGCTTTTGAGATGTGGGTATACCGACGTATGCTACGGATAAGTTGGGTAGACCACGTTACAAACATAGAAGTAATGCGTAGAATGGGTAAGGATAAGGAAGTAATTAATACTGTGAAAAAGAGGAAACTATCATATTTTGGCCACGTAGTGAGACATCCAGAAACATATAATACACTACATCTGATAGACGAGGCCCAGGAAGGAGAAGAACGTCCTGGTTAAAGAACTTGAGACAGTGGTTTGGGAAGTCAACGACCGCGCTTTTCAGAGCGGCAGTTAATAAAGTCAAAATAGCGAACATGATCGCCAACATTCGTTGAACGGATACGGCACTGCAAGAAGACGAGTCAATTTAATATATCAAATTTAGGTCTTTTTCAATGACAACCATAAAGAATTTCATGAAATATTTAAGCGATGAAAAATGGCTCAATGAACACACCGTTGATATGAAATTTGTAGTCTTCTCTGATACTTAATCTTATTATTATAATTTATCTTTTAAAATAGAATAGAAAAATGTAAATATATGTTCCACAGAGAAGACCTGGTTAACGCCTGGCATTAAGAAATCATCTGTTCATTTAAAGGAATTACTCCTTTAACTTATATTTTAGTAACTTACCCAAATATATGTTATCAGCAAAACACAACATCAACGAAACAAATAACAATACTATTACCCGATCTGAAAAATCTATTTATCTCGAGGCTGTTACAGAATCTGAAGTCCTGGACACTATTAATAAGTTAAAAAATTCTAACCCCACTAGACATGATGATTTCTCAATTAAAATAATTAAACAGTGTGCACACGAGATTGTAACACCTCTATGTCACATAATAAATCAATGTTTTATTGAAGGTAGTCTTCCAAACTTGTTGAAAATTTCAAAAGTTTTATGTTTGTTTTTTCAAAAATTTTTGAAAAATTATTAGCAAGCAGAATTATTAAATTTCTCGAGGCAAATAAAACCATCTCGCCGAATCAACATGGTTTCAGGCACAACCATTCTACTATCTCTGCACTAGTAAGCATTTTAGATATCATACATAAGAATGTCGACATTGGTATTGGCCGTTTTTATCGACTTATCCAAAGCATTTGACTGCGTTAACCATGACACTCTTTTAAAAAGATTGAGTGCTATGGCTTACGTGGTCAGAGTAATAAAGTATTAAAATCCTATCTGTCAAATAGATCTCAATTTGTCGAATATTTTGGCGTAAAATCATACAAATTAGATATGAATATTGGATTGCCACAAGGTAGTGTCTTGGGCCCCTATATATTAATGATGTGGTCTGCAAATGTCATTTTTGATATAAAAATTGAAATAGGTCAAAAACGGAGAGACTTAGATATGATACACAAGGTCGGTCGTAGATGTCGCTACTACCTGGACACAAATTAAAGACAGTTTAAAAAGTGCGAGTGAGGAAATTCTTGGCACTGCAGCAAGTAAAAAACAGGAGGACTGGTTCAATGATAATGAAGCTTTTATACAAGAACTTCTTGACCGCAAACATATTGCCTTCCAAAACGCTATCAACCACCCCAACGACTCATCAAAAGCAGAAGCTTTTACCCAATCTAAGTATGAAACGCAACGCGAAATCAGAAGAATAAAGAACGATTGGTGGGCAAGCAATGCCAGAGAAATTCAAAGGTACGCCGATTCACACGACTACAGGAATTTCTTTCAAGGAGTAAAAGCAGTGTACGGCCCCAGTCGGAAAAATATGTGCCCTATTAAAGATTTAAATGGAAATCTCCTCAAAGAAGACCAGGAAATAAGAGCCCGATGGAAAGAACACTACTCTAACATTCTTAACCAGCAAAGTCAAGCCGATCACGATATTATAAATCTTATCCCTCAATATGACACCTTCGAAGACTAAGATAAACCACTAACAACGGAAGAGATCTTAACCGCCATTGGGCAGCTAAAAAATAACAAATCTCACGGCGCCGACTCACTCCCAACTGAGATCTTTAAAGCTTTGTCGTCAGAGCTCATACCCTACCTCAAAAAACTGTTTGATGTCGTGTGGGAAAGTGGTCAAGCTCCGCAGGAGTTTCGTGATACACTTTTAATCAACCTTCAAAAACAAAGGGAGCGCTGCGGACTGTGGAAATTACAGGGGTATACCTCTCCTGGCTGTTGGAGGGAAGATACTCACTAAAGCGATGGCAAATAGGCTAACACCTGTTATGGAGAAGTTACTTCCTGAAACACAGAGTGGCTTTAGACCAAATCGAGGCACATCGGATCTAATCTTCACACTTAAACAGCTTCAAGAAAAAGCACTCGAAGATCAAGGAGAAATTCACATGGCCTTCATTGACTTAACCAAGGCGTTTGACTCGGTGGACAGGGAAGTGCTCTGGAAAATTATGCTCCGCTTAGGTATCCCTAGAAAATTTGTGGAAGTATGTCGCAGCCTACATACAAACAACAACGCCCAGGTTATGTATAATAATGAGGCAAACGAACCTTTCCAAACCCTCACTGGAGTTAGGCAGGGATGTGTCCTGGCACCCCTACTTTTTAATTTGTTTACCACTGCTCTAACAATTATTGTTGACAACAAACTGACAGTCAGAGGAATAGGTCTCAGATACCGTTCTGATGGCGGTCTCTTTAACATAGGGCGCTTTAGAGCTTTCACGAAGACACGCACACGATTCATTTGTGATCTCCAGTATGTGGATGACTGTGCACTTTTAGCCTCTACGCCGGAAGAGCTTCAAGAACATTTAGATGTGTATGCCCAGAGCTATGATTCCTTGGGACTTAAAATCAACATTGGAAAGACTAAGATTATGTCAGCTCCTCATCAAGTGAACCAAATAGACATTACACTTAACGGAAATTCTCTTGAAGTGGTGGATCCGTTCAATTACTTAGGCAACGTTGTTAATGACAAAGCAAACATAGATAGCGACATTCGCAATAGAATTAACGCTGCATCTAGAGCACTCTGGGGACTTAGAGAGAGAGTAAAGAATTAGAACGTTTTCAGCAAAGACACCTCAGAAATATGATGAAAATCCGTTGGTTCCATCACATATCAAACGTGGAAGTACTCAGGAGAGCAAATAGCCTTCCAATCGAGGTGCTTATTTCAAGAGCACGCCTAAGATGGGCAGGTCACGTTCATCGTATGCATGATAACCGCCTTCCTAAATGTACACTTTGCTAAGCAGTAGAAGAAGGCGTGGCGGTCAACGAAAGACGTTCAAAGACGTTCTCCATGAAAATCTAAAATTCTGCGGTATTCCAGACGAGCAATGGGAACAACTTGCAGCGGACAGAACCGAATGGCGAGGGGTTGTGGCCAGCTATCAAGGAAATGTTGCTGCAAGAAGGCCGAATCCAAGATCTAACCAGGTCTATGTTTGTCCTGACTGCGGTCGACATGTGCTCTCCCGAATTGGCCTCTATAGCCATAGTCGTGTGCACCGTAGATGAATGGGAATTACAATAGACTACACCTTTTACTTGTTTTTTATTACACACAATCTATCGACTGTAACATTTTTTTATACTCGGACTCGAGTAAAGGCTAATAACACAAAGTCGGCCTAGAATTTTGTGTAATATCCAAAAATCTAATAATATATAAGATGCCCCATTTAAGATAAACAAATTCGCATTTACCTCCGGTATAACCGGAAGTGCCACCATTTTGAAAATATTTTAGCCGAGTGGCCCCCATCGACAATAGTTAACTACCACATTTTCAAAATTTTCCAATATCTATTTTTCTATATCGATCGTCGCAATTCGTCGTGGTACACCCTGTATATTTTCTGATTTTGCCTCTTTTATTATTTGTAATTTTGTTGACAACCTATATAAATGTTTCATCTCTTGGATTAATAAGGTTATTCTATTCTAATAAATATACATGTAATTCAAATGTATTATATTTGATTAAATGACTTTCCGCAGTGTGGTTGATCGTGTTATCAGTTAATATTATCATTTACCTGGTTGCTGGCGTTAAGAGCTAAAATCGAATTATTTATACGCAACGTAAAGTTGTTAGCTACGTTAACCGAGGCGATAATGCGATGTACCTATTTAATCACCTCCTGTTAAAATCGGATAGTAAATCAAATATGAATGTTAACATCTGATTGAACGTAGCTTGGGCGATGGATTCAAATTAAATTACGAGTTGTTATCAAAATAATCTTGAGTACCTTGTGAGTTATGATGGGTTGGCTGTTCTATTTAACAAACTGAGACCGTTAGCTCCTCATGCATGAGGGCTGGAGATAATAAAGTGAACTTTTTAATTAGTTTGTTATTTTATTAATAATAACTCCTCATTAGTATGGTTTAGGCAACTTGAAATACAATATGGAGCGCTAGCTTTGTTTTCTACTGAAATGAAAGTTTGCAGCATTCATAACGCTTATTAACAGAGGTTATTACAATGCCTTACACTAAAATATTATTTTCTCTGATTTCATGTAATATGTGGAAATTATATTGTATATTTATTTTGGTTACGACTACTGCCCAGAAAGAAATCCAATTATAGGAAAAGAATTTTACAAATATAAAAAGAAAACTAAATAATAATTAAGACTTAATAACTTAACTAAAGTAAACAATTAAATGATAATAAAAATTAATAAAATAAATATATGATTAGCATAATCCTAAAAGTTGAAATCTAATATATTAGACGCTACAGTTATTGTGCAGAATTGACCATAATTCGTATTTTGGATATACTAATACTAAAAATATCTATATTATTATATAAAGAATAATAGTTGAAACACATACGGTGCAGGGGAGAAAATAACAACAAATTTGTTCTTGGTGCAGGCAAATAGAATAGAGACGAATGCGAGCGAGTCTGCAAATTAGGAACATGAAATCTAATGCAACTAAGAATTTCAGGACAGTCAACAGTGCTATTTAAAATCTTAAAAAGAACACAAGAGAGTGATGTGATACACCCAATGTAGTTGAAGATCACTTGTATTGAATCGATGTAATATGTCACAATGTGGAAAACCTCTCCCGGATAATTTCCAAATCTTTTGAACCAAAAGTATTTAAGAAAACATCTCTGAGGTTTTTCAATGTTATAATTTATGTTTTTCTTAGCCAGAACTCCATACTATTGAAGCATATTCAAATCTTGACCTCACAAATGAATTAAACAGAAGTTTCAGTGTATTTTCGTTAAATTCTTTACAATTACGGATAATGTAGCCTAAACTTATTAAGGAATTAGCGGTGATTTGATTGATATGGCTAACAAAAGCTAACTTTGGGTCGAATTTAACTCCTAGATCTTTGAGATGACTACAGCTCTTCAGTTCAACATTATTAATTGTATAGATACATTTTATTCGATTTTGTGCACGACTGTATGTCATAGAGTTAAACTTTGAGATATTTAACTGTAAATTGTTTAAACTACACCAAGACCACAGCTATACAAGATCGTTTTGCAAATCAGCGCAGTCTTCTACATTAGTTATAGATGTAAAATTTTTTAGGTTATCGGCATAAAGTAATGTTTTGCAGTGTAAACCAACAACGATATCATTTATAAAAATGTTAAAGAGCAAAAGCCCAAGCACAGAACCTTGGGGAACACCTGATGTCGCTGAGATATTTATAGACCAAAATCCACGGCATTGTATTGTCGTCTATTTACTAATTAGGATTCAAAAAAGTTTAGGAAACAGTCAGTTATTAATGTAGTTAGTAATGTGTATATGTTATGGTAGTGTCATCGGCAAAATTATGACACCACTCAAGGGTAAATCAAATAGATCATTCAAGTACATATTAAAAAAGTTGGCCCTAAAACGGTTCCTTGTGGTACACCATATTCCAGCGCCATTTTATTACTGAAAGTGTTGCCAATATTTACACATATTGTTTTCTGTTTGACAAATAGCTATTTATTAACATGTGAAGAATGCTCCTAAACCCAATACGATAAAATATTAGTAATAATTGAACATGGCTAACTATATCGAAGACTTTCGCGATGTCAGTGAAAATACACAGCGTTGGTTTGTTGATATTCATATATTTATAAATCTTTGTAATAAGACAGGCTGTTGCATCGCTGACTTCTGCTCCCTAAAACCAAATTGCTTTCCTGACAAAACATTCAACCTATTTAAAAAGCTGGTAAATCTGTTTTTCAATATTTTCTCAAAAATTTCAGCTATGTTGGAGATAAGGGAAATAGCCCGGTTGTTAGTCACATCCAGTTTATCGCTATTCTTGTAGAGAGATTTTATTACAACTATTTTAAATGCCGATGGATAGTTACCTGTTTCAAAACATTTATTGATAAAGTACTTTAAAGGTGCGGATATTTTAGAAGCTGTTTGTTTTGGTATATATGATGTATGTTATCAATTCCAGGTACTTTATTCGATTTGAGAAATTGTTTCTATTATTTCATTTTCACTCGTATACGATACGATATGAGTTGGAGATATTCCTAATGTTTTGAGAAAAGTTATCCGTTTTCAATTGAACTATTTTATCAGCGAGGTTTTTACCTACTTATCTGAAATAGTTTACAAATAAAATACACATTTCCAGTTCATCACTGGGTACTGTACCCTCCTGGTTTCTAATTTTAGATATATTATCCTTACGCTTTTTGCCCCAGATGTTAATTCTTTGACATAATGCCAAAAGTTTTGTTACTTTTATTTTGATATTTTATCCAAATTGTGTTAATCCGATTTGTTACACACTTTTTACTTGATATTTTATCTCCCTCTTGTCGATTTTTTTAGTTTCTCCGTAAAATCTTCTGACACATTGAATGAAATGATTGACAGCCCAGTTAGAATACTATAATATGATTAAAGTGTTTACAATAAAATTCACGTACATATTAGCAAATCAATTTGACGTTTAGACAAATCTACAAATAAACTATAAACGATCGTTTCGCGATTAAAACAACACCGTTGTCCTACTGAGCACCTGATCTGCTAACGTCAAAACAGGGCAGTTAATCAAATATGCATGTTACATCTGATTCGATGGCGTCGGCCATCAATATCCATTACGAAGAACAGGCCAGGCGCATGTTTGTGTAATTCACATATGAGGTTAGATCTTTTTAATGTGAGTTTTACATTGAAATGGACTTTGTGCGTGCAAACCGGCAGTAATCGTGAGAGAGACCCGGTGCACCGGCCAGACAATCCTTCCATCGGTCTGTTGTAAACAAATCTCGCATTCCAAATGACTGCACGCGCAATTCCGCCACCCCTTGTTCTCATTAAACCACCCAACAAAACCGGCAAAACGTCGGTTGCAGCGAAAACAAAAAAATATATCAAAGTGTTGTTAGAAGTGGGCGATTTCTGTATTGTGTTTCAATGTATCGACATATTGCTGGAGCGGTCTTTTCAATAATTACTTACACTTGGACACAGGCAGCAAAATTAGTGAACAATAAATCAACATCCGGCGTTCAATTAAAACGATATAACTTTAAAAAGGTATATTGCTTTGATTTTCACGAAGCGAGAATAGTAATAGTCCTGTCATATTAGACCGATTTAGAGACTGTTGTACTCGTAGTTAATCAGTACTATGTATACCTGTTTATTTTTCCTTTTGTTAGAATGGCAAATAAACAAAGCAATAAATGCGAACGACTAGCTTCTTTAAGCCGGAGCAAGTGGTCGTAGGTTCAGAGAACTTACAGAGAGGTAAAACTTACACATTTGTGTGTGTAGTATATAAGACAAATTTTGCTTTATTTGGGGAAAGAGACGATGGAATCTTTGATGTTAAGTGGGCATCACCTATAGTAAAGACTGAGTAGATTTGCCTCTTTTTTCTTTAAAATTAGTCTCCTATAGATGAGACTGAAATTTGTTGGTAAGGAAAAGAAATGATTATTAAAATGAATGATAAAGTGTATTGAAAATGATCAAAGTTTACAGAACAGAAATTTAGGAAGTAATTTTGTCCAAGTTCTACTTTTTAATTTTGAGAACAGTGATTAGACAGTAAGAAAATCGAATTAGACGATAAAGTTTCAGAGAGTTTTGTGAAAAGTTTTCAGTTAACATCGACTAACAACAAGAGTTGTAGTTGAGCTAATATCGACAGTAAATTTTTATAATTTCGTCTGAGTCGAAAGACCCCACCCTTTCAGTGAATATCTCATACCCCACTTTTTAGAGAGATGAATAAAACGCCATTAAACAAAATTATTAATACAAGTCCTTTAGATAGCTGGACGATGGATCCTCGTAGTTCAAATCTTAAAACCTACGCGCAAGTCCGGAATACAATCTGACTAAGGTAGACTTTCAGAGTTCAGTCTGTAGTTAGTGGCCAGACTTGCAAGACGTGCCTATTAATTAATTGTTCCAGCGAGCTCTATTTTCAGCATCGACTAAATTATTCTTAGTTACCAGAAAGAACACCCTTTCCGATTCTCCCCACTTTACCACCGCTCAATTAAGTCGAATTTTCGTGCAGAAAATAGTTCAGGAGGACCGCTTGTATCGACTAGTGCTAGTAGGAAATTTAGGAAATAAGTCAGCTTATAGATATGAAACATGGTTATTGTATCTATATTTCCGCTTTAACTTATCTGTAACTAGTATCCATCTTTTGCATTGGTTATAAATCCAATTAATAGGTAAGTAGATTTTTAAATAATAGGTTCACCTTCAATAAATATTAGATATTGGAAACTGTGCCTTTTACTAATGTATTTGTGAGGTTTAGTTTCTCCTTGGTCCATTGGATATACCGTGTCTCCACTGTAGTTAGCCCTGCTTAAGTGACTTGGAGGGTAGTGTTGTTGCAACGTTTAAAACAAGAACTGACGCCCGAGTAACTGAACACTCGAGGAGTGCTGAAGTAACGCAATATGAATTAAATTCATTTTCAATTTAAATTTTATCACCATATTAGTATCTTTTTTATTGGCTCATTTAATTCTCTAAATATGTGTTAATAATCTTCCAGATAATATTTGGTTTATTATCAGAGTTCAAAATAACGTCAAAATACATTTTGGTTGCTTGCCTTATAACACGACTGCAAGCAGTGTTGTAGTTTACACAGTAATCTTTCTCAATTATGCCTAATTTTGTAAGTTTAACGACTCTTTTAAGCATTTCCATGAAGTTAGAATGCCAACCAATTTTTGTTATTTGATGAATGGTTAATATTTCTTGCTATAATTTTAAAACTAATATAATAATGTTTCATAAAATAGTTTAAATTTGTTTTCAATATTATCTTCACCGAGAGCATTGTCATGTTTTACTTGGAGATAATCGCTAAATTGGTGATATTTTTGCTAGAGAAGGATCTGTATTTATAAGGCTCAGCATTTCTGCTAGCAGTATAATTGATAGTTATTTGATAACCGGAATAATCTGAGAGGCTAGTCTTTTTCCAATTAATTCAGTACTAAAATTTGTAATGTAATATTAAAATGTCAAGTTTTTGTCTACTAACGGCTAATTTGTAAAGTATATATTAATTCGTAGTTTTTTTTATGGAACTTTTCACTTTATGCGAAGCGGTGCTACAAACACATTTCAAAATGCACTAAATTAAAAGTAAATTGGTTTAGAACAAAACGCTTTATACCGCTGACAATTGCGTCTCATTAAAAATTTGATTGACGAAATCGATACGAGGTTGTTAATCACAGTTGAATAGGAACAAAGCTATGGCGAAATAGTCACTGCAGGTTCGACTCAATAAATCATTTTCAGTCAATGATTAAATTAAGAATCGGATGCAGCAGAGAAATTATTGAGAAAATTGAGGCAACTCTATCAGAATTAATGATTTATTCATTATTAAAAAAATATGTACCAGAGCTATGTTAGTTAAACATTCTATCCGTTCACAAAGGGATTTGCTTGTTCTGCTCAGAATACTAAGGCTGCCAGCTTTATACATTTTATCACATCAAGTCTATTATTAATGAATATATTCAGTTTTTGTAAACTATCTACTGGTTTTTTTTTTTTTTTGAACATTTATTTAACGTCGGTCTATTTCCGCTACTGAGGCCTACCACCGACGCCTGTAGACGAGCTACCCCAACCAGGAATTTTTGCCGAACCTCTTCCCTTAAGAAGAGTAGGGATCTTTTACTTGCCTAACATTTAATAGACAAGGGACCGACGGCTTTACATCCCCTCCGAAGGATGGTATATCACCTACACAACCCTCGCCTAAAGTTGCATAGCTTCCGCGCATACACTGATATACAAGCCGCAGGATGATATGTGAGGCGAGGACACGGTCTTCTTTGAAACGGTCGCCCATCCAAGTACTAACCGCATCTAACGTTGCTTTACATCGCCTATCTACTGTTAGTAATTGTGTGACGGTCGTGCCTAATAAAATATACAATTACCTCCCTAATCACTTGAAAGGAATATCTGGCTTAAAACTATTTAAATTAAAATTAGAAGAAATACTATTATAAAGATCGATTTATACCATTGAATAGTTTTTTAGTACAATCCTTTAACACTGATGGCAAAAAAATTTTTTGTTTTACCGAGTTGATTATGATTCCTTGTACGTTATAATTTTCTTCTTCTTTTAAAATGTATGTTTCCTTATATTTTCTCTTTTTGACAGATTTTTTTTTCTTCAGTATTTCTATAGATTCTTGCTGACAAGGTTTTCGTCAAATTTTGAAAACGATTCTACCTGTATATTTTAAATAAGAGTATATTTATTTATTTATCATGTAATATTAAGAAGCCCATTTCATTTTATCATGGTGACTAAATTAGTAAAAAGTTTGTGACTAGTGATTCGTTTACTTTAATCATTGCCTATTCATGTTTGAAAAGAAGGTACTTCATAAAATATTATTGTTAATCGTAGAATATCTTCGATTTCAAGTTAGCATTGTCTATTGGGAATACATTTTGTTTCATACTACGGGAAAATAATAATATGGGTTATTACTCAGTTATTATACATCTAAAGGTTTGTACACATTTTAACTCAACTTATATGTTATGTTATGTAGTGGAAAATGTAATATCTGATCATACGGCTCAAATTTTGTCTCTGAATGTAAGCTGAGTGGCTAAAACAAATAAATATATTGAGTAGTGGTGAGAGGTAAGTGAAACCTCTCAAATGGTCAATTGCTACTATACACCATAGATGTATCTATGGGCGTATAGCGACTTGCGATTCTGCAAGTACCTGAGAGCGGCGACCTTTCAGTCCTAGGTGGACTTAACCTACTGTTATAATATATGATTTGCAGGAAACAACTACTCAGCGGGCAAATACCCCGACCTGCATTGAATTACACCTTACAAATCATTAAAGAATGGTAACCAATTGGCATACTGATGAGAACTAATAAGTTCGAAACCGGTCTGTGCCTGGTCAGGGAGTTGACAAATGATATTGGTTACCATTCTTTAATGATTTGTAAGGTGTAATTCAATGCAGGTCGGGGTATTTGCCCGCTGAGTAGTTGTTTCCTGCAAATCATATATTATAACAGTAGGTTAAGTCCACCTAGGACTGAAAGGTCGCCGCTCTCAGGTACTTGCAGAATCGCAAGTCGCTATACGCCCATAGAGACATCTATGGTGTATAGTAGCAATTGACCATTTGAGAGGTTTCACTTACCTCTCACTACTACTCAATTTACTATAGTTTGTATAAAACTAGCAGGTTGGCCACTATCATTTGTCTGCTCCATGACATATGGCATACTGATGAGAACTAATAAGTTCGAAACCGGTCTATGTCTGGTCAGGGAGTTGACAAATGATATTGGTTACCATTCTTTAATGATTTGTAAGGTGTAATTCAAAGCAGGTCGGGGTATTTGCCCGCTGAGTAGTTGTTTCCTGCAAATCATATATTATAAATAAATATATGTTTACTAGATTACTTAGTAGGCGAAACTACGATACATTATTAGCTTTTATTAATAGGGAGACAGGGTTCGAGGTATAAAATTGCCAAGACGTGAACAATATTTATAAATACTTTAAAATATTATATAGATATTTCCAATTATAAGAATCAATACAAATATAAAAAGGAATAAAAAATCATGGATAACAAAAGGTATAAAAATCTCCTGAAAGATATTAAAAAATCAGTATAAAAAATATAAAAGCTCAAATGAAGAACATGACAGAGACTATTACAGATGTTATAAGCAAATTTATCGCAAGGTAATAAAAAACGCGAAAGAAACTTACAAAATGGATTATTATTATGCGGCTAAAAACAAAACAAAAGCAGTATGGCACATAATAAATAACAATGTAATGATGTAACGGTTCAGTTGATCATTTTTTTACGAGTTTTTTTTTATAACTTAAATTTTAATATTTGCAAATTTCTTCTAAATTTAATCATCCGATTTTCTAAATTAATTTCTATGGCATCGCTGTGCTCACATCGCATCTCCTATCCATTTCCTTACATCATAGGAAATCTGCTATTTATTATAAATATCTAAAAATCACCATCTTCACATTCTTCACAATAATTACAAAATTAAAAAATAATCTTAAAAAAAGAGGTTTCTTTAAATAACTCAGTAGAAAGAATTATAATAATTATCCCATATGTTGCCCATTTTGATTGACACACATCTCTATCCGCTTTTGAAATGAGGTTGTTCTCACTGCTCCTAAAACTGCCGGTGTGATAGATGTAAAGGCAGTTATTATTCTTTCCTTCATGTTTTGTACTGCTGTTGGTATGTCTCTATAAACAATTTCCTTCACGTATCTCCATAAATAGAAATCCATGTTTGTAAGATCTGGGAATCTAGCAGGCCATTTAGTGGGTCCATTTGTTCCAATCCATTGATTAGGGTAGGTATTATTTAAGTGGTCTCTAACTGCATTTAAATAATGTGGTGGGGCAACATCTTGCTGAAACCACATTCTATTTCGAATTCTGTCAGAGATATTTACCAAGAATTGTGACAGATAGTTTTCCAAAAAACGAAGATAAAATAGCTCTAGTCAATGTACCATCAAAGAAATGTGGCCCTATTACATGTTCTCCAATAATTCCTCCCCAAGAAGCTTATAGACCATCTGTGTTCGTTATCAATTTGCATAGAAAAGGCAGGATTTTCCGAAGCAAGGAAATTGTGCCTATTAAAAAACAATTTTTTACGAAAAGTTGCCTAATCACTGAATAAAACAGTATTGAAGAAGTTTACATCATATTGCATTTCACCTCTGGTCCATTTACAAAATTGTAGGTGCTTTCAAAAATCATCAGATAATTCCTGGTGCATTTGAATATGATATGCATGCAACTAATTTGTTTTTTAAATTCGACCCACAGACCGTCTACTTATTCCTACTAATGAGCTCACTTCTCTTTGACTAACATGAGAATTCTCAACCGTTGTCAGCACCACAGAAAACTCATTTTCTTCGTTCACAACACGTTTTATTCTTTCACTTTTTTTTATATTCGACATTTCCAGTTTCCAGAAATCTATCGAGAAGGTTTTGGAAGATGCTAACATCAGGAATCCTTCTATATACCGTTGGCGATAAATTCTATTGGCAAGTAAACAATTTCTGTCTGACTTTTCCAATGCAATTTTCATGTCTACAAGTTCCGCTATATTAAAATTCATATTGCAAAATTCCAAATATTTTAAATTCAATACAAATTATCACGACCGATAAGTGTGATAAATGCTCCTTTCTACACGACAATTTATACCAAACTGAGGTTTTATTGCTTGTCGAAAAACGAAAACAGCAAAAAAACGATGAGGACGATGAGGATCAAATTAATGATCCTGATGGTCAAAAAGGTGCTTTCTTGTGCTGTAAGAAAAAGTGTTCAGTAGTAGTGTGTATAAATTGTGCAGGAGTATTTCACAAATCATGTGTATTAAGAAATAAGAACTATGAAATTGTTAGTGACTCATTAATTAAATGTTGTCAACCTAAATCTAGTGCTGTTGACCAGATCCTAGATAATTTAAATGAGGCAAGTACCTTTGAAGTACAGAAGCTAAAATGAGAAAATTTAATGCTTAAAAAGCTTCTTGAAGCATCCGAAAGTAAATTCCAATTATTGCAAAATAATAAATTATTAGAAGAGAATAAAAAACTCCTTGAAGAAAAAGTTGAGCTGATACAGAAAGAATTCGAAATAAACACAAAAAATGTCAATAAAACCACACATACAAAAAATCAATACAAAGAGAGCTACAGTAAGGTCACCAGTAAACAAGCACTACCTATACAAAAAACCATAAATAAACAAAGTGAAGATGCAACCCCACAAGTACAAACAAATATAAAACCAACAAAAAATAAGGAGGATTACATAAAAGAACTTGAAGCTGCGCAGATAAATAAAATGAATGACATTATTAATCTAGCAACCGAAGATAAAGTTGAGGAGGATTTCAAACCAGTTATATACCGTAAAAACGCAAAAAAACATATAACCAAATTCTATGGAGAAAATGAAGATAACGAATTTGCGATTGGGAGAAAAGTATGGTTATATCTATATAGAATAAGAAGGCATATTACATCTGATAAAATAAGGAAGTTTATCATGGACCAATCACAATTTAAGGATGCCGATATTGTAATTAAAGAACTACCTACACAAGAGACACAAAATAAATGTTTCATGTTCGGTATAGATTGGGATTTTAAAGATCATATATATAAGCCTTCTACCTGGCCAAAGAGCATGGCCTTCAAAAGATTTGATTTTAAGAAATACCATAATTACCAAAATCAACCTATAGAGGATTTTTGAGTACTATATCACCTAGGAAAAACTTTAACAATAATTGCACACAAAATAACTTTAAAATATTGCATCACAATGTATGTAGTTTAGGCAATTGTGTCGAAGAACTCTCGGCATTTATTGGGGAGGTCAAAGAAGTGCAGGCCCTATGTATATCTGAACATTGGCAAACTGAAGAACAACTGGAAGTTATCAAAATTCATAACTACAAACTAATCTCTAATGTCTGCCGACCCTTGAAACAACATGGAGGTGTGGCAATTTACTGTGAGCTAGATGTTTGGGCACAACCAATAAGTGACGTTAACAACTTATCAGAAAGTAAAAGTTTCGAGTGCTGTGGAGCCGAAATAAAAATAAATGGTGTTTCAATTTTAACTGCATGTATTTATAGATCTCCAGATGGAGATACTGATGTCTTTATGTATAGATTTAACCGTCTATTAGATAGATTTCTTCAAAAAAAAAGAAACTATTTTTCATAACTGGTGATTTTAATATAAATTTATTTAATTCAAATTCAACTAAAAATGACTTCTTGAACTTGTTATTTTCATATAACGCTTTTGTTACTGTCACCGAATGTACTCGTAGAGATTCGTCAAGCCAATCTTGCATTGACAACATTATCACTAATTTAGAATATGGTTTCAATGTCACTAACGTGTTCACTGGCATATCCGATCACTCAGCACAAGTACTATCTACTAATATTGGTAAAAAAATAATAAAAACTAATAAAATAAGAGTTTTCTCTAAAACTGCTATAAAAGATTTCTGTGTTGATATTAAGGATGAATATTTTCATACTGTGTATGAAATGCCCGATGTCGATGAAAAATATAATATCTTTATTAACCTTCCTGTTGTATTTCAACAAACGCTTTCAACTTAGGACAGTAAAAACAAATAATAAATTTGATTTCGATAAATACAATAATCAAAGTCTGATAGAATGTAAAAACACTATGTTACGATATCAATGTCTCTACTTTAATTCCCCTGAATACAAAGACATATTCATACATTACAAACAAAAATATAATAATTTATTGAAAGAGTCAAAAATAAAACAGTACGAAGATAGGCTCGCAAACTCCAAAAATAAATCAAAAACGAGCTGGGAAATAATATCGGATATGGTGGGGAGCTCTAAACAAGACTGTCAACCCGTATACAAAAACATTGGCAATTGTGTAAATGATATGAATAGTTATTTTAACAACCTAGCTTCTGATGCAGCTATTGGACAAATACAAACCTTAAATTATATATGTAACGTACCAATAAACCCAGTGTCAATCATCTTTGAACCAGTTACTGTGCCGGAGCTATGGGAGATTCTAAATAAAATTGAACCTAAAAAGAGTTCTGGGTATGATGATGTCTCAATTTTTATCTTGAAAAAATGCTTCGAATATATTGTTACACCTTTATGTGATATCATAAACGAATTACTTAAAACTGGGGTCTTCCCTAATAACTTAAAATTTTCAGTTATTAAGCCATTATACAAAAAAGGTGATCCATGTCTATTTGAAAACTATCGTGCAATCCACTTGTTAAGTGTTTTTTCTAAATTCTTTGAAATCGTAGTATATAACAGAATTGTACGTTTCTTTAAACTGCATAACTTATTCAGTAAATCTCAGCATAGATTTTTAGGAGGTAAAAGTATAGAAACTGCTCTATTTGAAATAACGAATTATATCTACTTTGCGCTGGACGATAATTGCATTGCCTGTGGTATTTTCTTGGATTTATCAAAGGCTTTTGACCTTATCGACCATAATGTTTTACTGATTAAACTATCTCACTATGGAGTACGTGACATTCCTTTAAACTGGTTCAGTTCTTACCTAACTGGTAGAAAACATGTAGTAAAAATGTTTGACAGAAGTAATGGCAATTATGTGTATTCAGCACCTTTGGATTCATCCATCGGAGTACCTCAGGGCAGCACCCTTGGACCCCTATTATTCTTAATTTTTATCAATGATATCGAATTGCTTATTAATGATGATTCTTTATTGATCAACTATGCAGATGATACTAATTTTATTATTAAAAGTCCAAACTCATTTTTAGATATAATAAGCAATGGCAATGCCATTGTGAAATCTATGGAACTGTGGTGCAATAATAATGGACAAGTCCTAAATCAACAAAAAACAAATGTAGTTCTATTTAAAACTAATCAAGCACTAGACACACCAGATAGTATCAATCTAAATAAACAAAAAATAAAATTTTCAAAATCAGTAAAGTGCTTAGGTATATATTTAGATGAAACTCTAAGATTCAGAGAACATATCGAATATATAAACAAAAAATTAAGTAAAACCTGCTATGGTTTAAGAATCCTCACTAAATATGCAAACAGCAATATAACTAAAACATTTTATTACTCATGTTTCTACTCGCGAATTAGATATGGCATTATCCTTTGGGGTAACAGCCCCGAAGCTGTAAACACATTTAAAATCCAAAAAAGGGCAGTGCGTATAATTCAGAAATTACATCCTATTGAGACTTGCCGAGGACAGTTTAGAAACTTAGGATTTTTAACTCTCTCTGGATTATATATATATGAATCTATAAAATTTGTATATAACAACAAAGATAGCTTTCTAACTAACCTGATGCCAGGACCATATAATACAAGACATGGCGAACATTATTATTATTCTTCACATAGATTATCTCTGACGGAAAGAAGCCCATATTATGCTAGCATAAAATTATATAATCACCTTCCTAACCATTTACAAACTAATGACTCCTTTGATAAAATAAAGAAAGATCTAATCTCTTTTCTTTGTGAGCTTGAACCTTACTCTTTAAGTGATTATTTTAACTTTAGAAATAGAACCTAATATGTCATATGTAAATTATTTATTAATGTCTCTTATATAGGTAAATTATTTAATATTGTTCTTTATATATTTCTGTTTTTTTTTTGTGACTGGCTTATACAATGTTATTCTATTGTTTTGAGTGCAATAAATTATTATTATTATTAGAAGAAGAAATGGTCCCACTAAATGGCCTCGTTTCAAAATTGCATAAAGACGTGTGTCAATCAATATGGGCAACACGTCGAACACATATTATAAATTTTTCTAATGAATTATTTGAGGGAACGCCTTTTTTTAAGTTTATTCTTGAATTTGGCATTTATTTATAAAACCAAAATGGTTGCAATTAGCCATAGGAAAGTATTTACAAAAAATGTTCGTTCTCCATTTTTACATCACATCGTCAAAAAATATACAGGGCGTTCCATTTGAAAAAAATTGGGAAAATTCAGTTTAAAAAGTTCTTAATTGAAAAATAATTTTTGGCCATCCTGTATATTTTTAGAAAATGAAAATGATTCATCAAAAACATTAATTAGATGTCTCATAATTGATATTCACATAAGTTTTTCTTAAAACTCATAATTGTGACCGTGGTGATTTTTTAAATATTCATTTGCAGATTGCATTATTTCAACAAAAAAAATCATTACATCCAAGTAGTTGGGAGATATTCAATGGCAATATACGAATGAATAGTGCCTTCAAAAGATGTACTGATATACATAGCATTCCATTTTACAAAAGGCACTTGGTTCTCTAATTTCGTCTTGGCTCTCTGTATGTTCGAAAATAATTTCCAGTTATAGACTTTTTTATCTAGTTTACTTACAATTTTTTAAAAAATTTCTATATCGAGGTCCGACGCGCTATTGCCCCACCCTGTATATCGACAATGCCCTCAGCTGAGAATCTCATATAGATAAACTTTCTAAAAAGATGTGTTCAGTTTGCTTTGCTTTATATAGACTGAAACAAGTAGATAATAGGAATATTATGACTTATTATTACGCAGCTATATACTCTAGAATGAAATATGCAATAACATTTAGGGGTTGTTCACATTACAACATAAGAATCTTTCGCCATTCGAATAATTGTTGGCGTTCCTAAACTCACATCATGTCGAACTATTTTTAAGGAATATAATTTATTAACAATGTCGTGTATTTATACACTGGAAACTTTAATGCTTGTAAAAACAAATCATGAAAATTTTGTACACAATAATCATTATCATGCTTACAATACTCGGAAAGGAGAAAATTATAGCTGACCTATTCACAACTTGGCAAGATTTAAAAAAATCCTGCATATATTGGCATAAAATTGTACAACAAATTACCTAACGAAATAAAAAATATTAGAAATGTAAAAAAAAAACGTTAATTAACAAATGTTACTACACCGTTCAGGAATATTTAAATAAGTGAAGTATGTATCTGTTCTTTTATTTCTACTTATGTATTATCTTTTATTTATGCTTCTGTATTATTAGCGTAGTTTGGTATTATTGTAATTATAAGTTTATATACTGGACTTTTGTCATTAATGTTAATTGTAAGTTTGTCATTGTAACGAAGTATTTTTCGTTACGAAATATGTATAAAATATCATTATTTTCTCGAAAATATTTTATAGTTCTGTTATATTTGTAAATGTACTGTACCGCCGTAGGTGAATTCGTTTAAAATTAATTAATGTTTAGAATCCCCCAGTAGGTATATCAGATTGTAAAGTACAGATGAACTCAGGTGGGGAAGCGACGAGAAGAGTTTCTACATTTCAGACACGCCAAACCACGCACGAGTCAGTGCCTTCCCAGCGACCGACCACGTTAGATGTGCAGAGCTCTCCGTCCACAAATCCATCGTGGAATTATTCTTCCAAGTCCACAAATCTGTAGTGGGATTATTTTTCTAAGTCCCCAAAATCTTTCAACTATTTTGTCAAGTCCGTCTGACGTCATCGTGATCCATCACGCATCTGTTTTCTGCTGTTTCTCCCACTCCTTCATATCTGAAGGAAGTAATTAAATTCATACCGTGTAGGCAGTCAGCCTGATTGACTCAAAGCAAGCAGACGTGTTTCCTCCGAAAATCCAACTCCAGGTAAATAATACTTAACACATATTAATTCTGAACCATGGAATTTGTCGCCTGAGTCATTTGGTACTAGATTTTTGCTTGCTCCTCCCGGCCTAAGTAACTTATTGATTTTAATAGTTGAAGTAGATTTGTATATATAGGTTTATAGTAATATACTGACTTTATTGAAATACTCTTGAGTTTTATTGTCTGTGTGTGAACGTCTAATTTCCCATATATTGACCCACTAGAATAAACTTTCTCCACTTGAGCTGCTCAGCCTCGCGCACTCGGCTTGAGGGTAGTGTGTCCTATCACTTAAACTAGGACTGGCGCCCGAGTAATTGTCAAAGAGTGGCCGCGCCTTTTCTCCACGTCAACGTGCGAGGTGGAGAAAAACGCGTCACATCATCTATGTTTTATGTTTGTTATATTACGAAAGTTTGTAGCTTGTAGTTTTAATGACTTTCCTATACTATGTAACATAGTCTACTGGAATAAATATTATTATTATAACAAATACTGAATAGTGTTGTGATAATATTTGTAGCCACATATTGTAAAATACAAATAAGTGTTTACAGGTATCACAATCTAAAATATGAATAGTAGAACTAGCTATACGCCAATTATTTGTAATTTGTAGACTTAGCAGTCGCCACCGCTGTTCGTTTCTGTCTGATAAAATGCACTAGCGGCTTCCGTCATGTCTCCTTATATTGCCCTCGTATGCATTGCAACCAGTTTATATAACATTTTTGAGGTTTTAACTACATCTACATATATTAAAACAAAAATTAACATGATATTAGCATTGCAAAAGCTGCAAAACCCTTTGTTTTTAACTGGAAAATTCTTAGGCCTTTTACATTCATTACATTTCAAAGGAACATCGGAGTAAAAATCGCAAAAACATCCGAATGGCATAATTTGCATACATCAAAATATGAGTCGGTCTACAGCATGTTCGTGTTGTGGATCTGAGCCGACACGATGACGGGCGGACTCGGTGTAACATACCTTTGTTTTTTAGCAGCTAGTTCGTGATTGGCATTAAATATTCAGAGACATCGTGGTGCCATAACGAGTACCTTTTGCATTTAATCAGCAGTTGGCATTTTCATAATTACTGAGAATGGAATGCTGCGCTCCCGCCAACTTGTCAATAATATTGTTCACAAAAACCCACTATAATTATTTTGCCGTTGATGAAACTGCTACATATTTTTATACAGAGGGTGTCCCTATTGCATCGAAACACCTTCTTGTTTTTTCAACCCCTGAGGAACCACTCCCCACTTTTGTTTTTCAAATTGCAGCCCTACTTCTTTTATTAAAATAAATTCCCATTTCATTCTGAACACAGTAGTGTAACATACTAATATTTAAAGGACAATTTCTCCATAGAAGAAAGCATGACCCTTACAAAAAGTTCATGAATTAGAAACTAAAATTAAAATAATAACTGATTCAAATAAAGACCTTATTAGACTCATCACCATTGCCCCTGAGAAGTTTTACACAAAAAATAGTGAAGTACAGTACATTTAAAATTCAAACACTAAAATCAACCATTTTACGAACTAATCGTTATATAATATCGACTTTAAAAATACTGTGTTCATATGGTCATCAACAATATCAAAACTACTGTCCACACCCCCGGTCAGAACATTCCGCAAACATTTCACAAATTATTTTTTTCTTCAGTTCAACTTCTAATTCGATTTTCCATTCACACAATAAATTACACTTCATTTCAATTCACGATGTTCCGTCGAGATGCCGACATCGCATTCATAAAAAAATTCTCCTTCCCATCATATCTATGCTCAGATATCAAAACTAACTTCCCGTCATATTGATGTTCAGATATCAAAACTAATTTTCCGTCATATCGATGGTCAGTCATCAAAACTTACTTCCACTTCGTTTCAACGCAGACAGCGTGCCTATTCGAATATACTTAATATGATATTAATATGGCTCGATGACGCCCAAGCTATTTTACGGGATCAGGTCCATTTTCAGCAGTTATTCAGATAGTTATCGTCAATAACCAATTTTCCTACACCGAATTCCAATGGCGCAATATTTCTCAACTCTAGCCCAAATAACTGGCAGGGAACATATCCAGACCTCTTCCAGACCTCGGCGTGTCTAGCCCCCGACGACAGTATAAAAGGCTGAGCACCACGAACTCAAGTTAAGTTCGGAATCGCCAGCGAGTTAAAGTGAAGTTCGTACGTTAAGTTCTCGCGAATGAAATCATAAGTAGTTATTTAAGAAGTGATTTTAAATTTAATAAGTTAATATATTAGTATTCCGATTCGGTTCTAATTAACTTAAATTTTAGTTCCCATGGTCTAATCAGCTTTCCTACTTCGGCCACAGCCTAATTTCCTGAATCAAAACTGTCGAAATCTTGCTTCCTTGGCGAAACCAAGTAAAAAGGGGTTTTTAAATTAAATCGCCGCCGCGCATAAAATTTATAAAGAAATTTTAAATAAATCATTTAATTAAATTTATTTTTTCGCAAAATTCAGACACGACTGAATTTCTGCTGTCGAATAGTTACCTATTCTAAAAATTTGTTAAATAAACATATGCTAATCCAAATACGTTCGAAACTCTGTTAATTTAACTTAAATGAATAATTTTTCATTTCGTTCTTAAAACAAGTGTTATTATTTCAAGAAATACTATAACAGGGTGTAGCTTTCGATCCGGACAAGGACAATAAAAACTCTAAAAAGTACTAAATAAATTAGATCTTTAATATCAAGTGCATACGAAGTTCCAGACCTCGCATACAGGATGTAGCATTTCCGACTCCGACTCAATCATTTTTTATTTTCACCAGCGTGGAGGTGCTTGCTTGTTCACAAGGAAATACGTACCTTCCCCACTAATATTTTATCAGTGTATATGCAGAAGTTATGTAATCTTAACCGAGTATTGCGTAGTGGATCCTTCGGCAATATTCCTGGATGGGATTAGCTTGTCTACAAGCGTCGATGTTAGACCTCAGTAGCGAAAATAAGCCAAAATTAAATAAATTTAAAAAAATTCTGTCAATTCAGTACTGTGCGCATATCATATATCAAATGTATTAATTATCTATTTCTTTTTGTTTTTTATAGCTTTTTAGTGTTTCTTACTGTTTTCCCGTAATTAGGTAAGTAGCTTATAAGTGCTTTAGTTTTCCTGTTTGTAAAGAAACTAACCTGTAAATTGTTGCGGACCTCTAGCGTATACGACCCACCATACGCCTTAGTGTTTTGTGGGCCGCATAATAACAACCGCTACGTCCGTAGCAGAGTTTCGCTATTGTCCACGGGAGGCGCGATATACTCCTAGCTGGTGAAAAAAAGAGAGACATTTTTGATGGCGGTATACGGTTGATAATCCCACAAAACTCGTTTTATCCGAGGCATCCTGGTGGATTTTGGAATTGTCAACACAGGAAAATTTTCTCCATCTGTTGTTGTTCCGTTTAGCGGAATAATTTGTTGTTGTGAGTAAATTTTAACTGCGGAAGCAGGATATTTAAGTATACAAGGTAAGTTAACCTCTTCACGCCATCTCACCTGTTCTCTACCCACGTGTTTCACAAATTTGCAGGCTTTTCTTTGGAAATATCGTGTCGACTTGAAAGAAATTTAAATTGCTCTCATTAGGCACGCTTCACGTGCATTTCCGACCATGCGAATTAAATCGGGATATCTTTTGGGTTCCACGGACGGGGCTTCCACACACAGTAGTGAAGTTCCACGGCTGGAGAGGCTATAATCAACCCCATCCTTAGGTCAATTTCTTTCATCCCGAAGAAACCACCGTAGGGCTACAGTTTCTTCAACGTCGAAGTCGGTATCGTACCACCCTAGATAAGTGTGTTGTTTTTATTTACCGGGGACCACCTTCAGTGGTTCTGCGCGGCTATATCCATTCATACTTACTTTTGTATTTAAACTTGTACATATCTAAAGATTTTATGCTTTTATATTTATTTAAGGAGGTTCTCTAAATCAGACCCATTGTGGCCGAATTTATTACCATTTATCCTCACGTTGTAAACCGATGTGTAGCTACACAAGCATTTTTATTAATGTAACTTATTAATCAAGAAATTTGCCACGCCTTTTGAACATCGCCAGGTTACATGCTAAAGAACCATGTAAACCATTGTAAATTCTGTAATATAGTGCATTTCATGTTTAAAGAAAGTGTCATTATTTCGTCTGCGACCACTACGTATGGAACCTTCAGTGATTTGTGTAAGTAAGTAAACTAATAATTTATCATAGTTTATGTAAACTTGGGCTTAACACCCTGAGAACTGCCATTTCCATGGAATATACCAGAAGAGCCAGAAACGCCACGAGCAATGGGCTGGATGATTTTAGAGAATTTGAGTACGTTCGCCATGGATATATAAGAGGCGGACGCTCGTGCGCAGATAAATAACGGTAACAAGTTTTGGATTATAGTAGTGAGACTATAGTAGAATAAACTTGTAATTAGTGTGTACTAATGTGTATAAGGACTATTTATTGTAATTTTAGTGATTAATAAAGTAGTGGTTAGTGGAAGTCCTTGTTGCAATTATCTGAACCTACGTACAGGGTGTTTACTGGAAATTGTAAACACGTAACAGCTATTCTTGTCTACATATTTTGATTACAAAATACTTGCCTTTTGCATACGTTGATGTACCCATGCATGCCATTTTGTGTGTAGACTAGAATAGGTTTGATTCAGAAATTAAAAAATGATGACGTGAATGACAACAAGCATGATATGAACTGTACAAGTAAATATGTGTTAAGGAATCACCAGTAGTGTAGAATTCAGTTCTGCATTTATTGAATTTGTAACGTTTGGATTTTGTTTTTTGACTCGCTTGGCATAATTTAGACCAGAAACAAGCAATTAATTCACAATACACCTTCATTAAAACTCGGAATAAATCTGATATGGGAGTTCACAAAATAATCAACGCATAGGTAATATTAGTTTTAAAATTCATTTGTAATGAACTTTGCTCGTATGTTACACTATTGATGAACTATTCACATATCCACTTGGGCTACTAACTTATTAACCAACTCGTAATTAGATTACTGAACAGACGCTAATAAAACTGATTTGATTGGTGAACAGAATCGTGTTCCCTGGTGTGAAATTCAAATGAGATCAGGCTGTCTATAGACACGCGTTGAATTTTGCTTCCGGTTCAGAAATTGTTGAAAATTTACTGGACAAGGGTCTCGTTTAATATCCAGTAAATTATCACGGCGAATGAAATATATTCGAGTTATATGCCATTGTATTAATTAAATATGTTGACGAATTAAAGCGGTTTGGAACTCGAATATTCTTTGATTTATTGTTCAGTTTATACTGCCAGACCAGTAGGCATTAACAGAATGAGGTAAGAGCATATTAAAAAACGAGGCAAAGCAAGTTATTTATGATTTTTCTTATATACTTGAGTTAAAAGTAATTGACTTCAACCTCTTCAGGATATTTTCAGCTTATCGCATGAATAAGTATGGTAATGACAGAGGCTCGATTTATGTTCAGTGTTCAGTTTAGTGGTGGCGGTAATTAGAATGGTAGGGTAAATAGCGTGGTGGGAGGAAATTAGAGTGGTGGGGATAATAAGACTGGCGGGAAGCAATTAGAGTGGTAGGGGTTCAGGTCGACATGTATACGTACAGTGGTCAAGTGGTGGGGGGAGTACTCGAGTAAAATTAGGGCTTAATAAACATGAAATGTGAATTGTCTGGTTAGGACTGTTTTTTATTTTAGCTTGTTTAGGGGGCCATGTTGGGTTCACAGTATATTTTTGTGGTTTCAGAGAGATCGGCGTATTGTTTACTTAAAAAACTAATTTTTTAGAGCATGTTTTTCATTGATTCTTTAAAAATGCTAAACGAAGCTGCGCAGATCAAGTCTTATCACTCACCACCCACATCAAGGCAGGATTTCAAAGAAAACTAAAAATCTCAGCTATATTTATCGACTTATCGGCGGTCTACAATACAGTGTGGAGATAAGGCATGATATACAACCTATTACGTGTAATCCCCAGCAAACTAACAGCTCGACTAATAGACAGCATGCTAAACGACAGAGTGTTTCAAGTAGCCATGGGATCCGACATCAGCTCCCCAAGGAAACTAAAGAAAGGGCTACCACAAGGATCAGTCCTTGCCCCACTCCTTTTTAGCCTGTATATTGCTGACATGCCAGAAACAAGATCAAGAAAGTTTGGCTACGCTGATGACTGGGTACTTACAACAAGGTGCAGCTCTATTGAACAGTCAGAGAAAACTCTAACGACAGACCTAGAAGCAGTTGGAAAATATTTTCGCAAGTGGAGGCTCCAACCTAATGCCACCAAAACAGAAGTTACCTGTTTTCACCTAAATAATAAACTCGCCGGAAGAGAACTCAGCATACAATTTGAAAACACCCTGCTAACTCACAATAAAACACCTAAATATCTAGGCATAACCCTTGATAGAACACTATCTTTTGGAGAGCATATATCGAGAACTGCTGAAAAACTAAAAACAAGAAACAACATAATTCAAAAACTGTGCGGCACAACTTGGGGAGCATCGGCTTCCATTCTGCGCTACGTCTTGTCTTTTCAACTGCTGAGTACTGCACTCCAGTCTGGCTAAACAGCCCACATGTACATAAAATAGATGCGCAGCTAAATAACACCATGAGCATGTTGCTGGTGTCATCAAACCAACTCACACGCAATGGCTTCCAGTCCTAAGCCACATTCCACTCCCTAAACTGCGACGAATAAATGCTCTTATGAACGAGTATACAAAGATCGCGGACAATAGAAATTTACCCATTCATAAGGACATCGAAAATGCCAACCATAACCGACTCCGGTCTAGATGACCACCAACAAAAACGGTAAGGGCGGCTGTGGAAGATGAGTTCAACCTTACCATCGCATGGGCTCAAGAATGGGCTGCACAACAAAACAATAACATGCCGTGCATCACCCATAAGCCACCGGGTTTCGACTTAACACGTAAAACATGGTCCACGCTTAACAGAATCAGAACCCAACATGGCAGGTGTGCATACTCTTTACACAAATGGGGCAAGCAACCATCTCCTCTCTGTGACTGTGGACAGATCCAATCCATTAGACATATCACAGAAGAATGTACCACACGATAATATAATGGCAGACCAGAAGACTTCCTGATAGCGACCCCAGAGTCGATAGACTACATAGACAGACTAGATGTTCGTTTGTAACTTTTTAATTCTTTTTTATTTTTTTTATATTACTCTATATTCTATGTTGCATTGAAATTCTATATACAAGCAATGTTTTGATATTCTATTTTAATATGTCTAATAGCCATACGATAAATAAATAAATCTTTAAAAATATTTCGAGATCCATAAGTTCCACGAGACAAATGTAAAATATGAAAAATATCCGTTATGAGTTGCACAACGATATTATTGAGGAGCCAATTAAAATAAATACTCTTCCTGCTAACACTAAGAACTATTGAATTATATGACAGCATTCATAGCATTTTAAAGTAAAACAATTTGGTGAATTATCGAACGTGAAGTTACGGCTCTCACCGGGCTAATTACGTATAATGCACCATAATACGCTTTGACAACTTATAATGTCCCTCTGTGGGCGAACCTTAATATATTTTTATCAAAGCCATCACTCGAAACTACACACACAGTTTTGTATGTAAATATATGGATAATAATAACATGCAATACAATGAATTTTAACATCCACTGCCGCAATTTTACAATTTATTTCATGGATTTCTTGCAAAGATAAAAGACGTTACGTTCTTCCTGATTGAAGTACTCATATAATTTCACCAACGTGCATCTGGCTACTTTGCAGTGTCTTTTGTCTACTGCACGCTACTGAATTGACATAGAACTGACAGAATGCTGAACGTTGGTTGCGGCTACAACTATCGCTTGCATTATTTATCTGTAAAACGCATCGTTACGCTTGGAACTTCTGTTGTAGCCTCAGAAAACGTGACTTTTTGAAATTTGCATCTTATGCTCTTTTTATTTACAAAAATAATAAAATCTCGTGTCATTGATGAGTACATAAATTTAGACATGAACTACAACATTCGTGCTTTGAGTTTTTTACTAGTGTTTAGTAATACTTAATATACAGATTTTAATGACCCTGAAATACCTGCTAACTATTTTATTACTACATTCAAAAATTATATTTACCAAGGTACCGAAAAACATGAAATAAAAAATAAATTAAAAAACTGAATCACTGGATTGCTCAAGGCATAATTAATTCTATAAAAGAAACAGATAAGTTAAAGAAGAAATTATCCAATAATAATTTTCTTTTTAAAGGAAAAATATAAAAAATACAGAAATAAATAAAATAAAATGATTGAAAATACAAAAATGACTTATAAAAAAATTTGAAAATGCGGGGAAAAATAAAAAAATTTGGGACACCATTAAACAAGCTGCTAATTTGAATTGCAAAGGAATAAATGTAATGAATATAAAAGTTGAAAATACCATAGAAATTGCGGATGATGTGCAAAAAGCTAATAGACTTCATACTTTATCTCTATAGGACAATAAATGGCAAATGATATAAATAATGATGATAATCCTCACAATGATACCCAAATAAACGTAGCACACTCATTTTTTAAAAACCGTTAGATGATAAGGAACTGATACACATTATAAATTCACTAAGAAATAAATGTAGCTCAGGACTTGACCAATTCAATTATTATATTATCAGAAAATCAATTTGGTTTCAGAAATAACAAAAATACACAGAAAGTTTATGAAGTTATAAATTTCGTAAATAATAAATTAAATGAAAATATAAAATGTATAGCCGTGTCTCTAGACCTTACCAAGATCTTCATCCAATTCAATTCAAAACTTCTTTATTTAACAGTAACTTATACAATAATTACCTCCCCAAGGCCTAACCCGGGACCGACCGTGCAACCACTGCGTTATTCGCTGTGGCGGATTGCAGGACCGGGCGGACTAGGTCTGGTTCGGTTTTAAAACAATTAAAACTTATACCTAGGCTCCTTCTGCATAATGCACATTAAAAAAGGTGATAAAATTTACAAACATCTAAAAAAAAAACAGATTTAACAAAACTTAAAATTACACTTTTATAAGGTAGCTCGCGCACTTTACTGTTTCTAATTTGGGTGTTGACGCTGGTACCTCAATCTGGACGAGGAACCATCTGCGAGACGTGCAAATGCCGGGCTGCGCATAGGCTGGCCTAAACTTTGGTTTTTAAGAAAAAATTTTGGTTTTCGGAAAACTTTGATTTTGTTATAAAATTTTGATAGAAAATGAATTTAGAGACAGAAATACAAAAAGAGACAACGAGAAACAAACGAGACAAAAAGAAACAAACAGAAAGTAAGAGGGGGACAGGAAAGATTTAAAGATGTAAAGGTATGAAATATCAGTAAGGTGGATAGGGTAAGCGAAAGTTATAGTTGTTGAAGTTTGGCTACAGAGGTTGCCGGAAGATCGGTAACGTCTGGTACGGTAGGGTGTGTTTAATCCGAAATGGGGCATTATGCTGTCTAATTTGTGTTATGTTTCTTGATAGTGGACTATCGCCCAGTTTGAAAAAGTAGAATTTCTGGGAGATATCCTGGACGTAGTCCGCTATTGGGGTTATGTCGTGACAAAGTGCGTATAGGTCTCTGAGGGAGGTGTACCTTCCAGAATTAGAGATGAGGCGCATAAATTTGTGTTCTAACACTTTTAGTTTTCTCATTGTCTTGGCCGATATGCTGCACCACACCGGCGCCGCGTATGTGATGGATGGCCTGACCACCATCGTGTACAACAATTTTTTATTTTGTCGGTTAAGTCTGCTACCCCTGACCATGGGTGGATACAGACTCCTGGACAGGGAGTAGACCGTCCGTACGGTCTCATTTATATGTGTGTTAAACGTCAGTCGCTGGTCCAGTCTGACCCCCCAAGTACTTCACGCACCTCTTGGTTGGAATTTTGTTTCCCCGGATCGAGATTGGTGTTAGGATTTTGTTTTCAGTGAAATGGCGCGTGAAGACCAAGATCTTCGACACAGTATCACACACGATATTAATAGATAAGCTGGACAAAATCGGAATAAGTGGTATGATGAAATAAAACTACTGAATACTAGATTGTATATTGTGCAATCGTTCATCTTTGTTCATACAAAATTTGAAACGCAACAGTTACAACATGGGAAAAATATACGAGCAATTGCAAATAAAAACGTAGAACAAAAATTGTTTACAAAGTTAGCTCATCAGAAATTCATATCTCATTTAGGAATAAAATTTTATAATACAATACCTAATAAAATAAGATCAATTCATGATATAAAAAGCTTTTAATTATGAAATAAAAATATATATTTCTAAAACAAAAACAAATTTTTGCACTTTTTTAATTAAAACTACCATTCTATAACAGAATAAGTGATTGTCTAATCTTTTTCCGTTCTTCTAGTAATCATAATAATATACACCGGGTGTTAGAAAAGTATGGGAACGGTGGAAAATCTCGAATAGTTTGCATCAAATCGAAAATTAAAAAAATTCGTGTCAGAATTTTTTCAAAAAACTATCTGTTGATACCAAAATGATCTCCACCACCCACCACCCTGTGGGTGGGGCGAGGAGCAACTTTAAAATTTCAAATGGAAACCCCTATTTTTTTATAGTGTCGCTGTAATCGCGAAAAATGAAAAGAAAACATTACTGTTTTAAGAGTAGTGTCTTGTGCCCATAAAAAAACGTCCAATTCAAAAACTGAAAAACACGTATTTGTTATTTTTACGAAATCTATCTAATGCCTTGGATTCGACTCTCCCACTCCTAACACAGTGGGTGGGGCGGGGGCAACTTTGAAATTTGTAATGAAAATCCCTATTTTTTATAGCGGATTCGGATTCTACGGCCAAAAATACGTGAATTTTATATCGGGCATTTTCTTCTATTCTCTCAAGGTGTCGCTGCAATCGCAAAAAGATGAGTGGAAACATGAAAGTTTTGAACGCATACTTAAAAAAATACGAAAAGTGAAACTACTGATCTCAGAGTGAATGATTTCCCGAGCTCTTTTGAGAACAGTGATTTTACACGGTCGTGCGGAAATTACAACAACTATTAACATTCTGTAAATTTAATAGCAGCTAGTAATTTTCAATTTACATTTTTTACAGGGCAATAAAAAACTCGATTTGAAAAAAAAACTAACAGTGGTTTTACCTCTTAATTCAGCCACTTCAGACAAGTTCTTGATCCCAGCCAGTGAAGGCAAGGAGGTAACTCAGCCATTTAAGGCAAGGTGAGGATTTCGGCCAGTTGAGTTGGCAATTAGTTTACAGCTTAACTGCTACACTAGCAGGTTTTAATTTCAAGATTATAGCAGGTGTTCAAAATGGTACCCATTGACTTCTTGGCATTGTCCGAGACGAACGTAAGCATTTTCAATCTTATCATTGGGGGTGGTATTTCTGCAAAAATGCTTATTATGCGTTGCCTCAACTCATCCAAATCACGAGGTTTAGTTAAATAAACCTTACCTTTCACGTAGCCTCAAACAAATAATCAAGTGGCGCGAGGTCGGGAGGTCTTGCTGGCCATTCAATAGTTCCTCTTCGACCTATCCATCGATTTTCGAAAGTACCATTCAAATAGTCCCTAACAATATCCCGATAGTGTGGAGGAGCTCCATCTTGCTGGAACCGAACATTATCGAACTCATCACCAGCAATCTCTTGTATTGCGGGAACTATTAGATTTGTCAACATTTCCAGGTATTTTCCTCCATTCAAATTTCCACCTACGAAAAACGATCCTATGATTCAATTCCTGAAAACTCCTGCCCAAACATTTAATTTTTGTGGATACTGCGTGTGTGTTTCAAGCATCCAGTGAGGGTTTTCGTCACTCCAATATCGAAAGTTCGAAAGTTGCTTCATCTGAGAAGACAAGTAGAGATGACAAAAAATTTGGGTTTTGGTTACTCCTTTTTTTCATTAATTCACTAAATTCAAGTCGCCGATCAAAATTATCTTCATTTAACTCTTGGTGAAGATGAATTTTGCAAGGATGAAATTTCGAAAGTTCCAAATTCTTATGAACTGAAAATGCACTCATATCAAGCTGTTGACTGGCTTTTCTGATTGACAAGCTTCGATTTTCAACAAATGCCTGGGCCACTTCCATTTGTCGAGCTTCCGATGTTTCACATTTTGGTCTTCCATATTTTGGGCGATCTTTATTTTGTTCTTGTGCCTAGGAATCATTTGATAGTACGGATCACAGTAGATTTCGAAATTCCCACTTGACCTACATGGAAAGTTTCGTTGAATAAAATCACAACTTCATCATAGGACCTTTCTTTATCGCCCCACCCACGCATCATTGAAAGAAAAACTCTCTTTTCCTCTGTTAAAGTAGCCATTATGCAGAAAAAACGCGAGAACTAATGAAAAATGAAATAACTTTTTCCGTACAAAAGTGCGCTCCTGCCTACAAAAGTTGGAAGAAACTGAACGTTCTCGTAGAAATTTCACAAAACAAATACTGTTATTAAGAACATTGAAAAAAAACATTCATAAAAGCCAAGATATCACAGATATTGTTTTTTAAATTGAATGTTTTATTGTCAACACGAGTAGCTAGAGTTTGTAAATATTTACAAACTTATGGACGCTTAAGATTCATTTCAATTTTGTGCGATTGTAGCGACACCTTGCGAGAATCGAAAAAAATGTCCGATATAAAATTCACGTATTTTTGGCCGTAGAATCCGAATTCGCTATAAAAAATAGGAATTTTCATTACAAATTTAGGGGGTTAGGGGTGGGAGAATCGAATCCAATGTCAGTGGATATATTTCGTAAAAATAACAGATACGTGTTTTTCAGTTTTTGATGTCATCGGCAGATGAGAAAAAACCGCGAAAAATTCGGGACCAAAATTATTTTTTCCACACAAAATTCATTATAACTTTCTAAACATTAAAGTACGCGCATTCACAAAGTCATTTTCGAAAACTACAGGAAAAGACCTTTCATTTGACGTATCGTACAGCTCGATACGATAAACACCAAAAAAGTTATAGGGCAAAACAGCCCCAACACATAGCACAAAATAGCCACGTGGCGAGGCCCTGCAGCGCAACAGCTCGCGGCCGGCAAAGCCCGTGCTACGTCACACCGCCGGGAGACTATAAATATGCGCACGCCCGCTAGCCCTGGATCAGTCCGTTCGCAGCCAGCATCGAGTAAACATCAAACAGTTCGCGCCTGCCTTTGACACCTCTACCTCAAGACTCTAGTGTATTATAGTAAATAGTTATTTTATTCCTCAACCTGCCTAATTAGTAGTTTGGAGTGCACAGTAGTGGTGAAAAGTGAAGTGGGTGTTACTATATCACAAAAGAAATCGTTATGAACACCAGGAGTCGATCTAGGCAGAGGGACGGCGTCCCATCTAGCCAGGTAGACTCGCCACCAACACAGAGCCGTTCGCCCCAGGTCCCGGACGCTCTCGTTACTAGTCAAGTGGACTCAGGTCTGGTAGGGGAAATGGTGAACCCCTTGTCGCCCAACGTCGCGGCCCGTCAAATTCTCATCAGTCAAGAGGACTCAGGTCTGGTAGGGGAAATGGTGAACCCCTTGTCGCCCAACGTCGCGGCCCGTCAAATTCTCATCAGTCAAGAGGACTCAGGTCTGGTAGGGGAAATGGTGAACCCCTTGTCGCCCAACGTCGCGGCCCGTCAAATTTTCATCAGTCAAGAGGACTCAGGTCTGGTAGGGGAAATGGTGAACCCCTTGTCGCCCAACGTCGCGGCCCGTCGATTTTTCACCGGTCAATGGGATTCAGCCCCGGCCAGCCAGGGGGCTGCCCCTAGCCCTAACGTATATCCAACCCCGGGAAGGGGACAAGAAGCACAGCCCTTCCTCACACCATCCACTAGCCAACGCCGACCTACTACAACCACGGACTCCACAACCAGAAGCCTTCAAGGAGTGCAGCCACCGCCATTGGTAATGCCTGCTACCCCTGCTCTCACCCCAAGTGGGAGGAACCCAAGCCAAGCTGATGCTGTAACCCAGGCACTCACACAAGCGTTGCAACAGCTAACAAACACCACAGAAATACTCCTGCAGCACCTGGCCCTACAGACGAGGACAAGCCACGACCCTCCGGCTTCGCCCCGGGCCACTTCGGGCCCTATGCAAACAACCTCACAGCCACTTCCGGAATTGGAAGTAGAACATGGCATACCACCAATACAACCACAGCCGGCATCGTACGGGGCGGAAACGGGCCCGGCTCACCAAACAGCCGCGGACGCCGCCGTTCGTAGACATGGCGCCCAACGTGGGGCTTCAAGAGCTTCCACACACGCAACGGAAGGATCCCTGGATGGGGATGCTCATGACCCTGAGCACAAATCAAAACTATCAAACAAAATTCTGGGAGAACAAGCCCAGTGGCGCCCAACTGAACAACAACAAGGTCCCACAAACCAACAACAACCAACGGTGCAGCTAGTACCACAACAAGGTCCCACAACCCAACAACAAACAACGGTGCAGCTAGTACCACAACAAGACATCACCAACCAACAACAACCAACGGTGCAGCTAGTACCACAACAAGACACCACCAACCAACAGCAACCAACGATGCAGCCAGTCCCGGCCGAACCTCCAGCAGAGCAAACCACACGACCAGCTCCCCTGATGATGCCAACAGTGGAGTCGGGGCCAACAGCGCAAACGGTGCTACAACAGGCCATGCACAAGCAACTCATGGAAGTCGTGGCTACAGCAACAAAAGCAGCAGTTCAAGCGGCCACGGAAGCTAGGACTGGGCAGCTAGATGTAAGGACCCTACCCACATTCGCAGGAAGGGAATGGGAAGACCCAGAAAAATTCCTAAATACATTAGAAGAAGCCATGGACAGGAACCAAATCCAAGCAAGAGACAGGGTGAGGATCACTCTTGGACAACTGGAAGGCCACGCCAAAGGGATGTTTGAGGTGTTCCAGCCCCTCAACCTGGACTTCGAAACTTTGAGGCACCGCTTGATCCTCAAATACAACGATCCTTCCCTCTTGGGAAGTTTGAGGTCTCGCCTGCACGGCGAACGACAAAAGGAGGACGAGCTAGCTGCAGTGTTCATTCAACGCAAGATGGGACTGCACAAAAGAGTAGAGCCGTACACTTCGGAAGAACAAATCACATGCGAGGTACGGGAACTGCTTCGACCAGAAATCCGATATGCTACCAGGACCATGACAATCAAAACCCTAGAGGACTTAGGTCGAGCCGCCGACTGGGCCGAGGTTGATTTCCAAGAACTCCAACGCCACCTGCGACCAATACCAAGGCCAGCACCACCTACAACTCGACCACCCGTCAATCGCCAAGCGGAACTACCCCAGGAGCCCCCCAGTCCATGCAGAGGATGCGGTGGATGGCACTTCCACCGTGACTGCCCAGTACTCAAAGAACAAATAAGGCAACGTCAGCAACAGCCACCTCAACAACAGCAACAGCCATCAAGACCGCCACAGCAGCAACAACAAGGACCACAACCCGGGCCCTCCAACGAAGCGGCAAGGAACCAGGGAAACGCGAACAGGGTCGGCGCAAGCCAGGGCGCGCGACCCCAACAATCATAGACGCCACCATCAGCACCACATCCGCCATTGGCCCTTCATCACGGATATGGACGGAAGTCAATGGACGTAGACTACTGGCACTACTGGACAGTGGTGCCACCCATAGCTTCATAAAAAAAGAGTACGTACAACCCGAAGCAATCCAGCCCACCCAGATGCGCGTACGATTAGCTGCCACTGACCAAGTTTACTACTCCAGGGGAAGCATCCAAGTTAACCTGGTAGCCGGAGAGTACACAGCAACCACAAAATTCCACCTCCTAGATGCCATCACCGAGGACGCCATTCTAGGACAAGACTGGCTACGTCAACACCAGGCGATCATGGATTTCCAGCGAGGTTGCGTTCATGTGGGCCTGCACCAGAGGCACACACTATTTTGGCTCATGGACCGTCAAGCACCAACCCAAGCTAGCGAGTTCGACGTCAGCCCTGATCAGCTACCCACCACCCACCAGGAAAAATACATTCGCCTGATCCACAACTTCCAGGAGGTCTTTGACGAGGCGCTTCATCAACCCACAACGAAGTTGGCCATGCACGAGATCCGCCTGAAGGAAGACGCTCCTTTCAAGATTCGACGATACCAATACTCCGCCAACAACAAAGCAATCATCACGGAAGAAGTGAAGAAAATGTTAGCCGCTGGGGTCATCCGACGAAGCCACAGCAGGTATTGTTCGCCAATAGTCATTGTCAACAAGAAAAACGGCCAACCAAGGTTCTGCGTGGACTACCGTAAACTGAACTCCCAGACCTATGAGGAAGTGAGTCAGCTGCCGCCCATTCGAGAGACGATAAGGGAACTTGGAGCTGCGAAGATATTCACCTCCCTCGACCTCAAGAGCGGGTACTGGCAAGTACCCATGGCCGAAGCCAGTATACCCCTCACCGCATTCAGTACCCCGGACGGGGCAACGTACGAATTTTTGGTGATGCCATTTGGACTCCGTAACGCACCCTCAACATTTCAGAAACTGATGACGGAAGTACTCGCCGACTACGTGGATGTGTTCGTCAAGGTATATCTTGATGATATAATTGTCTATTCTGAGACCCATGAAGACCACATCAGACATTTGACGTTAGTCCTGGAGAGGCTCCAGATCCACGAGCTACACTGCGGAATTCAGAAATGTCGCTTCGGGGCAGAAGAACTGGAATACTTAGGGTATCGAATCACCGCAACAAAGAACACACCTCAAGAAAAGCATGTCATCCAGATCCAGGAATTCCCCACACCCAAGACTAAGAAGGAACTGCAGGCCTTCCTAGGAACCGCAAACTGGCTCCGTGAATTCGTCCCGGAATTCACCGAAATCACAGCACCCATGACAACCCTCACCGGAAAACAGCGCTTCCAGTGGACACCGGAGGCAGACGCAGCATTCCAGAAGGTGAAGGAAGTCCTCTCCAAACCACTTTCGCTCTTCAGACCAGAACCAGGGCTCCCCTACGTCCTCCAGACGGACGCCAGCACCATGGGGATGGGCGCAGTCCTGTTCCAGCGAACCCCGCAAGGTGAAAGGAGGATCATCTCGTGCTCCAGTGCCAAATTCACAGGACCAGAAAAACGATATCATGCAAACGAACAAGAGACATTGGCAGTAGTGTGGGCGTGCCGGAGGTACCGCCACTGGCTGGAAGGCCAGACATTCACACTGGTCACCGATAGTCGAGCACTCACCTGGCTCAACCAATTCAAGGACGAACGTGCAAAGCTAACCAGATGGGCGCTCCAACTCCAAGAGTACAACTTCGCTGTGGAACACTGTCCTGGTAAACAAAATCAACTCCCAGACTTCCTGTCAAGACACCCCAGGGAGCCCATGCCAAGCTCCATCGGCGACGATGACCGCCTGCTACCTCCCGAGGACCACCGCGACGTCCCAGCTACCATGGCAGAGGTCATCCCCGATGTCAACGGCTACACGATCCCAGGGAAAATCAACGCCGCTCGCCGAGAACCCCCCGATGTTCCCGAGGTAATCTTCGATTCGGACGACGAAGAAGACGAGAAGCGATCGTACTCCACCACGGACACCGAAACCAACTCAGAGGAAGACGACGAGGAGGACCTACCTAATCACAGCCCACCTCAACCCCCAGCTCCAAGGCCAACTGGCGAACACGCTCCGCTGCAGGAAGCAGCGCTGAACCAGGTCGAGGAGCACAACGACGAGGACAACGACGAGGAGGCTAACGACGAGGTCAACGACGAGGAGAACAACGACGATAGGCCAGCAAATCTTTTCCAACAAGTCCAGCAGGAACAACTCCGTGACGAGACCATCTCAGCCGCTATCCATTTCTGGCGAGTCTTCCAGCAGCAGGACCCAGACATACCAGTGGAACCATGGGAGAGACGACTGCGAGACGACTTCATCGTAGAAGACGGCCACCTCTGGCACAAAACAACGGACGATCGAAGGCAGCTCGTAGTACCAGAAAACCTATGGGCAAGAGTTATCCACACTTACCACGACTCCGTCTTCGCAGGTCACCCAGGTCGTGATGAAACCTTCCGAGCCATTGACAAACTCTACCACTGGACAGGAATTCGCCGCCACGTACGATCCCACGTCCGCCTGTGCATGGTATGCACGGCAACCAAAAGAGGCCCACTCCAAGAAGCCGCCCCACTGCGTCCCAGGCCACCAACCAGGCCGTGGCAAGTCCTCAGCATCGACGTCATGGGCCCTTATGTGCCTACTGTTGCTAAAAATCGCTTTCTTATTGTTGTTACAGATACCTGCTCAAAATGGGTTGAGGCCAAAGCCGTTCCAAATGCCACTGCAACTACCATCCGCAACTTCCTGGAGGAAGTCTGTCAAAGATGGGGATACCCAGAAGCAGTCATTTCGGACAACGCCACCGCCTTCCTCGCCAGGGCATTTTCCAAATTTCTGACGGACCACGGTATCCAGCAGTATACATCCCCAGTATACCATCAAAGAGCCAACCCGGTCGAACGTCGCTGCCAAGAAATCAAGAAGGCCCTTAGGGAGAAGCTCCGCAACAAAGACGCCAGAAAATGGGACGCAGTCATCAACCAAATCCTTTTTACCCTCCGGAACAGACAAAATGCCGCCACTGGATACTCGCCAAGCGAAATGTTGTTGGGAACGTCATTACCCAGGCCAGGCGAATGGCAGCATCCTCAGCAACGCCAGCCGTTACCAGAGCCCAAACAAGCCGCCGAGGAAAGAAGGAAACAAGCCAAACGACGCCAGATAATATTCCAGAGGAACCTCTACCCCAGGCCCAGACAAGCCAAAGTCCATTTCGAAGTAGGAGACATGGTAATCACGAGAGGATTCAAGGAAGCTCGGCCAGCCTTCGGCCCAACATGGGAAGGTCCATACCCAGTTGTGAAAGTGTTGGGAGATAACACTTACGAAGTAGATCGCAACGGAATCCAGGCCCCAATCCATATCGATGACCTCAGGCCGATGCCCAGACCACAGCAACGTGTCCAGGTACCTCCCGAGGTGCAGCAACTTTTCCAACCCGAGGAAGGAAACGCCGAGTCCGACCAGGACGAGGCGCAACATGACCCTGGGGGGCAACCCTCAGAAGACGGATTTCAACCCAACCCTGAGGGAAAGGGACCCTCAGACGAAAGGCAGCCAGAACCAGGCCCATCCCGGAACCAAGACCTCACCCGCGACATCCTTGCGATTTTGTGAGCAACCCAATCCAACATATTTATTTTGTAAAATGAAATACATTAGTTTAAGTTGAGTTACATTAGTTTAAGTTGAGTTACATTAGTTTAAGTTGAAATATCTTAATCCTATCTTATCTTGTACATTATCTATTACTCATATCCATGCCTTTTATAAATAAAAGTCACAATTTAGGGGGGTGGTGTCATCGGCAGATGAGAAAAAACCGCGAAAAATTCGGGACCAAAATTATTTTTTCCACACAAAATTCATTATAACTTTCTAAACATTAAAGTACGCGCATTCACAAAGTCATTTTCGAAAACTACAGGAAAAGACCTTTCATTTGACGTATCGTACAGCTCGATACGATAAACACCAAAAAAGTTATAGGGCAAAACAGCCCCAACACATAGCACAAAATAGCCACGTGGCGAGGCCCTGCAGCGCAACAGCTCGCGGCCGGCAAAGCCCGTGCTACGTCACACCGCCGGGAGACTATAAATATGCGCACGCCCGCTAGCCCTGGATCAGTCCGTTCGCAGCCAGCATCGAGTAAACATCAAACAGTTCGCGCCTGCCTTTGACACCTCTACCTCAAGACTCTAGTGTATTATAGTAAATAGTTATTTTATTCCACAACCTGCCTAATTAGTAGTTTGGAGTGCACAGTAGTGGTGAAAAGTGAAGTGGGTGTTACTATATCACAAAAGAAATCGTTATGAACACCAGGAGTCGATCTAGGCAGAGGGACGGCGTCCCATCTAGCCAGGTAGACTCGCCACCAACACAGAGCCGTTCGCCCCAGGTCCCGGACGCTCTCGTTACTAGTCAAGTGGACTCAGGTCTGGTAGGGGAAATGGTGAACCCCTTGTCGCCCAACGTCGCGGCCCGTCAAATTCTCATCAGTCAAGAGGACTCAGGTCTGGTAGGGGAAATGGTGAACCCCTTGTCGCCCAACGTCGCGGCCCGTCAAATTCTCATCAGTCAAGAGGACTCAGGTCTGGTAGGGGAAATGGTGAACCCCTTGTCGCCCAACGTCGCGGCCCGTCAAATTTTCATCAGTCAAGAGGACTCAGGTCTGGTAGGGGAAATGGTGAACCCCTTGTCGCCCAACGTCGCGGCCCGTCGATTTTTCACCGGTCAATGGGATTCAGCCCCGGCCAGCCAGGGGGCTGCCCCTAGCCCTAACGTATATCCAACCCCGGGAAGGGGACAAGAAGCACAGCCCTTCCTCACACCATCCACTAGCCAACGCCGACCTACTACAACCACGGACTCCACAACCAGAAGCCTTCAAGGAGTGCAGCCACCGCCATTGGTAATGCCTGCTACCCCTGCTCTCACCCCAAGTGGGAGGAACCCAAGCCAAGCTGATGCTGTAACCCAGGCACTCACACAAGCGTTGCAACAGCTAACAAACACCACAGAAATACTCCTGCAGCACCTGGCCCTACAGACGAGGACAAGCCACGACCCTCCGGCTTCGCCCCGGGCCACTTCGGGCCCTATGCAAACAACCTCACAGCCACTTCCGGAATTGGAAGTAGAACATGGCATACCACCAATACAACCACAGCCGGCATCGTACGGGGCGGAAACGGGCCCGGCTCACCAAACAGCCGCGGACGCCGCCGTTCGTAGACATTGAATTGGACGTTTTTTTTATGGGCACAAGACGCTACTCTTGAAACAGTAATCTTTTCTTTTCATTTTTTGTGATTACAGCGACACCATGCAAGAATCGAAAAAAATGTCCGAAATATAATTTACGTATTTTTCGCCGTAGAATCCAATTCCGCAATAAAAAATAGGGGTTTCTATTTGAAATTTTAAAGTTGCTCCTCGCCCCACCCACAGGGTGGTTGGTGGGGAGGTCATTTTGGTATTAGTAGATAGTTTTTTGAAAAATTTTTGACACGTATTTTTGTATTTTTTCGATTTGATGCAAACTGTTCTAGATTTTCTACCGTTCCCATACGTTTCTAACACCCGGTATAAACATTTATTTGTAATCTAAAAATTATGTTCATTAATCTCACTTTTGCTAGATAACTTCTAACAACATTTTTTAATGGAGCACAATACAAATTGTTTAATTTAGGTGCTCCAATTGATAATTACTCTCATAATAGAATTTGGTATATTATAATTATAAATAAAAAATAAACAAAATAAAATAAATAAATAAATAAGAAATTAAAAAAACACATTAATGTTAACTGTTTGTTTAATTATACTTTTAAATACCAGAAACTTATAATGCTACGCCAAAAAAATATTTTTACACCAAACTGTTATTTTTTATTTTACAAATTTCGAATTTCTTTCTACCCTCGAACATTTTAATAGAATGAAGTTAAAAATATCCCTAGCCTTACGCTTAATACGTTCCAAATGAAATTAAATAAATAAACCTGTGAACAAAGGGTCCTAAAATTGCGTTATCCCTCAGTAAAATCGAGCTTAAAAGCCGGGTGAATAATGTAATTAGGATATACAAAAGTCAACTTGGATGTTAATAGATAAAAAAGTTAGATAGGAAGATAGTAATAGAATTATAAGGACGTATCTCCTGCTCGAGTGTCAGTAGCAGTGTGTTGGTTAAAAGCTTAGCTGTGTCAAAAGGACGAGATATCGGTCGAGGCTTGGGGCCGTAAGAGGAGTACTAGTGTATATGTTCAAGAAGTAAATCAGAGCACTCTACTTTTGCTTTAACACTTTCATATCCCCAATAAAACATTACAATTTATATTAATAGCATATATATAATCTAATCTAATAGGAATACGACGAGGATAATATTGATATTATATTAAAATCATTAACTTTAAATTAGATTTTTTACAGTAAAAGTAATGAAGTGATAATGGTTTACCTAAAATTTGTTGTTTTGGTTGGTTGCACATTAACTTTGTGAACAATTATTTTCAGACCAAGTTAATAAATCAATGAGTGACAAGTCCCACTATAGACGCTCTTTTTAAATCAGTGAATTAGGGATTTCTGATATAATTGCTGATTCTGCAACAAAATTGATGATGCTCAATAGCCTATTTTTTAATATTAATTCGTCAGATTTCAGCTGTCCTTTTTGGCATCTATCCGTTTTTTCATTGTAAGATCTGTGATTATTGAGCGTTTTGGTGTATGTTGAGTATTACAGAGTTAAAACTGATCAATATTTTTATTTGACAGGTTTTAAGCAATCCGAATAAAATAGGTTCTTATATATGTATATTGTTATAATAATTTTTATCGCCTTGAATGTCAATTGCCCCACGTTTGTAATGAAGCGTTTTTCGTTACCAAAGTATGCACAAGATATCATTATTTTGCTGAAAATCTTTCATAGGAATTGTTCTGCTATATTTATTTTATAGACATATTGTGCAGCCGTAAGCAAATTAGTTTAAAAATTAATAAAGGCATTAATCTATAGAAGCACCACACGTTAGTTGTGTAGAGCTCTCCGTTTTGTGGTATCAAAGTAAGAGAAATATTTCCTAGTCGATCTGACGTCACCCGTGCGACGTCATTCTTTCTGTACACGGGAATAATTGAAATATTAAACAGTCAGTTTTTAGCTGCCGTCTTCCGTGATACACGTACCTGCTGCTTGCTCCGGTATTACCACAAAATTATTTAAAGTCCACAATATAAGCTATGTTAATTTTTATAAGTCGCGAAATATTCCGAAATAATATAATAAGTCCACAAGTCTATCTTTGAATTATTGTACTGAGTCACAAATATTTCGAAATATTTTCCAAGTCCTTTTGATCCATCGCGCATCTGTTTTCCGTTGTTTCTCCCACTTATACATATTTGAAGGAAATAATTAAATTCATAACGTGTTGGCAGTTAACCAGAACAACTCAACAAAAGCAGACGAGTTCACTCTGAGATTTGAACCTAAGGTACCGTACTTGTCATATATTAATTCCAGTCCATACTTCGTCATTGAGTAGCCGCGTATTCATCTGGTGCATATTCCCGCTCCTCTAATAAGTTGTTTCATCATAGAAAAGTTCCTGTGAACCTGAAAAGAGGGTCAGTCCAAGCTGACCATTCCAGACAGCAGACGTGTCCAAGTTTATACCAAGAAGCAAGTAAGACCATAGAGAAGGAAGATAATTGAGTAAGAAACTTGGCTAGCGCGATTATTGTGTGTTAATCATACCTTGATCTTTTCAGTATTGCCATTTACTGTAAATGTAAATTTTTTTGTTACATAGAGGTGTTTCTTGTGTAGCCTCGAGGATCTTTAAACACTAAAGAGTAACATAACTGTTTTTATTAATTACACTTTAACTTTTCAGGGCAAATTAATCAACACGCACTAGCCAAGTACACTATAAACTGTTGCACTGTAGTATTATATTTATGTAAATAATTGTGGTCTTACTTCACCTGCCTGGTCTCCTTATCTAGTCTGCCCCTGTTTGCCGTATATTCTGTGTTGCATCTTGCTATCTCTGTTGCTTGAGTCATGTGGTACTACTAGCATTTTCATTGCTACTATTGCTCCTCCCGGTATCTAGTAGTTTGTAGATTTTTGGTAGAAATTAACTAAGTTAGAAAAAGTAGCATTGTAATACTAGGTTTATTTGAATATACTGATATAATTGAAAAACTGTGAGCTTTACTGTTTGTGTGTGAACTTCTAATTTACCATATATTGTTGACCCACTGGAGTATACTTTCTCCACTTGAGCTACTCGGCTCGAGCGTAGTATGTCCCATCACTTAAACTAGGACTGGCACCCAAGTAAATCATCGTGCGAGGTGGAGAAAAACGCGTCACACGTTGCAGGGACAAAAAGTAATATTTATTTTTTATATAAAATTTTTAATGTTATATTATTATCAAAGTTAATGAAGTCATTTTTTATTTTAAATGTTTATGAAGCGTTTGTTCTCGGGGTATCTTTGTAGGTTCTTAATTATCAATAAGACTAACAAGTTGATATAAGAAATTATTATATTGAAGATTTAAATGGTTTGATAACAATAACGTATCTTAATGATAATTAGGCCTTATTATTTTGTAAATTGACGAATTGAATAAATGTTTTATGCATATAAATTTTTATTAAAGAGCTCATATGAAACGAAAAGGTATACCTTTTTTAACCATTTGGTCGTTGGTATGTTCCCTCGTTTTGTACCTCGATTCAGCATGTACTGACCAACCTATACCAGTTTCATCTTGAAATTTCTCTTCTGCCTGGATTATTCATAGCACTTTATTTTATATGCAAGTAGATTAAATTTTTCTGCTTATTTATAATATTAGACTATACAATCGTACACCAACTTGTATAACCAACGATTTCTATTTATTTCGGATTATTTATTGTTGATTTTCCCTTTAATTAGGTATATTTTATATTACTTGATTAATTTCAATAATGTTTTGTTATATTAACTTGACATTAATAATAATAACAATAATTTGTAGCGTCTTGCTCGACTCACGCCCAAATACACACTAAAATTGCCGATCTATGCCTAAAATCATCAAAATTTGACGTTTCTGAGCACATACAACTACTTAATATGGAATTTTTATAATTAATTTTCCTAAATTTTAACTTTTTGCAGCTATTATTGACGTTTTCTGAAAATAAATATTACCAATACGTTTCTTTTTATTTCTACTTTAATTTGATATACTATTTGTTAGGTTTTTAAATAATTTTCTGAATAGTAAATTATCCGAGATAAATTTACAAATTTCTTTATAATTAGCTGCTTTCTATTTATTTTACCATTTGAATCTTTTTCCGAGCACTTAATACTAAATATAATACAACTTCACTCTCAATTTTCAATTATAAATTAATAATTATACATTTTTTTTATTTTTTAGGTGACACTTCCTGAAAATTGGTATCTCCAAACTTCATTGAAGTGCTTACCAAGTTTAAATCTATCACTAATTGTTCTTGATGACCCTTAGTGACACCTATACCACCTTTTCAAAGTGTTTCAGCACTTTTTCTATATTTGTTTTTGTGATTACACTGGATGTGTTTCATTATTTTGTAAGTATTTTAACTAATTCACTATTTCCATTATTACGTTATAGTTTTTGTACTTATTTTAAGTTTAGTGTTTTTTTGATAACAGTAACCGTTCTTACTTTCTGCAATTTTCACAACTTGGATAATTTCATTGTTTATTTTGCACTTAAATTTTTCCTTAAGTTATAATTATTAGTCTTTTTTAAAATTTTAGATTCACTTTTACTACATTTAAACTTATGAAATATCAATTTATTAAATTTTTAGGTCAAATTTTGGAGTTTCATCACAGTTATTTCTCCTTTCCACTGGGTTTTTAGAACTCTCTTTTTGAAACACTGTTGTGCCACTATGCAGAAGTTTATTACAGTTTTATATTGAAGAACTTAGTACTCTGTAAAGTATGGTTATAGCTTTTTGTAAGTACAAATGTGTCTTTAACTTAAACTTAAACTATTAACAAATATTTAACAATTATCAACTAAATTAATTCATTTCTTACTTCAACTGCTTTCCCTTATTTTCGATACCCAGTTGAGTCTTGCACACTCATATGTAAGCTTATTTTATCTAGCATTGTATAATATCTCTTTTAGAATAGTACTAACGGTATAAATTTTTGTATTATACTTTATTTATATTTAATTCATTTATTAATCTTATGGAATATCAAAATACATGTCAGTATCATATGGATATAATGAATGGCCAATCAACTCAATTTTCAAGAAACAGACTTATGTTTAAAATCTAATTTAATTTCCTCAAACAAATAAGAGACCACGAAAATTGTCATTGGAAAAATTCATGTAGCAGCAGACAGCGTCTAATATCAGTGGCAGAGGGCACAGGACATAGGTAAAGTGTTGCCAGGTAACTAACTGGTGCATGAACGTCTCTATGACAACCAAATATCTCTTCTGCGTTTAATCCATGCATCTATCGGGTTCGGCGACGCTCTCTGCATTAGTCACAAACTCATAAATCTTAATTAGTACAACGTGAAAAACATGGACTTAATAAATTGTTTATTCGTCTTTTGTAGTTAAATGGAATCAGAAGACGTATTGTAATTTTTATGACATATTACGCATATGCCAGTGATTAGAAATTCTACTTCAACTAAAATAATGTATGATTGATGTAAATAATTTACCAAGGGATGTTAACCCGGTTTATAATTGATTTTATAAAGAGGAAAGAGTATATAAAAATCAATATTTTAATTCGTTTAACACCTGAAGAGCGCGCGGAATGGTGGGGATACCTCACATTGACTTTCCGGCTAAGAAAATATGACGAATGCAATAATACGGAAAGAATGCGTTTTTGTCAAAAGCCAAGCATGTGATATATGGCATTAATTTAGACTGTTCTTTTAAAATCATTCACACTGGATTGTGTAACCCTTGCTATGTGGTAATTAATTATGATAAATATAATGTTTTAATGTTTCTTTAACTACCTTCCAGGTCATCTGGATGACCCTAATGAGTCTAGGAGGTCTAGATTTTTCTGAGTAAAGGAGATGGAGACCTACAGTGTATAGTAGGATCCGAACCACTTCTTGAGGATAATTTATAATTGAAAATTACTTCGCAATAGTTAGAGCTATGTGTGCTCAAAGAGGAAGCCAGACGCGCTAACCCATTGAGCTACAACAGTTTCCATTATTATATAACATAAACACTTTACGTTATTATTAACACCAATTTATGTAATTAAAATGGTTTGTTACTGGAGAAAAAATGGCAGCATCCAGACTAGACATCTAACACTGTCCGGATGATTTGTGAGCTCTTAGGCAACATTAACATGACCGTTCTAGGAATTGCCCCGATTTGAAATTTTATAAAGCAGTTAATTTTTTGCAGGTATTTGACATCCCACGGTCGGATCCTCAAGAGAACAAAGGGTGCCTACTTTAACACTCTTAGAGGTGCTGGAACTTATTTCGGCCCAGATGTTACGAACAAATTTTAAGAACAAAATCGCCTACTGTATATTATAAGATCACATGAATGTAAATCAGATGGATACGAAGTCCGTCATAATAACACAGTAAATAACTCTTTAATAATAATAATAATAAACGTCTTTATTACACTAAGATACAGGTATAACATACACAGTAACTTGAGTAAAGGGCGAAGTTTAGCTAGTATATCTAGCTATTCTTACACTTAACCCTGCTTGATATTTTTCACAAACCATCATTCACTAGTGTTGCTGGTTTGGTGCATATGCGACCCGCAACACACATTTGTGTTTCGCGGGTCACATATCGTCAATAGTCCCGAGCCATTGGATTTTTGGCTTTCGTCCGCTAGGGAGCAGTCGCGTGCATCCAGCTGGTGGAAACGGTCTGGATAGAAGGGGAGAAATGGTTAGCTTCGTGCACGCTGCCGATAATTCCTAAAAGCTCGTTTATTTGGGTCATCTCAATGGATTTTGGATTATCGGCAACGGTAAAATTTCCTGCGTTTTAAGTTGTTGCTGTTCGTGAGAATATCTCGTTGCTACGAAGGGAGTTTAATCCGCATATGTGCGTGATTTATGTGTGCACACGCTGGTTGACCACTATTCCTTGGGAGCATCTCCGCTTTCAATTGAGATGAAGCATTCATTGTACAAGAATTTTGGTGGATTGTGGCCCTCAAACAAGTCAGAGGGTCTACGGGCTGGGTTAGAACTTTCCACGGACTGGGTTAGAATGATTCACGGGCGAGGTTAGAATATTCCACGGTCTAGGTTAGAAAGTTCCATAGACTAGGCTGAAACAATCCATGATTTAGGGAGGCTATAAACCCACCACCATCTTCTGCACCGAAGTTACCACCGTAGGCCTGCAGTTTCATCATTGTTGACGTCTGGGTATCGGACCAATTTTTTTGATAATTGTTATTGTGTCTTCGACCAAGAAATCACCTTCAGTAGTTTTCTGCAATGATATTTGTTCTCTTTTAACTTACGTTGTACATATTTAAATTAAAACTATTCCCCAACATCATTCTGAACATCCTGGATTCGGCTTATACCTGGAAACATTTTTTGTCAAAATCACCACCTCATTTTAATAGTAATTCGACTGGAGTAAAGAGGTGTGTTTTTCAGTTCTATGGAAAAATGCTTGTTCATAAGTTATTAAATTCATATCTTTTTGCACAAAATAGTTATGTTTTACTGAGATATGAACATTATGATAAAAGTTGAGAACTGCTGCTCCTTTCTCGGTTTTATTTGGAAATTGTTGTCTTTCTAAGAATTGGCGAAGGATCCGGTGTTATAAACGTCTTTTTTTAAAAAACTCATATTTGTCATTACCAAATAGCGTAAAAAAATATAATGTCTTAGCCAACTTATGTAAAGTGAATTAATAATTATTAATAATTTGCGTTCACTATTTGCTACTACTGTTTTAAATATCTATTACTGATTTGCTACTGTGTTTTCAAATATAATCAAAATGATACAAACTTTGAAGTGCTTAATTATATGTCAAGTCAAACACTAATTATATCATTAACTGAAATTACAGGAACTTACAAGAGACGATAATAAAGAAGATATTGCTAAAGCAATCAAAGCTAATTAGGGGCAATCATGCTGTAAAGTAGAACATATAGAATGATAGTAACACAACAGAGACCTAGATAATGAGACGCATTGTTAGTTTCGTGTACCTCCACATTCCATATGTAATTATACCAAAATTTGACACGAAAATGTGAAATTCATTAAATTACGCCATTATCTTCCTATTATTATACTAAACTGAGTTAATTAACATGTATCAAACGATATTATTTCTCCTAATAAATTTGATAACATCATATGAGGTAATATTAATGTTTCTAATGATCAAAAGAATTAATAGTAGTTGATATATTTTATTTATTTATTAAATAGGAATATTTATTATACTACCCTGAATTTTTCAAAATCTCTTACTTTTAGTATATACAATATTAACGATCAATAAAAAATAACTAATTATTCGCAAATATTTTCAAAATTGATCATCAGAATCAGAACTATTCCAAATAATATACAGTACGGGGATCACTATTAGGCGTACAAGGAACTCCTAATAACTTCCCAACTAGCACAATTAATCACAGGGACGTAGCAATAACTATTGTAGGCACTTTAAAGTGTTTGGTACTATTCACATGCACATAGTACGAACGTTCCTAATACGTGTTTACGACCAAAATGGGGAATATTTTTTGGTGACGATAACGTTCCAGCCACGTTTCTGGGACTTATCTGGCTACATTCCAAGGACATTGTGATTGCGGAGCGGCGACGTCGTGCCGTAGACATCGCAACTTTCAGAAAACTTTACCACTCCCCGCTCTTTCTAATCGATATTGCTCCTGCTTTGTCTTGCAACCGATTTTATTATATTTATATTTCATTCTTACATATGATTCTTGTTCATTTCCCTAACTCAAAAACTTAATAGAATATCTGAAGAGTAATATTAGATACTTAGATAGCAAAACTTGTGCTATTTTCCAATGGTCTAAGGGTCACAATTAAAACGAATGCAATTTTACTGACAAGTATAATAAAATAAATAGAACGTCCGAATCTAACCACGCGCCTTTAATATTTGCATTTCTTAATGAAAATATTGCATATTACCATTAAAACGCTTGATGGTAATATGCAATTATTACACTTAACGTGCCAGACTTGTAACTTGTAATTCAGCGCTCGGCGGGGCACATAGCCCGGAGAGTAGCTATTGGTTGCAGTCTGGTTACGTTCCTTATAATAAAATAAGGATTTTATAGAGCAGTTTGCGACTAAAAATATTATGTTTAATATTCCGCCCTCTAAAAGCACATTTGAACTATGTCGTACTATAAGGTACAGACTTTGTGACAAAGATTTCTGTTTGAGACTGCGCCCTCCTTGGCCAGCTTGTCCACGACCCCCAGGTTCATTCTAAAGTTTCAGATTTTTACTCTGAACCGTTTTCGGGAAAAACATCACCGACAGACTGACAAACTGAAAAATAAACGCACAGACTGCATTCTGATTCGGATATATTTGGTATTTTCTGACGTCAAAACTATTTTCTAATGTATGTATTAACATAATACTATGTTGGAATATTTCTACATTGCTACATTGTAACCATGTAAAGATATCTGCACACAAGTCTTGGCATTCTCTAGTTTAAAGCGACATTCAAAACAAATCGTGGGTAGAATATGAAACGTTGTCTTTATTTGATGAGAATTTTCCATAATCTCCGTACTAAAACGCTCAGTCTGGTCGATATCACCGTTATATAGCATTAGCAATCCCCAGAAGCATATGACACGGTTTATTTATTTCATGATTTGCCTCTAAATATTTATAACATTTCTATCCCTGGATATGTCCATTGTACTTTGGCTATGATAAATGATGACAATATCCAACAAAACTCGAAGAATGTACGTGCCACTCTCTGCGATACTCTCGTGTATGCCAGATGCATTTTAAAATTAAAAAATGTGCCCCGGACTTCGGAGAATGGTATGGAAGAGTTGGTTTCACTCTTGTCAGATTTTAATTAAAAGCATACAGGACGAGTTCCTTGGTTCGTGTTATAAAGTATTTGTTTTGGCTCAATCTTAAGCCAAATTGAATTTATTCACTTTGTGTTAGCTAAATGTTTAAATACCATTAATCGATTTATTTAATGCAACTAGTAATAATTATGACTTTAATATCTTATTTTTTTGCAGAACTGCGCAAAAAAGCTTACAATTTTATCTAATCTGATCATTTCATCTGATAAGCCAGTCACTGGAAGAATTAGTAAGAATAATTCATGAACTATTGATTTGCACTTAATTTTCTCGCCGAGAGACCTATAGATATTATTATTATTACACAAGAGAAGAGCTGAGGGACTGGCCATATTCAGCTCAAAGTACATACAATAAAGACATAAATATGTTAAAACAATAAATATAACTTATATCAGTAATAATGCAGGTTGATAAAACATAATTGTAAAGAACATAGTGCGTAACCTAAGTATATACATGTACAAACATTTAGGAATAACGAATATAAATATAACACGGCACAAAATGGAATAGTGAAATCAAGAACCCGAAAGAAAGTTGTTTTTGAAAGTGTTTATTGAAGGGGCGTTAACTACTTCACTTGGTAGCGAATTCCAAAGCTCAAACGCTAATGAAGAATTCTCTACATCTGGTGTTATAGAATTCATGGCGTAGCTTCAAGTTGTGATCTCTAAGTCTATTACTATTAATGATAATAATATAATAATGTTTATGTAATGTTTTATATATAAAAATACAAAAAAGATGTACAAAGTAAAAATATGGCGTATATAAAAATGCAAATAAATATGAAAAAGCACAAAAGGTTCAATTTGAACCTTGAATGTGACAGTATGTAAGAATTAATAATAATAATAACATACATAACAATAATAATGACAATAATACATACATAACAATAATAATAACATGTATAATGAGTATAAACTTTAAGCACATAAACATTTATTACATTAGAATCAAACTGCACACAAGGATTGACTAGTTTGGTGAACATTTACATTTTGTGTTTCGGCAATATAAATATATATGTTATATATATATATTTTTAAAATCTAAGAGGTTGTTTATATCAGTTCTGGAAATATTTCTTATAAACTCTTTTACATGTTTTATAAAAAGTTTTTTATTAGGTATGCTTTTTAATGCTTCAGGTACAGAGTTATATACTCTTGGAGCAAGAAACATATGAAACCTTTGTCTATTTGTTTTAAGCATTATTTTAGCAGATACAAGATTTCTCCTATTTCTGGCATTGTATTCATGATTTAGAATTTTTTGTGTCCGAGTATTGCAAGATAGTTAGGCTTAAAAAGAAAAGCTGCGCACATCCATAATTGATGACTCCTTAAATAACAATTCAGTGGGATAGATATGTTCTTTATTATACATAATTTTAATAATTCTTTTATGTGTTAATTCAAGTTTTTTTAAATGTACCCCACCCCACCCTATTATTCCATACCTAATATGTGGCTCTACAAGTGCCATATATATAATTTTAAAAAGTTTGTTATCCAGAACCTGTTTTAGAAATTTGAAGAGATGTATATGCACTCTTAATTTTTCAGTTATGAAATTTATATGATGGTCCCATCTTAGATGGCAGTCAATAATCAAACCAAGATAATTTGTGTGTGATTTTGAGGATATTTCAAAACTATTTGAGTCCTCATCCTTTATTTGAAGCGACTGAAAGTGCGGTAGTGTGGAATTATATGATGAAAAAGATATGAACACTGTTTTGTCAAAATTTAACGAGAGAAGTTTGTAATCAAACCAATGCTTTATATTTATAAAGTCATTCTGTACTTTTTCTCGTAGGTTATTCCAGGTGTCATATTCGTAGAATACAGCGGTGTCATCAGCGAAACTGATGACTATACCTTCTGAATTAATTTCGAATAAATTATTAAGGTAGAGGATAAATAGAATGGGTCCAAGTATAGTGCCTTGTGATACACCATATTCAATTTTTAAAAATCCGCTTTTAGTATCGTCAATCCCTACACATTGCCTTCTGTTCGTTAGGTAGCTACATATTAGTGTTAACGCTGTACCTCTAATTCGTACTTCTTCTAAACTTGTCACTAATAATGTGTGGCTTATAGTATCGAAAGCCTTCGCCAAGTCTAAAAATAGACATAGTGAAGGCCTCGAGTTATCAAGAGCTTTATAAATTCTTTTGGTAAGCAAAGTAATTGCATCTTCAGTAGACTTGCCTTCCCTTAAACCAAACTGTTGTGCTGACAGAATATTACATTTGTCCAGAAATTTCAAATTTCTGTCTTTTAATGTCTTTTCAAAAACTTTTGCTAAGCTTGATATTAGCGATATTGGTCTATAATTTAATGGCATCATCCTATCATTAGTTTTATGAATTGGTTTTACAACAGAGATCTTAAAAATTTCTGGACAAACTCCCGTGTCAAAATATTTATTAATTAAATAATTTAAAGGCGTGGTGGATATACTATTTCTTTAAGAGTTTCCGATTTAATATTATCAAAACCAGGGGATTTTTTATTTTTTAATCTAGTCATATATCCTTTTATTTCAGGACCAGCGCAGGGATATAAAAATATGGAATGAACATTAGTTTTCTTTTTTCCTTGTAATCAATTTTCCGTTTTACTTTATTGGCTAATGTTTTTCCTATATTTATAAATTCGTTGTTAAATGTAGCACACATTTCCGGTTTATTTTTTATAATTTCATTATTATCATTTCTTATTTGCGTTATACTTTTGTCTTTTTTGTTACCATTTTTTATTTTATAATTTATTGTCTCCCATAATTGTTTCATGTTGTTCTTATTTTCTTTTATTTGAGTTTTGTAAAAATTATACTTAGTCTTTTTTATTACCTGTGTTAACTTATTCCTGGATGTTGTATATTCTTTTTTTTTTTTCATGGTTGTTTGGATCATTTTTACATTTTTTTTGCAGTTGGTCTCTTTTGTTAATTGTTGTAATTATTCCTCTAGTAATCCACACCTTCCGTTTTTCTCTTTATTTATAATTGTTTTAGTATGCTTATTTATTAGTGTTGTAAGTTTGTTTATAAATTTGTTTATTTCAGTGTCCAGATCTTCTCCTGTAATTACTTCATCCCAATGTTTTTTTAAAGAAAACAAATTACTCAAATCTAAAAAGAACGTATTGTTTAACACTATGTAAGTTGTGATAAGGTCTCCGCGTGTTAATCTGTCCGTGAGAATACTTGGCCCGAATATGTTTAGCCTCTCTTTGTAAGGCGGTTTCTGGATTCCATATGTAAGGCGCGTGGCTCTACAGAGAAATTGGACGGTAGTTCTCAATGTCCGATGAGTCGCCCTTTTTTAACAGTGGTATGACTATGGTGGTTTTTAATATCGAGGGAAATTTTCTAGTTGGTATCGATTTATTGATTAAGAGAGAGAGTGGATCAACAATTTCTTCACATACTTGTTTTATTATTTTTATCGATATATCATCAGGTTCACTAGAGGATTTGTTTTTTAGGTTCTTTATAACAGAAATGATCTCACTTCGATGCACTGGGCCAATAAAAACACTAGAGTTTGAAAGGGGAGAGGTTGAGCACGTTGTTGATACATCTTCTCCGTAATGTTCATTAATTTATTGTTCTGCATTTGCCGAATTTGTTACTACTTTTTTGGGGTCTTCAATTATCCAATTTTAGTTTGATATTTGCATTTTTTGTTTTTCCTAATTCTTTGTTAATTATTGTCCAAATTTCTTTTTGTTTGTTGTGGGAGTTGTTTATTTTATTTTATTGCATTTTATTTTGGTTTTTAATTTATATTTGTACAGTTTTGTCCATAGAGTAGCATTATCTCTTCGTTGTTTACCTGATGTTTTGTTATGGCATGCATTTCGTTTATTTCGGTCCTTACATTTGCTCGTTGTACCGCTGGTTTTGCTTTCTATTACATGTATATTTTTCCTTTACGGGACATGTTATATTGAAGTGCCAGAAAAAACTTTCCAAAAAGCTGTCGAAGGCTGTCTTTATATCATCTACACATACATATAGTAGACTTTCGATTTTAAGTAACCCCATAAAAAATAGTCAAGCGGGGTCAAATCGGGAGAAAGGGCAGGCCACTCAATTTCACCGCGTCTATCGTTCCTCCTATTGGGAAAAACTTGATTGAAATAGGCTCTTACTTCCCACGCAAAATGTTGTGGTGTGGTGCTGATACCAAATATTTCTATCAATTTCATAAGGGTTGCCATCATCTGGGAAAAGTATTCTTAACTCTGGAACTAAGAAATTTTGCAAGAAATCGAAATAACGCGCTCCAGTTTAGTTTAGCATACATTTGATTGTATACATTTCAAAATTCTCTCATTTAACTTTCTTGATGAAGAATACACAAAATTCAAAAATCTTATATTGCTGGACAGATAATTAAGAACCCTTTCAAATGAGCTATCAGACGCATTCTCGTTCCATTTAAAAATTTTAAAGGGGTAGCTGTGACTCTAAGGGGGTTGAAGGGGAGGTATAAAATGATGCTCAAAAATGTCATCTAGAATTAAAAATTGCTGCGTTTTAGTATATTACTTATAAATTGTTAATTAGGTAGATAATGAGTTTATCCGTTACTTAGGAACCTCACTGTATGCATTTTCATAGAACCTTACGCAGCAGCTAATTTTCAACTATCCTAGTTTATGAAAAGCTTATAACGAGATTTAGCAAACGACTTTCATTTACGATGATAGTACAATAAGTGATTTAAAACTTAAATTTTGCGGCACACAGATGAACTCAAACTTATGAGTTTAAATGAATTTAAAGTTTCTCAAATACATCCATTTCATTCAAGTCTAGTCATATTTTTCTTTTTTAATTTTAATTTAGAACTCTTATATACCCATTTAATAATGTAAAATTTCAAGAACGAGTCAACAGTTTTCTGTCAAATAAAAATTATATTTACGCCGACAGCGCACAGGTTGAAGATCACAGTTTTGATATCTCCAATCTTATCGTTGCGACGTAGCCTTTTATATGAAATATCACCTTATTCTCTTAGAGCCACATAGAAAAATGTGATCGTTATAGTTGACTTCCCCGAGATCATCAGCAGGATGTTTTACAAGATACCAGACGTAATGTTACACCCTCCGTAACACCTAGAGATTTATTAGAAACATGCGTAGAGGGTTTTCACTAAAGCCACACGTCATCCGTTATACAAAAATAGATAAATCGAGGTATATACCTTCGGGATAATAAGTTTTCTGGCTTGTGTTGTCCTTTTATGAAATATACATGTGATCGTTACCGTACAAATTCTCCACAGCCATTTACCGCGAACATATTTTAAACGTCAACAGTGAATTTACTAAGGTGAATTTTGATTTATGGAGGGACAAAATAAGATGAATAATAAAGTCGAATTAATGAGTTGAGATACATTTAGAAAATGGGGTTAATGTGTTGCGATAAGGCCCAAAATTAATCCCTGTGATTTTTCGATTTTTCGTTTATGAGTTGACAAGATAATTCTCAAAATTTATAACATAACATCCAATGCTAAACTCACTTTGTTACATTATAGTATTTCAGGCATATTCTTGCGATAAATACATTGAAAATCAGTTCACGAAGAATTAGTAATCCCCCCCCCCCCCAAAAAAAAACACTTCCAATGTATAATACTACGAGTTAATTTTCTATGTGACTTCACCGCACCTGACCCACCATCATGTTTATCTTTTTGACTATATACTTTGTGATGAGAAACATAACCTTTGCTTCAAACAAACAAGACAATAATAAAAAGCGCTTTACTCTTATTGTAATACCCTGCACCTTCTGACCACCTTCACTTTCTGATACAGATTAAAAATTCATGAAATCCTGAAAGCTCATTTTTATCCTTATTTATTTTACTAAAATCGCTTTACTATTACCATAAGAAAATACAGATTAGAAGCTTATGAAACAGACTAAGTTTTTCTATGTTTCTTATTAATATGCACTGATAGATGGTAAGGAATAAAATATTACCGACCAGAAATTTCTAAAATCGTGTAGAGCTTATTTTAAACCTAATTTATTGTGAAATACATTTTATTAACACAACATAATGATAGCCAAAAGCAAAATATTGCAGGTATGAATTATTGAAATCATGTACTGTTAATATTTCAACATTGTTTTCATAACAATACAACCTGAAATCTGAAGCTGGATTTCACAGTTGGAATATAACACGGACTTGTTGGAGAATGGAGAAACACTTTACTTTCCATACATAGGTAAATAATTGATTACTTTAATTTCTAGTTTGTTTTTACTTCTAGCAGTACTACCGTAGTAGGGGTACCTTTTCGCTGGATGGGATACAAATTGAATTATGCAAGAAAAGCAGCAGCACAAAACACATTCCATATGTAATAGAAAAAAATAGCGCTACGCATTTCTTCACTGTACTTGTTGACTGGATTAAACCAATTTTAGAAATTTCTGACGGTAATATTTTATTCCTTACTATCTATCAATGTATATCAATAGGAAATATGGAAAAAATAGCTCCCCACCCGGTGGATCTTTGAAGCCAAAAAGAGCATTAGATTGTGTGCCAAAACGGCACTAAACGTAATCCGATCTCATCCAAAACCTTTTCAGATCTTCTGGGTCAACTTAATGAATTTACAACATTCGCCTGCGGCTCGTGCTGGAAATTTCATCTATGCAAGTTATTACCTACATTATCGCTCGTTGAATAATATACTATTAGGATATTAACAACTTTAACATCACTTGAACCACTAAGAAAGTCTAGTTATCCTAAATACTACAGATTTGTAAAGCAACAAACTGAAAGTGATAATCTATAATAAATTCACCAACGAAGGTACAGAAAGCATATGATATTGATATTGTTACATCTACCTTTAAAGTTTGTGACAATCCACTGGTGCAGTCACTAAAAGTTACAAATATGCCGAAATCTTATTAACATGACAAGACACTAACGTTATCGGATGACAAACGATGACAATGACAATCCTCAAAATTTACTCATTGCAATCCGATCGTTCGCGGCTGTCTTTGTTAAATGAAACATTAGCATTTCAGTAATTTTACTAGATTTTAGAGGAATATTTGTAGTTTAATTCTTCGATTTGTCTGAATATATATTTAAAAACGGTACTAAACGTAATCCGCTCTACTTCTAAAGCAGCGAAGAAAGCCTCATACGTGAACTGACATGAAATGTGATGAGTTTCACGACGTAACGGCTACGCGCATCGATCATGTCACGCGAAATGCAATCTATGCTTCATATTTGCTTTGTTTTTAATTTTTTTCACGGAAACCAAATCGAAAGGGTGGAAGTGTGATATATCGTTGAAATCAGAATTTTAACTGCTTTTCAATGGTTCCATTGCAAATTGAGAGTAATTATAAAATAAACAACTTGTTGCGTCAAAACGGCACTAAATGTAATCCGATCTCAACCAAAACCTTTTCAGATCTTCTGGGGCACTAGCAAAACGCACATGCAAAGTTTCATTCAAATTCGTTCAGTAGTTTCGGCGCTATCGTGCTAACACACATACACGCACACAGACATTTTTCAAAAATCACTTTTTTGGGTTCCTAGGACCTTAAAAGTAAAGTACAATGCCATAGGATACTTCTACCACTTGCGTCAAATAATACTTTTCGTCTCCACTAGATCAGATAAGAAGAAAGAACATTCCCTTCCCATTTGAAAACTTAGGACTGTCACTCATGTCTTTCGGAGTGACTTGCTACTGATCTTGATGGTGTCTAGAAACTTACTGGTTGCGATCTTTTTGACCCCCCAAATTGCGTTGCCTTTAACTCCTTTTCCCAGAGTCACTAAGCCCGGTCAAAATTTGGGCGGTCGATCAAAAGTGGTGAAAAAGGTATAACGAGGTCCTAGTTATCCTCCAGTAACATTTTACTTACTTCTGACCTTTAGTTTGGTCACAGCACATGTTTTCCCGGAACGGTTGGTCGGATCGAACTGAAACTGGTGGTAATCGATACTATTACCTCAAGTTACTCGAAAACGAGGGATCGCGCCTTTAACTCCTTTTTCCAGAGTCACTAAGTATCCCGGTCAAAATTTGGGCGGTCGGTCAAATGTGGTGCAAAAGATGTATCTAAGTCCTAGTTGTCCCCCAGTACCGTTTTATTCATTCCTGACCATTGTTTGGCAACAGCACATTTTTTCGAGGAACTGTAGTAGACTACGTCGATAACGATACCTACAGCGCCTTCGTGTGTCTTCGGGAAACTACAGAAGTTCGAAGTTTGGATTTTTGTTTAAAATCCTAGCGTGAATTCTCCTGAAACTTGTTTCGGTTCTTCAATTCCCAAGTCGTTGATAAAAGGGTGAACAACGCTCGCGGGAGTGCTCGAATCGATTTGTTAACCATCATAATCGATTCCCCATGGTCGTTATACTCGAAAATGCTACCCCACCCGACCTCGTACGCCTTCTTTGGATCTCCGTAGATAATTACTCGGAGCACGCCGACCGTCTTTCTCTAAAAATTGTTCTAAACCTCTTTGATGTTATGTATCTCCGACCAGTTTCGACCGGGGGATGCTTGTAAGAAATCCCACTTAAATATTCAATTTTTAGGTTAGAGAACCAACTCGCGCCTAGCTTCACTATGTCTTTAAAAAATTTTAGGTTATGTTTATACTAGTTTGTTTGTATGTACATTCACGTCATTTATAAATGTCACTGTCACAGAATTATATTAAGCGACTTCCGTATCCGTCGACGTTGCACTTTCGTTTTTGAAGACGTACTTCCGTCTTGTACGCAAATATAACCGGAATGACAGATCTAAAAATTCAAACACCAATAGCAATGCCGTAATAAGAGGACAAGTTAAATACACGTATTTATTTGAAAGATGAAACGATAGACAACTCATTTCGCATGTAATTACCAATGTTAAATGATTATGTTTTTTTTTTTATAAAAGAAAAGAAATATCCAGATGGTGCAGAAAGCAAAATCTTGCTGTATATGAACCTTGAACTTCAGCAAGTAGAAACCGGATTAATTTCATTTGGATGGTGTAAGATAAGAGTAGACTCGACGTGATTAAACAAAAAATAAAATTAATTGATGTGGATTTGATGTGTATTCCATTGAAATTGATTTATTTCTGACAGACTGTTTTGTTGTGTTTTGAAGTTTAATACGCGTTTTAACCTCACCACAAGAAAATTGCGAGAGGTTACTAAAATTGGTCCAAAAACGAAAATTGAGATAAAATCAAATCTTGACGTAAAGGTGATAAGGTAGGGCCTAAAACTGTGGGACCCTAATTTTCATTATTTTCTTAGTGCTAAGAGCATTGTCAACTTTTACTTGCTGGGATCTATTTGACAGATACTCTTTTAATAAGTCGTAGGCAATACCTCTAATTCCCATCTAATTTAGTTTATCCAATCCAACAACTTGTAATGTGACGAAGGCTTTTTGTATATCCAAAAAGATAGCTATGACTTTTTCTTTCTGTGGATTTCGGTCACTTTAAATAAAAGTCATTCTATTTTATTACATTTCGGCTTATTAAAACCATCGTCAGAGAACTAGAAATTAGAAAAAAAATTTACAATGGATCTATGCTACAGTCTATCTGGCATAGATAGATTGATAGATAATTTTATTTACTAGAACTATACATGAGTACAGGTCACGTCTTACTGGTACTTTAAATTAACACGATAATTATAGACCGATCGTACCTTAATTAATCTCAATTCAGTAATCTGAAATGACATTAAATAAATTACTATGTAGTTAGATTAAGTAATTCATTTATTATGAGCGATAACATCGGTTAAAAAGAGCCATAACAAAATCCTTAAGGAAAATCCACAAACCGAATAAAATTTATTTCAGACGATTTCATCTTTAAAACAAAATGATTGAAACGTATCTTTTTTAGGACAAGAAGAGGTGCAGAAGTTTCAAAAGAATATTCGTATTACTTAAATATTCCTTCAACAGATCAAAGATAAAAGAAATTTAAAATAAAAGGATTCTTTTCTTTGCAAATTTTCACATTTAAGTGCGCAAATTGGGTCACTATAATGCTGTTTCCACAAAGAAAAGTAAAGGCAGGCTATGTTTCAGAATTATTGGAATCGTTTGAGATATTCGATGTTTCTAGATATTTGAAGTTTAGTTCTTTTTTTGGGAGTTGCTTTTGTTAAATATTTAAGGAAGTATCTTCCGTGCGGTAAATGTACTTTTAGTTCATGTTAATTCATCAATAGACATTTTCTCTTGTACTAAATACTTTACAACTTGAATTGAAATTAATAGTGAAATTGAATATATAATAACTCACATTTCTCACCTTTTCCATTTATCCTCGTAGAACTTATAGGTCACAAGATATTTAAAAAAACCCGATAGAAAAGACGCTCTAACGAATTTAATTGTTTAAATAAACAATACGCCGACCCTGATGAAACTACAAAACTTACTGATAATGAATTAAAAATAGCATGATATAAGTTAATCTGCTACAATTTAAGTAATAGATATACGGATGGAGTACAAATTTACATTAAAAATGATATTAGAGTTTATATATTAGAGAATGTAATCACTATGAAAAAATCAATGATACCATAAAAAAGAATCCTGGACAAATGTGGAATTATATTATATAGAGTCTAGTATACTTTAACTTGGCGTGTGTATGTATGAGTTAATATTTCCGTACGATTTCATTTTCTCCCATATTGTACACAAAGTTAAAGCAATAGTCCAGAAACATTGTATACGTGAACAATATTTCTGGGTATTTGTGTACAAGAAGAAATGAAATCGTACGGAAATATTAACTCATACATACACACATCAAGTTAAAGTATAGTAGACTATATATTATATTATTACTTATAGGAATTAATAGGTAATAATAAAAAAATGTCCAACCTCGCTGAACACATTACATTTTAATGGAGTTAAATATAATGATATAGACGAAATTACTAATACACCTAACACTTATAATGTAGGCAGCATAGAGGATCTGATCGTTAGCTTTCGTGTAAATATTGTTGACGAGGAGAGTGTGCTAGAAACAATACCTAAAATGAACTGCACCATGTTTTCTTTTGATTTGATTTCATTGTCAAATACAAATAAAATACAAAGTAACCAAACAAGAAAATACAGTACAGATGAGATAGGGGAGGAATCAATAATGCTTTTCATGTAATTGGTTACCCCCTACAAAATGTTATAAACCTAAGTCTTTTTTTTATACATTTATTTAACGTCGGCCTATTTCCGCTACTGAGGCCTAACACCGACGCCTGTAGACGAGCTACCCCCAACCAGGAACATTGCCGAACCTCTTCTCTTAAGAAGAGTAGGGATCTTTTATTTGCCTAACATTTAATAGACAAGGGACTGACGGCTTTACATCCCCTCCGAAGGATGATATATCTCCTATACAACCCTCGCCTAAGGTTGTATAGCTTCCGCGCATACACTGATATACAAGCCGCTGGAAGATGTGTGAGGCGAGAACGCGGTTTCCGTTGGAATGGTCACCATCCAAGTACTAACTGCGCCTGTCATTGCTTTACGTCGCATACCGAAGTATGTACATAGTAAAGACGCACCTACGCTCGCACCTACGCTCGCCCCCAACGTCTTGGAAAAGGTATTTTTCCGGAATGTTTTAATGTGTCCACAACAGTACCAATACCAAAAGTTCCAAATACTAAGCTAGCAGAATATTTTGTGAAAAATTACTTGAATTAGCAGTGCTCAATCAAGTAATCCAATATATAAATTCAAATAATGTATTGTGTACTTAACAATCGGGTTTTCGAGGTAAAGATTCCTGTTAAATAGCTTTACAGTTCATATCTGAATAGAAACAACAGTAACTAAACAAACAGGGAAAAGAAATATGTGCAGTATTATTTATAGGTCTTAAAAGAGCTTTTGAACTTTATTTATTTATTTATTTGGCAATGCACTCAACAGGCAAGCCCTATTACAGAGTGATATGGTACATTTGATATTTATTTTTTGATATTTGATGATTTGTATGTAAACACTGTTATTAAAATTAAAAGCATACGACTCTTCAAATACAGTCCTGCATTGGCTTGAGTGTTATCTTTCAAATCGTAAGCAAATAATTAAAATAAATAATAAATCCGGACCTATTGTAAATAACTTTGGGGTGCCCGAAGGAAGTGTCCTTGGGCCACTGCTGTTTATACTGTAATCAATGACCTCGGGAATGTTATGGAAAAATGTAAAATGCACTTTTTTACAGATGATACGATGATGCTGACAATGATTTTAATCAGTTGGTGGAGACAGTAAACCTGGAATTAAGGAACATCTCAAATAAATTCAAACAAAATAAATTAAAAGTAAATGAAATGAAATCAAAATAGATATTTAGTGTTTCAAATTGTTTATACAACTCTTTTAAAGAACTAACCATAAGTGTCATTTTAAATAATGAAAATGTGGAACATGTAAAAAATATAAAATACTTAGGACTTGTTATTGATAGAAAACTAAAACTAAATGATCACGTTGGATATGTGTCAAAGAAATTAGATATAAAAATTGGTTTCTTTAGAAAAGTCAGTCAACTTTTATCAGCTGGAAGTAAAATGACCGTATATAATTCTTTAATCCTGCCACACTTTATATACTGCTGATTATCAATCTATACTTCAAACGCTAACACGGAAAGACTACAAAAACTTCAAAATAAAGGAATGCGAATCATTTTAGAATGTAACATGTAAACAAACATGAATTTGATAATAAATGTATTAAACTGGTTTGATTTAAACTTATCTTTATATGCATACAATGATTTTTATTTATAAAATTGTTAATAATTTACTACCAAATTATTTAAAAGACCAAACAAAATTTATACGTGATGTCCATCAGTATAGTACTAGGCAAGAACGTAACATACTGCTCCTGTCGTAATTTTGTAACTTCTCAGGGCTAGTAGTGATGGTCTATAATCTGTGTAAATCCTGATTGTTTTTCCCGTAGTTTGTCTACGGACAATCTCTTTTGCGTTATGGTTATCCGCGCCAGTTTCGTCTGTATTACGCTGACTCGCCCATCCATAGCCCATTTATAATCCTTATTTTTCGATCCGTCTGTAAAAATGTGGATCACACCTTCGCCAACAGCCACGTTCTCACTATTCGTCTTTATCATATAGGGTGTGCCAAAGACAAACCGGAGAGAAATACCATATGTGCTCGCCTGTAGAAGAGGCGACTTCTGACAGCCTCATTCCATAGGCAATTTCTGGCCTTTAGGCTATTTCATCTTATGTTTACATCTGTTTTGTGAATCCGAATTGATTTTTTAACAAAATTACACACCTGTTTAAAAAGCTGGCTTTTATTTTTTAATATTCTCTCAAAAATTTTACCGATGCTGAACTTAAGAAAAATAGGCCTGACATTAGTCAGATTTAGTTTATCGCCACTCTTATAGACCGGTTTTATTACAGCTATTATTATTACGTATCTCGAGTAATTTTCTAAGGCTTTTATTTTTTATTTTACTATGAGATAAAAATTTACCGAAATAGATGTATACAAATTTACTTAAGTCATTCCTGCACTATTTCCGAAGAGGCATATTTTGTTGCATATGCTTTCGCATTCCAAAACGTAAAAACGGTGGCCCACACGCAAAAACCCTGAATCGGACCTGCGGCAGCAGACAAACCCCTCTAATGAATATTCATAGTTATTCACTTTAGAAGGTTTAAATATTTAATTGTCATTATGCTGCACGTTATATTAATGATTAATAACGACACATGTTTGTTTACAGCCGTAAATTGTTTATGTTAGAAAATTGAATACAAATACCAGCAACCAGACATGGAAATTTAGTACACAATGAAACGATTAATAATTAATTGCCAAAAAACAAGAAGTAAATGGTTTTTATAACTTAGTAAATGACGCCTATAATTGGTACCAAATGTTCGTTCTTTATTTGGTAAATTTGTTATGTTAAAGTGTGGGTTACACATTTCGTTGCCAGTTCATATTTTGTACTAATATATCATCGTATATTTATGCGTACAGAGTGTGTCTTTCCTGCAATGAAAATTATCTACCTTAATAAATTTGGATGTATTACTTTTTTAGTGGAGCGCCTGGAGCGTTAAAAATATAAAAACCTCGGATTACAGTTACAGTGAATGAAATTTTAAAAAAATATATAGAAAATTTGGCTAATAATATGTATAAAAAAGTTTACCTACTAAAAAGTTGTGATCTTGTTTTTGAAAAAAAAAAAAATTATAATTGCAATAATTCAAATAGTATAATACACATTAGGTTGTAGAATATTTTTGTATATCAAAATTAAGGTAACGTATATATTTATATAGAGATATTAATCGCCAAAATGAAGCAAATTAAGGAAAATTGAATATAAAAGCGCAATTTCTCAATTTTTTCAAATAGCTGTATCTCTTTAAAAAATAAATATTATTTTATGAAACTTGGTGAAAGGTTAGCTCTTGGTGAGCAAAATAAAACAATTTTTTCAAAATTAAAAAATATTTTATAGTTTTTGCAAAAATCGAGTTTTTCGAAAAATCCCCATAATTCATATGCCGCCACATCTTTAGGAACGGGATTGGGCTTAAAATTTTCTTTAATAATTACACTATTATGTGCAAATATTGCGCGAGCCTCAAATCGATTTCAAATATCGCAAAAGCGATCGAAAAATCGGTTTTTTATTCGGGGTCATAAAACTTTGATTAACTTTTTGATTTCACTACGCATCAAAATGTCGATACTGCCATTCGAATGCTGACATTTTTTCACCAATTTAAAAAAAAATCTGTTTTACGACCAACAGGGGCCGAGAATTATTATTATTATTATTTTTTTTTCGAAAAATCGCCACTATCTCATTTATTAATGTTAGGGACTGAAATTTACACATGTTATAGTTGAATACTTGTACTTCAACAGTAATATAATAATAACACCACAGAAATTAGACAACTGCTTCGTATATCTTGGACAGAAGGATTTCGTAACGAAGACATACTTGGGGCCCACCTGTAGTACTATAGATGATAAATACTAAAATTTAGATACAAAGCTCACAACAAAATATTAAATATTTGGAATCTACATAGACAATCATTTAAGATGGGATTGGCACTTTGGTATTTTTGCGGCAAATGATCACATTCGATGCTTAGTATATCTACCTAAAATTTTACTTCCATCAGACATCATGAAATTGAAATATTGATTTTTCATAAAACTGATTCACCTGATTCATCAGGTACATATTTCAAATTTAATTGAAACCCAATGCCATCAACTCGAAGGAAACAGTATTTAAAAGAAAATATTTATTTCTCCATTGAAACGATATACAAAAAAATGTACAAAAGATCAGCGAAGAAAGTGTCAAAAAGAGAAAATCATTGAAAAAAGAAAAATTGATCAAATATTGCAAACATATTTGCACATACATATTTTTTACACAAGTCAAGTTAAAAAAATAACATAAATGGATAAAATATATAAACAGATATTCCTTATCTTATAATATATCTTTTTTTTTGCAAATTAATTAAAAAACTTATCAATAGTATAACAGTTTTTCTGTATCAATCTTTTGAGTTTGGGTTTAAAAATGTGTATACTGCCAGAGACTTTAATGTCTTCATTGAGAGAGTTGTATAATTTACAGCCCTGATACAGAGAAAGCATCACGAGTTTTTCTGTAACTCAGACTGGACAAAATTCCGACAGCATATTTTTGTAACAAGAATACTCTATTTACACTTACACTATTACCCCAACTCATGATTCTGTACCTGAGATGGGAATGAAAATCATAATAGAGGGTTTTAAGAATGTCCTGGCTGTAGTATTTTGACATAAATTTTAGAGCGTAGCAGCTAGCACTTAATTTTTTGCACAACTTTTCAATATGGTATGTCCATTGCAAGTATTTGTCAAAAGTAACACCCAAAAGTTTATTAACGTCACAGGTTGCTATTTCAGAGTCAGTTCTCTCAAAGAGTCTGAAGGTTTCGGTATTGTTACCTAGTGAAAATTGAGTTAAAACGGTTTTTGTTTTGTTTAGATTTAAGTAATTTTTTTTGCCCAGCATATTATTTCATCATTTACCCTTTCAGTGGTCATCTTTGCCTCAGTTAGGTTATTAGCAAATAGTATATACAGAAGTGGTCCCAGGATTGAACCTTGAGGAACTCTTGTTTAATGGCACAAGCTTTACTTTCCACTCCCTCTCCCATTTTTACCTTTTGAGACCTATTGTCAAGATAGGAGGTAAATATTTGCAACGCCGTTCCTCTAACACCATACCGCGCAAGTTTAGCTATGAGCAACTGATGATCAACCGAATCAAAAGCTCGTGAGAAGTCTATAAAAAGACCTACAACAATTTTTTTATTATCTAACGCTTGAACAATTTTATGATGGAATTCGCATAATGCAGACTCAGTTACATTTGTTTGCAGTGAAAGCGTATTGCCCGGGAGAAAGCAACTTATTTTTGTCTTATGTGAATAATGTTTCGAAATTTAAGCATAATCAGGTGTCTATTTTCATTAAAGTTAGACATAATTTTAGGTACCTCTGATTCAAGCTTATATTACATTCTACACGTCGAGACGATTTAATTGATACCTCACATCGTGGGTTTTTATTTTGTGAAAGTTAGAGTAACTTGAGTTTGAATTCTCCACATCCGATCTTTTATTCACAGAATTGTTGTATTCTTTTCATTCTTTCATTTGACAATCTTTTTTTAAAATGTGTTGTCTACCTATAATTTCTGTTTCATCAAAATCAAACTGGTGAAGATTGTTTAGGCTATGTTCTGCCAATTCCGTAGGATTAGTTTTTGTCTTAAGAAGTTTATGTATATTCTGGTCATCATTTTTATGTTCTTTTATCCTTCTTTTTATATATCTACACGTTTGGCCTATATACATCCCTTCACAACTGCTACATGGTATTTTATAAACAATGCCCGATTCCAATTCTTGTGGTGCCTTAGCTTTCACTTTAGCAAAAAAATTTGTTTGTTTTTTCACTTTTTTGTGTAATTTGAATAATATCATTATTTAAGTTTCTACATATTTTTTCTGACAGATTTCTTATCTATGGTATTTTGTAACAAAATTTTAGTTGTATATTTTGTTTGTCAGGAACTTGTTCATTTCCTTTGTTTAATATTTTGCTTACTAGGTGAATGGGATAATTATCTTTAGTTAAGAGTTCTTTTATTAAGTTTACTTGTTTTTTCCCGAAAATCTTCATGTGATAATTGTAACGCTCTGTATTTTAAGTTGTGATTTATATTAATTTTTTGTGACATAGGATGTTGTGGATGATAATTGACGAATCTTTCAGAAAAAATGGGCTTGTGATACCAATCAGTGATTAAAACATTATTCTTTCTTATGACTATTGTGTCTGAGAGCGGTAGTTCGTTATTTTTCTCCATTTCACTTGGGAATTGTAACCTACTGTGAAAACTGTTAAAAATTGTTAAAATTTCCTCCGTATTGTCTTTGGGTACAGCACTAATTTTATTATAGTTTTCCTGTAACTCCGAGACGACTATATCCGCATAAATGGGAGACAGACAATTCCACATACTAGCCCAAATATTTGTTTATAAAAATCATTTTGAAATTTAAAATACTTATTATCAATACAAAAATTAAATATTTTCAGAAAGATGTTCAGTGGAATATTAGTGTGACCCTCTATTAAACTCCATCTTTTTTCAATTAGTATATATTAGATAACTTTTTTGTCTAAAAATCATATTTACAAAACGCTAAAACATTTGAACACTACACTTGAATTCACTACTCGACATGCGTTTCGTTAACCATGTCAGCACCATCGGGAGACGAATGGGACTGACATTAATCATCTCCTGACGACCATATAGCTCGCCGCCGAAACTTCCTAAATTTACCATAGAAGAAATAAATATATAACTTTAAAAGAATTTCTAACCTATCAATTTAACATGTGCCAACTCCGCATAATCCGTAAATAAATTTAGGTTCTGCTTTTTACCAACTTTATAATTATATCCTGCATGAACAACGAAATTCAAACATGTATATCCTCTTAGTCCTTCATATTCGTAAACCTTTCTAGCAATTGTAATTTATCACTTGGACTTGGACTACTTAAACACAATATAGGATTTTTAGGAGATGATTAATGATGTCTATCACAGATGCTCCAAGCAAAACAATATTATGCCGGTCCTGAGATCTGGAGCAACAGTGTACGGCATCCGGTTATACATGTCTAAAGCTAGGTATGTACAAGGATATACCTTATCCTTGGGAGTAGATCAACAAAAGGTAACACTCATGACTCAGTGTAAGGGCGCGAGGGTAGCAGGGTCGATTTAATGAGTTTTAAACCACGTTATTACGAAATTCGAGTATGTTTCCGGACATTTCCCAAAGTTTGTAAATTAGTAGGCGGCGCAAATTAAACGAAAGCTGAAAATTGTGCAATGTAATCGTTTTAACAGTGGAAACAATTAGGACGTTATTTTGAGTATAATTTTTTTGTTTATATATTTAACTTGTAATTATTTTTCTTTCATTACTGCATGTGGCAAGTAAATTGTTTGAAACAAGCATTGCATTTAACCAAAAGTGTAAGGATATATATTAAAATATGAAGTGTATTACTAGCAGATTTTATTTGAAGTGATTTTAAAAATTTTAAATACTTTTTTATATGTATTTTTTATTTAATCTCATTTAGATTACCGTTCTGGCCGAAGTTTAGCATTAGCTATTCCACCACTCAACCGGAACAGATACACAGACAATTACACAACGACCATTCCGTACGGCAGTGCCATCTGCCGCAGCTCAGACTCGAGCTCAGGGGTGGCAGAGCGACTAGCCGTGTTGTCTTTCACATAACTCTGTCTATTCTACTGCTGCCAACTCGGTAGAACATGAAATGGGACTAAGCATCCATATGCTAGCCAGGATTCGAACCCAGAACTTCTTGGTTGCAATCCTAACACACAAGCGTTGGTCTTCATAAAACACAAGGACAGTTCAAAGACAATACTAAGAATAACCACACAAGGAATTGTATATGCTGACATCAAAATATAATTAATTACTGCTGCATGGACTCGGAAGGGGTTTTATGTGCCAATAAAATAATGAATTGATGATTAATAATATATTTTTTTAGCTACATTCGGCCAAATATCGATAATACTTTAATTAATCCTCAAACAATTTATTCTCGGTATTTCATAAATCAACACCAAAAACACAACGGAACGCAATAAGAGAGAAAAAGTTGTATAAGCTGCGTAGTTCCCAAGTTCCTTTGTTTATGTGAAAAGAGGCTCGTGAATAAGAAGTCGGCATCTGGATGTCCACAGAATTTTCTCAGTTAAAATAATAGCAGTGCCCTTCTCGTTTTCTCTTTGTGAAGGTGATGGCGCGCCAGTCCTCCAAAGAATGCTATAAATTCGCTAACCTCCGACTGGCTGACAAACGGAAAATGTCCTGGTTATTTCCCTTATCAATTTGATAGGCCCTCTCTTACCATTCATCGTATTCTGTCGCCCGACTTAGAATTTATTCTAACACTAAAGAAAGAACACTAGAAGAGAGGGTCAATATCCGTAGAATAACGAGAAAAGCGATAACTCACCAACAAGTTTAATTGCCTGATTAAAAAAAACTATGTTAGAAAGTCGTTTAGTAATGTTAGTTTTCTGAATAATTTTAGATGCTGTTTTTATTTTATTGCAAGTGAAAGAAATTAACATAATAAATAATAAATAAATAACACTATAGAAATTAGACATAATGAAAATGATGATCAAATTCTTTAATGTGTCATTTTCAGCACACGGTTCACTTTTGTTGTTCAAAATTTGAAGCTTTAGTATATTTTGATAACGAAAATACATCTTTAAAAAATTTTCTTTAAAATTGCATAAAAATAGAGAGTAATAGAATTATATTTAATACTATCATGGTACAAATCTGTAAAGTATAATTACTTTTCTGCTTGCTGTCTATTATTTTTAGTTATTTATAGGAAACAAACGATCATTCGCTTGGCGACGACAGGCAATGAGAATTCGCTTTAATTTAATAATTCCTGGTTTTTGTCGATTGTAATATCGCAGCATATAGCGTTATTAAATTTCTTAATAATTTTCACATATTTCTGAGATACACATTTCTGGTAGAACTTAATATTACGTTATCATTTTTTGCTTTATCAATATCACAATCGCGTTCAATTTCACATTAGGAGAATATTGAATTCCTAGTCGAATTAATAAGTTTGTTAAAATAGGCTCATTTTCATTAAATATGTGTCTGTGTGGTGCTCAATTTAACGTTGCTACCCTTGGGAGGTCGATTAGTTGCCTGCTGCTTTTAAGTTTAAGGATATCTACATTGTAAATGATACAGGATATTTCTTAAACGTCTCTCAGATATTAATAACTCAGGAAAATTAGATATTGGGGTAGAAGAAATTCCCTACAAGCTGATTTGTTTTGTAGTCAATAGACACTGTGTAATCAAAGGTAAATAGTAATTTCAAAATGGTGGATATTTTTCCCCTTTATAATAATGGGACTTTTTGGGAGTGTTTGTATATTATAAGTTTTCCTCCATCTAGCAAAAGAGAGTTTAGGACTTCTCGAAAATGCAATAATATATAGGGTGTTCCATTTAAGAAAACATTTATTCTGTTTATGTTATTTCCATAGATACTTACTAGTTACACAGAACATAGAACTGATGATATTTTCTTTTAAATAATGTTGAGTTTGTTAAGTTCTTCTTTTAACATTGGTAGCCAGGTTGTACAAATGTCTACAAACAATTCGATACACACTTATCTTCATTTAATAAGATTATTGCTGATTCTTTAATTTTTCTTTTTTCGGTATCTGCTTCTTTTGTTAAAATTTTTGCCGAGTCCCAGTTTATTCTTTGTCCGTTTTCCCAAGCATTTCCACAAATCTTTGATTTCTGAATTTCATTCTTTCTAATGTCATTCTTGTGCTCATCCAACCTCACACTGAAAGGTCTGGATGACTCACCCACATACAAACTCATACTCATCCGTATACATAAGGAATTATTGCTGTATAATGACGTTTCAGGTTTTTGTCGTACCTGATTGTCCCTATTTTCAACATTTATGAAAACTCTATCAACAGAGGCTTCAGGATATTGATTTTGTACTAGAACCAATTTTTTCTCGTTATTTAATATTTCATTATTAGATGAAATTATTTTGGCCCTATCGTATAGACATTTTACAACACCTCTTTTAACATTCATTGACTGATTTAGAAATTTAGATATCTATTAGTATGTGTTGGTTTTCTATAAACGCTTGTTTAATTTCTGTGGTGTTTATTATTAATAATTGTATTATTTACCCTTCTAATTAAAATATCAAAAAACGGCCACGGGCGCAGAGGCTTTTTTCCAATAATTCTATTATTTTGTAGATTCGGTGATTTGTTTTTGAAGAGGATAATAATACATGTGGTAGAAAACCCAAATAATAGGAAAGAATATTCGTAGAACGCCACAAATAACTTTCAGACAATATTTAGTGAATATACATTTGGAAATTGTGCAACAGAAAAATTCTAAAAATTGTGTTTATTTTCCGTAGTAATATTACATATCTCTTCTAAATTTATGTTGAATATATCATAAAACTTAGTTTATTTAAATTACTACACATAATATACATGGGTGAAGGAAGCAGTAAGTTAGTTCTGGCCATTGGTAAATTAAAAATGTCTGCTTTTCTAGATGAAAATCTTGGTACTCGAAAATTCAACTCTCCAAGGTGATGCATGCTATCAATTTTATTGTCCAGAAGTTTAAAACCAAAGTTTAAACTGCTTAAAACACGCCTCAATTGTAGTGATGACACATCAAAAGTGACAAGTAGTAACTGATTATCATAACATCTTTCGGAATAAGAACCTTAAACTTTGAAATGCATAAATTTTAAGAATTTTTTCCTACATTTTCATTGTTATTATAGAATGGATACCAAATAACCAAGGCGTATTCTAATTTAGATCTTACACATGAGCAATAAAGAATTTTTAGTGTATATTATGAAAATTCTGACAGTTTCTAATATTAAAGTTCAACATGTATAATGAGGATAATACAGATTAACTAATATGATCGTTAAATGTGAGTTTGGTGTCAAAAATTACGCCGAGGTCTCTTATGGTTCCACATCGATTTAAATCCATTGAATTCATGTAAATTCCATTGGTTGTTTTTTTAGAATAAAGCTCATAGTCCTAGATTTTTGAGTATCTAACTGTAATCTATTCACCTGGCACCAAATTTCAAGATTTTCTGTTTGACACTGAATAAACACAATCCTCAATATCGTTCAGAGTATAATACATTTTTAAATCATCAGCAAATAAAATCAAGTTGCAGTAAATATATTTACAATCCTTAATTAGGAAACTTGGAACTTGCTCGTGCCCTGATGTCATTTTATTTTTTAATTTTCCAATGGCATTCAAAACATCATTTTCAGTCAATTCGCTGACATTCATAATTGGTAAATTATCATTTTCTAGATTAGAAAAATCAGGATTGGTAGAATGTGAATAAACACTACTAAAGTAATTACTAAACCCAGCCACTATCAATTTAGGTGTGCTGGTCTAACTGAGGAAATTCGTGCCAACGTTATTGATCAGTGTATGTGAATATTTCCTTGAATCATTGTCAATTCCTTTATTACAAAGCATTTTGAGAAATATTAATGTTTAAAGAGGTAAAAAATATTATTTAATGGTGATTATAAATATTAATTCTACAAATATTACTCTTCTAATATCTATAAAATTTATATGACATTGCTTCCAGTGTTATCCGAAATTATATCAACATCGCCATCTCCAAGTTTTAAGTAAGGGAATATTATTGTTTTCACTTACCTGAGTTGAGTATTTGCATTTGCCGACATGGGTGACCTCGCTGGAAATCCAGGCGCCCTGGGGCTCCCACTAAGAACATACTCTGAAACAGAATATCATATTCAGAACAAAGTGAATTTCAAGAGATGCAGTTAAACTGAAAGCACTGCAAACGCACAGCTAATTGCTGAACTCCACGATTAGCTGGAGATAGGTGAAGTGGAGTTCGTTTTTTACATGCTTTTCAGTGAAGAGTTCACCAGCATTAGTGGCAATTATAGGTACACCGTTACACGGTTATTCATGGATGATCTGTTTTGGTAGAAATTATGGAAAAACCGTATTAGTGAAGAAATGAATATGCACCAGAAATTATTGAATTTCTGGTGCAAAGTTCTCGAAAAATCCTATCGTTCAATTTTATGCGTAAAAATTTATAAAAAGTTTCTAAAAGCGTGGGTTTAGATGCTTCTTAAAGAAGCTAAGGTACCTTGAAAGTGATGCTTTTGACTAATATTGTTTAATACTCAGAAACTCTTTATGTTACACGTTATTTAGTAGTAACAACGGTTAATATTTTATGGCATTACAAAAAATGAAATTCTAGTCGAACGAAAGCAATTTGGCGTCAGTAGTATAGCAAAGCCGTGTCTAGCTCACCAAGTAGAGAAACAATGGGGGTTCTTAATGACGTCATGAACTGGATGGCATGTGTCCATGAGTCTTTGCGATATAAGATATGTTTATAGCTGGTTAAGACTTGCTTGAGCCCTGTTTATAGTTGTTTAAAATTATTTTTATATCCTGATGGACACATGCCATTCAGTTCCTGACGGCATTAAGAACCCCCAATGTTCCTATACTTAGTGATTCAGAAACAGCTTTGCTATACTACTGACGTCCCCTTTTTTTCTGAAAAACATGTTGGAGTATGGCTCCGGGATTCTAGATCTGGATTATTAGGGGGAGGGTGAAGTTGCGTTGCATGTACTCAGGTCTTAAACCGGGGACCATTGCGGTGCCCCGCAGATAATGGCAGTCCCGAAAGGACCCCTGATTCCTCAAGCCAACCAATGCTTGTGGTAAACTTGAGAAGGAAACCGGGCGGGATAACATCTGCGACTATAGTTTTGCTAACTGCATGTCCTATCTTCGCTAACTGCGAATTTCTTTATGCTAACTGCATCTAATGTTTTTCGCTAATTGAGAATATCCTCATGCTAATTGCATGTTGTTTTCGCGAACCGCGAATGTACTTACTAGTAACCTAACACTTAAAGATGTAACTTTTGTACTACAATTTATACATTAGTTGTTCTAACCTAACTGGCTACCGTTAATTCTTTCAAACTGATCGTAATCTCTTCACTGTCGTAATTGATGGTGCGACTATATTAATCTTTTGGCATGACCCACGGCTTAACTTTATCCACTGCTACTACAGTTTTTAAAGCCTTCTCTCAGATCCTCCACTTCATAGCGACCATTGTACAGTACTCGACGAATGCGAAATAGTCCCTTAAATTTCTGAAGAAGCTTTCGACTTTTGGCTGTTGTTGGGTTATTCGTTCTCAGTACCATGATCGCATCTCCTTCGATTCCCCAATCGTTCGACCCTTATATCCTGCTAGAACTTCTAACGGAGACACCTTCGTAGTTTTATTTTTGGTGAAATTTAATATGCTTTTTGCTTCACATATGTGTCTCACAAATTTTCCGGCTCTCCACTAGCTGTGGTTGCCAAACAATTTATCGTAGTTCTATATAACAATATCACAAACACAAATCGATGTTAAATTCATAGAAAGTATTAAGCGCCATTGACATTTTTAAATAATGATTTTTAATTTTTTATAAAAATAAATTCCAATTTATTTACATTTCATTTTCTGGCTAACTGAAATTGTCCAAGGTAGATATCAGGAGAACATATTTTTCTCAGTTGCTGTGCATGGTTGCTCTCAATTATAAAATCTATGTCTAATTGCAATACACTATTATATACAGGGTGTCTCACCGGGAACTGAATCGATCGATATAGGGAAAAGTACGCATCAGAAAATTTTGAAAATTTAGATAATTACTAATGTCGGTGTGGCCAATCCAACTAAAATAATTACAAGCAGCTGGCACTTCCGCTTATACCGGAAGTCGATACCAACTTGCTTATTTCAAATGGAACACCCTATATCGTCGAAAATATATAACATATCCTATACTTAAACCCAGCTGTATCAGAGATATTTGACATTTTATAGAAAATTTGACAGGTGCACCGGTTTGCAAGAACCGTTATAACTTTCTTCGTGTAAAAGATCCTCATTTGCTTCTTGTGGCGTAAAAAGAACACAAGGAGAACTACGTTATACAATTGAAATTAATTCAATAATCATATCAAGTGTTCCGTTTTTCGCGTTATATTTTGTCAACTTCAAACCGAAAATATGTTTAGGTCAAATGGAACACCCTATATTTTTTTATGTCAAGTTGTGTAAAATTGAATTCCCTTTTTTCTGATATTGTCATTGCGGGGGTTAAAGTTACAACTTTTTGAAATATTTGCGAAATTCATTCAAATTCAATTGTTTATTATTTATGGAGAATGTGATAAAGTAATATCAAGAACTTGCAGCACATTTGCTACTCGATATCCAGAAAAACGGAAACCGTCACCAAACACTGTAAAACGTATACTGGAAAATTTTAAAAATTATGGCTCTGTCAAGGCAAAAATGCAAAGAAGAAAGCCTATGTTGATGACGAAAACATTGAAATAGTCATTTTGGGATATTTTCATGCATTTCCAAGGATGTCATTAAGACAAGCTACTCTGGAATCGGGACTATGCAAGGATTCAATTCACAGAATCTTATTAAAACATCTGAGGGTCACGATTCTTATTTGGGAAATATTATATAGACAGAAGAAGCAAAATTTACTAAAAATGGACTTTGTAATAGATACAATTCGCATTATTGGAGTGACTTAAATCCTCATATGTTCAGAGAGCGAAACTTTCAGGAATGTTGGCAGTTCAATGTTTACTGTGACATAAGAAGCGAATAGAGTGGTGGCATTACAGTTTTATCATGAAAATTTAAACGGTAAATTAAATTTTCTCTTCTGCTAATGTGTATAGGTAATTTTTTTTTTTTAGGTGAAAGATATCTGAATATCTTACAAAATTTGAATAATAACTATTTAGAAAATTTACCTCTCGCCGAGCATAGAAACATTTTTCATCAGCCGACGGTGCTCCCCCACATAATGCATATTTAATGAATAATTATTTACAAGAAACTTTTTATGATCAATGGGTTGCCAATAATGGACCTTTCTTATGGCCTCCTCTCGCGCCCGATTTATCAGTTCTGGATTATTTCATTTGGGGAACTATTAAAAATAAAGTTTATGAGAGCCCATTAACAACCATTAAAGATTGTGTGCAAAGAGTAAGAAATGCATTTAAAAACATATCACAGAATTCAATTAGAAGAGCTACCCGTGAGGAACAAATCCGAAGGTGCGAAAAATGTGTCGAGGTTCGAGGGCGGAATTTTGAGCAATTGTTAAATTAAAATTGAATCATATTTTAAATTGATCTTATCTCTGCTATTTTAGTTCATGCCATATCTTCAATTCGATTAATACGCACGTTGTTACAGTGTTAGTGTTATTCTGCGTTTTTGTGGATATCGAGTAGCAAATGTGCTTCAAGTTCTTGATATTACTTTATCACATTCTGCATAAATAATAAACAAACTTAAAAAGTTTTCGTTGGTATAATTTAAAAGTACTGGCATTTTTTGACATAAAATGACCGATTGTTTCTAATCATGGCTATTTTGATCAAATGATTACAACAATTCATGAATTTCTAATAAAATCACAAATATTGCAAAAAGTTGTAACGTTCACCCCCACAATGCTAATATCAGAAAAAAGGGAATTCAATTTTACACAACTTGACGTAAAAAAATACAGGGTGTTCCATTTGACCTAAATAAGCTTTCGCGGTTAAGTTGACAAAATGTAACGCAATAAACGGAACACTTGGTATGATATTATTGAATTTATTTCAGTTGTATAACGTAGTTCTCTTTGTGTTCTTTTTACGTGATAAGAAGCAAATGAGGATCTTTTACACGAAGAAAGTTATAACAGTTCTTGCAAACCGTTGCATCTGTCTAACTTTCTATAAAATGTCAAGTATCTCTGAAACGGCTAGGTTTAGGCATAGGATATGCTGCATATTTTCGACTCAGAATTTTATGCTCTTTTCGAAAACCCTAAAATGTATAGGGTGTTCTATTTGAAATAAGCAAGTTGGTATCGACTTCCGGTATAAGCGGAAGTGCCAGCTGCTTGTAATTATTTTACTTAGATTGGCCATACCGACATTAGTATTACCTAAATTTTCACAATTTTCTGATGCGTACTTTTCTCTATATCGATCGATTCAGTTCCCGGTGAGACACTCTGTATTTTGATCGCTAATTGCTGCTATTAACTATTATCAAACACTCTAACCGCAAGGTTCAAGACTTTCCTTCCTAATATAAATAATAAATAAAACAATTTCTTTCATTTGAACATTTTTAGAAGATGCACCATGTATTGATGGCAATGGAATTCAAGCCGATATCAGGTAACAAGGTTAGGTACAAGTTTTCGAATAAAATTTTGTAACGGTTAAGAACATTGAGTACATTTTCCGTTAACACCACCATCTGCGTCTAATGAATCCTTTACGTTCACAGATATGCGTCCTACTGTTCTGAATCGCCCATTAAAGTCGTTTGAAGTCTTTAATTACTAAAACGGAAAGGGTAAGGACATATAATGTGATAAGGATTCCGCTGATACGAGGTATTTTCAATCAAAATCAGACAAATTTGTCAGTGAATTCGCAGCTCTACGCAATTATAGTTACGGAGTAAAGGGAAGAAAGAAAATCTTGTTATTTGTATAAAAATCACATGAAATGAATACCTACGCAGATCGCAATTGTTTAGAAATATTTTTATTTAACTGTAATAGAAACAAATGCCATATAAATATACAAATAGCCGATAATATGCGTGATATGTATAATAATAATATAATGCATCTTTATTAGCTAAAAAAAGCTTCAATTGAATCATAACATATCAACAGTCAACTCAACAGAAGTCCATTAACTATTACTAGTAGCTTATCTAAAATCTATGCATATAGCAATAACGTTAAATAATTACCAATCTTTGTGTTTTTAATATAATTTATAATAAAATCACCTAACCTAACCACAAAATAATCAATATTCTCTTCTAATATAAATAACGCATAATTTGATGAAAGTATTATATTTTTCACAATATTTTATTTCATCGTCTGGTCGATAGCCGAGTGGGTTAAGCCGTGAGGTGGCAATTGACGAGAAGAGAGGAGAATTTCTGAAGGTCATGACCAAGCCCTCGGAAATAGCAGACATTGTCAAAAACTTACCGAATAATAAATCCCCGGGAAAAGACAGTGTCGAATACAAGCTGCTCAAATATCTCCCGAGGAAAGGTATTGTGCAGTTGACGTACATAGTTAACGCGATTCTGCGGCTACAACACTGGCCTAGTCATTGGAAGTGCGCCGTGGTCGTGCCCATTCTTAAGTCAAATAAGAACGCGAAGCTCGCCGGCAGCTACAGGCCCATCTCGTTACTGTCGGCGATCTCCAAGTTGGTGGAGAAGGTTGTCCTGACCAGACTCCACACTGTGCAGGAGGAACTTCACATCAATGATGAGACCCAATTTGGCGTCAGGAGAGGCAGGAGTCCGGTTCAGCAAGTCGTTAGGATAGTTAACGACGTCAAAGTGCAATACAACCTCGGGAAGAACACCACCATGGTTCTCCTCGATATTGAGAAGGCGTTCGACACCATGTGGATCCCGGGACTACTCTACAAACTACACGATTACAACTTTCCGACTTACTTCATAAAACTCATTCACTCGTTCTTGACAGGAAGATCCCTGCATGTTTGAGTGAATACCAAACTCTCAACACGGCGGGACATTCGCGCAGGAGTCCCGCACGGATCGTGCCTGTCGCCAAAGTTGTACAACCAGTACGTCTCCAACTTCCCAGAGTTCCCGAATACGAAGCTGGCCAAGTACATCGACGACACGGCCATGTACGCACATTCGCATAAGGCCCAAGCAGCGAACATGCTCCTGAAGGCGTACATGGCCCGTGCCACGGCGTATTACGCCCATTGCAAGATTCGGGTAAACGCTGAACAGCCGGAGGCGATAGTCTTCACACGCCGTTTCACTGAAAACAAAATCCTAACACCAATCTCGATCCGGAGAAACAAAATTCCAACCAAGAGGTGCGTGAAGTACTTGGGGGTCAGACTGGACCAGCGACTGACGTTTAACACACATATAAATGAGACCGTACGGACGTTCTACTCTCTGTCCAGGAGTCTGTATCTACTCATGTCAGGGGTAGCAGAATTAACAGACAAAATAAAAAATTGTTGTACACGATGGCGGTCAGGCCATCCATCACATACGCAGCGCCGATGTGGTGCAGCATGCCGGTCACGACAATGAGAAAACTAAAAGTGTTAGAACACAAATTTATGCACCTCATCTCTAATTCTGGAAGGTATACCTCCCTCAGAGACCTATACGCACTTTGCCACGACATAACTCCAATAGCGGACTACGTCCAGGATATCTCCCAGAAATTCTACTCTTTCAAACTAGGAGATAGTCCACTAACAAGAAACATAACACAAATTAGACAGCATAATGCCCCATTTCGGATTAAACACACTCTACCGTATCAGACGTTACCGATCTTCCGGCAACCTCTGTAGCCAAACTTCAACAACTATAACTTGCGCTTACCCTATCCACCTTACTGATATTTCATACCTTTACATCTTTAAATCCTTCCTGTCCCCCTCTTTCTTTCTGTTTGTTTCTTTTTGTCTCGTTTGTTTCTCGTTGTCTCTTTTTGCATTTTTGTCTCTAAATTCATTTTCCATCAAAATTTTATAACAAAATCAAAGTTTTCTGAAAACCAAAATTTTTTTTAAAACCAAAGTTTAGGCCAGCCTATGCGCAGCCCGGCATTTGCATGTCTCGCAGATGGTTCCTCGTCCAGATTGAGGTACCAGCGTCAACAGCCAAATTAGAAACAGTGAAGTGCGCGAGCTACTAATAAATGTGTAATTATAAGTTTTGTTGAATCTGTTTTTTTTAGATGTTTGTAAATTTGATCACCTTTTTTAATCTGCATTCTGCAGAAGGAGCTTAGGTATAAGTTCTAATTGTTTCAAAACCGAACCAGGTCTAGTCCATCCGGTCCTGCAATCCGCCACAGCGAATAACGCAGTGGTTGCACGGTCGGACCAGGGTTACGCCTTGGGGAGGTAATTATCGTATAAATTACTGTTAAATAAAGTAGTTTTGAATTGAATTGAATTGAATTGAATTGAATTGGTGGCAATCACGATTAATCACACGGACATCGCACCACCGGGTCCGAATCCTGGCTCCGGCACTGTCGGAGGAAATGGTTGTGTGTCTGCGTTTTTTCAATGTGTAGGCCTTTATGCCCTAGCACTGATCCTTCTGGTACTCCGAAGTCATTGTCTATTACGTTAGATGCGCTATTTACATATCTTGTTCTTTGTTTTCTTATAGAATATATATTCATTCAAAAGTAATATTTTGTTAATATAATGATTTTAATAATTAAATAATCATAAATATAATTTTTCATTGTTCAGTTTTCAATTCAGTTAAAGGCAAGACGATAAAATCTTCTTTTATTTTGTATTATTTTACCTTATACATCATAGCTTGCATTATGCCACACTTGCAAAAATCTTGTTGGCCTTCTTATAATGTAATCTTATATTTTTCTAGAATGTGAAAATCGTCAAATTTATCCTGAGGATTGAGATCTACAGCTTAAAATATGATACACATTTATCTGGAGTTGTTCGAAAATTCACTTCAGGTTATATTAAAAAAAATTTAGATTAGATTTTCTACTGACATTGCATTTGTCAACATTCACTATGACACAAATATTCAACTAAATTTCACATACCTCGAAAATGTTCACAGTTGGCAATTGTTGTAACAATTTTAAATCATCTGCATACATCAAACAATATACCATTTAGGTTTGAACTGTACGACTGATAAATTTTTCAAAGAAAAGCGGCCAAACTATAGAACCTTGTGGAACTCCTGATATCTTAAAAAATTTAACAGACTTGTGGCCATGGTGTTGGACAAACCGATCAGCTGACAGTTTGATTAAAGCTGAAGGCAGCCCAAACACATTAATTTCCTCAGTAAAATACATGGCTAAGTCTAGCCCATGCTCTCAAAAGTGATTGTACATTGCAGAGTAAAGTAGGATTTTGCTCAACTTGAAGCTATCGGTATTGGCCTATAGCCAGTAAAGCTGTTGATATCTTCTTTTTTGTAAACACTGGATAGATTCCATAATTTCGGCAAGTATGAGGTTTTCAGTATAAGATTAAATGCGACTAAGAACGCTTTAATGAAAGCCGCTGCCCAAGGAGTTACTACTTTCACATCCAGATTTTGTATCCAAGTCCTATACACACTAAATTCCAATGTAATATTTTACTCCCTTTAATAATAGGGTGGGGGTGGCAATGGGGGAGGTAAAGGAAGTGGCTAATGTCAAAAAAAAAATTTGAGACGTTTCGTTCTTGTATACACACTAAATCACATTAGTGTGGGGGTGATAGTGGGGGGTGGCTGATGCCAAAAAATTTTTTGGGACCTTGACTTTTCGTACATGCCCTGATTTGCAGTTTTATGGACTTTAGCTACTTGGTTTGCCTATTTACCCTTATTTACCCCATTTACCTCAGAACCCTTCAACGGAATTAGATCAAAATATAATCTAGTTCCAGATCTCATTATAGTACATAAGGGTACCAAATTTCAAGTCAATATCATAAACGGTTCCAGAGTAAACGTGCGCATAAACAAAAGTTACACACAGACAGACTAACAGACTGAATTTTTTTTTTTCAAATTTAAAATCCCGACGTTTCATGACATTTTAAGCCTATTTCAACAAAAAAATATATTTTTTCGCGTTAATATATTTCCACCGGACGTGGAAGTAAAACTAAGAAGCAATGTAACGAAAATTAAAAATTCGAATTTTTAAAATTCTAAACAAGACACTATGACTTATTGGCAATCGATCAGTGAAATACTACTTTTTAAAAACAATTTTTATGAATTTAGTTAAATTTTGAAATTTAAAGTAACAATAATATTTTATATAAAATAGGACCGCATGTCCTACGACATAATTTCATATTAATACCACACCGAATATATCGACCGGCAAAAAGGTCAGTTTTACATACAATGGTACATTTGAGAGCTTCGAGTGTTGCTACAGTTATATTTGAATTCTTTTGAATTTGGCGTAATGAGCATGAATTGCCAATGTCTATCGCTTATTTATATCAAAAACTGAAACAAATGAAGACTATTTAAATTGCTTATGGTTTATGGTATTTTTTTGCGATCTTTTACCTTCATCTTATATATTTCCTGGTAAAATAGAATCTTTCAAAAAATGTGTTTGCATACTGAATAATTGTTGATATTGAGAGTACATACACTGAACTTTCTCTCAACAAATGGATCGGAATACTAATAATTTTAAAATATTTTTATTTGCAATCATATTTACCGCGGCTGCTAAACATAACTTTAAGCTTTTGCTTCAACTAAACGTATTTCTTATATTTCTAACACCGACTTGTTTCCTTTCGATCCGGGGCTATTATCCGGAAGGGTCTTGGCCTGACTTTTTTGCTTCTGCATGACCTACTGTAACAGTATTCCCAATAGAGGGTTGTTCAATAGCTTAGGGAGGCCATATATTCCGGATAACCTACCCAGGTGGGTAGCCCGTTTTTGCATGTCTAAAGCTCCCGGTTAGTTTTCCGGTACAGCCTGGCGATGAGCTTATCTTATCTTTTTATAAAAGTGTAGTGGTAAAAGAAAAATTGGAACGAAATTTGAATTACAAAAACAAGCAATATTAAGCCAGGTGAATTACTAATACTGATGAAATATACAATTGTTTTACGTATGGACGTATAATTCCAGATCATTAACAATTAATTACAAGAAATCTATTGAAAATCGGCTTTCAAAATTCTCATCTCAATAAAATGCTTTACGAATCTTGTAAAATGTGTACAAAATAACCAAAAATATCTAATATCAATAAATTAAGAAATCAAAGACAGCAACTGGCTTTTTAATTGGACTTATTAATCGAGTCAATGAAGCGTCCTTAAAACTTTGTGATTCTCTGGGACAGGTCAAATTTTGACGGCTTCTTTTTTAAATGTTTGTTTTTATATATTACTTGAAATGAGAAACATTTCAATGTACGCAATGACATATTTATATTCTTTAAACAATATCAACACAATTTATGCACAAATAAATTTTTTTACGAAATTTATCTCAAAGAAAGTTTTTTATACCGAAATTATATCATAAAAAAATTGTTTATAGAACCATTTAATTTTTGTATCATAAAAATGCGGTATTATAACAGTATCAAAACATGTATGCGCATGTATTCCACTTGTGGGTACATACAAATGAGGGACATATTTTCAACTATATTTGGAGTACCAATTTTATTGTAGTAAGGCTTCAGGATATTCTTATATTAGTTAGTTTTCATTTCTATTAGATCACGAATTCTTATTCTATTTGAATTGGAGATGAAGAATCTGGAGTGTTTTTTAAAAATTCGTTTGTTGGTCAGGTTTCTAATTTTATCGGGAAGTTCATTATACAATTTTGGTGCGAGCAATATAAAACTTCTTTGTCCTATTGACTTTTCGCAAAAGGGTGTTATATATTTTAATCTCTGTCTGGTTGCATGGGAGTGGTATGGTTGAGTTACGGTATCCTTACTATTGAACTGGTACAAAGTAGCAGTATAGAAATACAATTGTCTTAAATCTAGAATTTTGGCATCTTTGAAGAGATCATCAGAATGGTAAATATTCGGTTTATTGAGTATAATTTCTAGGAATATTATTTCCAATTTCTTCAAGTGATCTTTAACAGCACTTCCCCATGCAATAATACCGTACTGTAGCCGGGATTCAATCAGTGCATAGTAGATAGTTTTTAAAGTGGAGGTATCTAGTATATTTTTAGACACTTTATTCTATATATTAGGCTTCTTAGAGTGTTACACATATTAATGATATGATGATCCCACCTTAGATGTCGATCTATGGTAATACCCAAATATTTTACTGTGAGTGCACTTTCGATTTTAGTAGTGGGATCTATTGTAAGGGAGGAAAATTTGGGCAACGTATTTTTATAACAAGCAAATGGTAGAAATTTTGTTTTATTGAAATTTATTGTTAATAATTTATAGTCAAACCACTCTTTTATTTTTTTTAAGTCTAATTCTGCCTGCAGTTTCAACTCATCCCATGTCTTATTGCTGTATAAAATAGCTGTGTCGTCAGCAAAACTTATAACCGTTCCAGTGAATTTTGTTGTTAATAAGTTGTTCAGATATATCATGAACAACAGAGGATCTAGTACGGTACCTTGCGGGACGCCATATTCAATACTGCGATATTCACTATTTTCACTGCCTATCTTCACAAACTGTTTTCTGTCTGTCAAGTAGCTTTTGAATAGTCCTATACTAGGGCCGCGAAAACCGATATCGTCCAATGCTTCCAATAGCTGTGTATGACTCACAGTATGGAAAGCCTTGGCAAGGTCAAGAAATATGCACATGCAAGGAGTTCCTTTATCTAAGTACCTATATATCTCTGCAGTTAGATATTCAATTGCGTTTTGCGTAGATCTGTTCTGCTGGAAGCCAAACTGCCGTTCTGATATTAATTTGAATTTTTTTGTATAACTATTTATTCCGTTTTTTATTAAAAAACACTCTATATTTCATCAACGCGTGTCCAACTAGCTTTCTCTAGGGGTGATTCTGATTACCCTCGGTGTTGTCTCTCTCGCACTAAACCATGTCCGTTTTCTCGTGAAACACCCTATATAAGGATCTGTTGTAATGTTTTCCGTAATAAAATTAAAGCGTGGCGTAGCATTTATAACATAAAGTCGAGGCAAGAATTCAAGCGATGCATGTCACAGATCGATTCTATAAATAAAACAATACTGCTAAGAATCATGAAGTCCCATTAAACTGTACCTATTTCTGAAAAAAGCTTAATGACTGGATGTCAATAATTACTCTTTTTAACGTAATTAATGATTAAAAATTATGTTAGTATTAAAATTTTGCATTCAATGCATAAGAGAGGAAGAGCATAACACGCCAAATCGGACCCATTAGAAATTATTGTTTTCTTATCAGATAACACGAACGAACAGAGATGTTGAATGCTGATTTATTCTGTCGTTTAACTCGTTCCACATAAGTTTTTATCAGAGCCATTTCTATGGGTTTCCAGTCGATATAGAAAGAAAGACCTGATGATGGAGATGTACTGTTAATTTAAAAAGTGTTGAAAAGCAGAAGAAACAAGAAAACGGAAAGCGGTTTCGGACAGTAATCTAAATTGAGCAGGGTTAAATTGACTGGCGGGGCCGCGCTGCAGGTAATGAATGTTTATCGAGGCGAATCTCGGCGAACAGCGATACGTTGAAGACAACCGTCTACGCTGCTAGAATCGTCCCGCAACGACGGCGATCGATATCACGGCGATGGCCGCACAAATACCCTTAATAACATCGTTGATATCATTATTTTTACTACTGCCGCGACAATTGCTTTGCATAATCAAAATATACCGCTTACAAAAAATGTCGCTTCGAAAATGAAAACCACACGGAACAATTAATACACTGATCACTAGCATACAGTGCAGAAAATGTTTAAATTACGTTTATTTGGGCATAATGGGATTAACAATTATCGGGTGAGCAGAAAAATAAAAACAAAGTGTAATAGATGCAAAAATTGTCTCCATGTGTGCCAGCATAATTTCTAAACTCTATCTTTAATAATAAGCGGTTTAAAAGGAGCTGTACCATCTAAAAACACTGCATTTAAGAAAGATATTGACATAATTATTTGTTTATTGTTTGATACGCATCCACTCAACAAAATAAACCATTAACGTCTCTTATAGAGTCCTTTGTAAGTCATGTTAGTACAGGACAGTTGATTAAGTTAGCTAAAACAGGAAATTTCAAATAATAAATTTTAACTTAGAGAACAATGTGTTTCAGTAGCCACTAGAAACGTATTCAGAAAAATTCACAAAAGCCCATCTTGGACAAACACCACCATCTTCAATGTAACACAGTATCCATTATTCTTCATTCTTCGCCACTATAATTTTATTTATTGTAGTTGCATTTACATTAACAATACATAACATAACAAATGATAGAGACTCATTTGCGCATTCCAACTGGGGAAATCAGAACGCCGGCCGTGTGTCCACATTCTGTTCGGCATCTTGCTGATTTTTGTCCATTTATTTATCTACATTGACCGATCCATTATGTGATGTAATGAAGACCGCGCCGATCACATTCATGGCTGCTTATTTCATGATGCTTTACCATTCCAAGAAATCGTTTTGAACAATATTGTCGTTCTATAAGCCAAATTTCATTAGGGTGCTCTCCATAGCTCCACTTATAAAACACTGTAGGATTGCTATTTTTATCATCAGAAACGGTCATAAGAGAAGAGTGTGTCACCGACTCGCGTTGTGGATGAAAGAAATTCCATTGTGAACTTGGAACCTTTTGGTATCAAGAGATTAAGTGGTCTTCCTACAGCAGAAGCTCCTGCTTCCAGAGGTACCTTTACCTTGTTTCATGAAGTTGATGCTGTATGAAACGTTAATTTGAATATTTGTATAATATTGTACAGAAATTTATATTACAATAACTACTGAAGGTTTTACATGGCCCATCGATTATCCAGTTTCACATCTTGAGAGTTGTCAGCAAAAATTACGAACAAAACAAGAAAATTGGTGTCATTATCTACAAGAGCATCTGAATTTTCAATCTTGCTTACTATAGACACAATTAGAGATTCACCGGAAGCCTGAAGAATGCAGGTGTTAACAACTATCACATAGAATGTCTTGTTAGTTATCATTTGCTTGAAATTGCGAGAAATTCCTCCCATGAGACTTATTACATAGATTTGATACAAATAATCTCAATTTGAGTCACAATTAGAGCTTGCTTTAATATTTCAAAGCTTTAAACGGAGATGTCACAAATAGAAATAAAAAATCAAAAGGAACTAACCACAAGTACTCCAGTTCAATACTCGGTTCAGTATATTAAATATGTAAGCAAAGCAAAATTAGCGGTGTTTTACGAAAGAAACTGTTCTAATAATATTTGGTTTATTAAACAGTGTCTAGTGAATGGTGTAACACCTAAACATATGAAGATTGCAATCATAAATCACACATAGCATAAGAGGCGATTAAATCAACTTACAAGACTTGGCTACAAATGGAGCTAAGTATAGTTTACCAGAAGAGACTACTTAGGCCTACATCTAAAACTAATACACACAGAATTACTACACAAAGAAAGCTACTTTGTTGTTCAACATCTGGACCGTCAAATTAGGGAATCTGTACAAGAAAAGGTATATTATCAACATTTAGAACAATTAACCAAAACTAGTAGATTAATACGCGAAAAAAATATTATTGCAGTAACTAGGGATACTCCACAAACTGAACAAAATTTCACTTTCTTTAATAGAGTAAGTAACTTAAGTAGTGTCAATTTCTCGTACCAACGATTAAACCTTTTTCAAAAATGTTTAAAATACTCTCCGCATAATGTCAACAAGAAGGATTTTGAACTTCTCGCAGTCACAGAGCAGCTACTATTTCAACGGAAAATATCTCGGATTTCGGAAGACAGTTCAGAAAATGCTTTCGATTCGCTGAAGTATAACACTAATAGGGGAGAAATGAGCCCATTCAAAAGCATTAAACAAATATTAGATTACTATGATTTGGTACTGTGTAAAGCGGATAAAGGCACCACCATAACAATTTTAACTAAATTAGAACATAATGAAAAGCTACAAACGACCTTAAATAGCAACGACTTCGAAAAAATTAGCAAAAATCCCACAAACAAACGACCCCACACAAAACCAATGAAAAAAAAATTCTGTTGAATTGGCTGAAATTTTGAAGAAAGATAGTTTTCAGCATGCTGGTCAAAAGTCTCAATGGGCTTAAAATCCGGCTATGCATAGCTTTCGAGATATCAGGCCTCAAACTGGGCCTTTTAGAGTTCTCAGAAGAGGGACAACTGGATAACTCTCACAAGTCAACATTTTATTTTAGTAATATCACCATACTAAGTGAGGGTATATGAGTGTTCTTGGGGTCGTTGAATCCGATTATGTTATTCGCTTGATCATGCAAGGTCACCCAAAGGTCGTTTTATGATCGATTCAAAGTCCAATCGAGAAAAAGTGTATATGTGTCCTCATGTACACATGTTTGTACGTGTGTGTCTTTTAATTTCCGCTCTTAATAATGGATAAAAAATGTCTGACAAGAATTGTTGAGAATGCAATCACTACTCAAATAGGAAGCAATCACAACAAGATGCGAATGGTCCACAGCTATTTAAAACAGGAGTGGTTACGGAAAATAAAACTACTAATAAAACATGTGTACATGAAGACACATGTACACTTTTCTCGATTGGACTGTGAATCAATCATGAAACGACCTTTCGGTGACCTTGTATGGACAAGCGAATAACATAATCGGATTCAGCGACCTGAAAATCCCTCATATACTCTCATTTAGTATGGTGATATCATTAAAATGAAATGTTGACTTGTGAGAGTTATTCAGTTGTCGCTCTTCGGAGAACTCTACTCTACTCTACTTTGAGGCCTGATATCTCGAAAACTATCCATAGCCGGATTTTGGGCCCATTGAGACTTTTGATCAGCATGCTGCAAATCATATTTCTGCAAAATTTCAGCCAATTTAACAGAATTTTTTTCCATTGGCTTTGTGCGTGGTCCTTTCAATCAGTTATGTCCCAAAATATAGTGACAAAATTTCTAGGAAATTAAATAATTTAGGTATCTTTAAAATAAGTGCGAATAAAACGAATTTCGAATTTAGGAAAAATATTGGTCGATAATAAAGAGAAATTATCTAAACTAAACAAATCAACTGTATATGAAACTAAATGTAAAGTCTATATAGGTCAGAGCGGTAGAAGCACTAAGAACATGGTAGAAGAACATAAAAATAAATTTTAAATAACAAATAAAATACGGGACTGTCAACACACTGCATTGAAAATAACCATTTCATAGATACAGTTAGCATAGATTTGCCTCATACAAAAGGAAAAGGTAAACGTCTAAACCTTCTTGAACAATTAAAAATTTAAAAATCCCCTAAAAACAATCGTTTCACCATGAATGACCAGCAAAATTTCTTAAATACTTCTATATTAGATGTTTTAGGTATATATTTATAATAACCACTTCTGTTACTTTAGCATACACTTTGGTACTCTTGATAAAGGTATAAAAAGCCGACATATTTGTAGATAATTTTAAACATCTAAAAGCGGTGTTTACTTAAAAACAATTATTTTCAAGATGTTTCACAAGGAACCAACTACAAATTCAGTTTAGTATATTAAAAAATAGCGACGTTATTGCCGAATGAAATAGAACTAAAAAAGTAGAAAGAAACGCACTTGAGTGAATTTATTTTTACTTTAATTAATGTAATCTAAAAATCGCCCTGTCTAACTAAAACTCGAGAATAATTCGAACATAATCGACAGAAAAAGGCGTATTAAAGTAAATGAATGGTGTGAACAGAAACATGATGGAGTGAATCCGTTGATTTGACACTGCTACGTTAACAAAATCTCCAATTAACTCCCTAAAAATGCATATTGTTTACTGCGTCATTTTGGACACAAAACTGATTATTAATTATTATTGCATATCGAATTTTTGGCGTGCCCTAATTTAGTATTAGTCGCTCAGTTTATGAACAGCAACAGTAACATTTGTTTGAAACATTGTTCCCTTGACACCAGAGATACTAGGGGAGAAGCAATTGTCAACTCGACACCATCAAGAATTATTGCCGCTATTTTTCTTATTCCATTTTGAAACACGTTTTCCGAGGCATGCCTGTGTATTATGCTGATTAAATTTAAATTCTTAAAATATTGTCTACTTACCACTGGGAATAGATATAGTTATGAATTATGCGGAGGCAAAAGGGGAATAGCGATTACATAATAACTGGTTTATTTTTAAACAATTTATTATTTACCTGCTAATTGTGATTAGACATAATACATGATGTGCTAATAGTGCGTCAAAGTCCAATATCCGCCTTATTAGAAGACCTTGGAAAATAATTTTTTTATGTAAATATAATGTCAAAAGACGCACATTTTAAAAATATTTTGAAATATGCAGGGTAGTTCACTGTTTGGTAGATCGTCTTGATTGTCTAACACACCGTCTTCACTATCGGACATATAATTCTATTATTTATTGTACTGTCGTGAGCAGAAAAAAATAGGACAATTTTTTTTTGTAACGTAAATCTGTCTCTATTTGAATATGTAATGAGCAGCCGAAATAAAACAGATATCACTTTTAATTTATTTTTTATTTTAATTGCAGTTATTGCTACAGTAAATGATGGATGGTTAATGAGATAATTTGCACTGTGTTATAACATTAACAAAAATTTGGTGTGTAACATTTTAAAAAAGTGGAAAATAAACGGTACGATTACTAGAAATCCCAGATCAAAGGACAAAGGATATCCTACTTAATAAGAAACTAACTATTGATATTTCGTTATTGCACCATTCCTATTTATAACTTCTATAAGTCTGTTTGGCATAGAATTAAATAACCTTTACAATAATCATTAGTAATAATATTATGCCATGCGTTATTTACTATTTCCAGTAATTCCGTGGTCTCATATTTCGTTTTTGGATACTTCTTACGAGTAGTCCCCATACTTCTTCCACAGGGTTAAGATCTGGACTATGACTGGGCCAGTTAAGAACATTGATGTTGTCATCTTGAAACCAGTTAGTTACGGTATGAGCAGTATGAACGGAACAATTGTATACTCATTATAAGAAATAATTGTGACACAGAAGGGAGCATAATATTGTCTAAAATCCTAATATACGTTTCACTATTAAATCGTTCCTCAATATGCCACAAAACACCAAGACCACGTGCCGATATCCAAGCCCACATATTGACGGAAAATCTACCACTTTTATCATTGTTAGGTATATATTTCTCATCGAATCGAGTATTCGGAGGGCGGTAAACAGCAACGAATACGACAGCTGTGTGTTGACTGGAAAGTTTTTTCGTCTGTAAATATTACATTGTTCCAAAAATTTACATCGTGCGCTAAAAAGCGTAAGTCCTACTCGAGCTTCTTTATGTTCAGCTTTAAGTAAGTACTTCTGTGCTGCTGCATGACAGCGTAGCTTCGATTCTCTTACTCGCCGGCGACGACCGTGCCGGCGACCAGTACTACTCGATCCAGGAAAATTCGTTTCTTCAGATGCCTGAATAACTGAGTAAAATGGATTTTCTACTAAAGCATTTACGAATTTCAAATCTTGTTGTTGAGTTGATATCTTTCATCGCCCTGATCCTGGATTTCTACTAATCGTAACGTTTATATTCCACTTTCTTAAAATGTTACGCCGAATTTTTGTCAATATTATAACGCAGTGTAATTTGTCTCATTGACCATCCATCTTCTGCTTTAGCAATAATTCCAGATTTAACTAAACCGCTTATATGCATATTAGTTTTATGCACACTTGCAATAAATTATGGCAACTAACTGACAATGTCACAAAAATTGAAGTTAGATGTACACAACTAGATTTTAGCAAAATACCGTTATAAGACTTTATTTTTGTTTACGACCGTACACTAATGAAAACTTATTTTTTAGCAAATAAAGAGAATACCGAGGAAAATACAGCAGCGGAACATATTGAAGACGATCTGTCAGAGTGAAGACGATCTGCCAGACAGTGAATCATCTGAGAGCAGTGAAGGTGAGGAATGAAACGAAATTATAAATTCATCACTGTTAAGAGTTAAATTAATCGATAAGAAAGTGAATATTTTTTAAAATTATTTGCTAAAATAATTTTATCGACAACGCCTTTCCTTATTATGAAACTAATATATTTGTATCGATATTCTCTATTAACCTGACGTCTGACGTCAATTGATGTTAAAAGTTTACTTCAGTTGTACGAATTAATATTGTAGCATTGCATATGCTACATTTTTGATTTGTAAGAAATTTAAAAGTAAATTAGTGCATAGTAAGTTAGGCCACCCAGTATGTCGATAAATGTATTACTGGTTGCCGTGAAAAATCTCCTGAAAAGGAATTTATTAGACAAATATAAATATTTTTTTATTCTTTCTTTCCTGCAAAAACATGCTCCACATGCAGTTAAAAATCTAAATAAACAATAATGAAAATAATGCGGCACCGTTTCAGACAATTAACACTGCAATTATAACTTGTTCAGGTTGAAAAGCACTTGACACCTTATTTTGAGTTAACACCGAAATATAGTAAACACACGACGTCTTCTCTTCCTGGCTGGTTTAACAGCCTGTTGTTTATGAATTTGTTTTGTTTATTCCTTCAGAAACACATAGTAGCACACTCTCTATTTTAAGGTTATGTTGTTAGAAATTTCAATTCCTCTTCTTCTTCTTATCGTTCCATTTTGCCAAGAGCACAAGTCTGTGACTTGGGTTGGTAGTTAAGACCTGCGTGTCGGATCGTTCAGTTTTTTTTTTAAATTCGCAATACCGCGTTAGGAAGCCAAGCCATCTTAGCAGCCCTTTCAGGCGTGATCCATTAAAGGAGCAGGTTGTGCTTAGGCTTGGGACTGTAGCCTATTTATTAAATTTTGTCAAGCCATAAGCTTAGGCTTATAATCGAAATTGAGCCCCCACAGGTCACTTGGGGTAAGTCTTGCGAATTCATGTTTTTAAATTCATTTTGTAAGGTGTATTTTTTTATATCTTAGGGTTGCCAGTATCCCTCATATGAGGCAATTTTTTTGGTGTGATATAATTATTGGTATATCATCTTTCTGAGGTAACGGCCACATATGCATGGTCATATTTTAAGATGAGAGAGGTCAATAATTGAAGGAATCTGAGTCGTCGATTTTTTTCGACCACGTAGACAGTAGAGACGAATTTGAGAGTGGAGGCAGCGTGTTGCAGAGGGGTCCTTGCAGTAATACCTGATTTTGAAACAAAGCTACACCAGGGCCTTCTGTTTGGTGGTATTATTTATAACATTTTGTATAATTTAAAATTTCACTTTTCATATATTTTTTTAGACTTGTAAGAAATGGTACCATTTTAATTAAATTTAACATTTTCAAATATTCATACATTTTCAAATAAATATTTTTACATATAGTTTTCTTAAATAATACTTGTTAAACCTTGTCATAATTTAATATTTTTTTTTATTATCAATCATTCAAATTTTAACTCAAATCAATTTTTTTACTATTGCTTATTAAATTTATTCAACTGTCCCATAATCAAATATTAAAGTCAACTTATTATTAACATGTGTGTTTCCTTTCTTTTACTCATTTAGCTGGATATATATTATTGGTGAGCTTATTACATAACTTAGGTACTCAGTATTGTTTTCCTTAGCTTTCACAATACTCTTGGTTCATATAATAAGTTAAGGTGGCGCCCTGAACATCTATTTTTTTAATATATATTTATATTCACTATTTTATATTTTTTTATATACAGCAAGTTATCAAATTGAGTAAATATCGAACCACGACCTCGCTTTCCCATAACCCAGAGCTGCCGTTCGCACAATTGAAACACTTCCTGGTTTTAAGCCAAGAGGTGTTACAATATTACTTTAATAAAAGTTGGATATAAAAAAAAAATATTGAATAACCTAAATTATTGTTCCTGTTAAGATACAAAATGCTTTGTTTAGAATATCTAATTTTTCAAAGGACATTCGTAACACATTTTTTTTTTTTAAATAATAAAATTATAAATTTATTAAATTTTACTATTTCATTAGAGCTATGGTAAACATTATTATTTATTAATTGATTATTTATTTATTAATTTTTCAAAAAAAGAAAATAAAATACTCCAAAATAATCTGTTGTGTATACAGAGTCCGAGCCATGAGGTAAACTCAAGTCACCTGGTCTTTCAGCAACCAACACAGCCCGAGGAGCCAGAGCCACGTCAGCTACCGGCATGTCTCGATAAACTATCTCTCTCGTAGCTATGGCTACGCATAAAAGTTTTTCGTCACATTCATTTAAAATCTTTATTTGCATTTGAGTTATTAAAAACCGTTCAATTCGTCTGGCGATTTACACGTGTTTTCAATATTAATCAATAAACATGCTATAAAAATCTTAGAATGCCTAAAGTATATTTTTTGAGTATATTAATTAAATATATTCGGGGGGTGGGGGTTGGGGGGTCAGGTCATACTTTAAAACGGTCAAAACAGTCCGGGATTTTTATTTCTGGATTATACAAATGCTAAAATAAATGACTAAAAAAATTCCAAGTTGACAAAAAGGTATTTTTTTGGTTTATTTTTTGCAAATGTCATATGCTGCGCAATAGCGAAATAACCTGAGTCACGATTCCAGATTCACCCATTGATAAAATACTGTTTTTGTTTTATTATTTCAACTTGCCTAAAATACATTCCTTAAATTCGTCGTCAGCTCTCTAACTATAATACACACACGGCGAACTTTTTTCAAAAAGTGGCTGTTTTAACTAGTTTTCAACCAAATAAGGTCATGAAAGAAATTCGATGTATAATTCAGAAAAGTTTGAAGATACATGATTATCCATTTCAAATAACGAATTTGATCTCTGTCCAAGGAAAATTTACCATCTTGTGCCATTCTTCTAAGTGTATTTGCCTTGTGGAGAGATAAAGACCAAGAAAATAGGATACAGGAAAAATGTCTTATTATTTCAAATATAACCTTACTCAATTAAGTTCAGGACTTTGGGTCACCCCTAATATCTGTGATTAACAATGCGTGTAATAGTAATAAAAAATTATTATAATTTAGATACTTAAATTTTGTTTTTTTTTTTGTTGAGTCATAACGTACATTCGATAAAATGTAAAAAATAAATTATCCGTGAAAAAAATTCCTTCCATTTCCCAATCCAGCACGCTAAGATATAAAAACATTCTCTTTTCTATATTTTAAGTAAATAAAAAAATATTTTACGAGTATGTTCGAGCGGTATTATTACCTAGACTATTTACGAGGGTCTCAAGCTCTTAAGACAAGTAATGTTGACATTTATTAACACATGTGCCCCTCTTTATTACGTTATATGGCAAAAATTTAATTTGGAAGCAATCCAAGAGACCAGTTTTCACTCCTAATAATCATAACATTCGTTAATGCTAGCATAAACGCTCTGCAATGTGGCAAACTCGGTTAAATTAATAATGCTGATTCGAGAAATAAAATGATGGGTTACTAACTTTGGCATTATTGCAACAGAATTTTTAAAAGTTCAGGGATCCGAAGATGCTGCAGCCAGGGTTTATTTTATTACCGGAAAACCGTTAGCACTAATAGGGTTTTTCTTAGTGATCTTTAAATTTCTTTATAGAAGTTCAAAAGTAGTTGGCCAATTTATTCGTGTTTCAAACGTTAATATTTGCTAAACAGAATTATAGTGTATGGAAGCGAGAAAAGTAACGTAAACACGCCAGTGACTGATACTGTTCCTAAATCTGATACCTCTAATTATTTTATCGAAAATAAGTAGAAACACTACTTTATAATTACTCTGCTCCAATGTTTAGGTTGGTTACACTATCACTGATAAATTATGATAACTATTTCAAAATAATAGTGTCGAACAATATGTGCAGGTGCCTGTTTTGAAGGAGATGTTGCGTATTCATTTTAAACTTCTGCAAACTCGAATTGGTGCAGATAAGATTGCAAGATTTGAAAATAATAATTCAGACAATGGTGTTACATCTCTCTACTTGCTGCGGAAAAAAGTGATTTGGAAACGAATAATGCAGTAAATAACAAAGAAGTTTGCAGTATCGAAGACTTAGACAAAGATAAATAAATAAATAGTTCACAAGAGCCACCTTCCGAAAAATTAGAAAATAATATGACACATATAAAGGAGTTAGATAATACAGAAGAAATAAATGTTTTTGAAGAAACTGCTCTTCAGGGATTAAAAAATAATAGAAAATTGGATGAGACAGAAGATTCTGAATCAGTAGGCACAAAGCAGCAAACCAGATTGGAAAATAACACACTTACGGACATTACGAACCAAAAAATAACGCCTATGAAAGATAACGAGACTTATCGCCTATATACAACAAATGATAAACTGCTATTTCCATTCAAGACCATTTTTGTTGTTACTGAGACTAAGTTAAAAGATGTTAAAAAACGTCAGCTGAAAGAAGTAATGCTTTCATTAATTTCAAGTGAAAAAGGAAAGAAGTACTTTATGAATAAATAAGAAAAGCGAGATAGAAAAGAATGAGAAAAAACAAAAGAGGGAGAAAGTAAAGCTGTTGAAGGAGCGAGAGGGAATGAAGAAAACGGAAATTAGAAGAAAAACCGACGAGACTGGACCAAATGGCAAAGAGAAAGAATATAACAAAAAGAAAACATAATACTCCAAGTGAATCATTCGATTGATCCATTCAGATGATTGTTGAATCAGAGGATGAGGGTGATAACTGGGACCAACCGTTTTCAGAACATATTGAAAGTGACGAAGAAATTTCGGATAAAGAAAACTTCGAAGAGGAAGACCTTTTGTCATAATTTATTATAATAAAAATTACTCTAGTAAAATAAAAAAGATAAATTCTATTCAAAAAACCTACTTAGTAACAACTATGGTGCAGAGTAGTTTTAACTTTAGATCGCCCGAAAGAGAGGATGCTTTACGTTATTCATTCGAGCAGGTAATAGCTAAAATTGGAAATCCAAAACCAGTCAACTCAAGAGGTAGTTACCATGTGCCTGAAATGACTACTTTTATGCAATAACTTATAATATTTGGTTCCTTATATTTACTTTTTGTGCTTCATTTTGAATAAACGTTTCTGTCAACCAAGTAATTTGTAAGTGTTACTTTGAGTTACATTTCATTTATTTGGATCAGGTGTCAAGTATTAGTCCCCTTAAAGTCAGGTTTAGGGCTGAACCAGAAATAACTATGTCAGGTACTGAACAAAGAGAAAATAAAAGCTTAAAAATATCGAAACCCAAAAACAAAGTAGATATCATTCTACCTGTTAATGTTGTATCACGAATGATGTTTGATCCACTTGTTCAACATATGATACTTTTGATCGGTGCTTATAAATTATTTTTGTAGATTTTTATACAGATTATTAGTGTAATATCGACCTTTAAGGTGTCAGGCATTGGTACGTTTACGTTACTGCATTGAATTGTTTTGCCTGAAAAATGAGTGTACCTCATGGCGCTGCTATGAGTCTATTGTTATTTTCTAAAAAATATTTATCAATAATCTGCTTTATTGAATAAAGTTGATGAGCTACTTGTAGATACTTACTGACAAGTCAGTAATAATCGTTAGAAAATTCAATTCATCTTAGTGGTAAAATATCGTACACGACAATCCTCAATTTTTTGCAAGCTATATTTTCTTTTAGTGAAAAACTGAGATAGTGTACAATATATGCGTAATTTAGATACCACAGTTTCTAGAACTAATATTATATTCTTTTTGATATCAAATTTTCTAAATCCAAAATATAGTAGAAAGTTTGAAATAAAAGATGTAAAAAACATTTTATATCAATATAACTGTTTGAAATAAAAACCTTATATGTTCATAGTATTGGCGTGACTATAAAAGCTTGCCTTATTAGGGCAACAATATAGGGCTTGATGTAATGATGATATATTTATTTGAAAATACAATTCTTAGAGATGCAGCAACTGCTGAGAACTTCTGAAAACGGTATTTTGGCTTTTATTAGCGCTTAATATAAGAGTATATTGGATTGAAAATCTAAAATCCTGCGGTGTTGCAGACGAGCAATGGGAACAACTTGCAGCGGACAGAGCCGAATGGCGAGGGGTTGTGGTCAGCTATCAAGGAAATGTTGCTGCAAGAAGGCCAAATCCAAGACCTAACCAGGTCTATGTTTGTCCTGACTGCGGTCGACATGTGCTCTCCCGAATTGGCCTCTATAGCCATAGTCGTGTGCACCGTAGATGAATGGGAATTACAATAGACCACACCTTTTGCTTGTTTTTTATTGCACAATTTATCGACTGTAACATTTTTATACTCGGACTCGAGTAACGGCTAATAATAATTGGATTGTGTATTCCTATGTAAGATTAAAATCATTATTAATATTATATTTAACCACTTGGAACTTTGCAGGGGAAACATATATATTAGCTGATTGACATTTACGTACTTTAGCATTTATTCGTATTTCATATTTCCTTTAATCTCTTTATGTATGTAACTCTTCATTGACATGTAAACATTATTTACAATATGTATACAATATATAATCTCTCTATTTTTGCGGCACCGACAGCTGAGTTCATTATCCATTTTTAGATATTGTGAATTGATCGCATAGTATGAATTAGCCTGAATTCTCAAGCTAGTTTCATTCAAAAAGAAGAGAAATATGTTTATGGAATCATTATTATTAGCAAGAAGGCTAGTTAAGTTTTACGGAAGTTAATTCTGACTACGAATATGCGCATATTTTTGACATTTTATATATGACTGTTATAACTCCTCGACACGTATCACAGTTTAAAGGTTACGTTATGTTTAAGAAGTAGATGAATGTGACCAATTATCATCCTGCATCTAGCTACCATTTCTGTTTGTTTGAAAGGTACTGGCATGATCCTTTTTTCCATAAACGGTTTAGCAACCTTATGTTTAGTATCATTTCTGTTCCATTCATTCTGCTGTGATAATAGAAATTTTCAGGTATAAAACAGTTCGTTATATAGAACAAAAATCAGTTGAATTAATAGGTCTGGTGAAAAAACGGCAGTGCATGCTTGGCTCGCACTTAAAAGACTAAAGCATGCCAGACTGCACAAAGTTCAGATGTAAATAAACTTGAAGATGACGGAAGAGTCCAAGAATACGTTTCGTTTCAGAATGAAGAGAATTCCCAGCCTACAACTTTTTGAGTATTAAAGCCATTTATGTACAATATAACCGAATCCTGGTACTTATCAAGGATTCCTCAGAGAGTATTTCTAAGTAGGGTATCACTAACTTTTCTCTTCCCTATGGGGACGGTAGCTCAGTGTGCTAAAGCGTCTGGCTAGCAAACTTGCCAGCGTCTAAAAATCAAAATTTAAATATGTGAGGTTCGCCAGTGTCTTTTAAGAACTGTGTATTTTGTTACTATTAGTTATTTTTTTATATAAAACAATGTTCTATATAAAAAAATGGTACCTTGAATTTTTTTATTTGTAAAAAGGAGTTTAGGTTTTAAATATTGTTTTTAATTGTTGTTTTCGCCGAACCAGGCCTCCCTCGCCTGATCTTGCAATCCGCTACAGCGTCAACGCGGTGGTTGCACGATCGGCCCCGAGGCGGGTTCTGGGGAGGCAACTGTTGTATATTTTAATAATAATAAAGTTATTTTGAATTGAATCGAATTGGCTAGCAAACTGAGTATGCCTAGCGAAGTGGGTTCAAGGCCCGCAACGCGAAACAATTTATTATTAAGAAAGTATTACTCCGGTAACTTAAGAGGCGGTTAAGAAATCATTTTAAGAAAAAAAAACAAAACATTTAAATCGTGTGCACTGTAAGTTCATTCATTGCGTTCTGTTCCGTTCCTGTTCCATTCCGTTCCGTTGCGTTTTATTACTTCCACGTCCAGTGGAAGTACATTAACACAAAAAAAATGTACATTTTTTTTGTTGAAAAATGTCTTGAAACGTCGAGATTTTAAATTTGAGCGAAAAAAATGTCCTGCCTGTCGATCTGTCTGTAACTTTTTTGTGCGCACGTTTACTCTGGAACCGTTTATGATATTGAGTTGAAATTTGGTACACTTATTTATTATAAAGAGATCTGGAAATAGATTATATTTTGATCTAATTCCGTTGAAGGGTTCGGGGTAAATGGGGTAAATAAGGGTAAATAGGCAAAGCGAGCAGGTAAGAGTCCATAAAATTGCAATTTAGGGCATGTACGAAAAGTCAAGGTCTCAAAATGTTTTTGACATCAGCCACAACATCAACAATTTCCACATTATATGTATTAAACAGATAGCGGCAGCCAAGGACGTACACGACTGAATTTATGGATATCTAGACATTTAATATTCACAGGTGCTAAGCAGATTGAATGCACACTAAGGAATGTAAATGTGGGAGCTCGATCGAGACAGCTGCGGCTTATCGCATGCTATATGAAAGTATTTCCATTTATTCCACTTTGCGCAGAAGCCTATGAAGGTTTGTTTTGTAGAATATTTTACTTCGTTAATTTAATAAAATTGATGGTTATCAGGTTACCGAAAAAATCCAGATAATTAAGTGGTATTATGGTGACCGTTAAATGCCTGCAGTTAAAGAAATATTTCAAACTACATATACAAATAGTCCTCCTCCTGTACTAGATACAATCAGTCGAATCATAAAAAACTTGGTAAAAAATGGGTGCATATTTCCTGGAAAACATAAAAGAGAATCAATACGTGTCATAATAATGATAATGAAATGAGGGAAATAATGGTTTTGGCCATCGTTAATAAAAATCCCACAGTTTATGCTAAAGCAACTGCTAAGGCGGTAGATTCAAGTGACAGGACAGTAAGAAGGATTCTGAAGAAAAATGGTTACCGATCATACAAAGTAAGAAAAACCCGATATTTCCCGAGGACAATCAGACGGATGAACTTTTGTGAAAGTGTAATGGAAAAGGCGAATTGTGATGAAAATTTCATCAAAAATATTGTTTTCACTGATGAATCGTCCTTTCCATGGCATGGTCCAGTGGACATCTTGTGATCAGCTAGATCTCCTGATCTGTCTCAAAATGATTTTTTTATGGGCTCACATAAAATCTCAAATTTATGGTTTCTAGGAGAAAAGGGTTAATAATCTCGAGGAGCTGCGGTTGAAAATCGAAAATGCTTTCGAACAAATTAGCCCCAATATGTTGTTAAATTTCGGAAGTTTTTATGATCAATCAGGTTATTGTCCAGCTCAAAAAGAGGTCTATTTGATCAGTAATATTTGAACTGTATTCTTTATTTTTCGTTTCAAATTTATTTTGTTACTTTAAGAACGTATTTTATATTAAAATCATTCTTTTATAGCGCTTCTTCGGGGCGAGTCATTAGGCCCTTTATAAGCTTCATGAGAATAATTATAATTTTTAGATGCTGTGACATACGCATATATCGAGAATTGAATAATTGAACATGCGTCCACCCCCAACGAACAATAACGTAGTACTGAGGCTGTGATTGCCTGACTAATAAATACCCATAAACTCTGGGATAACACCTGCATGCGCTGCAAGTAGGTAGCCCATTTATTTTGCATGCAAAGCAAAACTTTATTTTCATAGGTGGATTACATTTCTAGCTGTAGTTTCTTAATCACTATTGATACATCACTGTCTACGTCAACAACAATGAATGGTCCTAAATAAGCTTTGTAATTTGCTAGGAATTAGAGTAGGAAACAGAAACATCATGTAATTACAGAAAAAAACCAATCCAAAATTGCTCACAAACCGGTAGCTTCCATTTCATGATTACATTCAATGCCACACTTTAATCTATAATCATGCAAATAGCTACTAAATTTATCAACGTAAGCCAGCGACATAAGTGAAAATTATAAATTGAAAAGTTGACGTTCAGTAGCCCACCCTCTCGCTTTACATGATTAATATCCACACTTAGTCGAAATGCTCAAATGCCCTCCTTTCTCACATTAGTTAATAAAAAATTGCGCCGGAACTATTCCTTTCATGACAATATCAAGTTAGAGGAGCATTAATCCTTGACACGATATAAATTTTATAACGATACCACCAATTATAAGCTACTTAAATTCACTTCTACGACTACAGTGACAAGCGTGATAAGAACGTAAAATGGTAGCTTTTAACGTCATGCCACGCTCAACTTTTAATCAATTTGGTTTTATTTAGAAAGTAACTGATAAAGTAAATAATATAGGGAAATAATAGATGTGTAATTTACTGGTTTTCTTTGTTCTTTGCCGCACTTGGGACATTGCTGGCAAAAATGCTTACAGCGTCACTGTCCGTTTCCTTAAATTTTTCCCTTTTGTGGTGTACTCATAGATATAGCAAAATGATCATAAGTCTGGCATTAGCACTGTTAATTAAAAGTAGGTGGTTTAAATGTTTGAATTCCCCACTTTTCTCAACAGATAAACGTAATATGAATACATTCACTTAGATTTTTCGAGCAAATTTATTATTTATTGCCATACCTGTATATGATCAAATAAAAATTGCGCTTAAGCCCTAAATAGAGATTGTGTGCGCACACATTATATTGTATTGTATTGTATTGTGTTGTATTGTGATGTATTGTGTTGTATTGTATTGTATTGCATTGCATTGCATTGCATTGTATTGTATTGTATTGTTTTGTTTTGTTTTGTTTTGTATTGTATTGTATTGTATTCTATTGTATTGTATTGTATTATATTGTATTGTATTGTATTGTATTGTATTGTATTGTGATGTATTGTGTTGTATTGTATTGTATTGCATTGCATTGCATTGCATTGCATTGTATTGTATTGTATTGTTTTGTTTTGTTTTGTTTTGTTTTGTTTTGTTTTGTTTTGTATTGTATTGTATTGTATTCTATTGTATTGTATTGTATTATATTGTATTGTATTGTATTGTATTGTAATGTAATGGGGTAGTGAAGCGCAAGTTATAGCCTCTCCTACTCAATTGTTAACCTCACCTTCGCGATGAGTTCAATTTGAACTTGGTGCACCCTGTTTTCACTAACGAGGCTCTAACGACCGAGTAAGGGCGGAATAACCCTTACCTTTTGCCGTGAGCCCATCCACCTTCTCACGAAGAGTGCGGTAAAAATAACCCACCGCACACAAAGGTTGCTTTTGGAATCGTTTGGTTACCCCATCGTCGCAGTCTCCTTCTGTGCCATGGGACCACACCACTCGCCTTCCGCAACCGAGCTGGTCAGTTGCATACCTGCTCCAGCTAAAACTTCAAATGCAGCTTCGTTTTCAGTCGATTAAGGCTTTAAAAAAACGATGGAGCGTTCAAGTGGGACAAAATCATCCAGAGGTAAAATACCCTCCCGATCGGATCTCCGGGGGAGGGTGCCCGCAGGGACACCTCATCGAATGTCGAAAAAACACCGACAAGTTAAATCCAACAAAACTAATTCTTTCATCTACGGCGCTTGGAATGTTCGTACTTTGAACGACAGCACTCGCACCGATCGGCCTGGAAGAAGAACTGCTCTAATAGATAGAGAACTTCACCGACTCAATGTTGACGTTGCAGCTCTCAGCGAAACTCGATTTTTGGAGGAAGGCTCTCTCACAGAAAAGTACTACACCTTCTATTGGAAAGGTCTTCCCACCAATTCAAGAAGACAGCATGGAGTAGGATTTGCCGTTCGGAATCAACTTGTATCCAACTTAACACAAGTACCACAAGGCCTATCCGAGCGTCTAATGCTGCTACGCTATGAGCTATCAGATGGCAACGCGGTAAATCTAATAAGCGCCTACGCTCCCACTCTGGATGCAAGTCACGAAACCAAGGAAAGCTTCTATCAACAGCTGGAAGAAACCCTCTGTAGAATACCTAAAACGGAACGACTCGTTATTCTTGGCGATTTTAACGCTAGAGTAGAGAGAGATGCAGACACCTGGCCAGGCATCATAGGCAAGAACGGTTTGGGCAACATGAACGCTAACGGTCAACTACTCCTAACTAAATGCGCCGAACATGATCTAGTTATAACAAACACCATTTTCCGACAAAAGGATAAATTTAAAGGCACCTGGCGCCACCCCAGATCAGGTCACTGGCATCTACTGGACTATGTTATCGTACGTAGGAAGCATCTCAAAGACGTCCAAATTACAAAGGCGCACATTGATAGCGAATGTTGGACCGATCATCGTCCTGTTGTCTCTAAAATGAAAATTGTTATGAGACCCAAACACCGAAGAACTCAAGTAAAACGTAGACTCCGTCTCTGTATTAGTAAATTGCGTGACCAACAAACCGTCGAACAGCTAAAGCAAAAAGTTCAAGTGAATTTGAGTGCACTAGAAGAAACCAATTCTGTAGATGTCGCTGCTACCTGGACACAAATTAAAGACAGTTTAAAAAGTGCGAGTGAGGAAATTCTTGGCACTGCGGCAAGTAAAAAATAGGAGGACTGGTTCAATGATAATGAAGCTTTTATACAAGAACTTCTTGACCGCAAACATACTGCCTTCCAAAACGCTATCAACCACCCCAACGACTCATCAAAAGCAGAAGCTTTTACCCAATCTAAGTATGAAACGCAACGCGAAATCAGAAGAATAAAGAACGAGTGGTGGGCAAGCAAGGCCAGAGAAATTCAAAGGTACGCCGATTCACACGACTACAGGAATTTCTTTCAAGGAGTAAAAGCAGTGTACGGCCCCAGTCGGAAAAATATGTGCCCTATTAAAGATTTAAATGGAAATCTCCTCAAAGAAGACCAGGAAATAAGAGCCCGATGGAAAGAACACTACTCTAACATTCTTAACCAGCAAAGTCAAGCCGATCACGATATTATAAATCTTATCCCTCAATATGACACCTTCGAAGACTTAGATAAACCACTAACAACGGAAGAGATCTTAACCGCTATTTGGCAGCTAAAAAATAACAAATCTCCCGGCGCCGACTCACTCCCAGCTGAGATCTTTAAAGCTGTGTCGTCAGAGCTCATACCCTACCTCAAAAAACTGTTTGATGTCGTGTGGGAAAGTGGCCAAGTTCCGCAGGAGTTTCGTGATACACTTTTAATCAACCTCTTCAAAAACAAAGGGAGCGCTGCGGACTGTGTAAATTACAGGGGTATAGCTCTCCTGGCTGTTGGAGGGAAGATACTCACTAAAGCGATGGCAAATAGGCTAACACCTGTTATGGAAAAGTTACTTCCTGAAACACAGAGTGGCTTTAGACCAAACCGAGGCACATCGGATTTAATATTCACACTTAAACAGCTTCAAGAAAAAGCACTCGAACATCAAGGAGAAATTCACATGGCCTTCATTGATTCGGTGGACAGGGAAGTGCTCTGGAAAATTATGTTCCGCTTAGGTATCCCTAGAAAATTTGTGGAAGTATGTCGCAGTCTACATACAAACAACAACGCCCAGGTTATGTATAATAATGAGGCAACCGAACCTTTCCAAACTCTCACTGGAGTTAGGCAGGGATGTGTCCTGGCACCCCTACTCTTTAATTTGTTTACCACTGCTCTAACAATTATTGTTGACAACAAACTGACAGTCAGAGGAATAGGTCTCAGATACCGTTTTGATGGCGGTCTCTTTAACATAGGGCGCTTTAGAGCTTTCACGAAGACACGCACACGATTCATTTGTGATCTCCAGTATGCGGATGACTGTGCACTTTTAGCCTCTACGCCGGAAGAGCTTCAAGAACTTTTAGATGTGTATGCCCAGAGCTATGCTTCCTTGGGACTTAAAATCAACATTGGAAAGACTAAGATTATGTCAACTACTCATCAAGTGAACCAAATAGACATTACACTTAACGGAAATTCTCTTGAAGTGGTGGATCAGTTCAATTACTTAGGCAACGTTGTTAATGACAAAGCAAACATGGACAGCGAGATTCGCAATAGAATTAACGCTGCATCTAGAGCACTCTGGGGACTTAGAGAGAGAGTATTTGACAACCACGACCTTGCTTTGTCAACGAAAATGGCTGTCTACAGAGCAGTTGTCATTCCAACACTGCTATATGTGTGAAAGCTGGGTCACTTACCGTCGTCATGTGAAAGAATTAGAACGATTTCAGCAAAGACACCTCAGAAGTATGATGAAAATCCGTTGGTTCCATCACATATCAAACGTGGAAGTACTCAGGAGAGCAAACAGCCTTCCAATTGAGGTGCTTATTTCAAGAGCACGCCTAAGATGGGCAGGTCACGTTCATCGTATGCATGATAACCGCCTTCCTAAATGTACACTTTATGGTGAATTGCTAAGCGGTAGAAGAAGGCGTGGCGGTCAACGAAAGAGGTTCAAAGACGCTCTCCATGAAAATCTAAAATCCTGCGGTATTGCAGACGAGCAATGGGAACAACTTGCAGCGGACAGAACCGAATGGCGAGGGGTTGTGGCCAGCTATCAAGGAAATGTTGCTGCAAGAAGGCCGAATCCAAGACCTAACCAGGTCTATGTTTGTCCTGATTGCGGTCGAGTTGTGCTCTCCCGAATTGGCCTCTATAGCCATAGTCGTGTGCACCGTAGATGAATGGGAATTACAATAGACTACACCTTTTACTTGTTTTTTATTGTACACAATTTATCGACTGTAATATTTTTATACTCGGATTCGAGTAACGGCTAATAATCATATATTAACTTAATATTAAGAAAACAGAGATGAACATGTAAACATATCCATATAATAATTATAAGATATTATAATTATTAATATATGTAAACACACAAACTTGCGAGGAGGGATATATCTGGAGGACACAAATTATGTGAGCAAGATGTAAAGATCACGTATTAAGGATGACATGTGTATTCTTTATAATATATGTTTATAAACTATTCCTGAGTTTATATGAATTGTTAATATTTTTTTATTTCAACCCATTATGTTATAATAATGCGGCCCAAGATAATCTACAAAGTTTTGTTGTTTAGTTAAAAAAAAAAGTGTTAAATTCGGATATTTTTTTTATAAACATTCTAATATATATAACTGTTTCAAATTTCGATAATTAGACTCTCTGGACAACTGATCACTGGAGTCTGCAAGTGGTGTGGGACGACGAGAGCTCCTTTAAGTAGGATCAGTCTTTCGGCTGGTGTTTGTTGCCATCGAAGCATTAGTGTTCTGTTGGTAATATGCAATTGTTACACTTAACGCGACAGGCTTGTAGCTTGTAATTCAGCGCTTGGCGGGACACATTGCTCGGAGAGTAACTGTCGGTTGCAGTCTGGTTACGTTCCTCATAGTAAAATAAAGATTTTATAGAGGAATTTGCGACTGAAAAATTATGTTTTAATATTCTGCCCTCTAGAAGCACATTTGAACCCCAACTTTGTTATTGTTTGACATTTTGTTTTATTATTTCGTCAAAATGGGTTAGAGAGAAGCACTAGTTCGAAGAAATTTCATTAAAATCACTTAAAGAAGAAGAAACTCAAGAATACTGATTAATTTACCATTAATTCGTACCTGAATTCTTGTTCTAATTTTACTGTGTATACATAGGGAGAGCGATCGGAATTGTTTGAATAGTTCACTATTGCTACAAAATACAACTATTGTAATTAAATCAAAAGTGGCACTTCGAAACTTTCTAGCGTTGTTACAAAAATGTACCGACAGAACTGAAAATTAGTTAATGTATAGAGTAAAGTAGAAAATCTAATAACCTTCAGACTATTGGATCCTGCAATTACTTTTTATTACAACATTGCAAATGTCCTCTATAACTTTTGCAGTAAAATTCTGCAAACACCCACAATGAGCAACAAAGATCTTTTGGTTTGTTCTCAATATATTGAAAACCTGTAAGCAAAAATTTATTAGAATTTATGGGAAGCAGTAATTTCAAACCATAGTTGTCCTTAACTGCTACCATATTTTATTTTATATATTCTGTACTTCCCTTCCAATCCTAAATTTATTATGTAAATTTTATAACTACTAATATAGAATGGAGTTCATAGCACATTCCAAACTTCATTGGCCTCTTGTCAAAGGTGTACGAAACACCTTTTAATAAGCTGTTTCTAGTATATCATAAAAATGATACCTCCAAATATAAGAGACCGAAAACTGTAGTATCTCCTTAGGTCTAATAAAAATGTCCTTGATTTTTATGAGGACGATGTGTAGGAGATAAATCACACTTAAGGGCGATAAAATATATGAAAAACGTTCATCTAAACCCAATAAATTGACGAAGTTTGCTGGTGAAAATTATCGTAAATACTTGTTCCTGATCTTCTGGGTCAAGCCTTGACGAGATTACAGTTTTATACTTGTGAAATTTATTAGATCGAAGTTTTATGAAACATAATTTCCAAATGCTGAGTAAGTAAGCGATAGTATTGAGTCGATTACTTGGATTTTTGTTTCCCTAGTAAAGGAAAATTACTATAACACAATATGTTTAAACATTACTATCATCTGGTTGTTGTCTCTCAAAAATATCATATGAAATATCCCAAAGAGAAGTTCTTTTATGTGCTCAGTGATGGTATAACCTTAAGTCTATTTCACAATTCGTATTTTTTACACTCTCTCTCTCTTTTACACTTTTACACTGCACATCAGAGTTTGACAGTAATTATGTATTGGTAGCTCATTCCTGTTCTTGAGTTAAATTTCGCTATTTATTTATTATTTCTGTTTCCGTAAACAAACCGGAAGTCGAATATTTTGACTCCAAATTAGGAAATAAATCTTATATGTATGTTCCAAATTTTAAAATATATGATTGATAAATACTATCATTAATGCAGAAGACTGTGCTGATTTGCAAAACGATCTTGTATAGCTGTGGTTTTGGTGTAGCGTAAACAGTTTACAGTTAAATATCTCAAAGTGTAGCTCTATGGCGTACTCTCCTGCACGAAATCCAATCAAATTTATCTATACAATTAATAAAGAATCTCATCTCAAAGATCTAAGAGTTATATTCGAACCAAACTTATCCATATTAATCAAATCGCCGCTAATTCTTTCAAAAATTTAGGCTACATTATCTGTAATTGTAAAGAATGTAACGAAAATACACTGAAACTTCTCATTAATTCATTTGTGAGATCAAGACTTGAATATGCTTAGTAATAGTATGAAGTCCTGGTTACGAAAATCATAATATACCATTGAAAAACCTCAGAAACGTTTTCTTAAATACCCTTGGTTCAAAAGTTCTGGAAATTATCCAGAGAGAGGTTTTCTGTGACTTTTTACATAGATTCATAACAAGTGATCTTCAACTACGTCTGGTATATCTCGTATTGCTTTTTAAGATTTTAAATGGCATTGTTGACTGCCCTGAAATTCTTAGTTACATTAGATTTTCCGCAAAAGCAGCACCTGGTGAAGTTGTCATTACAAAAAAAAATCAAGAAAGCAAACATATTTTAGAAGTTGTACAAAAGTATGTTGATCCTGCAGTGCTGGAAGTATGTATAAAGGAAATTAGAAATTAGAACTGTGATCCAGAGACCTTCAAGAGATTAATGGATGTAAATATATTTATAGATTGATCCCGATGCCGTGTCTACGAATATATTAGTACCTATCGATGTTTTAAATGTGGAAGCTTTGATCATAGAGCCAACGAGTGTACCAAAAATGGTTCTATACGCCTTCGTTGTGCCGGGGCGGTAAGTGAGCCTGATAATGGAAATCAATGTGATTGTGGGACGCTAAAATGTATTAATTGTGTTGAAGCAAATGACCTTAAAAGCAGACTTTAATATATTACATTCAACTTTTGATGGTAGCTGTCATGTACTATTTAAAAAAATTGAAATTCAAAGAAAGAATTTAAATACTCTATTGGTCTAAAATAGCAATTATCAAGTAATAGTGGAACTTGCCGTAGTTTTAAGGTGTATCATCAAAATGTGCAATGTTTAAAAATAAGATAGAACACTTCGAAATTGAGTTAATGGAAAATAACATTGATATAGCATGTTTTACAGAGACATGGCTTCAACAGTATGAAGCATATATAGTTAATATCAGGGGTTATTCATGTATATCAACCTTTTGTAGGAGTATTTATAAAAATGGTGATGCTGTGATTATTTATAAGTCCTCACTTGATGTAAGTATAAAGGAAATAAAACAAATAGTTAACCAATCTAAGGAAAAAGATTTTGAAGCAGTAGGTATTGAAGTACAACTAATAAATAAAAAAATTAAAATAATTAACATTTACCGATCACCTACTGGTGATATTAAGGAATTTTTTTGACACTTTGGAAGATTTGCTTAATAATTGCTTAAAGGATAAATCTTTACTTATATTATGTGGGGATCTAAATATCGGCTATATGTCAAATAATAATTGTAAATACCGCTTGCTTGAATGTCTTTTATATATGTTTGCTGACGATATTTCGCTACTAATTGCAAATGATAACGTACAGGGTTTAGTCCAAGACATTCAGCAAAATATTAATGCTTTTGTCAAGAAGTTTAATAGTGATAAGTTATTAATTAATGGAACTAAAACGGTGTTTATTCATTTTACATATTAAATTATCAGGAGCGTCATTTACTTCATCAATGGGGAATCCGTAAAGCAAGGGAGGGGATCCGAACTCTTGATGACCTTACATGATCCATCCAGAACCATCCTGCTCAAGAGTCCACGGCATTTATATGATGTAACCCCCTTCAGCCACCTCATTCACCGGTCCAGGAGCAGCCCACACTACGAAGGTGGGAAACATAGTTATGCAGATCTTGTGGCGTGAAGGCGCTATGCTCTGGAAGCCTCTCACACCATAGAGCATACATCCGCGCTATGTATCCCCTCCGCGCGGGCTCACTGTTTTCATAGCAATGCAGAAGTTCATCTTTCAGTTCATCTGTCCACTCAAAGCGTCCTTGGTCATTGCCTATATCGTCAACGGGAGGTCTGTCCGGTTGGCCGCACCACCTTGCCCTTGAACCCTGTCCATACGGGGTCGATCGTGGGGGTCCTGTCTTCGGCCTGCAGGAATCAAAGTATAGGGCCTGTGGGTGGTTAGCCCAGTAGGCCCACGACCGACACCAAAGGGGAAAAAGACGCTTTCCCCTCCCGGGGGAAATCATAGATTTATTTTGTTAATTTTTATTGTCAATTAATAACACTTTTAGTTATTTAGTTTTAATTATTATTTAGTTTTCTTTTTTATACTTGTAAAATTTCTGCCCTATAATTGGATTTTTGTCTGGGCAGTTGTAACCAAAATAAATAAATACAGAATTATAGATTCTTATAGAGCCTGAGCTAGGTCTAGTGCCACAGGATATACTGACGCAGTGTTGAAGTGCGTCTTTTGTAATAGTTTGTATAATTGTACATATACGTAATATATACGACTATGTGTAATGTGTGTAATAAATGTGATTGTAATTTTAACTGTTCGACCGTTTCGGTCATTAAACATCAGCACTTAACGTTTATGTCTCTACTTTTCACATACCTATTGGTTTCAATGTTATTTTGGTACATTATTTTAGTGCTTAAGATGAAATCTATATTGCATTTCCGACAGTTGATGGTGAATAAAGTATTATTTATTGTTTCCATTTATTTATGGTCCACGGTTCGTGCAATGCTAACTACTATGCGAATCATATTCACAAACCAATAAAATTTATGTAGATGTTTTTTCCTTGGGCGTTTGACGTCATGGATTGGTGGTTCTTCATATTATTTTACCAATCTTATTTAATGCAATAGATATAAACCTCCAAATTGGCCGTGGAATTTTTTAGATTACATATGTAGTTTATTATCTTTTTATGGGAAATATTTTATTTTCTTTTTATATTTGTGCAATAAAACCTGAACGAAAACAAGAATTATGATCTGACTCTGTTTAAATTTAGCAAAAGCTGGACAACGCAGGTAGGGAGTTGCAGTGTCAAAGCGAAATCATGATGGGATTCGCGAGGAACTAAAGTCAAACAAAACTATTCTTTAATACTCTCTGTTTAAAGGGAACTTCTATCAACTTGCAGACAACTTTACTGATTTCAAGAGTTCAAATTTCTGTGAACATGATACGAAGACCTGTGGAACACGCTAATTTTGCCTCTGTATGCTCTCTGACCGTAACCAACTGAACATGTACGAAATATGCAACAGAGATAACTGATAACCTAAGGATGGGCAAGACATTCTCCGGCAGTTTAGATGGTATTTAAATCTCTCGAGATATATTTCATAATTTGAAATTGAAAATAAGCAAATATTTGTGGATCTGTCAATTGTAAATACTTATCAGAGCTTGCGATACTCTTCATGTATTTATTTTTTAATGTCTCTTGATTTTCATATTTACTGATCGATTTTAAACATTAATAAATAATTTATACTACCAATACACCGCACCGTTTGAAGTTAGATTTATTGAACTAACAATTTTTCTAGACGTTAGGTTGGAGCATAGAGGTAAGTTTCAAGACATTTTCTTTATTATAATTGAGACCTTGTATAAAATTTAAAATAACCATTTAGATGCAGCACATTCCAAGCAAATTTACGACATAAATTATGATTATTCAGTGTAGCCAACTTAAACTCTCTCAAAATTAGTATTACATCCTTCCTTTAACAATTTACCAATAAAGAGTTACGGTTATATTTTATTTTATGATCACCTATTTCACATTACATTATCATATCTACATAGTTAAGTCAAGTCATTTAAAAATAAGATATTTCGCCGACGTTGCGACGCCCTCAGAGTACTGGTAATTTATTAACGTTCAACAACTTGTTCTGTTCCCCTTCGACGACATTAGATTTTTGGTGATTATGTCTCGGAAATGTACTATTTCTCCTCCATTCTATTGACGTAATGTGTTTGATGCTATGGATACCGAGAATCTTGATATCTCATATGTATTTTCTTAAGCTTTATTGTGTATATTAACATACGAGAGGTTACCATTATATTTCTTTTGATTTTTGAAGTTCTAATTTTAAATGTAATTTTTACTTGTACACTCCCTAGTGCTTGAAGTATTATTCCCGGAAAATTTTTGGAGATCCGAATTTGCTTTAAAAATTCGTGAACGAGATTATTTGACAAAAAAAATCAGAAATGTTTGCAAAACCTTGTAAGCTGGTGCCGGTCTTGCATCTGATGCATAAATAAGATGGCCTTGATTGGAATTTTGACGTATTTGATTGACAGAAATTTCAATAGCGTGGTGTGAATTAATTTATTACTGCTTTTGAGGGAAATGTCGCGTTTTCAACAGGAAAGTACAGAGATAATCAGAAAAGAGTTTGACAAACTAATTCCAACAAATACGAAAAGATCTATATAAATATATGGAAACAATTTTCAGAATTTTGCAAAGAAAAATTATACAAAATTGAAGGAGGAACCTCTGTCATAGAACTGGCTGCAATTTTGGAGAACTTAATATGAAGAAAACAAACTCGGAAAATTATAAAATCTGTTGTGAAGGTAATAAAAATCGTTGATTATTTTAAATACCTACTTATGTTCCATTAAAATATTTTTGTTAAATGGACAGGTTAGAACTCACAAATGTAACATTATTTCAGGTTATATGAAATTCATCCGCAGGACAACTTGAAGAAATTAAAACATATTATTTTTAGTCGCAAACTCCTCTATAAAATTCTTATTTTACTATAAGGAAAGTAACCAGACTGCAACCAACAGCTTCTCTCCGGGCTATGTGTCCCGCCAAGTGCTGAATTGCAAGTTACAAGCCTGGCGCGTTAAGTGTAATAATTGCATATTACCATCAAAACGCTAATGCTTCGATTGCAACAAACACCAGCAGGAAGACTGATCCTACTAAAAGGAGCTCTCGTGCCAGTCGTCACACACCACTTATAGACTGCAGTTTCGAGCTGTTGGCTCTCGTCAGTGCAAGGCAGGCATGTAGGCATCTAAAAGCACATTTGAACTATGATAAGCCCAGTCAGGCTATTTATTTTTCGATTGCAACAGACACTGGACCGCTAGATGGCGCCTGCTGACTATTTTACATGTCGCTATCCCAAAGATACCGAAATGTACTAAATAGTCAAGTGATCCTCGTGTCGGTCGTCACATGCATCCACGTATCCTTGCATTGACAAACCGGCCCTTAGAATAGCACAACTTAGATAGGTTTTACACATTCATTAGAACTGTTATCTTTGTTATGTTTGTTGAATTAAAGATACAACATTGTTAAACATAAATTAACGACAATGTAAATACGGCTCGATACAGTACGAGGTCGCCTCAGGTGTCACCTTTTTCTGATTTTAAACTAGGTTAAGACATTGCATTTACTTAATGTTATTACAGTAATAAATACATAATTTTCTCTACAATAAGTTAAGAAATTGCCTTTTGCATTACGGACCCCCTGTGTACAGCTATATTGAATATTTCAAAGATGATAGCCCTCGTTTTCAGCAAAGATTTACTTCAATACCAGCTCTGCTAACCAATATAATACTAGTTTATTTTTATATGTTATTGTCATATATTATAATTTTATTTCTTGTACGAATTATTGCAGCAAACCTTCCAGTTCCTTACATGCCCAAAGAGGGTTTGACGTTATCTCTACCTTATCTTAAAAAATCGTATTGGGATGTTTCCTAAACCCTCGTACCATTGGCAATTTATTAACACTCAACAACCTGCTCGTCTCCCTCTAGATTTTATCCCACTTTATAAGAAGCAGCGAGTAGTAAGAAGAGATGCTTTACATTCATTCGTATTCAATTCCCAGTGGTAATTATTTGCTGTCTGACTGACACTGATGGACTTTGGATCCGCAGAATCTTGACAAATTCTGATAAAATACCGAGTTGAATGAAGGGTTGCAAAATGCTGCCGCAAACATGTTGTTTATTTCAGCGGAACTGGTTTACTTGTATTTTGATTTGGAAGGCTGACAGGGAATTCACTTATTTTGCTCTCAGTTTTAGTATTGGATCATACTTTTTGTTGTTTTAGTAACTTATCACAATTTTCGTACTGTGAATTGTGTTTTGTTAACTGAAAGAATAATAATTGTAATGTATTATTTATCTTATTTTTTAGATAGGATAATGTTATAGGGCTTATGGTTTACTTTATGTTAACTTGTGACACATTCCAAATCGAAAATGTAGAAATCGTTAATATAAAATTATATACGATGCTAGTTCCTTTTTAATAAGAAACAGATATTGTATCAGAAAACATCTCTGAAAATTGTGATAGTGAAAATAACTGAAAATGAAAATTGCAGTCTATATTTAAATAATAATTACCTAGCCGCACGTAAAATAAATTTTAACCCGAAGTAAACCATATAATTTTACATGTATTTTTGGCGATAATGATATGTATTAATTACTTCGGGGTCAGATTTTTTGTATGTCTGTATTATTAGAACAGTTATTATTTCCTCAGAATATTATCGTCATATTTGGCGGAGTCGCCAGGTGAAGAAGACAGCTCTTAATTAGGAATTAGTGTTCAACTTACTTGAATAAAATTTTGTTTTTTTAAATAGTTATTTTCCAACTGAACTCATATCGTTAAAAATGTAGGGTAGTTTTATGGTACTTTGCTTAAAGTCTATTTTATATTTTCTGATTTTTGGGATACACTGTATAATTTATATTAAGTTTGCCAACAGTCTATGACTTCCTAAGACAAGCAAAATATATTATATAGTATATTTATTTATATTTAGCACGTTCTGTGTAGCATTTTGATTTAGTTTTTGCAAGCAAACTAACAGAATTTTCTTTGTATAGCTGCTTTCTTCACATTGTTTTATTTAGTTATTTTTGTATCTTAGGAACTGTCATGTTTTTTTATACTAAATTGTGTACTTCTGTTACAACTTCAGATCACCCTACTATTCCTGCAAATCATTTACATTTTTTTACTTCACTTACTCTGTGTACACACAGTTAGTTTTCTTACTTCTAAAATTTCTTCCATTCGCACCTGCTATATAATGTATGATGTATTTACTGGATCATCACAGTGCAATTCGAAAATCTATCTAACTATTTACATAATGTGAAAATTGCAAAATTATTTGGTTGCGTTAGTATATTTTTGCAACTTACTGATATATTATTGATTAAAGAATCCTTTCATCGACCAGTTCTATAATTCTATGAATAGAAATCTAACTAGAAATCGAATCCGAGTGTGCGCCTCCAAATTAATTAAGTCGCTCAATAGATGGCGAGACGCTAGTAAATTTTACAGTACTTATTCATTATTTTTAGCAAATATGTACAGGTGCTATTAAGTTTATACAGGGTGTCTCACCGTGAACTGAACCGATCGATATAGAAAAAAGTACGCATCAGAAAATTTTGAAAATTTAGTTAGTTACTAATGCCGGTGTGGCCAATTCAAGTAAAATAATTACAAGCAGCTGGCACTTCCGCTTATACCGGAAGTCGATACCAACTTTTCGTTGGCATAGTTTAAATGTGCTGGCAGTTTTTGACATAAGACAATGACTGATTGTTTGTAATCATGGCTATTTTTATGAAATGATTACAATTCATGAATTTCTAATAAAATCGCAAATATTTCAAAAAATTGTAACTTTAACCCCCACAATGCTAATATCAGAAAAAAAGGGAATTCAATTTTACACAACTTGACGTAAAAAAATACAGAGTGTTCCATTTGACCTAAACAAGTTTTCGCGGTTTGAGGTTGACAAAATATAACGCGAAAAGCGGAACACTTGGTATCATACTATTGAATTTATTTCAGTTGTAGAACGTAGTTCTCCTTGTGTTCTTTCTATGTGACAAGAAGAAAATGAGGATATTTTACACGAAGAAAGTTATATAGGTTCTTGCAAACCGTTGCACTTGTCAAATTTTCTATAAAATGTCAAATATCTCTGAAACGACTAGGTTTAGGTATAGGATATGCTACATATTTTCGATTCAGAATTTTATGCTCTTTTCGAAAACCCTAAAATATATAGTGTGTTCAATTTGAAATAAGCAAGTTGTATCGACTTCCGGTATAAGCGGAAGTGCCAGCTGCTTGTAATTATTTTAGTTGGATTCGCCACACCGACATTAGTAACTATTTAAATTTAAAAAAATTTCTGATGCGTACTTTTCTCTATATCGATCGATTCAGTTCCCGGTGAGACACCCTGTATATTGGTATCACAATTTAAATTGTGATATAGAAAAGTTTACTTTATTTTTAATCATCCGTGGCCATTCAATTGGCCATTTGCCTCACAAGTCTGAACTGATTGACACTTATACGAACTTTTAGATTGTGAGATCTTCGAGAAATAGTCATTACATTCATAATCCCCATTTCTTTTGTGATTGAACACCATACAAGTAAATTTTATTTAATAATTATTTAATTTTTCAATAGTATTCAATTAATATTTATTAAATTAGATTCAATTTCTGTAATTTTATGTAACTAAAATTCTACATGTGACCACATGGTAATGAAATATTTCTTTTCTATTTCTTTTTGACAATTTAGTTACCAATCAGCAACTTTCATGACCATAATAGTAATTATCAACTTTTGATAATTATTCAAGTTTATCTAGCAACTTATGTAATTTTCTAGCAATTACATAATGGCCTAGCGTTCCAGCTATTTACTTTTATAATAATATTAAAAATATTATTTAATCAAACCATTAGGTTTGATCTTACTGTTTTGGCTTATGCTAATTTTAATTATTATTAATTAATATCTGATGGTTATCAGAATAACAAAGAATCGATAATAATATACTAGAAGCTAGTCTACAATTTTTCAATTCGAACTTATCATTTGAAATCAGATGCTTTCTAGAGATATGACAAAAACATTTAGATTTGCTGCCGAGACAATTGGAATCTGGATTGCTGTATCAGGACGTTCCAGCTTCAAACATGTCCATTTTGCGATCATAGGATATTGGCATTATATCTTCAGTTATTATTTCTTTTGTATTAAATTCCTTTGTTTGTATATTTTTTCAATTTAATATTTCATACAGGTCAAAATTTTATTTTAATAAATTTATACTTCATTTTAAGATTTACTTCGAAGTTCTACTTTTACAAATTTACTTCCTAAATTTATGTTTTAAGCTTTAATTATATTAAATACATTTTATCATTAATTTTAACAATTATTTCTTTTCCTTATCAACAAAGTTCAGTCTCATCTATAGGAGACTGGTTTTAAGGAAAAAAATGAGACAAATCTACTCATTCTTTGCTATGGATGGTGCCCACTTAACAACAATACTTAATTGTCTCTCTTCCCACACAAAACAAAATTTGCCTTATATATCACACATACAAAAGGGTACGTTTCATCTCTCTTGAAAGTTCTCTGAACCTACGACTCCTTGCTCCGGCTTAAACCAGCTAGTCGTTCGCATTTGTTGCTTCACTTATTTGCCATTCTAACAAATAGGGAAATACACAGGTAAAAGTCTGCAAGACTGAGGTACACCATCCGGAATCACATTGTATATATTTTCTTTGTAATCTATAATACTCAACCGTTAATAAAAATTAACGTGACAAGGTAAACAATTAAACAGTAGCTAACATGCAAGTAAGTATGTTTTGCGAGGAACGAGCAATTGCACAACAGTGACTGTTTTTAGATTCAACTACTTTGTCTTTCTCGATATTTTCAATTTTATTGCCTGTTCTTATTTCTTTTAATGACCGTAGGAGTTGGGCTTAAGTGAATTTTTATTTCGCCTAATCGGCTCCCCCGCCTCGCCCGGTTCTGCATTGGCCACAACACTTCGCATTGCGGTTGTAGACCCATCCCGAGACGAACCCTGGAGAGGAACTTTTAATGCATTAGAATATGAGTGAAGTTGTACTGAATTGAATTGAGAATTTTATCCTACTTCTTACTCTAATGGGGCGAGCGCAAGTCTGGCTTTGCTATACTCTTATCGTCGATATGAATAGTAAAGCAACTGCAGTCGCTCTTAGTTTTTGGGTGAGTGAATGCCAAGGAAATACAGTGATCTCGCACCACCTTCTAGCGGTTTGTATATTAGTTTATACCCAGAAGTTATGCGATCTTAGGCGAGAACTGCATTGTGGATATACCGTCCTTCCGAGGGGATGTGAAGCAGCCGGTCGCATGTCTATTTAAGTGTAAATAAGGTAAGTAAAAGGACTCTACTCTCTACTAGAGCAGATGTTCGGCAAAATTTCTGGTTGAGGTAGTTCGTCTCCAGGCGTCAGTAGTGGAAAAGTCCGTTAAATAAATGTATAAAGAAAAATGTTCTCGCTCTTATTCTCGATTAAAAAAAAATACAAAACGGAACATGAAAAAGTAATTATTCTAGAAACAAAAAGAAACTAAACAAAACGTAACAAAAAATAATTACTAATTAACATGGCCGATGGTCGATATCTGCATTGGTAAAGGCGCGAGGTGGCCATCGCGATTAATCACACGGGCATCGCGACAGCGGGTTCGAATCCCGGCACCAGCACTTGCACTGTCGGAGGAAATGGTTGTATGTCCGCATTCTTTCAATGTTTAACTCCCTTCCACACAAGCCTCTAGCTTCTGGAATTGGGAGATGTCTAATTTCTGTGCTGTTTATTATTGTTATTAACAAAGATTGAATTCATTTTAACGTATTTAAGATAAAATAAAAATAATAGTTTTTCGGATACAACATAAATTATTTTTTTTAAGACACTTGCTTTTCTTAAAAAAAAATAAAAAATAATTGCAAGAAAAGCAAGGCGTGCGCACTTTGTATGATTGTATGCATGATGCGCACGCCTTTCTTTTCTTGCAATTATTTTTTACTTTTTGGCATGACTTTAAGAAAAGCAAGTTTTTTTATTATTTTTTTATTTTCTACTTTTTAGTACTACTTTTATTATTTATAAATTCATTCCTTGGACCTAGGTTTCGAGGTATAAACCTAACGGCATTCAATTCTGTCACCGGAACTAATATCTTACCATTTATACGGGAAAAAAACGGACTTAGGAATCTCTGATCAGGTGAAAAAATTTCATATTTAACGTTTTGCCGGAGGTATCTTTAATCAATTTTCACCCTCGCACCCCCGATGCACGAATATTTGCAAAAGTGACGGTGGAATACTGTATTTCATCCGATCTTAGTAACTGTGCAATATTTCACCAATTGACTATGTTAGGAAGTATGTTAAATAAAGTATGCAAGATTTGAACACAAACATGAAAAAATAAACTATATTGTGTGTTAAAGAAAAGCAAGTAAAAAGAGACAGATAACAAAATGACGAGGTAAAACATTGCAGACTGTCTACGTGAATTTAATTTTTTGTACTTTGTTGTCAGATTTTTGTTGTATTTATGGCTATTGTACCTGTTCAAGAAACACAAAAATAAGGAAACGTGGATTTACTATTTTCCATTGTCAGTATAACGGTATAGAGAAAGATGTTATCAATTGAATTTCCACTAACAGGTGACTAACTCATGACTGAGGCTGACTTTGTAGCATATGAGCAGAACACGCCGACATATAGCTCTGTAAACTTCGTATACCTTGCAGGAGGTTACACAAAGGTACGCAGATATTTAGGTATAACGAGCGGATGGTGTTTGACTTTGAGTGTTCCTAGAAATAACATGAGCTAGTTAATGCGCAGGATAAATATTTGTTATTTGGGGTATTTTTATCAAGTTTATTATTTCATTGAAACGCTATTTCTAATAATCCTGAAATTACCAGCAAATTCTAATCGTACGCTTGGACTTTCCCGTTACAAATAAGACGCGGAAAAACTTTGTTATCTCGTTCAATTTATGAGAAATCCATTTCCAAGGGTAAACGTGAAAAACGTATTTACAGACTTAAAAGACGTAATAAAATATAACAATATTGGATCCGATTCAATAAACAAGCCGATTACGTTCATGTTATCGTATCCATGTCCAAATAATTCGGGGATAAAAAAATACTCCTTACGCTAAATTGCGCCCACATATAAAACGTTTCAAGTATTAAACCGGTATAAGATCTTGAAAATTCTATAAATGTCTCCTACTTTTTCCATTTCCAGACCGAATGTTAAAAGTTTGGTGGAAGTTAGGCAGAAGTAGAGGAATAAATTTATTCGGTATAACTAAATAAAAGTTTACGCTTTTTAAGTTGATTGACCTAAAAAATATTTAAATGATGTTTTTGTTTTGATACAGGTTTCCAGAATGATAATTTATGAGACGTATTTATTTGTGAGCTTTCTTCTACAAATAGATGGTTTAGAAACAAATGTGCATGTATCTATAATACAATATAAACGTAATAATAAAAAAGGAAATATTTTACAAATGTGTCAAAAGGGAAATCGTCATTGATGAAAAGACTTTAAGCTAGCCGCTAAAACGTCTCATAGATTCTTATGAGTATAGGATTGTCAGCTAACCATGGGATTAAGCAAAGGTATCAAAGAGACACACATCTGAATTACTGAATTTTTAAACTGACAAGTTTATACAAATTTTTTTATTTTTATTTTATTTTACGAATACGGCTGCCCAGACAGATATGCATCCAATTACAAGGCAGTACAGTTGTCGTAGTAGAAAACTGAAGGTTAACTTAAGAGTGATTTAATAGTATATTATGTAACAAGTTTTATAAACGTCATTTTAGTCAAGAGTTTAATAAAATGAGTGACTAATAAGTTTATAAAGCGTGTTGCATACTATACTTTTTCTACGACAGCAAATATCTAAATAAAAAATTTGGAAGTTATTTTAATATTTCATTTATTAACGTATCAATAACATGGTAACAGTAAAAAATTACTAAACTATTGTTCTACTTATTGTGTATATTAATGGTTACATTGGAAACATTTTGGCAATTGCTAAAAAAACTAAGTGATTTTCCTAAATGCGTTCCATCGAACTGTGTTAAATTTGCTTCATGATTTGAATTGAAGCTAATACTTGGTCCACTTTCATTTTTATCAATGCTTGAACTTTGAGCAATTGCAATATCAATATTCTATTTATTTTTTTGCATTGCATTATTTTGAACAGTGTTCATGATTTTAGTAGCGGTCTCAATTTTATTGTTTAACGAGTGGTCAATATAACTCTCTGCAACAGCTATGGATCGCCACCCTCCATGACGCTTTAATGCTGTGATGTCCGCACCCGAGTCCACCAAAATCGTTGCTGAAGACCTTCTTAGGCAATGACCAGTATAAGCAGCAGGGTCAGGTAATTTTAAGAATTTTGCTACTACGCTAGAGAGGCTGCCAAATTTATTAATTCCAATTGGCTGTTTTCTACATTTTCCTCGCTGGTAGTTTAAGAAAAATCGGGTAGTACTTGTCAGGTTTGGAGGTCGAAGTTCCATGTATTTCTTGCATGTATGATAGAAATTATCTCCAATAACAAACTGACGCTCCGTTTTTGTTTTCGTGTCAGGAATGTGAACTAAAAGGGCCGTGTTAAGGTCTTCAACATCACTTGTTTGAATTTTCGTCAATTCTTCCCGCCGACAAGCTCCCATTATTCCAAAAAGTAACCCTACCTAAAATATTTATAATTTTGTTTATTTTTATTTAATTTGGTTTTATACTATTACCTTTGTAAATAGGTATTCTTCGTCTGGAGCAGATGATAAGAATTCTCTAATTTGCTGGGGTGTCAATATTTTCGACTTTTTAGGTCTGTAACCGTCTGATTTACGCTTCAGAAATGCGCACAACATTGTTTTTTAGATTAATTGTCGAACGCAGCATTGAATAGATTGCCCACAAAGAGAACGGTTTCATCTTTTTCGACAAATTTTGGAAATAAGCAAGTAATACATTCTCAGAAAATGAATTTGTTTGGTTTTCTTGACGCCAATCTTGGAAAAGTTTATATGCACGTTCGTATTGACTTTTAGATTTTTCTGGCAGCAAACTAGCAGTTGCCGATGCCGCTGCTTGAGTAATTTCGGGCGGAGTACCAATGAAAACATCTTCTTCACTTTCACTGTCGTTTAGGCTCATTTTTTTCCAAAAAATACAAAATTACTTATCTCTTGTCACAACGCGTCGATTTATTTTGACAGATTGATGACAAGAATTACGGAAAACTAACTTGATTTTTGCCATTAAAATATCTAGAATTAACCTCAGCCGTGACTAATATCTCGTTGCTAAGTTCAGCCCGTGACTAAAATGCACGAAGTCACGGTTTGTCGAAAGCGTGTTTAAAGGATTATTTAGCGTCATGGAAACGTATACGATAAACGCCATTTTAAAGATGGAAGTAGAAAAAATATATTGTTTTATACTATTAATGCTACAAATGAAAATATCGTGGTTCGCCTGATAGCTTAGGTAATTTGAGCACATTGTGAATACTAGAAGATTTTAGTACATTTGTTCTTGGAGTATCCAAATAGAATAAAGCGTATGAGCGAGTTTCAAAAGATGGAATATTAAATTGGATGGAGCTAAGAATATCCGGGCAGTCTGTCTGACTTGTTAAAAGCTTAAATAGGAACAGTACAGAAAAGTAGACTCTACGCGTTGCTAAGTAATTTAAATTAAATCTGGCTAGCAAGTCAGATTGTGGTGTGCCCTTGGGAGGATAAAATCCATCAGCTTTGTAAGAAAGATATTTAACGCGTCTTCTCTGAACCCGTTTCAAATTAAGGATATGATTATTGTAATGTGGATACTAAACAATACTACCGTATTCCAATTTTGGCCGTACAAAAGCATTAAATAGGGGAGAAAGTGTGGAAATATCTTTAAAGTGCCTTGAGTTACGCGAGATAAAGCCTAGATTTCTGTAGGCATTAGCAGTTATGTAATCAATATGGGAGAAAAAGTTAATTTTGAGTCAAAGATGAATCCAAGATCCTTAAACTGAGTGCATCTTGTAACCATTTCATTGCCTATTTTGTAGGAAAAGATTATTGAGTTATTTCTCTTCGTAAAAGTCATCATATTACATTTGGATATATTTAAAGGTAGCCTATTGATTTCACACCACGAACTTATTTTTGAGAGGTCATGTTGTAATCGACGGCTGTCTTCTTCGGAATTAATAGGTGCAAACAGTTTAAGATCATCGGCATATAGAAGGACATTACTTTTCAAATCTCGGAAAATATCACTGATGACTATTATAAAAAACAGTGGGCCGAGAACAGAGTCCTGCGTAACTCTTGACGTCGCCAGTACTTCGATAGATGAGTTGATGTTGTATAGAATTTCTAATTCTAACTGTTTAATAAAAATGCCAACACAAATTTATGTTTTACCCAGCAATCTTAGTGATCGACCCCCGTAGAAGCACCAACTAGTTGCTATACCACGATATAATATTATATAATAAGTTTACTGAAAAAGCGTAAAAAATTGAATTATGTCTAACTTGGCCAAAATTAAACAGAATTTGATGAAATTTTATGCAAAAGTAACCTATATAACCAAGAAAATAGCCTGTCAAATTTTAGCAAAAAATATCTAACAGTTTGGCCGCAATTCCATTTTTAGTCCAAATTCCACAAAATTTTCAAAACTTTCTCCAATTTGTCCAAATAGTCGAACGATTTTTTTTTTACCAAAATGAAGGTATTCTTATGTACCTTCACATAATGTAACTAAAAAATAACTTTTCTGTTATTTCAGCCGATTTTTTGTCATTTTTGGTATATATATGCGGGCGGTGATTTCCCGTCATTTTCGGTATTATACGTATGCACGTACAAGTATACGTCTAAATATTCATTATAAAAACTTCAGTATTGATAATAAAAAGTGATTGTGAATAGGTTTTAAATATTTAGATGGACTCTCGAAGGTAAGTTATAATTTTTTTTTTCGAAAATTCTCTTGATTTTTATAAACTTTTTACATATATTGATTATTATTTTACTTTATTCATGTTTTATTTTTCTAGTACTTGTACTAGATGTGCTACTATAGTCGAGGCAAGAATTCAAGCGATGCACGTCACAGATAGATTCTATAAATAAGACAATACCGCTAAGAATCATGAAGCTCCATTAAACTGTACCTATTTCTGAAAAAAGCTTAATACCTGGGTGTCAAGAATTACTCTTTTTAACGTAATTAATGATTAAAAATTATGTTAGTATTAAAATTTCTTTAATGAGACCACTCGTGACGTGCATCGCTTGAATTCTTGCCTCGATTTTACAAGAAGTGTCTACTTCCGAATCTGTAACTGGAGTTTGGAATATTATTTCTTCACCCCATCTTCGCTGAAATTGTATACAAACGTCTTCATAATTATCATCTTCTTCGAATTCTTCAATATCATAAATATCATGACAAATTTCTAACTGCTCAGGCTCTTCATCAACCACAGCTTCGTCAACCATATTATCTGCATTCTGACACAAAGTATTCCTTCCATTGTGGCATAAATTGCTGCATGTGACCCCAATGGTTTTGTATGAGCAATGTTTAGTTTGGCATTACAATCACAAGCAATTATATTGAGTAATTCATTAGGAAGAGGAGCTTTATCGGTCCTTATCGGCATCAATTCATTATCTGTTTTTTGCTGCCATCCAAGATCCTGTCAATTTTGGTACATCAGAGAATATCTCAGATGAATACGACTTTAGCGATGACGAGGGCAAAGAAATATTCCAAACTCCAGTTACCGGTTCAGAAGTAGGCAGTAGCATAAGTATAACTACTAGCAAAAGAAAACAAGAATAAAATAAAACAATAATCAATATATGTAGAAAGTTTAATAAAAATCAAGTGAATTTTTGAAGTGCGCATACGTATAATACCGAAAATGACGGGAAATCGCCGCGCATGTATATACCAAAAATGACAAAAAATCGGCTAAATAAAAAAAAGTAATTTTTTAGTTATATCACGTGAAAGTACATAAGAATACTTTAATTTGGTAAAAAGAAATCATTTGGCCATATGCAAAGTTTGGAAAATTTTGTTGAATTTGGACTAAAAATGGAATTACGGCCAAACTGTTCGATATTTTTTGCTAAAATTTGGCAGGTTATTTCTTGGATATATAGTTTACTTTAGTCTAAAATTTCATCAAATTCGGTTTAATATGGGCCAAGTTAGTCGTAATTTAATTTTTTACGCTTTTTAGTATATCCATATTCACTCAAACCTCTTCCCAAGTAAAGTCCTAATGTTCCTCGAATATGTTTAAAAATTTGAATTTGTCCCCTTATCGTATTGTAGGTCGCTATAGATGATTGAACTAAAATTTGTCAATGCAATTGTATTGTGTAACATTTAATGCAACATTACTGTTTCAACATTTCAAGGGGATATTCAAACTCATTATTGGTTCGTAAAAGATGCAATTTTCCGTAACCAACAAAAGACTTCTGTCACAAGCTCATTTCCCGCTCGGTTAAAACAGCCATTAATCGACATTTTCTACATTAAATAGTATCTACAAGTTTCCACCTAAAAGTTACTCTAATGAATTTACCTCCGGAAGCAAAACCGTAAGTATAAGAGCTATTCGACGGCAATAAAAAACTTCATTATTTTTTATGGGTGATGATGATGTACCAGGAAGTTTTCCGCGTTTTACACTGCTGTTAAATATTTATGAAATCATTTTCGCACTAAAACAAAATAAGATACAGAAATAAAATTTCCAGCGTGCTTTTTGTGTTGTAACCCCTGTCCTGTTTACGACAAACCAAAGTATTCGATTATATATCCTGCCAAAACTTTTAGCATGGCATATTAAAAGTCTGGCGTATTAATCCGTTAACCCCTTATTCACCCTTGCGTGAATTTCCATCCTATATTATTGTCCCTGACAGGGAGGAAATTTAGGAGAATGGCTAAATTTTCATAATAAAGGACAATAAGATTGCATATATTAGATAAAATTATCATGGCAAAGGGCCAGTAATATGGAAATCAGATTAAATGAAAGTGATTGTAGCTATTTAGCGAAGTCAAGATATTTTATATACGGTCAAGGCTTGTAAATAATGCCACACAGTCCGTTATTAATTATCACGAACTAAGCTCTAACGTCTTAAATCCGTTTCACAAAAAGTCAAATTTAATAAAGGTGTTTGTTGATATGCAGATTAGCTGCGTGCATATTAGTGGAGTCAAAGCAGGTTTTCACTTCGGAAAACTTCCAGGAAGCAGTAACTTTTGTACAGTACATTCGTGAGTATGTTACGAACAACATATAAAAAATTATTAACAAAAGAGTGCCTGCTTAATTTTTTTGTTAACAAATTACTTGCAAAATGCCACGTTTTAAAAAACATCTCTTAAAACACAAATTTTTGTAAAAAAATATTATCGCCATTCGAAAGTACGGAATATTATACATAAAACTGATATCGAAAGTATTTTTGTAAAATGAAAACTGTACGCTATAGATTTTTTTTTTAACGCCTCAACATATGTCACGGAGGCACACGAGAGCAGCGCGCAAGGAGCGCGCGGGCTCAAGCACGCTGTAATAAATTTGCTATAACTTTTTAACTAATCGATAGAATTGTACAATCCAAAATTTAATAAAAGTAGGGGATTGCAGGTTTTCGATTTTTTTATTTAAAATTAAGAAACTGTATCAATATGTACGGTATGTATACGAAGTTAAACCATAATGAATTATTCTAGAAAACCCGTTAAAGCTATGCCATTTCTAAAATTTTTAAGATAAAAATTTGAAACTTTTGACAAATTATTCTTATTATGTATGATGTGAAAAAATCTTAAAAATGTACTTTTCAATATACAGAACTTGAAAAATTGGAAAATTTGAAAAAGTAATAATTTTCATTTTTATGACTAATTTCAATGATCTATTACTCCAGTTTAAAATACGTTATAAAATTTTAAAGGTGTATTATTACTTCCACGTCCACGTCCAATGTCTGTCGGTCTGTCTGTCTGTAACTTTTTTGTGCGCACGTTTACTCTGGAACAGTTTATGATATTGACTTGAAATTTGGTACACTCACGTATTGTAACGAGATCTGGAACTAGATTATATTTTGATCTAGTTTCGTTGAAGGGTTCGGGGGTAAATGGGGTAAGTTAGGGTAAAGTCAAGGTCTCAAAATATTTTATTATCATTATGAAAGAGAGAAAAAAAATTAAAATGTAATAGTGTATATATAAGGACGAACCGTCTCAAAAATTTTGTTTAGCGTTAGCCACCCCCCGCAACCACTCCCATTGCCACCCCCACCCCATTATTCAAGGGAGTAAAAATTAAATTGGGATTAAGTGTGTGACTTGGATACAAAATCTGGATGTGGAAATAGTGATTCCTTGGGCAGCGGTTTTTTTTTTCATATTCTCCCCGAAAAATTTTGAACTATAAATATCTATATTTCAAAATGTAAATAACCGTCCCTATTATGAATAATAGTTATTTACGGTTTTTAACAGTTTTTAAAATTGTTTATGCCAAAAACATTATAAAAATACCTGAAATGAATCGATAAAAGCTGTAACTGACTGGAAAAAACTGTACGTTTCTGAAATTAATATTTATTTTAATTAATAATTGATATATGAAAACAACCTTAAATAACTGAGAAAAAAATTAAATTTTATGGTAAAAAAACTTGAAAATATCTATATTAACTGTAAATATATGATAGTATCTGTAATTTTTGTCCCAATTCAATCAAGAGCAAATTTTGTTCATTCATGCCTTTACAGGACAGGTTTCTTCGGGAAAAACAAAGCAAAGCAAAGCTTGCCAAAATGTACGAGGCAAAAAAGTACTTCCAAGATGCTATTGATGTTTTCTTATCGTTTCGTTTCAAATACTTTGTTAAAGAAACCACAAAGCGAAGCAAACTAAACTTAATAGCGCTTCTCCACCAACAGAAGATGCAGCTGATCTACATTTTAAAAGGCTAAGTAGTAATTTGCAAGCAGAAGATTGGAGTTGGAAACAAGAGGATTCTGGTATGTCGCCAATTGCCATGACGCAAGATCAAGCCCCAAACGAATTGCTTCAAATGATTTTTTGCGGATGCAAAACAGGTTGTGGTAACCAGTGTGTAGTAGAAAAGCTGCATTATTCTGCACTGTAGCTTGCTAAAGTTGTTCCGGCTCTAATTGCCTCAACTGTCACGAGAATGTTGTTATTTAAATATATAATATTGTTCAATTTTAAATAAAACATGAATTTTTATGTTGCTATATATTATTTTGAAGAGACCTTAGGAATGAGCTATTTTGACTTTCTAGTTTTCAAGATCATATTAGTTTTCATGACCTTGAAACCTCTTTGATATTAATTTGAGCGAAATTTATTTGAAATTCTTTGAGTTACATAATTTTTTATGAAATATTTTAGTCGATCACATTGGATCGGCCATTATGAATTTTTATATTTCAACATTATATTATCTATAACAAACTACCACAAAGAATAAAAATCCAAAATAGTGTCCACAAATTTAAAAGACAATGAAAAAATTTCTTATAACTCACTGTTTTTATAGCCTACGAGAATTCTTCGACTTCAGTGATTAGACAGATCTCTTACAATCATGATCTATGCAAAATTTTGTATCAAAACTATTTTCAACTATTGTTAAGTTTTATATGAGCTTATTGGCTCTTTTTTGAATTCTTTAATTTATTCTATTATGAAAGTGTAATATTTTAAACGTTTTGTTGTGTGTTTTGTGTTACTGTATTTTATTATTACATACTGTATACTTCTGTTCAGTTTATAAGTAACCACATTTTATGTACTATTTTTGACCTATCCTATCCATTGTTGGCAAATTGAAACTAATAAAGATATGTATCTATCTATATTATTTTTCAGTGACCTTCAAAAACCCTTAAAATATGATTTTGAATGCAATTGCTTTGAAATTCATTGCGTTTTTACAATTTTACATATATTTTCTTTTCGTTTAAACACTTAATAGACAATTAGCGGGCAAACATAACAGTATAACTTTTTGTTTTAAACTATTTCAGGTGTCTATCAAAAATGTTCACGGAAATTCAAGCTTCCCGTAATTATTCCGAAACATAGCGTATTTTTGGGCTAATATGACTCCATTATATGTAATATATGGAATATTTTATTAGAAACATATTATTTTACTGCTGTTATACAGGGTGTTGCATCATGAGAGGGACATAGCTTAATAGGAGGTAGAGAACATCAGTGGTAACCGGAACCTCCCATAGAAATGTCTCATTGGGCCTTCATTACGAAGTTACAGGGTGTTAAATAATTTTTGGCCAAACCTGTTTTTTGTCATAACTTTGACAGGGAATGAAATAACGGATTCATATTTGGTACGGCTAATGTACTAACGAGCCCCAAGAGGTACATGTATAAAAAAATATATATCCAGGTCCGGACTCACTATAATTTATGTTTCTTCTTTGCATCAATAAAACATCACCCTGTATATATTTTTTTTAAATTTCGATACGATATTCGAAAAGAGCAAGAAAAAACAAACAAAATGGCCTATTTCATTTTTTTGTTACACCTTCGTGGTTATTTAAATACGTTGTTAAATGTGCAAGAAAATGGATTACAGAACCCTATTAAATGAGAGGCACGTGAAATAAATAGTTTTATAACTAAAATTTGCAAAAATTCTATTGAGCCTAGGTGGTGTGGGTGAATCCTAATTCCGGCACGTTTTAAAGGTCCATTTTGGTAAAAAACTGTGGTCCTAATAAGTAATCGGGTATGAAATAACAAAATTTTTAATCAATCACAGTAGGCTTGTTCAAAGTGACAGATAATAAAAAGAAATTTCCTAAACAGTTGAATAATTGTTTGTTAGTAATTTAATGTGTCAATAATCCGCATTTAGTTAGTGAAAACTTGTGAAAATATTTTAACTATGCTAGTAAAATTTACAAACGTGGAATATGCTGACATAATATTCATCTATGGTTTCTGTAATGGAAATGGTAGGTCGGCGGAAAGAGAATACCGGCTGCGTTTTCCTGGTCGTCGATGCCCTAATCATAAAACCTTTAGTACGGTGTTCCAGTATGCAAGACAACACGAAAATTTTCCTACTTCTGCAGTTGTGGAGCGTGTTTTACAACAAGGTGTGCAGGAACAAAACAATATTATAAACGTAGTTCAAGAAAACCCAAATATGAGCACTAGACGAATCAGTTTGGCAACTGGTATTCCTCATTGGCGAGTATGGAGAACCCTAAAAAGAGAACGTTACCATCCATATCATATCCAGCAGGTACAGCGTCTTCAACAAGGCGACGATATCCCCCGCCTGGCATTTTGTCATTGGTTGTCTAACCATCGCCCAGTCATTTACAGAACCTTATTTACGGATGAGGCACAATTTACAAGGGATGGCGTAAACAATTCACGAAATAATCATAAATGGGCACAGGAAAACCCACATGCGGTACGCCAACGCCGTTCGCAACACAGGTTTTCTGTAAATGTTTGGGTCGGACTTGTGAATAGACATTTGATAGGGCCACATTTTTTTGAAGAAAGATTGAATGGTGAAATTTACTTTGATTTTCTTCAAAACATTTTACCGAATATGTTAGAAAATATCGGTATAAGAGGCATGTTGTTTCAGCATGATGGGGCCCCACCACATTTTAACCTTCAAGTAAGAGAACACTTAAACAATGTGTATCCTAATAGATGGATTGGACGCGGGGGTCCACATGAATGGCCACCACGATCTCCTGATTGTAACCCTTGTGATTACTTTTTATGGGGCCACTTAAAAAACGAGGTTTATAGCATTGAAATTGAAAGTAGACAACATTTAATCCAGCGCATCGTTACAACCTGCGACGAAATACGGAATAATCCAGAAATGATACGTCGAGCAATTGGTGACCTTTCTAAACGCGCAAGAAAATGCACAGAATGTGGGGGAGGACATTTTGAAAATTTACTTTAGTGTCAATTACGTTTTATTTTTAAACACATTTAGTTATTGTTTTGTTATTTATTGTTAATTGAATGGAAAATATTTTATTTATTTAGATTTTAGTTTGTTCTCTTTTCCAATTTTTATTAAGTATAAAATGTTGATGATTTTCTTGATCAAAGTAACTGGTTGCTTAGGCCTAAATGGTTTAAATTATCTGTCACTTTTATTCTTTGAACAAGCCTACTGTGATTGATTAAAAATTTTGTTATTTCATACCCAATTACTTATTAGGACCACAGTTTTTTACCAAAATGGACCTTTAAAACGTGCCGGAATTAGGATTCACCCAGACCACCTAGGCTCAATAGAATTTTTGCAAATTTTAGTTATAAAACTATTTATTTCACGTGCCTCTCATTTAATAGGGTTCTGTAATCCATTTTCTTGCACATTTAACAACGTATTTAAATAACCACGAAGGTGTAACAAAAAAAATGAAATAGGCCATTTTGTTTGTTTTTTCTTGCTCTTTTCGAATATCGTATCGAAATTTAAAAAAAATATATACAGGGTGATGTTTTATTGATGCAAAGAAGAAACATAAATTATAGTGAGTCCGGACCTGGATATATATTTTTTTATACATGTACCTCTTGGGGCTCGTTAGTACATTAGCCGTACCAAATATGAATCCGTTATTTCATTCCCTGTCAAAGTTATGACAAAAAACAGGTTTGGCCAAAAATTATTTAACACCCTGTAACTTCGTAATGAAGGCCCAATGAGACATTTCTATGGGAGGTTCCGGTTACCACTGACGTTCTCTACCTCCTATTAAGCTATGTCCCTCTCATGATGCAACACCCTGTAGTTTACAGAGGTAAATAAAAGAATAGAAACGCTAGTTCATATTCGGTGCTAATTACTTTTCTACATTTTCACTGTCTTGCAACATGTTTATTTTGACCCTAGTTGATAGTAAATACAATAAAATTAACGAAAAATATAAGTTCCGAGGAGCGCTTTTGTTTTGTTTATAAATCCTGGTAGTAACTTCAAGTTGTAGTTTTATAAGACGTAGTCTTTTGGTGTTAATAAATATCTACGGAATTCTGTAACTTTTTACAGTTATAGGGGAAAACATAGCATGGGGAAGTGTGTTTCATCATTTCTGTTGTCTGAGAAATAAAATCAAATTTGTGGACAAAATTATATGCTGCGAAAGACTGTTGGTAGAAAACTAACAAAATATAAAAACTGAAGTAGAGCTATTAAAAAAAATAGTGGAAGAAAAAGATGAAAAATGTAACGCAGTTTACACACGGTGTTATGTTGATTTGTTTGTTTTGACAACATTTAAAAGTCTAAAATTAAATAAAAGGATTTTGTAAATTTTATCAATCCTTTCAGTTGTTAAATAACACATCCGACTTATTTAATCAGTTCACGTGGCAAAATACCGACAGTCAAAGATTTGGTGTGTTGAAACCCTTCCAGAATTAATACTCTTGTCAAATTCTGGGAAACAGTTTAATTACTTAAATTAGTATTATTAAGGTTAATGAATTTTGATGAAGGTTTCCCTTAGAGACAATTCCCTGCCATTATATTTAAATCTCTACCTGCGTCTAGTTAGGAAACAACGGATTTTTATGTATTCTACTTGAATCCGCTTCACTTACTACCCCACGCAATATTTCACGGACGACTGGATTTTAGGAAGATTATTGGAGAGAGAGGAGACTTAAATCACTGTCGCTCGGCAACCGACTCAAATAGCAATTAGCAATTAGCTCACTTCTCTCTGTATGTATTTGAAGATCAACACCCCTTAGTTGATGCGTCCCTACCCAATTTACTTTGAATCTCTTTTTTGCTGTAAATATAATAACGTTAGGAACATAGTTCACATGTCTCAGTTTACAATAGGTTAGTTTGCAGCAAACATAATTTTAATTTGGTAGTTACGAGAAACTACAGTGGGTGTCGACGGTCGTTCATATTTAAAAAAGTAATTACGTCAAAGGTGCTCCTTTAATGACAAGTAGTATACAGTGATTCCACGGGTGTGGTTTTATACTACTACCGTTAAAAACGTGATTTTGCTCAATGCAATGTTCGGCGAAACCAGTTGATTTTTAATTATATAAAATAGACTGATCGTGTTCCCTTAACCTCACATCTATACTACGGCCACTCTGACCTATATATGCGACATCACAGTCGTCACACTTTATTTCATATACCCCCGATTTTTTAATATCTTCTGTCTTTTCTTTATTATTAACCAACAAGCGACCTAAATTATTTCTATTCGTTGATATTGTATTAATACCTAATTTATTTAATCTATTACATATGAGTTGTTACATAATTTATACTATGCCACTTTTTGTTTTCTATATTTGGTACGTTATAAAAATGTTTTTGTGATAATTTTCTCTGTTTATTTTTAATCAATTTGTCAATAAGTAACTCATCATAGCCATTGTCTTTTGCTAGCGTTTTAAGAATTCTAACTTATTTTTCAAAGTTAACCCTATTTAAATTTAGAGATAATAGTCTGTGTACATAGCTATGAAACGGTGACATTTTTATCTTCTAAGATTTATTACAATTTGCATGTGTAAGAGTGTCAGTAGAAGTTGGCTTTCTGTAAATATCAAGTTCAAGCCCATGTTCTTTACGTGTCAGCGTAATATCTAAAAAGTTTATTGACCGTTCCTTTTCCATTTCAACTGTAAACTGAATTTTGTTGTTTACGGAGTTAATAAAATGGATGAAATGTAACAATTGTCTCTCAGTACCGATCCATATACAAAATACATCGTCAACATATTTTACCCAAAAATGTATGTATTTAAGGGGATTATTATTTGTGGTAAAAAGATTATTTTCAAAATTTGCCATGAATATTTCACCTAATAATGGGCTTCACGGACTACCCATAGGTAAGCCGTTTACTTGTGTATATATTTTATTATCGAATTTAAAATAATTTTGTTTGATACACATATTAGTTAATGTTTGTAAATTTTTTTGTTCATTTTGATTCAATTCACTATTTGAGATAAGATGTTGTAATATATCCTTAAGCTCATGAATAGGGATAGAGGTAAATAAACTTTTAACATGAAAGGAAACTAATTTGGCATTTTCGGGTAAGGTTATGTTTTCCAATTACAACTCAGTATGTAATAGATTAAATAGATTAGGTATTAAAATATCAACGAATAGAAATAATTTAGGTCGCTTGTTGGTTAATAATAAAGAAAAGACAGAAGATATTAAAAATCGGGGGTATATGAAATAAAGTGTGACGACTGTGATGTCGTATATATAGGTCAGAGTGGCCGTAGCATAGATGTGAGGTTAAGAAAACACAGTATATTTTATATAATAAAAAATCAACTGGTTTCGCCAAATATTGCATTGAGCAAAACCATATTTTAACGGTAGTAGTGTTAAACTTTTGCATAATGCAAACAAAGGAAAAATCCTAGACATGCTTGAAATTTTAGAAATTAAGAAGGCCCTAAGAAATCATAAAAGCGTTACAAATACACAAACAGAATTTATGAACAAGTAAATTTTAAATAATAATTAAGGTTTCACACCATAATTAAGTTGTTTCTGGTACACACACAGATAGTTTATGCGATCTAGGTGTACCACATAACATTAACGATTAATATGTATTAAAATATATACTAAATCTGTATTATTATTATTATTTCTTAAATACTTTGTAATTAATGAATTGCAATTGGAAAAAAGCAATAAAAAATTTTTACCGCCGCTTAACACCATATCCAGCACGTTGAAACCTAAAACTTTATGTAAAAAAATGCTGTTTTCCGATTTTTCCCGGAAAAATTCCTATTGCGGCTGGGCTATTACAGTCTTAAACCAAACACTCGTACTCAAGTTTTACGACCAGTTTTTTCTCTCACATCTATTTAGATAATAATGTTTAGCCTTGTAAGCCAAGAACTAGTTATAGTTGGAATTTGAGTGTTCAGAACTTTATTAACGCATAATTAATACTTATACAAATTGAAAAAAATACGGAATTTAACCTACGAAAGTCTCAAGTAGTGTGATTTAAAAAATTGTTTTAAGGGAACTTTTTCTGTTTAGTCTTGTATATTACCGGTGAGTAGGAGTATATTTTGTCATATACAAAAATTCTCAAGTTACATTCAAACTGACGAAGAATTTTATGTTTTTCTTAATTTTAAACCGAGACTAATGGTTATTAAAAATATTTTTATCACGTTACTTAGAATTTCTTCATGTATATACATGTTAGTTTATAGTAATTTTGATTAGATCATGTCCTTATTAACGCGTTTAACTATCGAATACTGTGTAATACTGCATTCAATTGGTAGTGAGTTGATTTTTGAGTAATCTCGTGGAACTGGGCATTCAGACTAACCAATAATGTTCGTCGATATATTCCATAATATCACAGCTAAGCTTGCACTAAAGTTTTGTAGCATACACAAAAGCTTAAAATACTTTCGTTATTACAAATATTCTTACAGGATTACGTTTGATATAATTCACACAAAGATGCGATAAAATTTATGCCAAAAACGCTCATCGATACCCAATAAATCGCCAAAGTTTACTATATAGATTGTTCCACGCCTTTAAATCAACTTTTGACGAGATTACTTTATTTTTATTTTCTCTTCGAGGGACGCTCGTTGGGATTGTAGTTATAAAACTTGATGGCATGAAATAAAGAGTGCACGTGACCTATATATAAATACTGAACCGCTATTCTCTTAAAATGTTGCCACTGAACATTCACTAAAATTTTTCATGAATCTGCATGAAATGAAAGGGCTTTCTTTTTATTTGTTTTAAATATTTACTTTCTCTAAAAATACATGATCTGGACTCGATTCGATAGAGCATAATATTTTGCATAATTTTACCATTTTCACTTATACAGGGTGTTTCATTAATAATTGTACATAAGCTAACCAAAGAATCTTTGGCCCAAAATAAGAAGATGTAACCCAAAACGCTTAGATAAAATGTTCCTCCTTACTGAAAACACCTCAAAATGTTTGAAAATTATTTTTGCCAATTATTTTGTTATTGTTTAATATTTCTTCTTCATATTTGGCAGAAAGTTTGGGTATTTTAGGTAACATCAGACCATCGTAAAAGATGGTTTCTCACTATTACCAGAGGCGTACGGCAGGGACAGAGGTGTAGTTTCCCCCCTTTAAATTCTACGCCACTGGTGGAATCATCTCTTCAGTATAATTTTTTAATTTTAAGAAATACTGTACTCTTACTTCATAACGATAAAGTAATCATTTTTCGAGATAATTGATGTTAAAAATAAGACTGTACAATATTTTGATTTTAATGTTTAATTTATTTTTCATATTCGTATTGATCATTTCGGCATCTTTACTAATAAAACTGTATTGGTTACATGAAATAAGTTTTATAGTTAGATTCTTGTAACATATTTAATAATTTAACTACATTCTTGATAATATGTAATACAATAATTATTTGAATCTAGTAGGGCTGTGTCATTGTTATCAATTTTTGATATCACTGTCAGTCATTTCGCTTGTTGTAAAATTTAAAAAGGATATCTACTAAATGCCATTATAATAACTTTTCAGATTTTGAAATGCGTGACATGATGTGTGATTATGCACAAGAAATTATTCCTGTCGTGTGGTTACTCGAGGATATATCCAGATGTATCCAAACAGAGCCCAACCCAATCATCAGACCTTCAGAAATATTTTTATTCGATTAGGAGAAACTTAAAAATTCAAGCCTAAACGTGATGTGGGACGGCCAAAAAATATTTCTGTTGATCAAGAGGACATTTTAGTGCGAATTGCTGATAATTCCAAACTAAGCAGTCGACGTTTATCAGCAAATACTAGGGTGAGCAATGCTTCAGTATTTGCGACCCTTCCATTTTACACCAGTCCAAAATTTATTACCAAGGGATCTCCCTGTATGAGTGGAATTTGCACAGTCTATTAGAAATAGGAAAATTTTAAATCCTAATTTTGTTAACAATATTCTCTTTACCGATGAACTCGTAGAGGAGTTTTCAACTTGAGAAACAGCCACAGTTGGGATACTGAAAATCCACATGCCGTCAGAGAGGCACATTTCCAACATGAGTTTAAAATAAATGTGTGGTGCGGTATTTTTGGAGATATCTTGTTGGGCCCTTATGAATTACTCGCAAATTTGAATGGTAACTTGTACTAGGAGTTTCTTCGATCTACAATCTTCTAAGAGTTACTGGCGAAAGCAGCATATTAATTTTACTTCATTTAGTGAACATTCATTGTCAAATTGACTCATGTGTCGCTGGGATACCCAAGTATTGCTCTGTAGTTGTGTTTATTTCAAATCGTTACCTACCTACCATTGTAAGTATCCACTTTCATATTAAATATGCTACAAAACTTTGACTGTAAAACTTATTTCACATAACCAATGCAATTTCATGAGTAAAGATGCCGAAATGATCAATGCGAATATGAAAAATAAATTAAACATTAAAATCAGAATATTGTGCAGCCTTATCTTTAACTTCAATTATCTCGAAAAATAATTACTTTATCGTTATTAAGTAAAAGTATATCATTTTCGTAAAGAGCGTAGAATTATGAGGGGGAACTACTTCTTTATCCGTACCGCACGTCTCTGGTAATAGTGAGATACTATCTTTTACCGTGGTTATCTAAAATACCTAAACTTTCTGCCAAATATGAAAAAGAAATATCAAACAGTAACAAAATAATTAACAAAAATAATTTTTAAAATTTAAAATAAGACACCCTCTGTATCTCAGTAAGGAGGAACATTTTACCTAAGTGGTGTTATGGTACTATAGGTCATTACATTACATTTTTCGACATTTAAAGGTAGTTTATTTACGACGCACCAATTATTTACTTTTAATAGGTCATTTTGCAATTTTGTAGTCCTCCATGCTTCCTATGTTACAGTATAGTTTCATGTCATCTGCATACAGTAGACAGTTTACATTTAAGTTACAAATGATGTCACTAATAAAGATATTTAAGAGTAGAGGGCCCGGGTTGGACCCTTGAGGAACACCGGATGTTGCTAAGATTTCGACAGACCGATAACCAGAGCATTCGACATATTGCCTACGATGTGTAAGGTACGATCTAAAAAATTCTAACATACTCTTTGAAAAACCATGGATCTGAAGTTTCGCAATGAGAATACTGGGGTCCACTCTATCGAAGACCTTAGAAAAATCATTATACATATACAACAATAGTTTGAAGGCCGGCGTCTATAGATTCAGCTATGGATTCTGCGATACAGAAAAGATTTGTGGCAGTGGATCTACCTTTAATAAACCCATGTTGAAATTGACTTAAACGGTTGTGCATATAGAAATACGTATGGTCTTGTAATAGGATTTGGAATACTTTAGAAAATCGCTGATTAAGGAATCACTACTTCCACATCCAGATTTTATACCCAAGTCTTATGCACACTAAATCCCAATGTAATATTTTATTCGCTTTAATAATAAAGTGGGGGTTGGAATGGGGGTGGTCAACGTCAAAATTTTTTTTAGAGGTTTCGTTCTTGTATACACACTGAATCACGTTTTAATTTTTTTCACTCCCTTCAATAATAGGGTGGGGGTGGCAATGGGGGTGGTAGAGGGGGTAGCTAACACCAAACAGATTTTTTAGACGTTTCGTTCTTGTATACATACTAAATATCATTTTAATTTTTGTCACCCCCTTTAATAATAGGGTGGGGGGTAGCTAACGCTAAAAAAATGTTTTAGACGTTCTTGTATACACGCTAAATCACATTTTGAATTTTTTTATTCCCTTTCATAATAGTGTGGGGTGGTATTGAGGGTGATGGTGGAAGGGGGCGGGGTTGTGATGACTGATGCCAAAAAATTTTGATACCTTCACTTTTCGTACATGCCCTAAATTGCAATTTTATGGACTCTTACTTGCTTATTTTGCCTATTTACTGTTATTTACCCCATTTACCCCCGAACCCTTCAACGGAATTAGATCAAAATATAATCTAATTCCAGATCTCGTTACAATACCTTGTACCAAATTTCAAGTCAACATCATAAACGGTTCCAGAGTAAACGTGCGCACAAAAAAAGTTACAGACAGACAGACCGACAGACAGGACATGTATTACGCTCAAATTTAAAATCTCGACGTTTCATGACATTTTAAGCCTATTTCAACAACAAAAATAATAATAATTTTTTTTGCGTTACTATACTTCCACTGGACGTGGAAGTAAAATTATTGACTATCGTGATCGGTCTGTAATTTTCGATATTGACCCTTTTTTTTAAAACGGGTACAATTTTGGACATTTTCCATATATTTGGAAATGCTGTAGTTTCGAGGGCAAGATTAAAAAGTATTTTTAACGGTTGAGCTAGGACAGAGACACAGTCTCTAATAAGAAATGCTGGTATTTTATCTGGACCGGTGGTAAATTTAGGTTTTAGTTTTTTAGATTTTTGTAAGCATCAGATTCGTCGAATTTATTCAGACAGAAATTATGAGCTGAAATATTATTATGTTCAACATTTGGTGGGTCGGGTAGTATATAAGAATTTTGGAAAAATCTGCGAACGCATTAGCAATGTTTTGTTGATTCTCAATATTAGTTCCATTATAATGCATCGATGTGGGTATTGTATGTTTGTTTGTATAAAGGATTATAATATGACAATATCTATATACTTTTATATAACTAACAACAAACTTTACTCATTTAGTTTATGACATTTTCTACAGAACGTAAAAATTACATTTACTCTTAATGTAAGGAACTAGAAAACCTTGATATCATAGAAAATGTCACCCTCCAGTAAAAAACAACGGGGTGGTGTGAATAGTTTTTGCCAGGATGAGAAGGGAAAGAGTATATAATGTTAGTAAGGTAGGACGTTAAAATAAACTTAACAAACCTGATAACAATGATAACATTAATAGCATAATTATAATATTTGAATCTTGCTGCAAACGATAAATATAGAATAAAATATAATTGTCATTAAAACGTCGTCATATCTCATACAAAACCGAATTGGCAAGGTCAAATAAACGTACGGCACTGCCCGATTTGACGAAAACAGTTTCGCATAGCACATTATTTTTTAAAACTGGCTATTCCTAACATCACCTTGAATTCTTTACCGGCCGCCTGTTACCTTCTTTCCTTTGTTGTTTATTTTTGAGAAAGAATTGAGGCAACACATGCGGACGACTAGCTGGTTTAAGTCGGAGCAGAGAGCCGTGGATCCAGAGTATTCGTAAGAGTGGAGAAACTTACTCTTTTTGATATGTACAGCATAAGCGACTGAAATTGTTGGTAAGAGAAATAAATAGATAGTTTAAAATGAATGTTAAAATGTATTACATGAATAATAGACAAATCGGTTTGTAAAGACTAATTGAAATTTAAGATAATTATATATATATATATATATATATATATATATAACACAAATTTATACCAGGATCCTAGGTTCACTATTGTTGAGGTGACTGGTTCTGGAACAGCAATCCAGGCCCACAATTGTCTCTTGTTGCGGGAATGGATTTTAAAGGTTTCCTTGGCAATTTACGTCTCTTAATGAAATGGAGTGAAAAATGTAGGAAAATTAACCAACTATGTGGTTTTTAAGCTGTACAAAAGCTATGCAGAAATGTATAAGTATATAAATGTGCATAAACATATAAGTACATAAGTACATATAAATATATAAGTATATAAAAGCATATATAAGCATATAAGAATATAAGTATATAAGCTGATTTCATAAACTATAAATTGCCAAAAAAATGAAAAAGAAAAAAAAATTTAAAACCATGTGGTACATACAGTATTTTTACTACTTATTAAATTAAAAAGAATTGACCTTGAAATGCAATTGAAGATTAATTAAATTTAAATGAGTCATAAATGAAATTACCTGGATGTTATTGTTAACGCGGATATAAAAACGTAATATCAATTACGGAAGTCCACAGTTAAAATTTATATACGTTCGAATCAGTACAAAAGCTGCAAGCAAATGATTTCCTGGTGAGTTTTACTGATAAGATATACTTTTTTGTCCTATTTACTGCAAAATAATGCTACCAAATAAACTTGAGAAATCTAATTCCCTAATTAAATTGAAAGCTATTAAATACAGAAATGGTACAGGTATGGCCATCTGTCAATGGTTGAGTTAAGCGCAACAACTTGCGGTCGCAAATTCTACAAGTTCCTTTACTCACAACTAAAATAGTGGCATATGATCAATAAAAGGAATCTATAATAAAAGTTTTTATTACTTCCATACCACAGCTGATTTGCTTTGCCTCAGTTTGTAATTTCTATTTTATACATAACCAACAATATGAACAGCTGTAAATAAATAGTAAAACGTATTGTGAAAACTCATTAAAAATATTACATCTTATAGGATATACTATATATAGTAACGAGAAAAGGTAAGGAAAATAACCATATGTACTTACATAGTAAACAAAAATATAAAATTTGAAATATAGGTATCTGATGTAAATAAATGTTTTGTAGACAATTGTTTCCTGCGATAATGCTGTATAGAACGGAAATACATAATAGTTAATAGAACATGACTTGAGTTCCTAAGATAAAAAATATGTACATAAAACAGTGTGAAATGGTTTAGCAGTTATACAAGTAAAATTCTGTTAGTTGAAAACAGTTTCACTTACAAAAACTGAATCAAAAATGTTACACAGATCGTGCTAAATATAAACAAAACATTAGCTTTTATATAAAACTGTTAAATGGACATAGGCCATGTAACACGCCCTCATCGACGCAATTATACTTTTGCTGGATTACATCTCATATAAGAGAGATTAATATATCGATAACGCGGCGCTTCCTGCTGTATACTATTGTAGAGCATAACAACGGACATTCCTGGTAGAGATGCTGAATTTATAATATTTCAAACTGACATTGGATAAACTATAAGAGTAGTCCTCTTCTGGATTAAACTTCGCTCTGTACAGTATTTTCTTAAATAAGGACGTTTATTATTACTATTATTATTATTATTAGAAATCACTTTTACTGCAGTTTTATTTAAAACTTTCTTCAATTGAATGTATCAAATTTCAACTATACATAAACCTAGAAAATTGTTAATAAACACACTGATTATTTTTACGACTTACAGTTATTGCTTGAAAACTAATTTGAAATAAAAATGTACCTTATTGAAATGAGTTTTTATAATTAATTATTTTTTTTACTACATAACAATATGAATAATAAATTCTTATCCCTATTCATTAAATGCAAACTCTGTTTGTGACAGTAATGATATGTATTGCATTTCTGAATTGCCAACATAGCGAGTGCTTATTCCTGCGAATTTGAACCCATAAGCCAACAAAAGTATTAGGCTTTTTAAAAGCTATCATAGAGGGTCAGAAACACACTCCGATTTTGCACTTGGGGAAGAATATTTTGTTAGACAGCGGGTAAACTATTTCACCAACTCACCAATCCTATCGACGTACTCCACCATATCGGATCCATTTCGGTAGTTGCGTAAGTGCATAAGGCTTAGAACGTGACCTGTAGAGGTCGCAGTGGGCGTTTATGTTAAAATTCAGTCTGTCACTCGTTTATTTTTTAGCAAAAATCACATTATTTCGGAAAAGACACGCACTCTGAAACCGAGAGGGATGCGACGGATTATTCTACGGGTGTTCCTCCCTATCGATTGCCCTAGTTGTTGAGTTTCAGGGCCGTGCGACGACTTTTTGATGCCTACGCTTTCATATCAGTAATCATGTCATTACAGATTTTCCACGTGTGTCAAAATTTTATGTTCAACAAATTTCAGTAAGATTCGATTATTTCTACGGTCTGCACCGTAAACTACAACGATTGAAATTGGATCTGGCTACTTCCAACGAATATTTCAGAGATTGTGCTGATATCATTGTTAATATCTGCTCGAAAATAGTTTTCCGACATATCTTTCATTATAACACTTAAAAATATAATATAAATAAGGCGACACACAGCGTGTTCCAGGAAAATTACCTATAATAATAATAATAATAAATCGGCTTTATTGCAACAAAAAAATCATGAACACAATCAAACAATACATAGGAAGAAAAAAAAACAATGAAAACTGTATGGAAAAATGCAGCCGAAGTATGGCGAAGTCTAGCTGTAAGCTACTCCTACTCAACCACAAGACGGTGACATTTCTCCACAAATTGACAAAGAAATAAAGAATTTAAGCGGCACTCTACATAACAAAGCTAGTTTATTACTTACCTACAGCTTTTCTAGAACAGTTAATTACAAACACGGCTGGGCACAGAATGTACAAAAAGATAATAAAGGTAATACATTAGAGTTGCATACTGAATAAATGAGTTTTAAATTTACATTTAAATTTATTAATATTGAAAATTTTGAATTCCTCAGGAAGAGAATTATTTAATTTGATGGCATTGTACGTAAAACTTCTTCTAAACAAGGCTGTCTGATGATGTGGCATCGTAAATTTATTTTTATTCCGAATGTTACAGGAATGTACATTTGAACGAGCTACAAATTTCTTTTTCAAAAGAGACGTGTGTATGCCTACAATTTCCCCAGGTGATGTGTTTTACGATTGTTCATGTTCAACCACTTGTTCTCGTTTATTTTATGCGAAATATGTTCAAATTTTCTGATTCCATAGACAAGTCGGCAACAGGTATTCTGAACTTTTTGTATACGATATTTATCCATGTTATCAAGACATGGGCCATAAATAAAGTCACAGTAGTTGAAATTGGAGAGAACAAGTGATTCACAGAGCATTTTTTTAGTTTGAAATTAAGAATGTCACGTCTGGAGTAAATTAATTTCAAGGACGTATAAGACCTCTGTAGTAATTTTTTTACATGCTCTTTAAAACGTAAGTCAGAGTCAATAATAACACCCAAATTTTTTGCATGGTCAATAACAGGCAAGGAAGCACCATCAATCTTAATTTTTATGTTCTCTTTTACGAATATATTTTTGTTTCTATTAGCAAATATAATTACGTTAGATTTCTTTGAATTCAGTTTTAAATCATGTTCTTCAGATAGCTGCTTAATGGTTAGCAGTTCCGAATTGATGATGTCCGTAGCTTCGATATAATCATTTGCATCAAAATGCAAGTATACCTGAGTATCGTCAGCGTATGCTTGGATTTTGCACGATCTTGCAGAGTTTAAAATATTCGAAGTATAAATAATAAAAATTAGAGGACCTAAGATTGATCCCTGCGGTACACCTGAAAGTATATCTATCTCAGGAGAATAAACATTGTCAATAGAAATTTTCTGCTTTCTATCATTCAAATATGAATTAATAAGTGAAACTGAAAAATTGTCAAAGCCAAAATATTGAAGCTTAGAACAAATTAGACTATGGATAATCGTATCAAAGGCTTTTGAAAAATCTAACAACACCAACACGCTGACCATTCCCTTATCCTGAGCCCTAATCAAGCCATCAGTAACAGTAGCCAAGGCTGTGGCAGTGTTATATCCCTTTCTAAATCCACACTGGGAATCAGGCAGTAAATTATGAGAAATAAAATAATGATAAATTTGATCATATAAATTTTTTTCAGTGACTTTAGATAAAGCTGGCAAAATACTAATAATTCTAAGGTCTGAAAAAGAAATAGGATTACTATTTTTAGGTAAAGGAATTCCAACCGCAACTTTCCACGCTTGAGGGAAGTAGCTTTGCTCGATACAACAATTAATTATGTGAGTAATGAAAGGATCAGTAAACGGACTACAGTATTTTAACATAGCAGATGAAATGTTGTCAGCACCATACGCTTCAGTGTTAATATTATTTAAAATTTTATTAACTTCATCTATAGTAGTGTAGTGTACTTTTATTTTTTGACAAAAAGTCACTGTTTATAAGAAATTTTGCTTGCGGAAGTTTTGTTTGAATTATTCCTAAATAATGTATTTCTTTATTGAGATACTTGCAAAGAATAATTTTACGTTTCTAGAAAATATCTTTGTAGCATAAACTGAATTGAAAAATATCTAGAATTCGTCTAGTTTAAAAAAAATGATTGATATGCTGTTGAAAACTATAGACCAATAGTAATATTGTGCAATTCTACACAATTATTTGAAAACATAATATATGATATTCTATTTAATCATGTCAGATGCCAAATTTACCTCAATCAACAGGCATTCATGCCAAATCTCTCTACCACAGGCAATTTGGTATGCTTTACTCAGTTCATATCTGAACATTTATACAGATTTTTCTAAAGCCTTCGACATACTGGGCCATGGAATTCTGCTGAACAAATTATCCGAATTTGGACTAACTGAATACTTCATAAGCATTTTTGAATCCTACTTAGTAAATAGATACTGAATGTGGCAATACCGTGGATTTTGATCTATAGATATCTCAGCAACATTAAGTGTTCCCCAAGGTTCTGTGCTTGGGCCTTTGCTATTTAACATTGTTGTAAATGATATCGTCATTGGTCTACACTGCAAAACATTACTTTATGCTGATGACCTAAACACTTTTGCATCTCTCACTAATGTAGAAGACTGCGCTGATCTACAAAACGATCTTGTACAGCTATGGGCTTGGTGTAGCGTAAACAAGTTACAGTTAAATATCTCAAAGTGTAACTCTATGACACACTTTCGTGCTCCATATCCAATAAAATTTATCTATACAATTACCTACTAATAAATTATTGAAGAGCTGTAGTCATCTCAAAGATCTAGGAGTTATATTTGACCCAAAGTTATCTTTTGTTAGCCCGATCAATGAAATCACCGCTAATTTCTTAAAAAAATTTAGGCTAAATTATCCGTAATTGTAAAGAATTTGACGAACATACACTAAAACTTCTCTTTAATTAATTTGTGAGGTCAAGACTTGAATATACTTCAATTGTATGGAGTCCTGCTTGTGAATATGATAAATATAGCATTGAAGAGCTTCAGAGATGTTGTATTAAACACCTTTGGTTCAAAATCTCTAGAAATTATCCAGAGAGAGGTTTTTCACATTGTGATTTTTTTTTAATAAATAACACCACAGGTAATTACGACCCCCTTTATCCCGGAAGGCTCTAGAAGAGCCTTGTGTGGGAGGGGGTTACACATTTAGAGCCAAGAGACACACATCCAATATCCGTGTATAGTGGAAAAATCCCTCTCACAGTATTTTCCACTCCCACGACCGGGGATCGAACCCGGAACTTTTGGTTGAGAGGCAAGTGCGCTCACCTCTCGACCACCAGTCATTTATTACATAGATTCAACACAGGTAATCTTCAACTACGTCGGACGTATTACTCTCTTTCGTGTTCAAAACCATCTCATCTTATTATTTTTTCCATTTTTAGTGTTTCATTAAATTTATTTTAGTTTTTCGCTGTTTTTATCTCAGTAAATATGGTGAATTATGCGAATGCCAAAATGACGACAATGCATTACGTATATGTTCTCGCATATGGTAATGCAACAAAAGCCAGAACTATGTATAAGGAAAGATATCCTGACCGTGCCTTGTCAGGTAACCGATTCTTTTCGACTATTCATCGCCGTCTTTATGAAACTGGTACTTTTCAAAGAAGTACTTCGGAAGATAAACCTCGAACTGTTAGAACACCCTAAATTGAGGAAGCGGTGCTGCAGGAAATCGGCGAACATCCTGACACGAGTACGAGAAAGATTGCTAGAGCTCTGAATATTTGTCATCAAATTGTTTGGCGAATTTTGGTTGATTTTCTATTGTAGCCATACTATATTTCAAGAGTGCAGGCATTATTTCCCAGGAATTTTCCACATCTTGTGAACTTCTGTCAGGGGTACCCTCAGAAAGCTACACTAAATCCGCTGTTTGAGTCACAAATTATCTTCACAGACGAAGCATATTTTTCAAGGAATGCTATTCAAAATTTTCATAACAATCATGTCTGGGAGAACGATAACCCCCATGCCATAACAGAAACCAATATCCAAGTTAATGTATGGGTAGAAATTATTGGTAATAATCTTATGGATCTGCCAAGACGCCTTAATGGACAATCTTACCTGCATTTTCTCTAAGAAGATGTACCATTGCGTTAAGAAACCAAATGTGGTGCATGCACGATGGAGCTCCTGTTCATTACAGTGTAATTGTCCGCAACCATTTACATATGGTTTATCTTAATCCTTGTGGAGGACCTCAGCAATGGCCAGCAAGATCCTCCGATCTCAATGGTTTGGATTTTTTTCTGTGGGGCCATCTTAAAACCCTGGTGTTATCAACCTATCTAAATAACTAAAGAAGATAACATTGATAGACATACAGGGTGTAACGCAACTTACCCGAAAATTTTGAACCATAGATGCACCTTTAAATTAGAAGTCGATTTTTTAAAAAAATTTAATAAAAGTCCAACACAAAAAAAAGATACAAATTGTTAAAATTACGAATTAATGGAAAGAAATATTAAAATAACGTATTATTTCTATAAAAACTGTTGAAAGTTCTGTCCATTGACATTCAAGCACACCTGAACCCGTCTAATCCAATTTTGTCACACCAGCTGAAGTGTTCTCCCTTCCTGCTGTTCCCGAAGACGCAGATTATGGACAGCTGTTGTGATACGTTCACCGATATTGTGAACTTCGGTTTGGTAGACTTAATTTTTTAAATATCCCCACAAAAGGAAGTCAAGAGAATTTAGATCCGGGGACCGCGGAGGCGAAGCTACATGTCCACCCCGTCCGATCCAACGTATTCCGTTTAATTGGGTCAAGTAACCTCGGCCTACTAAACTATAATTTGGGGGCGTACCATCATGTAAAAACCACATCCGACTTCGGACCTCCAAGGGCACATCTTCAAGAAGACTAGTAAGATCATTACGGAGAAACTCCAGATATTGCAGACTATCCATCTGATTTGGCAATATGAACGGACCAATTAGGCGTTCATCGATGTTCAAAGTGATTCCGAACTACTTGATGAGGATTTTCAATGGTCTAAACGTACATATTATATAGATTGGTTATACCATTGTGCGTAAAAATAGTTTCATCAGTGACCAAGCCATCGACAAATTTTCATTAATTTGTAATTTTAACAATTTGTATATTTTCTGTGTTGGACTTTTATTACTTTTTTTTTTTCAAGAAACCGACTTCTTATTTAAAGGTGCATGTATGGTTAAAAATTTTCGGATAAGTTGCATTACATCCTGTGTATAGTTGAATCACGATTGTTGTCGTTCACGTCATCAATGTATGTACTTATCAACGACAAGCGATTTTTCTATCTTTGCAAATACAAAGCGTATAGGATGTGAATAACAGAAGTCCCGAGGGTAATGATGTGTTTTCTAACTCAATGCTACAAGCGTTAATCGTAGCCGCAACCAACGTTCTGTCAGTTCTCTGTCAACTCAGTAGCGTGTGCGGTGGATATACGACTGAATGCAGTAGCCAGAGACATGGCGGTGAAATTAAATGAGTGCTTTAATCAGAAAAGACGTAACGGATGTTCCCAAGAAATCCATGAAGTAAATTGTAAAACTAAATACGGTAAAGGATGTTAAAATTCATTATATCGCATGCTATTATTATCCAGATATTCAAATAACAGGAAATGTGGACCAAATCTAAGAACAATCAGGTAAATCATGGTAAGAGGGAAAAGGCTGTACAAATTTTAGGTTGTGGTTTGCCCCCCAAACATCTCGATGTATCTAAATGCTCACCATCGGGTATTTAAATGACAACAAGCGCACATTTTTCTGCATACAGTACATTAAATTCTATGACTAGCGCATGACAAAATTAATGAGAACAAAATTTTAACTACTTATGACAATGGTATAAAACAAATATACAAGAATTAATAAATACAGTAAAAAATACATTAAAAATAATAGATTTTTAGATTATTTATATCTAACCTCCTCCTCACGATTCCAATCTGGTTGATGAAATCTCTGGAAAGTATTTGTGAAATCTAGTTTACTAAAGTTTGATAATATTACTAGCTAAAAGAAAATCGCGGTAAATCCTAAAATATTTAAACGGAAGTAGTCTCGTTCCGAGAATCCCTAAAAATTGCCTCAACTTCTACAGTTTAATTTTTAACGACGTTATTTTTCGAGCGAAAAATTCAATCTGTACTAAGTTGACTGTAAATCGTTCGTAATTTTGTAGAGATACTCAACGATGCACACAATTAGGAACGAATTTGCAAAAAACGCTGCTTGAACATATAATATAATGCATAATGAATGAAGTTATGAAGTACGTACTCGCTGAAACCAGGAACCGGAATGAAGGGTGGTCAGGTGAGTTGCTAAACAACTCGTTTCTATGGTAATAAGAGTTGATTACAGCGCTGTACTGGATAAAATCGCCAATTAGATGAAGTCCAAGGGCGTCGGTGTTAATAAAATTTAAGTTAGGTTGGACAGTAAATTCTTTTTACTTGGGCAAGTATTGACTAAGTAGAAGGGCTAAATGGAAACCGACAATATACAGAGGTCTACAATAAAGTTCTTATATTGATGTTATTTACACTAATATTATATTGCAATTTATAAAACTGATCAGTAGAAATATAAATATAATATAAATTAACTATCTATTATAAATTAAGTTACTCAGACTTAAGGATATGTTGAGCTAACTGCTGATAGAAAAAATAAAGCACTTGAAAATAAATACGACATACTAACCATGGGATATTACGCAAAGATCTAGCTTGGTATATGGGCGAGTCTAGGATGGAATCAGGAGCTGGAGAAGGAATACATGGAGTGAGACCGAGGGCAAGTATAAGCCTTTCTCTTGGACCAGCAGGTCTCCATCGCATTAGACAGTCAGGCGGCACTAGAGGTATTAGCATCTAACAAAGTGTCTTCCATACTGGTGTGGGACTGCCACAAAGAACAGAGTTAAACTACTCTGGGTGCCGGGATACATCAGAATAGACGGCAATGAAAAGCTGATGAACTTGCTAGACAAGGAGCAGCTGATACATCCAATGATCCAGAGCCTGTGCTGGGCATTACCGAAGGCTCAGCTAGGGGGGTAATTAAAGACTGAAGGATAAATACAATCATTACAGGAGGAACTCACCAGGTAACCGACATGTGAAAACACTTATTAAATTACCATGCCCAAAACAAACCGTGGAAGTGCTCTCAAAGAATAGGTTACAGTTGAGAATTGTGACAGGTCTCTTGATGGAATATGTTCCTGTTAAGAGGCACCTGCACAGAATTGGCAAATTCGTTGGCGACCTTGACTGCAGAATATGTGGCAAGGTGCCAGAGACGGTGGACCATATTGTATATGAATGTGAGGCGCTAGCCAACAGAATATTTACGGGCAAACACAAACAGACCCGAAAGCATTAAAACTCGCCTATTCTCACACTTGTACCACATCATCACTGGTACAGGATTGTTAAAACGGGCAACATATGTCGGAACAGGGAGTGCACAATAGGATGCAGTGCCCTCAGAATGTTTACAGCTGACCCTGTGAAGAGGAATTTTAGTCAGTAAGACTCTGACACTGATCCTGCTCAGGTTGCATGCCCATAAGGGTTTAATCTCTTTGTCAAAAAGACCCTGGCAATACAGTATGGTAATTAAATTTTTTTTTTCCACAGCAAGTAAAAAACTATATATAAGGGGTTATGGTTTCTCGCAAAATTAACTGATAATAATTCACCAGTTGGCCCAGAGATGGCGTCATAGATTCCACCACAGATAAACTAGAAAGCAGTAGAACCGTCTCGAATGAGACTGAAATACAAGACAAAACTCTAGAACAAGGGTCATGGAGTATGTGAGTAGCGCCAACACGCTGGAGTCAGTTCAGTACAGTTCTGAGAAAGAAAGAATTCAGATTCAGGTTATGAATTATAGTAGTGAGTTTATAATAGATAGAAGTTATAAGATTAATTATTGTAAGGAACTTAGTGATAAATAAATGAGTGATTAGTGACAATTTGTGTTGCAATTATTGAGTCTACCTTCGGGATGTTAACTGGAGGGTATAAACACGTAATATTATTATTAGGCCACCCACTGGAGGAGTTAGGAACAATCATTCACAAACCATCAATTTGCATATAATTTTGTTTTATCTTACCAAGAGATTCCCTATACAGCAAAAGTAAAAGCAGCAGTCTGCTCAATTTCATCAATTTAACCCTGCAGTCGTTTTTATAAGGTCTTGTCCATCGATAAAAGTATCACTTATTCGGCACCGTTGGATTCAGAAAATTATGCAGAATTCAAAAATGCAAAGATATACAGGGTGTTCTATTTAAAAATAGAAAGTTAGCGTAACTTCCGGCGAAACCGGAAGTGAAAAAATCAATTGTATGTCAAAAAGTGCCGCTTATTATGTATGTAGTATATCCTAAATTTCAATCAATTATCTTCAAAACTAAAGAAGAAAAGGGGGGTATACCATGAACCTGTTACACCCGGTATAATACGTTACCAGATTATATAAAATCTATAAATAATATCAAGGAATTTCATTGTTTTATTTTATTTTTGAAATCGGTGTATCTTCTAATTTGCTCCTTAATACTAGCAAACCAGCTAATGTCCTTTTTAGAGATAACTAATTTTTGACTAAAATTAGTAAAAATGTGTATTCCAAATAATTCGTGCTGATAGTGTTTGTTTAGCATATGTCGTAGGTTAATGTTTTTCATATATTTATCATGAAAATACGTCCACTTTCCTTAAAGAATATTCAAATTGACGCACTTTTATCCATAGAGCACAAGGACACGAAATTAGATTTTTATGTAGATGTCTTAGGAGAGCATAGCGAAACTCAGGTTGTTTTATGCTAATTTTACTTTCAGTGTTTGTAAGTACTCTATCAGCAAGATACTCTGGACGGTAAATAATATTATTTGCAAAATATTCAGTCGATTACCATTTCAAGGCAGAGACTTATCTTTTTATCAAGCAACTGCAGTAGTATATGTAAAAAAACGCTGTTTTATATTAATGATTTGTATTTTAGAGGATTACTTTCCACAGTAACCCACTGTTAGAGCTAATAGATTGACATTATTAAATTCTCTGTCCAAGGTCCAATAAAGTCTATATGGCAAAATCGATAATTGGTGTTAGAAGTAATAGGATTAATGGATTAGGAAATTCATTGTGACATGCAATAGAATCATTGTTTTTCGGGTTATAGAGACCTGTAGCACAGTCAGAATGACTGCGTCTAGAATAGACATTAACCCAAAAACCGTAAATTTAAATAAAGGGACAGACGCTATATAAATCCTTTTTACATTCTCTTCCTATATTATCAATGAAAATTTAGGAAAAGTTTCAAAAAACAGTTTTTTAAATACTTAAAGAAAAATGAATTGTTTCTATGCTTTTCTATGAGTTTAGATACATGAGTAACAACTATAGTCTGGTCCGTGTACAACACATGGCGAGAAACGGAACGACTTATAATGGAACCAACTACCATCCAATATGCGGTTTATATCTAACGATTACACCAAAAGATTCAAGAAAAGTTAAATGTTTATAATTTTGGTGGGCTTTTGCTTGTCTCTCTATTTATGTATTTTTAGTTCAATATAATTTTGATCGCTCCTCAGAGCTTAAAAATGCTTGAATCGCAACGACTATACTCGATTATATTCTGGCAATTATAAATTCATACGTTCGGCCAAGGCGGTCCCTTGCACATCTGAGTACATGGTAACTATACTTTTCGGACACCGAATCACTGAGGAACCGGTTTAGGGCAAATACGCGGAAAACACATAGTTTTTCCGTCAAAATCGACTGCTAGAAAATGAAAGGGCACCCTCAACGCTAAGGCCTGTTTTCGCTAAAACTCTCGAAATACTTTGACTAGAGACTGGATAACTTGTCCTCATATTTAACATAACAAGTCGGTTTTCGTTGTACTTTCTAAATGTTGTAGTCGGGGCGACATTACGTGCCCCGTGCAGCGACATTCACTACACTTTCCAAAAGTACACTCCTTGGTGAGTTTCTGATATGTTTGCATAAAAAATGCTCCGTAGGGCGAAAATATGATTTAATGTATAAAAACCCCTTCCAAAGGCGTGAAGCACGCTTTTCATGTCGGATTTTGTTACAGTTTCCAAAAGTTCATCGAGGATTTTGGCGTGTTCTTTAACATGATTAACATACTGTTTAAATTCACTGTTACATAATGCGACTGAAATATTTTTTAATATCTTTTGTCCAATTAGGTAGATTTAGTTGGCACTGCCCAGTTGCAACTTTCGTCCTTTTCCTAATAAGGACTAATGCCTTAATACTATTCTGAAATAAAATTGATGAGATGTATTTCAATGTTAAACAGATTTCCCAATCTATTTGTAAATTGTCTGTTACCTAGTTTACGTCTGTTACATCTCGAAAGACGTCATACCGTACTTTCGTTCTACTCCTAAAGGCTTGCACGAGAGCTTGCGGTTTTCTCAACGTGATATGTAGTTACAGGACACGTTAAGTCACTGCAACTCACTGGCTACTATGTTTAATTAATTGTATTTGCAGAGTAACTGCAAACTTAATGGAAGTTGGCTTCATGTAATTTTCAGCACAATGAGTTTGTGAAGGGATTGTTACAATAATTATTATTTTCCAAATAAAACTCTACCCTTAATGAGTTTGCGTGCGATGAAATTCAATAACTAACACGATTTCAAATTAATGCCAGAATTGGTTTTTTAACGAGTAGCTAATTGTAACAATGAACGACTTTTTAAACTTTCCGTTACCCTTTATTGATCAATCGCATAAGTAGCTTTTAATACATATTTCACGGACAAGTTTACAGCGCACTGAAATGAAAATGAAATAATAATGCGATCAAATTTGTATCTGGCACGTGCGACTTTTTGTGAAATTACTACAATGTTTAAGAGGTCGAAAAATGTATTGACTTAGGATATTTCTTTGTTTCGTGTTTTATAGTCATCGGTGTTATTCCAGAAGAAAATAAGTGTTACAAAAACAACACCTTGTGTCAGAATTACGATAATGTAGACATTTTTTCTCCATTTGTGCATTTAACCTAACATAATTGACATAAAATTTACTTACATAAAATATAAATAAATAGGGAATTAGACGAGGTCAGTAATATGTATAGAGCAACTCGGTTAACTTGTTTATCATTATGATAAAAACATAATCAAGAAACAACAACTTTACAAGAGAAAGATTTTTTTGATTTAAGTTTTGTTTTTGAGAAAATTGGTGAGAAGGGAAAGAAAGTATACAAATGAATTTTGGCAGCAGTGTGACAATGCCTTTTTAAATTATTCAATTTTATTACATAACTATAATTCGGCAGAAGTGGGATATTTCTATTTCTAGTACTATAAGAATGGTGATCTGCAGGTGTTAATAAAGTATGCCATCTATTATTAATCATTATAGCTACTATACATATATAAAGATTAATTACTGTATACATTTGTAATTACTTGAATGGTGGTCTACATGTTTCCGTTTGTTTTATTTGACAAATTGTGCCTATAGCTCTTTTAGCGTTAACAGTACTATATCAATTTGGGTTGATTAATCTCAAAATTCAATTCCGTACTGCATGATTCCTTGAAAGTAATCAAAATAGACATTTAGAACTGCATTTTGACCCAGCTCTCTTCTTATTACGGATATAGCAAACACAGATTTGCATAATTGCTTATTTAGTTCTTCTATATGGTCAGACCAATCTAGATTTTGATTAATTCGTATCTAAAAATTTTATGTGTTCTGTGCTTGATATTTCACCTGAATTTATCTTAATTGTTTGATTTGGTAATGGTCTTCTTGGATGTTGGAAGGTAATATTATGTGTTTTCTCTTGTAATAATTTGTTTGATGTAAACCAATCTATTATATTAACCATAGTATCTTGAGTGTAACTTATTAAGATATCGTAGTTTTTATCATTTACTATTATAATACTCGTATCATCGGAAAATAGGAAAAAATAAATTGATGGGAAACTAAACACAAAATCATTTATATATAATGAGAAGAGAACTGGCCCGAGCACCGAACCTTGCGGTACTCCAGAGATTACTTTTTTTTCTTACTAGAGACCACTTTTTCCATGTGGTCCAATGAATTATCAGTAAGTTCTACATATATACTACGATCCGTCAAATATGACTTGAACCACTGATGCGGTAATCCCCTAACGGCATAAAAATATAATTTCTCCAGTAGTATTTGGTGATCTACGCAGTCAAAGGCCTTTAACAGGTCGCAGAATATACCATTCACTGCATCTTTTTGTTCTATAATGCTATTTATTTTATCTATAAGTGCAAACGCGGCACCAGAAGTACAACGATATTTCTGGAATCCAGATTGCGCTGTTGTGAGGATTTCTCTTTTACTCAAATACTGTTACTAGCTGGGTTTTTACAACAGTTTCTATAATTTTTTATAATGTTGGCAAAAGAAATATTGGCCTATAATAAGTAAGCCATTACCATTACCACGGCTGTTTTACAATGAAGTGGAAAAATTCCATTTAAAAAAAAAGAGATTAATTAGATAAGTTAATGGGGCGCTGAGTGCATTTATATTATTTCTAATTAAGTCAATAGATATATTATCCCAGCCATATGATTTTTTTTGGATTTAAATGGTTTATAACGTCTATTGTTTCCTGCTTACTTATAGGTTTGAAAAAGAAAGAAGTTCTGCGGTTTTTTTTTTCATGCATTTATTTAACGTCGCCCTATTTCCGCTACTGAGGCCTAACACAGACGCCTGTAGACGAGCTACCCCCAATCAGGAATCTTGCCGAACCTCTTCACGTAACAAGAGTAGGGAATTTTTACTTGCCTAACATTTAAGGGACCGACGGCTTTTCATCCCCTTCGAAGGATGGTATATCCCATATACAACCCTCGCCTAAGGTTGTATAGCTTCCGCGCATACACTGATATACAAGCCACTGGAAGATGTATGAGGCGAGGACGCGGTCTTCGTTGGAACGGTCATCCATCCAACTACTAACCCCGCCTTACATTGCTTTACATCGCATATCGAAGTATGTGCATAGTAAAGACGCACCCACGCTCGCCCCCAAGTTCTGCTGTTAAACGGTACTTTTCTTAAGTAGCTGTCAAAAGGAGTATTGCCTTTAAGATTTGTAGATAAATTAAAAGCTTCTTAGCGTTTCTACTACATAGCTACATTAGCTACTTAGTGTTTCATTGCTGCAATATGCCATGATTTCATGCCGGGTTCTGCCATTGAAATCTTTCCCTTTAATTATTCTACCATTAACAGAAATTAATACTTTCTAAATATATATTTGCATCAAACTGTAATTTGACAGCGTAGATGTGGCATTTGAACTGGTGATATTATTACGCTGATTATTTTCCTATTTAATTTAAAATGAAGTTTTCAGAGATCCTCTCAAAGGGCATTTGTAACTTACTTTAATTTAAACTTTCTTTCGAAGCCAATTTTACATTTGGCATAAAGAGTATATATTGAGATACAACTCCATTAGGATTAGTCCTCCTTTGAAAGACACATTTTCCTTCAGTGACAGTATTTAAAATGCTATGCTTATTTTACTGTAGCACTGAAGGTTTAGTAAGACAGCATAGAGGGTGGAGCGATTACCTATTTTTATTTATAAATTTCGCTTTGTGCACTGTTCATCTGAAAACAACGGGTTATTTTGTAGTTGGAACTAATGAATCAAGTGTTTTGGCGTTTGTGCACATACTTCTTCGTCAACAAATGATTAAGTTATGTTTGTATGTTTACCCGACTGCGCTACACAAAGGAGGGTGATGTGTTTCACAGTCTATGTATGCATGTTTGTTCTTTTGTTCTCCGTTAGAGCCTAAACGGCCAGGCAGGTTTTCATGCATCACACGTCAAAGGATTCGACTTAGTCCTGGAAGTGTCACTGGATATATAAAAACTTGAGAAAACTAACACGCGGCCAGTGGACGAAATTTTGTTGAAATATAAATTAGATTTTCATTAAACAAACGTCAAGCGATTGTCCTAAATCTCATACCTTCGTATTAGCAATCGAATTCTGAACAGCTTTAAAAATCTCCATTCGGTCATTCCTCTGTATGTACATCAGTCCACGTCCGTCACACTCCTTCCAAGAATGACAATTGAAAAAACAAAATTCCGATTGAAATGAAATTTGAGTGGTAGAGTTCGATTGAGGATGAAACCTACTTTATTTTAAATAATAAATTAGAAAACATTGAAATTATGAAATATTTAATATAAATTAAAATGAAAACTGTGACAATATAGGTTACACAGAATTAAACATATGGCACAGTAAAGGTAACTTATAGAGACTATAGGACTTTTAAATATGAAAACTTTCTCAACGATATAAATTCTATCAAATGGGATAATATTTTAGATATAGCTGATGTTAATGATATGTTACAGTTTTGGAATCACAATAATAATTATTTGATTTACATGCACCATATAAAACTGTTAGAGTTACGAAACCTCCAGCTCCATGGCTAACTGAAAACTTGAAATTATTGATGAGGATTAGAGACAAGGCCTGTCTTAAATATAAAAAAATGCAAAACTAATTAACTTTGGAGTGAATACAAAGATATTAGGAATTCAGTGAATCGTTCTGTAAAATTTGAAAAGAAGCATATTTTAACCATACATTAAAAAATAATTTTCATTACTTCCGGCAGTTTTTACGTGGGCCAGTTAAATATTAGCAACCCCAAGCGCCAAGTAACCTCCGATCTGACAAATGTTGATGGGGTAAATGATTTTTTTATTAATCAATTAACTCAATTAACGGAAAATCTGAGCACCAATCCTGATATTCTCAATAAATATGAAAACAGCAAATATCCGAATATTGACGTTGAGTTTGTATTCGGTGAAGTTACTACGGAGGCAATAGATCGTATTGTTTATCATTATAAATAAATGTTCAACTAATTGTATATTTCCAGAAGTTTGGAATAGAGCCAACGTCATGTCTATTCCTAATAACGTAGCCCTACCAAATTTTCTCAGTTCAGACCTATTAGCGTTCTGCCTACTTTGTCGAAGGTGTTTGAAAGAATGTAAAAACTCAGGTATTTCTTTTGAACTGCAACTCAGATGTACAAATCCTACTTAGTTAAACAATCATATGGTAAGCTTAAAACTTTTTATATGCATAAAGATGTACCATGAATTATTACTAAGCAAACTTACTTTTTTTGGTGTTGATCCAAACTCAATTGGTTGGTTTAGGAATTATTTATCTGGAAGGTCTCAAAGTGTTAAAACTAATGTATTGTCGGAATCAATGGTTGTCAATAAAGGTATCCCTCAAGGGTCAATATTAGGGCCTACTTTATTTATTTTATATATAGCTGATTTGTCAGATGTCAGTAGATTCTGCAAATCACAATACTATGCGGATGACAGTCAACTATACTTATCGTATAACCCGGATAATGTTGACGTAGCAATGGAAAGAATTAATACCGACTCACTTGCTATTTACAATTTTTCCACAGAACATGGCTTGCAGCTAAATGCAAAAAAATCAAGCGCAATCAACTATAAACCTAAGCGGTTACAATTTTCAGATCAATCGTGTAATTTATTTATCGGTAATGAAAAACTTGAAGTAGTTGAAACTATAAAAAATCTTGGAATCTGGTTTGACAAACATCTCACTTTTAGTAACCACGTCACAAAAGTCTTGCAGAATTCATATGGCAAGCTAAAAACACTCTATGGTTTCAAAAATGTACTACCTACTTCTACTAAGTTAAAACTTACAGAGTCACTTATTTTATCTATTGTAGAGTATGGCGATATTGTGTATGGTCCGTGCCTTACAGTTGCTGAACAGTACAGACTGCAAAAACTTCAAAATTTATGTATGCGTTTTTCTACTAATGTGCGAAAACGGGACCATATAACACCCTATTATCGCCAGCATAAATGGCTTAATTTACGACAGAAATGGCAATTGGATCTAATATGTTATGGTTCACAAAATAATAAATAAAAACCTGTCTAAATATTTGTATGGGAGGCTGGTATTCCGTGCCTCACTGCATAATAATAGCCTGCGCTTTGTTGATAGTACTCTACATATCCCTGTTCATAGAACTACCCAATATAAATCGCCCTTCTCATATCTATCAGCTAATTTATACAACAAAATTCCAGAAGTGTTTAAAACTCTTTCATATCAAACATTTAAAAGTAAAATTAAGTCTATGTTGCTCAATGGCTAATTATATTATCAATACAGTACCACATGTGTATGTCTATCTTATTATTTGTTTAGCTCCTTACTTTCTCGCCTGTCTGTTATAATGTAACTTTTAATATGCCATAGTCTATATATTATTGTTAGCATTTAGTTATATGTATATGTTTAATAATCTGCATTTTCTGTGTATACCTCTATCTTATGTAACAACTGAAGCCCTTGGTTGGGATTTATACCAGCTTTTAGCTGACACCCCGCCACATTAAATAAAGTTTTTTATTATTATTATTATTATTACTAGACCCTGCGGTAAAACTCAAGCTCTGTGATTCCTTGATAGTGTCATCTCTTTTCTATTGTGGCGTACTCTATTGGCCAGCACTAACACAGAGAGATCAGTTGGCTCATATTAAAAGAAAGGTTCTTACCTCAATTATCGTGCTTAACATTAAAAACAAACTTACATCAGGAATCATCATATCTGTATAATAAGCTATTGAGAGACTCAAACGTATCAGACTGAAAGGACCAATGCATGCAAACATTCCCGTGGTCTGCACATGGACACTTGACTTATCTAATACTAAAAAATAGCTATAACATGTATTGCTGGAGTGCGTGTATGTCGCTTATTTTATGTCAACACCATAAAATATCTAAAGATTTAATTTAGTTAAATGTATTTTTGCAACAAGTCTTGAATGTCACTATACTGCACAAAATCAAATTATTAATGATGAATAAAACGAAAAGGTCTTGTTTCAATAAACTCTATTTTTCTGTGGCGGCCGGTTTCGTGAACTACAACTTTCTTGACATCATCAGGCCACAAGAAGAGGTATATAAAGTTTGTCAATAGAGTTTGTTTACCTATTGTAGAAATTCTTGTGGCCAGATGATGTGAAGAAAGTTGTGGTTTACGAAACCGGTCGCCATAGACAAATAGAATTTAGTGAGACAAGACAAGACCTCTTTGGTTTATTCATCATGAAAAATAACTCACTTGGAGTCTACTCTGTGCAATTAAAATTATTAACTTTAGGACATGAATATTATGTAAAGAATGCTTTTAAAATTAAAAATTGTTTTAAAATTTATTGTTTATTATTCTGACGCAATTACTGTTAACTATTAATAATTAATATATTAAAAACATTTTAAATAAGGAATTTTTTGAAAAACAACTTACCCACGGTGGGTCGTCTCACTCGTTAAGTAAAAGATTAGATTTTTTAAATGTATAGAGAATCTTAAAATATTAAATCATTAAATGAGAGTTTCTCTGTTCCTGTATACGCTTTTTGAAAGTTCTTTCGTTTGTCCAACATATATTTTAGGACAAATCCCACAAGTCTTTTATATAAGTACTCAAGAATTTTTTCTTTTCTACTTTTATTTCTGTTATTCTTGATAATTAAGACCAGGATATTATTGGATTTATACGCAATATTCAGACCTTGTTTCTTCAAAATCCTACTATAGTGATTTTTCTGATAGATTTCCATTAAATGACAGTCAAATAAATTTAAATTTTAAATTATCTTTTTTTTATTTTTTTTTATACATTTATTTAACGTCGGCCTATTTCCGCTACTGAGGCCTAACACCGACGCCTGTAGACGAGCTACCCCCAACCAGGAATTTTGCCGAACCTCTTCCCTTAAGAAGAGTAGGGATCTTTTACTTGCCTAACATTTAATAGACAAGGGACCGACGGCTTTACATCCCCTCCGAAGGATGGTATATCTCCTATACAACCCTCGCCTAAGGTTGTATAGCTTCCGCGCATACACTGATATACAAGCCGCTGGAAGATGTGTGAGGCGAGAACGCGGTTTCCGTTGGAATGGTCACCAATCCAAGTACTAACTGCGCCTGTCGTTGCTTTACATCGCATACCGAAGTATGTACATAGTAAAGACGCACCTACGCTCGCCCCAATTATCTTTTTCGTACATAGCTTTAAGAGCATTATTGTACTGTTTATCTGCAACAGTTTATCTATAAACGAATATTTTAAACCATTGTTAAAAGAAATTTGCCTAATTAAGTTTAATTTTTTATTAAAATCGGGTTTTGAGCTTACTTTGACGTTCTGAACGAGTAGTAAGAAGGTGATAGTTAATTTTCCTCTGTTCTGTAGTCTATTTTGTTTGCACTAGATACACTCTATAATTAGTCTTTTTAAAATGGTGTCACCTGAAATTCACTTTCACTTTTATCAAATCGATGCTAATCGAGCATCAAGCTTCGCATCGTTTTATTTATAACTGAACCACTATTTCACAGTTGCACCTCAGACTTCAATCTCTGTAATCGACAGTGTCGGCCAACTTGTGACTTCTATTTACCTAATTATGCAGGTTTTCAGTGACTGAAAATATTACATTAAATATTGTCTTAAATTTACTTGTGGCATTCTACGAATATTCTTTCCTATTATTTGGGTTTTCTACCACATGTATTATTATCCTCTTCAAAAACAAATCACCGAATCTACAAAATATTAAAATTATTGGAAAAAAGCTTCTGCGCCCGTGACGTTTACGCCAAAGGAATAGTCAGAAGTTATGTTTTGCAAATAATATAAATCGGAATAAACACAGAAATAATGTATTTTGCTGACGTTTCGGAAAGTAATCTCTTTCCGTTTTCAAAGCTTTTTTTGGAAGAACTCTTATTTTGCTGTGTATGTCAAATACACAGCTTTAAGATTCTGTTTATGTTATTTCCATAGATACTTACTACTTACACAGAACACAGAACTGATGATATTTTCTTTTAGATAATGTTGAGTTTGTTAAGTTCTTCTTTTAGCATTGGTAGCCAGGTTGTACAAATATCTACAGAACAATTCGATATGCACTTATCTTTATTTAATAAGATTATTGCTGATTCTTTAATTTTTCTTTTTTTGATATCCGCTTCTTTTGTTAAAATTTTTGCCGAGTCCCAGTTTATTCTATGTCCGTGTTCCCAAGCATGTTCACAAATCATTGATTTCTGAATTTCATTCTTTCTAATGTAATTCTTGTGCTCCTCCAACCTCACTCTGAATTGTCTGGATGACTCACCCACATAACATTTATCACATTCGCACGGGATATTGTAAATACAGTTTTTTGAATTCTGCTCCCTGTTTATCGGTTTTGTTTTTATTAAAATAGATCTTAAAGTGCTTCCCATTTGAAATATCGTCCTAACATCAAATTTGTCACCTATACGACGTAGCTTCTTCGATAGTCCGTATACATAAGGAATTATTGCTGTATAATGACGTTCAGGTTTTTGTCGTACCTGATTGTCCCTATTTTCAACATTTATGAAAACTCTATCAACAAAGGCTTCAGGATATTGATTTTGTACTAGAACCTATTTGATAAATTTGTTTCTCGCTATTTAATATTTCATTATTAGATGAAATTATTTTGGCCCTATTGTATAAACATTTTACAACACCCCTTTTAACATTTATTGACTGATTTGAGTTAAAATTTAGATATCTATTAGTATGTGTTGGTTTTCTATAAATGCTTGTTTCAATTGTATTATTCACCCTTCTAATTAAAACATCTAAAAACAGTAGTTCATTCCTACTTTCTACTTCTACTGTAAATTTAATAGACGGTTCTTTACTATTTATATTTTCCAAAAAACTATCTAGTAAATCGATACCATGAAGCCAAATTGCAAAGATGTAGTCAACATATCTCCACCAGACAACCGGTTAGTTTATACAATTTTTAACATGTGTGTTCTCAAAGTTCTCCATAACTATGTTGCTTAAAATTGGTGATAACGCAAACCCCATAGCCATAACAAAATCCTGCTGATAGAACTCATTGTTCAATTGAAAATAGGTTGTTTATATTCACATTGTTAAGAGTTCCATTATGCTTTTTACACTTAATTTAGTTCTAGTTTCCAAATTATTATCATTTAGCAACCTGCCTTTAACTATTTTTAAGGTTTCATCTACCGGAACATTGCTAAAAAGACTAACTACATCAAAACTAACCATCACATATACATACACAGCAAAATAAGAGTTCTTCTAAAAAAAGCTTTGAAAACGGAAAGAAACTACTTTTCGACACGTCAGTTGCAAAACATAACCTCTGACTATTCCTTTGACGTAAACGTCACGGGCGCAGAGGCTTTTTTCCAATAATTCTATTATTTTGTAGATTCGGTGATTTGTTTTTGAAGAGGATAATGTGGTAGAAAACCCAAATAATAGGAAAGAATATTCGTAGAATGCCACAAATAAGTTTCAGACAATATTATTATATACATTTCTATTATTCGCTTCGTCTTTTTGCCAGAATTATTTTTGTCATTAAAATTTGACAAATATATCTGTAAATATTTTAATGCATCGAAAAATCAAACATGTATACTTCCTGTTTCAGCTGAACAACTGCATCATTGTTTAAATGCACCTGAAAGATATTTACGTACATTTTATATAAAGGAAATACGTACATTTTCAAAAACACACATTTTCCTCCAAATGCATGCTATTCACGATGTTATTTGTATGTACCGGAAGTGAGCGTCCGGACCTGGCTAAACCTCCAGAGCGCCCTCGTTCTGTTGCCACCATGGAAACCTATATTTGTCGTTTCGAAGTCTACCTTTCCATTATTTTATATGGCCCTGTGGTCCATTTGACAATAGGCATAATGTCCTCTTCCTTTTATGTGAAGTCATAAAGGTACACTCCCACCTTTTTAGGACTCAGCGTAGTTAAGGTTATAGAGGAGAGATTCTTTCAGCACACAATGGCGTTGTTTCTTAATGTTTCAAACGGATGTATTTGATTTATCGGAATTTTGTGCCGTTGTTCAGATTAACAAACTCAACAAGCAAGTATTGTTGGAAATGTTGCTTGGCAAGATATCCATTGTTTTGAAGAATTTTCATATAAAAGAATGGACTATAGAAGCGGTCATATGTTTTTTATGTAGTGGGAAACAATAATTGCAGAATAATAATTGATCTACTGTTGAAACTATCATTATAACCTAATTAGATTAATTTAAATACTAACACATAGAACATATAACTTTTTTTACCATTTTTCTCTCTTCTTGGATCATAGACCATATTAATTCACTCATTTGAATTATATAACTGCCTTCATTGTAATGCTATATTTTTATCACTAAAATTACACAAAAATTCCATTTATTGAAATATTAACGACTAAAATGGCAGGGAATTTAAAACATCATTTTTAAATCGTTTGCAACTATTATAAGAAGAAAGGTCATTAGATAGGAGTTTGCAGAAAATGAATAGTAAATGGAAGCTTATCCAAAAATAAGCAAAATCTAAATGAACCCGCAGTAAATACTAGCATAACCCTAAAGTTTATATCTGATGAAGCTTTTATAGCCTATTCGGATAATGCAGTATGGTGGAGTGACAATAGTGCGGCGACACATTGTTAAAAACTATCCGGAGCATTTTGTGGAACGTGAAGGATGTAAATAAAGTTGGATGTAATTTATTACTTTGTAAAAAATAATTAAAAATCAGAAATGCGCATTTAAATACAAAAAAAAATTCATCTAGTGGATTTTGCGCAACAGTGACAGATTTTTAAGGCTTTTCTCTTGGCCCCCACAAGGAAGCAATTGCAGTATTATATATGAAAACACTTTATTTTAAAAAAATACTAAAGACTCCACTCCCGAAAATATATAACTTGAGTTAATGCACTTGACTGATTTATATCACTTAGACTGCTTTATTTTACTTGCTCCAATAAGCTGGGCTCGGCCCTATATAGGTGTGGTAGCGTTTCGTTTAAACGGGGCCTGATCTCGCCGAAACGTTTTCCCCCATTTTTTATGGTTGCCCCGTCCATTCGTCTCGGCTCGATTGCGCAATTATTGCGCAATATATGTAAAAACACGATATTTCTGGATTGAAGATATAGGATGTTTCGGCATTAAAAAGTAGTATTTTTTTTTATATAAATGAACATTGAATCTATTCGGTTTAGGGGTTCTTTCGAATAACTGTCTGAATAAAACGTTTAAAAATGAAATGGGTCTGTACGGTATCACAAAGATCCTCACTGCATGCTGGCAACTTGAGAATGTTCCCGAAAGATCTGCGTTGAAATAAAATGGAAGTAAATTTTGATAGTGGTGATGCTGGCACTTTGGAGGTAAGTTTTGATAGTGGTGATGCTAGCACTTAGGAAGTTAGTTTTAATATTCATTGAGGACTGGCGGTGCTGGCACTTCTATTGAACATTATAATAATGAGGTGTAAAGCCGAATTAGAAGTTTAATGAAAGACAAAGATTATTAATAAAATTCTAACGGAAGCAAATTAAAATATTGTGAATGGGGGTGTGGAAAGTAGTTTTGATAACATTGAAGATTGTATGGAGGTGGTATTTTTAGGGAAATATTTTGTAACGATTAATCTATAAATGGTTGTTTTGAAAATTAGAGGTTTGTTGTTGGTGAGTTTGAGTTATTTGTGAATTATCGAAGGTTTGTGAATTTTGTCAGATTTCGCTTAGAAAAATTGTAGTTTGTTATTGAATTTAGTATCTAGATTACTTTTTTATTATAGTTTGACTGTATGAGCTGGAAGAGTTAGTAATTTAGCAAATTATGAAGCTTTAGAAATTATTTCTGTCTCTGATGACTGAAATGTACTATAACACTTGAAACAGTCACCCATCTAAGTACTAACCGCGCCTGAAGTTGCTTTACATCGCATATCAAAATATATACATAGTAAAGATGCCAATAGAACCGCAGATAGTTAAAGAAGTTTAAACAACCAGGCACGTCGGTCATTTTGTATAAAAGTGGCCCTAGACAGTGGAGTGGCGACTCCAACCACAATGAATAGCATTTTCGTAATCCATGGGGCCCGATTAATGACTTTAAAAACATAGTTTCGGTCGGCTACATCCATTTTCAAAAGTATGGCTTCAGATTATAGTCGAACTCAGGTTTACGGTGTACTTAAAAAAGGCAACGAAAACTTTACGAGCTCATTATTATCGCCGTTGGACTATGCGGCATAGTGTCATCAAACAAGCTGACGCACATTAAGAACCTAAAAGATAAGCGAGTCAATTTGCGAATGAAATAGTACAGAGCCGAACTTAAAATTCGTATATATTAGAATGTACATATTAAAATACTAGACCGTAACGCGCTGTTAAAATTGAACCGAGTTGCTGATCCAAATATTTCAATTGCGTATCTGGGTGCAATTACATTTGCGACTAGTTTAACGGTATATTAATGATATCGTAAAGTTTTTGTTGCCTTTTTTGATTACACCGTAAAACTAAGCTCAACTCTACTCCACTAAATTATGGCCTTTTATTACTATCATGTAGCACAATATATATTAAGAGATTACAAGTGTTACATAATAACCGAATGTGTGTAATATTATGCTACGATTTACACGTACATAAACAAATGAATACGTTGGACATTAGTGATTATGAGATATTACATAAAGAAATCACTTGGGCTACTGTAGCGTAGCAGATATCGCAGGCACAACTTAACCCGGATAAGTGATGTAACGTGCCCACGATAAAATTTCTCTAGCTCAGACTATCTCAGGGCGTTAAGCCCAAGTTTACATAAACTATGACAAATTATTAGTTTACTTACTTACACAAATCACTGAGGTTTCCATACGTAGTGGTCGCAGACGAAATAATGACACTTTCTTTAAACATGAAATGCACTATATTACACAATTTACAGATATTGGTTCTCTAGCATGTAACCTGGCGATGTTCAAAAGGTGTGGCAAATTTCTTGTTTAATAAGTTACAACATTAATAATATGCCTCGTGTAGCTACACATCGGTTTACAACGTGAGGATAAATGGTGATAAATTCTGCCACAATGGGTCTGATTTAGAGAACCTCCTTAAATAAATATAAATGCATAAAATCTATAAATATGTACAAGTTAAAATACAAGAGTAAGTATGAAGGGAAGGGAAGTATGACTGGTGGTCGAGAGGTGAGCGCACTTGCCTCTCACCCAAAAGTTCCGGGTTCGATCCCCGGTCGTGGCAGTGGAAAATACTGTGAGAGGGATTTTTCCACTATACACGGATATTGGGTGTGTGTCCCTTGTCTCTAAATGTGTAGCCCCCTCCCACACAAGGCTCTTCTAGAGCCTTCCGGGATAAAGGGGGTCGTAATTACCTGTGGTGTTATTTATTATATAACCGCACAGAACCACTGAAGGTGGTCCCCGTTAAACAAAAACAACAACACACTTATCTAGGGTGGTACGATACCGACTTCGATGTGAAGCGAACCTGAAGCCCTACGGAGGTGTCCTCGGAATGAAAGAAATTGACCCGAGGATGGGGGTTGATTATAGTCTCTCCAGTCCTGGAACTTTCTACTGTGTGTGGATGCCCCGTCCGTTGAACTTCACTGATGTGTGTAGAAGCCCCGTCCGTGGAACCCTAAAGATATCACGATTTAATTTGCAAAGTCGGAAATGCACGTGAAGCGTGCCTAATGTGAGCAATTCTAATCTGACATAACCTACAAAAGATTAATTTACCTCACTGATGAGGGAATAATCCACCAATGTTTCTAGAAAGCCACAGTTGGATGAATGGGGTCGAGTCCGCCTTTTAAGTCGACACAATACTTCCAAAGGAAAGCCTGTAAATTTGTGAAACACGTGGGTAGAGAATGGGTAACATGGCGTGAAGAGGTAGCTTACCTTGTATACTTAAATATCCTGCTTCCGCAGTTAAAATCTACTCACAACAACAAAATATTCCGCTAAACGGAACAACAACAGATGGAGAAAATTTTCCTGTGTTGACAATCCCAAAATCCACCAGGATGCCTTGGATAAACCGAGTCTTGTAGGATTATCAACCACATACGCCAACAAAATGGTCGGTCGCATACGCTAGAGGTCCGCAACAATTATAATTTTTGAACTTGACATATTTTTGTACTAAATTTAAATTCATTGAAAGTTTTTATATAAATTTAATAAAATGATTAAAATACATGACATAAGTTAATTAAGGATATTTACTCCAAGTTATTTTTCTCTACAAATTTTTAAGTTGTCGACACATTCACTTCCCATATTTTTTTTGTAATAATTTGTATATGTTAAATCGATGCTCAGAAAAAAACATCATTGTAAAACACACGAATAAATCCACATCATGCACGCCGTCCAGCCAAGGACTAAATTTAGACCTTTTGTAACAAAAATTAAACTTTGTTGTGAATTTCCAGAATGACCCACATAATTACAAACATACGGAACAATAACGTTTACCCATTTTAATTTCCAAGCAAAACGTGCAGACATGTTACTGGAAAAACTTCAAAAGCCACTTGATGGAGCTCTTGCTTATTGCAAATTCCTGCTGTCACGCGTGTTGTTTTAACCCGGGCTGTGACAAAAGTGTAATTGCGTGAGTGTCACGTCCAACCCTGTCTCAAAGAGATTAGTATTGCCTCGGCCCGGCTCGTAGAGAAAAACGCCTGCTGAATCACTATCGTTTTTAAATAGCAACGAATCACCAGCGTTGCCAGGCATATATTTTCCGGCAGATAACAGGAGGCGAATGATATGTTTTTCAAGTGGCAATCGTGGAGAGAGACAAATAAAATTCGGACATGATACAGTATGAGCCAATATTATTCTAACTCAGATGACGTTTGAAATAAATTAATAAGTATAATGCCGCTTTGTAAATTGCCAGTTTTCTAAACAAAAAAAAAACAAATTAAAGTTTGCAATCGACGTTTCTTACATATTATTTTTTTTTTCAGTATTTTAGATTTAAAAACAAATCCCAATGTTTTCATTATGTAGTTTTCTTCTAGGGGGCGAGCGTGGGTGCGTCTTTACTATGTACATATTTTGATATGCGATGTAAAGCAACGTTAGGCGCGGTTAGTAGTTGGATTGATGACCGTCCCAACGCAGACCGCGTCCTCGCCTCACACATCTTCCAGCGGCTTATATATCAGTGTATGCGCGGAAGCTATACAACCTTAGGCGAGGGTTGTATAGGGGATATACCATCCTTCGGAGGGGATGTAAAGCCGTCGGTCCCTTGCCTATTAAATGTTAGGCAAGTAAAAGATCCCTACTCTTCTTAAGGGAAGAGGTTCGGCAAAATTCCTGGTTGGGGGGTAGCACATATTAGTGCTGTTTCAAGAACTTTTTAATGGAAACAAGAAGTATGGCTTCGGAAAAAAAAACAGGACTTACTTACAGAACTTACAGAAAAATGATGTTAGACCAGAAAAAGAGACACCAGGAAGAAAAAGAAAAACAAGAAAGACGAGAAGAAAAAGAAGAGGAAGAAAAGAAGCTCCAGAAGAGAAAGAGGAAAAAGAGCAAGAGCGAAATGATGCAAGATTTGGAAATAAGGCTTCATGAGGAAAAACAGGAAGGAAGAATACGCCAGGAAGATTTAAGAAGGAAGAAATGACACGTCGGGAAGAATTAAGAAAAATTATATAAGTGCAACATGACGCTCTCCTGTCAGCCACTGATAAAATAAAAAATTAAATTAAGTGAAGTTGAAGGGAATGTAAATATGGTCGAAGATGAAGAAGAACGACTTAAACTACAGTTAACAGAAAAAGGAAGCAAGCTAGTATTATCATCGTCAGTCCCTCGATTACAACCGCCTTCTTTTGATGGTCAAACTTCTTAGTCAACACATAAGAGACAATTTGCGGCTGCTGCACGTGCTAACAACTGGAATAATGAAGAAAAGAATACGGCATTAGTTTTAGCATTAAGGGGCCAAGCATCAGAAGTTCTTCAGTTGATTCCAGTGGCGCAGCTACAAGATTTTAAAATTTTGGAGGCTGCATTAGATCTGATATATGGCGACCAACATCTCGCCCAAGTATATCGAACTCAGCTGAAATCACTTACTGAAAAATCTGGGGAAAGTTTACAAGAATTTCAAGCTGCTGTTGAGCGATTGGTATATCTGGCTTACTCAGATGCACCCAAAAAATTCCAAGAGCTATTGGCAGTTGGTACCTTCATTGATGGTATAAGAGACCAGGAGATCAGACGAATCCTTAGATTATCTCGAGACAAGACGAGTAGCGAAGCATCAGTTCATGCCCTCGAGGTTGAAGTCGCTTATAAAAAGATACTCCCGTGTAAGAGTACGGGCTGTGAAGGTAGATGAAGCCGATTTAGGAAAATCGAATATGGAATCTATATTGGGCGACATACGTATAGTGTTCAATCAGTTACTAAGTCAGATACACCAGGGAAGCAGGAAAAGGAACAGATGGACAGCCACGAAGGGTAATTCGATGTTATAAGTGTGGCAAGCCAGGGCATATTAACCGAAACTGTCGGCAGCGGAGCCCTGAGAGAGCAAATGCCGCAATAACGGAAGTGCAGCAGGAAAACTAAATAAAGCCAATATCTTGGGGCTGTGCTGGCTGGGGAACGCGGTGCCCCATAGAGATACGGGTTTCCAAGCTTCGAACAATTTCAAGTAATCTGCTGTTGGATGGTTATATGAGCAAAGGGAAAGATGTCTTCACCATCGACACAGGTGCCAAGTCATTAACAGTGTAGCCAGAATTTTTATGAGGAATAGAAGACAGGGCAAGGATTCATGGAGAAGTTGACCTAGATCTGCATATGCTTTAGTCATAGGGTTATCGTGGCTGACATCAATGATGATTTCATTTTGGGGCCGGATGTTATGGGAATACATGGATTTGTACTTGGCGTGGGAGAACGAGTTCTGAACATTGGAAATGAAGAATTTATTATTAGTTGTGTTATTTTAAGGATTAATTATTGTAATTTAAAGTGATTAATAAATCAGTGGTTTGTGAAGATTCTGGTTGCAATTTATTGAAACTACGTACAGAGAAATGGTGAGAGGTAAGTGAAACCTCTCAAATAGTCAATTACTACTATACACCATAGATATCTCCATGGGCTTATAACGACTTGCGATTCTGCAAGTACATGAGTACTGACGAGAACTAATAAGTTCGAAATCGGTCTATGCCTGGTCAGGGAATTGATAAATGATATTGGTTACCATTCTTTCAGGATTTGTAAGGTGTAGTTCAACACAGGTCGGGGTATTTGCCCGCTGAGTAGTTGTTTCTTGCAAATCATATATTATAACAGTAGGTTAAGTACACCTAGGACTGAAAGGTCGCCGCTCTCAGGTACTATCAAAATCGCAAGTCGCTATACGCCCATTGAGACATCTATGATGTATAGTAGCAATTGACCATTTGAGAGTTTTCACTTACCTCTCACCACTACTCAATTTACTATAGTTTGTATAAAACTAGCAGGTTGGCCACTATCATTTGTCTATTCCATGACCTATGGCATACTGATGAGAACTAATTAGTTCGAAACCGGTCTATGTCTGGTCGGAGAATTGACAAATGATATTGGTTACCATTCTTTCATGATTTGTAAGGTGTAATTAAATGCAGGTCGGAGTATTTGCCCGCTGAGTAGTTGTTTCCTGCAAATCATATATTATAATATTATACGTACAGAGAGTTTATTGGAGGGTCTAAATACGTAACAATACATATTCACATTGAGTGGAAAATTTGTATTTTTAAGATAATAAATAAGTTGCCATTTGCTGCTACCGTTGTTTTCAATGCCGCTGTTGATGTTGCTGTTAATATCATTGAAATTACCTATGCGACCAAAATAATAAAATAAATTTATGTATAGTAAGTTGTGGAACAGGTGGAGTTCAATCATTTTGGATTTGACACCCAAAATTACATTTCTTACTCTCAACTCTAGATATGATTAGTTGATCATTCTTATATTCCAGATTAACCAAAAATGAAATTTATAGTGAGTAAAATATCTCTTGGGGCTAGCAGAGAAATTATGTCTTGAACCAACCATAGAATAAACGTTTTCTGGGCGAGTTTTCTTTGAAGGTGAAATGTGTTGGCACTCAATCATTACCATCACACAAGGGTTTTTGACAGTTTCTAAAGCGAATTGTGTTATTATTAGCAATTATTAATATATTGTCGGATACAGAAGTAATAGCGTACACAATGGGTATATTTGTAGAATGATTTTAGTACATTCGTACGCCTTACGCATCCAATGACTTTCAGTTGCCTACTCATTCTGTAAGTTGGTAATGTAATATAATGTACTACATACACGTAATATAATATTATTAAATTGAATGTTAAATTAGTTGTTTGTTTTGCTAATACAGTTATACAGACTTGGAATAAGCAGTGACTAGTGTAGAACACCTGTAACTGCAGACCCTTTTTCGAACAAACAAATTCGGTTTTCTGTACTGTTACAATACATACAAATTTATTCATAACGTTTTCTGCATACTTTTCACGTACAAATTTAAGGTCTGTAAAAAGCATTTGTTTAACATACAAAGCCATCGTATAATAATATCTTAATAATGGGTTTTCCGGAAAACCTTACTCTAGCATATTTTCTTAAGCTTCAATATTTAGGATACATGATTGTAACGAAGTATTTTTCGTTACTGAAATATGTATAAAATATCATTATTTTCTCGAAAATATTTTATAGTTCTGTTATATTTGTAAATATACTGTACGGCCGTAGGCGAATTCATTTAAAATTAATTAATTTCTAGAAACCCCAAGTAGGTATATTAGATTGTAAAGTACAGATGAACTCAGGTGGGGAAGCGATGAGAAGAGTTTCTACATTTCAGACACGCCAAACCACGCACGAGTCAGTGCCTTCCCAGCGACCGACCCCACGTTAGGTGCGCAGAGCTCTCCGTCCTGTGGTACCAGAGTAAGGTAAATTTGATAAGTCCACAAATTCATCATGGCATTACTTTTCCGAAGTCCGAAAATATTTTAAAATATTTTACAAGTCCGTTCGACGTCACTTATGTGACGCAGTCCTTCAGTACACGGGAATAATTTAATTATTCCGCATTTAGTCTTCTGGCTGCCATCCCACGAGGTACACGTGTCTGCTGTTTGCTCTGGTGCTGTAGCGAAAATATCACAAGTCCACAATTCAGGTAACCTTTATTTTTCTAAGCCCGTAAAATCTATATCTGAAGTCCACAAATCCATCATGGAATTATTTTTTCTAAGTCCCCAAAGACATTTTAAAATATTTTTACAAGTCCACCTGACGTCACAGTGATCCACCGTGCACCTATTTTCCGCTGTTTCTCCCACTCCTTCATCACTGAAGGCAGTAACTAAATTCACACCGACCAGTTAGTCTTCCCGATCGACTCAGAGCCAGCAGACGTGTTCACGCTAAATATTTGAAGCCGCCAGGTAATATTCATTTTTCTAAGTCCACAAATCCATCGTGGAATTATTCTTCCAAGTCCACAAATCCGTAGTGGGATTATTTTCAAATATTTTGTCAAGTCCGTCTGACGTCACCGTGATCCATCACGCATCTGTTTTCTGCTGTTTCTCCCACTCCTTCATATCTGAAGGAAGTAATTAAATTCATACCGTGTAGGGAATCAGCCTGATTGACTCAAAGCAAGCAGATGCGTTTCCTCCGAAAATCAAACTCCAGGTAAATAATACTTGACACATATTGATTCCATATTTTGTCATTGAATAAACCACGCATCTGTTTGGCGCTATTCTCCCGCTACTCTTATAAGTTGTTTGATTATAGAAAAGTCCCGGTACACCAAGCAATTGTGTCAGTCCGCTGTGACCGTTCCCGCAAGCAGACGTGCCTGAATCCAGACCAAGGTAGTTTGTGCTTGCTATCCTTGTCGCCTGAGTCATTTGGTACTAGATTTTTGCTTGCTCCTCCCGACTTAAGTAACTTATAGATTTTAATAGTTGAAGTAGATTTGTACATTATAGGTTTGTAGTAATATACTGACTTTATTGAAATACTCTGAGTTTTATTGTCTGTGTGTGAACGTCTAATTTCCCATATATTGACCCACTGGAATAAACTTTCTCCACTTGAGCTGCTCAGCCTCGCGTACTCGGCTTGAGGGTAGTGTGTCCTATCACTTAAACTAGGACTGGCGCCCGAGCAACTCGAAAACTTGTTTCCGAAGCTCGTGTGTCAAAGAGTGGCCGCGCCTTTTCTCCACGTCAAAGTGCGAGGTGGAGAAAAACGCGTCACATGATAACTTTATCTATGAACATTTTTGGCAGATCATTTATCCATTATTTTTCATAAAAAAACTTCATGCAATGAATCATTGATGACATAAACGGGGTATATGCAATCTAGTTTGCTTCACTTTCTATTTATTTCTATAAAATCCTTTTTCTGTCATAATTTCGCTTTATGCAACGTATCCTTGTTTTCACAGTGTTTTCATTTCACTTTGTAATTTTTTGTATACAATTCTTTCATATTTACACTGCCGTCAACATGAATTTCTGACAAGGATAACACTAATGGTTTCCAATTATTACCAAAATACAAGTTTCTTTCTTATTTAAAAAAGCCTGACAACTGAAATAAGCAATTTTATTTCTAAAACTCTTTCATTGGTATGTAGTGTATTGACTCATTGTTTTGATTTTCAACATGTTTTTTAACAAGGAAAATTTAAGTCTTGTCTGAAAGTTATTTGTGGCATTCTACGAATATTCATTCCTATTATTTGGGTTTTCTACCACATGTATTATTATCCTCTTCAAAAACAAATCACCGAATCTACAAAATAATAGAATTATTGGAAAAAAGCCTCTGCGCCCGTGACGTTCACGTCAAAGGAATAGTCAGAGGTTATGTTTTGCAAATAGTATAAATCGGAATAAACACAGAATGTATTTTGCTGACGTTTCGGAAAGTAGTCTCTTTCCGTTCTCAAAGCTTTTTTTTTTTTTTTGGAAAATTCTTATGTTGCTTCTTAAAGCTGTGTATTTGATATACACAGCAAAATAAGAGTTCTTAAAAAAAAAAAGCTTTGAAAACGGAAAGAAACTACTTTCCGAAATGTCAGCAAAATACGTTATTTCTGTGTTTATTCCGATTTATATTATTTGCGAAATATAACCTCTGACTATTCCTTTGACGTAAACGTCACGGACGCAGAGGCTTTTTTCCAATAATTCTATTATTTTGTAGATTCGATGATTTGTTTTTGAAGAGAATAATAATACATTTGGTAGAAAACCCAAATAATAAGAAATTAAATTTAAGTCATTTACCGTGTGATTACGAGTTTGATAACGAATTGATTTTTAATTTTCCTGTTATTGATATTTAAGAACATTTCTATTTGCAAACAGACATTTTATGATTCCCAGCGTATTATAATGCCTCCATTTTTTATATTTTCACACCAACTCTAACCATCAACTTGCTTGGATCTACATTCATTTTTAAATCTTTCTTTGTCTCTTAATTTTTTTGTACTTTCATAGGCTTTATTAATAATACCTCCTCGTTTTTGGCACGGGCTTCTAAGTAAGTTTTTTAATTCAACTATTCATAGTGGCTATGATCCTTTACTTCATTATTTTGTAAAGAATCACTTAAGGTATCATTCGCACTTTTTATAATTTCCTACTATTCTTAAACTTTGCCATAATGTTTTGAACCATATTTTTTAGTTCTTTCATTTCCATTAATATCCCCATTGTATTATAAGCTTTGTATAGGTACTTGATGGTATCATTGTTTGAAGTAATACTACTTATTCTGTTAATTTTGTAGGTTTCCAATTATTCTCCATGGGTATTATTAAGTTTAAATATAAAAAAATAATATATGTTACTAAAATACTCTTTTATCTCCCTATATAACAACTGAATTACACAGCTGACAACCTTATTTTATGTATCACCGACATTGGACTTGGTGGAAAAAGGGAAACCCGGAAACTTCGCAGCAAAATAACATCGTGATAACAGCCCACGGACATATGTGACATATTTAGATATAAAAAATAATCCTCTTTCTGCCCAATAACTATTTCAGAATTTGTTAGGGGAGAGTTGTAATCTTTGGCTTTTACGGTATTTTCAATCTACCAAATGTGGAAATGCGTTAGCGGCGGCTTAGGGGGTTTTGTATCGCTTGTAGTTTTTAGGCATTAAGGGATAGGGAATATACATGGCGTCACTTAAAATCGTAATAAACTAATATTAGAGAAACTTAAATAATATTTTTCAGAGAATGCCTGAAAATAATTTTGCATGCCTTTTTAAAGTATCAACAACGAATACAAAATGTCTGTTAATGATTTGTCTGAAGGAGGTATGATTAAATAACCTCATGTTACCTATAACCCTGGAGTCTGAAAACATGTACAGTCAGTCAGCCTTTAGATTTTTCTCTGAGTACATATGCAGTCAGCCTTCGCCAGCATATTTTAAATACTATTCTTAGTAAATCAAGAGAGTAGTATGTACTATAGTTTTAAATTGAGTAATTTTTTAAAAGTTACTATTACAGTTAATGACAACAAATTTTGGCGCAGTCGATAGGACGAGAGGTAAATGATGAGTCTTTGATGTTCATATCCATATCCATCTTGAACCTCAGAGACTGTAAATTATTCCATTTGGATGGATGGAAGAAAACCTCAATTATAATGTTAGATCAGGTTAGAATCATTGGAAGTTATTTGAAACTGAAAACCAGTCTTATTCGTCTCTCGACGCTGTTACCATGGTTATCGAAAATTATTAGAATACCCCGTATAATTTTTATGTTTGACATCTGTTTATGACTTTTCGTAAAGAATGACTTTTTCTCGGCAAATTCTCGGTATCGTATGTGGGGACATACCATAATTCTTTGTAATTCTGGTTTGAAGATGTATTTGCATAGGGCAGTCACCGTAGACACAAAAAACTGAGTTAGGTCACAAAAAATTGCACTACTCCAATTTTTTGGGAAGTTGTTAAGATATATACCAATAGTGTAAAACTAAATTTGCATCTTCGAATGAGTAGTGCTCTAAAAAAATTGAAATTTTCGATTTTTTTTTCAGTTTTTGGCTTATACCTTCTGAAAGGTGCATCCTAAGAAAAAAGTTGTCCTGTACACTTTTAAAATAGACAAAATTTGATACAAGTTGAGTGTAACCGCATCTCCGTAAGTCGAATAAGTCCCGAGATACGCAATTTCAAAAATTGTCCATTTTTTGTTGGAAAGTTGGAAATTGTAACTTTAGCCGTCTTCCGAGCAGGATATGGGCTAAAACACTCAACTTACGAGGAAAGTTATAGGAAATGAAGTTGTAGAGCAGTTATTCTGCTTTACTATAAACATAAGCGGAACCCTATAAGTCCAATAGTTCCATTGTTATCTGGAAAGAACAAAAAATTAAGGAAATCGGATTTTTCACGAAATGGAGTCTTCCGAATTGCAGGACCTTTGTAAAGGATAAGAAAGACATAACTCAGTGGAAAATAACACCACACCACAGGTAGTTATGACCCCCTTTATCCCGGAAGGATCTAGAAGAGCCTTGTGTGGGAGGGGCTATACATTTAGAGTCAAGGAACACACATCCAATATCCGTGTATAGTGGAAAAATCCCTCTCACAGTATTTTCCACCGCCACGACCGGGAATCGAACCCGGGATTTTTGGGTGAGAGGCAAGTGCGCTTACCTCTCGACCAACAGTCATACAAAAATAGTTTATATCATGGAAAATGAAGTTGAGTATAATTAATAATAAGGTATTTTATCAAAGTTATATTAAAATTGTATAAAAATTATTTTGATAGTTTGGAGGACCTGGAACGTGAAATGTTGAATGTGAAGTCATGGCGGGATCTCAGTTAACTCCTGCGACAGAAGCAAACAACACAATGTAAATAAGTGTTTATAAAATGCGTAATCAATTTTATAATAAATTACAACGAAAGGTATGTAATATTAGACGTACCTTTATGTACTTGCGAGCCAGTCGTGTTCTTTTGGAAGGCCCAGGTTCGTCACACAAACACGACTCTTCTTAGGGCTCCGAAGACTCCTCTGTTGTCGGACTAGATCTACTACTAAATACTAATGATAAAGGGTTGTCGACGTCGTCTTCTTTTTTCGACTCAGTCATGGGTCAGGGAAGAGTATTCAGGCAGGTCTTCTCCTGCAGAGAGCTCTCTGGCAGGAGCAGTTTCCTCCTCCACACCCTTTCTGGCAGCTGCATGACAGGAATTTCAGCAGGGTTAGCGGCACTGGTTTCTTGGTTGAAATCATCGGTGTCAGCCCATGCTGGCTTCTTGTCCACCCCCAGTTGGTGGGCTCTTTCTCTACTCCCAACCACTTCTACACCTGATGGTATGTTCTGTAGGAATTTTGGGCAGTAGCTTCCTCGGTTGGGGGCAGACGAATGAGGAGGACTGTGGCGTTGGCAGCATACCGGATAAATATCCCGTAACGCAGGGCGAAGAGAGTCATCTTCTCCCCCACCATAGAGCACCACGAGACATTTACTGCCAGCAAAGGCCATCTCCTCATGAGTGGCGTCATAGTTCAGAAACGTGGTAGCCGCGTCAAGAAGGTCTGGCTGTTTTGAAAGGACGCCCAACACCAGAGGCCAGAAAAGGGCAGAGGAGACGTTGCAACAAGTGAAGGCGTGAAGGAACAACTCTATTCCAGGAGGGAATGAGAGCTCTCCTCGAACGAATGATGTTGAAGAGAACTGCTCACAACCCGTTCCTCCCCTGCCACTTTTCTGGAAGAATCCATTTTGTGTGCTGGAGCTCAATCCATTAAGAAGCACCAAGATGTCTTCATAATCTTCAACGATTATGACGTGCTCGTACTCCTCGCTCTTCTCCAATGCTCTCCCAGGGGACGTCAGCGTCCCCTGGGGCTTGCTTCGTTTTGATCCTTTCCTCTGTTTTTAAAAACTAGTTTTCAGCTGTAGGTGGTAAGTACCTACCCAAAAGATGAGGCCTAAGTCATTTCACAACTACGACTCATAAATATGTAGGTGTGATACAATAAATAAATCAAATTTATAAATATAATGTCATTTTTATAATATTATATAGGTAACTGTGCAATACTAATAACAATTTACATTGGAAATTTCATTTCTTGAAAAATACGATTTCCTGAATTTTTCGTTCTTTCCGAATAACAAGGAAACTATTGGCCCTACAGGGTTCCGCTTGTGCTTATTAAATTAAAGCAAAATAACTGCTGAACAACTTAATCTCCCATGACTTTCCTCGTAAGATGAGTAATTTAGCCGATATCCTGGTCGGAAGACAGCTAAAACTAAAAATTCTAACTTTTTGGAAAAAATGGCCAATTTTTGAAGCGGTGTATCTCGAGAACCATTGGACCTACGGAGCTGCGGTTGTACTAAAGTTGTAGCAAATTTTTTCTACTTTAAAAGTGTATACTCAAACCCGGATTAGAAAGTTCATCCTTAAATTCCTCACATTGTCAGTGTTTCTATTGCAAGAATACCATCCGAGTATGAAAGATTTGTACTTTTCTACTACGAAATATTGAATATGCTGACAGTAACATTGACAGTACAACTTAAGTAGCGTGTTAATCGTAGGCCCTATTTGCATGAGCTCATTGGTATCGTTTTTTTAACGTTCATTATAAAGAAAGTCTATAACTTTACACTTCTATCATTAATTAAGGCATTAAGAAGCAATTTATATGGTCGTAAATGTAGACGAACTTTTACTACAAGGAAAAAAGTCGAAACAAAACTTTTATGAAGCACCTTTAAATTAAAAATGACCCAGGCCCTTAAAAATATAAGTTAAAGCTTGCGGTTAAATAAGTTTGACAAAGTTGTCGGCATATCCGCTGAGTGTGCTTTTAATGTTCTCTCAGTCCACTAGCAGGAACGTGTCCTTGAATATTCATAGCCTGCTAGCACATTTCAAGTCGTTTAAAGTTGTATCCAACCAACGGGGTAGTTAATGGCCGTTTAATACAAACCTGCCCGTCTATTGATTTTTTAGAGAGTGATAGTGTGCAAAGTTGGCAAAATTAATTACAGAATCCAGTGAAAACTTGGGTTTATCATACATTTCAATGAAATAAAAATTAATAGCTAAAAACAGTTATGACTACGTTTAAGCCAATCTTATTCAGTCTTCTCCTGTGACGCCAAGAAGTTAAAATACCTACATAACCAAAAAAATGCATCTAAATTTCGGAAAAAAGAACATATTATGCTGCTTAATAATACGCAAAAGCGATACCATCAAAATGAATCCTGCTAGGGCTACATCGGCAGTAATATTTGAAAAGTCAAATAGAAATAAAACTTTTAAAAACATGGATATAACAATAATGGTGTATTTTCCAAAGACCCACTATTTGTAGCTTCTTCGTTCAATGATTGCTTTATAAACCATACACCACAATAGATGCCAAAATCCAAAGTATAAAGTATAGATAAAAATTATCAAAAGATATGTACAAAATATGCTGGTTGCTGGTTTTAACACGCTGTCCAAATCTTCAAATTTTTCTCCTGGACGAAAGCTTGCTAAATAAATCCGATATAAAATCGATATTGAATGAAATAACCGAAATGTTAATTGAATTATGTGGTAAACTTGATCCAATAGTAACCTATGTCAGCAAGAATGGGGACATACAGGGTGCAAAACTCACATGACGTGGCTCTCCACATAGGGGAGTCTGGACATATGAGGATAATCAACATTGTAGTAGATCCTCCATTGAGCATGAGGTCAGACTACATGGTCCCAAAAATCACATTTAACAAGCCCTTCAGTATCTCTATAGGAGAGAGAGGAGATTGGTCAACAGGAGCTCCTGAGTTACTACGCAAAGGCCTGGCCTGGTATACTGACGGGTCCAGGATGGAATCAGGAGCTAGAGCAGGAATACATGGAGTGAGACCGAGGACAAGTATAAGTCTTTCTCTTGGACTTCACGCCACTATATTTCAAACTGAAATTCTGGCTATACTTGAGTGTATACGTGAGAATGTCAAACGACGATATGTGAACCAGCAGATCTGCATCGCATCTGACAGTCAGGCGGCACTAAAGGCATTAGCCTCTAATAAAGTGTCCTCCAGACTGGTATGGGACTGCCATAAAGAGCTCGAAGTTCTGGGTGAGCAGAACAGAGTTAAACTACTCTGGGTGCCGGGAGACATCAGAATAGACGGCAACGAAAAAGCTGATGAACTTGCTAGACAAGGAGCAGCTAACACATTCTATGGCCCAGAACCCGTGCTGGGTAATACCAAATGCTCAGCAAGAGGGGTAATTAAAGACTGGGTCAGGAATAAACACAATCATTACTGGAGGAACATACCAGGTAATCGACATGGGAAAACACTTATTGAAGGACCATGCCCAAAACAAACTGCAGAACTGCTCCCAAAGAACAGAATACAGTTGAGAATTGTAACAGGCCTCTTGACGGGACATTTTCCTGTTAAGAAGCCCCTGCACAGAATTGGCAAGTGGCGACCTTGACTGCAGATTATGTGGCAAGGTACCAGAGACAGTAGACCATATCATATATGAATGTGAGGCATTGGCCCGCAGAAGATATAATATTTACGGGTAAACACAAACAGACCCACAAAGCGTTAAAACTCGCCCATTCTCAGACCTGTACCACCTCATCAGTGGCACAGGAGTATTAAAATGGGCACTGTAAATCGGAACAGGGAGTGCACAATAAGTCCTAGAGGCTGCAGTGCCCTCGGAGTGTTACATACGACCCTGTGAGGAGGGGTTTTAGCCAGTAAGAGTCTGACACTGACCCAGTTCAGCTTGGGAGCCCATGAGCGTTTCCCCTCCTCGTCAAAAAAAAACAAACCTATGTCAACTAGCCAAAATCTGCCGCTTGAACAAAGCAAGTGAATTCTTGATTCAAAAAAAGGGAAAGGTTCACAATTTGGGCATTCTGATACACTTCGATTTTACAAAAAAATTATCAACGGTGAGTAGACTTTAGCATTTGACGACATAGAACAGTAGCAATAACTTATCCTACATATTTTACAGTATACAATTTCACCTTGCTCATTTCTAAATTTTCTCGAAACTAAATTACTGCCATCTCTTGGTTGAAGCTGTAGCTATTTAGTTTTCTAAAATTGTTTGGGTACTACAAATCTATAATGGTAAATTGTAACACTTTGGTGAGCAGCGTAACTATTTACCATGGGTTTTCAGTCGTGATTCTTGATGGATTAGAAATCTTTACTTTAGAGTGTTACAAATGTCATAGAAAAATGTAATTTCTAATATCAACGCATGCTCGGATATAAAATTAGAACAGTATCACAAAGTTATTATTTTTGCCTCCATTTTTTCAGTATTTCTCGCTTTGTGCTATTTGCAAAAATATGATATGTTAGATGTGGCTGTGATTAGGGAATAAATCATCTTACGTAAACCACAACTGTCTGGAAATTAAAAAATACTCCTGCAGCGAATTAAAAAAACGTCAATTGCTTTCAGACAAAATAATTCATGTGCCTGAAAAGCGAATGGTGAAAGCAGGTTTTATTGTAAATTCCAATGAATCATTTCTGTGTAAACGCAATATGAATATTAGATTTTCAACTTTTTTATTTTGTAAAGACCTTATTGGAATTGTGCAAGTTTGGTAATACTAGAGATGTTGAAGTGGGAATAAAATGCCTGGAGGCTCTGAAAGCTTGACGATAAGAATTTAAAATTTTATATCACTTTATACAGAATGTTTTCTGATGTACTTCGCTTGATCTTGATTTCTATATTATGACTGGACACTAATTTTTAATAATCATCAAACAAATTTTCAAATAGTCCAAATGTGCTTCTAGAGACCAGAATATTAAAACAATATTTCAATCGCAAACTCCTCTATAAAATTATTATTTTACTATAAGGAATGTAACCAGACTGCAACCAACAGCTACTCTCCGGGATATGTGCATCGCCGAGCACTGAATTACAAGTTACAAGCCTGGCGCGTTAAGTGTAATAATTGCGATAAAATACTATGTTTTAATATTCTGGCATATAGAAGCACATTTGGGCTATGCTAAGCCCAGTGAAGCTATTTATTTTTTTATTGCAACAGATACTAGACCGCTAGATGGCACCTGCTGACAATTTTGCATGTCGCTATCCTAAGAATACCGAGATGTCGAAGGATCCTCGTGTCGGTCGTCACATACCTATCTTGCACTAACGAGAGCCAACAGCTCGAAACTGCAGCCTGCAAGTGGTGTGGGACGACTGGCACGAGAGCTCCTTTAAGTAGGATCATTATTTTGGCTGGTGTTTGTTGCAATGGAAGCATTAGCGCTTTGTTGGTAATATGCAATTGTTAAACTTAACACAACAGGCTTGTAATGCAGCGCTCAGCGGTGCACATAGCCCGGAGAGTAACTGTTGGTTGCAGTCTGGTTACGTTCTTTATACTAAAATAAGGATTTTATGGAGGAGGTTTGCGATTGAAATATGTTTTAAGTTTTCAAATGTATAAATATATATATGAAACCTTGTGTATGTATTTATATATAAAAAGTAACCTGCGAATTTACCATGCAAATAAAAAAGATAATAATAACTTCATTATTAACGCCGGTGAACCGTTCGATATGGTGTCATCCAACAAGCCGAAGTACATTAACAACCTAAAAAGGTAAGTGATTCAATTTGCTGGCGAGTTATTACAGAGAGTAAGGGTGAGTGAACGTCAATATGCATACCAGCCGGGGAGGTCGACAGACCTTGAGCTGAATTAATTAAACAGACTACTAGCAAAGTCCTTAGATGACAAGGAAATGGCGAGGGCACCATTAATCAGAGGAATTCCAACAATGATCTGCCGGTGGATTGAAGCCAGCCTAGACAACAGGATTATAATATCCAATCTAGGTGAGGCCTTCATTGAGGCGAAAGTGAGCACAGGCTGCCCCCAGAAGAGAGTGCTATCTCTTCTGCTGTGGGGAACTCCGGTTGATGAACTCTTCCAGAAATTGTCCACAGAAGGCTTCTATTGCTTAAGATATGCTGATGATCAAGTAATAGTTGTCAAAGGATGATACCCAAATATGACAACGGAGCGTTCGCAAAGAGGCCTAAATGTTGTCGACTATTGGTGTAGTACGGAAGGACTCTCTGTAAATCCCCACAAAACTACAGTTGTTACTTTTACATGGAAATGAGCATTGGAAGGCCCAAAGCCCCTAATGTTCAACTGAGTGGAAATTCCATTTATCTGTGAGGCAAAATATTTAGGAGTCATCTTTGACCAAAAATTAACATGGAATTCCCACAACCAAAAAATCATAGAGAAAGCAACAATCGCCCTGGGTAGGTGTAGGCAAATATGTGGAAAACACTGGAAGCTAAATCCAAAATGAACTTGTGGTTATACACCAGGGTAGTGAGACCCATGATAACTCATGGATCAGTGGTATAGTGGATTAAGACGGTACAGTCGGAAGCAATAAGACTGTTAGGTGGCGTACAAAGGCTTGCTTGCCTGTGCGTCATGGGACCGGGGGCCATAAAAACTTCTCCAACTGCTGCACTTGAGGTTCTCTTATTTACCGGGTAAGGTCAAAAGTCAGTATTCCGATAAGTCTAAGGAAATACGCAACGGTGTTTCAGACTGAAATGATCGTCATACACTGTTGCGCAACCAGTCGATTGCGCCAATAAAAGCAATCAGTTTCATGCAAGCAATTCAAGATTGGTGTTGGATTGCTTGACGGTCCTTAAAGAACTCAGAACAAAATGATCTTAGCATGTGTAACAGGATACGTGGGACACAAAGGAAATGAAAAGGCTGATAAACTGGCCAAGGAAGCGCACTCAAAGCCCCAATAGGACCTTAACACTTTTGTGGCGTGACAAAGCCATGCATACGAGTAGCCACTAAGGAATGGGTGCAAAATAAATCTTTGGAATGGTGGAGGAATCTCCCAAGACAGAGGCAGGCCAAATAGTTCATTAAAGAATGTTCGACCAAATTCATGGAAGATCTACTAAGCGAGAATAGGAAGACCGTCAGATCAATAATAGGCTTTCTAACTGGGCACTGCCGGCTCCATAGACACATGAGTCTAATGGGCCTGAGATAGGACGCATTAATAAGGCCGTAAGTATTTTTGTTGCGTTTTTTATGTGCACTGTTAAATTGCAAACAACTCTTCTATTGGGACAGAATTAAAGTCCTCGATTTTTTGTTAGGTAGTCTGTTTATTGATAATTTTTTTTACATATACTGCTAATCTAATTCTGATCGCACTAAATCTAAATCAATGAAAAGATTATATAAAGACACTCCTCCTACGAGAAGTCAATAATAATCTCAAAAAATATACTATATCTTTATGTAAAATTTTCTACCAAGTCGCAAGACTCCCTTTCATGATGTATTCCTTTAGAATATCATATTTTTTCACCAAAACTTTATTATAGAGAGAATTATGTTTACACAGATTTATCAAATAAACACTCTTTTCGAATTAAAGCCACCTGATTTACATCGCGTTAAAATATTCCATAATAACTGCGCATAAAATTTGAAAATATAGTATTTGAAAATAATGGTTCCCGTGTCAAACAAAGCCGGCGCTCCATTTTTGCATTTAATAATATAATATCATCAGAAGATAAAAGCATACCGGAATTTATCTCTGGGGATTTTACAATTTTATGCTATTTTGCAACAGATGCCGCATTCGTTCGCTGCACTCATGCGTGATACCCATGTGTAAATGCACCCAGAACTATCCCCATGTCCAATCGATAATTAGAGAAATGAGAAAATCAAAAATAATTTGAGGAAGTATCGGGATAGGGTAAAAATAGCATGTTGAGTCATTTCGTTCTGGCCCATTGGAAATGTAAACCTTTTTGACGTTTGCAGCAGATCGGTTAATAGGAGTATGTTTTCCTGTATTCGGATATTTCAATATTTAACGATCATAATGGTATTACATATTAGGATTTAAATATGAAATTGAATCAATACCTTTGTTTCATATGCACTGTAATACAATGAAACGCTTTTTGAACGACTGGATAAAATCAAAAGCATTGGAAATTTGATTTGAAAATCTAATAGATTCTAACGGAAGGGGATTCAAAGCAATTTTCTATGAAACAATGTGCTATTAACATTTTACGGAGAATGTAAACAATAATTCAACTTATGTTCAACAGTCGATGTCACCATTTTTCTGGTAGTAATAGTAAACTTGGACGTGACCGTGAAATAGTTACTACTACAAGAAGAATTGTAATTGCCAGGACATTATTCGACGCGAGGGGCAACTGCGCAAGGGAAAAACATGTTTTAACTTATTCTCCTGTTAAAACGTATATAATACGCTGGAACATAAGAATTCTTCAAGTACTACGGACTACGCTATGGTAACGTGTTCCAATATGACAGTAGATTGAAAGTTAACTGCCTTTAGACTTTTAAAATAATAATGCAATGAATGTATAACTAAACATACTCATAGAAAACCCTACACACCACGTAGGATATCTTCAGGTTGCAGTCTGAGGTGAAAAGAGTTTACGGCCAAAAAACAGAAAAAGAAAACTCTTTTGTTACTTTGTCAAGCTTTCGGAAATTATGTATTCCCGTTTTTCAAGACATTAACTTGAGGTTAAAAGTTAAGGTCACATGCATTATAAAATAGTCGCATTTTCAACATAAAGTAGACAAATTCATAAACAAATTCCTTTACGGGTACACAATTCAAGGTAAACAACTACTATTTAATACTGATTACTTAAAATTAAGGCTTAAAACCATGATTAAAATAGATATAACAAAATGAACATAAATAATTACAACATGTGAGTATAGAACTCACATGTACAAGGGGCTTAAAAAGTATATGAATAAGAAGCACAAGACATCAAAAGTTGTACTGAAAATAAAGAAATTTAAGAGAAAAAGGTTAGTCAACACTTATAAAAGTCACAATATTATAGTAAAGTAAGTAGATACACAAATTATACCTCATATACTCAATTTACAACAGCTCATTCTAGAAAAAACTACAATTCAAAAGTCTACCGAGAGGCAGTTTTCAAAATCCATTGAGAATAATTTCCAGAGAACAAAAAATGGGTAATGGTTTCAAGAACAGTTTTTATAGATGAAATTTAGTAATAAGTCATTAATTAAAATCAAAACGGGGTAAATAATGATTTAAAAAGGGGGCCAAAAATTAACAACTTTGACATTTCAACAAAAACATTCAAATTCATGTATTAAATTTATGTTAGCAATAATATAAAAAGTGGACAAAGTGAATTTAAACATTTCTAATAAACCTGGAACTAATAACAAACAGAGGAAACGTGCAAATAAAGTGCAGTGTGTAAACGAGTCATGTGGGGTGCAACTGAAAGGTAAAAACGTTAATAGGACACGTAGAAATGCAAAAGTGGTAGCAAAAGAATCAGGAAAGGGCAAGGATGAAGAATGGAATGAAGAAATACAAGTAGACACAGGAAATAAGGAAATTCAGATACTTTGCAAATTGACAAGACATGACAAATTTGGTTACCATAGTAACTATTAAAAATCTACAAAAGAGATGTCAAATTTTACATCAGGAGCCGTGAATTCTTATTATTACGTTACCATAACGATTTTGAAAAATAAATTTAACCTCAAAACTTGTGTATTTCATACATATGCCTTTCCCAACTAGCACCAAAACGACAGTAACAGAGATGGGAACCTCGTATGAGTAATCATTACGTAATTGCGACCAAATTTATGACTTTGATGTAGAAAATAACTTAATTTGACAAATCTACAGTCCTTGTCTCGTGGTTTCTACCTCTAATGATTACTTTAATAGTTATGCAACTTCTACGTAGCTTTCGTAATACATGGGAACGGGGTAGTTCAGTGAGACGATTTTCGGGTCTTCAAAACTTGAAGGTGGTAAATGATAGTAGCAGCGACTAACTCGTGTCACTGAAATGTGACTTCAAAGTTGTAATCACTTTCAAGTAGCTTTAATAGTTGCCGCAACGTTCTGGGAACCTTCACCATTCCTTTAAAGTAGTGGAACTTGTAAGTAATATTCATAGGTGTTAATGACATTACTGCTACTTATAGACCTGTGCAAAGCTACTATAAAGTGCACATCACCTCTGAAATTTATCGTGAAGTAAATTTCACCATGTTGTTCCCAATGTTGACCATATATAAAGTTAAAGCAACAAACCTAACATATATATATTTGCCTACCTAACCAAGAATTATATGCTGCTATATTCGAATGGCTTCAACTATCAGGCCACAATAAAATTCTGTTTTCTTCTCACTGATGTGGAACAACAGCAAAATAAATCCCATGTTTTTCCTGCATCGAGACAATTTTAAAAGAATCCATAATCCTTCAAAATAAGTCAACAAAATTTAATATTTCAGCACAGTTTTATTATCAAAGTATTTACATCTACCTTTTCTTCTAGATTATCTATCACGGTAATAAATATATATGGCCGCATACACAGATTAAATTATTAAAGATACATATATGCCACATACATACAATCATACAAGTAAATTGCGACAGCTGACAGGTTTTTCAATGTGAAGTTAGGTAAATAATAAATAGTTAAAATTAGGAGCGCGTTCAGTATGGACTTCAATGTACGACTAACATGTACCAAGGAGACGTTCCGAATCAACATCAGGAAAAATGTAACCATGAAGTGGCAACGGCAACTTTGAAAATGTAATTTGTGGTAGTCACAACTTTGCTACGACTTTAAAGTGGTGCTACAGTCCCATTCGCAGATTTGTAGTAATAATAACTTTAAAGTTACGTATTTACAGTTTTCGTCACTATCGCCAAGTAGCGATTGCTTTCAAGTAGCATTTCTTGGTGAAAACGACCTTAAAGCGGTATTTTCTGAGATACGCCATTTTGATGACCAAAACTTTCGACGCTATTATTATAACAATAGAACCATAATTTCACAATTGACTAAAAAAATTAATTTATTGCCATTTCTGCACCAAATATAACGAATAAATACATAAAAATTAGTTTTAAGTTCCGAAGAACAATAACAAATAGTGAGATAGTTTCTTCCGGGTCTTGCCGTGGTTGTCGAACTTGACTTGACGTTTCGCTGATCATCCTGTCAGCTTCTTCAGAAGGATTCTAAAGACTTCTGAAGAAGCTGACATGATGATCAGCGAAACGTCAAGTCAAGTTCGACGACCACGGCAAGACCCGGAAGAAACTATTTCATTAGACAACTGCCGTGAAAACCTGCATTCTACTAATATCAAATAGGTTTCGGCATCTATTTTGTCATATTCTCGCATGAGATTACATATTTTAAAGACAATATTTTCATTAGGAAGTGCAAATTTTAAAGGCGCGTGGTTAGATTCGGACGTTTTATCATTATAATTGTCAGTAAAATTGCATTCGTTTTAATTGTGACCCTTAGACCATTGGAAAATAGCACAAGTTTTGCTATCTAAGTATCTAACATTACTCTTCTTATATTCTATTAAGTTTCTGAGTTAGGGAAATGAACAACAACAAGAATCATATGTAAGAATAAAACATAAATATAATGAAATTGGTTGCAAGACAAAGCAGGAGCAACATTGATATGAAAGAGTGGGGAGTGGTCAAGTTTTCTGAAAGTTGCGGCGTCTACGCCACGGTGTCGCCACTCCGGAATCTCAACGTCATTGGAACGTGGCTGGAACGTTGTCACCAAAAAAATATTCCCCATTTTGGTGTTAAACACGTATTACTATGTGCCTGCGATTAGTACCAAAACACTTTAAAGTGCCTACAATAGTTATTGCTACGTTCCCGCGCCTACTTGCGCTAGTTGGGTTACGGTGATACACCGTAAATAAATGGTATTTAAAAAAGCGGTAAAAGCTAATAAATGAAATAAACTTACCTTTTTCAGAACACGAGGCAACGTGTTTACGCATAATAAATAAATAAATAAAAGATATTTCAGAATATAATTATTACGTGTAGTGAAAACTTTTTTTGTTTTTTATTTATATTTGTTATGTTCTTGTTTATTTTCTACATATCTGTGTTGTGTCAAAGTACTATTTATTTTTTATTATCAGTAAAATTATTAATATTATTATTTGCATTAAAATTTAAAAATAATTGTATATGAAACTTGAATCTTCCAATTTGCGACGGATGTTAAAATATCGGAAATCATATAATCGAAAATAAAGGACCTAAAATGGACCGTCGAGGCACTCCAGAGAGCATGGTTAGATTGGAAGAAAAGGTGTTATTGTGGAAAATGCTCTGAAATTTGTGCTCGGTGCACTATTAAATAGTGTGTACTACAAATTTATCAATAAACGGACTACATGATTGAGGCGTATAGATCATCGGTACCGTACACACTAGATTTTACGTTGTTGGATGTTGGTAATTTATTTAAAACTAGTTATAGCAATACAGAAGGAATTATTTTTCGCTAGTAAATTAATATTATCGAAATTGGTTTTGTTATTACAAGCACGTGAAACGATATGCCATCTGGTATATCAGATATTGGATATGTTTTATTTTTATAACGTTTAAAATATGTTTGTTTGCAACAACTAATATTTATGACAAATTTAATTAGCACTGCCTTAAGAGAAACCACAAATTTTTTCATATATGAAATATCGTGTTCGACGTACTTTTACAAATCAGATAGCTGCTCAAATATAATTTATTAAAAACCGATTTTATACTTTATAGTATTATATGGTTTGAAATTATTTAGTGCTTATATAAATTACATTCCGAATGAGCACGTTTGATTGCTTGGAATTAAAGAAATATTAATTTCAGCAATCATTGGAAGCCAAGGAAGTAATATTCAGATAGAAGATACGTTATAACTTGTACAAGATATTAATTTCCTTTGGCAGAAAATTAAATTTCTAAGTTACCTACGTAGAACGATTTTCTTTGAGAGAACAAATTTATTTTCTGGTTATCTATACCTATTAATACCACACAAAAACTTAATTTTATTCAGAACCGTTTTCATATCGGATATTAAGGAGGTTTCCATTTATTAGGCAGATTTGTTATTAGTTCGTTTAAAAATTGTAAACGTTTTTAAAATATGTGCAGCTGAAATTTTTATGTCTCTATAAACGGAAATAACAGAGCTTTATCTAAAAATTCAAATCTGCCACATTTGATTATATGCTCCACGTGTAAAGGTTATTAAATTTAAATGCATAAAATTGGCAATGCACGAGTACTCCCGTTATTAGTATTTTAATATTAATTTAACAAATCTGTAGCTCGTGAACTAAATCCAGATTTTTATGTCTAGTTATAAAACATGCGGTAAACAGTTCGAGCTGTTTTTGTATTTTGTTTGCGTTTAGCTCGTTAATAATTGAAGAACGAAAACGTTCTGTCATTATTTCTGCAAGATCAGACATTAGGAATGGGAATATTTTAACTTTTATCTCATTTGACTGAATGTTTATTGTCTGATGAGAAAGAGATATGCATAGCTTACAAATATAAATTTGACTAAAAATAAAAGTAAAGTCTGAAAAGTAATAAAATACTTGCGTAGACTATACGAATACAATTTAAAATTAACTAGCGGATAAAATATTTAAATAACAAAACAAAGTAGAAAAGACTAGTACTAATATAACATCAATAAAAACAATAATTTAATATGGGATATAAGGATAGGAATATGTATACTTACATTTACTTAAATAATTCTATAGTTTTGGTCCTATAAAATAATAACTTTTTTGGCCTATGGTTTTAAACATAAAAGGAGGTATGTTACTGTTACTTTTTTTCTAGTATTGTAATTATGTTCGTTTCTTTTTAAGGATGACCTCTTTTGGTGCTGTCTTATATTGGCAGTGGACAAAAAAGGGTTAACGTGGGTCCATTATGGATTCACTAAATTTATAAATATTCTGCAACACTATTTTTACATCTCGTTTCCTCTAAGAAATTGAAAAATACAGCAAAAACCAACAAACAGTGGGTAACTACAGGAATAAGAAAATCTTCTCAGAAGTTGAAATATCTTCAAAAACTATCAATTGTATCGAATAATCAGAACATCATTGATTTCTATAAAAAATATAAAAAACTTACAAAAAGGTTATAAAAGCTGCAAAAGCACTAGACAACAAAAGATATTTTGATACATCTAATAATAAAAGCAAAACTACATGGAATATAATTAATAAATCTATCTATAGGGAAAAGTCAAATAAAAAATAAAATCCCAAAAATTCACGTTGAAGATAATATAATAACAGTCGCTAAACAAATATCTAGTAACTTTAGTAGATTTTTTATTGAACAATCGCACTCTTTAAGTTCAAAATTGGGGTGAACGTAGGTGCGTCTTTACTATGTACATACTTCGGTATGCGATGTAAAGCAACGACAGGCGCAGTTAGTACTTGGATGGGTGACCATTCCAACGGAAACCGCGTCCTCGCCTCACACATCTTCCAGCGGCTTGTATATCAGTGTATGCGCGGAAGCTATACAACCTTAGGCGAGGGTTATATAGGAGATATACCATCCTTCGGAGGTGATGTAAAGCCGTCGGTCCCTTGTCTATTAAAATGTTAGGCAAGTAAAAGATCCCTACTCTTCTTAAGGGAAGAGGTTCGGCAAAATTCCTGGTTGGGGGTAGCTAGTCTACAGGCGTCGGTGTTAGGCCTCAGTAGCGGAAATAGGCCGACGTTAAATAAATGTATAAAAAAAAAAGTTCAAAATTTCCAACCGAGGATAATATTTACAGTTTAACCGATAAACACTTCCCAACAATGTTTTTTACCCCTGTTTTAGAATATGAGGTCTATATTGCAATAAAAAGTCTAAAACAATAAATGCATCTGGAGTAGATGGAATTTCGTCAAACTTTTTAAAGGCAGCTATAAACTTTATTGTTCGACCACTTACTTTTTTAATAAACAGGACATTAGCTGACGGTAAATTTCCAGATATTTTCAAAACAGCCAAAATCATACCAATACATAAAAAGAATAGTAAATATGAGACGGAAAATTATAGACCAATATCTCTTTTAAGTGCAGTATCAAAAATTTTAGAAAAGATCGTCTTTAACAAAATTACACATTTTCTAGGTAAATTTAACATACTAAATAATTTTCAACATGGATTTCGAAAGGGAAAAAACACCTGTTGTGCCATATTAAGTTTTATAAATAAATTATATGATAATTTAGGTAATAACAACAAAAGTATTGGTTTATTTATGGATCTTAGCAAGGCTTTTGACCTTGTGAATCATAAAGTACTCATTGAAAAGCTTAGTAAATATGGTATCAGGGGTAAAGTTAATGATTGGATATCATCGTATTTCTCAAATAGAAAACAGATCGTTGATAGTAACAGTATGAAATCGAGTGAAATGAATATAAATATCGGAGTTCCTCAAGGGTCCATTCTGGGACCACTTCTATTTTTGATAATTGTTAACGATTTGCCGAAACTTGACCCTGAAAATAATATTGTTGTGTTTGCCGATGATAACACTTACTTATGTTATCATGAATCAAAATCTGTTTTAGTTAAGCTACAAGATATGGTAACTCGCTTTATTAAACGGTTTTATTCCAACAAACTGCATTTAAATGTATCGAAAACGGTCTTCATCAATTTCACACCAAGGAATAGTTTAATATATGAAAGCTGTTTAATTAAGGCGGTCACATATCATTAACAATATTAATGTATTTAAAAAGAACCTTTTTAAATTTTTACATGATAATATGTTCTATAGTGTTGCAGAATTTTTAGATCATTAAATAATTGTTCTGATTTTTCCAATATGCTCATTTGTAAATTTTTTTTGTTCTCATTTTATTCATTGTATATTTATTATTATTGTATTGTATACTCGACTATAATAGTACTGTTCTACATAGTTTTTTTAAATTAATTTTAACGTATTCCTTACGGTTGTTATATATTTTGTATATGTTGCTTGTTCCCATTTTATTTATTGTATACTTGTCTATAATAGTGCTGTTTTTTATATATATTTTTAATTAATTTTAACGTGTTCCTTATGGCTGTTGTTTACTTATTTAATATTTAATTTGTTTACTGTTGCATACTTTTGCATTTTAGCTCGATAGCACTATCATGTTCTTCAAATGGTTTTTTTTTTACAAAAAACCAGTCATCCTACTCTGTGGCTCCGACCCTCACAGAGGGGAGCTGGTAATACCAATAGCCACTCCCCACGCCCGTGGGGTGAGTCACTATCGGGTCCGCGAATCGTGTGCCCTGAGTAGACGCAATGAACCGAGGATGACAGCTTTCTGCATTCTGCCGGCTAAGATCTCTGCCGAATCTCGGCATGCCGGTATGATCTTTAGTTCTGAAAGCAGCGTCTGTCTCATTCCACCGAGGGCTCCTATAATCAGTACCACTATTTTAACAGAATGGCCTGGATAAAGCCTGCGGAGTTCAAAGAGCAAATCTCGATATTTTGTCCGTTTTTTCTCCTCTTTCAAGACAATGTTGCTCTCAGCGGGAGCTGAGAATTCCACGACATACATTGTCTTGAGTTGGTGGTCGAGGAGTACTATTTCAGGCTTGTTGGCTTGTATTTGCCTGACGGTGGGAAACGAGTAGTTCCAATAAATTAGGCACTTCTCATTCCCCACAATGGACTCAATATCCCCCGGAGCGTAAGGCAGCACTGGTGTTTCGTCTATATCATACGAGTACCTTAGATGATAGTAAAGCACTCGTAATGCTGCGTCGTGTCTGTGAATATAAGCCGAGACTGCGTATGTCGGGCAAGCCGACAGTAAGTGCATTACAGTCTCCGGTGCCCTGTGGCAGGCCCTGCAGCTGACTTCAGGGACCTCCATACCCATGACACGACGTCGATAGACGAGGGTGTTAAATACACCATCTTGGCAAGCCATTATGAATCCCTCGGTCTCAGACTTCAGCCCCGCTGACCTTAAGAAGGCGAAGGTCAGCCTTTCGGATAAGCCGAGGTCTTCTATATTTTTATAGAAGACTCCGTGCAATGGCTTATCCTTATGAAGCTGCAGAAGGATGTTGTGTTCTGCAGCTCTAATGTGGGCTTTTAGTCGAACGGGTTCCAACTCGGTGACAGAGTCGGGGTTTACCCGCTCGACGTCGAAGATGAGACCAAGTTCATCGGCTGCACTCCATGCTGCCTTAAAGAGAAAAGCTCCTACCTCTGCATTTTCTTGGTCTCGGACCATGCAAAAGAGGGGATCCGAACTCCTGATGACCTTACATGCTCCATCCAGAACCATCCTGCTATGGAGACTCTCCAAGCTCAAGAGTTCACGGCCTCCCCGATGTCGTGGGAGATATAACCGTGGAACGGACGATTTAGGATGCAAGCTCCTATTGAGATGCATCTTCTTGCGGGTTACTACATCGAGTTGACGCAGCTCTTCTCTAGTCCATTTCACTACTCCGAAAGAGTAGAGAAGGATCGGAACGGCAAGCATATTTGTAGCAGACACCTTGTTCTTCCCCGACAGTTCTGAAGACCAGAGCTGTCGGAGTAGGTGCTGATACTTGCCGCGAGAGCGTTTTTCACTACACTCACTTCTTGGGCGGAGCGTTGCTCGACACCCAAGTAAGTGTACGACTCTCCGGCATCTAGATGGTGTAAGATGCTTCCGTCCACGAGCTGCGCGTCCTCTCCGTAGTCCGAACTAATAAATTATTATTATTATTATTATTATTATTATTATTAGACCAGGTTCTATATATAAAAGCTCAGTAGGGCAAGTATTTTCTTTTTTTAGCATAATTTTTTATATGCTTTTTGTACAATCATCAATTTATTTAATAATGATTTGCCAACACCTCCCCAACCTAAAATTCCATTAATATGGGATTTTACTAATTAATAATACAAAGTTTTCATAAATTTAATATCATGTATGATTCCTTTGAGTTTTTAGATTTATAGATTGGAGTTTGGAGTCTTTTTATAACATAATTAATATGTGCGTCCCATTTTAAATGTCGATCTATCATGATTCCCAGATATTTGACTTCTTCAGTGGCTACAGTACTAAACGGTACAGTGGCTAAAGTACTACATTCAGAATTTTCTAAAAAAAATAGAACGTTTCAAAAAGTCTATTCGCGAATAAATATGGATAGGCTTACCTTCGAAATGAAGCCATTTTTTAAATTTTTTTATAACTTCTTCAATGTCTGTTAATGTTATGTGCGTTATATTAATGTTCTCATTCTCTATCATTCGTTAGTTGTAAATCAGGAATCATAAAATTACCATTCGGTTTCAGTAGACAAACTAAAAGCTGTTTTCTATATTGCCGCTCAATTAGCAATATCGAGGCCGCCATTTTGTTTATAAAAATATATGTTTTTTAAAAAAGATATATGCGTGGAGAAAATCGCGAGAGAGAGAGAGAGAGAGACAAGAAAAATTAAATGCATTAGCATTTAGTGAGAAAAGGGCCGTTTTAGAAGGGTTGAAAAATTGTACACAGATCAAGCAGATAAATAACACCATTGACTAAACTCATATATGTTATTATCGTTATCTAACGATTCACTCCACACACTGAAATATGCATAGCCTGCCTTAAAAGCTTTGTTTGTTATTTAACTTTGACTTAGTAGAATTGCTCATGAGTAGTAAATATTCATCAATAATAATTTATGTAATCTCTAATATTGATGGGCTTCCACGTAATTGTGTTTACCACATATGCTAGAAATACACACACAACCCCGACGCACACCACCCGTGTCCATAAAGGCGGAGGATCCCCGTTCTTACTGTTATTGTTACTGAATACAATTTCGGGGAAATACAAGTACGGCCAACTTCAATAGTTTTTGTTTATTTAAGCATGAACCTGGAAGGACCAGCAGCTGAGGATAATATAAGGTAGCGAGGGGTCGCGCCGTTTCGACGTTCGATATTACACACTACGCGAAATATGTGGTATTTCCTGAATCATTTTTTATTTCAGTGAACCACATAGATATTGAATTAATCAACAAACATTATAAACGTATTTTTTGTTGTCGCTGGCTTATTAAAAAGATTATGTAAAAGTATAGTGGTAGTTGTTACATGGCCTATGTCCATTTACCAACTTTATGAAAACAACTGATATTTATTTATATTTAGCACGATCTGTATAGCATTTTGATTTAGTTTTTGTAAGTGAGACAATTTCAAACTAACAGTATTTTCTTTGTATAACTGCTAAATTTCTTCACATTGTTTTATACAGGGTGGATCATTAATAATAGGCCATAGTGCAGGGGTAGATCCTTTGGGCCAAAATATGAGGGTATAACCAAATATGCTGTAGTAAAATGTTGCTGTGGAAAAAGATATGTCAAGGCTCAAATTATTTTTTAATTTTTTTGCATAAGATTAGATCCTTGATAACTCCAACCATTTTCGAGGAAAGTGCCGTTAAACATTTCAATAATTTTTTGAAAAACAAATTCAAATTTAATGAATCGAAGTGTATTTATTGAAAAGTGTGCTTTGGTTACATTTTAGTTCTATCATTTACGTCATTTAATCATTTTATTTTGTTCTTGTGTTCCTCGAGCTAATTTCTTTAACTTCTTTATTTACAATGCCTAGACATAATAATTTTTCAAATAGAGAAATGGGGGATATGATATGTGTTTCCGCACAAAATAATTTTAGCGGACGTGCTGCAGCGAGGAGATACTCATTCCAATATCGCCCGATCATAAGATTATCAAAGATCTGTCTCGTCGTTTGGGAGAAACGGGTTCATTTCGCCATGAAAACAAAGTAGGATGATAGAACCGAATTACTCTAGATCAAAAACTAAAAATTTTAGTTCGTGTGGATGAAGATCCTCAAGTCAGCTCGAGTTGTTTAGCAGCGGCAACAATCTCTCCTAACAGTCTTACGTAAAGAACGCTTCTATCCATATTGTTTATCTCACTCCTGTACAAAAATTACTTCGAAGGGATCTTCCACAAAGGCCAAAATTTTGTCAATTTGTTCTAAATAAACACAACAGGGATCTAAATTTTGTTAAAAGCACTTTAATTACCGATCAAGCAACTTTTAATCGCCGAGGCGTTTTTAACTGGAGGAACATCCATTCCTGGGAAGTAGAAAATCCTCATGCCGTTAAATAAAGGCATTTTAAGCAATAATTAAAGATTAACATTTGGTATGGTATCATCAGCGATCAATTATTGGGACCATTTCTCCTTCCTCCAAATTTAAATGGACAATCTTATCTGTTTTTTCTTCAAAATAGTCTTGCTAATATATTACATGCTTTTATGCTAGACATACGGAACAGAATGTGGTTCATTCAAGATGGAGCTCCTCCTCATTTCTCCATTCAAGTCAGGAATTATCTTGATGAGACTTTCCCACGCAGATGGATCGGTCGAGGAAGTGAGTTTGCTTGGCCACCAAGGAGTCCTGATTATAATCTTTTGGATTATTATGTGTGGGGATAGACTATGAAGTTCTTAAAGAAGGCATAAGTATGTGGAGACCATATCGAACATTTACTCTAAGTTGCAGCAATGAGGTTTTTGCATGGGGGGGGGGGGAGTTTATAATGTTATTAAGTCAACTTTAACGTTATTTTTTGGTCTTCTAATAAGATTAGATCCTTATTTTCGGCAATCTTTTGATTTATGTATTTATCTCAATATCATGAAAATAGTCCATTAGTTCATAAGAAAGTGAGAAAGAGTTTACGCTGTTAATATGATTTTGTTTTCTCTTACGTCTCATCATAGTCGTTCGCATTTGTTACTTTGTTTATTTGTCATACTAACAAAAAATTGAAATAAACAGGTAATATAGTTAAAATCCGAAGATGATTTATTCTTTCTTTTATTGACTGTCATAACTTTTTTGTCTTGCCCAGATCAAGAGCAGAGGGTGAAATCGTGACTACCCCTTATACTGAACTGTTTTTGTTCAACTCATTAAAATATCAATTTTGTGTTCGCTAGACTTGTATTCACGCTATTAAGTTTTTGTCAAAAACATAATTATTTGTTGCTGATTGATTTTCGCTAGTCTGTTTATTTAGTTTCAAAAATAAATTATAATGAAAATACCTCAAAACTAACAGAACGGATTAAATGAGAAATGGGTTCCTCAATACTTCTTTTACATAAAAAGACAGAATGATAAAAGTAATTAATATTATTAACCGAATCCATTTTTAATAATACCAGTCGCAATGGACATTGGAAGCTTTTAAGAAATGATAATATGTTGTCACAAAATAAAAATAGGGAAATTCCAGAATAACTGAAAATTGTAAGTGAAATTAATAATTTTTTAAGTAATGTAACTTCTGTGACATCCGATTCACTATTAATTATTATGGGAATAATCTTCTTAATAATAATAACTTTAAATTTCAAACTTAAAACGAATTTTTTTTTTATACATTTATTTTAACGTCCGCCTATTTCCGCTACTGAGGCCTAACACCGACGCCTGTAGACGAGCTACCCCCAACCAGGAATTTTGCCGAACCTCTTCCCTTAAGAAGAGTAGTGATCTTTTACTTGCCTAACATTTAATAGACAAGGGACCGACGGCTTTTCATCCCCTCCGAAGGATGGTATATCTCCTATACAACCCTCGCCTAAGGTTATATAGTTTCCATGCATACACTGATATACAAGCCGCTGGAAGATGTGTGAGGCGAGAACGCGGTTTCCGTTGGAATGGTCACCCATCCAAGTACTAACTGCGCCTGTCGTTGCTTTACATCGCATACCGAAGTATGTACATAGTAAAGACGCACCTACGCTCGCCCTTAAAACGAATTTACAATTCTAAAAATAATTAATGACATCTCTACAAATGCTACAGGGTGTGATGCTGTAAAAGTTATGCTTCTGAAGTTATGTTGTTCTCATATAATTCCACATACTACACATATAATCAGTTTTTCTCCGTTTAATACTATTTTTTCTACTTTATGGAAGAGTGCGGTTATAACTATCCTGGCTAAAAATCTAATCCTACTGAATATACCGATCTACGTGGAATAAGTACCATAGCTCTTTTAAATATAATCGACGACATTATTACTGCCTCTGACAAAGGAAATTGTACTGCGTTAATTTTGTTGTATTTCAGTAAAGCTTTCGATACGCTAAACCACGATATATTATTAAAGATTTTAAAGTACATCCCGCCGAGAATGCTATTAAAATGTTTAGAAACTACTTAAGTAATAGAGAGCAGAAGATACGGTTGGATAACATAATGTCAGAAGCTGTGGCGTTAAAAACTGGGTTACCACAGGCATCCATCCTTGGCCCTCTGCTCTTTGCGATATATACCAGTCACTTAGTTAATTGCTTGAAATATTGTCAGGTTCATTGATATGCAGACGACTCCCAGCTATATTATTCTTTTCCCTTTTCAGATGTTAACAAATTTGCTGTGGGAGTCAAGAATCCTTGTCTAATAATTAAGCCAGTCAAATCTAATGTAATTGTTTTTGGACCAAGAAAATTCAGGGAGGAAGTTAAAAATGAAATAAATATAACCATAGAGAACTCTCAAATTGTTACGCCTGGCGAAACAAAACACTTGGAGGTTATATTAGACAGTGACATTCGATTTGTCAGCCATATTAACTAATCATTATAAAAAGCGTATGCATATATAAGTAAGTTAATATATTCAAATAGGCACTGTACACCTCTAGACTGAACATATATAATCGAAGACTGCTTCAGGCAGCAAATTTGTATCATAAAATAATTACTCTCAAATCTCTACCATACTTGTAGAGAAAATAAAGTTTAGAACGGATGTATATACCCTTGACAGATTTAAGGGAGCTTTAACACCTCCAGTACATCAGCTGGAGCTATTTAAATGGTCATACAGCTACCAGATTTGCAAGGTTTATAATGTCATCGATAATAATTTAAAGAAAATGAATACCCGCAAATTTAAAATAAAACATAAAAAAATTCTACTTAGCAGTCAAAGTTAATTTAGTTAAAGCTCCTCCTTTGTCTTGTGTTACAATAAATTAGTCCTAAGAAATATTATTTATTGGTATATTTAGTTTTTTTTATTATAACAATAATAATAAATAAACACCACAGAAATTAGACAACACCCAATTTCAGAAGCCAGAGGCTTGTGCGGAAGGGGGTTACACATTGAGAAATTCGGACATACAACCATATCCCATAGGTTTACGACCTAATTATTAGTTCTTGGTTAAGTGGAAGAACAGTTGTCATATGCTTTTTGTCTGCGCCAAATTGAACTGCGCCATTTATTTTTTGTACTGCCAAGTTTATATGTACGTTTTTTTTGTTTGTTTCTCTCTGTGAAACATTGTATGAATAATAATAAAGACGCCTATTATTATTATTATAATCATTATTAATTAAATTGCAGCAATTTGGGAAAATACAAGTTTTTAAACGTAAATATGTAGTGAATAATTGAAATTTTCAATCCGGGTGCAAATTCAAGAACAATTTAAAAGTTTTAATGAGATTGGCAGACAATTTTTGGGAATTTGCAAACCTAAACAATATTAAAGTCGGCATTATAAAAGTATAATTTATGAATTATGAGGAAAAATTAATATAATTGTAGTACATTTAGTAAAAATTAAAACTTTTATTATTTCCTAGTACCAAATGTGTGGAAGCAGTAATTGTATATTAAAAAGTAAAAAGTATAATACTTGAATCTGCGTGTATAATAATTGTCGACACGCTGACTCACTGGTTTTATAAATCAATTTTATGAATTAGTTATATTGCAGCTATTGATTCACTATAATGAGTGTCTTGTAGTAAAAATATCTACTACCCGAAAGGAAGAGATAACCGCCTTAAAATATATTTATTTACAATTAATCAAAACTCGAAAGGAAAGAATCCTTCATTCAATATCTATGTGAAGTGTATTTTATATAGATATGGCCTAGCCGATAAGCTACTAACAAAATTCAGTTTTGAGAATGAAGCAATAACGGATAAGTCTCCCTTTTTAGGTAAGATCACTAAGGGCGACAAAATACCTATAAAGCCACCCTCCAGCGATCTTTGATGGGATGCCGACGTAAAGCCCCTCAGACTGTAGTATAATCAAGGAATTGTGAAAACTATGACCAAAACACAAATGGAGCAGCAACTGCCTAGCTTTTATGGTTTCGCATAACATTCGTCTTTGAGTATTCAATTAATCAAGTTCAAAGTGCAGCAAAACACATTGATGGGTTTTTAATTTAGATAAAGGCTAAGCATTTGGACTTATATGATTTCATCATTTATCACTGAACTGTTTGAAGTACAAGGGTTTCTACATCAAAGACATTTTATAATTAATAATAATTTCCATATCGGTATAATGTAATTAATAAAGTTATTGATTATTATTTTGTCAATGTAATATGGAAGGCAACAGGATAATTTTAAATATTGTCTGAAATAATTTTAAATCGGTAGAAAGCTATGCGAGTTTTCATTTTTGAGTATGGGAATGACTACCGCAAGTTTTAAAATATCGGGAAAGCAGCCATCTTCTAAAGATTTATTTATCAAAAATACAATAATTGTACTGATGATATTTTCAAAGGTACTTATTATATTAAGAGTAAGGTCGTCGAGTCTGTTTCATACATTTACCTCATCTTCTTGGATATACGTACATTGATCTTTTCTTGTAATTATGTACATTACATGGTAAATACAAGACAATCACAGTGGTTGTGCTAAAATTGAATCGTAAGCCCAGTCAGACTATTTATTTTTTGATTGCAACAGACAATGGACCGCTAGATGGCGCCGGCTTATTATTTTACATGTTGCTATCGTAAAGATACCGAGATGTAGCAAATAGTCAAGGGATTTTCGTGTCGTTCGTCACATGCCTACCTTGCACTGACGAGAGCCAACAGCTCGAAACTGCAGTTTGCAAGTGGTATGGGACGACTGGCACGAGAGCTCCTTTAAGTAGGATCAGTCTTTCGGCTGGTGTTTGTTGCAATCGAAGTATTAGCGTTCTGTTGGTAATACGCGATTATTACACTTAACGCGCCAAGCTTGTAGCTTGTAATTCAGCGCTCGGCGGGGCACATAGCACGGGGAGTAGCTGTTGGTTGCAGTCTGGTTACATTCCTTATAGTAAAATAAGGATTTTAAGGAGAAATTTGATATTATTGGCATAGTCGAAACGTGGTTAATGAATGATATACCCAACAGTGTTGTCAGTAAATATGGTTATAAGTTAACTAGATGCAATAGACAGGCAAGATGAGGTGGAGTGGGATTGTACTTTAGGTCCGATTTAAGGTATGAAGTAGTAAAACTTGGTTTTCTAAAATCTCTAGAGCAGTTATGGGTAAAATTTACTAGTAACAAAAAGCAAATTGTAGTTGGTGTAATATACAGAGCACCAAATAAAAGCGTTATAGATTTTCTAAGCAATTTCAAGGATCAGAAATAGTCCCAAATTGTAATGACGTAATATGCGGCGGAGACATAAACGTCGATCTGTTAGATCACAATAATAGAAAAACACTACTTTTTACAGAATGCATTAAAACAAATTATACATAATCCGACTCGTGTTATTTATAACTCGGCTACCTTATTAGATATTATATTAATTTCAAGTATTAGAATTATACAGAATTTGGTGTAAATAATGTAGCCAACGTCTGTGATCATCTTTTAGTATATTGCACTCACTAAATATGAGAAATGAAAAAAAAAGAACATTGGGATTATTATAAAACTTTGAGAAATCAAGCAAATATTCAATTCGCAACAAAAAAAAAACATTATTAGAACACGTAATAAACAATAATAGTTCTTGCAAGGTACTGTGAAACAAATTTGGTGAGTTAAATATATATATAAGTTAAGTAAGAAGGCAGAACTACCAGACCTCTTAAATGTACCAACTGAAATAAATTATCATTTTCTGTAACATGGTATAAATAACCACTAACAACGGAAGAGAACTTAACCGCCATTGGGCAGCTAAAAAATAACAAATCTCCCGGCGCCGACTCACTCCCAGCTGAGATCTTTAAAGCTGTGTCGTCAGAGCTCATACCCTACCTCAAAAAACTGTTTGATGTCGTGTGGGAAAGTGGTCAAGCTCCGCAGGAGTTTCGTGATACACTTTTAATCAACCTCTTCAAAAACAAAGGGAGCGCTGCGGACTGTGGAAATTACAGGGTATAGCTCTCCTGGCTGTTGGAGGAAAGATACTCACTAAAGCGACGGCAAACAGGCTAACACCTGTTATGGAAAAGTTATTTCCTGAAACACAGAGTGGCTTTAGACCAAACCGAGGCACATCGGATCTAATCTCCACACTTAAACAGCTTCAAGAAAAAGCATTCGAACATCAAGGAGAAATTCACATGGCCTTCATTGATTTAACCAAGACTGGGTGGACAGGGAAGTGCTCTGGAAAATTATGCTCCGCTTAGGTATCCCTAGAAAATTTGTGGAAGCATGTCGCAGTCTACATACAAACAACAACGCCCAGGTTATGTATAATAATGAGGCAACCGAACCTTTCCAAACCCTCACTGGAGTTAGGCAGGGATGTGTCCTGGCACCCCTACTTTTTAATTTGTTTACCACTGCTCTAACAAGCATTGTTGACAACAAACTGACAGTCAGAGGAATAGGTCTCGGATACCGTTCTGATGGCGGTCTCTTTAACATAGGGCGCTTTAGAGCTTTGACGAAGACACGCACACGATTCATTTGTGATCTCCAGTATGCGGATGACTGTGCACTTTTAGCCTCTACGCCGGAAGAGCTTCAAGAACTTTTAGATGTGTATGCCCAGAGCTATGATTCCTTGGGACTTAAAATCAACATTGGAAAGACTAAGATTATGTCAACTCCTCATCAAGTGAACCAAATAGACATTACACTTAACGGAAATTCTCTTGAAGTGGTGGATCAGTTCAATTACTTAGGCAACGTTGTTAATGACAAAGCAAACATGGACAGCGAGATTCGCAATAGAATTAACGCTGCATCTAGAGCACTCTGGGGACTTAGAGAGAGAGAGAGAGAGAGAGAGAGTATTTGACAACCACGACCTTGCTTTGTCAACGAAAATGGCTGTCTACAGAGCAGTTGTTATTCCAACACTGCTATATGGATGTGAAAGTTGGGTCACTTACCGTCGTCATGTGAAAGAATTAGAAAGTTTTCAGCGAAGACACCTCAGAAGTATGATGAAAATCCGTTGGTTCCATCACATATCAAACGTGTAAGTACTCAGGAGAGCAAAGAGCCTTCCAATTGAGGTGCTTATTTCAAGAGCACGCCTAAGATGGGCAGGTCACGTTCATCGTATGGATGATAACCGCCTTCCTAAATGTACACTTTATGGTGAATTGCTAAGCGGTAGAAGAAGGCGTGGCGGTCAACGAAAGAGGTTCAAAGACGTTCTCCATGAAAATCTAAAATCCTGCGGTATTCCAGACGAGCAATGGGAACAACTTGCAGAGGACAGAACCGAATGGCGAGGGGTTGTGGCCAGCTATCAAGGAAATGTTGCTGCAAGAGGGCCGAATCCAAGACCTAACCAGGTCTATGTTTGTCCTGACTGGGGTCGACATGTGCTCTCCCGAATTGACCTCTATAGCCATAGTCGTGTGCGCCGTAGATGAATGGGAATTACAATAGACTACACCTTTTACTTGTTTTTTATTACACACAATCTATCGACTGTAACATTTTTTTATACTCGGACTCGAGTAAAGGCTAATAATAATAAATAACTCAGTTCCAAATAGTGTCCTACTTTTACAATGCCAATTCAAATACTAATTTTGAAATGTTATTTACTTTTAAAACGGTTACAGAAAATTGTTTATAAATGTCTGTTATATATTAAATCAAAAGCGTTTGGTACAGATCAAATTAATATTGATATGCTATTACTATGTTGTCCATACGCAGTACCCTGTATTATCAACATTATAATCTTTTGTCTTGCTAATAATATCTTTCCGGATTCTTGGAAAATTGCTAAAGTAATACCATTACCTAAATGTGCTGATACAAGTAATTTCAATCAACTGCGTCCCATAAGTTTACTTGCGAGACGTTCAAAAATCATGGAAAAAATTATGAACTTTCAAATTCCTAACCACAACAATTTACCTACAAACCAGTCATGATTCAGCAGAAGTGGTCATAGTTGTACGACTGCATTGTTGAAAATAACAAATGATATTCTATCCGCAGCTGATTAAGGTAAAATAACTTCTTTTTTACTTATTGATTAATCGAAAGCGTTTGATACAATCAGTCATGAGCTATTGTATTCCATTTTACATTTTATTGGGTTTTCCAAAAATCAATAACTATGATAAACAATTACTTACAAAATCGTATGCAATTTGTGGAAACTACGAAAGGCACATCTAATGACAGTAATATAACATTTGGAGTCCCACAGTGATCTATTTTAGGACCACTATTATTTTGCATGTACACCTGCAACATTACCAGTGTTTTAAAAACTTGTAATGCTCATATGTATGTTGATACAAAAATCTATTACTAATTTAAACACACGAATACTTATAACGTTAATACCAAAATAAACAATGACATAAAAGAATTAGATCGGTGTCTGGCTTCATATCTTACAGATAAATCCATATAAATCTAATGTTTTAATCTTTGGGAAAAATAGAGCCATAGTAGAAAGTAATATTAATGTTAAAGTAAATGGTAATGTATTAATACCCACCAATAGCGCAAAAAATCTAGGCGTCGAATTTGATGTAGACCTACGGTTTAAAAAACACATTTCCAAATGCATGCAAAAAGTATATTTAAACTTAAAATTATTATATTCACATCGTCACATATTATCTAAATCCATGAAAATCAAATTAACTGATACATTAGTTCTTTCCCGCTTTAGTTATTGTGATGTTTTATACGGCCCATATCTAGATACGATGCATACAAACAGAATTGAAAAATTACAAAAATCATTTCTTAAGTATATAAAGAATAAGAAAATATTAAAGAATATCTTACAAAATTAAAGAAACAAATTGGCTAACAATGGCCGCTAGAAGACAATTCCATTCATTAACACTTTTTCATAATGTTATTGTTAATGTGCATTAAGAACTTACACCCTTTTTTTATTCATTTCCTCTACTATTGCAAGTGGTTTTGTATTTCACATCGTTCAGATTTCGTATTATTTTTATTTTTTATTTTATCGCCTTGTTTAGATTAATGTCCTGGCGGATACACAACCAGAACACATAAACATAGACAATTATACAACGACCATTCCCTACGACATTGTCATCTGCCGCAGCTGAGACTCGAACTCAGGAGTGGTACAGCAACTAGCCGTGTTGTCTCTCACACAACCTCGTCTAGTCCACTGCCACCAACTCGGTAACACATGAAAAATACAAATAAACATCCATACCCTAGCCAGGATCCGAACCCAAGTCTTCTTGGTTGCAAGCCTAACACGTAAGTATTAAGCCACTGACCCGGTACTAATCAATAAATTTGTTTTAAGTAGTTACTTTAAGCAAAAAGTTCATTTGTTAGCGATTAATTTTTGCAATTATTTAGTGCACTAAATAATTAATAATATTCTATAGGCGATGCATGAAATAATTTATTTTTAATCGCTACAAGGAAAACAGATATCTGAAAGTAAAACATGACATATTTTCTTAACGTACTAAGAAAACAGCCTTTATACTTATACCTTTCTTCCATGGGGAGCTAGAACTTACATACAAATCTGTGGATACACCAATGTCCAATCAACCGGACAAATAATATTACAGCCAAATCTAAGGCAAAATAGTCATAACCTAAACTAAATCCGTATAAAAACAAATCCGAATTTCAACAAAATGATGAACTGCGTTAATAGCAATGAAATTACCCGCGGACTAAGCCAATTCGACTTGAATAGGATTACATTGCCGTGTCCCATCAATCATCGTCGAAATAAAAAAAATAGATGAGTCACATTGCAATAAATGGGAACAACAAGTGTTACTCATTACCACATGTTGGTACGATCGATCTCAACTGTCAAACTATCGTGAAAAGCTGCTCATTTAATCTAAAAACAAATTATATGTATGAAATGTATACATCATAAACACAATATGCAGTTAACGTTCTGTTTCCAGCACAATGTTCGCTATATTGGGGTCGTTGCCAGTTGGCTGGGAATGGGAAAGAAGATAAAAGGGCCGTCTTATCCCTTTCTTTAATTACACAGGGCAAGCAATGCGTGTTGTCGAGATGACATTGAACGGGGGTATCTGATTTGATAAAGAAATATACCGAGTGATATACTTTATGAGTTTATTTTCATTGAAAAATGTTTCTATAATAATAAAACAATGACACTGTTATTTAATGTAAACAAAAAAAAGTTTAAAATGACGTAAGAAGTAGCGTAATGTATAAACCGCTGCCCAAGGAATCACTACTTCTACATCCAAGTTTTGTATCCAAGTCTTATACATACTATGTCCCAATGTAATATTTTACTCCCTTTAATAATGGGGTGGGGGTGGTCGAGGGGGTGGCTAATGGCAAAATAAATTTTAAAGGCCCTTGGTTCTCGTACACACACTAAATTTCAATTTAATTTTTTACTCCCTTTAATAACAGGGTGGGGCTGGTAGAGGGGCCGGCTAATGACAAAAATTTTTTATAGGCCCTTGGTTCTCTTATATACACCAAATCCCAATTTAATTTTTTACTTCCTTTCATAATAGTGCGGGGGTGGTATTGGGGGTGATAGTGGCGGGTGGCTGATGCCAAAACAAATTTTGAGACCTTGACTTTTCATATATGCCCTAAATTGCAATTTTGTGGACTTTTACCTGCTTACTTTGACTATTTATCCTTATTTATCCCATTTACTCCCGAACCCTTCAACGTAATTAGATCAAAATATAATGCAGTTCTTGATCACGTTGTAATACATAAGTGTATCAAATTTCAAGCCAATATTATAAACGGTTCCAGAGTAAACTGATCTCGACGTTTCATGGGGGGGAAATTAAATAATAATAATGATAAGATTTACATCTCCATCACCAAAAAGGTCTTTCTGAACATAGTCCCTTCAAATTAGAAAAAATGAAAGAAATTTTTCCCACAGTTATGAGACCTGTAAAAAGTTAAGCATTTGGGTTGTCTAAACATGATTTTCAATCCCCGCAGTTCCAAAAAAGGGTTGTTTTTGGGAAATATATACATATATATGAATTTTAGCGGTTTTCGCTTTTTCTCCGTTTTCATGAAGAACTCTGCATTTTGGTGAAGAATATCAAGAGAACAAAGTTGTAGAGCATAAAATTTCCCATAAGTTGTGTTTATACTTTTTTTTCTAGTCCGCATAGTTTCGCCGCTAGAGGGCGCGATGTAACTATCTACGTGTATATATTATTTTGAATTTAAAACAAAAATTTAATAGAAAAATAAAGTGCTAATCTATCTCAGATGATTATAGAATATCTAGAATTTGAAGAAAGTTGTATTATTTTTCATTGTAGGACTTTTATTAATTGAAATTGCAAAAAGCATTAAATAATTTTGAGCAATTGGTATTTCGCAAAGATGATGAAGAAATATTGTTTATACATATGGATATTTAAGGAATTTGAATAGAACATTGAATTTTTCTATTAAATAAAACACAATAATATTGAAAAAAAAATATTTTATATTATAACAAAATCATTTGTAATCTATAAAAATCTTAATAATAAAAATAATAATACTGCTAATCATTACAATGAAAATATTAAACTAATTACAAAATCTTGCTCTTTTCGATAATAAGAATTCATCTTCGCTATTGACATTATGATGGGCCACTATTTGAAATGAAACTATTTCGATTTCTAAAAACATGTACAAATCTCAAATATAAAAATGCATGATAAAAGTACGAATTTGATATTCGTTAAAAATTTCTTGCACGTATGAGTATTCGATTTACGAAAAATACATCGTAAAACACGTTTTTGCAGAATAAAAGCATTGAAAGACAATGTGGAACTTCCCAAAAACAGATACCATACCTTAAACATGAACCAACTTGAGTATACTATAAATTAATAAGTAGTTCTGTCCGTGAAACACCTTTAACATTTCGGAACAAGTATACTATGGATGAAATTCTTGACATCAATGTTTTACAATGAGTTTTCCAATTTCGGCATTCATTCAAGAGTATGCCTAAGAATTTAGTATTATACCCATTATTGGAAATAATCTTTTCTTTTCATTTATTTTAATATTTAAATTGTCGCATATTTTTTGTCTACTAACTGTGAAGTCTAAAAACTTCAGTTTTGTCAATGTTGAGGTATAAGGTTTTATTGAAAAACCAAAGATTTAGAATTGATATTATTATAGAAATGTCATTAACCTACATTGTAATATGTGCTGTTAATGGCAAAAATCAATATCGCCAATAAATAAAATAAAAAGAACAGGGCCCAACATAGAACCCTGTGGGACACCAATAGTTAAGATTAAATAGTCTGACTTAATACTGCACATGGTGTTTTCGTTATTATGTTTCAATCTTATATATCTCCGATCTTCTACGAACGTAATGATCCAGTTTAATGACAGACCCCGTACACCATAATCAAACAATTTAGATATTTAGACATCATATTTAATAATTATATATAATTTTTTCCCACTGCATAGCGTACTATGTTTAATAATTATCCCCATTACGTTTTAAATAGTTCACTTATTCTAAATGTGACTATATCTGCTGACATTAAAAATATTTTTTGTAATCCTTATGTTTTATTAATCTGAAACACCACATTAGTGTCATAAATGAACACGTGGTTTGATAATAGTGTCAAATATTGATATTTTCGCAAAATAAACATTTTTGCATAAATAAAAAAGACTTCAGTTAAGAGAAACACCTTTTTTTTTGAATAAACTCCTGTTATTTAATTTATCCAATTATTTCCAGTTCTTAAATTTGGCTACAATAATTTCATTAAACTACGAAAAAATACTTCTTGTGATCACCGACATGTGGCAACATATGCAGAATTTTGGTTTGTAGGTTGGTAAGAAACTTAATTTTAATTATATTTGGACAAAAAATATTTTTTTATGTGCTTTCAACATCCAAACAGTCACAAAGGCACTTGTTAGATCATAATCTGAAATAAATATTATTTTACTTTAAGATCACATAAATGTACATGACCTCTTTACATAGTGAAATACGTCAGTTATGCAAGGTCACAACAGAAACATCTTGAACGGAGAATAGGTTGCTGACTACAGTCCATATTTATCTCTTTAACTTTTTGCCCTCATATAATAAGATCACATACCCTATTAAATTGTAAAAGTTTGCTCTACGCTCGGAAATTTCTTGTTTAGTAGCAACATTGTGCTCTAAAATTTTTATTAAACTTAGTTTTACTAACACATAAAAGTTTGCACAACTCGCCATATATTGCATGTGGTCTAATTTCAATAGGGTGTAACAGTTAGGGACGTAGTTCTGTCTGGGTAAGATGCGAAAATAATGGTCACGTATTTGTAATAACGATGAGTCGTACAAGTTAGTGTATCTATAAAAACTACTACATGTTCCTGAAATTTAAATGAAATAACTGATCCTGCCTCTGCTAAAAGCACTTTGTTGACACTATAAATGGTCAAAGTTATTCAGAACATTATAAATTTTTAAACAATAGACTGCATCCAGTCGTTGAAGCAATGATTGTCAGTGGTCAAGTTCTGTGCATGATAACAGAATTTTTTAAAACTGCATTATCGATAATTTTCTAAAAAAATACAGAGGGAGATTGTGTATTACCAGGAGATGACGGCTATTCTATAACACCCTGGCTTATGACACCTTGGAAAAATCCAGTGACACCTGAATCAACAACATTATACTAAACATAATATTTTTAGTCGCAAACTCCTCTATAAAATCCTTATTTTACTATAAGGAACGTAACCAGACTGCAACCAACAGCTACTCTCCGTGCTATGTGCCTCGCCGAGCGCTGAATTATAAGTTACAAGTCTGGCGCGTTAAGTGTAATAATTGCGTATTACCATCAAAACGCTAATGCTTCGATTGCAACAAACACCAGCCGAACAGCTCGAAACTGCAGTCTGCAAGTGGTGTGTGACGGCTGGCAAGAGAGTGCTCCTTTAAATAGGATCAGTCTTTCGGCTGGTGTTTGTTGCAATCGAAGCATTAGCGTTTTGATTAAAGATTAAGACTTTAATTGCACAGAAGAAACGAATCATCGTGCTGTAGATATACAAAATGAACAAATTAATTTCAATATGATTCGTTGTTTAGGTCAGCAGAAAAAAGAGCTAATTACAGGAAGAATATTCAATAATTATTTGTAGTTTATCTTTAGGATTTGTTAAAAAAATAATGTTATACATGTATTTGTTAAATCAAATAAAAGCTGAAAACGTTGCTGGAAAACGTTTTATTCAACAACAAACAAATCCGATACCATAATGTAGGGATAAATATGTTCCATTTCAATTTAGCGCTATTCTTCTTAAACTTATAAATAAATACGTATTTTGTATACTAAAATGAAACTCAAATTAGAGAAAGTGACAAATGAACAAAATAAATATCAAAATATGTACATCACAAAATGAAGTTGTCTTATTATGTACTGGAGTTACAGGATTTGCCATATTTTTTAATATTTCTTCCTGTTGCAACCGAATTAACTTTAATTGTTAGAGCAATACTAAACGCTGCCATTGTGATGTTGTCAGTTTCTTCGTTTCATCCATCTCCTGTAAATTATTTGAGATTTTTATAGTCTCAGGATGCAACAACTAGCAGTAGATTTTCCATTCAAGTTGTTTGTGGAGGCTCGAGGCCAATAAACATTGCACCTAAAACTTTCAATTTGGTCGCATTTATGTCTTATTTATCTAAATAAGAAAAGCACTGCATCTATAGCCTCCCAGTTCCGGCATTGCAATAAATCTTTTCGTTACTTGAACTGTTTTGGTGTTTAAGTTTACAAATTAAGTATTTGCAAATAATTTATTCCATAATAAAGCAGAGATTCATATGAATTCTAGAATTGGAATGCGGTCCATATAAAATTCTTAAGAATAAGCTATAGATATATATTCTACATGAGATTTTATTGAACACCGGATTTTTCTCCACCTCCAGCAGGTTTGTCAACATTTCATCCCATGGCTTAAATATAATTTTCTTGTTGCCGGTTTTATTGATATCAGTTTTTTTTAATTCCACTTTCATATTACTTATTTCTTTGACAACTTGTTTACTTGTAAGAGTAATATTAAAAATGTCTTTGTTATAATATCCAGGGCTATTTCTTCTTTAATTTGAGGTAATTGTGATTTATTAAAAAAAACAGCTTTATTTTCTTTTAATTTCTTAATAAAAATACTTTGTTTATCTACTTCTTCTTCACCTTTACTACTGTATTGATCACTAGTATCAGACATTTTAAATTAAATTATGAAATCGTACAAAACTCTTACCCATCTTACCTCTTGACTTACACTAATTTGGTAACGTCAAAAGATGACAATCAGGTCCGTTCATGTCAAAACTAGCAACGAAAAGCTAGCAAATCCTTAAGATTTTTACTCTTATTATAATCGAGCAATTGCTTTTTCTTAAAACATTTACTTTCTCAGGTTTGCTTTTGCTAATAAGCAATTACTAGAAATATTTGCTTGATATTTATTCATAAGTCTCAATAATTTATAATTTTAAAGAAATACTACTTATTAAACTTTTAAACAGTGTTAAAATTTTGTAGTTCGTTTATAAATAAGAATTATTGAATGTGTATTTATGGACTATCACTTTGTACAGATGACACACAATCCAAATATTTTCAATTAAATAGTTAGAATCTGAATCGAGAGTAAATCGTTCGAACAAGCGGCAATACAATCCGAACCGAGGCAGCAGCCAATATTTTTACCTAACGATTGCTTTTATCGTTGAAAAATGGTGATTAAATTTATCGGACTGACTATTTTCTCGTTGACTTCGACTATCTAAAATATTACATAATCCTTTGAGTCTTTATAGTCCTCCAAAGGATAATAATATTAGCGATAACAGTATGGCAGTTATCCAACGCTGCACCATGTAGGAGTTAATATATCGGGACAGGGTGGTTCTCGTGTCTGTTAAAATGTACCACAAAATTAAAACAATATACCGGACAAATTATCTACACTAACCGGTGCCCAATATCTGTACGTTATTTATTTTTAAAGGCAAAAGTCTCCTAATCGTAAAAGCCATTTATCAAAAACACCCTACAAATTATTGAAAAATAGCTGGGAGTTATTGTATTACGCAATTATTAAAAAATGCCAATTATGTACTCAGTTAACATTATAATAATGACATTATCCAAACTGTTTTTAAAAATAAAAAAATCTATAATTAACTTTAGTCTAACAGCATTTTCATTTCAAATATCATAAATTAGGCAGGGTTGAAATATTCAAAAGCGATTTATTGGGAAAATCATGGAACTATACATCAGTGGACGCGAACATTTTGTACAAGGACTTTATCAATAATATTACAGCCTCTTTGAATAAAATTGAATCCACAGCAAAAATGAATATAAATAATATCCCTCGGATAAATAATGAAGTACGGTTAGCGCAGAAAGAAAGGGATAAAGCCCATAAAAATTTGTACTCTCCAAACTACCGAGTGATTGGAATGATTATAAAATAAAGAGAAATAAAGTTGGACACACGATAAAAGGGACACACGGGAAAAGAAAAAGTTTTGCGAGCAAAATATCAACCGAAATAAGAGAGATAATAGAAATATGAAAAATATGTAGAAAACTTTGAAACAATTTACAATACAAAGGGGGCAGAACGAATATTTAGAAAGAAGTTTTTGAAAATTGTAGGAGTAAATTAGTGGACAATTTTAATACGTTTTATGCAGATTACAAAATGACAAGAGTTGCTGGAAATTAAAGTAGTTTCCTTGAACAAACTGCGAACTTATCATGGGTTTTAAAAATAAGTCGACTTCTGATGAAGATATACCAATAAAACTACTGAATGATATTTATGATCAGTGGAATATCGTTTACTATACCTAGTTTTTTTTTATATACATTTATTTAACGTCGGCCTATTTCCGCTACTGAGGCCTAACACCAACGCCTGTAGACGAGCTACCCCCAACCAGGAATTTTTGCCGAACCTCTTCCCTTCAGAAGAGTAGGGATCTTTTACTTGCCTAACATTTAATAGACAAGGGACCGACGGCTTTACATCTCCTCCGAAGGATGGTATATCTCCTATACAACCCTCGCCTAAGGTTGTATAGCTTCCGCGCATACACTGATATACAAGCCGCTGGAAGATGTGTGAGGCGAGAATGCGGTTTCCGTTGGAATGGTCACCCATCCAAGTACTAACTGCGTCTGTCGTTGCTTTACATCGCATACCGAAGTAAGTACATAGTAAAGACGCACCTACGCTCGCCCCTACTATACCTAGTTAATACATCCCTAACTACAGGCGTAATTTCCACAGAATTACTGTGATATTGTGAACGATCCCTCTTTTGGAGTCTGATGGACTTCTACTATATTTTTTCAAAAATGAATATTGACGTTCACAAATAAGGGTTCAAAATGACTGTTTCAGATGGAGAATAATAAAAAATTTATACTTACTGTTCGTTTATGCTTAACTGCTTCTCTGATGGTATCAATTGAACGTCGTAACACTATAAATCTAACACAGTAGGTACTTTCTTAAAATTAAACCTGAAAGAGAATTTTGAAAACACAAGAAAAAGACAATTTAAAGTTCAAAAATATATATTAAATCTCTTTAAAAATTCATGTTTTACAACAACTTCAAGAAAAATGTTTTTAACAATCTATAGTCTGGCCCGTGTACAATACATTGTGAGGAACGGACGACTAACGACGACAAACTACCATCCAATATGCGGTTTTTGATCTAACGGTTACACAAAAAGATTCAAGAAAAGTTCAATGTTTATAAATTTTTGGTGGGCTTTTGCTTGCCTGTCTATTTACGTATTTACAGTTCAATATCAATTTTGGTCGCTCCTCGGAGCTTAAAAATGCTTGAATCGCAACGACTTTGAATTATATTTTAGCAATTACAATTTCATACGTTCAGGCAAGGTCCTCATATTTAACACAGCGCATGAGTTGCAGTGCTTAAGAACGTGGATTCGTGAAGTCAAATTTTGTTACTGTTTCTAAATTTTGGTGGTCGGGGCGACATTACGTCCCCGTGCAGAGACATTTACTACACTTTCTAAAATTAACTCCTTGATGAGTTATTGAAATTTTTGCATAAAAAACGCTCCGTAGAGCGAGAATATGATTAAAAATATAAAAACCTCTTCCGACGATATTTTTACGTGAAGCACGCTTTTCATGCGGATTTTGTTACAGTTTCGAAAAGTACATCGAGGGTTTTATCGTGTTCTTTAACAATATCTCCAGTACCCAAAGTTGGTCTCCGTCTCTGCCAGCTGATTATAGACCAACTAGTTTACTCCCAGTTGTGAACAAAATTCTTGAAATTGTGCTTTCTGCTCTACTCCGTGAATACTTTGAAAGTAATCAACTGATTTATAGGTTTTCTGGAGAAACATTCATATGCATCTGCTCTACAATTTGTGTGTGATATAAGATATAAAAGACGGAAAGGTGATATTAAGTGTTTTTATTGACCTTCAGCGATCTTTGGGACGATTGATCGCCAAAGACTTTTGAAGAAAGTTAGCTTATACGGGATTAAAGCTGCGGCACTCGAGTGGATAACTAATTACTTAAGTATCAGGTATCATAGGACTATAGTTAACGAAGATAAATCCGAAAAAATTATAAGCGATATTGCGGTTCCACAGGGTAAGTGTCCTTGGATCCTTGTTGTTTATAATTTATATAAACAATCTAAGCAAAATGTTAAAAATAGTTTTTGTAGTTTTTGATTTTGTGGGAAGATGATCAATTTGAAGAAAACCAGTTTCTTAATTAGTCGACATTTCGTGTTTATTTGAACACGTCCTTAGGACTCTGAAGACAATAATTTTATGACTATATACAACAATCATATACATCCAGTAATATGTTAAACTAAATTACTTAAAGCTTATGATTTATCATAAAGTATCCAACGTACTAGAGATACTCACATTTAATTATGGATTTCCTTGTAAAACTTAAAAAGATAGTAATTAAACATAAACTTACACATTAGTAATAAATACGACATAATTTAGGACAAACAATGAATAACTAAATAGTTTTGACTATAATTATTTGAGCTATAGGTAGAAAATATATTTGTATATATCAATTTTTATATTATTTATTATATTGAAATATGAGGTGTTTAGATTTTCTATGTCTGATCTTTTATTGGCACTTTTGTTACTATGTCTCTTAATTTCTATCATCTCATTCATCAATCTCTTTTTTAAAACTGTTTATGTGCCTAAAATGATCAAAATGTAACATATGTAACTTTTCTTTTGAGTGTAGTGCCAGACTACTGGGATTTTTAATATTTTTAACACAATCGAATGCAAATTTTACAGAATAAATGTATGAGAATAATTCTGCAGTAAATATACACCAATAAATTGTATCAAGGCTGAATTACAATGGTTATCTTCAGAAGACATTATTAAAAATTCAAATTTAGTTCTTATTTACAAAATTAAAAATAAACAAATATCCCTTTCTTAATGTATTTTTGTTGTTGTTGTAGTTTGCAGTCATTTACTATGCTTTATATTATCTATATTCTATACTTAGTATATTTTATATTTATTATATTATTATATTATTATATTATTATATTATTATATTATTATATTATTATATTATTATATTATTATATTATTATATTATTATATTATTATATTATTATATTATTATATTATTATATTATTATATTATTATATTATTATATTATTATATTATTATATTATTATATTATTATATTATTATATTATTATATTATTATATTATTATATTATTATATTATTATATTATTATATTATTATATTATTATATTATTATATTATTATATTATTATATTATTATATTATTATATTATTATATTATTATATTATTATATTATTATATTATTATATTATTATATTATTATATTATTATATTATTATATTATTATATTATTATATTATTATATTATTATATTATTATATTATTTTATTATTATATTACTGTATTTACAACATATTTGTATTTGTAAATATTTACTATATTTACATAGAGATATGTACTTGTAATAGGTTTTTGCGAAGGATTAAATTTATTTACTTAAAAAAATAATAATCCCTGACATATTTTTTTAATTCTCCCTGTACCGAATCTAGCAATTCGATATGGTATAAAGCCTCTCTAACAAATTATTTCCATTCAACTCAACTTTAGACTATAACAATAACAATGAATGTATTGTGCCAGAACGACTGACACTTAATCTAATTGTATTTACACTATTCTCTGCATTCGTACAGATTGGCATTGCCGGTCGATACGATTGAGAACATGACGGTGAAAACACAATTTGTATATTTCAGACATATGTGGTGAACACAATTACATATAAACCGTTTGCACTTCAGACATATAAATACTCATTCCAGTAAGCTTTATGTTTATAAGAGGATAATGGGGGTAAATTTAATTGTGCTGCAAGGAAACGTAATGGATATTTGTGGAATAAATTTGATACATAAGTTCATTTCGGACTCCGCCGTTCCTAATATGCGATATTATTTACTTAAAGTACAGTCTGCCGACAATGTACACACACACACACACACATCTAGCCAAGCTATTGTACGTAAATGGATGGTTCTAAGCCATGCAAAACTAAATATTTATAGAAATGAATTTCGACATACCAGTAGATGTAACAAGAGCAATTTTAAATCCTAAAACATCTGTAACGGTAATAAAATTTAATTTATCAATATTTTCATTTTTACTAGAGAAGGTAGTTTATTAAAAGACTCAATTAGTATTTAGATTCCGATAATTGAATTTAGTACATATACTTATAAGGGATACTATTTTATTATGCATCAATACGTAAGAGATATACGAATATACTCTTATCAATACAACTGAAGTTCTTCTTCAAAATTATTTTAATAAAGACACTGGCATCAGCTTTCAATTACTGCAACTTAATACGCGTAGTATAGCAAAAAATTTCGATGAATTTTAAACATTGCTTGAGCAATTCAAATCCGATTTCGAGTGCCTTGTTTTGACAGAACTCTTCCAAATTCAAGATCTGTCATTCTTTAAACTCGAGGGATATGATATTATTTATAACAATAGCAATTTAAACAGAAATGTTGGAATCTTTGTTTTATTAAAAAGACAAATTATTCATTCAAAGTTATTCATATACTTACGTAATATTAAAGCAATTCAAATCGCATTTAGCTACAAAAATAGAAGCTTCTTAAGAACAGCTTTGTACAGATCGCATGCAGTAGAATTACTGATTTTTTGCCGAATTTGGAAGATTATTTAAAAGACAGTACAAGAGAAGAATATGACTATAATATTATAGTAGGGGATATTAATATCGACATAAAAGACAATGCAATTACTGAACAACATCTAACCTCTATGAGCGAATACAATTTGACGTCAGTCATAAATTCATACACGAGACAGAGACAGAAAAACTAAGTCTTGCATTGATCACATATTTATAAAGACAAAATATAATGTTGAAGTATTAATTCGTTTATAGTACAAAATAAAATGCCTGATCATTTTCCAATAGTAATTAGACTCGCGGTAGAAAATAATTTTCAGAAAGTTGTAGATATTTATAAACTAAAAATAGAAATAGAAAGTGTAAATTAGCATGACTTTTATAATAATTACAATAATAATACACGTCTTTATTATTTTTCAGATAAATATTACATCTTATTGACTTTATCGTAAAATATAATATGAAAAATAAACGGCGAAGTTAAGCGGACACAATTTTAAAAAATTATGTATGCGTATAATACAAAGGATGCAGCAACTATATTCATTAGTGTATTAACAAGGGTAATAGATATGTGCACAAATAAAATTAAACTAACTCACAAAAATCGAATACGAAGTTCCTGGATAACCACGGGATTAGTTAATTCAATAAAAAAAAGATATCAACTGTACAAAATGTATTAAAAAAAATCCTCAAAATTTAAATTTCAAAACTGAATTCTTTAAACTAACTAAAGAAGGAAAAAATGAATCAGATACAATAACATCGGATGAAAAACAAATGGCTAATATATATGAAAATTTTTTCTAAAATTAAAAAACCTTTTTATTAACACCTACAATTGAAAAAGAGGTAGAGGAGACTATAAAGTCATTAAAAAATAATAAAGCGCCAGGTTCTGATATGATTAAAGTAGTATGGAAATGACAGAGGGTCTGTTCGGAGCCGGAGCCCGAGCAAGAGCAGTATCCAGTTTAGGGATGGGGGTAAGTAGTGTAGTGTGAGGTAATTAGGGGGGGCTTAGGGGGCGGGACGTTAGAGAGCGTGGCTTAAGGGTGGTGGTGGGGGACAATTGCCATGGTGGGAGGCAATTAGACAATAATTAAAGGTTAATTTAGGTACAAATAAGTGTAATTAAGGGTAATTGCGGTAACAAGAAGGCTAATTAATGGTAATTGTAGTAACAATAAGAATAACTAAGGGTAATTACCGTAACAATAGGAATGATTACGGGTAACTACAGGAACAATGAGGGTAATTGCAGTAATAATGAGGGTAATTACAGTAACAATAAGGGTAATTGCAATAAAAATAATTGATTAGAGCAATTATATCCGCCCATCAGTCTATTCGTTTGCCCACCTGTTCGTCTGTCTGCCCACCTGATCGTATGTCTGACAGTCATTGCGTTCTCCTATTGCACAATTATAGTATCTGTGTATTTTTTTACGATGACATAACAAACATTCATTCTTAAGTATATACCTAAAGTTACAAAATTATTTTACATGCCTTACCTTTAGGGATATCTTGTACTGATTTATGAAATGAACATTTGCGGCCTACCTGCCTTGTTTTTAGGGATATCTTACGCTGATGAACCTTTTGTGTCTACCTGTCCTATCTACCGAGATTTTTATCACTTAGTTTATGAAAGGGAACATTTACATTGTTATTTTTAGTGAAAAATTGCAATGCTTTTTTTATTATTTGATTATGATTGCAGATTATCTACTTTACATTATGAGCACTCCCTCTTTCACGGCTTTTGGTACCGAAGCATCCTGACGTCACAAGTGAGGTGGGAGTTAAATACTACAAAGCCTACTGTTCTTTGGCTTGGTGTTATATTGCGTAATATTACATCACATACATAATTGACCCAAATTTCCGTTCTAATTAGGTGCATTAAGGCGTATTTTTTAGTTATGTAATCAAGAATAAGTAATAAAATGAATGTATTATGTTAATTTTTCACATTCAAAATTCATGTCATTGTATAAACGCATAGGTAGTCATGTCGGGTATCATGTCTGGGATTTTACACAGTACGTCACTTTGTCATCTTGGTTGTAGACCTATAAGTTCAAGACATTTTGGCACGTTCATTAATTTAAGGCTAGGTGGGTCATTTTATTCTATTATAGATCTTATGGTTCATTCTATCTTTGTATACACTTACTTAACTTACCTTAGGAACTAATAGAATGAACATACACAAATTTATTGAAATAAAAAACCGCTGCCCAAGGAATCACTACTTCCATATTCAGATTTTGTATCCAAGTCTTATGCAAACTAACTCCCAATGTAATATTTTATTCCCTTTAATAATAGAGTGGGAGTGGTAGAGGGGGTGGCTAATGTAAAAAAAAATTAGAGGCCCTTGGTTCTCGTACACACACTAAATCACAATTTAATTTTTTACTCCCTTTAATAATAGGGTGGGGATAGGGGGGTAGCTAACGCCAAAAAAAATGTCTGAGACGTTTCGTTCTTGTATACACACTAAATTAGATTTAAATTTGTTTACTCTCTTTAATAATAGGGTGGGAGTGGCAATGGAACTCCACCAACCGGTGGTGGGGGTAGATAACGCTAAAAAAACTTTTTTAGACGTTTCGTTTTTATATATACACTAAATCACATTTTAATTTTTTTGATCCCTTTCATAATAGCGTACGGGTGATAGTGGGGAGGGGGGGGGTGACTTTAAGCCTATCTATATTTTAGTTCGTAATTTTTATTATTATTATATATGGTTATTATTTTTTATTACTTGATTAATTATAATAATAATAATAATTGTTGGTAGCCAATTAATACTTCGAAGCTTTTTTAAACTATATACTGTAGACATCGAATCGGTTGCTAATGATATATTATAATTGTGTAATAATTATAATACACTATGAATCGGATACTATAGTTTTCCTCACGGATAGTCTACAACTTTGTGAGTTTCTTGTTTCTTTGTTTATAACATATGTTTTACACGACTTTTATACTACGTTAGGTACCTACTTGACTTTAAATAAACTATATTACTATTATATTAAAAAAAGATAAATTAATTACACATTGCTGTCTCTATTTGCTAAAGGTAGAATACACTTCTTTATTTGGATTTGAGTCAGCTATGAACGCATTGTCATATTGACAAAAAATTGTTGATTTTTATCATGTTGTTTCTTAACGGAATAAGTGAGTTATGTGGTATTTAAACTATTAATAAACACGTTAGTCAAAGTATGAGTCGTTTTATAAATCAACATGTGGTCCTTCAAGCCAGAATATCAACGGAATCGTTCATTGCCACATTTCGATGGTTTGCTGAATGGAGAGTAAAGGGGCTTATTTCTATATTACCTAAATATGGGTCATCCAGTCATGAGTTGTAATTGAAACAACATATTTGCTTGCATTTACCACACAACAGTATTGAAAAAACTAATGAAAAAAGTCAATTTAGACCAAGAGCATGCTTAAACATTCTGTTTAAGTACTTTTCAACGGCCACATTTTCCCACAGAGAATATTTAAAAAGTCCTCTGATTGATCGATTAGTCAATAATGATGTAAATCAACTAGGTAGTTAAAAATTCTGCAAAACCATGTACAATTCAGCACAAACATAAATCACTTCAGCCAGCAAATCGATGCTAAAATTTTTAGTTAATATTTTTAGGAAAAGGTTTTTAGTTTACTTATATATCATTTGAGAATATTCTTTTGTTATATATTATAGAACCACTCCATTACTTATCTAATAAAATGATTGATGGCAATGGAGGTCGGCTGTAGTAAAATTTCAAGTTTTTACAGTAAAATATTCCCAGCGGACCTCTAGATTATTCCCCGGAAAACAAGCGAGAAAAAATGTTTACTGCACATATCAAGTTTACTTTCTTTATGTTTTTATATTTCAACGTAGAATTTGAATAAATAGCATTTGTAGGAAAGAATAAATTTCAGATTTGACTTGAATCAGCTAAAATTGTCTTAATAACATTACTTGTCTATATGCTATTCAATTAGTCATCTGTATGTCCGTCGCTGTGTGTATCAAGGTGTATAACTACAATCGTTGGAGGTTAATTAAATTTGATATTTAAAAGGTACAGTTACTACATCTTAATTGACGCAGAATGTTACTTTAACATTTCTATCTTTAGAGAGGTTAACAAAATTTTAAGAAATACAGAGATAAGTTTAAAAATAATACCACAACTAAGCTAACAACCACTCCCTCTTCATGCTGACGGTCCTAGGCATGCGGGAATTCGTCGGATCGAGGTTTTTATGGAAATATCAGGGAAACTAACCATTATTAAACCTCCGGGGTTGAAACATGTTTGCTCGCAACACCGAAATCCCTCGAAAAACTGGAAAACGGGCTTCTCATGTATTTTCCGGGAGGTAATCACGATGATGTTATTTTGATTACTTTACCCTCTTGAAACTACCCCCACGCATGAAAGCCAACCCCTCTTCCATGCTGTCGATACTGGGCATGCGGGGATTCGACGGGTGGGTTTTTTTTATGAGAATATAAGGGAAACTAACCATTACTCAAAGACAGTTGACCTAAGCAACCTTTGGAGACTGAAACTACCCTGCTCGCAACACCGAAATCACCCATGGGTTTTCGAGGGCGCAAGTCACGTTGGTAATGTATATATATATATATATATATATATAGACATAATTTCACCCAACTGAACTGAACTCGACTTCAGTTCGAGCCCTCGAAAATCCATTAAACACTTTGTCGAGTCCGTATTTTTTAAATTTGTTTAGATATTGCTATTGCTACCTCCTTTCCCTTATTATATATTTTTGGGAAATAATTGAGGCAACATATGTGGACGAGTTATTTAATAATATCGGCAAACAAAGACTAATTAATACTAAAAAATCAATAACAAATTTATACCAAGATCCTAGATTCCGGGATTGAGTATCGTTGAGGTGAATGGTTCTGGAAGAGCAATTCAGGCCCACAATTATCTCTTGCAAAAATTGAATTTAAGGGGTTTTTTGGAAATTTAAATTTACGTCTCTCAATGAAGTGAAGTTTGAAAATTGTGAGAAAATCGCCCAACTATATGGATTTGAAAACTTCGAAATGCAAATGTGGATGCTAATTTACGTAAGAAACAAAGTGGACATAACAGGAATGGTTATAGATTTCAATCCATAGAATTAATATTACTTTTAACGTAGAATATGAATTTATGATTGATAAAAATTTGTGAAAAGCTCAAGTTTTCAATATAAAATATAAAACTTAGATATAAAGCATAAAGCTTAAAGCATAAGCATAAAATATATAAGTTGAATTTCAAGTTTGAAATATATAGCTGAATTTTAATTTTGAAGAAACTCAAATTTTCAATATGAAGAAGAATTCTGAAATTATCAATATGCACAAGATTGCGGATTCGCAAACTATAAATTACCAAAAAATTTAAAAAGAAAGAAAAAATATTTTATAACCATGTGGTATAAGATAGTATTTTAATTACTTATTAAATTTTAAAAAATTGAATTTGAATTTATATTTATTTTAAAAAAATTTAAATTACATCAAAGACAAAAATTGAAAATGACTGATATTTTAAATTACTAATAAATGAAGTTTACCTGGTTGTTAAGCACTTGTTAACGCGGATATAAAAATGTAATACTAATTACTGATTACTTTAAATTAATTAAACGTTTTATGCCTTCATATTGAAACCGCCATGTTTAGTTTCTACATTTCAACGTCAGTTTTAAAATTTACACCCTCAAAAACCCTGATACACAATTTTTTTAAGTATTGTTACGGAAAATAGAATTATTGCCACGTTTTCGAATTCTTGCCCCACTATGCGGCGATTGGAAATCAACAGCGCTTGTTGAGGTATAGTTGGAAGAATATATCTCTATGGAAAGAACATCGCTACAAAAATCGCACAAATGAACTTCATAACATCATCGTCTTAACACCACAGATTGCACTTAAGTGTTCGTAATTGTATCGAGTATGCTCAAAATGTTTGTAATAGTCATTAAGTTTACTACCGTTTATTACTCTACAGCCCATTCCTCTTATTCAGATTAAAAGAATATTTTCTTAAAAGATATAAAAACGCTAAATTATAACTTTTTCGCTGCCCTCATGCGTAAAATTGTGAACGACGTTTCATCTGAGAAGTTGCTGTTTATCGGAAAATTCAATATTACAAAGAAAGCTTCACAAAGTTATCTGTTTAGGGAAGTTCAGATCCAGTTACAATATGCCCTAATTGACTTTTGTTTAATACGGAGATATTCGAGATTTTCTTTTCAATAAAACTTCTTTGAGCAGAAGCATTTCATTTTTAATTTACCGAAAAAAGCCGTTGTACCTTGATGACAAAAAAAAATACTTCACATCAGGTCACTAATTAACGTTCAGCTAGGTAAGTCAATAAAATTTTAATTAGCCCGAATTAAAAACAAAAGGGAAATAACATTCCGATTAAGGATTAATTGTATCCTTTGCAGGCATCCAACAGAGAGGTAAATTGGCTTTAAACGCGTCAAGTTGTCTACGTCAATACACTGGCAATTAATCATGCGAAAATACCTTCATGATGTCTACATTGCCGACTCGTCATTAAATTGCCACTCTGTATGAGTACTGATAAGCACAGTATGGGATTAGGGTGTGTGAAGCACACAATTGCATTTCTAAAACAATGTACGTTTTTTTTATACTTCAAAAGCGACTTATAAAGGGTTGATTGTGTTTAAAGCTCCTGCCGGAATTTTAATTTTCTATATATCAAAGCTTTAGCAATTTTGTTTTAATTTCGTTGTTTTTTCAGTAAAAGGCTTTCAAAGTGAAGTCAGATCTCTATTTATATTTGCTGATGGTTTACTATATACTTATTTCTAGTAGTAGTATTTACTTTTAGTATACAACTACAAGAAGATCACAACAGAAATTTTGTCCAAATAGGTGGATGCTCTGTAAATTAAAAATCGTTTTGTATGTAGATACATGTTTCTTAGTTTATATAAAAATTCATGTATGTTAGAGACATTTTTTATTTCTGTTGGCACATTGTTGAAGATACAAGTTCCATTATAAAATTAAGATTTCTTAACCATTGATAATTTCATGTAATTTGTATTAAAATGCTACTATATGACTGTATATTCTCTTAGAGTGGAAATTACGCAAATATGATGGTAAAATATTCTTTGTAATTTTAAATATCAGACGCATTGTCGCTTTTTCAACCATCTTGTCAACCGATAACCATCCTAATCTATTTAACATACAGCTAATGCTAGTTGTTTTCTCACAGTTTATTATTATGTGCTTTACCTTATTTTGTAAAATTTGTAATCGACTTATATCTACTTTATTGCATAAAAATAAAATTGACATACAATAAGATTTTTTTTTATACATTTATTTAATTTCGGCCTATTTCCGCTACTGAGGCCTGTAGACGAGCTACATCCAACCAGGAAGATTAGGGATCATTTACTTGCCTAACATTTAATAGACAAGGGACTGACGGCTTTACATCCCCTCCGAAGGATGGTATATCCCCTATACAACCCTCGCCTAAGGTTGTATAACTTCCGCGCATACACTGATATATAAACCACTGGAAGATGTGTGAGGCGAGGACGCGGTCTTCGTTGTGAACACGGAAACGACCCCAGAGGGCGTTCGTGCACTTATTTTTCGATGTGTAGAGTCTCAGGGTTTGATATCTGGAAGTGCTTGATCGGGTCGATTGCTACACCCTGTATATTGTGTTTTGCACTATTTTATATCACTTGGTTTTAATTAGCACTGTTTTGATTTTTACAGCTATTGCAGGGTCAACGGCTACACCCTGTATATTATTATTATTAAAAAAATAACACTATGGTTTAAAGGAAATACAAAATTATTTATTAAAGGATGTTGAACAGAGTTGAGAAGAATTTATTTTATTTTACAAGTTTCTTTTGAAATTGAAACTAATCGACAACAGAAATTCTGTCATAAGTTGTATTTAAAATATATTTAAAAAAGGTTGAAAATAATTAAATTGGGAAAAATTCATTTTGACGATTGAGCCTCGTAGGTGAAGGGAAAATAGAAAAGAGGGCCACTTAAGGCGAAGTATTTTGTTATAATTAAAAATAAAAGATTGCAGGGACTGGGAATAAGAAAGCCTAGCTAGACGGGGGTATCTACAACATTAGTTAAACAGTAACCGGACCCATGCAACAGCATAATCAGCTTATTAGACAAAAATTCACTTTTTGAAACTTATATTTTCCACTAGACCACTTCGCGAGTACTTAACACAGGAGGCACTGTCAAAACTGAACTTGTTTTGGGCTTGCTGTACACCGGTATTTATACTGTTAGTTGGCTGCGTTTTTCGTGCCGCATGAACCTAGCACGAACGTTTTTACCCCCTTTTTAGAGCTGGATTTGACACCATCGAGTCTGGATCGGCACGATTGTGAAATATTTCACAACATTGCGCAACAGTTTACTAAAAGTTGAAATTTTTAGATGAAATTAGTATAGAAAAATCGGCGATGAAAAGGGGAATTTTTTGATATAAAAAGAAAATTTGAATCGATTCGGTTTTTGGAAATATTGGAGTTTAATTGACGGAAATTTTAATGTTATGAAAGGACCCCGTAAACGTGTCACGAAGGTCAGACGTTTAACAGTTGAAATGAAATGATAATGCTCCCGATAGGTGCGAGGTGGCTGGAAATAAGATATGATAATGCTCCTAACGGGTACGAATCGAGTTTGAGCGTAGATATCTAGAGATTGTATGTAATTATACGAGGGGTGATTGAAAAATAATGAAATTTGAAATATTAGTCGAAGCGCTGGAATTTTGATGAAAGTAAATTAGATATGAAGACTCGAGGTGGAGAATGTGATTTGGGGTATACAGGGGGTTGTCAAAAAGTAATAAGATTAAAAATTGAAATGGATGCAAGAATTGAATGAAGTGGAGTTGAATGGTGAGTTTTTCGATAAGTTGAAGTATACGAGGGGTCGTCAAGAAGTAATGAGATTCTAAACGTAAAAGTGGTTTAAAAAGTTAATGAAACGAAATGAACTATTGCGGTTTTGGGTACGGATGGTGGTTTTGACCTATTTGATGATTGTGAGGGGGCTGTATTTTTAAGGGATGTTTTTAGTGAAATTTCTTTTACAAAATTACTGGGATGAATGTTGTGAGTGTGTTTTTGTTCGTGAATTTTTCCTGATTTTGGTGACCTTGGATGTAGTTTTTTGAGGTGAACTAGGTTTGGTTGACTCTTTATCGTAGTTTGCCATGATGCCTGAAATACTATGAATTTTCTGTTAATTTTGAATTTTTTTGATTTCTGTTTTTGACATAGGGGGAATACCCTATAACAGTTGGAACGGCCACCCATCCAACTACTAACCGCGCCTTACGTTGCTTTACATCGCATATCGAAGTATATGCGTAGACGCATCCACGCTCGCCCCATATACAATAAGAGAAATGAGGAAAAATTACTGTATTAAATATTATATTTTTTGTCCACTGAGAGAGATTATGTGAAATTCTTCTAAAGCACCCAATTTTCTTCCCAATTTTTTTACACATATAATCAACATGATTATGAAAACCTAGCTGTGGATCCAGAACAACCCCTAGATATTTAATCTCATAAACTTGTTCATTTATTTCATTATTCATTTTAACATCCAAATGTAAACTAGTAAATTTTTACAGATTTTTTGTTCCCAACACCATACATTTGTTTTCCTCATATTTAATTTAAGTTTATTTACATATAGCCATTTATATAATATACAAAGTTCACTATTTAATCTATGAATAAGTTTGTTATAATTTTTTCCAGCAACGGATATTAATGTGTCGTCTGCAAATAAATTTACATAACTGAATTTCAAAAATGAACATAAGCCATTTATGTATAACGGCCCTAAAACGCTCCCCTGAGGGACTCCTATTACACTTTCCAATTTATTTGAAACGTTGTTATTTACCCTTGTCCTACGATATCTGTCTTGTAGATAGTCATTTGAGCAATTCAACCCAAGCCCCTTGATCCCATATAACTTTAATTTGTCATCTAACTTTTTCCTATCCATAGTCACAAACGCATGTTTTAGATCAACGAATACACTTATTACTTTCGCTTATATATCTCTCATCCAATTTGAACACACATATTGCAGACTAGTTTCACACGAATGTTTATCACGAAATCCAGGTTGTCCACGATATAGTAAATAGTTTTTCTCAAAATATTCCCGAAGTTGTTCAACAATCGCTATTTCTAATATTTTGTCGATCGTTCTTATAGATGTATTGAGTAAGCATCCTGTTACATCAAATAATTCTTTTATAATATACCAAGGTCACTGTCATTTGTCGATTCATTTTACTTCCACGTCCAATGGAAGTATAGTAACGCAAAAATATATATATTTTTTTGTTGAAATAGGCTTAAAATGTCACGAAACGTCGAGAAATTTGAGAGAAAAAATGTCTGTCTGTCGGTCTGTCTGTAACATTTTCTTTGTGCGCACGTTTACTCTGGAAACATTTATGATATTGACTTGAAATTTGATACACTTATACCGACATCTGGAATTCGATTATATTTTGATCTAATTCTGTTGAAGGATTCGGGGGTAAATGGGGTGAATGGGAAAAGCAATCAGGTAAGAGTCCATAAAATTGTAATTTAGGGCAAGTACGAAAAGTCAAGGTCTCAAATTTTTTTTTGGCATGGGTCACCCCCTACTATCACCCCCACACTATTATGAAAGGGAGTAAAAAAATTAAAATGTGATTTATTGTGTATACAAGAACGAAACGTCTCAAGAAATTTTTTGGCGTTAGTCACCTCATTTACCATCCCCATGCCACACCCACCCCGTTACTAAAGGGAGTAAAAAATTAAATTGGGATTTAGTGTGCATACGAGAACCAAGGGCACCCCCTCTGTTACTCCCATTGCCACCCCCACCTTATTATTAAAGGGAGTAAAATATTATATTGGGATTTAGTGTGTGTAAGAATTGGATACAAAATCTGGATGTGGAAGTAATGATTTCTTGGGTAGCGATTTTTTAAGTTTGTTACCAATTTTTTAAGCTTATTTATTCCAATTTCATTAAAAGTACTTGCGCTGTGCTTTTACATTCAAGTTTAATAAGCTTCTAATTGGGGATTTCTTTGATGAGCAATTTTCTCATAAGCTCTCTGCGTAGAAATTATTGAAGTTTTCTTCCACCTTGCCCTTATCATTTCCAAACAATAAATGTTCAATGTTTTGTGTGGCCTTCGTATCTTTCTGTATTAGTGTTTCTAAAGTTTACCATATCTTTTTACTTTGGAATTTGCGGGCATCAATGTTTTTTTCATAGTAATTTTCTTCCGCTTTTCTTATAGCAGACACAAACTTGTTTCTTTTCCTCTTATATCCTTCTCAGTATCTATTTTCTTTTGTATATTAAAATCTTCTATATGCGATGTTTCTCTCCTTCTGAGCTTGTTTGTTTATTGAACCAGTGTTTACTATTCTTTCTATCTTTCTTATTTGTCTTTTCAATGGGCTCATGTTATTTAACACTTCCGTAATAGTATCTACTAAATTATTGTAAATTACATCGACATTTGTGCTTGAGTAACCCCATGTTTTACTCATTAGTTTAATTTATATACACTGTATATACTTAAATGAAAAATTATATCGAGGTGTCCATTATTTCCTGACTATAGTCATTCAATTAATAATACATCGTTTAATTTTTTATATTTTCTTGAAAAGAGAATTCGACCTCGGTTTCATAGCCATAGTACATTATCAAACGCAATGAACTTAAACTACAATGCGTAAATATATGCTCTCATTAAACAACCCGACGGACATTAGGAACATATAAAGGTAAGCGAGTCAATTTGCTGTCCATATAGCACAAAGAGTAATGGTATTTTAATAAGGTCGTAAAGTTATTGCTGCGTTTTTTGAGTGCTGATAATGTATGGACTCGACTATGCCTAAATATATTTTACCTTTATAGCAAGTAAAATAACTGAGAAAATTTCACACCTATATGTTTTAATCAATAAAATGTGTCTACAAAAATAACTATTTTTTCTACAACTCTCAAAAATGACTATGTTTGCCTATCAACGTCAGTATCTAAAATGAGACATTATTTCATTGACATTATTTTCTCTGCGTTACCATTACACCGTGCGCAAAATATTTTGCACATCATACACCCATTATTGGCCATTTTTTATAATTTTTAAAGCGCGAACATATCCTTTTTTTGACAGTTGTAGAAAAATATTGGTTTTATCGCACACGAGATGCAAACAATATTTTTTCCACAACTGACAAAAAAGGCGCATTAAAAATTATAAAAAAATAAGCAATAATAGGTATGTGATGTGCAAAACATTTTGCGCAGAGAAAATAATGTCAATGAAAAAATTCTTCATTTTAGACACTGACGTTAATGCGCAAACATATCCTCTTTTTGACAGTTTTATAATAGTCCATTTAACGAGGTACAAAACACCCTTTTTCCACAGTAACATTTTACTAAAGCATATTTAGTTATATCCTCATATTTTGGTCCAAAGAATCTAGCTCTGAGCTATGGCCTATTATTAAAGGTCCACCCTGCATAAATTTAAATTTATGAAAACTTTTTTCGACATGAAATCTTTAAAAACAATATACTACGGATTAAGTGGATCCAGACTAAGATATGGGATCGTTGGATGGGACAGTACTACCTATAACCACATATATTATAGAAAAAGTTTCTTAAAATAATTCTCGGTAGGGAAAACAATTACCCCTCCAACGATCTCTTCCGCGAGGCACAGATTTTAGACCTGCGACAATTATACGTTTTAATTGTGGCTACAAGACAATATAATTATCGCAATGAGTTAGTCTGTTGATCATATCTATGAAGCAAGGTATAAGCAATATGCAATTAAAACGAAAGTAACGACAAAAGTATTGGACAAAGATGTTATACATATCTGGCTCCTAGATTCTTTAACTACTTACCTTTACACGTTAGAAATTCAGTTCCATATAATATTTTTAAAAGGAAAGTAAAACAGTTCATGCTAGAGAAAAAAGGCCAGACATCCATGTGCTAATTGAACAAAAATAAGAAAACATAAAGAGAAAGTCAAAGAATCATTTATTTTTGCTTTATATGATATAAAGTGTATTAATGGTCAGGAATTGAGTAGAAATAATAGTTAGGAATAGAAATGTTATTAGAAAATATATTAAAAAGATGAGAAATTTGGAACACATAAGCACTGCAAAATAACAATAAGTATAGTCTAGTATACTTTAACTTGGCGTGTGTATGTATGAGTTAATATTTACGTACGATTTCATTATCTCCCATATTGTATACAAAGTTAAAGCAATAGTCCAGAAACATTGTCTACGTGGACAATATTTCTGGATCTTTGTGTACAAGAGAAAATGAAATCATACGGAAATATTAACTCATACATACACACGCCAAGTTAAAGTATACTAGACTATATGAATAAGTTACACAGTGGCCCACGAACAAGGTTTACCTTATGTGGGACTAATGTGTTTATTTGTTTATATTATAAACCAATAGATGTTATAAAATAATATACCAGTGTTTCCAGTAATTTTTCTTTTTTATTTCTTCTCTGGTGAGTCATCTGGTGATTTTCATATTTTTTACATTTCTTTTTAATATTTTTTATATAATTTTATAATTCTTGTCTTAAGTAGATATGAAGAAAGAAGTTATTCATTTTTGTAATTGACTAATTAAGGTAAATATAACATGTCTCAATAAATAGACTAGTAAAGACAAGATATACAATAATATACAAACTAAATTTAGATGTGGCACGCACATTATTTATATTTATAATTTAAACATATATGTATATGGCACAGACGAACTGTTTTGAGTGTACGTGGGATATTAAGTGATTTTGTTATGAATGGTGTAGTTCAGGGTGTAATATGTTTATACATTTATTTATATTTTCTTCTATACTAGTAAAAAAGCATAGTGTATAATAATAAAACTAAATAAAGTTTGTGTATTACTATTGTATTATAATTTTAAATTTTGGCACTTTAGATTTCGTTCTTATAATAATTTCTTAACACTTAATTTAGATGGCATTGGGTAAATATAAAAGATGATGTATTTACTTTGAAAATATAACAACTAAGACAAGATTAACATAATGCGCAACTTCTATTTATTTTGCTCTGTCCTCCTCATAAAAGAACAATTCCTACTTGTAAATCTTAGTATATTAAAATTAAGACCGTAAACGCTCACCCCTTAAAGCCTCGAACAAAATTGTCAGCTTTTCCCGCACTTTATCACTTAGTAAACTTTCCCATCCTATAATGAATTGTTCTATTTGTTCTTTGGAGAAAATTTTCTCGTAATTCCTTGGTATTATGTTTAGATTGAAGCAATATTTTGCGGAAAAGCTTAACTGGGCAGTATTTCCTAATTGTGCGGCGTTTAGTGACATCGGCACTCTGCCTGGTGAGCGTAGCAATGTTAGGGGTGGCCAGCGGCACATGAAATATGAACTCGACGCATCGTTGTGAGCGATCGACCCCCGAACATCCCTCGACTTGTTCGACGCATCCGGTCCGGGGGTGAGACAATGTAACCGACGGGAATACAACCCCCTGTGATGCCGCTGCTTTTGCTATTGTACCCATCCTTATTGCTCGAGCCAGTACATGCGGATGCAGGGGTGGATCGTGATTTGGTTTCCTACCTACCTACTTCTTTACTAAATGGTCCACTTTTGTCAGACGTTATTGTGACCATTGAATCAAATAATAATAAAATTACCATTAGCATATAAAATATATTTATCGGACTGTGTAATGCAAGTAAGTTGTCTTTTAGTTATAATACGCGATATATAAAACATTTAGGCTGAGGCCGTTACGGATTTTTAATGCTGAAAAAAAAAAATTAATAGCAGGCAACGGCCGGCTAGAATATGTAGTTGAGGTCATAAACAAAAAAAAAAAACTTTGGAACTTGAGATGAAGGGAAGTAGTGAAATGGGGTGCTATTTAAGGGATGAAAACCGTTTTTCGTGATTTGTGGATTTTCACGCGAGAAAAAAAATAAAAACAGAAAAATCGGTTTTTCGTCATTTTCTCGCAAATTTTGAGGTTATGTCGAAAAATATATAGAATAAAAGTTTTAGATTTTTTTATTATCTATAACTTTTGTATGAAACACTTTTCTCTAGAAGGTCACGTTTCGCCACAAATCACGAACAACGATTTTCATCCCTTAAATAGCACCCCATTTCACTACTTCCCTTTATCTCAAGTTCCAAAGTTTTTTTTTCATTTTTTATGACCTCAACTATATATTCCAGCAGGCCGTTACATGCTATTAATTTTTTCATCTCAAAAAGGTAACGGCCCCAGCCTAATATTTTAAAAGCTTTTACTAAACTTGCGATGTTTGTTAGTTTGTTTAGGTCAAATCTTGCAATCAAAATTTCGATTAGTTTTAATTAAGCTAGAGCTTTGAAATTTTGCACATGTATATATAAGTTCGGTGACAAAACACTTCAACATTTTCAAATAAGAAAAAAACAAGATGGCGGCTTCAAGATCGCGGACGACTTTATCGTTTATAATCCGATTCGACTCAAAATCGATACCTGGGGGTTTTCGAGATCGCCACTTATGAATTCTTGGTGAAAATTTAGAAATCCAAAATGGCGGCGCCAATATGGCGGACGGGTTTTGTCATTTATTGTCCAAATCGATAAAAAATCGATATCTAGAGGTTTTCGGGGTCGCGGATTACGAATTTCTAGTAAAAAATTTACTTCAGGATGGCGACTTCAAGATGGCGGACGACTTTATCGTTTATGGTCCGATTCAACTAAAAATCGATATTTGAGGATTTTCGAGATCGCCAATTATGAATTCTTGGTCAAAATTTAGAAATTCAAAATGGCGGTGCCAATATGGCGGATGACTTTTGTCATTTATGGTCCAACTTGATCAAAATCGATATCTGGGGGTTTTCGGGTTCGCGGATTACGAATTTCTAGTCAAAAATTTAGTTCAGGATGGCGGCTTCAAGATGGTGGACGACTTTATCGTTTATGGTCCGATTCGACTCAAAATCGAAATTTGGGGGTTTCCGAGGTCGACAATTATGAATTCTTGGTCGAAATTCAGAAATTCGAAATGGCGGCGCCAATATGGCTGACGACTTTTGCCATTTAGATCCAAATCAATATCTGGGGGTTTTCGGGGTCGCGAATTACGAATTTCTAGTAAAAAATTTCGTTCAAGATGGCGGACGACTTTGCCGTTTATGATCCGAATCGTCTCGAAATCAATATCTGGGGATTACAGCATATCAAAAGACTAAAAAGTAAAAAATAAAATTATATAAAAAAATATTTTAAAAACAGCTTTTATTTAAATGCCCTAAAAAGTAGAAAATAAACTTTGAAGTAAATCAATCCTATCATTTTGTTACATTATATAATTTTTGTTGTGATATAAAAGCTTGTCGCGAGCAATCTCCTTTACACGGGAAAATCTCGCGACAAGCTTTTATATCATAACAAAAACTATATATTGTAACAAAATGATGGATTTGATTTACTTCAAAGTTTATTTTCTATTTTTTAAAGCATTTAAATAAAAGCTTTTTTTAAAAATATCTTCTTAGAATATCTTATAAGTATAAATTTTTCGAGCTTTAAAATTAGTTTTTTATTTTATGGCCTTATCTATATTAAAGTCCTGGCGGAGTTTAGTCATAAGCTATTCCACCACGCGACCAGGACACACGATCATATATAGACAATGGTATAACATTCATTCTCTGCGACATTGCCAACTCGCGCAGCTGAGATTCGAACTCAACAGAGGTAACAGCGACTAGTCATGTTGTGTCTTACAGAATCGTGGTCTCGACAACCCACTAAAAACACCACCAAACATCCATACCTGACTAGGATTCGAGCCCGGGACCTTACGACTACAAGCCTAATGCGTCAGGCACTGGCCTAATTTCAAAATGGTCAGGTTTTCCTTCTTAAGTTAATATATTTACAATTGGGGGTATTTATTATATTTATTGGGGGTAGCTCGTTTCCAGACATCGGTTATAGGCTACAGTATCTGAAATAGGCCGATGTTAAATAAATATATATATAAAAAATTATTAGCTCTTTTAACGCTTACCTCTGCCAGCAAACCCTGAACTAAATTTCAATATAATTTTGACTGAACGATAATTTAAAGAAAGTACTGATCCGAAGTATGCCTCCACTTCTTTTATTAATAATAGTTGCGTTAACGATGAGAGGTTGGCACGTTTTCAACGGCAATTGACGAGACAAATAAAAAGGACGGTTTGTGCGTAAAGCTGTAATTGTTCTATAAAATAATAACGACTGGAGAAACATTTGTATAAGCAATAATACGGAACGATTTTCCATCATTTCGTACGTTTAATGTGTGAAACTGAACGTGTCTATAAAAACATTAATAAGTCTAGCGCTGTTATCAGATCACAGGTCTGATAAATGCATCGTTTTCAAAGCTAATTTTGGTTTTCAGTACACATCTAAAAAAATATACTTATCTAATTAAAATCCAATTAGGCAGAAAACATGTTGATTTATTTTAGAATTTCGAAACCGTATAAAGCTTCAAGTTAAGGGCAATTAAAGGTAAGTTAGGAAAATGTTCTCAACGGCAAGCTTAGTTTAGTTCTTAGTACGCATCTCAAAGAAATAACTCAAGTGAAATATAATTAGTAAAAAGTAATTGATTTAGAATTTCGAATCCCTTAAAGGAAAACTTAAGGGTAATTAAGGGTAACATAAAAATTATTTCTATCGCTCGTTTCATCGTTCAATTGGTAAACTGAACAATATTGGTTTTAGTGATATACTCGTTCAATTTACCGAATCCCAATTACAGGACAGATTACAGTATGCCACTATAATGGTTTCAAATCGAACACGTATGTTGTGACTTTTGCCGTACCTCAAGGATTCAATGTGGGTCCACTCTTGTTCAAAATATTTATCAGTGGCTTATGCAACACGTACAACAACTGTAACAAACTTCTTTTTGCGGAATGATCTAAAATTATTTATTTACGTTAACAATAGACCGCTTTCTTTTCAAGTGATTGGAGCCCCAGAGATTTTAAAAGTAATACTGTAATTGGTTCATAATTGGCAGTTTCCAACTGTACTAGCCTATCAGAATTCAGGACTCTAAGAACTTGAAATGAAAGCGGACATAGTTTGTGCGAGATTACAAGAGTAAATCAGTATCATTTGGAATTGGTGCTTCGTGGAAAAGATAACAATGAATGTATCAAAATATAAAGTCATGATCAACACATCGAAAGTGAATCTAATTGAATGTTCACGCATTTAATAATATTCATTTGTAAAATTATGAGAATATTTAAGATTTGGGTATTACTCGTCTCAAAATTTGAATTAGCAGAACATATTGATTTAATAACAGCTTCTGCATTAAATAAAATGGGTGATGTCATAAGAAATTCATCGCTAAAAGCTATATTTTTGTTTTGTGCCTTCTAAATTCTAAATAAGGGATAAGGAATCGTATTTATGAGTAGATTCAATGATCATTAGAATTCGTCCAAAAGAAACTCCTGAAATATTTGTCGCTTTAGGCAAATTACCGTTACAGAAACCTGAAGCATTTCATGTTAACAAGGTTTAATCTGGATTCATTAGAAAGTAGAATAATTATATCAGGTTTAATGAGTATTTATAAGATCATTAATGGCACAATAGGCTGCCCAGAACTTCTCTCCCAATTTAATTTTAGAATTCCACATTTAGGCCCACGTCAAACTTTTACTTTTGTACTGCTACCAACGCGGACAAATGTCCTTGTTAAGTCGTCCACTTATTCAATGATGGAAATGTATAAGTCTCTGCTCTGTGACATGTTTAGTCTTTCCTTAAATAATTACTCCGAGTCCGTAAAATTAGTTGTTCGAAATAAGTTGTAACCTAGACTTAAATGTATATATAACCTTAATTAATATTTGCAAATACCCATATTCGATTATTTCCTGTATTGTGGGGTCTGCTGTGAAGATCACGGATTTTTGTTATATAATTTATTTCAAATTTACATTATGGGTAATCATGCAGAAATGTAAATCTACAATATACTTATCTTTCAATAATACCCTAGTCAAATTAGACAAAAAATCGCCTTAACATGGACATTTGAAATATAAAGCTGAAAATTGGTAAAAACGTTGAGAATGATGTCTGTCCTAGTTGGAATCCCAAAAGTCCCAAACAATCCCAGTTAGGAAAAATCCACCATCTTGAAAAACCGCTGCCATCTTGGATTTTGAGTTTAGAGCTTAGCGACCGAACCAAACGTCCGAATTTGTTCATCTTTGCATCAAATTGTTTTAACAACTTACATGATTTAAAAGAGCGATAGTTATGAGTTTCACTAGGTTAAACTGTAGTTGAAAAAAGAAACGAAAAAAGTGTCTAATAACAGCTCATTTTTCGACTACTTTGAATGACACAGAATACTATTCATTTAATTCATTTTTCCCTAATAAAAACGGCAAATAAACATTTAAAACGTTTTTGTTATTTATAGATATTCAGTAAATTCTTCAGGCAAGAAATAACACAAAACGCAAATGCAGAACCCCGGCTCTTCAGCAATGAATGTTTTCCATGAAGTAACAGGATGCGGTACCATTTCTGCCCCCTTCAGAAAAGGTAAAAAGGGCTCCTTTAGGAAGTTCCGAAACGATGCTTGTTTATGGGACACACGAAAAAATCACCTCTTAACGTTAGCACTAATGCCATAGCCTTGTACTCATTACTTCAGATGTTTGCGCATGCGGCTGCTTTAAACTACATTTTATATGTTGACCAAGAAGTTTATCAAAGGAGGGAGGTCGCAATAGCAGACCTGATGATACGACTAGCTGGCCTCCTTTTTTCTTTCTTAATGTCACTTACTTCAGTCTTCATATTGCCCATATCGTTTTTAATTTCACTTTTGAGATCTTCAGTGGCTCAAAGGATGGCGTGTTGTTGCACCTGTACAACTTTCCCTAATTCTTCCTGGCGCGTCATTTCTTCCTCTCTCTCTTCATGAAGTCTTATTTCCAAGTTCTCCATAATTTCCTTTAATTTATCTTCTTCTTCTTTACGTCTTCGTTGTTCATTTTTATATTCTAGATCTTTCCCTTCTTGTTCTTCTTTCTCTTCTAGATGTTTCTTTTCTTGCTCTCCTTTTTCTTTCTTCTTGACGTTTTCTTTCTTTTTCTTGTTCACGTCTTTCTTGTTCTTTCTTCTCTTGACGTTTCCTTTCTTTTTCCTCTTCACGTCCTTCTTGTTCTTTTTGTTTCTTTCCCTGGACTAACATAATTTTTCTTAGTTCTGCGAACATGTGTTCCGAAATAGAATGTTCTGGAAGTTTTCTCAAAATGTCACAAATAGGTCTTATTTGATGTCTATACCACTTTCCAGTTGACAGAATTTAGTTAAGTGCACTAGTTTCCAAATAGAATGTTCTGGAATTTTCTCAAGCTAGTACAAATAAGTCTTTGTCTAATGTCTATATCACTTTCCAGTTTAAAGCACTTCAATATCTGCAGTGGCTTCCAAATAGAGCATTCTCGAACTTTTATATGTAAAATGGCTTTACGCAACATTGTCAGCTGCGGGTAAATTGAAATTGCAATGTATTTTCTATATTTAGTCCACTGTCTAATTAAACATTGATATAAAATATTAAAATTCATGCCACAGCCCGATTCCAACCTCAATTATTACAGAAAAATTAACAATAAGGCACTAATTACCACCAATGAACTCAAATGGTAACATTTCCTTTATTACAGAGGGGCAACTTTGAGCTGCCACAAATAATTTTAAAATACAAGACCTTCCCTAATGGTACTGTACAGGGGGCGAATTCAATTCGCTTTTTATGGCAAAGATTAAATAGGTGAAAACGCGAGAATTTAAAACCTTATAGGCGGCTGCATTTTTCATTTAGTACACTAGGGACACTTCCAAGAAATGTAGGGGAGAGATCAAGCTTTTGATGCACTGTGAAATATCCAACGTGAGATTTGAAGGTACAGCGAAGTATTTTTTATAGTTGGGCGAGTTTTCCTGTTGATATATGTCAATGTCAAGAATGTAACTTGTAATCCGACGGGCAAGGATAAATATAAAGCAAATATTTTTAGCGAAGGATTATTCAATGTTTCTTAGCTTTTGTTTTTTGTGTTACCATTATTACTATCTACTTGCCTTCTTTAGGCAAATATACAGGGTGGATCGGCTAAAACTGTCCAAGCCATTACTGCGAAATTGAAGGCAATATTTTAATTTCAATAAGCACTGGTAAATAAATAAATACTCCTAATTAACACATTTTTATGCTCAAGCAACATTGCTTACGGTATGAGCATTGCAATGCCTCGAATAAATATTTAAATGTCAGAAAGTTTGTTCATCTGTTTATTTCATATTTTTATTAACTTTCCACGGGTCGCATACGTATCTGTGAGACCAGATATCAGATGCTAAATTAATTGTAGATATTTTTGGGTACTTCTATTTCTTTATGAAGAAGAACAAAAACGTTTGCTAAAATCATTTTAGGACGTATAAGGTGATAAAGAAGAGGCGTAGACCTCGATTTCTTGTCTTTGGACACCTTCCATCCTACTGAATCTTTAAAACAGGGTACCATATAGCTACAACAAACTCGAAATGTGACCAAATAAGTATATAAATCGTAGATTTTGGGAAATGAGCTGTTAGTATGATTATGGGAGAGACTTTGTATACAAATAAATTAGCTGATTGGATTTTTCTTAACGTATTTGGTAACATGGGCGCTCCAGGACAGTGAGTCTGTGACTGCAACCTCAAGATCAATCTACTCTGATACGGTTACAAGATCATTTTCCTGTAACGTTGTAGGTTAATTTTGGATTATGTTTGAACATATGTAGCACACAACATTTTGCTTTATTCAGAGGAATTAACTAATCGGAAAACCAATGCGCGATAAAGTCAAGATCGCATTGAATAGGATATGACGGAGACGAAAACAGCTTGAGATCTTCGGCATAGGAAGAGGGGATCGTGTACAATTTTACATTAGATATATTAAGAATAGTATCGAGCCCAGCACCAAGTCTTGAGCTACGCCTCTTAAAAATTTACGTTTATCGGAAGAATAGATGCCTACACACACAGAGAATTTACGATCACTTAAGAATGACTCGATCCATGTTAAACCACTATTGATATAGGAAGTCCACAATTAACCACTTGAAACAAGTTCAAACCATCCAATGGCTTGGCGAGATGAAATAATATTATTATTAGACAAAAAAAGCATCAATTCTTCACGTAAATGAATTCTAGTAAGCCCAATATCTTGAGTTTTAAGAAAGAAAGCTGAATATTCCATAATATATGAAAATAATGTCACTTTTCCCCATTACAGGACCCTATAAATAGGACAATTTTTTAGATAAAGGCATATTTTGAAGTATTTCTTATTTTCTCCAAATTTGCTCTGTTGCATTTTTTTGTATCTGTATGATTTCTCGAGCTACAAAAATTGTTTTTATAAAAGCATGAAAAGTATCTATCATTTTGCTTTTTTAAAATTTATCTGATAAAATTTAGTTGGTCAACAGGCATTATTTAATGTCTTTTCCTAGCCTATAAAGGCAATAAAAATATGAACTTACATGGATGGGTTTCTTACACATCAATACCATAAACTTATACAATAAAGTTGTAAAACTTTATATGTTTCAGGCATCACGAATAAATTCGGTTCAATGAAGATTCGGAAAAAAATCCGAATAATGATAAATGAAATAATTTAATTTTCCATCCTATTCATAAATATTCCATCGGCATATGCTTCGAACAGAAATATTTACTGTAATATTAGGAGAAAGAAAATGCATTTTATTATTCAAAGGCATATGCATGATAATAAAGAATGGGCTCTGAAAATGAAAATGCTGGCAAATGTCGATTCGTGTTACATTGGCGCGTCACGACGCAAAAGAGAGACGGCCATTGCACAGACAAAGAAGGCCGACGTTGGCATCGGTCAATATTCCTCGTTTTTAGTTCGTCTGTTTGACAGGGAGGGCGCTAACGCACAAGAAACGTTATTTTATCTGTCGTTACCACTTTATAGATGAGACGTAAATGCTGTTTAATCTGCTGGAGGGTAGGGAAAAAAGAAGTGGGAACTGTGATATAATTCCAGAATTATTTAGCGATTGGATACTTAATATTATCGATAATTTTGTTCAAAAGGACAAATGCAAAGTGTACCAACTAGTTTTCATTTATAGGAGTATAGTCAGTCAGATATTTTTATGGCTTTCTGTAGTCGTGTTTAGGGTATTTAATATTATAATATAAATGATATAATATTTTAACTATATCTGTGTAATTTGACTATCGGTTCCTGAGAGGTTTTGTAGATATAAAGTTAATGAAAGATATTAAATCAAGCCTCTTGGATATCTGATAGAAGTGAACTTCAGGTGGATGTAGCGAATAGTTTTACTATAAATAATTTAAACAAAAACCATAAACGTTTAGATTTGTTCATGAATTTCAGCAAGCCCTTGATCTTGTAAAACATAAAGTATTTATGGAATAATTATTTAATGGCTGGAGTCATACCTGTCTAACAGATAACAAGTTGTAGAAATAAATTGCGTCATATCTCACACTTCAAATGTAACTTGGTATGTACCTCAAGGTTCAGTACTAGGGCCACTACTATTTGTATTTTTCGCGAATAACCTTCCAAGTGTTGCTAGTGGATGTAACTTAATAATGTTTGCTGATGATAATTCTTGCCTAAATTCTAGCGAAAATGTTAATTATGTAAAAATGGACACCCAGCAAAAAACTGATAATTTTGCTATAAAGTTCAACAGATAAAACTGCCACTAAATAGTTATAACACAGTTTTATATATATTTTACACATAGAGTTGTAAATTACAATGAAAGTTGCTTTTTCGTTAACTAAAGTTAATTCTACAAACTTTTTAGCATCCACATTGATAATGATTTATGTTGGACATTGGTATACTGTGTAAAAAACTTTCATCTATATGTTTTGCGTTGTATAGATTAAAACATGTTAATCAAAGAGTATTGCTGTCATATTTTATGCACAGTTTTATTGCAGGTTAATATATAGAATTGCCCTTTGGGGCTCATCTCATTACAGTTTTTACACTTCAAAATAGAGCACTACTTAAGATGTTAACACTTACTGTTAATCACTTAACTTCCTGTAGATATATATTTAAAGAATTAATAATATTACCATTAGCTTGTATTTATGTTTTTAATATAGTAACATATGTGAAATCAAATATATGTGAATTTTAAAGGAATGATTATAGTCACAGCTACGATGCTCGACATCATGATAATTTACTCTAAATGTACCAACAAATTTCGAGTCAAATATTTTTCATGGAGTCGAAAGTCACTTATGGGGCATCACCGTACTCAGAATTTTTCAACGATTCCAAAAAATATAATAATGTACAAGGTATTCTATTTAAAAATCAAAAGTTGGGGTCATTTCCGGTGAAACCGAAAGTGGAAAAACAAATGACAGTTATGTCACATGTCTTCTTGGTCATATAATACATCTACCAAGTTTCATTTTGATATTTTTAAAAATATGGAAGAAACGTAGAAATGACGTAGATAAAAAATTTCAAAAATCTTAAAATTTTCCAAATAATACAATCTTTCATGTTATTTTGTCAAAACGTGATAGGAAAAGTAATATAATACTTAATTTAGTCAAAAAACTACAATTTTTAAAAACAAACTCTGAAAAAATACATGATTCATCGATTATTCATAGCTAACCTCAATATGCCAGCAAATATTATAAAATATTGAAATTACTAATTTTATGAATCTAACATTACAAAATATCGTCCAAAAAATATCGGGCCCAAATGAACCTCATTAACATCAAAACTACTTTCCGCACCTCGATTGAGACATTTCAATTCACTCCCGTTAATATTCTATTGAATAATCTTCCCTTTAAAATCCGACTCTCAATGCGTTTCGCATCTTTAATATCGAAATACTCTTCATTCACATCCTTCAATAAAGAATCAGTACTACCGTCCCCAATTAATATCAAAACTTATTTCCATTCGGTCCCCTTTTGTTATCAAAACTTACTTCCTTTCATTCACCGCGAATGTATCGGCACAATTTCATATCATATTCAACTCCAAGTGCAGGCCGGGGGTTATTCCAAATTTAATTAACACTTACTGTTAATCACTTAACTTCCTGTAGATATATATTTAAAGAATTAATAATATTACCATTAGCTTGTATTTATGTTTTTAATATAGTAACATATGTGAAATCAAATATATGTGAATTTTAAAGGAATGATTATAGTCACAGCTACGATGCTCGACATCATGATAATTTAATAATTCCAAGCCAAACAGTGGCGTTGTACGAAAGAAATCAAATATATGTAGGTATGACAGTATATCATTCAATGAGCGGTAATGTAGGTAATATCTCACGCATCAAGTGAGTTATTATCATTATCGTAAGTTGAATTACTATACTTTATTTACGATTATAACATAAATATTAAATTGCAAAGGAACAAAAACCACCCCTTTGAAGCAATGAACGGTCGTAACTGATTTTTTCGCGCTATTTGGAGGGAATGTAACTAAAACAAGATCGAAGAGGTAAAAAAAGCGTGAGTTATAACTCACGCTATTTGTTTATGGATACTATTACTTGTTCAAAAGCAGTTCATTAATGAATATATAATCTAATATGAGTAGATAAAATTATATAATAAGCTTCCTGTTCACATAAAGCAGTTTATTAATGTTAAATAATTTACAAAGTACTCCTGTTTTATTAGGTCATGTTATTTATAATACTAGTGAATATATGGCTTGTATTTTAGGGACTTAGCTACTTAATGTTTTTTATTATTTCTTAATTAGTAACTCTGATATGATGCTCTTAATAGTTCTAAGGCTTCCTGTCTTATTCATTTAATGTTTTAAATTTAAATATTTGTAACCAGCGCAACACCGCTGTAGTTACAGAGCTATTGAACTGGTTGGTCTGGTTGAACTGATTGAAAGACCAGTTGATCTTATGAACAAATGTTGCTATTATTATTATTATACTTTCTAAACAGTTTTTTGTCACTTATGAGTTTTAAACTTCACATATTTCCGAAGAAAAGAAGTTTTATTAGCTACTTGTTTACCAGAAATAATATCTAACCTCATTTTATATAACAAACCGATATGTTTTTTGGAATTTTAGTTCATGCAAAATTTTTCTTTCGGTTTAGAATCAGCTTTTTATATCTCAGGTAAATCGACTACGAATAATTCAAATAATTTATTTTAAAGTCAACCTCCTCCCATTATAAAGAACGCAGAATACGATGGTCTAGTAGAATTTCTCTTTGGAGTTACGCAACACCCCCAAATGGCCAAAAACCACCTCCAAAAGGGGTTAAACACTTATCATATCTTTTCCAACAGTGAAACTTAGCGTACCCCCGTTTTCGAGGATGCTGACTATTTTTTTGACCTCCTCCAACTGGCTATGAAACACCCTTGAAGATGGTAAAACTCTTTTTATATCACCGGCAAAATGCATGTAACGCCCAATGTTTTTTCTGACCCCCTCCAGCACCTAACAATACGCCCCCGTAAGGGATGAAATGTTTTTTTATCTCACCGGTGAAATGTATATGCCGCCCGTTTTTGAGGACGCTGAGTTACGGTGGTGATGCTAAATGTTTTTTTAACACCTCCAACCCCGCTGACGGCTAATAAAGACCCCGGATAGGGGTGAAAATCTTTTTTGTAAAATATCAGTGGCAAAATTCGTGGACTGTGTGTCCTCAAGAATGCTGAGCATGGTGGTGAAAATGAATATTTTTCTGACGAGAGTACATTCAAAGTTACGCAGGTTCCCGAGAGTATATTGTTCATGATATTGACCAAGTATTATTGAACTTTGTGCTGGAAATTCATATCAGCGAGTCTGACACGGAAACGGCTGATGAAGCCTGTGACGTTGATGATTGTGATATTCATTTCGAAGAATATCAACCATGTAACTAACTTTACTTGTAAGAGACGTAGGTTGAATTAATGTAGATAAGGTATGAATGAAAAAAAAGTATCGTAAGCATGTTTTATCTTTATGTATAACGTTCCTTATTTTTCGTGTAAGAAAAACGACTATAACAATTTAGTTGTTGGAGTCAATACAAATTTTTCTTTCATTTTTTTGTAATAAAATAAAATTGTACGTATCAATGATTAAATAGACCTGTTTTGTAAGTACTCGATCATCTTTTTCAGCTAAAGGGTAAAGAAAGATAATTATAATCACGAAGAGAAGTATGATTATTTTTCTCGTGCTCAGCATCCTCGAAAACGCGCGGTATATACATTTTGCCGGTGATATAAAAAAAATTATTTTCACCAATTCCGGGGATGTTCGTTAGCCGTTAGAGGGGTTGGAGGGGGTCGGAAGAAATGTTGACAATCACCACCGTGCTCAGCATCCTCGAAAACGGGCGTTTCATATATTTTTCCGGTGATATAAAAAAACCGATTTTCACCCTTTTCGGGAGTATTCATTATTATTAAGGGGGTTGGAGGGGTCAGAAAAATATTGGGCATCACCATCGTGTTCAGCATCTTCAAAAACGGAGGAAAAAGTTTCACCGGCGGAAAAGATGTGATAAGCGTTTTGGGGGTGGTTTATTGCCGTTTGGGCGCTTGCACAACCCCAAAGAGAAATTGTACCAGCACCATCATGTTTATAATCCTCGAAAACAGGGGAAGGAGGAACTCTCGTTGCATAGCAAAGTATTTACAAGTTCGTCCGATTCACACACTCCACTAAAATAATAGAAATGATCATTAAAAATTACGAGAAAATTATTACAAATTCTTGTCTATCTGGAAAGTAAGAAAGGATTAGACGTTTGTTGACGCCCGTTGTTAACTTTCATTTTTTTTTAGCTATCATAATATTATGTGCCCATTTTTCATTTATCATAATTTCGATATTGACCACTGGTCATACAAAGCCATTAAAAATAATGCATAAATCATTATCCCTGTATTCAGTATTAACTTATTAGCATCTGTCATTAAGGAGGTGAAGTCTTACTTTGCACATTTGAATATTTTCCAGAGTGCCTAGAAACTTAAACAAGTGGAAAGAAAACCCATTATATAGAATTCATAAGTTCCGAATAGAAAACTAGAAGCCATTACAAAGAGGGGCGTTTCCGAAGCTAAGCTAAAAGTCCTGATAAATAATTTCCCTGAAAAATGCCATTAGAGAATTCATTCGTCAAATTCAATATCACTCCTTGATAAATTATCCTACATTAGTACCGGAAATACATCCACCGAACTGCGCGGTGCTAATTTTTTATTTCACTTAGCCTTACAGTGGATTTCCCCGAGGCGTCCTTTGTAGTCAGGTCGGAGAATAAACAATATTGTGTAAGAATTTTTTTCCTTACATTTTCAGGAAAGTTAGCAAGGAAAATACATGTTCACCAGAGACCATTTTCAGCTTAAATTGTTTTGCTAAGCAAATAATATTTATAAAGTGAATTTTAATACAATTAAGTCATTCATTTAATATATTTGTGGCGAGCGTAGGTGAGCCTTTACTATGTACATATTTCGATGTGATGTAAAGCAACATCAGGTGTGGTTAGTACTTGGGTGGGAAACAGTTTCAAGTGTTATAGTACGTTCGATATACCGGATGTCAACGAATCATGGTAGACCCCCTTTTTTCCCTTATTTTTAAGAATATCGGGATGAAACTTGGTAGGCCATATGACCAAGAAGACATTTTGTGGCATGTTATTTTTTTCCCACTTCCGGTTTCACCGAAAATTACCCCAATTTTTTTGTTTTTAAATGGAACACCCTGAATAGTATTATATTTTTGGGATCCTTGAAAAATTCTGAGTACGGTGATGCCCCATAAGTGACATTTCGTGTCCATGAAAAAATTTGACTTAAAATTTTTAAAAAAATTACTGTTGGGCACATCCACCGATTCCTTAGAACATCCGCTACTTTATGGTAGCTAATCGACCATTATGGTTCCATTTGAAAAAATTAAGTTATGATAAAAAAAACTGTTTAGGCCAAATTTGATGGCCCACAAAATACATTCTCAAATTTCTATGGTCGATTTGATTTTTCTGACATTACACCGGTCCATTACAAGCAATTTTTTCTGGTCATGGCACTCTAAATGTACCAACAAATTTCGAGTCAAATATTTTTCATGAAGTCGAAAGTCACTTATGGGGCATCACCGTACTCAGAATTTTTCAACGATACCAAAAAATATAATAATGTACAGGGTATTCCATTTAAAAATCAAAAGTTGGGGTCATTTCCGGTGAAACCGAAAGTGGAAAAACAAATGACAGTTATGTCACATGTCTTCTTGGTCATATAATACATCTACCAAGTTTCATTTTGATATTTTTAAAAATATGGAAGAAACGACGTAGATAAAAAATTTCAAAAATCTTAAAATGTTCCAAATAATACCATATTTCATGTTAATTTGTCAAAACGCGATAGGAAAAGTAATATAATACTTAATTTAGTCAAAAAACTACAATTTTTAAAAACAAACTCTGAAAAAATACATGATTCATCGATTATTCATAGCTAACCTCAATATGCCAGCAAATATTATAAAATATTGAAATTACTAATTTTATGAATCTAACATTACAAAATATGGTCCAAAAAATATCGGGCCCAAATGAACCTCATTAACATCAAAACTACTTTCCGCACCTCGATTGAGACATTTCAATTCACTCCCGTTAATATTCTATTGAATAATCTTCCCTTTAAAATTCGACTCTCAATGCGTTTCGCATCTTTAATATCGAAATACTCTTCATTCACATCCTTCAATAAAGAATCAGTACTACCGTCCCCAATTAATATCAAAACTTATTTCCATTCGGTCCCCTTTTGTTATCAAAACTTACTTCCTTTCATTCACCGCGAATGTATCGGCACAATTTCATATCATATTCAACTCCAAGTGCAGGCCGGGGGTTATTCCAAATTTAATTAATTTCTTCAACTTATTTGCGTTAATAACTTCATAATTAAAGGCGATTCAAACTTTATTCATACATCAAAAACTTCACCATTTCAAGGCCGAGACGGTCATAAAATTTTCATATAAGAATTTTTCATTGTTACATTGGGTGATGCAATATTGCGGAATATTGAACAATCATGCCCGCACGGAATGGCGGGGGACATTTCCAGATCTCCGCAAATTCCGTCCCCGACGGACCATAGAAAAGGCTGAGCACCACGAGCTCATGCTAAGTCAGTTTTGGTACATAAGTAGGTCAGTTTTCGGTACCTAAGTAAGTCAGTTTCGGCATATACATCTGTTCTAAATTTGTTCTTAAATCAGTTTTCAGTGTTATAAAAACAAATCTTCGGCCACCGCGCCCCATAAAATAAATCTACTTTAAACAAATCTTCGTCCATCGCGCCCCTTAAATTAAACCTACTTTAAACATATCTTGGGCCACCGTACCCCTAAAACAAATCTACCTTAAATCAAACAAACCTTCTGCCTTCGTGCATAATAAGACCAAAGTATTTACATTTAAAAAGTTTTACAAACTCTGTTAATTTAATTTAAATAAATATTTTTAATTCCGTTTTAAAACAAAGTGTTATCATTTCAAAAAGTGATATACAGGATGAAGTTTTAGACCCTTTCACAGACATTAAACAATAAAATTTAAAATCAAAATGCTACAATAAACTCAGATACTTAAGATCCAAATAAAATCGACCACAGGGATTTATACAGGGTGTAGTATTGACTCTGTAGGAGCAACCCCCCACCCAAATCTCTTAAAAAATAAATTAAGTGCACGAAAGAACCTCAAGAGTCTCTATCTCCAGTCTCAGCTGAAACTTTTTTATTTTCAACAACCCAAGACACATTTGCGTGTTCACAAAGGAGGCCGTGTCCTTGAATCACATCTTTGGGTGAAATATAATTAGAAGTGAGCCACAATAGACCGAATGGCCGCACTGCAGGGTCCACTCACATTTCAACCTAACCTAGTTTCCGTCACCTTTACTTTTAGTTCCGATCTCAGTTGCTGTTATTTTAGTGCTAGCTGGGTTATGTCCACATAGGTTATCATATATTCATTGCATAAAATTCTGTAAAATATTTGTTCTTTCCTATCTTGTAATTGGATTTCATATCTGTTTGTACAGTTATATCCTAAATAAGTAAATATACAAATATTTAGTACACTAACGTAATCCATCAGAAAGCGGTCATCACTGCCCAAAAATTGTATATAGCAGTTTTACCTCCAATAATGTTATGGCCCTACTTAAGAGATCACCCTTACGATCTACCCTGTGCTATTGTGAAAGAATTAAACGTAAATTACAGCAATTTAGAAAATGACAAGAGCACTGTCACAGATGTGCAATTTTAAATAGATTAATGATAATGAAATAAAGATGCTGGCTTAACAGCGTACGTGCGAATTTTGACATTTTGATGTAAGTTAATTCGCTCAGCTCAAATTTATTCATACGAGATATCTAGAAATATGTATACTGTAAAATGAACCGGTATGTAGTTAATTATTTAAATGTCTGATATGTGCCTGATGCTTAAACTCGCTTAAAATTTAAATAGTGTTTTTTAAAGCTCCTACGACACAATCATATAATCAATTATATCTAGTAATCCGTCATTTATAATTAATAGTGAAGGGTGATTATACGTCGTTTGTCATAATATGTTATTGTACTCGTATTATATACAATTATAATATTGATGGCAGTATCTCTAAAATCTGTAAAAATGTTTAGTCTATGAAAATAACTAATATTGTTTTTGATGGGAAAAAAGAATCAGACCTCACAAAATTCTTTTTATTATGTTACCGGTTTCGTGAATAAAAACTTACTTCATATCCTCAGACACAAGAATTTTTTTGAAATAAACAAGGATTCTTAAGACATAATATTTTTAGTCGCAAACTCCTCTATAAAATCCTTATTTTACTATAAGGAATGTAACCAGACTGCAACCAACAGCTACTCTCTGGGCTATGTGCCCCGCCGAGCGCTGAATTACAAGTTACAAGCCTGGCGCGTTAAGTGTAATAATTGCATATTACCATCAAAACGCTAATGCTTCGATTGCAACAAACACAAGCCGAAAGACTGATCCTACTTAAAGGAGCTCTCGTACCAGTCGTCCCACACCACTTGCAGACTGCAGTTTCAAGCTGTTGGCTCTCGTTAGTGCAAGGTAGGCATGTGACGACCGACACGAGGATCCCTTGACTACTTGGTACATTTTAAGGTCATCAACATAAAATAGACAGCACATATCCAAAACGTCAACTATGTCATTCATATATATGTTAGAAAATAGGGGGCCTAATGTAGACTCTTGAGGGACTCCAAAGGAAGCAATATATTCAACAGAACTGTACCCATTATATGATACATACTGTAATCTATTCGTAAGGTAAGATTTGACGAAAGTTATTATATCATGTTATAGTTGTTAAGATTGTGCATTAACAATCAGTTTGCTTATGCATATCGATTGATTCGGATATGTACTGCGTGATGCAGCTGAGATTTGTAACAGTAGAACGGCCATGTTGCAGAAAAGACAGATCATTCTTAACATGGTCGTATAGACTATCGCGCAAAAGAGATTCAAACACCTCAGAAAAATTGCTTATAAGTGTAATTGGCCGAAAATTTTGTATCTCGGTCTTATTGCCTTTTTTAAACACTAGACAGACTTTGGATTTTTTTACATACTTGGGAAGGTTCAAAACAAGTTAAATAATGTGTGGAGTGGGTACACGAATGCATTTGCACAGTCTCTTAAAACAAAAGCTGGTATACCGTCTGGTCCATTTGTGAATTTGGATTTGATTCTTTTTATAACCTGTAGTATTAGTAGATTACCGTTAACTCTATTTTCATATTTGCTGGCCCCCGCTTGTGTAAATTTGATTGAGAATAGGATTTCACAAAAAAGTCTGCAAATGCATCAACTATATCGTTTGGATTGTTTAACTATGCTTCGTTGTACATCATTGCATTGGATATATTGGTGACTCCTTTTTTACTGTTAATATAGGACTAAAACTTATTAGGATTCAACTTTAAAGAATTCTCTATATGGGTGGGGTGGTATAATTTTTGAATGAAATATCTATATCTATTTTTATTTGGGCCCTCAATTTTTTTAAGTCTGATAACGTGTCAATACTACCAGATATTTTATGAGCCCGCCAAGTTTTTTCCTTCAGCGTAATATTTTTCTTTATTTCTACGTTAAACCATGGGGGAAAGCTCCTTTTACCAGAAATATGAATTTTTGGTACATGAATATCGAGTATCTCATTTAAAACATTGTAAAAGGCAGAGCAAGCATCATCAATATTTTGGAATTGAAGTAGGAAGTCCCAATGGGAATTAAGTATTTGATCATATAAGAGGGGATAATTTGCCTTGCGAAAATTATAAGTATTAAGAAGGTTTATGTTAAGGGGGTTGTTTCCAATTTAGTTTTTTTAGGTTAAGGGATACTGCAAGTGCAGGAGGATGTACGTCTTCCTTTAATAATATATCTTTCCACAGAACATTGGCAATTAGACATGACAGGATCAAATATTCTATTATAACCGTTAGGTCTAAAGTTGTACTGAGATATATGTATATCTTAGAAATTGATATTTTTGTTAATATATATTTTCTCAACCAGATTTTTTTTTATTACCGTTAAAAGAAACACAATTTGTTTCCGTTACTTCTAATCAAGATTGATTGGTGATATATTCTTACAACAAATAGCATGTAAATATCTACAAAAAAATGTTCAGCATAGAGCATGACGTAGAATATTTATATACAAACTTGAGTTTATTACCATGCTATACGTATTCAAAAATTTGTTTGAAAATATGTCACGAATTTAATAACTCCCTTATTTTGTACTTATAAGAGCAATCAAAAAGGTGCTACTGCTTGACTTGCAATTTCTTTGACAAGTATCATTCATTTTAATGTTTCGTATATAGTATTTGGATGAAGGATGCTGTTTGAAGTTGTCTGTGAAACGTCTGAGAAATATGTTTTCCTATACGGATCAGTCGGTAACTTATTAGCGTTTTATGAATAAGGGATAGCGTGAAAATTGCTAATGTAACGTTTATTTCAGGTAAGATTTAACAACAAAATGTAAATTTAGTGCCTAAATTTATTGCAAACAATTTGGCAAGTTATTATGTGAGATGAAGGCGAAACATAACCTCCTGTTGCATCCATAATCTTTATATATGGTTACGTAAATCGAATAGATGCATTGTGTTGTAGGATAAACTGAAAATGCATGATACTGATAAGTCTATGAAAAGTTTAAATAACATTGAATATAAAATTTCTCAAAAATCCAATTTACCGACTTCATTCAATTCATATTATGGACTAAGCAGCCCTCTGTCCACTGAAAAAAACGGAGAGCCAGTAATTTTACGGTTGAAAATAAAGAACGCGTTTTAAATATCTATGAGGCTTGTGTTGAAGAGAATCCGGACACAAAATGTCGAGTTCAATGCAAATGCATCAGATAATTTACATCTTTGTATTATACAGTACGTTTCCAATTTCCACCCTTCACTAGTATCCTGCAGCTGCAAGAAGGGTTGCGGAAAACGATGCAGCTTGTTAAAGTTAGATTGCGCTCCTCAACAATGTGCTCTAATTGTCATGAGCAACGATGTCCAAATTTTAGTGGAATAGATCTACAGGGGAAATCACTTTTTTAAAAATCTCACCGAGGTCATACCTCAAGGGTGATATGGAAACGTAGTCAAATTAAAAAACGAATCTTTGTGGAAAAAAAGGGAAAATAAATAAAAATCACCTGCGTCAAAATAGCTAGATACGCATTTTATAGAGAAAATTCCGCTCTATACAGGGTGTCTCACCGAGAATTGAATCGATCGATATAGAGAAAAGTAAGCATCATAAAATTTTCAAAATTAAGATAATTACTAACGTTAGTGTGGCCAATCCAACTAAAATAATTATAAGCAGCTGGCACTTCCGCTTATACCGGAAGTCGATACCAATTTGCTTATTTCAAATGGAACACCCTATATATTTTAGGGTTATCGAAAAGAGCATAAAATTCGAGTAAAAAATATGTAGCATGTCCTATACCTAAACCTAGCCGTTTCAGAGATATTTGACATTTTATAGAAAATTTGACAGGAGCAACGGTTTGCACGAACCATTTTAACTTTCTTGGTGTAAAAGATCCTCATTTGCTTCTTGTCACATAAAAAGAACACAAGGAGAACTACGTTCTACAACTGAAATAAATTCAATAATATCATACCAAGTGTTCCGTTTCTTGCGTTACATTTTGTCAACTTCAAACCGCGAAAACTTGTTTAGGTCAAATAGAACACCCTGTACTTTTTCACGTCAAGTTGTGTAAAATCGAATTCCCTTTTTTCTGATATTAGCATTGCGGGGTTAAAGTTACAACTTTTTGAAATATTTGCGATTTTATTAGAAATTCATGAATTGTTGTAATCATTTCATCAAAATAGCCATGATTAGAAACAATCAGTCATTATCTTATGTCAAAAAATGCCAGCACGTTTAAGTTACACCCACGAAGACATTTTAAATTTGTTTATTATTTATGGAGAATGTGATAAAGTAATATTAAGAACTTGCAGCACATTTGCTACTCGATATCCAGAAAAACGGAAACCGTCACCAAACACTGTAAAACGCATACTGGAAAATTTTAAAAATTATGGCTCTGTCGCGGCAAAAATGTAAAGAAGAAAGCCTATTGCTGATGACAAAAACATTGAAATAGTCATTCTGGGATATTTATGCATTTCCAAGGATGTCGTTAAGACAAGCTGCTCTGGAATCGGGACTGCAAGGATTCAATTCACAGAATCTTATTAAAACATAAGTTTCGCTCGTTTTAATTCCACATGGTTCAAGGATTAAAAGAAAGAAATTTCCTAAGAAGACAGACTTTTTGTGAGTTTATTCTAATAAGGTTTGAGGGTCACGATTCTTATTTGGGAAATATTATATGGACAGATGAAGTAAAATTCACTAAAAATAGACTTTTTAATAGATGCAATTCGCATTATTGGAGTGACTCAAATCAATCAATCAAATGTTCAGAAAGCGAAACTTTCAGGAAAGTTGGCAGTTCATTGTTTACTGTGCCATAAGAAACGATAGAGTGGTGGCATTACAATTTTATCAGGAAAATTTAAACGGTAAATTAAATTTTCTCTTCTGCTAATATGTATAGGTAAATTTTTGTTTTTTTTTAGGTGAAAGATATCTGAATATCTTACAAAATTTGAATAATAACTATTCAGAAAATTTACCTCTCGCTGAACATAGAAACATTTTTTATCAGCACGACGCTGCTCCCCCGCATAACGCATATTTAATTAATAATTATTTACAAGAAACTTTTTATGATCAATGGATTGCCAATAATGGACCTTTCTTGTGGCCTCCTCGCTCGCCCGATTTATCAGTTCTGGATTATTTCATTTGGGGAACTATTAAAAATAAAGTTTATGAGAGCCCATTAACAACCATTGAAGATTGTATGCAAAGAGGAAGAAATGCATTTCAAAACATATCACAGGATTCAATTAGAAGAGCTACCCATAAGGAACTAATCCGAAGATGCGAAAAATGTGTTGAGGTTCTAGGGCGGAATTTTGAGCAATTATTAAATTAAAATGAAATCATATTTTAAATTCATCTTATCTCTGCTATTTTAGTTCACGCCATATCTTCAATTCTACTAATACGCATGTTACAGTGTTAGTGTTATTTTGCGTTTTTTGTGGATATCGAATAGCAAATGTGCTGCAAGTTCTTGATATTACTTTATCACATTCTTCATAAATAATAAATAAATTAAAAAGTTTTCGTTGGTATAATTTAAACGTGCTGGCATTTTTTGACATAAGATAATGACTGATTGTTTCTAATCATGGCTATTTTGATGAAATGATTACAACAATTCATGAATTTCTGATAAAATCGCAAATATTTCAAAAACTTGTAACTTTAACCCCCACAATGCTAATATCAGAAAAAGGGAATTCAATTTTACACAACTTGACGTAAAAATACAGGGTGTTCCATTTGACCTAAACAAGTTTTCGCGGTTTGAAGTTGACAAAATGTAACGCGAAAAACGGAACACTTGGTATGATGTTATTGAATTTATTTCAGTTGTAGAACGTAGTTCTCCTTGTGTTCTTTTTAAGTTATAAGAAGCAAATGAGGATCATTTACACGAAGAAAGTTATAACGGTTCGTGCAAACCGTTGCACCTGTCAAATTTTCTATAAAATGTCAAATATCTCTGAAACGGCTAGGTTTAGGTATAGGATATGCCACATATTTTCGACTCAGAATTTTATGTTATTTTCGAAAACCCTAAAATATATAGGGTGTTCCGTTTAAAATAAGCAAGTTGGTATCGACTTCCGGTATAAGCGGAAGTTCCAGCTGCTTGTAATTATTTTAGTTAGATTGGCCACACCGACATTAGTAATTACCTAAATTTTCAAAATTTTCTAATGCGTACTTTTCTCTATATCGATCGATTCAGTTCCCGGTGAGACACCCTGTATATTAATTCTTAAGCACTTTTCTCGTTAAAGTAACCAGTTTTGAGATCTTCGCTGTGAAACTTCGTGTAAGATCGATTTTTATCCGTGCGCTCCAAACTACCCCTTAGTTGGGATGCTGTTACTGCGAAATAGGTGAGGATAAGCTACAAGGTTAATAGGACATTTTTTATACAGAATTTAACGACAATTTTTTTATTTCCTATACTTTGTCTCTTCCAATGAAGATCGAAGTTAAGTCCCCGTTAGGGGCTGTTTTTTCCAAAAAAGGGACTTTCCGTTCCTGAATGGCTTGAGAACTTTTCGGATATCTATTTCTAACCCTATCGAGAGTACATATCTCAAATATTAATATTTATAAATTATTTCTTGTATTCACGATGTTTTAATCTAATTTGCGTGTACTACTAATACTCTTAAGAGTATTAAAAATACTTATTTCAGTTTTCAAAATCAATCAATCAACAAAAATATCCCTCCTATAAATATAAGTTTCAAGTAGCCAGACCTAGGCTCCTACAAAAGTAGAGCAACATCAGCTCTATTCAGATTAGTTAGAATACCTTGAACCACTTGAAAGTAAATATTTTGAGTACAAAATTTAATAATCTATTCAGTAAATTCAGAACTGATAAATTACGCTAGACTGATGTTGCCGTATCCACGCCAGTTCCCATTATTTTAATTAGTACCCTTCTATTTAGGTTTGTCATTAATAAAACTTGTGACACATCTCAATGTTGTGACTAGAGATAGGGACAGTAAAATAATGACTGGTTATATTTATGGGTAATTAAATCAATAAGTTTCATTACTTAGTCTGGTCACACAATGTACATAATGGGGCAAGTATGTTTTTAATAATTTTTTACACTCATGTGGTATATATATTTCAATAGCAATATCTATAATTTCCAGTAGGATAGATAGTTTTAAGTTTGTTGTATGACTTAATTTTACAAATAAGAAAATAAATAAATATGAGTATAATATATTTTATTTGCCAGATCTAACAAGATACAAAAATTGTATATTTGGCACGTCATAAATATAAACATAAAAATAAGCATACACATGTATATAAAAATATAATATGTAAATAAATAAAAACATAAATATGAAAAGTACAAGTACGTATATACATATTTATCCACATAAAGTTAATAAACCCAGTGAGTATTCTGATCTGAGACCAATAAATATACTGCCAGCTTTGTCAAAAGTTCTGGAAAGGCTAGTATATAATCAAATATATAACTATATACAAATTAATTCAATTATACCCACCAACCAATCTGGCTTTCGACAGAATCATAGTACAACTAGTGCTCTCCTAAAAATAACTGATGATATTATTAACGGGTTGGATAACGGCAATAGCACGATACTTCTTTCTCTCAACTACAGTAAAGCATTTGATACTATGAACCATAAAATGCTTTGTACCAAACTCAAATATTACGGCTTTGACGAAACTGCAACTAATCTAATAAAATCATTTATCACCGATAGAAGGTAGTGCGAGATTATAAATGATAACATATCAAGTGATGAAAATGTGATGTATGGTGCCCCACAAGGGTCAATTTTAGCCCCGTTGTTATTTATAATCTACACTTCCGATTTTCATCGTTATTTAGAACATTTTACGCCACATTTTTATGCAGATGATACTCAATTGTACTGCACTTCTAACGTTGAACATGTTAAGAATATAGTTGATATTACAAATAAAGAAATTGCTACTTTGGTACGTATTTCAAAAAATCACTGCCTCTCTATTAACCCTCATAAATCGTCAGCTATTGTATTTGGAACAGCCAAAGACCGCCAGAGGGCCATAGACGACATTTCATTATTTGTGGATGAACAAAAACTGGAATACAAGGAAGAGGTTAAATATTTAGGCTTAAATATTGATGTCCACCTTAGGTTTGTTAGCTATATAAATTCCCTGATTAGAAAATCATATTGTTCACTTAAAAGTCTATATGCTACCAGGCACTATCTTAATAAACTAAAAAACAAAAATTATGTTATGCGATTCCATTATATTATCTTTGTTTAATTATTGTGACGTCGTTTATGGTCCGTGTCTAGATCTAAAATCTTCCACTAGAATACAACAGGTAGGTACAAAATTCATGCATTAGATTTATTTTTGGTTTACGTCGTACAGATCATATAAGCAGATATTTATCAGAAACAGGGTGGTTAAAAATGCATAACCGCAGAGTTGTACATCTAGCCTGCTTTATTTATAACGTTTTAAAATCTCAAATTCCCGAATATTTATTTTTTAAACTAGTGCCAAGAGTTAATGTACATCAAAGAGAACTAAGAAATATCAACCAACTTACCATACCTCGACATTCCACGGCGATGTTTCAAAGATCTTTCTCTTATCAAGCAATAGTCATTTATAATTCTCACTCAATTAATTTTAAAGCCCCGTCAAAATTAACCTTCAAGAAAATAATGAAGAAATTGTTTCTTGACGAACAGTGACTTTGCATATTTAGACTCTATTTTTATTATTATATTCTTTTTACAAACTTTTTTACCAGTGTATCAGTTAGTTATAGAGTAAATATTATCCAGTTTCCATGTATTTAAAAATTTGTTAAAATATTTGTAAATTGTCTTGGTTAAGAGGTAGAACAGCTTGCTGAACTTCGCCAAGACAGAAATATAAATAAAGACGACTTATTATTATTATTATTATATACGGGCACGTACACATACGCACAGACACAAACGTTATCTATACCGATTTTTCTAAGGCATTTGACGAAATTGATCACGGTATTCTATTGAATAAAGTGACTAGTTTGGGTTTCTCTGTAGACTTTTTGAAATTTTTAAAATCTTACTTCTCAGATAGGATCCAGCATGTTGTATATCGCGGTTGCACTTCTATCCAAATATATGCTACGTCAAGTATACCACATAGATCAGTATTAGGACCTTTCTTCTTTATTCCATTCATTAATGATATTGTTGATAGCCTGACAGTACCTTGTCTCCTTTATGCTGGCGACTTAACAATTTTTTGCAAAGTTGGAACTATCGACGACTGTTCAACAAAATTTAATTCACGTTAAGGATTGGTGCTTAATAAACAACTTACCTTTAAATATACAGAGATGTAACGGAGTGTCTTATTCCACAAAAAAATCATTGATCCACTTCGATTACTCTATTGATAATAACACACTCTCAAGACACAAAACATTTTGTGATTTGAGTGTTATCTTTGATAAAAAATTGTCCTTTAATAATCGCATCACGTATATTTCCACCAAAAATTAAAAAGCTTTAGGATTTATTATCAGAAACAGCCGCAAATTTCAGAATATTGGCACACTGAAGCTATTATGTACCACCTTTGTTCGCCCTAATTTAAAATATGCTTCTATTATCAGTCATTTAAAACATTGTAGGTTGCAAAAAATTGCACTGTTCTGATTTTTTGGGATATTGTTAGGATAAATACCAGTAATGTAAAACCAAGTTTGCAGCTCCGAAAGACCTGTGCTAATTGCGTCGTGCTCGAAAACCTTTGAAATTTTCGGATTTCGAATTTTCAGTTTTTGGCTTATAACATCGAAAAGGTGTAACCTATAGAAAAGTTGCTGTACGCTTTTAAAGTAAACAAAATTTGCTACAATTTGAGTGTAATTATAGCTTCGTAGGTCTAATAGGTATCGAGATATACCGCTTCAAAAATTTGACATTTTTTCCAAAAATTTCGAAATTTTAGTTTAGGCGTCTTCCGAGCAAGATAATCGGCTGAAACACTCATCTTACGAGAAAAGTCATAGGATGTGAAGTTGTAGAGCAGTTATTTTGCTTTAATTAAAGCACAAGCGGAACCCTGGAGGGCCAATAAATCCCTTGTTATCTGGAAAGAACGATAAATTAAGGAAATCGAATTTTTCAAGAAATGGAGCTCCCAATGTAAATTGTTATTAATATTATACAGTTACCTATAGAATGTTATAAAAATTACATATTTATAAATTTGATTTATTTATTGTATCAAACCTACATATTTATATGAGTCGTAGTTGTGAAATAACCTAGGCCTCATCTTTTGGGTAGGTACCTACCACCTACGGCTGAAAACCAGTTTTCAAAAACTGGACATTTTTTTATAAACGCAAATGGTATATTGGTATTGAGTATAAAATAAACGGTACTTGTGCATTATACTTTTTTAACACAACGGGTTTATCAATACTATTTACATTAATAAAAAAAAAATGTCATCTGTACTGAACTGGATAGCCAAGGGATCAAAACGAAGCAGGCCCCATTGCAGAGGTCGCCTACTGCCTCATTGTAAGGACAGCATTAGAGAAGAGCGAAGAGCACGAGCACGTCATAAACGTGGTAGAGGATGTCGCCCTCTTGGTGCTTCTTAATGAATTGGGCTCCAGCACACAAAATGTACGTATTCTTCCAGAAAAGTGGCAGCTCTCATTTCCTCCTGGAATAGAGTTGTTCCTTCACACCATCACTGGTTACGACACTACCTCTGCCCTTTTCTGGCAAGGGAAAACGAAGATGTTGGGTGTCCTTTCAAAACAGCCAGACCTTCTTGAGGCGGCTACACGTTTCTGAATCATGATGCTGCTCATGAGACGATAGCCTCTGCTAGCAGCAAATGTCTCGTGGTGCTCTATGGTGGGGGAGAAGAAGACTCTCTCCACGTCCTGCGTTACGGGATATTTGTCAGATCTGCTGCCAATGCCAAAGTCCACCTCGCTCGTCTGCCCCCAATCGAAGAGGCTGCTGCCCAACATTCCTATAGAACCTACCAAGAGGCTGAAATGCTCTGTTCTCTTCAAAATTTGTCAGGGGAAGACCTGTTTGAATACTCCTCCCTTAGCCATGGCTGAGTCGGATGAAGAAGACGACGACCCTTTATCACTAGTATCTAATAGTAGATCTACGCCGACAACAGAGGAGTTTCCGGAACCCCAAGGGGGGTTCTGGGCCTTCCAAAAGAATATTTCACGTCCAAGATCCACCAAACTATCAAAATAATTTTTATACAATTGTGATATAATTCTGGTAAATTTATACCTTACTTATTGTACTCAACTTCATTTTGCATAATATAAACCATTTTCCACTGAGTTATGTCTTTCTTATCCTTTACGAAAGTCCTGCAATTCGTCAGGCTTCATTTCGTGAAAAGTTCGATTTCGTTAGTTCCTCGTTTTTTCTAGATAACAATGGAACTGTTCGCTCTACAGAGTTCCCCTTGTGCTTTAATTAAAGTAATATAACTGCTTTACAACTTCATTTCCTATGACTTTCCTCGCAAGATGAGTGTTTTAGCTGATATTCTGCCTAGAAGACGGCTAAAACTTGAATTTTGAACTTTTTTGGAAAACGTGGCCAATTTTTGAAGTGGTGTATCTCGGGACCTATTAGACCTACGGAGCTGCGGTTGCGCTCAAATTGTAGCAAATTTTGTTGTTGTGATGTTATTTGTGACACATATTACTTATAAATAAAAGTACACGGGAGAGAAAGTATCTTCTTTTCAATGAATTTTGGTTTACACGTGTTTTTTGGATTCATATTGTATAACAGTCTTGTGATCCTCTATTGAATGATGAACACTCTACCGAAATCAGTAGCGCTACCCCATACCAAAATGTTAAAAGACATGTGGGAATATGCTAGTGCATGGTATACATCAGAAATTCGAGATTCATCTAGCATATTTTTTAATTGAAGAATGGCGAAGTAAGCTTTGTTTATCATTTGACATATGTGACTCCCATGTTGCGTTCATTTCTTCTGGAGAATCGGCAACCATTAGGCAACTTATGTCGTCAGCATACTTTACAGTCATGGTCTCTGCAATAAAATTGGGCAAACCATTAGTGTATAATGTAAATAGTAGTGGGCTCAGTACAAAACCCTGCGGAACTCCCAAGTAAATTTTACACTCCATGGAGTTTATATTATTATATTTTATTCTTATTTTCCTATTATGCATATATGAATTTATCCATTGCAACATGTTGTCATTTATTCCTAGCCCTGACAGTTTCATTGAAACGATGTCCTTATTCGCGATATCGAAAACTTTAGACAGAACAAATATTATGGTTACAACTTCCTTTATCCAGATTTCCATATACAAAGTCCATGAATTGCCAAGCTGCATTGTCTATGGGTCTTCCTGCTCTAAAGCCATGTTGACACCGTATAAAAATGCCATTTCCCTCAGCAAAAGCTAAGATATGATCATATAACTCTAAAAAAATTTCGCCAAGAAATTTAATAAGCGAGTTTGTCTATAACTCATAATATCATCTGCGTTTCCTTTTTTAAAAATAGGATTAGCTGTAGCTACTTTTAGAACATCAGGAAATAAACCTTGATATAAAGATAAATCGATAAGGTATATATCAGTTTATTAATAATTTCGGGAACTATAGTTTTTATTATTTTAGTTGTTAGACTATCAGCACCAGCAGATATTTCTTTTGAAGTTTCCAATCATTTGTAAAAACTCTTCTTTTGTTAATAACTTTAACTTGTAAAAAGAGATTTTTTAATTGGCTTTTTGAAATTCAAAAATTTTTAGAGTCACCCATTCCTTATTTATGTTTTTTTTCTTTTTTTGCTTTTATTTCAAATGATTTTATAGGACAACTAGCATCGAAACGCCAAAGTAGATTTTCCAAAAAGTAAGCTAGGCCAGATTCCACATCCATGTGTGATTAATTGTTTCCATTCTAATGCACTTAATCGTAAGCAAATTCTTTTATATAATTTGCGTTAATCTTCCCTTTGAGACCATTGCAGGTTTCACGTTGAGCAACAGTTACAATGCACCATCAAAATGTGTGGAAAATGATCGGCTAAGAGAGGGTCTACAACTATTACACTTTTCTAACGTGCAGGTGGCAGATTAGTTCAAATGTTCTTTTAGAGGGCGGAATATTAAACATAATATTTTTAGTCGCAAACTCCTCTATAAATCCTTATTTTACTATAAGGAAAGTAACCAGACTGCAACCAAAGTTACAAATCTGGCGCGTTAAGTGTAATAATTGCATATTACCATCAAAACGCTAATGCTTCGATTGCAACAAACACCAGCCGAAAGACTGATCCTACTTAAAGGAGCTCCCTTGCCAGTCGTCACACACCACTTGCAGACTGCAGTATCGAGCTGTTGGCTCTCGTCAGTGCAAGGTAGGTATGCGACGACCGACTGTGAAGTGTGTGCGATGCTTGGGGCTATCCATCACGTTGATGCTTGCCCTGGGTTGTCATATGTTTAAATGTCTTTGCTCCTTGGCTAGCGGTGTTATGGGTTAAAATGTGCTGCAGCTAATTATTGGTTGTGTTGTTGTAGATTATGTTAGTATAGGTTAATATTATTAATAGGTTGGTGCGTGCACCGTGTATGGCTCTTTTAATTTTTTTTGGTCTATGGTAATGGCTCTTTTGTTTGTCCAATGACTGTTAATAATTTCAAAATAGTGAGAGAAAGTAGAGAAAGAAAAATATTTTAATTTAATTTTTTTTTTTTTATATAATTTGTGTATATTTTATATATTTTTGTTTGATTTTGATTTTTTTTGGTTATTATTTTTTTGTATTTTTTGTGTTTTATCATGAGAATCCTTTGACCATAGTACATCCCGGTATTATCACAATAGCGACATGTAAAACAGCCAGCAGGCGCCATCTAGCGGTCCAGTGTCTGTTGCAATCGAAAAATAAATAGCCTGACTTGGCTTAGCATAGTTCAAATATGCTTTTAGAGGGCGGAATATTAAACATAATATTTTTAGTCGCAAACTCCTCTATAAATCCTTATTTTACTATAAGGAAAGTAACCAGACTGCAACCAAAGTTACAAATCTGGCGCGTTAAGTGTAATAATTGCATATTACCATCAAAACGCTAATGCTTCGATTGCAACAAACACCTGCCGAAAGACTGATCCTACTTAAAGGAGCTCCTTTGCCAGTCGTCACACACCACTTGCAGACTGCAGTTTCGAGCTGTTGGCTCTCGTCAGTGCATGGTAGGTATGCGACGACCGACATGAGAATCCTTTGACCATAGTGCATCCCGGTATTATCATAATAGCGACATGTAAAACAGCCAGCAGGCGCCATCTAGATTAGTTATCATTTAATCAATACCGTTCGTATTTTTAAATACTCTTATTGGATTCAGGGTAGTAGCAATTAATATATCGGTAATAATCTGGAAGTATTTATTTAAAATATATGTACATCCCTAGAAAAATATATTATTATTTCGATTTATATTATTTGCAAAACATAACCTCTGACTATTCCTTTGGCGTAAACGTCACGGGCGCAGAGGTTTTTTTCCAATAATTCTATTATTTTGTAGATTCGGTGATTTGTTTTGAAGAGGATAATAATACATGTGGTAGAAAACCCAAATAATAGGAAAGAATACCTAACTATCCCTGTTGCATTTTGAACAGGAGTGTGCACCTCTGAGTAGATTGAAATTAATTACTATATCTCAATTAAGCAAGTATAACACTATAATAATATTATAATTTTCTTATTGTTTTTACTTAAGAAGTAATATTATTAGACAGATCGATTTTTAAAATTAATTCAAATACAAACAAGAAATATTTAATTAGCAGTCAAACAAGCTGTTTGACGACGATAGACTGACAAGAAATTAATCTCGCAGCCGCACAATGCGATATGAGAATAAAATTTAAAACTGCCCCACTTTTCGAGGAAGAAAATAAAGCCACTCATTTATTCATTTAATTCTGTCTATGCTCGAAATCTAAATTAAATTCTCTCAAGATGAGAAAAGGGGATGACGAGGTGAAAGGCAGAATGGCACCATATACTTAATTAACATTCGTTTATTTTGCTATTTTCTTTTAAACACTCATACGTCATATAAGTGTGATATATAGTGTATGATGAATTGGTACGTTCTGGCAAAGTAAAGCACTTTGTAAAACTTTCAAACTCCCGTCAGTTTTCCTATGCTTTAACCTAATCCGTAAGGCACACGTCGTCGCTCATCGATTGTGTGAGGAACTTAAACATGATATGAATTGCACTTTTCATACAGCACTATATTGTGGCAAGAGAGCTTGTTACCACGTTTGAGAAAAATATTTATTTCCTCGGCATAAAACATCTTTACTATTTAATTATTATGTAAGTATTTCTAGTAAACGTTGTTCATGGTTATTTTACCTTTCAACCGAAACTTTATAAAAAATATATTTATTAACACCTATCAAACCAAAATTTTACAAGATGATCCATCAAGAATAGGAAATATCGAAAGTATAGGCTAAATTATAACATAGGAATTTGCGCATATTAAATATTGTTTTTTAATTACTTTTAATTCTATTAATAATAATAATAATATCTTTATTCGCCATTTGTTGTTACATAATAGTACATATGGAAAGTCAAAATTTACAAACGTAAATATATAAAAATACAGTACAAAAATAAAAATAATAAAATAAAAACGGAACAATACAACACATTAAAATCCATATTCAACTAATAACTATGATATTCTGTACGTGTTTGCAACAAAAAAATTTTTTTTTAGAGAAATCATTAAATTGAAATATGAGATTCAAGAATTTAAAAATTCTTTTACGTTATAAAAAGCCTTTTCAATCAAAAATATTTTAGTTTGTCTTTTAAACATACCATAAGTTACAATTCCTTTTAAATTCACTGGTAACTTATTATACGCATATATGAAACTACAAGCAGGTGAATTTTTAAATGTAGTCGTTTTATGCTTTGGGATTTGTAATACACCGTGTCTAGTATCAAAACAATGCATGTCTCCCACGCGTTCGAAGAGGTATTTATGTTTAAAGGCATATAAAGCGCATTTAAACAAAAATATAGATGGGACAGTCAGAATATTTTTATCTTTGAAAATGTTTCTGCAAGTTTCCATTGGTTTTATGTTATAAATAATCCTTAAAATTCTTTTTTGTCCTACAAAAACGCTATTTATTGATGCACCTCTTCCCCATTTAACAATGTTATTCGAAATATGGCTATAAGCAAGACAATAGTAGATATTCATCAGTCCCTCAGTATTTAGAGATGATTTCATCTGGACTATAGCAAAGAAAACAGAATTTAACTTGGAGCAGATATAATCGATATGCTTATCCCATCCGAGATTTTTGTCAAGATGGGTTCCTAAGAATTTAGTACTTTCTGATAGTTTAATATTATTTTCAGCTTCGAAACTTGAAGGCAATGGTCTTTTGATGTGAAAATTTATAGAAACGGTTTTTTTATCATTTAATAGTAGTCTATTTCGATGACACCATGCCGCAAGTTCATCGCAGACACGTGTCATACAAAGTGATAGTTCCTCAGGAGTCTGTGCCGAGACTATTGTTACATCATCAGCAAACATCGTAATTTTACCGGTTGAAGTATGTTGTGGCAAATCCTTGACATATAACATAAAAAGAAGAGGACCCAGTACAGGACCCTGGGGAACTCCCATATTAATATTTTATCTTTCTGAATGAGTGTTATTATACTTCTTGACGCAACTCCTCGTGGAAGTTAGTTTTTCGTTTATTAGTGGAGTCAGAAAAACAAGACATAAGGAATTATTTCCAGTGTCATTTTTTCTTTTTAACATGTTAATTACATCGAATACTATACGAAATGGACATTTTCTATCTCTAGCAACCGCCGCTACGCAAGTTATCGGCCATTTTGTGAAAAATCAACCATTTTGATCGTTCTTTCTAAATATAGATGAGTATATCTCAGTATGTATAGGTCCAAAAAAAGCAACAAAAATTCAGGTTGTTCGTTATGATATCGGCTATCAGCGGTTACAATATGAAATTGTTATCTGCACACATAAACTCAAAAAAAAACTGAAAAAACTGCTAAATTTTGGTTTTTTGGTTGTAACTTCGGATGCTTTAATTGAAATTTGAAAAAATTATACTTTATAATGTGAGCAATAACTGGTTAAAATTTCAAGTCAAAATATCTAATACAAGTCTCAAAAATTTACTTCAAATTTTAAAATCGATTGGCCAATAACTTTTGTGCATCGTATCTTATAAGGTTATTTTTTTTAATAATATAGGTTTTTTATGAACTTTATGATGGTGAACAAAAAAGAATTTTAAACTTAAAAGAAAGTGAAAAAAACTGATTTTTTGAATTTTTGCGTCAATTTTTTCGAAAAATTTCACTTTTATTGATAAAACTCATTTTTTTTGTATTATTAATCAATTTCTGATATATTCTGATCTAATTTTTCGAAAGAGCATTAAAAATATAAAAAAATCAATTATAAAAAATTATAAAGTGTCAGTTGTCTCATTTGATAAGCAAAAGCCAATAGCTTTGATTAATTTTTTCAAAGTACGATCGTGAGCAAAAAAATAGGACGTCTTATAACGGTATTTTGCTAAAATCTAGTTGTATACATCTAACTTTAATTTTTGTGACATTGTCAGTTAGTAGTCATAATTTATTGCAAGTGGCGAAGACAAGGATATTAACTCAACAACAAGATTTGCAATTGGTAAATGCTTTAGTAGAAAATCCATTTTACTCAGTTATTCAAGCTGCTGAAGAAACGAATTTTCCTGGATCGAGTAGTACTGGTCGCCGGCGAGTAAGAGAATCGGAGCTACGCTGTCATGCAGCATCACAGAAATACTTACACAGCGGTCGTATTCGTGTTTACCGCCCTCCGAATACTCGATTCGATGAGAAATATATATCTAACAATGATAAAAGTAGTAAATTTTACGTCAATATGTGTGCTTGGATATCGGCACGTGGTCCTGGTGTTTTGTGGCATATTGAGGAACGATTTAATAGTAAAACGTATATTATGCTCCCTTCTGTGTCACAATTACTTCCTAATAATGAGTTCATATTTCAACAAGACAGTTGTTTCGTTCATACTGCTCATACCGTAACTAACTGGTTTCAAGATAACAACATCAATGTTCTTAACTGGCCCAGTCATAGTCCAGATCTTAACCCTGTGGAAGAAGTATGGAGACTACTCGTAAGAAGTATCCAAAAATGAAATGTGAGACCACGGAATGCCGAACAATTACTGGAAATAGTAAATAATGCATGGGAAAATATTATTACTAATGATTATTGTATAAGGTTATTTAATTCTCTGCCAAACAGACTTATAGGAGTTATAAATAGAAATGGTGCAATAACGAAATATTAATAGTTAGTTTCTTCTTAAGTAGGATATCTTTTGTCCTTTGATCCTGGATTTCTACTAATCGTATCGTTTATTCTCCACTTTCTTAAAATATTACACGCCAATTTTTTTGTTAATGTTATAACGCAGTGCAATTTGTCTCGTAAACCATCCATCATTTACTATAGCAATAACTACAGCATTAAAATAAAAAATAAATTAAAAGTGATATCTGTTTATTTCGGCTACTCATTATATATTCAAATAGAGACGGATTTACATTAGAAAAAAAAAGTTGTCCTATTTTTTTCTGCTCACGACTTCGTTTAAATTGAGGTATATTCATTTTCATCCACCGCCGTTAACATTTTATCTAGAGTTGGTGGTTCATTTTTTTAGAAAAAATAATGAATTAAACATCGAACATTACTTTTAGTTTTATGATCGATGTTGTCCAAAATTGCTCGATGTCGGTGAAACACTTTCGGTCCCTGAAATTATGTGTGTTTCCTGATATTCACGAAGAATTTTGAAAACGTTCTTAATACTCACACCTGAATTTAAATGTGTAACTAATATAGATGATAATAATAAAATCAAACATAAACTATAATGGATATACATAGCTAAACTAAAAGTGCCTCAGGAAAAAAGTACTTTGACGTACTAAATAGGTGGGGATAAGCTACAAGGTCAATGGGATATTTTTTGTACAGAATTTAATGGCAAATTTTTTATTTCCTATACTTTTTTTCTTGCAACGAACGGTTTACAAGGCAATAGCGAAATACCAGCGTTAAGTCCAAGTTAGGGATAGTTTCTTGCAAAAAAGAGATTTTCCGTTCCCGAATGGGATGGAAACTTTTCGGATATCTATTTGTAACCCTATCGAGAGTATACATCTCAAATATTATTACTTTATAAATTATTTATTCTAAAATATCTAATTTGCGTGGACTATAAAGAATTTTTATGCATTTGTCTGTGACATTATCGGCAACATTTTACTTTCGTTTTTGAATTTCAAACTTGACATACATTTAATGTTTAAGCACATTCAGTTTTAATAAAATCATAGAAACACGTTACAAATTCTTGGACCTCATAGTGTTAAGCAAATTTGTATTTTAATAAATCATGCGAAATTTCCGATTTTAATTAAAAAAGCGTGTACGATATGCATATTTCCTAAATATATCCAAAACATCCCGGATTCACTACCGTGTAAAACATATTCATAAAAAACGTACCTTCAAAACAGGGCTGAAACGTGCACAGTTCCAATCTGGTTCTTTTTTAATTCTCCTTTTCTAAGGAACGGCGAACTAATCACTATAGTGAGGTGTACACGACAAGGTTTGCAATCACTATTAATGCCTCACTAAGTGGCAATAAAGTTTACAACCTTTACAGGGCAGCTGAATTAGTATTCATGGCAGAGATACGTACAGGGAAACTGTGAAAATGGAAATAGCAGCTTCAGTTTTTATTTATATTTAACATTACATTATTTAATCACCTGAGTTGTGTGTGTAAATGACCATATTCGATTTATTTGAGTTCACATCCATTCAATGGTAAAGTATTGATCAAATGACAATTTACGATTTATCAATTAGATCAATTCTATTTCTAGTTTTTAAAAATGAAAGTGCAAAATCAAATGTTGTTGGTGTTTTCCTTGTAATATGACAACTATTTACTGTTGCTTGTACTTCATTTTGAACGGTTCGGTCCGTGCCACGTTCTTTTCGCTAAGAATCTTTAAATGAAATGTCTGTGTTAATGTTAAAGAACGCTATAACCCCGATATACTTTTCGACGTTGTAACAAAATCCGACTTAGGAAATACTTCGTAAGAAAAGCGTGCTTCACGTAAAAACGCCGTGGAAGAGGTTTTTAATTCTTGGAAACATATTTTTGCTCTTCGGAGCATTTTTTATGCCAAATTTTCGCTAACTCTTCAAGGAGCGTTAATTTAGAAAGTGTAGTAAATGTCGCTGCACAGGGACGTAATGTCGCCCCGACCACCCAATTTTAGAAAGTATACTAAAATTGCACTGCAACTCTTACGAGGTATTGAATATGAGGACAAGTTAGTCCAACGACTATTCAAAGTATATCGGAAGTTATAGCGAAAATAGCCCTTAGCGACATGGGACCCCCATCATTTCCTAGCAGTCGATTTTGACGGGGAAATGATGCGTTTTGACGGGGTTTGCCCTAAACCGGTTCCTCAGTGATTCGGAGTCAAAAAAGTATCTACACCATGTACTCACACGTGCATGGGATCTGCCTTGCCTGAACGTAAAAAGTTGTTATTGCATAATACAAACGAAGTAGAGACGCTTCAAGCAATTTTAAGCTCCGAGGAGCGACCAAAATTTATGTGAATTAATAAATACGTTTATAAGACAGGCAAGCAAAAGCCCACCAAAATTTCAGTTACATGAAACTTTTCTTGAATCTTTTTGTGCATCGTTAGCTTATCAAACTGCATATTGGATGGTAGTTGGTACCGTATGAATCGTCCCGTTCCTCACCATGTGTTGTACACGGGTCAGACCATTGTTTGTTAACATTTTCTCTTGAAAGAAGTTGTTGTAAAAACATAAATTTTTAAAGATTTAATATATACATTTTGAACTTTATATTGTCTTTTAGTTGTGTTTTCTAACAAAATTCCTTTTCAGGTTTAATTTTAAGAGAGTGTGATACAGACAGTGTTAGATTTATAGTGTTACGACGTCGTCGTCCAATTGATACCATCAGAGCAGCAGTTAAGCATAAACGACAGTAAGTATGATTTATTATATTATTCTCCGTTTGAAACAGTCGTGTTGAACCCTAAAAATTTTGTGAACGTAATATTTATTATTTAGAATTAAGAAAAGGTTGAGGAAAAAGAAAATTAATTTTTTCTTTTTCCTATTTTTTTTTTTTATTTTTCTAAGTTTTTCGAGCAGAGAATACGTCCTTCAGACATCCATTAAAGCATGACTCGTTCACATTAACCCTGAGCTCCTGGTAATTTTATTTCTTCGAAGGATATCCTCCACGTGGTAATATAAATTTATTGATATTGAGTATAATAATAGCCTTGTTATTGTAGGTTCTGTTGACGAGAACAGACCAATAAATTATGGAAAATAAATTTCTGATGATTGTCGACGTTTCGATTTATTATTAAATCATCCTCACGACTCTGTGAATACAATAAATAGTAAATATAACTTGTGGTCAATATATTAAAAATCTATCAAAAAACATGTTCTTGAAATCGACTAAAATTTGATTATTATTATTATTATTAGCCGTTACTCGAGTCCGAGTATAAAAATGTTACAGTCGATAAATTGTGTACAATAAAAAACAAGTAAAAGGTGTAGTCTATTGTAATTCCCATTCATCTACGGTGCACACGACTATGGTTATAGAGGCCAATTCGGGAGAGCACATGTCGACCGCAGTCAGGACAAACATAGACCTGGTTAGGTCTTGGATTCGGCCTTCTTGCAGCAACATTTCCTTGATAGCTGGCCACAACCCCTCGCCATTCGGTTCTGTCCGCTGCAAGTTGTTCCCATTGCTCGTCTGCAATACCGCAGGATTTTAGATTTTCATGGAGAGCGTCTTTGAATCTCTTTCGTTGACCGCCACGCCTTCTTCTACCGCTTACCAATTCACCATAAAGTGTACATTTAGGAAGGCGGTTATCATGCATACGATGAACGTGACCTGCCCATCTTAGGCGTGCTCTTGAAATAAGCACCTCAATTGGAAGGCTGTTTGCTCTCCTGAGTACTTCCACGTTTGATATGTGATGGAACCAACGGATTTTCATCATACTTCTGAGGTGTCTTTGCTGAAAACGTTCTGATTCTTTCACATGACGACGGTAAGTGACCCAGCTTTCACATCCATATAGCAGTGTTGGAATGACAACTGCTCTGTAGACAGCCATTTTCGTTGACAAAGCAAGGTCGTGGTTGTCAAATACTCTCTCTCTAAGTCCCCAGACTGCTCTAGATGCAGCGTTAATTCTATTGCGAATCTCGCTGTCCATGTTTGCTTTGTCATTAACAACGCTGCCTAAGTAATTGAACTGATCCACCACTTCTAGAGAATTTCCGTTAAGTGTAATGTCTATTTGGTTCACTTGATGAGGAGTTGACATAATCTTAGTCTTTCCAATGTTGATTTTAAGTCCCAAGGAATCATAGCTCTGGGCATACACATCTAAAAGTTCTTGAAGCTCTTCCGGCGTAGAGGCTAAAAGTGCACAGTCATCCGCATACTGGAGATCACAAATGAATCGTGTGCGTGTCTTCGTGAAAGCTCTAAAGCGCCCTATGTTAAAGAGACCGCCATCAAAACGGTATCTGAGACCTATTCCTCTGACTGTCAGTTTGTTGTCAACAATAATTGTTAGAGCAGTGGTAAACAAATTAAAGAGTAGGGGTGCCAGGACACATCCCTGCCTAACTCCAGTGAGGGTTTGGAAAGGTTCGGTTGCCTCATTATTATACATAACCTGGGCGTTGTTGTTTGTATGTAGACTGCGACATACTTCCACAAATTTTCTAGGGATACCTAAGCGGAACATAATTTTCCAGAGCACTTCCCTGTCCACCGAGTCAAACGCCTTGGTTAAATCAATGAAGGCCATGTGAATTTCTCCTTGATGTTCAAGTGCTTTTTCTTGAAGCTGTTTAAGTGTGAAGATTAAATCCGATGTGCCTCGGTTTGGTCTAAAGCCACTCTGTGTTTCAGGAAGCAACTTTTCCATAACAGGTGTTAGTCTATTTGCCATGGCTTTAGTGAGTATCTTCCCTCCAACAGCCAGGAGAGCTATACCCCTGTAATTTCCACAGTCCGCAGCGCTCCCTTTGTTTTTGAAGAGGTTGATTAAAAGTGTCTCACGAAACTCCTGCGGAGCTTGACCACTTTCCCACACGACATCAAACAGTTTTTTGAGGTAGGGTATGAGCTCTGACGACACAGCTTTAAAGATCTCAGCTGGGAGTGAGTCGGCGCCGGGAGATTTGTTATTTTTTAGCTGCCCAATGGCGGTTAAGATCTCTTCCGTTGTTAGTGGTTTATCTAAGTCTTCGAAGGTGTCATATTGAGGGATAAGATTTATAATATCGTGATCGGCTTGACTTTGCTGGTTAAGAATGTTAGAGTAGTGTTCTTTCCATCTTATTTCCTGGTCTTCTTTGAGGAGATTTCCATTTAAATCTTTAATAGGGCACATATTTTTCCGACTGGAGCCGTACACTGCTTTTACTCCTTGAAAGAAATTCCTGTAGTCGTGTGAATCGGCGTACCTTTGAATTTCTCTGGCCTTGCTTGCCCACCACTCGTTCTTTATTCTTCTGATTTCGCGTTGCGTTTCATACTTAGATTGGGTAAAAGCTTCTGCTTTTGATGAGTCGTTGGGGTGGTTGATAGCATTTTGGAAGGCAGTATGTTTGCGGTCAAGAAGTTCTTGTATAAAAGCTTCATTATCATTGAACCAGTTAAAATATAGTGAAAAAGTTACATTTAGTAATGAAATTTTGAGAAGAATTAAAATAATTAATAAATAATTACAATAATTGTAAAACAACAACTTATATATAATTTTTTGATCAACAATATAACACAGTACAAAACAAAAAAAAACATAATATAATAAGCTACTCACAATCAGGAAGCGTTTCCGTGTTATGATTGAATAAATAAATAAATTTACAAACAAACATTTATGTATAATAAAACAAATAAACGGATAACAGTAGAATATTTAATGGTCAAGTTCAGAATGACAAGCTTATTTGGTTGATATAAGTGAGATGTTTTTTTCCAGCGAGAGAAACAAATAAAAACAATTTTGGGTTACGAAAAAATAATAACATCAGGTGATATTTATTCTGTCAATTAAGTTAAAGTAACTTGAGCTTAAATTCTCCACATCCAATCTTTTATTAACTGAATTGTTGTAGTTTTTTATAGATATCATTTCATTTAATAATCTTTTTTTTTAAATTTGTTGTTTACCTAAAATTTTTGTTTCATCAAAATCAAACTGGTGAAGATTGTTCAGGGTATGTTCTCCCAATGCCGTAGGATTAGTTTTTTTCTTTGGATGTAAAATCTTTATTTACAAATATACCAGTAGATATAACAATACAAATAATTGAAAAGAGATGGAGTTTAACAGAGAGACACTAATATTCCATTGAACTTCTTTATAAAAATATTACATTTTTGTGTTGATAGTAATAATTTTAAATTCCAAAATGATTTTTATAAACAAATATTTTGACTTGGTATGGTGAACTGTTCATCTCCCATTTGTGCGGATATAGTCATGTCCGAGTTACAAGAAAATTGTTTTAAAAAACTAAATTTTAACATACCCCTTTTCAAAAGATATGTCGATGGCATAATTACTGCTATACCCAAAGACAGTACGGAAGAAGTTTTAAAATTTTTTAACAGTTTTCACAGTAGGTTAGAGCAAAATATCCAACTACCACCGTTCTTAGACACAATAGTCATAAGAAAGAATAATGTAATCACTGATTGGTATCACAAACCCACCTTTTCTGAAAGGTTCCTCAATTATCATTCACTACATTTGAAATTGGTTATTTCGCAACCATTTATTTATTTATGGCGAAAATTGAAAATATATGAGCGGAACTCAAAGTAAGCACATTATTACACAGTCTTACGTTTGTTGCGCGATTTGCGGAAAAAATTGCGGAAGTTACAGCAGTATTAATTTCATTTATGTTTACCCTTCCCCGTCCCCCCCTAATTAACCTAGCGACTTGAAATTTGGACACAGTACTTAGGTCCTGAGTGTCTATCGTGAAAGAAAAAGAAAGTCGTCAAGTCACTTTCTTCCCCGAAAAAAGAAAAAACGCGAAAACGACTCTCGGTACGTTCCCGCCGAAGCGAAACATCCGTATACAAATCCGTACTTTCAAATCGTAATATATCGAGAACCGCTGGACTGTTTTCAACCAGTCAAAATTAAGTTTAGGCGCTCTCACGAGCTCTTCATTTTATCCATTTTACATTTTTTCGCTTCGAATCAAACTAAGTGAGTTTTGTTCGAAAAACTGATTTTCCCTATCTTTATATGTAAATTTCCCCCTTCACCACCCTCCTCGCGCCGGCAAACATGACCAGATGATAGAGGGAGTCCGACTATATAATATATACACAAAACAAATAGAAAAAATACTTTTTTTTCGAAACCCAGATCGGCTTCGCTATAAACTCACCCGGCACCGGTCCTTAGAAAAAGTTTTAACGTCCCATTTACGGTATTTGTTTTAAGTTTAGTTTTGTGTTTTTGATATATTTATAGTCGATTGGTGCTTACATAACTTTTAGACTGTAATGATATGATACCGAGTTTTTAGCACTGTCTTGTACTTTTTACCTACTGACTAAATTAATTTTGCTACCTAAGGGTAAGCCTCATAAGGTAATTTCTGTTTAGAAATTTTGTTTGTCGCAACGATATCATTATTTTGCTTATGTATGATTAACCCTTATCAGTTTGATGAGTATGATATAGATTAATTATCGATGTCCATGAGGTCGTTTTTCTTGTACCATTGAGCATCTGTGTGGACACCATTTTGTGAGGTTATGTGTTTATCACAATTTTATTAGGTGTCAACACCACTTGTTTTTGTGGTGAGATTATGTAAACTATCGCGTACCAAAAATAATTTTAGTTCTCAGTTTGTGAAAAGTGTCAATACGTTGTGAGATTAGTATATTTTTTTGAGATTTTAACTTAATAATCAATTACGTTTTATAGCATTTTATGTATACATAAATATCGTATCGTTTTTAGTGTTATATATCTTCTCTATTTTAGAGCTTTCGTTATCTTGCTTGTATTTTTCTTATCTTTGCACGAGAGTAATTATTGTAGTACCTAGTTTTACCTCGTGTGTTTTATTTTTTTATTATCTTTCTGGGTTATTAGAGCCCATGGCGCCCGCAGGCCTTTAAGTTTCTCATGGACACATTACAGTACTCTGACTAGTAGCTTTCACCTACGACTCTTGCCTCCTAGAATAGCTGACTAGCCGTGGCCAGTGAATTTGTGCGCCTTCCACAGGATGTTATATTTGTTTTGTAACTTACAGTGGCTTCACTACGTTAAAGGTTTTCAACTTATCCGGTTTATCTTAGATAGTTTAACTTATTTTAAATTACATATATCACAGTGGTGCCCGTCCAGGGCCAAATTACCCTCATTTTATTTTAATGAAATTACAACATCTTCTCTTATTTCTACATTAAAAATGTTTCCTCTAAAGTTATTGATATTTCGTTAACCCATTTATCTGATTTTTAATGGCAGAAAGCATTGAGAATTGATAGGCATCAATTTTCATAAACATTACTAAGAATGAAAAGTTTCAAAATTAAATTTCTGCATAACTTGAAATAGCATCTATAGATAATAATTGTATGAAAGTTGACCAAGTTGACTTTCCTATAAATTACCAGTTTGTGTAGTGCTTCAATTAACTTCAATCCGCTTCCTAATATTATTTTTTTCCAAATATTAGCGGATATTTTGGGTACCTACATCTTTTCAGGGTTGTATTTGGTATAGTGGTAAGTTAAAGTTAAAAATTCGTTATATTTTAACTTGACCTACACATAATTTCTCTGCAATTCGATACGAAGACGGGCAGAAGCATGCTTATTAAGTGAAGGTGGCCATTCCCAACAATTTTTATAACACAAAATTTAACATTATCGATGATGATAATAATAATTAGCTTCAATTTGAATTTAATTGCTTTAATCAAGAACTGGGCGTCTGGCGAGAGAAACGCAGGATACTGTTTTCATGTAGAATTGGCCATTCTGATCAGAAAAATATCCACATGGAAAGATATCAGTGGCGTACCACTTTTTTGGTAAAAGTACCAGAGGACATGTTTACAAGGGCGTCACTGGTAGAGCCATAAAATAACTTTTTTAACTAAACTATGTAGTTTTATATCACGTACCAAAATTGAAAATAATATAAAAAGTACTTTCAGAAATATTGAAAAATAACGATTTAAAAAAAATTCAACACCCTGCAATAAAAGTTTTAAGCCGTTGCGGTCATATGTTCTATGCTTCATATTTTTGATAAAGTAGCTTGTTAACGTTATAGACTAAATTTAATTTTAATAACATAGTTGTTTTAAATATTATATTGCGTTGTATGCCGTAAGTCTCTTATATAATTATCGTTATTTTTCTTCTTGGTAGTTAAATCAACAGACTGTACTAAAAATCCCTTGATATTTTTAGATACATTTTTTGCCCAACCGTGTCTTGATACGTAAAATTTAATAGAGCGTTTCCTCACCCACCTTGTAGCAAAAAGGCACAAGTCTATCTAACCACTGACCGCCCTTTCGTTGTGAATCGGACTAATGATCTCATAAGGCCTTCGTGGCTCTCTGCCTAGACTATTGTGAGCTTGATTTGCAGCTTCCGTTCATTTTAATAACGTCTACAACTCATAGTCTCGAAAGAGGTAGTACCATTGACAACACATTACAACTCAATATGAGGGCAACCAGAATTCATCAAAAAATAGTCGTATATCTTCAGCTTTTTCTACATTTTTTTACGTGCTAATAGCTTTTTTGTGGAGAAAAATAAATGCAGTAATATGGGTTCGGTGAAAGCAGAGGTAAAGGATATGCGAGGTTCTCATTATTAATATCTATTACTGTTCATATTTTTAAATTGAAATAATTGGCTGCTGTTTGTCTCACAATATTTAACATATACAGTGTGTCCTAGAGATGGCTCAAATACCCATAAGGATATTAAAATTATTCTGTAGAAAACTATCTAATAACTGGCTTTAATATTCATCCAGGCCAAGCAACTCACGTTATTGATTTGAATTGCATTCAAGTTGAGCTCCAGAAATTCTTAAAATCGGGATATTTATAAAATATTTATTTTAAACAAAATTGTTTTTGAGGATGAAAACAATATAATTTGTATTTAACTCTATGGGCCCTTTCAGGGCTAATTCAAAGTCACTTTTTTTGAAGAACACTTATTATCTGTGGGATTTTTATACTACACAAAGAAGACAAACAACAACTTTTGTTTCAAATATTGCTTTAATTGAGTTTAATTGCTTGTATTTAAAAAAGTTCTTAATCGACAGACTTAACAACTCTTGATTAAGAAAACAACAACTTTATTTACTCGTGACCTCCAATTGCATATTTCTAACAATTATTATTATGTTTTTCTTTTCCGACGTCAAGCAAGTCTACAATGAGTATATATTTATTACATTACTATAGGATTAGTTCTAGTGTGCCATGAATTATGGCAGTTTGTCACAGCAGTTTAGTCGGTATAAAAATAACTCAATGATGTTATGCCCAATAGTCAGAGATAGAGAAAGAAGGACAGCGCTGGCATTAGTTTTCATCAACTTTCTTAATGTTTTCTGGCTAACAGAAATTATATTTCTTCGTAATTGTCAAGCAACAGAGCCGGTTCTATACTCCAGTAGCACATGTGGTATTTTTTGTAGAGTTATAGAATAGCCGTACGAAGACCGTGATCACGCGGCCTCTCATTCAAACCAATAGGTGGGGCCATACACATATTAAGCTCCTAGCGGTGCGATGGACGATTTTCAGCACGATTTTTGTACCAATTGTACTGCTGTGGCAAACTGTAATGTATGTACTCTATACCATTGAATACACATAATTTTGGTGAGTAATCTTATACACAATACCGTAAATATAAGCTTTTAATACTGTAATAACTCCTTTAATCAATATTGCTTGTTTGGATGGCCAGCATACTGCTCGGATCTGTATCCCATCGAGTAATTTTTGTAAATTAGGATACGTACATGTCGTATATGGCCCGATGCTCACCTTGAAGTTCGCGTACACAGTAGCTACATCGATGTCAACAGAGTATAAATTACTTAAAAGTAACTGTATATCGAGGATGCTAACTATTAATCTTCACCGCGATCGTAACCATCTTAGGCCTTCTTCGCCAACCTGAAATTTGCTTATAAGACCAATTATAGCCACCAGATACCCCAAAAATATTAGATGGTATCAATTTCCTTATTTTTATTTTTTTAAAGTAGCATAAAATATATTTGTTTTTTTTTCTTAGCTAAAGCTAAGAAAATTGTATGGCAGTAATCTTCACTATAATATGAGAATTATTAATTTTTGTCGCATCAAGATAACAAAACTAAACTCACCCCCTTGTCCTAGATATTGAGAATCTTGATTTGCAGAATTCGCGTCACCTGGTGGTAGAGCATATTCAGTTCTACGGCGTAATGTGGTTGCATGTAGAGATGGCCCTCTAGGCGGAACCTCTGGAGGGGCTGGCTCCGGTGGAGATTCCTCGTTCACTTCTGAAAAGAAAGTAGTAGCAAACAGATAATTTTATACTAACTGAAATTTAGGCCTGGCTTGATGGTATATTACCAGTCATCCAACGAAATACAAGCAAATATATGTTTTTAGTTTTTGCAGTCAGTATTAAGACTACTTGTCGAATTTACGAAATTAACTTGCAAAGTTTTTAGCCTACTTTACTTTTTATTAACTGATTTCTCAACTAGTTCAATTTTGGGGCTGTTATTTTTTGTATCGTACACAACCGAAATCCTTAATAAAATTGAGCTGTAATATGTGCACGCAGATGATACTGAATTATAACATAGTTTTCATAAGGTCAGCTGTTTTCTTGCTCAGAATATAATAAATAAATAAATAAATAACACCACAGAAATTAGACAACCCCCAATTCCAGAAGCCAGAGCTTGTGCGGAAGGGGGTTACACATTGAAAAAACGCGGACATACAACCATTTCCTCCGACAGTGCCAGTACCGGAGCCAGGATTCGAACCCGGTGGTGCGATGTCCGTGTGAGATTAATCGCGATTGCCACCTCGCGCCTTAACCCACTCGGCTATCGACCAGACCAGATATGATTAATACAAATATGGAAACTGTATAGCTACTTCAGTGGCTCAACGCTTACGCATTAGGATTGAGACCAAAGAGCCTTGGATTTAAATCCTGGCTAGGATATGGATGTTTAGTGGCGATTATCATGTGTTACTGATTTGGAAGAAGTGGATAAGACGGGGTTTTATGAGAAACAACACGTCTAGTCGCTCTTCTACTCCTGAGTTCGAGTCTCAGTAAGGCAGATGGTAACGATCGCGTAGGGATTGATCGTTGTGTAATTGTCTGTGTGCATGAGTCCTAGTTGAGTAATGAAATAGCTAATGCTGGCAGTAGAAGTGGTATAATTGCAATAAATCAAATGCAAATAAAAATAACTGGAGAGAGTCTGTCCATAATTAAATTAGCGAAACGTTTAGGTGTAGTATTTGATAATTCATTAAAGTTCAATTTACAAGTTAACAAAGTAATATAAAATAATAATAACAAAAAATATCTTAATTTAAAATTTTTATATTTAGGGGCGAGTCTATTTCGATATGTAATGTAAAGTAACGTTAAGATCGGAGAGTATTTGGCTGGGTCACTGTTTCAAGGACATACAGTATCCTCGCCCCACATCTTCTAGTGGATTGTATACCAGCGTATACACAGAAGCTATGCATTCTTAGGCGAAGATTACGTAGTGGACTTACCATCCTTCGAAGACGAGTCCAATAAAGATTCGATTCGTAGTTAACGGATGATACAGCCAACAGTGCTGTCAGTATAGATGGTTATAAATTATCTAGATGCGATAAAGAGGCAAGAGGAGATGGAGCGGGATTGTAATTTAGGTCCGATTTAAGGTATGAAATAGTAAAACTTGGTTGTCTAGAATCTGTAGAGCAGTTATGGGTAACATTTGCTATTAACAAAAAACAAATTGTAATTGGTGTAATATATAGAGCATCAAATAAAAGAGTTTTAGGTTTTCTAAGTAATTTCGAGGACACTGTATCAGAAATAGTCCCAAATTGTAATGACATAATATGTGGCGGACACATAAACATCGATCAGTTAGATCACAATAATAGAAAAACAATACTTTTTACAGAATCCACTGAATCTTTTAACTTAAAACAAATTATACATAATCCAACTCGTGTTACTAATAACTCAGCTAGCTTATTAGATATTATATTAATTTGAAGTAATATGATTCATATAAAATGTGGTGTAAATAACGTAGCCAACTTCTCTGATCGTCTTTTAGTATATTTCACGTTAATAAGCAAGAAAACCGACCACAAGAAACAACTATAAAATTTCGCAACTATAAACGCATTGAATTGGAATTACTAAATAAACTGTTACAACTAACACTATTGGGGCGAGCGTAGGTGCGTCTTTACTATGTACATACTTCGGTATGCGATGTAAAGCAACGACAGGCGCGGTTAGTACTTGGATTGGTGGCCATTCCAACGGAAACCGCGTTCTCGCCTCACACATCTTCCAGCGGCTTGTATATCAGTGTATGCGCGGAAGCTATACAACCTTAGGCGAGGGTTGTATAGAAGATATACCATCCTTCGGAGGGGATGTGAAGCCGTCGGTCCCTTGTCTATTAAATGTTAGGCAAGTAAAAGATCCCTACTCTTCTTAAGGGAAGAGGTTCGGCAAAAATTCCTGGTTGGGGGTAGCTCGTCTACAGGCGTCGGTGTTAGGCCTCAGTAGCGGAAATAGGCCGACGTTAAATAAATGTATAAAAAAAAACTAACACTATTTGAAAATATAATACATATGCAAGAAGTTAATGCAAAACTAAATTACTTTAATACCTTACTAATAGGAATATTTGATACAGTTGCTCCTGAAAAAAATATCAAAATTAAGAAACAAAAGGCGCCGTGGTATACTGATAGTATTAAAATAATTACTTTTGTACGTGATAATGCACTCAGTAAATATGAGAAATCAAAAAGAAAGAACATTGGAATTATTAAAAAACTCTCAGAAATCCGCAACGAAAAAAACATTACTTAGAACATGGAATAAACAATAATAGTTCTGGCAAGGTACTAAGGAAAAAAATATGTGAGTTAAATGTAAGTAAGTCATGTAAGAAGGTAGAACTACCAGATCTGTTAAATATACCAAATGATATAATTGATAATTTTCTGCAACTTTGTTGCAAATAATGACCTAGCACACATTTGCAATACCAATTTCAAAACTAATTTTGATATATTGTTTACTTTTGAAATGGTTACAGAAAATGTTATTTATAAACATGTATTAGATATTAAATCACAAGCGTCAGGCGCAGATCAAATTAATATTGATATGCTATATGTTGTCCATACGTATTACCCAATATTACCAATATTATAAATTTTTGTCTTGCTAATAATGTTTTTACTGATGCTTGGAAAGTTGCTAAGGTAACATCGTTACATAAATGTGCCGATCCAAGTAGCTTCAATCAACTACGTCCCATAAATTTACTTTCAACACTTTCAAAAATCATGGAAAAAAATTATGAACTTTCAAATTCGAAACCACCCAAACAAACTACAAGATTATATCCACAAAGCAGTCAGGATTCAGAAGTGGTCATAGTTGCATGACTGCATTGTTGAAAAAAATAGATGATATTCTAACTGCAACTAATCAAGGTAAAACAACTGCTTTGGTACTTGATTATTCGAAAGCGTTTAATACAATCAGTCATGAGTTACTTTATGCCATTTTACATTTTATTTACTTTTCCGAAAACTCAATAACTATGAAAATAAATTAGGTACTTACAAAATCTTATACAATTTGTGAAAACTACGAAAGGCAGATCTAATGACGGCAATTTAACATGTGGAGTCCCACAGGGATCCATTTTTGATCGCTATTATTTTACATTTACACCTGCAACATTACCAGTTCTAAAAACTTGTAATGCTCATATGTATGCTGATTATACATAAATTTACTACTCATTTAAACATACGTATACTTATAATGCTAATACAAAAATAAACAATGACTCAAAAGAACTAGCAACAGGTCTGCGCTTCACAACTTACAGATAAATCCATCTAACTCTAATGTTTTAATCTTTGGGAAAAGTAGAGCCATAGTAGAAATTATATTAATGTTAAAGTAAATGATAATGTATTAATACCCGTCAATAGCGCAAAAAACTAGGCTTCGAATTTGATGTAGACCTACGGTTTAAGAAATACATTTCCAAGTCCATGCAAAAGACATATTTATACTTAAAATTATTATATCCACATCGTCATATATCATCTAAATCCATGAAAATTAAATTAATTGATACATTAGTTCTGTCCCACTTCAGTTATTGTGATGTATTATACGGCCCATGTATAAGATACATACAAACAGAATTAAAATGTACAAAAATCATATCTTAGGTTTGTATATGGAATAAGAAAATATGAAAGAATATCTTAAAAAATTAAAGAAACAAATTGGCTAACAATGGCCGGCTAGAAGGCAATTCCATTCACTAACACTTTTTCATAATGTTATTGTGAATGAGAGCTCTCCATACCTGCATAATAAAATAAAACTCCGTTCTGATGTTAACAATCTAATGTTAAGACATAGAGAACAACTCTCACCACCTCCTGATAAAACCGCCGTTTACCGTAGATCTTTCTCATACAATACTTATTGCTTATATAACCGGTAACCTCCAATTTATAAACATGTCTACTACTAACTTTAAAATACGAATAAAACATATCTCTTAACTGAGACTAATTAATAAGGATTTGAACAACTAACTATTTATACCCAAGGCCTGTCCCGCACATCCAATTTCTCACTCTTCAACAATTAATTTAATTATTATATATGTATACCAATGTTAATTACATATTACACAGACCTATCGTAAATATTTTATAGCATTTAGATAAGGCTAGAACTAAGATCACATATCTGCAAATAAATTTCATTATTATTCGTATATGTATACGTATATTTTTTTATATATGACAAATTTCGATATTTTTTGCTTAAAAGAGAAAGTCTTCTCCATAATTGCATGTGATTTCTTCTATATAATTTAAGTAGAAGCTTCAAATTTTTTTAACAAAAATATTTGAATTATATTCGAACATATGGTGGATGCGCCGATGGTAATTAATACAAATAGTGATGACCCTATAGAATTTTCTAAATGTAATAATTTAAATTAATTTTATTTAATTGGGGTGATTGAAAAATTAAATAAACGTTATTTATACTAAAACATTAATTTATGAAAATTTGATCCATTGATTATGATTAAAACATAAAATTACCTTAGGGATAATCTTATTATTTTAATAAATTAATATAATTTTTAATAATTTATTTTCAAGCTCATCCCTAAAAATATTAATTATTAAAAATATTAAAATATAAAATTAATTTAATATTAAATAATAAACTAATTAATTTTTTTTTCTTTTATAACTACCTTTTTTTTAATCTTAAAATTTTACAAAATTTTATTTTTAATTACATTATTTTCAGGAACTTTAATTGCAATCTCTTCATATTCTTAGCTTTTTAACTTAAAAATAAAAATATTTATCGAATTAAATAGAGACAGTTTTTTTCTCATTCAACCTTTCATACAAGCTTTTAATTGAAAAACTAATGATTATGCTACCTTTGCACAGGAAAAGGATAATAAAACTAATGGAACACTTTTAAAAAGTCATTGCGAGAGAAATGTTAAAACATACAATGTAAACAAATAAATGAAATAGTTATTAATATTATATTTTGTCTTGTTGAGATACATTTAAATATCAATACTTTAACTCCTATTCCTAAAATTAATAAAAAGCAGATTATGTAACAGCAACATGAGACTACTATGATAGCGATGGAAAAATCATTCCATTGTTTGCTTTAATTTGTATGGATGTTTAAACAAAGCCAGTCCAAAACGATGCTGATGCTATTAATTTATTTTCTTTGTTTTAATTGCAGTTCATGTTGTACGTTTCATACATAAAAACATCACAATAAAGTGGATAAATAGAAGTTGGCAGCTCGTACAATTTCAGATAGTAATTACGTTGTGCAGCAGTGTGCATCCAATAATTAAAATTATAATTTTATGGAGAAACATATAAAATTTAATACTGAAATGTTATTATTTAAAATGTGATGAAATTCGAAAAATACACGTTCATTAAAATAATATTTACATAGTATTAATTTTGTATAAATTTACATGTTGTTATCTTGCATGGGTTCGCAATTTTATGAATTTCATGAAAATTCATTAATGTTTACTCGGCTCGTTTCAAGTGTGCCTCCGAATAGATTTCTCATTAATCACAAATTAATATATAATTTGTATAATTGCAAATTTACATTTTAGTAGATCTGGTTTATATTCTTTGCGGAAACTTTGTTGATTCATTGTAATTTTCAAATAATATGCTAGTTGAAATAGGTAGTCATATTCATATTCATTTTATTTGACTATGTTACATACATGTCAAGTACATTTATAGCAGGTCATAGTGCAATCATCGTAGATATTGATAAATATATAAAAAGTTTATAAAGAACCAGGCAAAAAATGTAAAGTTAGAGTCAAATACAGATTAAAACAACAAAAATACAATCTGTAGAACTACAATAATACAAAGAGGATGCAAATACAGATAAATGCTTTCCACATCAATATAAAGTCATTATAAAATAGGTTGTTAAATAAGAAAAGACCAGGGTCGCATCTGAATGGTCAGCCACAGAATAAAAACTGTTTCTTAAGATAAGATATTTTATTTTGCATTTGAAATAGCTATAATTCAATTATTTAATATTCTCCGACAATTTATTATATATATTTAAATTTAGTGAATTTTCTTGTGATTTAGTTAATCTAAAATGAGTTTTTAATAAATTACCAGATCTAGTGGCCAGTGATGTATATCAGATGGACTGTTACTAATATTGTTATGACTTTCTAGTAGGGTACAATAAACAAATAGGAATGGGCATTATGCCCATTTTAATCATTCATTTAGTCATTCCTGCACCTGCTATTATGCGAATGAGCTTTTTTTGTAGCACAAAAATTTTATGAGCATGAGTTGAGTTACCCCAAAGTCGTCAGACGAGCAAGATGGAGTCACTGCGATTGGATCAGGGGTCACTTATCTGATATACAGATGGATCTAAGATGGCTGAAGGGGTAGGAGTGAGAGTAGCAGGGCCTAATTGTAGGCTATCCAAAGCCCTCGGTAACACCCCAATCATCTTTCAGGCAGAAATTTATGCCATAGATCTATGTGCCGAGGTATGCCTAAATAAAGGCATCCGAAAGGCAAAAATCTATACTATCAGATAGCCAGGCAGCACTAAAGGCTCTAAGGTCCTTTGAATCTAAAATTGCCTGGGAATGTAGACAATCCCTGAAGCAAGTGGTTAATAACAACAAGGTTACCTTGATGTGGGTGCCAGGGTATGAGGGAGTGCAAGGAAATGAACTTGCTGATAGCCTTGCAAAAAAAGGATCTGAAGCACCGTTCATTGGACCTGAACCGTTTTGTGACCTAGCGAAGGGACATATAGTGAAGGAGATCCAAGAATGGGAAAAGGGTCAGAAAAAGCCCTACTGGAGGAATTCTCCAGGCCAAAGACAAGCGAAAAAGTTTATAACTTATTCGACAAAGAATGCCACAAGGCTTCTCGAACTTGAAAAGTCCGAATTAAGGCTAATCACAGGCCTTCTAACCGGCCACTGCCCCTTGAGATACCATCTCAAGAATATGGGCAACGCGGTAGATAATAAATGCAGATATTGCGATACTGCAATTGAAACTACGGAACACATACTTTGCGAATGCAAGGTGTTAGTCCGCACTAGGCTAAAATTCCTAGAACAGGCAGAATTAACGCCTGAAGACATAGGGAAATTAGCTCCCAGGAAAATTGCAACGTTTGTAAAAAGTCTAGGAAGTGAAGTAAGGCTGTTCGAAGCCAAACGACGCCGTAAAACAATCTACAAAACAATCTACAATCTACCCCACAGGAGAGCTGCATAGTAGATATGACTCTGGAATAAGGAAAAAGAGGTAGTTTTCAGAATTTCTGGACTTAAAATATTTTTAATTTGATGGAGCAAAAAGATCACACTGGAAAGCTTCCTGCCCAACTGATCCAAGTGAGAAGACAAAGTAAGCTTGTCATCTAAAGTGTCCCTAGTAATTTTACACTACTACCTTCAGCAATAGTGACATTTCAGGACAAAATATTATTCTGTGTTTTTTCTTTATTTAATTTCAGTTTAATGTTGTGAACCAGTTCTCAACTTTTTCTTCCGTCTCTTTAGCAATTTTGGTTAGAATAAGAACTAAAGAATAATAGTAGAACACCTCTAACTTTTATGTCAAAAACGAATTAATGAACTTAGTGAAGTAAGTAGGAAAGTTGTATGGTGTAGTTTGTAGAGTAACCCGCGGATCCAGATGGTGTCGAACGAATTCACAATATCAAGAAGCACCATGGTGGTGCTCTTCCCGAGGTTGTATTTTGACGTCGTTAACTATCCTAATGACTTGCTGCATAGTTCTCCTGCCAATCCTGAAGCCAAACTGGGACTCATCGTCGATGTGGAGCTCCTCCTGAACTGCATCTAGTCTGATCAAGACGAGCTTCTCCACTAATTTAGAGATCGCCGACAGCAACGAGATGGGGCTGTAGCTGCTGATGAACTTCGTGTTTTTATTTGGCTTCAAGAAGGGAACAACCATGGCGCACTTCCACTGCCTGGGTCAGTGCTGTAGCCGCAGGATCGCATTAACGATGTACGTCAACTGCACAATACCTTTCCTCGGGAGATATTTGAGCAGCTTGTACTTGATGCTTACGTTTCCTCAAGATCCGAATCGGTCATTGGAAAACAATTTTCCTTATTACACACGATGATAATCTATTGGTTATGACTTTCAAATAGCCCCAGAACGCTCTAAGTAAGTTTAGCTCAATACAGAGGCAAGCAAGTTAACAGCAACGGCTTGATTGGGGTAAACTTAAATGACGATGCCTATCTTAGTTGACAAAATGTACCTTGATTATCTATTAGTTATTCACCGAACTGTCGACTCTCTAAAAAAATAGTTTATAATCAAGGTGTCTACCTTCAATTCCCTGTGTTTTAGGCAATCTTCATCGTATAGGAGTCAGTAAAAATAAAATTGAACTTAGCTATCAGCTAAAAAAGGTATTTAAAAAATATATTTCCGAAAATATTTTATGAAAACTTATTTTTTTCACCTTCACATCCCTATAAAATATCCGTTTTGACCCCATGGAGTTATCATTAGCTTCTCAGTAATAAAAATACAACCTACGAAATTTTCATCGACTTCTTAATTTTCTTAAATATTTACCCTTTACCCTGCTAAAAAGAATGTATACCCTCCATGGTATAACTCTCAGATAATAAAGAATATTTAGCTAAAAACCAAATACTGGCACGATTATAATAGGTATGGTGATCTGAAGACTTTGACTGATTCTAAAACACTGAGATCTAAAATAAAGTCAGATATTGACACATCTTACAAAGATTATATAAGAACAGCTGAAATAAATATTAAAAGTGATTCCAGAAAATTTTGTTCTTTTATCATTAGTGGAAAGAGATAGCATACCTTCTCTAAATGTCCTGCAACGGGGGACAGCTTGTCGATTCTAATGAAATTTCAAACGCTTTCACAGATTTTTTATGTAAATCTTTTTTACCATCATCTAGGTCTACTAAGCAATCCTCGAATGAGCAAATCGTCAGCACAACATTCACCTACAAGAATTTGGTGAGGGTGAAACTGCGGCTGCCTTAAAAAGACTCAAACCTAAACTGACTACTGGTTCTGACGGAATGCCACTTTTCTACTGAAAGATTATGCTTACATTCTTGCGTACCTCCTAAAAGTTATATTCAACGCGTGCATTCGTAATTGTGAGTTGCTTGTATTATGAAAACGGTCGAAAGTAAGTTATAAAATTTTGGAAATCTTGCTACATGATTTTCTACACCATCATGTGTCCAACAAAATCTCAGTCTATCAACACAGTTTTGAAGGGCCGAACTACTGCAATATATCTTGATTTGTGTTATTCAAATGTGCTTTTAGAGAGCAGAATATTAAAACATAATATTGCAATCGCAAAACTCCTCTATAAAATCCTTATTTTAATATAAGCTGTTGCTTGCAGTCTCGTTACATTCCTTATAGTAAAATAAGGATTTTATAGAGGAATTTTGCGACTGAAATATTATGTTGTGATTGATTTGTGTTACTCAATTCATAGCAGAATCTATAGATATGGAGACACAAACTGATGTTATTGATACAGGTTTTTCGAAAGCATTTGATAGACTCAATTTCAGCATGGTACTTCACAAACTGCATTTATTCTGCTTATCTGATTCTCTATTAAACTTTTTTAGGTCACACTTATATGACAGGATGTTACCTCCTTTCTCTTATTATTTATTTTTGAGAAAGAATTGAGGCAACATGTGCGGACGGCTAGCTGGTTTAAGCCGGAGCAGAGAGCCGTGGGTCCAGAGCATTCGTAAGAGTGGAGAAACTTACCCTTTCTGACATGTACAGCATAAGCGACAGATTTCTGTTTATTTCGAGAAAAGGAGACAAAGAAAAATTGATGTTAAATTGGGCACCATCTATAGTAAAATAAGCAAAATAGTCTCTTTTTCTCGAATAACCAGTCTGCTATAGATCAGACTGAAATTGTTGGTAAGAGAAATAAAAAGATAGTTTAAAATGAATGACAAAATATATTACATAAAAAAATTAGACAAATCGGTTTGAGACAAATTGAAATGTGAAAAAAATATATATATATATAAAAAACAAATTGATACCAGTATCCTAGGTGGTTTATGGGTCAGGTGGCTGGTTCTGGGACAGCAATCCAGGCCCACAATTGTCTCTTATTGCAAGAATTCTAAATTTTTCTTGGCAATTTACGTCTCTCAATGAATGGGGTGAAAATTGTAGGAAATTTAACCAAATATAAGCACATACAAAATTTATGCAAGTTATTTATGCAAAATTTAAGCAATGTTAGCTATGCAAATATAAGCTAGTTAGCTGTACAAAACATATTTGAATTAGCTGCACGAAACATTAAGCTAGCTATACAAAGCTGCAGGAAATTAATTTAAGCTATACAAAAGTAATCTGATTAGCAGTACAAAAGTAATTTTAGCTATGCAATAGTAATTATTAGCTATGCACGAGTTATTATTAGCTATGCACGAATTATTATTAGCTATGCACGAGTAAGCTGATTTCTTAGACTATAAATTGCCAAAAAAATGAAAAGGAAAGAGAAAAATATTTTTACAACCATGTGGTACATATAGCATTTTAACTACTTATTAAATTAAGAAGAATTGACTTTGAATTTATTTTAAAAATAATTGAAATTATATCAAAGGCAAAATTTGAAGATTAATTAAAATATTTTAATGAGTATAATGAAATGAAATTACCTGTATGTTCAACACTTTGTAACTGGGATATAAAAATTGTAATATAAATTACTGAAGTCCGCAGTTAAAAATTATAATGTTTGAATCAGTACAAAGGCTGCAAGCAAATGACTTCCTGGTGAGTTTTACTGATAAGGTAAACTTTTTGTCCTGTTTACTGGAAAACAACGCCATCAAAAAAATGTGAGAAATCTAATTCCCTATTTAAATTGAAAGCTATCAAAATATAGAAATCGTACAAGTATGGCCATCTGTCAGTGGTTAATTTAAGCGCACCAACTTGCCTTGTAGATTCCCATACTCAACTAAAGTAGTGGCATATAATCGATAAAAGGAATCTATAATAATAGTTTATTTTCCATGCCAGCTGATTTGCCTTTGCAATTTCTATTTTATACATAACAACAAATATTAACAGATGTAAATAAGTAGTAAAACGTATTGATATTATTGATAAATCAGTAACATATTACATGTTATAGGATTTACTATATATAGAATGAGAGAAGGTAAGGAAAATAACCATATGTACTCCATAGTAAACAAAAATATAAAAATTGAAAAATAGATATCTGATGTAACTAAATTTTGTAGACAAATTGTTTCCTGGGATAATAATGCTGTATTACAACGGATATGAGATACATAATAGTGTTAGTAGAAAAACAGGACTAAGTTCCTAAGATATAAAATTAAGTACAAAAAACAGTGTGACATGGTTTAGCAGTTATACATGTAAAATTCTGTTAGTTGAAAACAGTTTCACCTGCAAAAACTGAATCCAAAAAAATATACAGGTCGTGCTAACTATCCACAAAACACTAGTTTTTAAATAAACTGTTAAATGGACATAGGCCATGTAACAAGGACTCAATATGTTGTATCCAATCGTTCTAAGTCTGCTGAATATACCGTAACTTCTGGCGTTCCACAGGAGTCCGACCTTGGCCCCCTGTTCATTATTTTTATAAACGATATTGTAGATGTGTTGGATGTGAATTGTCTCACAAGTGTAAATGCTTGGTGTCAGGAAAACATGTTGTCTCATTAAATGCCAGCAAACGCCATGTCATACCTTTTTCTACAAAATCCACTCATATAATTCTCGATTATAACCTAGATAATGTCAAACTGAACCGCCCCTTTAAATTTCGCAATCTTGGAGTAATTTTTTATATACAGCTTTCTTTTGCCGCTCACTTTGACACCATTACCTTAGAAGTCAGTAAGACGTATGGGTTTTTGGTGCGAAATTGTCGTGATTTTACTCGGCTAGACGCTATTTTACCTTTATTAGATCTAAGTTCCAGTACGATTCTTTTGTATGGTCTCATATTACATCACTTATGTCAATAATTTGGAATCAGTCCAGCGTAGATTTTTAAAATTCCCGAGTTTTAAATTGGACGGTGTTTATCCACCCTTAGGTATTCCCTAAGAGGAACTGGCTTAATAAACACGGCATGACAAGTCTTGAGGCTAGGCGTAGATAGTTTTCTCAGTCATTCCTTTTTAAAATAATCCATTATATTATTGATTGCCGAGAATTATTGACTGAATTCAATTTTATGGTAGGTACCTAGGGTAAATTCAAGGAATATTTATCTGTCAACATTTCGTACTAATGTTCTTAAATACTACCCGCTTTACACGGTGTGGTGTGTACAATATTACAAATGGTAGACATTTTGATATATTTAGTTGCAGTTTTAATGATATTAAAATGTATTACTTAAGATTAGCTTGGTTTTTTTTTACTTTTCTTACTATTTTGTATAGTTATATTTGTGTTTATTTTAACGTCTTTGTTATATTGAATTGTATTAATCTGAATTCTTGTTCTCTTAATGTAGTCCATATTTGATATGTCTGATACTTTATCTTTTTATCTTTCTTATTGTACAGAGCTTATTTATTAATGTTTTGTTTTCTTATCATTTTCTTATTGTTCTGTAATTGAGTTTTTACCCGTAGAACAGTATACTTATTATAAATAAATTGTGCCTAGCGATGCAGTTATCTTTAAACTACTTAATCGCGAATTTAAATTTTGAGAATTTAAATATTCCTGCACATAATTCGGCAACGTTCCAATGCAACTTTCCTGCCAAGTTTTTAATTATTCATTGGATAACATCAAGACGGTTTTCAGCATTGTTGCTTTCCGGGATAACGCTAAGACATTAATTAACTGAAACAGAGATCTTACGTAACGAAACATTCACTGGTTTGTTTGCTAAGTGTATAAATTTATTATTAGAATAATTGGTTCAATGCATTGACTTTTAATAGAGTGATGGCTCTGTTTGACTCTGTATGAACAAATACTTAGTATTGTTATCATTATTAGTGTACATTTAATTGTAATTGATTAATTGAATTTCGTACAATTCGTAAAATTTTGTTGACGCAGATAATGGCGAAGGAGCAGGTCTCACAAATTGATTTAACAGAACCTGCGATGACCAGTCAAACTCATTTGTTTATTCAGGGCATATCCAACAGCCTGTCGCCCTTTGGAAAGTACACAAATCGCCGATAATTTATAGGATTACCGTCGTATCATTGACCAATTTATCTACGAATTAATAGAATTTATTAAAGTTCAGTAATCATTCAGTAACAAGAAAAATTAAGGAAGTTGTATCTTTGGTGAAACTTTTATATGTTTCACTATACATTGTTCTTTTAACATTGCATTTAGCTATGCAACTCAGCATTATTAATAGATTGAAGCTTATTTAATACTTTCTATATCATATTAACACTGGAAAACGAAACTCCGGACACCAGACATATTTTACGTATCTCCGCTAAGCATGATACTCAGGATAATGACGTAATCCTGTTAACTGATGCGAGATACTTGTAGTGGCGCCACCTATATAGTTTTAAGCTAATTACGAGTCGTCATTCATTACCATAACTTTGCTGTCGGGTTAATTCTATTATCACAGTTAGCGTCGCAGTGCACCCTCAATAAGGATTTTCAACTTGATTACTTTTCTGAACAATAAATTTAAAAAAGTGTTAGAATTAACTTGTGAGAATTATTTAATTGGAATTTGGCAAGTTTTAAGGCATTTTTTATAAACAAAATTTGAAAGAATATGAGGAAGACAGTGTCCACCAAAGTAAGATGATGGAGTTGAGAGAAATATCAATACTCGGAAAAGAAGTTGAAGCCTTTTCACCTTTCAAACTACAAAAAGTAATTTCGTTGGCTGGACTTCCATCAAAGTTATTTACTTATTTACATTATTATTTATGTCAGAAGACCCAACTAAGGAAAAGAAAATGTACAAACAACTGTACCATTAATTAATAAAATATTGATATTTGACAAGATAAAAGTACAGAGAGAAAAATGCGAAATAAATTAGTTAGAAAAAATTAGTAACCAATCAATGGTTGAGGATGATTTTCTTAGGAAAAGCGATAAAATATAGGTATATAAATAAATAATAAATAAATACCAAAGAAATCAGACAACCCCCAATTCCAGAAACCAGAGGCTCGTGCAGAAGGGAGTTGAAAAACGCGAATATACAACCATTTTCTCAGACAGTACCAGTGCCGGAGCCGGGATTCGAACCCGGTATCGTGATACTCGTGTGATTAGTCGCAATTAGCATCTCACGCCTTAACCAACGCGGCTATCGGCCAGATATAGTCCATTAAAACGCGGGGGGGGGTCGGAACAGAACATCGGCTCCAGACTACTTTTACTTCATGTTTCTTGGGTCGCTGACTATGAAATTCGAGTTCCCGCAGTCCAAAAATGGTTGCGTCACCCTTAAAAATGCAAAACGCCCCTTTTTGAGGGTTTTTCGCGATAATTTTAATAATAATCAAAAATAATCGAATGAAATATGCTTTATTCAATATTTTTTTGTACAAGTAATTGATTTATATCAAATCAAGCCAAATTTGATGATCCTAGAGGGTTAAAACTACCCATATATTGACTAAAAATAAAAGTGCACAAAAATTTTTTTTCATCTTTACGTTTTTAACTCGATTAAACAGGTAATGTAAAACAAAAATCAATTATTTTCTACCTTTAAGAGGGTAAAACTACCCCTACATCCCCCTATATTTTCTGAAAATGGAAACCTCACACTGAAAGGTCTGGATGACTCACCCACATAACATTTATCACATTCGCACGGGATATTGTAAATACAGTTTTTTGAATTCTGCTCCCTGTTCATCGTTTTTGTTTTTGTTAAAATAGATCTTAAAGTGTTCCCCGTTTGAAATATCGTCCTAACATCAAATTTGTCACCTATACGGCGTAGCTTTTCCGATAGTCCATATACATAAGGAATTATTGCTGTATAATGATGTTCAGGTTTTTGTCGTACCTGATTGTCCCTATTTTCAACATTTATAAACACTCTATCAACAAAGGCTTCAGGATATTGATTTTGTACTAGAACTTCTTTGATAAATTTTTTCTCGTTATTTAATATTTCATTATTAGATGAAATTATTTTGGCCCTGTCGTATAAACATTTTACAATACCGCTTTTAACATTTATTGACTGATTTAAGTTAAAATTTAGATATCTATTAGTATGTGTTGGTTTTCTATAAACGCTTGTTTCAATTGTATTATTTACCCTTCTAATTAAAACATCTAAAAACGGTAGTTCATTCCTACTTTCTACTTCTAATGTAAATTTAATAGACGGGTCCTTACTATTTATATTTTCCAAAAAACTATCTAATAAATCGACACCATGAGGCCAAATTGAAAGATGTCGTCAACATATCTCCACCAGATAACCGGTTTGTTTATACAATTTTGAACACGTTTGTTCTCAAAGTTCTCCATAAATATGTTGCTTAAAATTAGTGATAATGCAGACCCCATAGCCATACCAAAATCCTGCTGATAGAACTCATTGTCCAATTGAAAATAGGTTGTTTTTATACACATTGTTAAGAGTTCAATTATGCTATTTACACCTAATTTAATTCTAGTTTCCAAATTACTATCATTTAGCAACCTGTCTTTAACTAGTATGTTTAAGGTTTCATCTACCGGAGCATTGGTAAAAAGACTAACTACATCAAAACTAACCATCAGGTGTGATTCATGAATATCTCTTTTCATAATTTTTTTTTATAAAATGTTTACTATTTTTAATATATAAATCGGTATTTCCAGATAATGGATCAATAATTTTAAGTAAAAATTTTGCCAAATTATGACATGGTGAATTAATAGAGCTAACAATTGGGCTTAAAGGAATATTTTGTTTATTTGTCATTGGTAAGCCATAAAAATGAGGAGGCTTACTATGATGTGGTGTAAGGTTCCTTCGTTCAAAATCAATAAATTCATGTTTGTATTTAAAGTTAATAAAATGAGTGTTCTCTTCGAAGAAACGCCTTGATACAATTAAACGATCAAACGAACTTATCTGTGATGTTCCATCGGAATTGTATTAGGCGCTTCATTCGAAGGGAACACTCCCGCCATGGGAAAACATTTTGCCCTTCCCAAAAATTGGATACTGTTCCTAATTTTAATAAAGCTCTAAGTTCTATGAAGTTTCCAGTAGGACCAGCTGTGATAGGTTAGTAAGCAGGGTTATGCAGTTATCCTTCTTCTTAAACTATGTGGACCAAACTAGCAAATGGTACTACATATAAATTTCGAATATTTAATGCTTTTGTGTCTTTAGAAAGTGGATTCATGGCGTGTCTAAAGTTAGGTTTAAATGTGATTTTTAAGAGCTTATTTTGACAAACTTGCAAAATTATTAAGTATTTATCGTAAATTTTTTCCCAGATATACCATATTGAAGAATTGATTCAGTCAGCTAAGGCATTACACACGAGTGTTAGTGTGTCTTTTTTGAAAAAATCTCTTACATTATAGAATATAAAAAATAGTTTCTAATTCTTGGAACCAAGTACTTGAGTACTTGGTTCCACGTACTCAAGTACTTGGATCCAAGTATTGTGATCTTTCCATTTCAAATACTGATCAATAATAATACCTAAATATTTTATTTTTAACACTTTAGGAATATCTATAGTGCAGTTGCAGGGTTCATTGGTGTTACATTTTGAGCTATGCAAAGTAATGCTACGATTTACACGTACATGAACAAATAAATACGTTAGATATTAATGGTTATAAGATATTACATAAAGAAATCACTTGGGCTACTGTAGCGTAGCAGATATCGCAGACACAACTTAACACGGATAAGTGATGTAACGTGCCCACGATAAAATTTCTCTAGTTCGGACTATCTCAGGGCGTTAAGCCCAAGTTTACACAAACTATCACAAATTATTAGTTTACTTACACAAATCACTGAGGGTTCCATACGTAGTGGTCGCAGACGAAATAATGACACTTTCTTTAAACATGAAATGCATTATATTACAGAATTTACAAATACTGGTTCTTTAGCATGTAACCTGGCGGTGTTCAAAAGGTGTGGCAAATTTCTTGATTAATAAGTTACAACATTAATACAATGCCTCGTGTAGCTACACATCGGTTTACAATGTGAGGATAAATGGTAATAAATTCGGCCACAATGGGTCGGATTTAGAGAACCTCCTTAAATAAATATAAATGCATAAAATCTTTCAATATGTACAAGTTAAAATACAAAAGTAAGTATGAATGGAATATAACCGCGCAGAACCACTGAAGGCAGTCCCCGGTAAATAAAAACAACACGCTTATCTAGGATGGTACGATACCGACTTCGACGTTGAAGAACCTGTAGCCCTACGGAAGTGTCTTCGGGACGAAAGAAATTGACCCGAGGATGGGGTTGATTATAGCCTCTCCAGCCCTGGAACTTCCTACTGCGTGTGGATGCCCCGTCCGTGGAACCCTAAAGATATCACTATTTAATTTGCATGGTCGAAAATGCACGTGAAGAGTGCCTAATGTGAGCAATTTAAATCTGACATAACCTACTAAAGAAATATAATTTACCTCACTGCTGAGGGAACAATCCATCAATGTTCCTAGAAAGCCTCAGTTGGATGAATGGGGTCGAGTCCGTATTTCAAGTCGACACGATACTTCCAAAGGAAAGCCTGTAAATTTGTGAAACACGTGGGTAGGGAACAGATAAGATGGCGTGAAGAGGTTAGCTTACCTTGTATACTTAAATATCCTGCTTCCGCAGTTAAAATTTACTCACAACAACAAAATATTCCGTTAAACGAAACAACAACAGATGGAGAAAATTTTCCTGTGTTGACAATCCCAAAATCCACCAGGATGCCTCGGATAAAACGAGTTTTGTGAAATTATCAACCATATACCGCCAACAAAAATGTCTCTGCCTTTCACCAGCTGGAAGTATATCGCGCTCCCGTGGACAATAGCAAAACTCTGCTACGGACGTGGCGGTTGTTATTATGCGGGCCACAAAACGCTAAGGCGTAGGGTGGGTCGCATACGCTAGAGGTCCGCAACAGTAACTGTTATTAGAAGCACCAGCACTTGAAATGGAGAATGTTATAAATTTAGTTTTGTCAACATTAAGGGTCAACAACATGTTACTCTCCAAGTATTTTTCCCGATATACATCATCCCATTTGCTGTTCTGGAATAATAGAACCGTAATCATCTACATAATATTTTATTTTATGGGATATGCTTAATTCGCTAACATCATTTACGTATATGAGGAACATAATTGGACCCAGCACCGCGCCTTGCGGAACACCAATTTTTATTATTTTTTGCTTACTTATGGACTTATTTATTTTTACAATTTGTCTTCTGTCGGAGATATAATTAGTCTAAAGTTGCAAGGCTGTACCACGAATGCCTATCAATTTAATTTTCTCTAATAATATTTCATGAGACACTATGTCAAATGCCTTAGCCAAATCAAGGAAAACAGCAAGGCATATTAATGCTCATATCATTAACAAGCTCAAACATGGCATGTTCAGTTGACAATCCGTACGGGCATATGGTTATTTATTTGTTGTGAGCTGCCAGGTTTATAAATTGGTATTACAATTGATTTTTTCCATGAATTTGGTACAACGTTATTTATAAAAGCTAAATTTATTATATGTTTTATTGGTTTTAAAATATATAAGTGAATATGTTTTATTATATACTATACACATTGTTATAGAAGAAAAATTTTAATTGACAGGTAAAAACTATTAAACTATTGACATTTTCAGCTAATTTCAATTAATTTTTGATTAATGAAATACTCGTAGTAGACAAATGTCATCTTTTAATTAATTAATCATAAAGCAATAAAACCTATCTATTAATTATAATCGAGTTTTATTTCATTAAATATTCCCTTTGCGCAAAAATATACTTTGTTCTATGTATTGGTAAGTATGTTAATGCCATATTGAATTGTTAATCAGTTTATTCATAACATACAGCTTCCGAAACTCAATCAAACATATTAAATCAAAAATGGAATTTACATAATACCCAATTAACATTTTAAAGCCCCAACGTGAATGTCTATGGAAACTTTATAATTAGATCGCCAAGTTGGTATATTTTAGTCCATTTTAGTCCCCGTGTGGAGACCACGAGTCCGGCGGAGGGTTTAATCCCCTCGGTGCATTCATGAAGCCCTCTTTGTGTCTTTGTAAACAACGATAACAATATTATAAGCTTAATTAATTATTTTATATTCTGATCCTCCTCCGTAATAGATAATCGATTAAAGAATAAATAACTATCGGCCTTTATTACCTATTATAATTTTTAGGTTTTGCATTTTGTACTTTTATACTTATGAAATTGTATGTAGGGCAGACTAAATGACATATTTGTAGAAGGCTATATAAACATCTTAGTATTAACTTTATTCAAATACTAAACTTGTCGATTATAAGGTTACACTAATCCGTCTCAACAACTTTCTAGACACCCTAACAAGGAAACAACTGCGATTTACAAGGACACAAACTTTAAACGGGTAAAGTTGTAGCTCAATATCTAAATCTGTTCACAAACACTAATTTAAGTAAAATTAATTGGAATAATCCATTAAGTACATGCTAAATTAAGCTTTGACGTATTTCGTCTTTATTAAATTTTAAAGTATGTTTTTTACTTACCATTATTCAAGCACATTCTCTGCTGCTGATTTTGCTCGTGGTAACCGATATCTCCATTTGGAGCCATCATATTATCTGTACAGCTATTACAAGAAGTTGCACTACTACTCGAAGTCATTCCGCCAACTCTGTGCCTGCTCCTACCCGATCGGCCTAGAGTGCTGTTTGAGAGTGCTTTCTTGTTTGTAGCATATATAATTTCCCCTAAAAAAGAATTATGTAATTTGTTAATTAGCACATGAAAATAATTATTGTGTTAATTTTGATACTATCAAATTTTTTGTAGAATAGTTTCTAAAGAGTTACATTTGCAGAATGTAAAATAGATTTTTTTTTGGTTTCAAGCATAGCAGTAAATTTCGATATACAGAAAATATGGCTTACTATGCAATCGAGTTTTAATAAGTCGCAGTCTCATTAAAATGTCAGATACATTTGATGTCTCTTGTTTGTCTCATGTACCGGATGAGAACGAAATTAGTCCATGAAGTCCATTAGTGGTATGTTGAATCTAAATAAGCAAAAATATATATAGGTTGCTCTTTAAAAATCAAAAGTTGTTGCTACTTCATAATAATTGCAAAATGTGGCTTCTTGTGTCGCAAATGATATGCCAAAATTTCAAAATTGTTTTCCTAAAATCAACCTAGAAATTGGAACAAGACTAATTTCATTGTGACCGGGATATACCTATAAACTCGATCAATTTTTTACCACTTATTTTTCAACTCTTCACATACAAAACAACAAAGATATCTTTCAACAGCAGAATATTATATTGAAAATAAGAGACCGGTGTGATTAAATTAAACGAAATCAAATCTAGGTTTAATTAATTACTCAACAACAATAGCATCTTTGTCTTGTTATTTATTACATACAAATACCCTGTTACATACCATTGTTGCCTCTCAGTCTATCCTGTGGCGTCTGATAGTGTATTCTTCTCGAGTTAGTGTTCTCCAATGGAAAAGGTGAAGCCTGTCGATGAAGTGGTATCGGAGATCTTGGCGATACTAATGTCGGGGGCGGTGTGGGAAAAGGGGTGGTTGGATTATCTGTTGTCACGGCATCCTCTGTATCGTCTGACCTGTACGACCGATCTATACCTGAAAAGGACACAAAAATGAAGTAACGATGGGGTCATATTGGAGAAAATAGAAAGCGTATTGAAAGAGATTGATATACGGTGTACGTAGAGCCTTTTTACGACATTTTGCTGGATTGAACGTTGGCTATGATATTTTTATACGAAGCTTTTTAAAATAAGTACATTTATGTTTACATTTTGTGTAGAAATGTTGCTCAGCGAGAAAACTCCGTCCAATTTGTTAATGTTAAAACCTAATTATCCGTGTGTATAATTTATTTTTACGCTTGAGTTCGGCTCATATACTGTTCTAATAATAAAATCGTATCCATCCGAATATACTTGTCAGACAGGATGAGGAAAATATAAGTGATAAATGATTATATATTCAGCGCATTAAATAAAGAGCCATACTCACGTTGCTATCGAACATAGGAAAAATATAAAATTTTGAATGCGTCAATGTTAGTAAAGATTTATAGTTTCTGACAATAAAACCATACATTTTATTTGCTACATAAGTTTTTAGAGCAACATGTTGCGTAAAGGTAAGTTTGTAAGAAAAAAAATACCAAGGACATTAGAAGTATGAGCACGAACAAGAATTGAATTACCAATTTTATAATCATAGTGGTACATTGACTGTTTCCTGTTAAAAGTGGTAATCTTGCATTTAGACGTATTTAAATGCAATTTTTTGGCAGTACACCAAACTTCTAAACAATCAAGATCAGAATGCAATTCTTAGTACAGTTAATGTCGGTGAATAGTTTTAAGTCATCAGCAATGAATAGTTTATGGCACCTAAGAATTTTGCTTAAATCATTGATGAAAAGGAGAAATAGTAACGGTAAAATTGGACCCTTGCGGTACTCCAGATGTTGATATGTATGTCTAAGAGTTATAGCCATTATACGCGACATATTACTCCATTTGATTTAAATAACAAAGAAGAAATATTTGCGATGAAATAGTACCAAAGCGGCCTAGTTTATTTAATAGAATACAATGGTCAATCTTTTTAAACACTTTTGCGAAGTCAGTGTATATCAATCACACTCACCTATCCCTGAATATCTAAGATTTCACATATAAATTGAGTGTTGTTAAATTGGTCATAACTGATCTACTATTTAAAAACTGTGCTGGAATGGTGATATTTGATCCCGCGAGGACAAGTATACGGTTATATATAACGATATCTAACTATTTCGCAAAGTTAGACAGGACAAAAAAAATTAAGGTTTTTACCGTTTTTAAATTTTGCACAAACTCTATCAGTATTCCATACTTTCGGAAATATTTCAAATTTGACAGCTAAGTTAAATAAAAAGCAGAGTGGAATGACCAACACACATGCACAATCTTTAACAATAAACGAAAATACATTATCTGGCCCAGAAATAACTTCGTTTTAAGCTTATTGGCCGTAACGAGTATTTCTTGCTCTGTAATTGATTCAAAACGAATGTTAATATTAAAATTACTTTAAACTCTCCGTCAGGCTTAGCAGAAACACTAGCAAAGAAATTACCAAATGCGTTAACAATATCTAGAGATTGATTACAAAATATATGAATGACGAATTGTTGTTTATATAAGGTATAATTTTTAAGCAAAAATAATACTTGCTTAGAGTTTTCTTTCCTTCAAACGTCAAAGAAACATGAGTAGATAAGCTATGGGCATACGGGACCGAAGTCCCATGTATTTTCTTATGGAGGTTCATTCTGATTGTCAAGGTCATTCTTGTAAAGCCGGCTGATGTTGGAAAGGACATTCAAGGGTAAGACTCGCACCCTCCAGGTACAGCGACACTTAGTGACCAATCCGTAAACTCCTAATAGTTCTAAGTTCCTATAGATGTTGTCTAATCATGTGTTAGTAATTTTAGCGCATAAAAAAATCCAGCCGACGTGGCGTTAGGATTCAAACCGTCGCCGCCATCATAATATATGGTGTCAGAAATAGTCGCATCAAAATCAATTTTATTAATAATTCAAACGATACAATAATACTGCCCGAGCCCTGGACCGGAGCTAGCCAAACATCTATGCCGCGAAGTGTTGTGGAAATTGAGAGACAGGACGAAGCAGATCCGGTTCAGCTTAAAAAGCAGGGAACACAATGTATATGTTCAGCGGCATATTAAAGACAGTAGTCTAATGTAAAACACCCAAAAAGGGTTTAAAATAATTAAAATTTAAACTATTAAAAGTAAGCAGACACATAAATAAATTTTGTTAGCTAAGGCGGGAAAAAACTAAACGACCGCAGCGAGGCATCCTAGCCGTCATTTAATTTTCTGATATTAAGATCCAAAGATCCAACTTATAGTTTTGATGAAGTTGATTGATTAAGAAGAACAATTTAGAATAAACAAGAACAACAAAAAGAAACAAACAGAAACGAAGATGGGGACAGGAAAGTTTTAAAGAACAAAGTGAAGATTTTAGAGACAGATTGTAAAGAAAAATAGAGTTATAGTAGGTATCAGAAATAGTCAGCGCTTTAGTCCACTGTGCAGTTATCCCCTTATGTATCACTTTAAACAGGTAGGTGCAAATCTGTTTATATCTTTTTGAGATCTGTTTATAGCTGTTAAAAACCTGTTTAGAGCTGTTTGAGACCTGTTTAAGGGAATACATGGGGATACATAACGGCTCAATGGACTAAAGCGCTGATTATTTCTGACACCACCTATTAATCCAATAATTCGAATACTAATGCAGGCTGGAATTTTGTCTGTCCTGAAAATATTAACGTGTGATTGGACGACACTTATAGAAACTTAAAAGTATAAAGAGTTCACGGATTGGTGACTAGATGGCGCTGTGCCTGAGGGTGCGACTTTTGACTTTGAACGACCTTGCCATCTTTAGCTCTTTACAAGAATGACCTTAAAAACCAGATTGAACTGACACATATTTTATTTTATGAATTAAAAACTGTTATTTCTGTTAACGATTCATTCGAGCGGTTTACTTAGGCTTTTGCGCCGCTCACTAGCGTCACTAAAAGTATTTGAAGAAAAAATAACGGCATCTACTTAATTCATATTCATCTTTTGAAGAAATAATAGCATGTTGTATGCGGAGTAAAGTGATTTTTTGTGTCGCGGCTGTTCTTGATGTACATCATCGATACAAAAAATGTCACTTTTACTCCATATACAACAATATACTATTTTCTACTACCACGCTTAAAGGATACACGGTTTCCATTTTATGACTTAAAATATCTCTTAACAAATTATGAAATATATTTTCGGCTCTCCTTTTTTATTAGATATTCATGGAATATATGTAACTGTATTAATACATATTTCAGTCGCAAAACTCCTCTATAAAATCCTTATTTTACTATAAGATATCTAACCAGACTGCAACCAACAGCTACTCTCCGGGGTATGTGCCCCGCCGAGCGCTGAATTACAAGTTACAAGCCTGGGCGTTAAGTGTAATAACAGTGTATTACCAACAAAACGCTTAAGCTTCGATTTCAACAAATACCAGTCGAAAGACCGGTCTGCCCTCTAAAAGCACATTTGAATTATGCTCAGCCTAGTCAGGCTATTTATTTTTCGATTGCAGCAGACATTGGACCGTTAGATGGCGCCTGCTGACTATTTTGTATGTCGCTATCCTAACGATACCGAGATGTGCCAAATAGTCAAAGGATCCTCGTGTCGTTCGTCACATGCCTATCTTGCACTAACGAGAGCCAACAACTCGAAACTGCAGTCTGCAAGTGGTGTGGGATGACTGGCACGAGAGCTCCTTTAAGTAGGATCAGTCTTTCGGCTGGTGTTTGTTGCAATCGAGGCCTTAGCGTTTTGTTGGTAATACACAGTTATTACACTTAACGCGCTCGGCGGGGCACATATCCCGGAGAGTAGTTATTGGTTGCAGTCTGGTTACATTCTTTATAATAAAATAAGGTTTTTTAGAGGAGTTTTGCGACTAAAATATTATGTTTTAATATTCTTCCCTCTAAAAGCACATTTGAAATATGTAATTTATTGCGATTATCGACAAGTTCGTGACCTGATGTAAAAACCAGACAGAAATCTCATCACGTCTGCAATCTTGATAGATACTTAACGTCAAACATAATTATTTCTATTCAGCCACCACTCACTTGTATGTTATCTTGTCTGATTTCATTTATTTTTAAATTGAGAGGGTGCGATGTTTGCCCTAAAATGAAACGGCGCTGTAGAAGTTATAAAATGGGGAGTAATACCGTTGTCATTCTATAAAGTGGATGGACATGGATTTCTTATGCTAAACGTTTAGTAATTTACTTCTAGATTTAGAAGACGATGGCCTACTTAATAGACGGACATTTTTCTTAAATTTAAAGACGTGCATTATACAACGCTAGCCGATACGTTTATTACTTCCACGTCTTGTGGAAGTATAGTAACGCAAAAAAAAATATTCTTTTTTTTTAAATAGGCTTAAAATGTCATGAAACGTCGAGATTTTAAATTTGAGCAAAAAAATCTCCTGTTTGTCGGTCGGTCTGTCTGTAACTTTTTTGTGCGCACATTTACTCTGGAACCGTTTATGACATTGACTTGAAATTTGGTACACTTATGTATTATAACGAGATCTGGAACTAGATTATATTTTAATCTAATTCCGTTGGGGAATTCGGGGAGTAAATGGGGTAAATAAGGGTAAATTGGGAAAGCAAGTAAGAGTTCATAAAATTGCAATTTAGGGCACGTATGAGAAATTAAGATCCCAAATTTTTTTTTTGCATCAGCCACCCCCTCTATCACCCACAATACCACCCCCAAACTGTTGTGAAAGGGAGTAAAAAAAATAAAATGTGATTTAGTGTGTGTACAAGAACGAAACGTCTCAAAAAATTTTTTGGCGTTAGCCACCCCCTCTGCCACCCCCATTGCCACCCCCACACTAATGTGAAAGAGAGTAAAAAAATAAAATGTGATTTAGTGTGTGTACAAGAACGAAATGTCTCAAACAAATTTTTGGCGGTAGTCACCCCTCTACCACCCCCATTGCCACACCCACCCTATTATTAAAGGGAGTAACAAATTAAATTGAGATTTAGTGTGTGTACGAGAACCAAGGGCCTTTAAGATTTATTTTTGTATTAGTCACCTCCTCTACCACCCGCATTGCCACCCCCACCCTATTGTTTAAGGGAATAAAAAGTGAAATCGGGATTTAGTGCGTATACGAGAACCAAGAACCTCTAAAAAAATTTTGACATTAGCCAACCCCTCTACCACGCCCATTGCCTCCCTCCACACTATTATTAGAGGGAGTAAAATATTACAGGACTCATTGAAATAATTTTTAAAAAATAATCAATAATCCAAACAGTCAATCATTACCAAGATAAAATAAGTGAAAATACTAACGATATTAAAAAAACGTATCAACTCATATCAGAAGCAACAAATGAGAGCAGAAAAACTGAAAAAATTTTTGATCACACCAGCAACAATTTCAATTGTGATGAAGACATGGCCAACTTTTGTGACAATTCTTTTTCAAGTATAGGTTTGGAGATGTTAAATAAAATTCTACAATGCCATAACCATACAAATACTTTCTTTAGTACAGATAAATTAGCATTAGCATTAAAGCCGGATGATAATAATGAATTAGTTAGACACATAGTTTAAAAAATAACAGTTCGCCTGTGCCTAATCAATAATATTGAAAAAGTAATTGAAAAATGTCTTAAGGAAAGACTAATTAACTTCCTGAAGAACAACAAATTACTCTCTCCCCACCAATTTGGATTTACAGAGGGATTAAGTATTGACGACGCAATGTATGAAGTAATAAAGGAGGTAACAGGGACGAGCGTGGGTGCGTCTTTACTATGTACATACTTCGATATGCGATATAAAGCAACGCCAGGCGCAGTTAGTAGTTGGATGGGTGACCGTTACAACGAAGACCGCGTCCTCGCCTCGAACATCTTCCAGCGGCTTGTATATCAGTGTATGCGCGGAAGCTATACAACCTTAGGCGAGGGTTGTATAGGGGATATACCATCCTTCGGAGGGGATGTAAAGCTGTCGGTCCCTTGTCTATTAAATGTTAGGCAAGTAAAAAATCCCTACTCTTCTTAAGGGAAGAGGTTCGACAAAATTCCTGGTTGGGGGTAGCTCGTCTAAAGGCGTCGGTGTTAGGCCTCAGTAGCGGAAATAGGCCGACGTTAAATAAATGTATAAAAAAAGGAGGTAACAGATAATCTAGATAAAAGTAAAAGATTTATAATTGTCTTTTAAATTTAGCTAAGACTTTTGACAAGATACCTCATGGGAAAGTTCTTAATGTTCTTGAAAGCTATGGAGTTAGGGGCATAGTACTAAAAGCATTTAAATCCTACCTAACAAATAGAACTCAGTGTGTTAAAATTAGAAACGTGTTAAGTGATTCAAATAATGTGCAGATTGGTGTGCCACAAGGTACAGTATTAGGGCCAATATTCTTCAATGTATATATTACTTCTTTAACCAATATAGGTATTAATGCTAAAGTTATTTCATATGTAGCTGATATTGTGCTAATTATTGGTGAAATTTCCTGGGATGATACAAGGGATCGAGTAAAAGCAGGGGTAAGAAAAGTAAACGATTGGTTAGATACCTATAAATCATCATTAAACATAACTAAAACAAATTATGTTGCTTTCTCTATCACATCTGCAAATCGTTCTGATTACAACAACATGAAAGTAGGCAATTTAAATGATACAATAAAAGAGACCACAAGTACTAAGTACTTAGGTATTATTATTGACAAAAACCTAAAATAGGACTGTCATGTAACATACTTAACAAAAAAAATTAGGTGCCTTATACACAAATGTTATCTTTTAAAGTAATTCTTAAGTCAAAACCTATTATTAACAGCGTATCAAACATTGGTTGAGTCTCTTATTTGCTATGGCATAATAATATGTGGAGGTCTGTACAATAATACTTTAAAACCGTTATTGGTAGGACAAAATACAATACTGAAAATTATTCTAAAGGAAAATAGGGTACATTCAACAAATTTACTACACACTGATAGAATATGCAATGTTCGTAGCTTCATCATTTCAACTTGCTGTTTTGTACACAAACAAACCAAAGTTAAACAATATATTAATCATTGCTATGTCACTCGAAATAGAATAAACCAACACTTACTTAACTATACCAATACATAAAAAGAACCTAAATAAAAAGCTCGTAAATTATTTAGGGCCTAAACTCTATAATCTTCTTCCATTAAATGTCAAAATAATAAGCAATATAAAAAAAATTCAGGAATGTCTGTAAATTGCATGTTGTAAATAATTATAATTTATTTGCTCAAATTTTGTAAAAAGTTAAAAGTGCTCCATCGCAAGTTTTCTTTCGTCGTCTTTCAGTATATAAATCATAATTGTTATTATTTATTTTTTTAACCTAAATATTTTAAAAATATGGTACATACGGGCAGTCATGGTCATTACCTAGGTACCTAAATCTGTTTCTTAGCTTTATCCGAATACTACTTATTCGATGATAATTTTGGCGTATATCGTATGTTCATGCCGTCACATGTTGCCCCTCCTAAAATGTTTTATTCGTAGTACTTATGTGTGTATATGTACGTATTTTTGTGTATATATGCATGTAAATTAGTATATAAGTATTATATTTTTTTGTTTCCGTATCTATGATGTACCTAGCTATTACTTTTTATTTATATTGACCCTGTATATAGTATAGATTATTATTCACATTATATTCTATAATAAAGTGAGAAATGAATAAATATCAAAATATTCTATTTCTTTCTTCCTTCAGTATATCCAAATTTATTTAGATTGGATGAATACTCTGTATATTTTATGCTACTCTGAATGTGAAAATGTTTGTCTGTCAATCTATTTTTCAAATTCAAATTAGTCGCAAGAATATGGAAACGTAAATTTTTAAAGGAAGATACCTTTTACACCAAAATCATTTAATACTAAGTTCATTTTTACCTATTTCAGCGTGGTATTTATAAATCTCGTAATTAGTTTATCTATGTAAGAAGAATAGCTGTGGCGTAATATTTCTTCTAGCGTAATCAAAAGGATTTGATAAAAAAGAGCTAATTAATTTCCTCACATTATAAAACTCCTAAATGGAAATCCTTCATAAAGGGATCGCGACTCAAGTGGAAAATAAATTGAGCGATAAGCTAGTTTGTTGATAATTACATTTAAAACCAACTAAGCTAGTGTTGTAAAGGTTTAGAAGAGTAAGTAAAGGAGCAGCAACAAATACAATTTCTCAGCGTCGAGCAGTGGAGCATCATCCCCTATGAAATTACCTGATTAAATTTTCATATTCAATCTTGAGTTGTTTGCCCCAGGGAGAAGGCCAGACTCAGTTGAACCTGTGCGATTTTCTCATACAAGTCTAGCAGTAATGATTGTAACCTGAGTCCGCGAACAGAACGGCGTTGTGATCGTACGTTGTTAGTCTGGCTGTTCATTGGCATATAAATTTTTAAAGCTGATTGAATCGAGATCTGTCAAGCGAGAAATTAAAAAGTAAAAATATAACGTAATATATATCTGCACAGTTTTTATACTATATACACAAAATAATGAAATATAATGTACATGAAATGCAATAATTTAGTTGATGCTGACTTATTTTAGTATTTATAATGCACTATACATAAAATACATGACTAAACGAGTTGAAGTTGCATTTGAATATTGCCGATCAGTTATTCAACCCTTTCACAGATTCTTTCTCTACAATTTATTCTCATAGTTTCAGTATTTTGTGACTTGTGATTTTGGGATTTTTAATGTATTTTTATTGTTGATAACCCGCTATGTGAATGTAATGTTGAAATTGAAGATATATGTATAAATCAATGCACTAATAATATTACAGTCATAAGTTTTCTGGCAAAGAAACTGGTGGAGAATGGCATTCCTCTACCATTGAATATTTTGGGAATACATCAGGTTATGTCGAGTCAGGATAGTTGTGTTTTTCTCTGTTTTATCTTTTGTTTTTACATACTTCTCTTACTGTTAAAACATAACATTTTAATCGCAAACTCCTCTACAAAATCCTTATTTTACTATAAGGAACGTAACCAGACTGCAATCAACAGCTATTCTCCGGGCTATGTGCCCCGCCGAACACTGAATTACAAGTTACGAGCCTTGCGCGTTAAGTGCAATAATTGCATATTACCATCAAAACGCTAATGCTTCGATTGCAACAAACACCAGCCGAAAGACTGATCCTACTTAAAGGAACTCTCGTGACAGTCATCCCACACCACTTGCAGACTGCAGTTTCGAGCTGTTGGCTCTCGTCAGGCATGTGACGACCAACACGAGAGTCTCTTGACTACTCGGTACATTTCAGTATTTTTAGGATAGCGACATGTAAAATAGTCAGCAAGTGCCATCTAGCAGTCCAGTGTCTGTTGCAATCGAGAAATAAATAGCCTGACTGGGCTTAGCATAGTTCAAATGTGTTTTTAGACGGCGGCATATTAAAACAACATTTTTAGTCGCAAACTCCTCTACAAAATCCTTATTTTACTATAACGAACGTAACCAGACTGCAACCAACAGCTATTCTCGAAGCATTAGCGTTTTGATGGTAATATGCAATTATTACACTTAACGCGCCAGGTTTGCAACTTGTAATTCAGCGCTCGGAGGGGCACATAGCCCGGAGAATAGATATTGGTTGCAGTCTGGTTACGTTCCTTATAGTAAAATAAGGTTGTAGTGAATAAGGTCTGTGTTATTGGTTTTGTGTGTCAGGTTATTGATTGAATAGTTCAGGGCTATAGCAAGTAAATTAAATTAACATAATCTGTAAGGATAGAACTACATACAGGGTGTTGCATCATGAGAGGGACATAGCTTAATAGGAGGTAGAGAACATCAGTGGTAACCGGAACCTCCCATAGAAATGTCTCATTGGGTCTTCATTACGAAGTTACAGGGTGTTAAATAATTTTTGGCCAAACCTGTTTTTTGTCATAACTTTGACAGGGAATGAAATAACGGATTCATATTTGGTACGGCTAATGTACTAACGAGGCCCAAGAGGTACATGTATAAAAAAAATATATATCCAGGTCCGGACTCACTATAATTTATGTTTCTTCTTTGCATCAATAAAACATCACCCTGTATATATTTTTTTGAAATTTCGATACGATATTCGAAAAGAGCAAGAAAAAACAAACAAAATGGCCTATTTCATTTTTTTGTTACACCTTCGTGGTTATTTAAATACGTTGTTAAATGTGCAAGAAAATGGATTACAGAACCCTATTAAATGAGAGGCACGTGAAATAAATAATTTTATAACTAAAATTTGCAAAAATTCTATTGAGCCTAGGTGGTCTGGGTGAATCCTAATTCCGGCACGTTTTAAAGGTCCATTTTGGTAAAAAACTGTGGTCCTAATAAGTAATCGGGTATGAAATAACAAAATTTTTAATCAATCACAGTAGGCTTGTTCAAAGTGACAGATAATAAAAAGAAATCTCCTAAACATTTGAATAATTGTTTGTTAGTAATTTAATGTGTCAATAATCCGCATTTAGTTAGTGAAAACTTGTGAAAATATTTTAACTATGCCAGTAAAATTTACAAACGTGGAATGTGCTGACATAATATTCATCTATGGTTTCTGTAATGGAAATGGTAGGTCGGCGGAAAGAGAATATCGGCTGCGTTTTCCTGGTCGTCGATGCCCTAATCATAAAACCTTTAGTACGGTGTTCCAGTATGCAAGACAACACGGAAAGTTTCCTACTTCTGCAGCTGTGGAGCGTGTTTTACAACAAGGTGTACAGGAACAAAACAATATTATAAACGTAGTTCAAGAAAACCCAAATATGAGCACTAGACGAATCAGTTTGGCAACTGGTATTCCTCATTGGCGAGTATGGAGAACCCTAAAAAGAGAACGTTACCATCCATATCATATCCAGCAGATACAGCGTCTTCAACAAGGCGACGATATCCCCCGCCTGACATTTTGTCATTGGTTGTCTAACCATCGCCCAGTCATTTACAGAACCTTATTTACGAATGAGGCACAATTTATAAGGGATGGAGTAAACAATTCACGAAATAATCATAAATGGGCACAGGAAAACCCACATGTGGTACGCCAACGCCGTTCGCAACACAGGTTTTCTGTAAATGTTTGGGTCGGACTTGTGAATAGACATTTGATAGGGCCACATTTTTTTGAAGAAAGATTGAATGGTGAAATTTACTTTGATTTTCTTCAAAACATTTTACCGAATATGTTAGAAAATATCGGTATAAGAGGTATGTTGTTACAGCATGATGGGGCCCCACCACATTTTAACCTTCAAGTAAGAGAACACTTAAACAATGTGTATCCTAATAGATGGATTGGACGCGGGGGTCCACATGAATGGCCACCAAGATCTCCTGATTGTAACCCTTGTGATTACTTTTTATGGGGCCACTTAAAAAACGAGGTTTATAGCATTGAAATTGAAAGTAGACAACATTTAATCCAGCGCATCGTTACAACCTGCGACGAAATACGGAATAATCCAGAAATGATACGTCGAGCAATTGGTGACCTTTCTAAACGCGCAAGAAAATGCACAGAATGTGGGGGAGGACATTTTGAAAATTTACTTTAGTGTCAATTACGTTTTATTTTTAAACACATTTAGTTATTGTTTTGTTATTTATTGTTAATTGAATGGAAAATATTTTATTTATTTAGATTTTAGTTTGTTCTCTTTTCCAATTTTTATTAAGTATAAAATGTTGATGATTTTCTTGATCAAAGTAACTGGTTGCTTAGGCCTAAATGGTTTAAATTATCTGTCACTTTTATTCTTTGAACAAGCCTACTGTGATTGATTAAAAATTTTGTTATTTCATACCCGATTACTTATTAGGACCACAGTTTTTTACCAAAATGGACCTTTAAAACGTGCCGGAATTAGGATTCACCCAGACCTCCTAGGCTCAATAGAATTTTTGCAAATTTTAGTTATAAAACTATTTATTTCACGTGCCTCTCATTTAATAGGGTTCTGTAATCCATTTTCTTGCACATTTAACAACGTATTTAAATAACCACGAAGGTGTAACAAAAAAATGAAATAGGCCATTTTGTTTGTTTTTTCTTGCTCTTTTCGAATATCGTATCGAAATTTCAAAAAAATATATACAGGGTGATGTTTTATTGATGCAAAGAAGAAACACAAATTATAGTGAGTCCGGACCTGGATATATTTTTTTTTATACATGTACCTCTTGGGCCTCGTTAGTACATTAGCCGTACTAAATATGAATCCGTTATTTCATTCCCTGTCAAAGTTATGACAAAAAACAGGTTTGGCCAAAAATTATTTAACACCCTGTAACTTCGTAATGAAGGCCCAATGAGACATTTCTATGGGAGGTTCCGGTTACGACTGATGTTCTCTACCTCCTATTAAGCTATGTCCCTCTCATGATGCAACACCCTGTATAATAAAAAATATCATGCCTGAATGGAGACAACCAAAGCCAGAAAAAAATGTAGTTTTGCTTAGTTAGTAGCGAGCTCCTGTATGAGCTTGGAAATCTGAGAATTGAAACCTTCAACTCGTTTTCAATATTTTTTACTTATACAGTGTGACCGATTTGCTTTGGAGTCACCCAGCAAAATCTTTATTTAGTATGCGATATTCACTATTTTTTTTAAATTGTAAAGCTTGTTGAACTGCATTTTTGGTACAAAAAGCGGAAGATTGGTACAAGGAGTAAAATTGTAATGATTCATATTAGCCATTTATTTAGAGAAAATCTATGCACGCCAATGGATTCGTCGCGAATTTATTCTAAAAGTTAAGTTATCCATGAGAAAATAATGAAATAAAATTAAACTCTCGTAGCATGGTTATCATTCCTATGTCTAATTTTAACAAATCAAAAAAGAAATAGAAACTTATAACAAAACTGAGAATTTTTTTTTTCTCATGGATAACAACTTTTAGAATAAATAGAATACCAGAAGAATACAAACACGTTATTACTTAAACATTTTCGACAAAATTTACTACAGGTTCATTTTCAGGGGTGGTGAATACAATGGCATGCATAGATTTAAAAAAAATCACTAATACGAATTATTAAAATTTTGTTCCTGAAACCTGACATAGTAGGTAGGAATCTACACTTTAAAAATTTACGGTGAAAATCACATACTGAATAAAGATCACACTGTATAACTATTAAAGGTTTAAATTTATTTACTGATTATGTTTCTTTTCATATCTGATTTGTACACATTTTAATAAAATAAATTACTGCACAAAATTACGTTTGTCTTGTCTGTATTTTACTAATTGTGTTCCCTGATTTTAGTACAATTTTAAATTGCAATGACAGCAACTTAATCATCAAGGATTCTTTTTAAGTCTATATCTCTGACTCCACAAATCTTTGGTCCCATCCTTCCATTCATTAGCTAATGAGTCGGGCTTCAACATTAGTAATATTTCTATATAAGTATAAATAAATAGGGCAAACAGAAAAATCCAAAATTCAGGAAAGACGCATTTGTACGAGAGGGAAAATAAAATGGGTGGGTAATTCTCGTGAAACAAAACAACTGTAATAACATCCAGCAACGTGTTCTCAGGGGTGCACTTGGATCGGCCCAGTGGTTTCCTTTAACACAAATCGCGAACGTGACACGTTAGGCACGTGGACTCTATACCGCAGACTGGTGTCGACTCTGAAACTCCATCTATCACAGTGCCACTCAGCTCCAACCCTGAAAACGCCTGTGAAATAGGGACTGGTTTTGTATCATGTTGTTTTAAAAAATCCTGTGCCTACTAGAAAATTGGAAAAATAAAGGAAAAGATAAATATATCAGGGTGTTTTCAAGGAATTGATGTTGGGTAGGAGACGCAGACGTACTTTTTTATACCGAATAAGCTGACTGACAAAATGTGGTATAATAAGAAGAGCGATAATAAATTATATTTGAAGAAATAGGACTCAGTTTCTAAATTTAATTTATATAAAAATCATTGGCTTAGCATACTGGGGAAGTCTGGGGAATTTTATTTTGAATTTGATGTATTTTAACTGATTATAACATCCGTGAATGTAATAATTGTCCTATTTTCGGTGTTTTAAATATTTTCATCTTATACTTCTGTAACTAATGAAGGCACAGTCTTCACTTGGGGTGAATAATTCCAGAACTAGCTTGAACATTTTACATCTTTTTACTTATTTCCCTTTCCTATCAAATAGTCAAGGAGTAATTAGTAACTGTCGAATTCCTGCGACAATATTTTGTTAGCTAATTAAAAAAATTCGACGTTTGTCATCGCCATTGCCGATAAACTTCGTCTGACGTAACGTATTCGTCAAATATCAAGGGATCAGTTCATTCTGCATAAGTTGTAGAAACTCTATAGCTGCTGTTTAGTAACTGAAATGCCCTAAAAATTAAATTAGGGATGCATCCCTAATTTTAAGAAAAATACCTTTAATTGGATTCATTTACATAATATCTAGGCTGGACCAATGAATACCAATAGAATAGGATAGGATAGAATATAATATCAAAGGATAGCACAAAATAGCATAGGATAGAATGGAATAGAATAGAATGGAATGGAATGGAATGGAATGGAATGGAATTTAGAATAGAATTTAGATTTAGAAGTAATTTACTAATGTTATTAAGAAGAATATTAGAAGAAAAGAAGAAAATTACCTAAGGAATACTATAAATTATAACAAAAAACCACAAGGCTGAAGTCTGTGCGTGGATAATTCACTACTAATAATATTCCAGACTGTCCGCTACTCCCTGGGTTTAACCACCCAACTTTTACAAAGTCCACTATATCTACCAATATATTACTGAATAGTGCAAATACAGCTTCACCAGGCCGCTACCTGTTGTGTGGCTGCTTTACTTATAATTATTACTAAACTAGATCTCCCTAACTACTACTGTGGCCTTAACTACCTTGACTTATACAGAAAAGTACCTTAATCATTACTATCTAATAGATTATATCCTAGTTTCCAATAGATAATTCAGTTATTTACCTTGAAAGTATTTGTTTAGTGACCTGGAGAACTTTTTGTAAGCTTGAGTTTTTATTGTTACTGGAATATCATTGTATATTTTAGGAGCCAAGTATACAAATGATTTTTGGGTTAAAGTTTTTTTAACAAATATGTAACAAGCTTCTTCTGGCATTTAGTCGCTTTTCTATTTTTTAAAAAGTGGCGTATTTATACATAGTTCTACCTACTGAGCTGCAATACAGTTCGTCTATATTTAATATATTATTCTGTGTAAAAACAGGCTTGGAAGGCGTTAAACGGTTCACTTTGTTTATTAAGCGAACCAATAATTTCTGAGACGCAACAAGACATCTTTTGTTACTCTTATACACCCCACCCCACACCGAAATTACATAATTTAGTACTGAGTGAACAAGTGCAAAATAAATTATTCTTAGTGTGGAAGATGGAACCAGTTCCTTCAGAAAGTAAAATTTTGGCACCGTTTTCCTTATTTTTGCGTTAATGGTTTGAATGTGAGTTTTCTAAGTCATATTTTGATCAAAGAATAGTCCCAAGTATTTACTAGTCTCCTTTTGTTTAATGATATCACAATTACAATTTTGATCTTGTGTTTTTTCTCGGCAAGTTAATGAGTGGTACTGAAGGGGGTTTCCAAATATAAAACTGTCTCGAATGGAAAAATTTACATACTGAGTTTTTTTGCATTAGACTCATTATATTTTCATTAAACCATTTTTAAATCGTGATCAATATTCTCCCACACAGTTTTTTTACATTTATCATGATAAAGTAAAGCGGTGTCATCAGCGAATGTAAACAGTTCCCCCTCATTGGAGTGTCACAGAGATCGTTAATGTAAACAAGAAACAGCAGCGGCCCAAGTACCGATCCCTGAGGCACTCCAAATTTTACTGTATCACTGTACATATTATCCATCCGCACTTGTTGTTGTCTATTGGTTAGATAACTTTTAATCCATTCGCAGCATCTTCCCCGGACACCAACATCAGTCAATTTTTCAAGTAATTTATTGTGTAATATCGTATCAAAAGCTTTTGAAATATCTATAAACACTCCAGTAACATAGCTATTGTCATCTAACGCTTTGTTAGTCTCTACTGAAAAATTAACCTGCCTAAGCTGGCTCGGTACCCCTCCTTTTAATAAATTCATATTGATTCTCAGAAAAAAAACTTAATTTTGATCAGAAAATTCCTCAATCTCTCCGCAACTAATTTCTCGAATATTTTGGATATTATTGATAATAGCGCTACAGGTCGAAAATTATTCGTTTTTATTCTTTTTTCTCCTCTATGTATTGGGATAATAATAGCCTTTTTTAATAACTGATGGAAAATACCTTGTCTTATAGATAGGTTAAAAAGTTTTGCCAGTATTGGAGTAATTTCGTCTCTGATTATTTTTAACGGGGATGGAGTTATATTATCGTGACCTGAAGCATTTATTATCTTTCAGTGAATTAATGATATTTTTTATTTCGACTTCGTCTATCGGGAACATACCGAACGAATTTTTATTGGTTCTTACTTTCCTAGTAATCTTATTTCTATTGTAATTTTTTTCAATTACGTTTATTAGAGTCTGTACATTATTTATAAAAAAGTCATTGAATTTGTCTGCTATTTCTTTTTTGTTTGTTATATATTTTTCTGTGTTTCCATCTAATGAAATTATTTTTTCAATGTTGTTTGTTTTTTGTTCAGCATTATTTATACCTTTCACTATCGCCCATTGTTTTTTTATGTCATGTTTATATTTTTTTATCTTCTGTTCGTAATATGAGTGCTTCCTAATTCTTATTAAGGTTTTAACATGATTCCGGTATTGTTTATATTTGTTCTCTAGTTCGATATTATTTGGCTGTATTTTAAGTTCTTCAAACATTTTTGGTTAACTGTCGGTTAAATTTATTGTAACTTAAGTCAACTTCATCAGGTATGATGCATGTATCCCAATCATAGTTTTTGTTTTGATTTTTTTGAAGTTAATGTTTGTTTGTTTGTCATTCTTATATCGGGTTTTAGTTATCGCTCCCATTGGAATACTTGTTAATACGTAGTCAAATATTAGTCATTAGTATTGTCTGAAAGTTATTTGTGGCATTCTACGAATATTCTTTCCTATTATTTAGGTTTTCTACCACATGTATTATTATTCTCTTCAAAAATAAATTATCGAATCTATAAAATAATAGAATCATTGGAAAAAAGCCTCGTGACGTTTACGTCAAAGGAATAGTCAGAGGTTATGTTTGGCAAATAATATAAATCGGAATAAACGGGCGCAGCGGTTTTTTTCCAATAATTCTATTATTTTGTAGATTAGGTGATTTGTTTTTGAAGAGGATAATAATACATGTGGTAGAAAACCCAAATAATAGGAAAGAATATTCATAGAATGCCACAAATAACATTCAGACAATATTAATGACTAATATTTGACTACGTATAAACCCTTACAGACATTTTTGGATTTTTCATTTTTTTCTTTAAATTATAAGTTTAAAATATTCAAATCCTGGTATATTTGAATATATGAAAGTATGTATGGTGCTGGAAAACCTAAACTTGGGTAGATTGTGTTTAAACAATTTGTTTCTGAGTGTTTCCCTACACAATCCATATGGTATTAAGAAAAAGCAATAAATAAGATAAGAATCTCAAAAGCTATTAGGCTGGGTAGCCAGACTAATCCACCAATGAAGATATGGATAAAAATAAATAAATTTAAGCCTCTAAATGCACTTTTAACGTACTTCAGTTAAAATCAGACTGATACTGACTTATATTAGACACGAAATAAAGTTCACGAACCCCCATATTCCCTTCTGGCTTACTTAAAGGCGTTAGAGAACCAATTACTGTTTCCTTCCCGTTATATTTATGTATCAGATAGCGGATAATTCATGGTGATTCCACACGAACGCCTCGAACATGTGGAGAGCTGAAGTATCTAACAACCCTAAACACAACTCCAGTAATGCGTTACAATAAAATATTTTACTATATTTCTATTTTATTTCCTAAAGTTTGTAAAGGGGCGTAAACTAAACTACCAACAAATTCGAGTATGGTAATTTTATGAAATGGCGCTTATATGTTTCGTATTCCAATATCAATCAGTAGAATTGAAATTTATTGCTTTTTTCATTAGAATTAGAGACTGTCTGTCTATAGACTAAAATATGATGCATTTTATTGCAAGCGTCTATTATTGAATTTTCCAAACTAGGATGTTATTTGTTACTTGAGGACATTAGTGATATTGTAGCTATCTTAAATAATAAAATAGCCCACTTAGCCCACGTGCTCCTTTAATAGAGGCTAAAATAAATAAATTAAAGGCTCTATGTTAAGATATTAGTATGCAAGTGGTATTCGGTATTCGAAAAAGACAAAATAATAACTGCGGCCTTCCCCTGAGGTATCTTTAATTTCAGAAAAAAATATTTTTAGGAATTTGAGAATTCCCATGTAATACGAGAACGACATATCTAAAACATGAATTCAAAATCAATGTTTAGTGTGGGCTCAATGCGAACCGTTTTCTAGGACCACGTGAACTGTCAAGAAATCTAAATAGTAACAATTATTTTTCATTTCTACAAAACGATTTTATTGTAAGTTATTCTGGTCGTGGTAGCCTGTTTCTTTGGCTGTCACGCAATCTAGATTTTAACCCTTTAGACTTCAGTATATGATGCACAATGGAAGAGATTGTTTACAAAAAATACTATAAATAATACCCTCGTTCAACTTTGGCAATGAATTTGTACCACCACGACAAGGTCATAAATTAAAATCGATGCTTTGAATAAAGGCGATATCGGGTTTTTAACTTTAATAGAATATTCACGTGTCTTTGACACAATCAAACATCAGCTACTATTTGCTAAACTGCAATATTTTGATTTAAATAACACAGAATTAAAACATACAAGATCATATTTAAATAACATAAAAAAAAGTATTAAATCTAGAAAATCAGGCCTGTATTACAATTGCTGTACCCCGAGAGTCCATAATAGGACCCCTACTATTTACTATATATGTCAGGAAAGCTCTTATCCTTGGATATTTACGGTCTTGGACCATAAAGAGGAGGAGATCTGAACTTCTGATGTCTTTACAGGCTCCATTCCAGCGCCATTATATCCATGACCTCCCCGATGATGCTAGAGACGTAACTGTGGAATGGATGCAAGAATGCAACAGGATGTAAGCACCAATTTAGATGCATATTTATGCAGGCTCCTGCATCGAGTTGACGCAGTTCATTTCGCTATTCCAAAGGAGTAGAGAAGCTTCGGAAGGGCAATCATATTAGTAGCAGACAGCTTGTTCTTCTCCGACAGTTCTGAAGACCAAATCTTATGAAGTCGGTGCTGATACTTGCTGCAGACAGCATTTCTCACTACACACTTCTTGGGTGTAGTGTTGTTCTACACTAAAGTAGGTGTACGACTTCCGGGATCTAGATGGTGTAGGATGCTTCCGAATACGAGCTGCGGGTCCTCTCCATAGTCTTCGCATTGTCCTCTCCTAAGATGGAACAGTGCGCATGTATCCAACTCTAACTCCATTATGACAGCCTGCGTGAGCTTCTGTATCATCCTGAGGGATTGGTGTTATCCCCCTCTCCGAGAGCATAAAATTTAAGGTCATCCATGTAAGATGAATGAGTAACTTTGTCTCCTGTTGCCGGGATCCCGCATTTTTAACATCGCGAATTGAAAAGAAATCTCCCTGAAATACTCCCCTTCTGAACGTTATCGGCTCTACCATTACTAGATGTTATGATAAAGCTCCAGAGCGGCATCTACTTTAAATACATCTCAGTATGGGACCGGCGACCGCAAGACATCGGAACAAGGGTGCAATAATATCGTCTGATGTTATATTAAATGCCTTGCGGTAGTAGACCCAGCCCGTGGGGAGGTTCCGCTTATACTGCACGACACATCTGTCAATCAACAGGTTCTCGTTGCAACCAGCACCACCTTTCTTCGACCTTCGTTTCTCATATATGCGTTCGTAAATCGCGTCAGTCAACTGCTTGGAGTACCCGTGTCTCGCATGTACAAAATGCGTGTAAACTCCTTGTGAGCATTTAAACAGGTTAGATAATGAGGTATTGAAAGAAAAAACAAAACGTAAATGTTTGTATTCATTGGTTTACAATTCAGTACAGTAATTAGAAAGTAGATGTATGATGTACGCTTGGGATTTTTATATTGTACAAATTTTGACCTTCACATTGGAGTTGATAAGATAATAATTCTGTGAAGATCCGTCATCTAGCTGATATATTTGTATAACTGCTACAACTATTAACTTTACAAAGGGTAAAGAAAAGCAGAAACTCTCATGTTAATGTATTGGAAGTACCTCGTATTCTAGAAAGTTCAGAAGAGGATGAAGAAAAATTCTTTATTTATTTTATATTCCGAATACACTGAGAAGTATATTTTTTTCCTTCATTTACTCGATACGTGCCAGTTTTCTAGTCACTTAATCTCGCGGGAAGAACGCAAAAATTTAAGTTATAAAGTGGTAGCACGAATGTCTCTCAGAGTTTTAGATTGAAACTTCCTCGGGTTGAATAAGATCTGTCATTTTATTGTTTGGCTAAATTTTCTGTTAAATCAAGTTGCTACTGCAAGTTAGATTGAAAGCCAATCTTTAATTGTCCCTAGCGAATTCAATTCAATTCAATTACATTTCGTAGTCAAGATATTTTATGTTTACCTTCTTAAATAATAATGTGAGCGGTCTGCAAATAAATATTTTCTTATTGTCTCTCATACATACTTAAGAATGTTTTGTTTCCGCTTATCCTTTGCAGGCACTCTAAATGATTGTTTTTAGATTTCTTCCTATAGATTCATTCTACTAATATCCGGTTTCCTGCCGTCACATTAAAATATAACACGAGATGAATAATTTAATATTAATATTTGCGGAGCTGAACATCCAAATAGACATTTTAATTTTAATAATGAATCTATTGGTCCATGGCGATACCAACAAAATGCTAGCTTATTTCCTTCAATTGGAGTACAGACAACTTGCCATGGCCTATTTGAAAAGGGAAAGAGAATAAAACAATTAGATACGGACCGGCCATGCGCATGCTCCTGTTTTTCTCCACATTCCTAGAAATTATACATTAAGGAGATTTAAAAGTGAATTTTCTCAGTTTTTTCAAATGGAACACTCTGTATATTACTGTATTTTTGAATTGGCACATTAATTCTCTACGATTTTTGTGAACAATGTCCTATACCTAAACTCGAAATTTCCAAAGTTATTTTTACTTTTTCATTAAAACCGTTAAATTATAATACTTTTCATTTCGAACTGATCTAGTAGCCATGATTTTGACATGAAATGAAAATAATTGAAAATAGCATTAATTTTTTTCTGCCTCAGTAGTATTTTTTCACAATTTAATTCAACCACATTTGAGTCTATCTTAAAAATTTATAAATAATCGTTAAACATTACAAAAAGTTGACATAAATAATATGAACAGAAAATACCGTATTAGATAATATAAGAGTTGGCAGTATTTTAAAGATTCAGAGTCATTCTGAGCCTAATTTAATGAAATAAATAATACTTAGTGTTTATAAGAACTGTTCAAAATGGCATCTCAGTACGTCTATGCATTTCTGTAGACGATTTTCGAATGATGGGGCGAGCGTAGGTGCGTCTTTACTATGTACATACTTCGATATGCGATGTAAAGCAACGACAGGCGCAGTTAGTACTTGGATTGGTGACCATTCCAACGGAAACCGCGTTCTCGCCTCACACATCTTCCAGCGGCTTGTATATCAGTGTATGCGCGGAAGCTATACAACCTTAGGCGAGGATTGTATAGGAGATATACCATCCCTCGGAGGGGATGTAAAGCCGTCGGTCCCTTGTCTATTAAATGTTAGGCAAGTAAAAGATCCCTACTCTTCTTAAGGGAAGAGGTTCGGCAAAATTCCTGGTTGGGGGGTAGCACATATTAGTGCTGTTTCAAGAACTTTTTAATGGAAACAAGAAGTATGGCTTCGGAAAAGCAAAAACAGGACTTACTTACAGAACTTGCAGAAAAATGATGTTAGACCAGGAAAAGAGACACCAGGAAGAAAAAGAAAAACAAGAAAGACGAGAAGACAAAGAAGAGGAAGAAAGGAAGCTCCAGAAGAGAAAGAGGAAAAAGAGCAAGAGCGAAATGATGCAAGATTTGGAAATAAGGCTTCATGAGGAAAAACAGGAAGGAAGAATACGCCAGGAAGATTTAAGAAGGAAGAAATGACACGTCGGGAAGAATTAAGAAAAATTATATAAGTGCAACATGACGCTCTCCTGTCAGTCACTGATAAAATAAAAAATGAAATTAAGTGAAGTTGAAGGCGAGGTAAATATGGTCGAAGATGAAGAAGAACGACTTAAGCTACAGTTAAGAGAAAAAGGAATCAAGCTAGTATTATAATCGTCAGGCCCTCGATTACAACCGCCTTCTTTTGATGGTCAAACTTCTTAGTCAACACATAAGAGACAATTTGAGGCCGCTGCGCTGCACGTGCTAACAACTGGAATAATGAAGAAAAGGCTACGGCATTAGTTTTAGCATTAAGGGGCCAAGCATCAGAAGTGCTTCAGTTGATTCCAGTGGCGCAGGTACAAGATTTTAAAGTGTTGGAGGCTGCATTAGATCTGAGATATGGCGACCAACATCTCGCCCAAGTATGTCGAACTCAGCTGAAATCACTTACTCAAAAATCTGGGGAAAGTTTACAAGAATTTCAAGCTGCTGTTGAGCGATTGGCATATCTGGCTTACCCGGATGCACCCAAAGAATTCCAAGAGCTATTGGCAGTTGGTACCTTCATTGATGGCATAAGAGACGAGCAGATCAGACGAATCCTTAGATCTCGGGACAAGACGAGTAGCGAAGCATTGGTCCATGCCCTCGAGGTTGAAGTCGCTTATAAAGATACTTCCCGTGAAAGAGTACGGGCTGTGAAGGTGGAAGAAGCCGATTTAGAAAAATCGAATATGGAATCTATATTGGGCGACATACGTATAGTGTTCAATCAGTTACTAAGTCAGATACACCAGGGAAGCAGGAAAAGGAACAGATGGACAGCCACGAAGGGTAATTCGATGTTATAAGTGTGGCAAGCCAGGGCATATTAACCGAAACTGTCGGCAGCGGAGCCCTGAGAGAGTAAATGCCGCAATAACGGAAGTGCCGCAGGAAAACTAAATAAAGCCAATATCTTGGGGCTGTGCTGGCTGGGGAACGCGGTGCCCCCAGAGAGATACGGGTTTCCCAGCTTCGAACAATTTCAAGTAATCTGCTGTTGGATGGCTATATGAGCAAAGGGAAAGATGTCTTCACCATCGACATAGGTGCCAAGTCATTAACAGTGTAGCCAGAATTTTTATGAGGAATAGAAGACAGGGCAAGGATTCATGGAGAAGTTGACCTAGATCTGCATATGCTTTAGTCATAGGGTTATCGTGGCTGACATTAATGATGATTTCATTTTGGGGCCGGATGTTATGGGAATACATGGATTTGTACTTGGCGTGGGAGAACGAGTTCTGAACATTGGAAATGAAGAATTTATTATTAGTTGTGTTATTTTAAGGAAATGTTAGGCAAGTAAAAGATCCCTACTCTTCTTAAGGGAAGAGGTTCGGCAAAATTCCTGGTTGGGGGTAGCTCGTCTACAGGCGTCGGTGTTAGGCCTCAGTAGCGGAAATAAGCCGACGTTAAATAAATGTATAAAAAAAAATTAAAAAAAAATTCGAATGATCTACCGACATTTTTTAAAATATCTACAGCCATTCTACAAAAATAGTAGAGAATCCATGTGCCAATTCAAAAATATAATAATAAACAGAGTGGTCCATTTGAAAAAATTGAGAAAACCAACCCAAATTTTCATGTTTTTGTCGAATAACTCGGCAACGCCACGCCAAAAACAAAAAAAAAATCTGGAGGTCATTGGAAAGGTAATTTTACGCTTAATTCACAAATGTAAAAATATATAGGGTGTTCCATTTAAGCAATGACCTCGAAGATGCTCCACTGTATTTCAAAATATTTTTAAAATGTGCGCCTTTCGAAACTATACCACTTGCATAAAAAATAATTTTCCAAAGTTTTCTAATGAGGCCGACATTTGACTTTGACACGCTATTGGGACACCCTGTATATTCGATAGCAGAATGATGTTATTTATAAAACATATCAAGGTGAAAGGTTTAAGCTATAGATACTACAAAAATTTAATAATTATAGATAAAATACGTAGTGACCCACGAGCGTGGTTTACGTTGTGTATGAGTGGGATATTTATTAGATATTATAAACCAATAATTATATTCATATTAGTTTCATTTATTTGCCATCTAGAATAAAATAACTGTGTACATTGAACGCCGACAATTGTTTTCGTTTCCACACATTAGATATATGTTATTTTTTAAGCTTACTGCACCCGTCACACAGTTTTGATATGAAATGGATGGACTTAAGGTTGAAGGTAGTGCCAGTAGGGAACACTTTAGTAATTGGAAAAGAATTGAACCAGAATAAACCGAATAAGGAACTTCAACGCCTGTCTGATCATTGTACATGTGATTCCTCACTGTTTTTCAGTTAACTCGAGATTGAGATTATACAATATGCCCAGAAAACCGAAACGCGATGATATATAATCACACATTATTCTGACAAATTATGGAAGGAATTGAATAGCGAAAGAAACGGAAGTTAAATAGCGTAAGAAACAGGAGAACTTAATCTAGCGTAAATTTAACTCTGTTGAATTCATATTGATGTTGACTATACGCTGTCATGTTTCGACATTTTTCTAATCAAAATCAATTACTTATTTGATGAAACTGGCACTGAACGTTTCTAGATTTATAATATAAAAGATAGATTTACCGAACCAAACTCAGTTTTTCTAATTCAATATCCCTAGTAGCAAATAGGTATGTAGATCTTTTAAAATGACTTACGATATACGACTGTTTATTTAATTTTATTCTTTTATTGAATTGCTTTTATATTATCTCAGGCATACTTCAACAGTTTTTGTATCCGTTAAACCGCAAAATAAACATTGAATTCGTGAAACAAGTGCTATATTATAGAATAACACACGTTTAAAGAATACATTTTTGCTTTTGTTGTGTTTCGATTTGCATCAAATGGAATAACGATTATTGAGGCACATCTAACGACAACATAGCTATATCTACACATATTTTATATGATAATTTTTGGGCAATTAGTTTTTAATAATCGATATTAAAGTTATCTCTGTGAAAGCGTAGCTTGATAAAACCCATAACAAGAACATTTGGTCTTAGTCGAAAGGATTTATTGAGGCTTTCATGGTGCCATGAAAAGCTAAATTTGCCTTAAATAATGATTGTTAGAGCTGTCCTATTTTAGAATATTTATTATACCAATGACATTTCAGTTTATTGTTGCCTGTAATAACAGTCAACGGAGAAGACTAATTGTTAATGAAATTAGTAGATAAGCTATGTGCGTACCGCGCCAAAATCTCATGTTATTTTTTATGGAGATTCATGGTGGTTTTCAAGGTCATTCGTGTAAAGAGCCGGCTGAAGTTAGTCGCGCATGCGCAGGTCTGTAGCCAACTTCACGAATTGGCGGGAAATTCAAACATTAGCGGTCATGGGTGGTTTATGGCGGTGCCATGACCTGTTCCAAAGCTGTACAGACCTGTTTGAAAACTGTATTGGTTTGTACGAATAATAAACAGGTCTGTATGGTTTTCGTACAGACCTGTTTATTTTTCGTACAGACCTATACCGTTTTCAAATAGGTCTGTAGAGCTTTCAAACAGGTGATGACACCCTCATGAACCACCCATAACCACTAACGTTTGAATTTCCCGCCAATTTATGAAATTAGTTACAGACCTGCGCATACGCGGCTAATTTCTATTGGCTCTTTACACGAATGCCCTTGAAAAATTATAATGAACCTACATTAGAAATAACATGAGATTTTGGCGCCGTACGCCCATAACTTATCTATTTGCACAAATATAAATAGACTCAATTTAATTACAAGTTCTTCCTGGCCTAGAATTTCAAATTGAACTTGAATAAATTCATATAATCCCAGTTAAAGTTAAAACTTCTCATATATAATGAAGTAGATTCTTCCGGGTCTTGCCGTGGTCGTCGAACTTGACTTGACGTTTCGCTGATCATTCTGTCAGCTTCTTCAGAAGGATTCTAAAGACTGAATCTGTTGTGTTACACTCCTCGTTATATACCTAGGCGCCACTTCGCTTCGCTGGTCATTGGTCGCGCTTGGTTCGCTTCGCTGCTCATCCGTCGTGTTTGGTTGACCGTGACTTACTACGGTGCTGGTACTTGGCAATACCAGTCTCCATGTGTTACTAAGTCGATACCCATCCTCTCTGTTAAAGTTGTTCACGTTTTTCATAATTTCCAGTGATTCCCTAATGATTCGCGGATAATAACGCGTATTTCTGTCTAATATATTGACGTCCTCGTAGTCGACCAATGACCAGCGAAGCGAAGCGGCGCCTAGGCACAGAAGACCTATACCAGAAGAGACACTGTCGGCGGAACGTTTGATGTTTCTTTGGCAAATTGGGGTGACCTTCGGCCATATTTTTGGTGGTATCAAGCGGGAAATTTAAATGTCCCATAATTATATTTATTGAAATTTACACCTGTAACTTACAATAAATTATAAATTTACACCAAAATTGAAGGCTTACTAGAAGATTTTATGCACATACAAATAATTAAAGAAATGACTGTCCAAAAACCTGTTGTCTTCGAAATGGAGTGCACACAGTCTAAAGTTATTGTATAAATGATTTCAGTCCTTATCAACTAGATCCTCACGGTTACAAGTTATTATCCATACATTACATCTATAAACAAGAAATTACATAAAATATTTAAAAATCGTATTTTATAACCAACCGTGCAGCATCCTTTGGGAATCTAAATAGCGCAATGTCTTTATTTGTTGTTCTGCTTAGGCAGCCGCGAACAACACACACAGTTCCCTCTTTTCCACCCATCATAAAACACACAACACAATAATGAATAATTATTAAGTAAACAAACTTCCAACTCTATGCTACCACAAACACAGTGACGATAACAATAACTCAAAATACAATACCAATAACAATAACTCAAAATACAGTAAAAGATTTATAGGTTGACAATAATACCACCAAAAAGATGGCTGTCTCAGGAAAATTCAATATTGGCCTAGGTATATAACGAGGAGTGTAACACAACAGATTCAGTCTTTAGAATCCTTCTGAAGAAGCTGACAGGATGATCAGCGAAACGTCAAGTCAAGTTCGACGACCACGGCAAGACCCGGAAGTATCTACTTCATTAGACAACGGCCGTGAAAACCTGCATTCTACTATTCTCATGTATAGGTCAATTTGTACTAGAATAAAACGGTTTTATGATTATTCGTTTCCCGCCTAAATTTCTAACCTATTTGCTACTGATTGATTGATTGGAGTATCATTATGAAGTTTTAAATTATTTAATTTAATTTTTCTTTTAAAATTGCCACTTTTTAATTTTTTTTCCGCTTGCTTGTTGGCGTTGACTTTGACAATCTGCGTACGTCTCAGAATGCTTATCAAATTAATATGTCATAACCTCATTTTCTTAAGGAATTTTAGTTTCATTCACATATATTAAAAGCTAATAAGGTTTATGGTGTATTTAATAAACGGGTCATTGTTTTATTGCGTATTTTGACAAGAGGCCGCTTTCTTATGAGAATAAGGTTTTAAAAGAGGATATAGGAGATCTATATGTACATTTTATAAAGCAATTTTAAAACCATTTGGACGCTTCATAGTTTTATAGTTGCATGAATTGATCAAATTTGCATTTAAAGCTTTTTTCAAGCGAGACTGTTTTATTAAATTGAACTTTCCATAGTTTCTTTCATTCCCTAAGAATATTCAATTGATAATTTAAACCAATAGCAAAAACTATTTAATTATTCGATAGTTAACATTTGACAGTTTTATCTCTACTCGTATGTTAGGGGGTAAAGCTGTTCGCGCCCATTGCAGAGTACTATAAGTGCCCCCTGGGTAAATCTAAATGAACAGCAAACACCAGAATTGCCAGATTGACAAGTATCTGATCTCCTGGTAAATACATTCCTGCATACGCTATGCAAGTCAAATCGAAAACTACTTGTAAGTAGATCAGTTAAATTAAATCATATAACAAGAGCAAGCAGAGAGGTATTTCTAATTTTTGTTTAGTTTTCTGGCAGAAAAATAGACATTACATGAGAAATATATCTACTTATTAAGAGGATTTACTTAGTTTTTGAAGGGGGAATAAAACAACATGTCTTACTTAATTGACGGTTAGTATTCATACCCTCATATAAATGTGGCAAATAAAGGGTCGATCAATAATAATCAACAGCTACAGGAAATTACATTTTATGTATTTTCTATCCTTTTGTGGGCTAGTACAGTAGAAATTAAAATGTGAAAAACTGTAGAACTTGGTTGAGGAGTAATTGTTTCAAGCCTTGAACACAGAAACAAACTCTAGGTTATAAATTCGGATTTCGGGTCAAAGAGAAAGAATTTCTGCATGTTAAGATACTGGATTGTGTTCATTGTTTTTAAAAGTGTGGTTTGTAAATCCTAAGTATTTTTGTGTACTTTTATCAATATTTTAATATCAAGAGCAAGGCAATTTGTATAAGAAGTAAAAGAGAAATAGTGGTTTTTCATAAAATTTATGGTTGGCAGATTATTTTACTATTTATCAATAATTTTCGTGATTATATAACACATGGCAAAGTATTCAGGTATGCTGACGACACAACGATTGTGGTATCAGATAAAAATCCGTTAGTATTACAAAATATCATTTTAATTATTATTAATTTGGTAACTGGTGTCATAAAAGTCGCTTAATTTTTATCATGTCAAACGGTTTGTATTTACTTTAAAAACAAACATAGAACAGCACATTATAATCTTTACCACACATTTTCATTCAATAGTCATAGTATAGATATCGCACGTACATCTGCTTTTTTGGAGTAACTTTTGATACTCATCTAGACTGGAGTCGTCAAATCGACAAAGTAACTGCAAAGCTTAACAAAAAGTGTTTTATCGTGACATCTTTAAACGATTGTTTAAATACTTAAACTTTATAAAATGTATATTATTCCTTAGTTTATTTACCCATTGCGTATAATATTATAGCCTGGGGACAATCTACTGAAATAGGAAGAATTTTTGGACAGCAAAAAAGAATACTCAGGCTGATATTTAATCTGAGTTACAATCAACCAGGAATACTCCGAATACTTTTAAAAAATATAATATACTAACAGTCACGTCTATATATCTGTTAAAGCTCCTGACACACATCCACATTAACAGAAATAAATTAATTCATAATGGAGACTTCCATAGCTATTCTACAAGAAGCAGAAATTTAATTTCATCAAGAAAACACAATTGCGAATTCTTTAAGAAATCACCAATATACTTGAGCTGTAGTATTTACAAACTATTTACTGGACGAAATCTTTACTCAATTTTAAAAACACATCAAAAAACTTTTAACGAATAATGCATTGTATTCCATTAATGAATTTATTTCGGTTATTACAAATACAGTCACATGATTATTATTTAATTATTTTGCTTGTAAGGTTTACATTCTATATGTCCATACATACATGTCTCTTTCGTACATTTTATTGTTTGAATGCTGTATATCTTTTCACTGTTTATATACTCACTTATATCTTCGTTACATTCTATTATAGAATTCTTATCTTACCACCTAGCCGTTAATACGGCTTTGTTTGACATGTCTCATCCATATTGTACTGTGGCTAAAGGGATTAATACAGATATTTATTTATAGTTAAACCATAGCTTTGCTTTTCCAAACTTATTTTTAGCAACAATTTTTAAATTTTGCCAAATATTTGCTTAGTAACGAATAACAACAATATACAGGGTGTTTTGAAAAGATTGGGACAACGCTTAGCCGTAGATTCTTGACATCATAGCAAGTCGACTTAGCCCAAAAGCTTTCCTTTTTCAAGATACAGGGTGGGAAAGTAAAAACATTGTATTCGTAATTTGTCCCTACCTTAGAGACTATTGTACGTATATACTTCAAAGTTGGTAACGACATGTTTTTCAGGTTGCTAATTACAATGGTGATACTGTTAAAAAACACATCAAAACCCTCGATAAAGTTTCGAAACTATAACAAAATCCACTGGCCGTGCTCCACGTAAAAACGCCGTTATTAAGAGGTTTTTATAATTAAAATAACATGTTCGCTATTCGGAGCGCTTTTCATGAAAAAATATCAAAAACTCACCAAGGAGTGTAATTTTAGAAAGTATATTAAACGTCGCTGCACAAGGACGTAACGTCGCTCCGACCACAAAATTTTAGAAAGTATCATGAAAACCGAAATTTCGGAAATAAAAACCCTTTTACGAATCCACGTTGTATAACACTGCAACTCATGCGTTATGTTAAATAAAAGGACGAGTTAAAAAAGTCTCTAGTCAAAATTTTTCGAGGTTTTTAGCGAAAATAGCCCTAAGCGTCGCCCTTTCATCTTTTAGCAGTCGAACCCCGGGCCTTTCAAAACGAACGCTCTGCCACTGAGCCATATCTCCGCTACGATGCAGTTTAAACAAATCTCATAGTAAATACACACCATCATCCATACTATCTTTTTACAGTGTAGCTCAAAAACTCTCCATTTTCGGAGGTCGCCCATTGAGGCTCTTGTTCACAACGACAAGAAGTACAACATATTCGAATTTCAGCTTATTATTTGACCGAAACCACTTTTACCTAAGAAATGTGCGTGGTCCTTTACTTGTATCTACGAAATAAAAATAAAATGAAATAAACAATGAAATCTTCTATTTTATTAATAGTAGTAAGTTAATAACAGTAAATAAAAACTTTCTCATAAACTCAAATTACCAATAAGATTTCCATTCACTTCAATACATTTTCTATATCATTTCATGATATTTTGACGTAAACCGAATATTATTTTTTTCCTGATATTTCCTGCTTCTTGTATTTTTCGGAATAAGTTGTCGCGTTTTTCTATCAGTTAGGCTGCATAGATCAAACTGTGAACTGGCCATGCAAACTCGCTTCCCCGTTCAATCCAATGATGTGGAAACATTCATTTAAATGGTTACGTACTGTTATTGAAAAATGGAGACGCGCTGTAGTAGCACCATCTTGCCTAAACCACATCCATCTTCTGTTAATGTCATTACCATTATTTAATAAGTTGTCCAAATTATTCAGCAGAAATTGTAAGTATGATGCCCCATTTAGCCTATTAGGAAGCTCAAGGGGTTCTAATACATTGTCACCGATAATCCCAACCAGACATTAATTGGAAATTCATCCTGAAAATAATGAACATGCGCTATATGAGAATTTTCTAGTGCCCAAATATGACTATTGAGCCAATTAAAAACTCTTCTTCGTGTAAATGTTTGCTTGTTTCTAATCAGCAAGCTAACCTTGCTAGTAGATCTCGGGGTTTTAAATGTTGAGCGGGTGTAAAATGGTAAGGGTGAAGTTGATTTCTACGAATCACTTTGTAAATAATTGTAGAGCTAATTCCAATTCTAACAGATAGCTTTCGTATGCTTATTTCCTGATTCTGTTCAATACGCATCAAAATATTTTCTTCTTGCTGCGGTGTGTAACTAACGGGAGGTCTGATCCTCCTCTTCGGCGAACACTTCCGAATTTTCTAAATCTTTAGAAAATCCCTTTAAAACGTTTTATGATTTAGTACCGTTCGATTAGAATATAAAAATTGATCTTCTTGCAGCCGCATGACTATTATGGTTTACCTGAGTGATTTATACATTTGATAAAATCACATGTGTATAGGGAGAACAAAACAGGACCTAATATAGAACCCTGAGGTACCCCGCACCTAATTGGTTTTAAGGCAGAAATACCATTCCTAATGACCGCACACTGCTTACGATTAAGAAGATAACTGTCAAAAAGTTTTAAAGAAGATTCAGAGCATCCTATGAAATGCAAGATTGACAGTAATATCTCATGATTAATGGTATCGAAAGCTTTCGATTAGTCTAGTAATATTAATGCCGCAGTCTTGTTGTTATCAATATCTCTGAATAAATCATCTGTAACCTCTAATAAAATTGTGGTACAGCTATGTCCTGACCTGAAACTATATTGCCTTGCCGGAAGAATATTGTACTCATTAATATGTGAGCAAATTTGAAATTTCATAACTTTCTCTAATACTTTGGACAAAATTGGCAAAATTGAAATGGGGCGGAGTTCGCTTAAGCTAGTTATAGATTTTTTTTGGGTAAAAGCAAAATATTAGAAAGTTTCCATGAATTAGGGAAAACACCTTCAATAACACAAGTATTAATAATATGTGAAATAAAAGATAATATATAAGGACAACAAAGAAGTAACATATGAATATTAATTTTATCTGTTCCGGTAGCGGAGGATTTTATATCTAACAAAGATTATTGTTATAAAAACTAATTAAATTAGGATCCGGAGCAGCAACATTAGTAGAGGGCAGAAGAAAACGATCATTTATTAAATCTGGGTTATTGAGATTGTCAAGAATGGCAATAGAGGCTGGTTTACTATAAATGTTAAATTCATTTAATTTTCGCCAGATAACTTTACCATTACTACCATAATGTTGGAGACAGTACTCTAAATATCCTTTTTTCTCGCTTCTGACTGCATTAGTAGTGACGTTTTTTAAATTTTTGTAATAATCCCAGTGGTGTGGATTTTTTGTTTTTTTAAATTTGGCTAAAGCTTTATCGCAAAGCTTCATCATCAATCTGATATTATCAGTGAGCCATGGAGGTCTATATTTTTTTGTTTGAATGTTACGAATGGGAGCTAATACATCGAAAATATTCAAAATCATTGTATTAAAATAATCCACTTTACCATTTAAGTCATCGATACGCATTATATTTTCAAATGGTGACATTAGAAGAAAATTATCAAGAATATGTTTATCGATGCTTTTTAAATTCCTAAATTCAAAATTTCTACATGATTCTTTCCCTGCTTTTAGGTAGACTTTACAGAAAGTCAAATGGTGATCAGATACATTAAGTACTTCAGTTACTCCACTAGAAAATGACTTGATCTCATCAGAAATTAATATAACATCCAAAAGTGTAACAGTATTTTTTGTAATTCTTATGGGCGAAGTAATAATTTGTCGCATACTAAATAAGTCAACAATCTTATAAAAATTGATTGCATTAGAATACTCACCATCCATGAGATCAATGTTGATATCACCTCCACATATGATATTGTTACTTTGTAGAATAACGTTTGCTAGATTTTCCTCAAGGTTGTCCAAAAAACTAGAAATGTTTTTACTGGGAGGTCTATAAAACACCCCAGAAATAAATGAAGTTTTGTTAATGTTTATTTTCATCTAAAGTTGCTCTACCGAGTCAGAAAAACTTACGTTGAACAGCTCAAAGTCAAAGTATCATTTTTTGTTTATAAGTCCTCTTTTATTCTAGATTAATCAACCGTGACAATATTTTAGTTAGTACATTTGAAGTAGAGCACTTTGGTATACAGCAACAAGTTTTCATTTTACATCCTGATTTACTTTGTTTATTCAAAGACATATTTTTTCGTATTGACATTGACGGACAAACAACCGAGTACAGCTGGTGCACTCTGGCGGATAAAATAAAATAGAATGTTCCCCATTAGCAACCTGAAAAACATGCCGTTACTAACTTTGAAGTAGATACATATAATAGTCTTCAGAATAGAGACAAAATACGAATACATTTTTTAAAACTTACTACCCTGTAATTTGAAAACGAAAAGAGTTAGATGTCAAGAATCTATGGCTAAGCGTTGTTCCAATTTTTTCAAAACACCCTGTATGTAAAGGACTATACTTTGAACAATAATTATCTGCTAAATTTCCAAAAAATTATATTTCATCATTTCAGATTGCTTAATTATAAGTTACATATTTTATCACCTCCATTTAAAAATTGTGAATAATTATATTTGATCGGTTTGGGCTGAATATTCAAAACGCTTAGATATTATCTTTTAATGGACTTACTTAAGTTTTCGCCGTTTTTAGTAGCCCTTCTATGTAAACAACATATCACTGAATAAATAACAAACTGCCTATCTACCGATTTACATTTATTTAAATTTATTTACAGGATCGCTTGTAACCTACTTACCGATTCATTTGTTTATCAGATTTCAGTTCTAATAAATTCTGAATGCGGTCGATGTCCAGAATCCTGTGTTTTCGCTAAATGTAAATGTATTGGATTTCACTGAAACAAATCTCCAGCTAATAAACAAAATTAAGCCACGGAGGCAAAAAGGTTTAACATTTCTCGAAACCAATACTGTAATTTGTATGTTTCAATATTGTTCTGATTTGATCCTACCGTAGCTATTACGGCCCATAACTGGAAGTCTAACGTACCAATTTACTAAAGCAAAACGTAATTGAAACGGTAATATTAGGTAGACGTAATAAATTCGGCGCGATCTTTCGCTTAATTGTTGTATTAAATGAACAAATGTACTAGAAACGTGAAATGAGGAAGGGAAATGATGCTGTTAAACATTTACTATTATTGGTTTGAGCTTCCTAGCAAAATTAAAGGGTGAATCGGGGATGTTCTGCCAGGCTCTAATGTAGGGCAAATAAAACACAATAATTTATTACTTCGAGTGAGCTGATGTAATTTACGTGATTTTCGTTAGATATTCACACATTTCTCCTTTATGAATACCGCAGGAATATCAGCTATACACGGACGAGTTTAAGTATGTATTTTAAAATCTATCTTTTGTAGTTAATTTAAGGAGATTATTATTGTCGCGGCATACAATGGCATACAATGTTGCTCCAGCAACTAATGGAAACGATAAATTTTTATCTGAATCGTTTTTTGAATTCTCATAAAAACGCTTTGGGCTCTGCCTGGAATTGCCTTTGATGCTCTGTAAGTAAATTTTTTTAAATTTCCTTTCAAATAATATTAAATTTAGAACAGATTTAACGTCATGTGGTAAATTGTCAAATGGTCTCAACCCATCACATAACGAGGTTCTTTGTAAATTATTGGTTTTTACAAAATCAATGGTAAACTTTATATTATGTGAATGAACCCCTGACCTTTTCACTAGAAAGTTTTGGAGACATTGCAAATATAATTTTGTTTTTCAATTTTATAAATAAGAGCTAAATTTGATTTTTTAATATCTTCTATCGATGGCATGCCATTATGATATATATGGTTTCACAGAGACTTGGCTAAACTCGCAAGTACTGAATACAGAAATATTGTCCTCTAATTATAACATCATACGATGTGACCGGAACTTTACGAAAACTAATAAAAATAAAGGCGGCGGTGTACTAATTGCGCTAAATATTAAGTATATTTATGAGGAACTTAATGTCAGTCTTATACGTGAGATATTTCCTCAAATAGATATCGTTGGTGTTAAAGTAACCTTTCATTTTCAAAATATTTTCATTTTCATCCTTTATATCCCCCCAAATTTACCGTATGCATCCTACCAAGGTCTTTTTGAATGTATTGAGTCTCTACACTATTTAAACGATGAAAATATTTATTTTATAGGAGATTTTAATGTCCCAGAGTATAACAATCAAAATATTGCACCAACCAGTCGTGTAGCTGCTGTACAACACTTCTCTGAATACCTTGACCTCAAACAATTTAATAATGTACTAAATACTAATGAGACTACTCTTGATTTGGTACTGTCAAATGCAAATTGTGACGTAAACAGATCATTAGAGTGTCTATTAATAGAGGATTTACATCATCCCCCCTTAGAAATATCACTAAAAATTACTAATTCTCATCCTGAAAAATTTCCCATGTAATCTAACGGAAATATATAACTTTAAAAAAGCCAATTACCCTCTCTTATATGAAAATCTATTTCTGATAAACTGGTCATTTCTAACTGAACTAAATGACGTTAACATGGCTTGCACTGCTTTTTACTCTAAACTAACTGAAATTTTTGATCAATTTGTGCCTAAATCTATTCCCAAACAACTCAAATATCCAACTTGGTACACAAATGATATTGTAAGAGATATAAAGCAAAAAAATATTCAGAGGAGAAAGTATAAACAAACAAAAAGTGAAGATGATTATAATAAATTCAGGAACATGAGAGAGAAAATAAAGCAGGACGTAAAACAATCATATGAAAATTATTTATTGAATATTCAAAATAATATAAAAAATGATCCAAAAAAATGTTGGTCATATGTAAACAGTAAAAGGAATAGTAGCGCCATTCCTGATAATATTACATATAATAACATTCGACACACAAATCCTCAAAATATTGTTGATGCTTTTGGAAACGTTTTTCAATCGGCTTATCATCCTAATAATAACAGCCATAAATATCCCCCCTGTGGTGATGTAAACAGTAATAATTTATGCATAACGACGTTTTCGGAATCGGACGTGCTAAAATCGCTTAAGAAGATAAAACCCAAATTTACTAAAGGTCCAGACAATATACCTGCATTTATAGTTAAGGACTGTGCACATGTCTTCGCCCTGCCCCTTAAAATAATTTTTAATCTGTCCCTGAAGTTACAGGTATTCCCTGATGTATGGAAATACTCTCGTTTATGTCCTGTTTATAAGAAAGATAACAAATATAATGCTGAGAATTATAGGCCAATAACAATAATTTGCAATTTTGCAAAAGCCTTTGAGTTTACCTTGAATGCGTCATTATCCAGGCACGTACAAAATCAGATCGTAACAAATCAACATGGATTTGTACCAGGTAGATCCACTGAAACTAATCTAACCTGTGTTACACAATATCTTTCCGAAAAACTGGATGACAACAAACAGGTTGACATTATCTATACTGATTTTTCCAAAGCTTTTGATCGCTTAGACCACGGTATTCTGATACAGAAACTAAATAATTTCGGATTATCGTTAGCATCATTAGATTTAATTACTTCATATTTAACAAACAGGCGACAGTATGTAGAATACCGTGGTTTCAAGTCTTTTGATATTATAGCTAGCTCAGGTGTTCCTCGGGGATCGGTACTGGGACCACTACTGTTTAATATTTTTATTAACGATATTGTTATAGACCTGGATGTTTCAAGTCTATTATACGCAGATGACTTGAAAATCTATCATGTAATTGAAACTGAGGCAGATTGTGATAAGCTGCAGAATAACTTGGATAAGATAAATCATTGGTGTATATTAAATCAATTGCCTCTTAATGTATCTAAATGCAACGCGTTTACATTTTGTAGAGCCCGCACTCATGTCACCTACAATTACCATTTAAATAACCAAGAGTTACAAAGACCTGATATCATTAAAGATCTTGGTGTTACTTTTGACAGAAATCTAAGTTTCAATGAGCATATGAACTTAACTGTATCATCAGCGTTAAAAAACTTAGGGTTCTTAATTAGGAATTGTAAGGGTTTTAATAATACGGACATTATGAAACTGTTATATTTTTCCTTTGTGCGGTCGAAACTAGAATATTGTTCACTGGTATGGTCTCCGGGATATGCTACATACATAAACAATATAGAGAACATCCAGCGTCGTCTGGTTAAGTATCTTTGTTTTGTTGAAGATGGCAACTATCCTACAATCGGTTACCCACAAAGCATTATGTTAGAAAGGTTTCGCATATCGAGTCTACAAAACAGAAGAATGGCACACTCCGTGGTATTCTTATATAAAATTATTCACAATATCTTTGATTGCTCATCTATTTTAGAACAACTATGTTTTCGGGTACCTCGTATAGAAAGTAGAAATCGTGAAACTTTTTATCTCGTTACCCCTCGGACTAATCTATTAAAAACTTCACCCATATATTTTATGTGTAAAAATTATAATTCGCTGCAAAATGAGCTTGATATATTTAATTGTAGCCTTGCCTCGATAAAAAATCTATTATCTGTGTAACATGAATATTAGTGTATAATAAGCTTAATACTATTTGTATGATAATTGTATCTTTTCTCTGTCTTTTTCACTTATTCTGTTTTCTATAACTCTACATGCTGTTTATTGTATTTATTATATTCTACTGATCTGTAATATTTGTACCTTATATACATTATTATTGTAATTGTTCCCACCCTGTAACTGGTTACCTGTTGGGTGGTTGTATCTAATAAATAAAATAAAATAAAATAAAATAAAATAAAATAAAATAAAATAAAATAAAATAAAATAAAATAAAATAAAATAAAATAAAATAAAATAAAATAAAATAAAATAAAATAAAATAAAATAAAATAAAATAAAATAAAATAAAATAAAATAAAATAAATAAAATAACCATTGTAATTCACCCCTCACACAATTTATTGGTATACGGTCGTGAGCAAAAAAATAGGACAAGTCTTATAACGGCATTTTGCTAAAATCTAGTTGTGTACATCTAACTTTAATTTTTGTGACATTGTGAGTTAGTTGTCATAATTTATTGTAAGTGTGCAAAAAACTAATATGCCTCATATAAGCGATTTAGTTAAATCTGGAGTTATTGCTAAAACAGAAGATGGATGGTAAATGAGACAAATTGCACTGCGTTATAATATTAACAAAAATTCGGTGTGTAACATCTTAAGAAAGTGGAGGATAAACGGTACGATTAGCAGAAATCCTGGATAAGGGCGACGAAGGATATCAACTCAACAACAAGATTTGCAATTGGTAAATGCTTTAGAGAGTAGTAGTAGTACTGGTCGCCGGCGAGTAAGAGAATCGGAGCTACGCTGTCATGCAGCAGCACAGAAATACTTACTTAAAGCTGAACATAAAGAAGCTCGAGTAGGCTTTGCGCTTGAATTTTTAGCGCATGATGTAAGTTTTTGGAACAATGTAATATTTACAAACGAAAAAACTTTCCAGTTAACACACAGCGGTCGTGTTCGTGTTTACCGCCCTTCGAATACTCGATTCGATGAGAAATATATATCTAACAATGATAAAAGTGGTAGATTTTCCGTCAATATATGGGCTTGGATATCGGCACGTGGTCCTAGTGTTTTGTGGCATATTGAGGAACGATTGAATAGTGAAATTATTTCCTAATAATGAGTTCATATTTCAACAAGACAATTGTTCCGCTCATACTGCTCATAATAACTAACTGGTTTCAAAATAACAATATCAGTGTTCTTAACTGGCCCAGTCATAGTCCAGATCTTAACCCTGTGGAAGAAGTATGGGGACTACTCGTAAGAAGTATGCAAAAACGAAATGTGAGACCACGGAATGCCGAAGAATTACTGGAAATAGTAAATAATGCATGGGAAATTATTATTACTAATGATTATTGTATAAGGTTATTTAATTCTATGCCAAACAGACTTATAGAAGTTATAAATAGAAATGGTGCATTAACGAGATATTAATAGTTAGTTTCTTGTTAAGTAGGATATCCTTTGTCCTTTGATTCAGGATTTCTACTAATCGTACCGTTTATTCTCCGCTTTCTTAAAATGTTACACACCAAATTCTTGTTATTGCTATAACGCAGTGCAATTTGTCTCATTAACCATCCCTCATTTACTATAGCAATAACTACAGCATTAAAATAAAAAATAAATTAAAAGTGATATCTGTTTTATTTCGGCTACTCATTACATATTCAAATCGAGACAGATTTACATTAGAAAAAAAAAGTTGTCCTATTTTTTTCTTCTCATGACAGTACATTTACTGCATCCAAGAATTATTCTCATAGATGTGTTCTGTAAAAGATAGATTCGATTTATTTTGTCTTTATTACAAGATGTCAAGAGCTAGGCACAATAGGCAATATGATGATGAATTTATGGATATTATATACTAATAACTTACACCACTGTGACAAGTTATGTGATATTTGATAGAAAAATCCTGTTTTCTTTCCAATTTATTGCATACAAAGTGTTAATTGTTGATCTAATATTATTCCTAAATACTTCATTTCTGAGACGCGCACATGGGAGCATCGACTGGATGGCCTGTTGGAGATTCCGGCGCTGTTCATATTATATTAAGGTGTGTAGGGGTATTTTATATTTTTCTATACCTAATATAGTTACAAATTTGTATAGGTTATCTGTAAGAATAGCTTGTCAAGATAAACATCGTCTATATTTGTGTAGTTTCGAAGCAGGAAAGAGAACAGAGCGATGAACAGTCAAGGAAGGTGATTCGGTGTTATAAGTGCGGCAAACCAGGGCATATTAAGCGAAACTGTCGGCAGCGGAGCCCTGAGAGAGTAAATGCCGCAATGACTGAAGAGCCGCAGGAAAACTAAAGATAGCCAGCATCTTGAGGGCTGTGCTGGCTGGTGAACACGGTGCCCCCAGAGAGATACGGGTTTCCCAGATTAGAAGAATCCCGGGTAGTCTGCTGTTGGATGGCTATGTAAACAAACGGAGATGTATCTTCACTATCGACACAGGTGCCACGTCGTCAATAGTGCGACCCGGATTTTTATCAGGAATAAAAGTTGATAAAAGCCAAAATGGATTGGTCGTTCGAACAGCCACAGGAGACAGGGTAAGGGTTCATGGAGAAGTTGACCTAGATCTGCAGTTTGGACGCCTGTGCTTTAGTCATAGGGTTATTGTGGCTGACATCACTGATGATTTCATTTTGGGGCTGGCTGTTATGGGAGTACAAGATCAATTTATACTTGACGTGGTAGAACGAGTTCTAAAGATTGGAAATGAAGAATTTATTTTGTCAACAGCAAATGACCGATTTCAAAAAGTGAGGCTACTGACGGCTCAGACAATCAAGATTCCTGCCCGATCAGAACAAATAATCGAGGCCGTTCTGGAAGGAAACTAGTGGATACCGTGTTGGCCTTGTTGAAAAAGATGATTCAATTAAGACAGAAAACGTAGTCTTAGCAAGAACTCTAACCCGGACAAAAGACAAAATTCCAATTAGAGTGGCTAATTTAAATTCCTACTCAGTGACTTTCAAGGAAGGCGACGCAATAGGATCCTACGAACCAGTCCAGCGGATAGCAAGGTGCGAGGAACAAGGGGAGAAATGTTCGTCAACCAGCGTAGACAGGGAAGTTGTGACTTTCTTGAGTTCCCAGTTTGAACACCTATCTAAGGATGAACGTAGAGAGGCAATCAAGTTTTTGGAGAAAGAAAGTGCGGTATTTGCCAAAAACACAGACATCATCACGAAAACTGATATAGTACAGCATCGGATAGACACTGATGATTCAGCCGCAATCCGCCAACAACCTAGGAGGTTGCCACTAGCTAAACAGGAAGAAGCTGCTGCGATGGTTCAAAAGATGCTACAAGATGGAGTAATTGAGGAATCAACCAGTCCTTGATCATCACCGGTAGTTTTAGTTGCCAAGAAGGACGAAACTTTGAGATTTTGTGTCGACTACCGGAAGCTGAATGATGTTACGAAGAAAGACAGCTATCCACTATCACGAATTGACGATACATTAAGTACGCTGGCAGGGTCACGATGGTTTTCAACTCTAGACCTTCGAAGTGGGTATTGGCAGGTGGGACTTCACCCTGACGACAAGGAAAAGACTGCCTTCTCAACAGGTAGTGGTTTATATCAATTCACCGTGATGCCTTTTGGACTTTGCAATGCGCCAGCTACTTTTGAAAGATTGATGGAATTTGTACTCCGAGGACTAACTTGGAAGACGCGCTTAGTTTATCTTGATGACGTAATGGTTATGGGACGAAACTTCAGGGAACATTTGAAAAATCTTCAAGAAGTATTTGGGAGAATCAGAAATGCACACCTAAAGTTGAATCCAAAGAAGTGTCTACTATTCCAAAAAGAAGTGAAATTCCTTGGACATGTCGTATCTTCGGAGGGAATACAGACAGACCCGGACAAGATCTCTGCCGTGCGTGATTGGCCAAGACCTTCAAATGTACACGAATTACGAAGCTTTCTTGGCCTCTGCACTTACTATAGACGTACTTTTTTCTAATCAAGACGATTACTATTTACGGGATTCTCTCCTTTAGGAGGATAGGTGCTAATAATCGAGGAGCCTGAGGCCAGCTTGATTATCTCTATTGCGGATGTAGGAATGTGCGGACAATGTTGCAAATATCGATGATTACTGATTTCTGCAGTTGAAGGTAGGTTTTCTCCTTAATATTTAACGTTTTTAGAGCCTGTTTCAAACTGGTAGGTGTTTGACCTGTGGCACCGACTACGATAGGAATTATGGTTACTTTATCTTGTTGCCACATCTGCCTAATTTCCTCAGCGAGAGGTAAGTACTTGGTGATTTTCTCCCTTTTCTTCTTCTCCATATTCTCTGGTAGTGGTACTGTGATATCTATCAGGTATGTTTGGCTATCTAATGTTAGTATAATATCCGGCCTATTGCTGGGGATGTGCTTGTCAGTGATGACCGTTCTATTCCAGTACAATTTGGCTGTGTCAGTGAGTGTGACTGATATGGGTGTATACTGGTAGTACGGTGTTTGAGTGTGGTACGGTTTGATCTGCATTAGTAGTGCCTGGTGGATTATTTTTGCCACGTTGTCGTGGTGGCTCAGCTGGTTGGGGCTAGGATAGGGCATCCGCCCACAATGTGTTCAATGCTCTCCCCGGTCTTAGAGCACTCCCTACATATGTCCCTGGCATCCCTGACTATGTGCTTCATATGGTTGAGGGTGGCTATTACTTTGTTTTGTATTGCCATCAAGAATCCTTCGATCTCTGGGAAGAGGTTGCCAGTCGTTAGCCAACTAAATGTTGCATCTCGATCAACATTGTCCCCTGCAATGGAGTTGGGGTATGTTCCAAGTAATGGCTTGGACTTCCATTTCTCTATTAATGCGTTGTGCTGTTGGGTTCGGGGTCTCTGGTTGACAGATTGGTGAGTGGAGGTTGAGTGGAGTGAGATTATTGTCTACGCTCACTATGGCTGCGTGTATTGAGCTAGTTTGAGCCTACCGTGTGAAATATGAATGCAGGTTGTGTAGCCGATGTGCATGCTGCGTGTTTGGTTGAATTATGCCTTTTCCGCCACTTGCGCGAGGTAGATCGAACTACTCTACAGAGCTTTTTGTGTGATGAGCTCTAAATTTAGTAAATAAAGTCCTGGTGAGTTTGTCTAGGGATGCTAGATCTGTTTGTGTCCAGTTTACGATGCTGAAGGTGTAGGTAGCGACCGGTAGGGCGTATGTGTTGACCGCTTTAGCCTTGTTGATTCCAGATAAGCTGAATTTAATTATATCCGTGATTTTTCCTTCAGCTTATCTCTTACTTTTTTCTTCATAGCCTTGTTAACCATTGTACATTTTTGGTCGACTCCTAAGTACTTATAGATCTCATCCTCCTCCATACCTTCTACCTCGCCTTCGTCAATTGGGAACGGGGCCTGTTCCGTCCATTTTCCGTCTTTCATGGAATTGACTCTACATTTTTCTAGGCCAAGTTGCATTTTAATATCTTCAGAGAATCTGCTTACCATGTTTATGGAATTGTCTAGCTCTTTGCAGTTTCTCGCATAGAGTTTTAGATCGTCCATGTAGAAGGGGTGGCCTAAGGACTTCTGCGGTGTTATGGGATAACTTTGTGACTTTCGGATCAACATTTCAGAGAGGGGGTTGAGGGCAAGACAAAACTATAAGGCGCTTAGGGCTTATTATTATGATTATTACAAAGTGAATTTTTGTACCTTTAATGCAAATGTCAAGGCAAGTTTAAGTATTTATGGTAATTTTGATTTAAATCTAGAATCGTACATGTACATGTACATTTAACTTTAATTTAGCATTACACAACTATTTATATAACGTGTTAAGTTTGTTGGTCATTATATTGGTTATTTCTACATGATCAGTTCCTGAAACCGATAATAAGGTGTCATCAGCGAATAAATTTATGTATATAATTATAAAAATATTTTGATCTAACATTTTGCTTAGGTCGTTTATATGAATTATAAACAGGTAGGGACGCCACTGGTAGAGTGATAAAATAACTTTTCTTAACTAAAGTATGTGGTTTTACATCCTATTAACTCTCTCTCTAAAGTACTTTCCGAGATATTAAAAAATAACAATAATTTACTCCATCATAATTTTGTAAGCAGGAAATTTTAATATCAATAATTTTACCTGTGGGATAATATTATTATTAATTTTAATTCCGTAAACCATTTGATATTCGGAAATAAATATATCAACAGGTTTTCTATGTAACTTACATTTCCTACTCACAACTAAATTGTCAAGGCAAGTTTAAGTATTTATGGTAATTTTGATTTAAATCTAGAATCGTACATATAGTTATGTGCATTTAACTTTAATTTAGCATTACACAACTATTTATATAACGTGTTAAGTTTGTTGGTCATTATATTGGTTATTTCTACATGATCAGTTCCTGAAACCGATAATAAGGTGTCATCAGCGAATAAATTTATGTATATAATTATAAAAATATTTTGATCTAACATTTTGCTTAGGTCGTTTATATGAATTATAAACAGGTAGGGACGCCACTGGTAGAGTGATAAAATAACTTTTCTATACTAAAGTATGTGGTTTTACATCCTATTAACTCTCTCTCTAAAGTACTTTCCGAGATATTAAAAAATAACAATAATTTACTCCATCATAATTTTGTAAGCAGGAAATTTTAATATCAATAATTTTACCTGTGGGATAATATTATTATTAATTTTAATTCCGTAAACCATTTGATATTCGGAAATAAATATATCAACAGGTTTTCTATGTAACTTACATTTCCTACTCACAACTAAATTGTCAAGGCAAGTTTAAGTATTTATGGTAATTTTGATTTAAATCTAGAATCGTACATATAGTTATGTGCATTTAACTTTAATTTAGCATTACACAACTATTTATATAACGTGTTAAGTTTGTTGGTCATTATATTGGTTATTTCTACATGATCAGTTCCTGAAACCGATAATAAGGTGTCATCAGCGAATAAATTTATGTATATAATTATAAAAATATTTTGATCTAACATTTTGCTTAGGTCGTTTATATGAATTATAAACAAGTAGGGACGCCACTGGTAGAGTGATAAAATAACTTTTCTTAACTAAAGTATGTGGTTTTACATCCTATTAACTCTCTCTCTAAAGTACTTTCCGAGATATTAAAAAATAACAATAATTTACTCCATCATAATTTTGTAAGCAGGAAATTTTAATATCAATAATTTTACCTGTGGGATAATATTATTATTAATTTTAATTCCGTAAACCATTTGATATTCGGAAATAAATATATCAACAGGTTTTCTATGTAACTTACATTTCCTACTCACAACTAAATTGTCAAGGCAAGTTTAAGTATTTATGGTAATTTTGATTTAAATCTAGAATCGTACATATAGTTATGTGCATTTAACTTTAATTTAGCATTACACAACTATTTATATAACGTGTTAAGTTTGTTGGTCATTATATTGGTTATTTCTACATGATCAGTTCCTGAAACCGATAATAAGGTGTCATCAGCGAATAAATTTATGTATATAATTATAAAAATATTTTGATCTAACATTTTGCTTAGGTCGTTTATATGAATTATAAACAGGTAGGGACGCCACTGGTAGAGTGATAAAATAACTTTTCTTAACTAAAGTATGTGGTTTTACATCCTATTAACTCTCTCTCTAAAGTACTTTCCGAGATATTAAAAAATAACAATAATTTACTCCATCATAATTTTGTAAGCAGGAAATTTTAATATCAATAATTTTACCTGTGGGATAATATTATTATTAATTTTAATTCCGTAAACCATTTGATATTCGGAAATAAATATATCAACAGGTTTTCTATGTAACTTACATTTCCTACTCACAACTAAATTGTCAAGGCAAGTTTAAGTATTTATGGTAATTTTGATTTAAATCTAGAATCGTACATATAGTTATGTGCATTTAACTTTAATTTAGCATTACACAACTATTTATATAACGTGTTAAGTTTGTTGGTCATTATATTGGTTATTTCTACATGATCAGTTCCTGAAACCGATAATAAGGTGTCATCAGCGAATAAATTTATGTATATAATTATAAAAATATTTTGATCTAACATTTTGCTTAGGTCGTTTATATGAATTATAAACAGGTAGGGACGCCACTGGTAGAGTGATAAAATAACTTTTCTTAACTAAAGTATGTGGTTTTACATCCTATTAACTCTCTCTCTAAAGTACTTTCCGAGATATTAAAAAATAACAATAATTTACTCCATCATAATTTTGTAAGCAGGAAATTTTAATATCAATAATTTTACCTGTGGGATAATATTATTATTAATTTTAATTCCGTAAACCATTTGATATTCGGAAATAAATATATCAACAGGTTTTCTATGTAACTTACATTTCCTACTCACAACTAAATTGTCAAGGCAAGTTTAAGTATTTATGGTAATTTTGATTTAAATCTAGAATCGTACATATAGTTATGTGCATTTAACTTTAATTGAGCATTACACAACCAATTATATAACGTATTAAGTTTGTTGTTCATTATATTGGTTATTTCTACATGATCAGTTCCTGAAACCGATAATAAGGTGTCATCAGCGAATAAATTTATGTATATAATTATAAAAATATTTTGATCTAACATTTTGCTTAGGTCGTTTATATGAATTATAAACAGGTAGGGACGCCACTGGTAGAGTGATAAAATAACTTTTCTTAACTAAAGTATGTGGTATTACATCCTATTAACTCTCTCTCTAAAGTACTTTCCGAGATATTAAAAAATAACAATAATTTACTCCATCATAATTTTGTAAGCAGGAAATTTTAATATCAATAATTTTACCTGTGGGATAATATTATTATTAATTTTAATTCCGTAAACCATTTGATATTCGGAAATAAATATATCAACAGGTTTTCTATGTAACTTACATTTCCTACTCACAACTAAATTGTCAAGGCAAGTTTAAGTATTTATGGTAATTTTGATTTAAATCTAGAATCGTACATATAGTTATGTGCATTTAACTTTAATTTAGCATTACACAACTATTTATATAACGTGTTAAGTTTGTTGGTCATTATATTGGTTATTTCTACATGATCAGTTCCTGAAACCGATAATAAGGTGTCATCAGCGAATAAATTTATGTATATAATTATAAAAATATTTTGATCTAACATTTTGCTTAGGTCGTTTATATGAATTATAAACAGCTAGGGACGCCACTGGTAGAGCGATAAAATAACTTTTCTTAACTAAAGTATATGGTTTTACATCCTATCCTATTAACTCTCTCTCTAAAGTACATTCCGAGATATTAAAAAATAACAATAATTTACTCCATCATATTTTTGTAAGCAGGAAATTTTAATATCAATAATTTTACCTGTGGGATAGTATTATTATTAATTTTAATTCCGTAAACCATTTGATATTCGGAAATAAATAAATCAACAGCTTTTCTCTGTAACTTACATTTCCTACTCACAACTAATTTCAGTAAGTTTAGGTACAGAATGGATTCACTTTGTTGCTTCTCGTGCTGATAATAAAGAACGCCAGGGGAGAATGCATTAAGTAGTAAAATGTGAGGTTATGCCAGATATAAATACAACAGCGGGGTGCTAATGTAATTCCTGTAATACTCCTAACTGTGCCCCAGTCGAAAAGAGTCGGATTTTTAGCACCTTTCTAAGCAATAAAGAACGGTTAACGATTGTTTACTTCTTCCGCATTAGAAACTGATTTAATTCATAACTGAGATATATTGGGATGAGGCTTTTTAATTTTTATACCTGTGTAGCCGAAACTAATGAGTTTTCTGGCAAAAATCATTTTTTGTAATATGTTCTTAGATAGGCGCAACAACAGGTGTAACAGATAAGAAATCTTTAACTTTTTTCTGCGATTTCTCCCTGTCTGCTTACGTAATAATACTGACAGATTTTCAATATTTGAAAATCAACTATGCCTTAATTGTTGGGAAAAATTTATTTTAAATAAAATGAGAGTGATTAGTCAAATGTTATGTATTTAGAATAAACAGCTGCTTAGAATGGAAAATTCTAGTTTTGTGTACAAATTACTGCATAGGAAATTAATTTCAATATATTATTATTCATTTATTTTTACAGTAAGTTTATCTAATTATTGCCTATTGTACCTATTAAAATTGTATTTTTTAAATTAATTTCCACATATTCACACAATCCTCTACGTACTTTTCAAATTATTTAAAAAATTTGCCTTACTTCTTTCTGTTCAGCTTTCCCATATTCGGTGGAATTTTATTAGAAAAAATAATTAATTGTTCTCGTGTAAAATGTTCATTACTGTTCGGTTCAGTGACCTAACAGACTAAGTAATTGATCTATTTTCTCCCGAAACACTTAAACAAGTTGATTCTAATGTTTCCATAAACATCAAAATACTTGAACACGCTACTCGACGCGCGTTTCACATGCTTGCATCATCAGGAGATGATTAAAGTATGCCTAACCTAGTATTATTTTAAATCATTTAATTAACATCTAGAGTTCTATTTATAGTGCAAGAATTTATTGAAAGGCCCTGTAGTACATCTTAAAATTTGACCATAAAATCTTTTGGGTTTCTCTGGCTGTAGTTTTGTAAAAGTTTTATCATTAATATTAAAAGGAATTATCAAAATAGTTTGTTTTAAAAAAGCCTCCGAATGCAAATTTGGTCAATTCAAGCACCTACAAAACTAGGAAGCGTTCAAGCAGTTTTTAAATTGCTTTATAAAATATACATATAGATCCTGTATCCTCTTTTAAAACTTTCTACTCCTAAGAACACGGTCTCTTGTCAAAATACGCAATGAAACAATGACTCGTTTTTTAAATACACTATAAATCTTAGTTCAAATGTGTTTTTAGAGGCCGGAATATTAAACATAATATTTTTAGTCGCAAATTCCTCTATAAATCCTTATTTTACTATAAGGAAAGTAACCAGACTGCAACCAAAGTTACCAGTCTGGCGCGTTAAGTGTAATAATTGCATATTACCATCAAAACGCTAATGCTTCGATTGCAACAAACACCAGCCGAAAGACTGATCCTACTTAAAGGAGCTCTCTTGCCAGTCGCACACACCACTTGCAGACTGCAGTTTCGAGCTGTTGGCTCTCTTCAGTGCAAGGTAGGCATGCGACGACCGGCACGAGGATCCTTTGACTATTTGGTACATCCCGGTAATTTTACAATAGCGTCATGTAAAATAGTCAGCGGGTGCCATCTAGCGGTCCAATGTCTGTTGCAATCGAAAAATAAATAGCCTGACTGGGCTTAGCATAGTTCACATGTGCTTTTAGAGGGCGGAATATTAAACATAATATTTTTAGTCGCAAACTCCTCTATAAATCCTTATTTTACTATAAGGAAAGTAACTAGACTGCAACCAAAATTACAAGTCTGGCGCGTTAAGTGTATAGTAAAATAATAATAAAGTAGGTATACGAATTAGTCAATAAATTCCGTTACTCATATTTTTCAAACTCAAATACCTACAGCGCCTGCACTAAAATGAAAAATTGAATTAAATTATTCAAAACTTCTTAATGATACTCCAATCAATCAATCACTAGCAAATACATTTGAAATTTAGGCGGGAAACGCTCGAGTAATCATAAAACCACTTTAAAACTAAGCAGTCTTATGAAGGTTCTGACTTCAAGCAGTTTAGTTTTAATCAGAATTGTAAGACTTTATTCAAGTACAAATTGGTCTATAATGCGAACATTTAGTTTTAACTAGGATTATGTGAATTTATTCAAGTTCAGTTTGATTTATCTAGAAGGAACTTGTAGGTAACTAAATTAAGTCTATTTATACTTATGCAAGTACTTATTTTCATAAGATCTGAAAATCTTAAAAATTATTTAACAAAAATAGAACGGTTTTATTCCTAATGTGATCATTTTCCTATAGTGTTCATTTTGGACGATGCGTCGTCCACTTTGAAAAAATGTTTAGAAAAGTATAATCACTAGCATATTGTGTAATAAGTATGGTAAGTCGTCTATTGGCCACAAGAGCGGAACACTCACTTCGTTCTTGCGCTCATCCACTCCAGGGGGCAATAGACAACCGCAAGAATTGCTCATACTATTTTTTATCATGAATGCGGTGAATCTTAAGGTCTTAGGGTTTAATCAAATTATTTATAATTTTTTATTGCTTAAACATTATATCATATTTTTTTGGGAAATAAATTATCTACGACTTCCTTCGCTGTTCCAATTACCTCCAATGGTGTAGATTCATTATCTGTATCTGGATCTGGATCACTTTCTGGTACAATTGTAGGACTTTTAATGATGTTTTCACAGCATTTATTTTTTTTATTTTCAGATTTCTATTCACTTTAAATTGACATAAGTAACTATCAACTGTCATTTAAGTGTCACTTTTTAAAAATAAAATTTTCGAGTGTTTTTTTAAATTATTCATTAAATGAAAAATCAAGAGATGGCTCTAGCATAGATTTGCGTAGCTTATTTAAATATTGCATGTTTTATTGTCAATTCGCGGGCGACAAGTGTGATTACCGCACGCAAATAAATATTTGAAATACTCATAAGTCATGTGGTAATAGTAGAGTAGGCAAACAGCTATTTACCGACTAAAAAACAAGTGAAATAATAGGACTTATTCCGCATGAGTAATAAAATAGTATGTTATTCAACGAGTGATAATATAGGTAATAAATCACGCAGGTGAAATTTGCAGCACGAGCCGCAGGCGAGTGTTGTAAATCCATCAAGGTAATTTGGCGTGTTTGATTAGTTTTGACGTTTAACTGTTGATATTTGTAAATGATATTTCTGTGTACTTAATAGCAATAACTAGTTATTATCGCTCGTTGAATAATACACTATTATTCCACTATGTTTTGTTTAAATACTTTATTTTAATACATACAAATTGTATTAATGGAGTTTAGTAATGTTGATAATCAAAAATTTGTTCTTCATTGGGAACCAGTATACTAATAATAATAATAATAATTTATTAACCATGTCGATAATGATATAGTATGTATAGCAAGTAAGCAATAAAAATAATTTGTATAGAATATAATATTACATAATAAAGACAAACAAAACACGCTCATTATCACAGAATAATATTAACATAAATATTTTTTTATTATTAACCACATAGAGATACTCATGGCACATATGGCATGTCAAGTTAAAAAAAACAATGAAAATATAACAAACAATAAATAACATTACAATATAAATCACAAATATATGTATAAAATGTCTAAAATTACAAATATGAATTAACAACAAAAAAAATAAAGAACAAAATTTGAAAAATAATATTTGAGATACCCCAGACACAAACTCGTGAACACTATAGAGGCCACCTTCCACTGAGAATGATTTCAATTTATTTTTAAATAAATTAGTGCTACTGATTTCTGTTATTGTTGCAGGTAGAGCATTATACAAACTGATACAATTATACCACGGAGAATTTTTATAAGTGGTAGCTTTATGAGCTGGGATAATAATCAGTTCTCCATGTCTAGTGTGATGTGAATGTGTATCTGATATTTTAATAAACATATGAATATTTTGTCTAGTGTACATTAAATAGTTAAATATGTACAGTCGTGAGCAAAAAAAATACTACAAGTGTTATAACGGTATTTTGCTAAAATCCAGTTAATTTTTGTCACATTGTCAGTTAGTTGTCATAATTTATTGCAAGTATTCAAAAAATTAATATGTCCCATATAAGTGATTTAGTTAAATCTGGAGTTATTGCTAACGCAAAAGATGGATAGTCAATGAGACAAATTGCACTACGTTATAATATTGACAAAAATTCGGTGTGTAACATTTTAAGAAAGTGGAGAATAAACGGTACGATCAGGGCGACGAAGGATATCAACTCAACAACAAGATTTGAAATTGGTAAATGCTTTAGAAGAAAATCCATTTTACTCAGTTATTCAAGCTGCTGAAGAAACGAATTTTCCTGGTCGCCTTCGAGTAAGAGAATCGGAGCTACGCTGTCATGCAGCAGCACAGAAATACTTTTACTTAAAGAAGCTGAACATAAAGATGCTCGAGTAGGATTTGCGCTTGAATTTTTAGCGCATGATATAAATTTTTGGAACAATGTAATCTTTACGGACGAAAAAATTTTCCAGTCAATACACAGTGGTCGTATTCGTGTTTAACGCCCTCCGAATACTCGATTCGATGAGAAATATATATCTAATAATGATAAAAGTGGTATATTTTCCGTCAATATGTGGGCTTGGATATCGGCACGTGGTCCTGGTGTTTTGTGGCATATTGAGGAACGATTTAATAGTAAAACATATATTAGGATTTTAGACAATATTATGCTCCCTTCTGTGTCACAATTATTTCCTAATAATGAGTCCATATTTCAACAAGACAATTGTTCCGTTCATACTGCTCATACCGTAACTAACTGGTTTCAAGATAACAACATCAATGTTCTTAACTGACCCAGTCATAGTCCAGATCTTAACCCTGTGGAAGGAGTATGGGGACTACTCGTAAGAAGTATCCAAAAACGAAATGTGAGGCCACGGAATGCCGAAGAATTACTGGAAATAGTAAATAATGCATGGAAAAATATTATTACTAATGATTATTGTATAATGTTATTTAATTCTATGCCAAACAGACTTATAGAAGTTATAAATAGAAATGGTCCAATAACGAAATATTAATAGTTAGTTTCTTGTTAAGTAGGATATCCTTTGTTTTTTGATCCATGATTTCTACTTATCGTACCGTTTATTCTCCACTTTCTTAAAATGTTGCACACCAAATTTTTGTTAATGTTGTAACGCAGTGCAATTTGTCTCATTAACCATCCATCATTTGCTATAGCAATAACTACAGAATTAAAATAAAAAATAAATTAAAAGTGATATCTGTTTTATTTCGGCTATTCGTTAGATATTCAAACAGACAGATTTACATTAGAAAAAAATGTTGTCCTATTTTTTCTGCTCATGACAGTACACACACGGTAGAGTTGATTTTTTTTAAGATCATTTTACAGCTTTCCCTAGGTCTTAAATTAAATATCAATCGAATCTGTAGTATAAATACTCTAGTATGTTTATAAAATTTAAGAATTTTCATAAAATTCTAAAATTACTGAGAGGTATTGAAAATTTAGAGCTAGTTTCATATATTTCAATAGTAAACTGTGTGTTGTTTGAAGTTTTTTGGAGTATCAGCATCATTTAGCAGCTTTCGAGGCGGCTTTCTACAAACTTATTTAGAACATATAAAATAATTTCATTAACCTGACATGATATTTCTTAGTATTAAGTCTTCTTCGTTGGCTGTGAAACATTTCTGTTTTACTACAGGCAACAATAAACTGAAATGTCATTGGAATAATAAATATTCTAAAATAAAGCAGTTTTAACGATCACTATTCAAGGCAAATTTAGCCTTTCATGGCAACATGAAAGTCTCAATAAACCCTTTATGCTCTTATTATAGGTCTTATCAAACTCTCTACGCTTTCACAGAGATAATTTGATAAGTTCTTCATGAGTAGGATGAGATTGATAATAGCTTTAAGCATTTAGCCTTGACAACCTCGTAAATATCATTATATACTTTGAGCTCTTTTTGAGTTTATTAGACTCATATGGCTACTGTCATAGAAATATAGATTTATCTACAATTCTTATGAATGTCTCGAAGGTTATTAAAAAACTTGGATTGTTACTTGGGGAGCTACCCCCAACCAGGAATTTTGCTAAATTTTTGCTCTGTCGAAGAGTGAAAATCCTTACCTTGCCTAATATTTGATAAACAAGGAATCAGCTGGTTCACATTCCGTCCGAGGAGTGGCATATCCACTATCCTATTTCCTTGGAGTTGCTTTACTTTTCGTATCTACGATAGGAGTATAACAAATTAAGACCTAATGCTTCACCAAGAAAGTGTTATATATTTATGTTGTATTGTAATAATGCCATTGTTCAACAAATTTGAGTAATCCGATTATCTCTACCACTACTTAAATTCTAGTTGTGTACGATGAACTGTAATCTCCTCACCAATAAATCGGACTATTTGGGACAGTTCCTTCATTATTAATTACACACACAACTTTTGCATTTTACAGTCTCTAAGCTTTCAAGCACATCCAGCTGCCTATTATTTGTTACGTTCCTAGTTAGACCAATAACTACTGAATTGTTCAATGAGTGTCTGAGAACTGTTTCATGGCCTATGTCAATTTAACAACTTTGTTAAAAGAGCTGATATTTGTTTATGTTTAGCACGATCTGGTAGCACTTTGATTTAGTTTTTGTAAGTGAGACTACTTCAACCTAGCAGAAGTCGAGGCAAAAGTATTGTGCATCACTGCTAAATTCCTTCACATTGCTTTATATAGTTATTTTTGTATCTTAGGAACTCAGCCATGTATTTTTAACACTTATTTATGTAATATATATCTCTGTTACGTTACTATAGATCTCCTATTGCCTATCAAGCCCGCAAAAATATTTACGTTCATTTAAAATTTCATTTTTACTTTGTTTACTTTGTACATGTATTTATTTATTTATCTTACCTCATTTCATTCACACCTATTATGTAGTGCATCTTATATAATGCAACATATTTACTGAATATATTAATACAGTTCGAAGATCTATCTAATAATTTACTTTATTTGCACAGTTTGTACTTATTAGTATTAGGTTATGTTGTTATATTTCAAATTTATTGTTTGAAGCATTCCTCAATCATTATTAAATATTTCTCTAATGGAGCCTATACCTGTCAGTAATTTAATTGTGAATAGGGAATGAAATTGTGTAACTGGAAAAGGAATCCGATTGTGCACTTTAGTCGCCCATCAAAAGATGGTGACTCTCGTAAAAATATTGCAGTTTTCATTTTCATTAGTAAAAATATTTTTTTAAAGTTTGTATATTGGTACTATAGTTAATATAGTGAAATAAGAAAGTTTACCTTATCAATTAATCCTCCGAAGTGACCATTTGCTTTCTAAATCTGATCTGATTAACACCAAGAACTTTTCATATTGTGAGATCCCAGTAATTACTGTTAGAATTATATCCACATTTTATTGTGTTATAGAACACCATTACGTAAATTTTGTTTTTTAATTATTTAATTTTCAGTGATTTTCAATTATTTTATTAATGTATTTTCACTTTCGTTAAATAAACTAATCTGACGACATGGTACTAAAATATTTTTTCTATTTTCTTTTGACAATTTAGTTCTAATCATCATTTCATTTATTCTGTATCTAATTTACTCTACGTTTAATTTGTTCTATTTTTAATCATTTATATATTGAATATATACAGGCTGTCCATTTTATCAGGACACTCGAGAATATCTCACTTAATATCGGTCATACAAAAAAATATATTTTTATGAAAATTGTGCCGATTTATATAACCTACAAAATCGTTTAAAGACAATTGAAATCCATGGCCTACTTTAAGAGTTATGGCGGAAAATGTCGAAAATGCGCAAAACGTCTAGGCCAAATATCTCCGTTATTTGAAGAGATACGAGAAAAATTCTAAGGCAAAATTTTTTTGCAAAACAGGGTATTTCAACAAGGTTTTATGTAATTTTTTTCAAAACCGCTGTATTTTGAGACTTACTCTTCAGGCTGTAAAAAAAATTATTTTGAGGCGGACAGGAAATGGCGTCATTAAATAGAGTATTTTCCTCCCTTTTCAACGATATATCACATGCTATATTTATTCATTGGCACTACATTAGTAATTATAAAAACATTTTTTTAAAACCAATAATTTTTTTAAACAAGCATTATACTTGCCGTGGGGAAGTATGATTAAATAAAACGATAAAATAATTCAATAAGTTGTTCAAATCTTTGCTATAATAAAACATTAATACAATTAAGAAGAATAAAGTAAATTCAGGTAACAAAAACAAAATAATAATGAAGAAAGCAACATGGAGCAATTATGGAAAGAGTATTCGTAGTTATGTTAATGTATAGAGGTCCTCCATAAAAGTGTCACTCCTTGCTCAGAAAGTTAAAATGTTTTTACCAATTAATTTAAGTATAATATCCATTTGTTTGTATTTCATGATTTCACTATTATTTCAATTATTTTAAAATAGTTGGCTGTGAACAAACTTGACAATTTAATTTTTTGACAGATCATCTCAGTTAATACATAAACTCTCACTCAATCACACTCGTTTATGAATTTAGAATTTTCAAAAATGATTTTCACTCACATTGATCGTTATAATATGTTCGTTACATATTGCCAATGCAATTTTAACTCTGGATTAGCTCAAGTAGAATATAGAAACAGATTTCCACAAGCACTACAGCCGAATAATACTCTGTTCAGAAAGTTAGCTACGAAAGTGAAAAATAATGGTTCATTTTTAAAGAAGAAGACAAGGTTGAACAGTGTTACTGATAATGTAAATAAGGTAAACCGAGTTATTATTAATTATGTAAGAAATAAAAATACAGAAAATTTGGAAACATCATTAAGAGAAATTCAAATTGCTTGTCATATAATTTACAAGCGGGGAGACAACCCAAGGAGGATGACTTTTTGTAGGTGGCTGTTGGAAAAGAAGCGTGCCGATCCATTAATACGTGGTAAAATACTTTGGTCCGACGAGGCAAACTTTTCCAATAATAGATTTTTTAATCGCAATATTCATTACACATGAACTTCTGAAAATACACACTGGCTAGACCGACTGGATTTCAAAATCGTTTTTCAATAAATGTGTGGATAGGTATTTTAGGCACCAATTTAATAGGTCCTTATTTTTATGATGGTCACCTCAGTGGTCAAAGGTACCTAAACTTTTTGAGAAATGAATTTAATGAATTCTTAGATGACCTACCTTTAGAGAATCGACACAACTGTCAATATTTTCAACAAGATAGAGCTCCTCCCCACAATTCCCAGATTTGCCTAGATTATTAGACGTAATTTTGTCTCAACATTGGATAGGTACCAATGGATTTATTCGATGGCCCCCTCGTTCTCCAGATATAACCCCAATGGATTTTTTTCTACGGGGGTATATTAAAGATAAGGTGTTTTCGATGACACCGCAAAATGTAGAGGACCTAAAAGCTAGAATTCAACAGGCATGTATTACAGTTACCCCCGAAATGCTGAGTAATGTTCTAAATGCAGTGCCTCGCCGCGCTCGATTGTACATAAGAAATCGCGGTGAACACTTTGAACACTTGATATGATATCTTAAAAATTATTTTGAGGATTAGATAAATATTAATGTTCTGTGTGCTATATTCTTTTTATTATTAATTTGTTTTTGTTACCTGAATTTACTTTATTCTTCTTAATTGTGTTAATGTTTTATTATAGCAAAGATTAGAACAACTTATTGAATTATTTTATCGTTTTATTTATTCATACTTCTCCACGGCAAGTGAAATGCTTGTTAAAAAAAATTTTTGGTTAAAAAAAAATGTGTTTATAATTACTAACGTAGTACTAATGAATAAATATGGCATGTGATATATCGTTGAAAAGGGAGGAAAATACTCTATTTAATGGCGCCATTTCCCGTCCGTTTCAAAATAATTTTTTTAACAGCCTGAAGAGTAAATCTCAAAGTACAGCTGTTTTGCAAAAAATTTTCGCTTTCGAGTTTTTCTCGTACCTCTTCAAATAACGCAGATATTTGGCCTAGACGTTTTCCACATTTTCGATATTTTCCGCCATAACTCTTAAAGTAGGCCGTGGATTTCAAATGTCTTGAAACCATTTTGTAGGTTATATAAATCGGCACAATTTTCGTAAAAATAGTTTTTTTTTGTACGACCGATATTCTCAAGGGCCCTGATAAAATGGACAGCCTGTATATTGAACCATATATTAATAATAAATAAATAAATAAACACCACAGAAATTAGACAACCCCCAATTCCAGAAGCCAGGGCTTGTGCGGATGGGGGTTACACATTGAAAGAACGCGGACATACAACCATTTCCTCCGACAGTGCCGGTACAAGGATTCGAACCCGGTGGTGCGATGTCCGTGTGATTAATCGCGATTGCCACCTCGCGCCTTAACCCACTTGGCTATCGGCCAGAAAGCTTATTTCATTTATTGAGAGGATTATTGATAGCATTTGCATTTAGCAAGTATATTGCCAATTTGAATTTCTCAAGCAAGCATTAGCATTAACTACTTTTGTTGCTTATTTGAGCAACTTTATTTAACTACGTATACCTTAGTAATAATATTAAATAGATTGCTTAAATCGTACCATTAGGTTTGATCCTATTTTTTTATGCTAAGAAGCTCAAGCTTTCAGTTCCCTTTATTCATAAATTGCCAAAATCATCTAGATTTGCTGTCGAGACAATAGGAATCTGGACTGCTGTATTAGGACGTTCCAGCTTCACACACACGCACACACAAAAGGATAAATTTCACGTCTCTTGAAAATTCTCAGAACCCACGACTCTTTGCTCCGACTAAAATTAGCTAGTCGTACGCACATGTTACTCCGTTTATTTACCAATATAACCAAAAGTGGACTAAACAGGTAACAGAACCTCCTTCAACTTTTATGGTGCGTAGTCCTGTTTAAAGAGACAACCGTACGCAAACAGTGAGTGAGTGATTTTTAGTTTTAATCAAGACACGATTGCGAAACATGCGTCGAGTGGTGTGTTCGAGTGTAGTGTTCAATTGTTTTGGCGTTTTGCCAAGAAGGTTCCCAGATGTGAACATTCTCCTATTGGAATTCAACTACAGGATAAATATAAGCAAGAAGTTAATTAACTAGTTCCTAAATGGAGTTAGATAGGCACTTGAACTTTTATTGATAGAGAATTATCTGAACATGAGACAATATATATTTTATTAAGGCAAAATGGGTATTAATGAATATGCGCTGTTATGTAGACATACGAGATATGATTAGCAGTAGGGAAAGGCCTGAAATATTGAAGTAAATTGGTATTTCTTCGTCAACCCTAATGATACATTCCAGTTTCGTAATTTAATTCCAAACATACATTAAGCGCACAAAAACTATTAATCATAACATAAAAGTGGTAAATATAAATGTCGGCTTCGAGGGAGCAATTATGTGGAATGTTTTACCTGTGTTTAACAAAGTTAGTAAATGTGAAAGGTATTTGGTGTAAGTGGATGTAAACAGAATTAATTCATAATGGAACCGGGCGCCACTCCACCGTTAGCTTATGTTTGCGTTGGTTATAATATATAGACGAAGCAGGGAGAAACGAAGGCACTTTGATTGATAGGCGCTCCCTCTAATAAAACCAATCAACCCCTCTTCGCCCTTGTGTCCGTCTTTAATCACTCAGTAGGTCTTTATAGCAGTGGCGGTCTAAGCTGGGTTTGCGGATACTTGTTAGCTGAATGTTTTTGTAAATTGTCAGACAGATAAATAATATTACTGTCACGTAAATCATATAATGTGTTGGAAAATGTGTCAACCAAATATGAGAGAAATAATTCCACAACATTTCCTTCAATATACCTGAATTTTCACACTTACAAGTGCTTCGAATGTGATGAGTCTTGAGGTAGGTTGCTTATAGCTAAATCTCATGCCAGAGCTCCAGAAAGGTCCTTAGAAATTTGGAGTCAATTAGAAGGTCACCACTTTATTGTATCAGATATCTTTTATTAGTACTAAAACATTTGATTGGCCAACGAAAAGTTCCGAGAATGATACTAGGAATGGCCTACATCTAAATCATGTTTTCCAATCGTCTCTTTCATTGTGCCTCCTACAAAGAAAAGTTGAACTTTTAAGATAACACAATTCCATTCTGTATCCGATTGCTTTACTTCCTTCTACTTCTCTAAGCATATAGGTAAATGGAGAAAGGGAGAAAGATTATACCCAGTAAACGTATCCATCAGTGTAGTGTACAGTAGTCATGAATCTATTTTGATGTAAACGAGCCATTCAGAAATTTTACAGTTACCTTGTGGTCACAAATTTTAGAAGTACACAATAAAGCATAAAGTTTAATATATGAAAGTCTAAAATACTGAAAAATTTACTTTATGAAGACAGTATTTTAGACTCTAGAATTTTTAGAAAATACATTTTTTTACTTGCTGAAGGAGAAACTATTTAAACGACGGAAATTATGTTTGTGGGACCATCCTGTTTCTATTATGGTTTTACAAATTATGAATAAGTTAAACTTGTTTGATGAATTCGTCAAAAATGAGAATGCCGTTTCTGACCTGAACTAAAATTGAGTGTTACAAAGTCAGATCACGTCGAACCATGAGTGGGCCTATCAGACACTGGTAACTAGGTTCTGCCAAGGTTCTGGCTGCCAGAATGTTCTACATCGATCAGGCGGGATCCCAACAAACTACTGTTAATTTTAAGGACATTGAGAGAGAATTTTCCAATCACATCTTATAGAGGAACTGACTGGCACCTCTATAAGACACATATTAACACTAAACCTTACACTCAATAACACTATCAACTCTCTCGCCGATTTGGAAAATGTAGTGGATGAGTTCCCAAGATTGCTGCAGGATGCGAAACAGATTGTTGCCAATACTATAACAATTAACCCTTACAAGGACCGACTTGACGAAGCGGTTATACGAAACATTCATGAGAAAAATAGACTGAGACGGCTTTGGCAGCCAAATCGCGATGTCAACGCCAAGATTGCGATGAGCATGCTGCAAAGGCAGATGAGAACCTCCATCAACACTGCAAGAAACTAGAAATCGGGGGACAAACTGGAAGCACTGAATCCGCAAGATAACTCGCTGTGGAAGCTGACCATGGCTTTACGAAGTAGACGGGAATCCATTCCTGCGCTGACAAACCCCAAAAGAACAGCAATGATGGACTCGCAAAAAGCGAATGACTTTGCTAACCATTTTGAACAGATACACGATAACAATATACCGAACAATCTCGATCACGGCCGCATGGAAAACGACATTAACCAAATCATTGACCATGACATGGAATTGACGCAACGTGAGTTTCTGAAGGTCATGGTCAAACCTTCAGAAGTAGCAGAAATTGTCAAGACTTTACCTAACAATAAAGCCCCGGGTAAAGACGGCGTTCACTACAAGCTACTCAAATATCTCCCGAGGAAAGGTATCGTGCAGTTGACGTATATCATTAATGCGATCTTGCGGCTATGGCACTGGCCTATCCAGTGGAAATGCCGTGGTTATTCCCATCCTGAAGCCAAACAAGAATGCTAAATTCGCGGGCAGCTACAGGCCCATCTCGTTGCTGTCGGCGATCTCTAAGATGGTGGAGAAGGTTGTCCTGGTCAGGCTCAATACTGTTCAAGAAGAGATTTACATCGACGATGAGTCACAATTTGGCTTCAGGAGGGGCAGGAGCACGGTGCAGCAAGTCGTTAGGATAGTTGACGATGTAAAAGTTCAATACAACTTCGGGAAGAGCACCACCATGATGCTCCTCGACATTGAGAAGGCCTTCGACACCATCTGGATCCCAGGTTTACTCTATAAAATGCACGACTACCACTTTCCGACTTATATAATCAAATTTATTCACTCTTTCCTGATAGGTAGATCCCTGCAAGTCCGAGTGAATAATAAATCAACACAGCGGGATATTCGCGCGGGTGTCCCGCGAGGATCGTGCCTATCACCAAAGTTGTACAATATTTACGTCTCCGATTTTCCGGAGTTCCCGAATGCTAAGCTGGCCAAGTACGCCGATGACACAGCCATGTATGCGCATTCGCACAACGCACAAGCGGCTAATATGCTGCTGAAGGCGCACATGGCTCATGCCACGGCTTATTACGGCCAGTGGAAGATTTGGATAAACGTCGAAAAGTCAGAAGTGATAGTTTTCACGCGCCGGTTCACTGAGCACAAAATTCTGACGCCAATTTCGAACAGGGGACACCAAATTACAACCAAAAGGTGCGTGAAGTATTTGGGGGTAAGACTGAACCAAAGACTGACGTTTAACACGCATATAAATGAGACAATACGGACTGTCTACTCCTTGTCCAGGAGTCTGTATCCGCTCATGGCCAGGCAGACTTAACAGACAAAATAAAAAATTATTGTACACAATGGTGATCAGGCCAGCAATTACATACGCGGCACCGGTGTAGTGCAGCACGTAGGCCACGACAATGAACAAACTGAAAGTGTTAGAACACAAATTTATGCGCCTCATTTCGAATTCCAACAGGCACAACTCCCTCTAAGGTCTCTATGCACGCCGCCACGACATAACTCCAATAGCGTATTACATTCAGAATATATCTCAAAAATTCTACACCTTCAAACTGGGTGATAGTCCGCTAACCCAAAATATAACTAGACAGCATAAAATCAATCGATCGAATAAAACACACCTTACCTTACCAGACGCTGCCCATCTTCCGGCAACCTCTATAGCCAAACCTTCACCAACTATAACTTCTTCTTCCCCTGCATATCTATACTGATATTTCATAACTGTTAAATCTTTCCTATTACTCTTGGTTTATGTTTGTACATTTTTTGTTTTATTTGTTCTTGTTTGTTTAGTTTGGACCAGAAATTATAGAGTACAAAAGATTCGCAGTCTGCTCGCCATTGGAAATATTGCAAGGGGATCCATCATTATAGACTTGGGTACCCAACCCAGTAGCACAAAATTAAATAAGTGATATACCATAAAATTTTATTGTTAACTATTTTCAGCTACTTAGTAGTGTACAATTATTGTATTGCTCATTTTAAATTTTATTTGTAAATAGGAGAATGAGTGTGGTGGTTATGTCTTGAATACAATCAACAAGATTATAAATTGAACCAGCACTGCTCCGCTGGACCCTGTTACCACCAACGTGACAAATAATATGCGCTGATTACAGGGTCAAATGCGAGGTAGATATCTGGCTAGATATTTGTTCTGTAATGTGAATAAAGTTGTTTTGATTGATTTTAATTTTTTTGAGAGAGAATTTTCCTATTTTTTGGAAAAGTGACAGTCATTAACGTAGTTCCGGATTCGTCTAAAGGAAAAATGAGTTACGTCAAACAGAAAGAAGGATATATTTCCATTCATTAAATAAAATATCTAAGAACAAATAGCGTAGATGTATAAGAGCGTGTATAAAAGTACAATATTAATACCAAGCATATTTTCTTAGCTTCAGCCCTCCTGAACATCTACTATTGTAAATTATTATTAAGAAAAGGGACTAAAAAGTAGGATAGCAGCTAATGTTGTATTTTCTTAGCATGTCGAGCTGTTAATCTGTAGATATTTACTTTTATTTTATATTCAAGAAGGCGGAAAATACAAAATGTTTTCAAAGATGCGAAACGCCACTGAAAAATATTGCCACTTGGTAAGTTTCTATATCAGTCGCTGGCTTAAATTTAATATAGCGTTCTCACTTTAATTATCAATATTTCACAACTAAAAATAACAAGGCGATTCCAGCTTTTCCATTATATACAAAAATAGATTAATCATATACATACAAACAATTGCTCGTTTGGTTGTTTGTTTCATGTATTTCAACATATACCTTCAAAAGAGAAAATGATTGCTGGTTATTGCAGTAAAACGTGTTATTCAGAAACAGACTGAGTTAAATTGAAAAAACGACTGCTTTCGATTAAATTTATATTTGAACAATGTCGAATAAATTTATAATATCTGTATACGTCAGAATTACAGGTAAATGCACTGTCTTACAAAAACTTCTGCTAAAGCGATTTTTCAAACAGCGGGGATTGAGAATAATATTAAAAGTAGGAATGCGACTACTAACATATTATTTATATGTATGAGTAGTAGATAAGCTATGACAGTTTTGGATCAAAGCCCTATGCTTTTACTTCCTCATCTATAGATAAAGTATACATTTCATGAAAAAAATCCAACTAAGTAGTATAAAACACCCAAACAACAATTCACTGACTACCGACTACTTTCTTACTAATTCCAATGTTCCAAATAGTAGTCGACTGGTAACTTAGATATCATAGTCATGAATTGACCTCGGAGCTACCTAGCCTCTGCAGTGATAGGTATTTTAATTAAAAAGAGAAAAAAAAGTATTTTAATTTTTAGTAGTTTAGTTTAATAGTGTCAGTGTGTGTATGTGCATTATCGTACTATATGCCTCTGATTTATATGTATGCATACATGTATCTTCATCTCGAAACAAGTGTCATTGGTCACTTATCGAGTAACTTTGTATTTATTTACATTTTTTTGTTCTGTATTTTATTTATAGTTCCTCATATGTTGTTATTATTATATATTATTGTATGTCAAAATAATTTTCATCTCACATAGTATTATTTGCAATACTGGACAAATGTATAATGTATTGTAACATTAATTATTTTTGCAATTATGTAAATAAATATATATTATTATTATGTAGAAAACCAGTTGAAATACATTTCCAGAATTCATTTTAAAATTTAAAGGTTATTATTAATAAAAGCATTTTAAAAAATGATTTGCATAATCCATTCTATTGACTATAGCAGCTTTTATGAAATCATATCAAAAACTAAAAAAAGAATATTAATTCAGACTGAGTGACTGCCTCACTCGCATAGACGCCCTCGTGTAGCTTAAAATCCCGACGAAATTAAATTATCGTCTTTTTTATTTTTCTCTTTTTATTTAAGGTATCATTTATAAAAAATGTAATGCAATAGAGCGTGCCTGTGCAGTTACCTTTTTATACGCGGAGCGGTTTTTCTTCCCAAGTCGCAAACTAACTTTACCTCGGGCGTCAGATCCACAAACCCTCTAGAGCACCATGAAAAATAAATCACGTCCTTTCTAATCATATATGAATGACTTTCATTCCGAAAATAACATCCTTCCTATAGGGACGCTCGCACTCCCACTCTCCAAATCAATATGATTATTTTGAAAGCAAAGTATCTTGGAAGTGATTGTCGTTTTTATACAAAGGAAAACAAGGTTAAACAACCCAGACCTGATAACTCAAAACAAAAAGGTCTGAAAAGTTTGCAACGGTATATTTAGTAAACATAAATCAGACTAAAACGTCCTTTGGTCAGTAATAATGATAATAAAGATATTTTATTGTCTAGTATAAAACAAACAGCATATATGTTTAGTCCGTTTTACAAAAATGTTCTAAACGTTTACAGCTAACAAGACAAAAGTACGTATTATATTCCTTTAAAACGGATAATAAATAATTAATAATAATAATGAAAAATGCCTTTATTGAAACGTCATCGCGAGATTTAGTACGGTGTAACAGAGTTACTCGTTTATTCTTCCATCTAACCCTAACCAGTCAGATTACACAGCACATGTAAGTAAATTAGAGTATAAATATATAAAAGTATACAAGTATATAAAAAAATAGAGTTTCTTTTAAATAGTACTAACGTTAATATAAACAAATACAAGTAATTGTTCCTCACTTATATCATAATGAGTGCAGAATAAATAATTATCGGTATGTTCACTTGCTTGTTTGTCCATAATAAGAGTAGAAAGCCGCTTTTTAAAACTGTTTATTTGAATTTTTATACCTTTTAGTTCATCAGGTAGTAGTTCAGTGGAATTAGCTCCAACTGTACCCAAATTAGCACCTAATTCTGAATGGTTAATAATTGTGAAGTGATTCATATACATACTTTCTGGCTGATAATTCGGCGGCATTTGTTTATAACAGCACCTGTTGTAATAAACAGTTTTTTCTTAATAACTTTGATCGTAGTGCTCGACGATCAAAAAGTTTAATATAAAAGATGTAGGTATTGATAATACGAACATTTTAAGCCATAGTTTATCAAAATGGTTGAATAGTTTATTCGAAAATTGTAAAAAACCGTTGAAAATCAATGATTCTTCGATTGTTCTTATTTAATACAAAAATAAACAATATCCGCGTGTAGTAGTAGTAATAGTAGGAATCGTATTATTGGCTACGATTTATTAAAAATCATTAGCTCAGCGCCATGTGGAAGATGAACATCCGCGTGTAAACTATTGAAAGTCTGTGGTATGCTTAAACTACTTTTCAAATTTAATAAAACAATATTCAATAGTTTCCGAGATAATTTAATTTGTTTATAGAATTACGATGACTTTAACGAACAATAACGGTCAATTTTTCAATCATACGATTATAAAAATGGGCTCATTTGAAAGATAAAGGTTGCTATTTCTTAATGCAATTGTTACCCAGCCAAATAATAACTTTTTTGAGTGTTTAAAATGGCTTTAAAAATGGCGTTATATTTTTCGCGTAAAAAAATTGAATTACTCGCTGATTTTTTAACGCAACGTATTGTCAAACGAATCAAATTAAAACTAACGTTTTGAACTTTATGTTGCGCGGAATTGATTTGGAGCAAAGATACATTTTTTTTTTCAAAAACCCCTATGCTTATTTATACGAAGCTATGAAATTTGGCCTGTATGTAGAGGTTTAATTGAATTATACTTGGATAGTATTTTCAACTTCCCTCGAATAAATATATTAATAATAATTAAAGGGAAAATGTAGTGTTGATGCGCGTCACTGGTGAGGGGGCAGAAGAGAGGATAGACGCGCTACTGGGCTCCAACTGCATCTCGCTGCATGAATCGTCGATATCTCGGCTTCAAATCTTCCAATTTCGATGATTTTTATTTGCACTAGCTCCACGAGCCCATTTCAAATTTATCAAAAAGAAATGACAACATTTACTGTAAAATGGCGAAAATAGAAGAGGATATGGAAAATTCAATTTTATTTCATATTTGATTAAACAATATATAAATATATTACAATCTACACCTTTTTATTTTATTTGTATATTCATTCTCATCATCCTCAGACTCATCATACTCATCACGCTCATCATACTCATCGTCACCATCAATATTATTTATATTATCTTCATTGCACTGCTTAATCTATGCGACAATATTATAAGGGCATTAGATAAATGGAGGGCAGTTGTATCAGTATCGCTTGATTTTTCCAAGGCATTTGATACTATTGATCACGCTTTGCTATGCGCAAAATTATTTTTTTATGGGTTTAAGAAAATACTGTAGCTTTCTTTAAATTGTATTTATCCAATCGACGTCAGTCAGTATCCGTTAATAATTCTATGTCCTCCGCCCAATTAATATCATCAGGCGTTGCACAAGGATCCATTCTTGGACCTCTGTTGTTTGTTATCTATACAGCCGATATTTTTCACCAAATTAATCACTCTCATTTGCAGTCATATGCCGATGACACGCAATTCTTGTATCAGTTTAATCCATCGAATACCGCTCTAGCTAATTCCCTATTAAATGACGACATAAATTATATTTGCAGATATTCTAAGGAGCATAATTTAAAAATGAATCCAAACAAAGTAGCACTATTGTTTAGCTCAGAAAACCGTAGAGAGGTTCTAAAAACGAAGCTCTCTCCGGTCATAGATTACGTTTTCAGATTGAACAAAAGATCTTGGTGTTTTCTTAGATCAAACTTTACGATTTGAAGAACATATTGAGTTATTATCGCATATTTATGCCAGAATTAAATTTTTATATTCAAACAGACATATTTTGAATTTTAAAATGAGGAAAAAAATATGTGAATCACTTATGCTATTATATTACTTTCATATGTATATAAACTAATAAAAATAGGTCAAAACCACTTTTTAAAAAATTGTTATGCACAGTTCTTGCAGGAAAATCTTAATTTAAAATAAAAGAGAAACTTTTGCTCATAGCTTTAAACAGCTGTTACTCATGAACCATCCATCGTATCGAGGTCACTTGGAGCTTATTTTACACATAATTTAATTCTCTTCTAAAAACCTTTAGTGTCATTATTGCCTAAAACCAATTAAAAAATAGCTATTTGTCTAAATTCACTTGAAAATGACAATTTTTCATGTTTTTCCCTTTTATCTCCATTCACTCGTTATCAAAATGATTTTTTCAGACACCAGCATATTCAAAATTTGATTCTCTTTAACTTTCATTAACTATATGCGTACGATCTATCGTCTTCGAGTTTTTATCGAATTTATCACGAAACAAGTTTTATGATAGCGCGCTATAAAAGATGTTTAAAAATTCATATCTCTGCCAATATTGATCGAGTGGAAATGAAAAATAAACGGAAATTGTTCGTAATCGAATTCTCTACAACTTTCATTTAAAACATTTTGCGACCCGAACGACCATTTTTGAGATTTTAGTGAAGAACGCGCGCATTTCCGTTGTGTCGCAAAACTGTCAAAATTTCAAAAAAACTATCGAGACTCCAATAGGTCGTACGAAGTTAAAAGAAACGAAATTGTGCGGATTTTTATTACCTACAATTTTCATGTGTACATATTTTAGAGTAAAAATGAACTTTCCGAGTTTTTTGCAAAAAATCGATTTTTTTCTACCTATTTTCTCACCCCACCCCCCTCCCTCCCCACCTTCGGCGTCTACGGGTGAGGATTTTTAATATGTTACAAAGTACCACAAAATAAGCCCATTCCCAAAATTTCAGCCCGCTCTGAATTATTTCATCCAAATTTTTCCAGTCTATTGAGCTATATAGGATATAGTATTGGACACATTAACCGGTAAATTTGAAACGGAGTAAATAAAATGATTATTTATTTTCTCTACATCTGATAAGTTACTTGGTAAATCGTTTACGCTGAATATTAAGTGATTTTAATTTAGGCCAAACTAGATGTACCTATACCTAACTCGTAGCGTTTTAGATTTATAAGCACTTATTTATAAGTATGCCTTAGAAGTACGTATACCTTGTTCTTATATAGCATGTAGGCTATAAAATGTTTTGTTTCGGTGGAAATGTCATTTATTCGCATTAATTATTGATTGACATTGCTGTAATATTTTTGATTTGTGGCAGTAGGTGTGAATCTAATGGCAGATAACTACATAAATGTAGTTCAAATGGATTTGCAAATGAATAACAGAAAATTCACACGAGTTCAGAATAATTTTACAAATTTTGGTGCATCTCTGAAAGCTGTAAAAAATTTAGCCAGGCCTATGACTTCTAATGAAGTAAATGAAATTAATGGTTTAGCATATTTTCATGCAAATCCTCCATATTCCATACGCAGTGCTAATCATATTCATCGGTTGAAAGAATATTGGTAAACCATAAGATGTATGATTATTTTACATGAGTTCAAGCTCTACAGCCTCAAGATGGTCAAAAGAGAGTAGCATTTTATGAAATGTTGTTGGTACGGCCGTGAGCAAAAAAAAATAGGACAAGTCTTATAAAGGTATTTTGCTAAAATCTAGTTGTGTACATCTAACTTTAATTTTTGTGACATTGCACTGCGTTATAAAATTGACAAAAATTCGGTGTGTAACATTTTAAGAAAGTGGAGAATAAACGGTACGATTAGTAGAAATCCTGGATCAGAGCGACGAAGCATATCAACACAACAACAAGATTTACAATTGGTAAATGCTTTAGTAAAAAAATCCATTTTACTCAGTTATTCAGGCTGCTCAAGAAACTTACTTCAAGCTGAACATAAAGAAGTTCGAGAAGGATTTGCGCTTGAATTTTTAGCGCATGATGTAAATTTTGGAACAATGTAATCTTTACAGACGAAAAAACTTTCCAGTCAATACACAGCGGTCGTATTCGTGTTTAGCGCCCTCCGAATACTCGATTCTATGAGAAATATACATCTAACAATTATAAAAGTGGTAAATTTTCCATCAATGTGTGGGCTTGGATATCGGCACGTGGTCCTGGTGTTTTGTGGCATATTGAGGAACGATTTAATAGTGAAACGTATATTAGGATTTTAGACAATATTATGCTCCCTTCTGTGTTACAATTATTTCCTAATAATGAGTTCATATTTCAACAAGACAATTGTTCCGTTCATACTGCTCATACCGTAACTAACAGGTTTCAAGATAACAACATCAATGTTCTTAACTGGCCCAGTCATAGTCCAGACCTTAACCCTGTGGAAGAATTATGGGAACTACTCGTAAGAACTATCCAAAAACGAAATGTGAGATCACGGAATGCCGAAAAATTACTGGAAATAGTAAATAATGCATGGGAAAATATTATTACTAAAGATTATTGTATAAGGTTATCTAATTCTATGCCAAACAGACTTATAGAAGTTATAAATAGAAATGGTGCAATAACAAAATATTAATAGTTAGTTTCTTGTTAAATAGGATATCCTTTGTCCTTTGATCCAGGATTTCTACCAATCGTACCATTTATTCTCCACTTTCTTAAAATGTTACACACCAAATTTTTGTTAATGTTATAATGCAGTGCAATGTGTCTCATCAACCATCCATCATTTACTATAGCAATAATTACAGCATTAAAATAAAAAATAAATTAAAAGTGATATCTGTTTTATTTCGGCTACTCATTAATTATTGAAAGAGAGACAGATTTACATTAGAAAAAAAAGTTGTCCTATTACAACAGTACATACTCAGGAGGATCCCAGTTTCTTAAAAAAATCATATGGATCACGGGAAGGTATTTATAATTGACGAAATTAATATTTTTGGGCTACAGGAAACCCTCATGTTACTAGAGAGTCTGGATTTCAGGAAAAATTTATTTTTTTCAGACTAAAGGATAATAAAATAAGCTGGGTAATATCGCACTGACAATATGTCTCTTGAAGACTACAGAACAGAAGTGTTAGTATCAGCTTGACCGGGGCTCCGCCGCATTGAACAGCAGAAGTTAGTTTAGAATTAGATCGTATTTTCGATGGCCAAAGGATCAGACGTTTAGGACCGTGAAACTGGCCTCCCAGATCTCCGGATATTACATCTCTAAATTTTTAAGTGTTTATACAACGCCGGCAAATACTTGGAATGAATAAGAACATCGGGTGAATCAAGAATTTCAAAACTTAAATCCTACTGATATTAGAATTGCTACAACGGACGATATTTCCCCTTAAAAAAGAATCACACCATATGCTATCAATTTTGTTTATATTTAGATCACAAATCAATCATTCCAACTCATCAAAAGCGTTCAATAGATTTATATACAAAGCCCTCTCAGTTATTGAATCATGACTATAAAGATGAATTCTATTTTTTCCTCATATACACCGACCCAGTTCACTAGAGCATTAAGGCTTATATGCCAATTTTTTTAATGAAAAAACCGAAAGAAGTTATTCGCTTCGCAACAGGAGAGAAAAATCTCCGCAATTCAACAGTTTTCATTAGCGAAATTATATGTGTAGGGGCGGTCCGTCGTTCCTATGACATCAAGCCGCATCAGGATAGGAAGCAGCATCCGCAGGTGTTCAACGGATATCGTCGTCATTCACCTTTGACTTTGTCCCGTGCGCCTTTTATTACACCCGACCCGATTCCGACGTTTAATTTTCTTTGGGTCTCTTGCGGCCCGCCATAAATGGAAATTGCACCACACTCGCTTCACCTCTGCTAGCTGTTATTGTTTTAAGCCACCGCTGTCGTAAATAGATCAGGTGGATAACTTCAAAGAGTAGCAAGCCGGAATATATTCCTTTAGGTTTGTATTATTAAACTGCATAGTTTAAACAGAAATAAGCCATACAGCACGGTGGTAAGAATCTAAGTGTCAGACATCGAAATGAATATTTAATTTCCTTATAATTTCTCCACTTCAAAGAATCTTAATAAGCTGGAAAATATTTATATCTGGTGCCCTAGCTATGTTTTCGAATGATTGTAGCCAAATGGTATAGTTTCCAATAACATTTTATGAAAGCTGTTAAAAGGAATGCATTCGATGAAATTAAAGAAAATGTAAAATCATATAAAAATATTGGAGCAGAAAAGAAAATTGTAAAATAAGTAAGTGTAAGTATGAATTCTACTCCATTGCAGTTTATATGCTCTACTGCATTTTATCGTTCGGTAATTAGCAGTTTGTTAATAATTATTCATAGGATGTAAAAAATAGTAGATTCTGTTTAAACTAATATTCATATTCACTTTATTAACCTATGTTGCTATAGTACAGTGGATAAGGTAAGTCACAAAATGTATAAGTTATTCATATAAGTATAATAATTATGGATATATAAACGTATATAAAGCATAGAAAAAGAGTAAAATAAAACAAACAGTATTAAATTTATAAACAAATTTTGGGGTTTTAGGGCAGTTCGAATTCCCCCCGGGTAAAAATACAACTGTCTATTAGAAAACTTTTTATTTTTGCTCTTAAATTTAAAAATATTTTCTATATTCTTATATTTTGCAGGCAATAAATTATAGAAAGTGGATCCAGCGTGATTGGGAGATTTTTTATTATAACTGAGGGTAAACGCATTTTTGTATATGTTGTCTCTGCTTTCCACTAGCTCTGTTTTAGTGGCTGCAGATATTATTATGGTGGTATCATCTGTATAAATAAACAACTTGCCATGCCTTATACAAAGCGACAAATTATTTATGTACAACAAGAATAGCAATGGTCCAAGCACACTCCCCTGAGGTGTTCCTAACTCCATTTCACATACATTTAATTTCTTGTTTTCTATTTTTACTATTACTTTTCTATATGTTGTGTATGACATGATCTAGCTGTTTATATTTCCTCTTTTGTCGAAACAATAGAGCTTCTTTGATGGACATTCTGGATCAAGAGTGTCAAAAGCTTCAGAGAGATCAAAGAAAATTGCAACAACAAGTTCTCCTACGTCTAGCTTATCATTAATGTGCTGGATTACTTCAGTGGTAGCGGTTTCTGGTGAATATCCAGCTTGAGAACCGTGCTGGCTTTTGTTAAAAAATTCTTTTTGGACTGTTTGAAGCGGCTGGAAGTATGTCGTCTGTATTAATTTCTGCAAAAAGTGAATCGACTTGTGTCTTGAATAATACGGTAAAATGTTCAGCAAATAAGTTACACACTGTAGAACTGTCAGTTATTAATTCATTGTTTTTAAATATATTGATTTCTTTTGTGACGACATTAGTTTTATCTAATTTTAAGTTTACTAATTCCCTTTTTTTGTTATTTATGTTATCAATTAGTGTGCTTTTTTTCATTTTCTATTTCTTGTTCAGCTGTTTTTTTGTTTTTATACTGCTCATGTATATTAGTATCGTTTATTGTTTTTCTTATCCAGTTTAGATCTGTAAGGCTTTGAGACTTATTTTGTAATTCTTTGTATATTTTACTAACATTTCTTTCTTTGGATGAGCTATTTCAAGATACTATAGAAAGTGATAATATAAATAAATAAATAAACAGCACATAAATTAGACAGCCTCAAATTCCAGAAGCCAGAGGCTTGTGCTGAAAGTTAGTTTAGTTTTTCATATTTCCAAATAACTATGCCAATGGAATCTCATCATCTGTATCAAATTCCTGACTATTTATCTGAGAACATACATTTACATTTTTACCATAACCCTCGGCGTCATCCTATTCGATATCTGATCCATCAGGCAAATCAAAACAAATTTTATTCTCATCAATATTCAAATCCTTTTCCTCTTCAAATAATTCAATATCTCCAATATTTATTGGTTCCTCTGGTAATAAAAGAAATATTAAAATGAATATTGATTTTACCTAAATATAGAAACTGCATGATGTCCACCACAGTGGACGTATGAATTATATTGGTTATCTTATCACTACCATAAAATTTCATTATGAAACTACAACTATCATATTTAGGAAGTATTTTATCACACTTTTATCATTTATTACCTTTTTTCTCGCTCATCCATAGAAATATCTATCTGTTAACCTTGCAACAATACACAACTAACTGCTTTCATCATGCTTCTACCCTCATCTAATGGGTGGTGCTTTACATCACAGTTAAAATACAAACTTAAAAACACAACCACATGTATTTTACAGAGTTCTATAGGCAATATAGATTTCTGTTTGACTTAGTGCGATCTGTCCACTACAGTGGATCCGATACATGAGAGGGTTAACGTAAATTGCTGTACCCCCATGCATAGAATTAGTGTAAAAAAAATTGAAAACCATCCTAAAACCTTGAATATACACATTTTCTAATTTTAATTCAGTTGATCAGGTTTCAGTTAGACATAAAAATTAAGAGTTTTCTCATCAAGCATATCTAACAGATTAATTTTATTCAATAGGCATTGCACATTTAGACGAATTAAGGTACATTTATTTGCAATTATATAACCTTTATCGATGATGAATCCTATGTCTCTGTTATGACACTGGATGTTTCTGGAAAATTTTGCTCCCTGGAGAAGCTAGGTCTTCTTAAGGTGGATTCAAGCGTGTTATATCAAACTGATGCTGTGTGTTACTTCTCGAATCTATTAAGTTTTCAATTTGTAAGTTATTGGTTAAATCTATAGACAACGATGCTGAATTATATTCAGTTGTAGATTTTATTTGCACTACTCTAGGTAATATCTTAAAATTTTCGTGTTTTTGCTCATTTAAAACTGGTTGAACTAGTTCCTTTACAATTTTGCTTATAGATAGGTTTGTTCCATCAGTTAGATTGATTGATTATTAATTTCGGTTTAGCTAAGAACGTCGAAAATTTGAAAATATCCCTTAAACAAATCCTTTCAGATCTAGAAATGAGACTAATGGACGCTTCGGATAAATATCCCTGTGTTGAATAACGTAGTTTAGTAAAACACAAAAGTACATAGAAAAGTATCTGTTATCGGAACTACACAGCGGTAACAACCCCGGTGAGGCGGAACTTTCTTCCCAGGAGGTCCTTTCAGTTCTAAAGACGTCCTGCGAGGTTGCTCTGACTTTTATTTATTATTCCTAGATTTGTTATCCTACGTATAAATTGTTAGTTAAATTAGACAGAAGTATAAATCACTGTCCTATATTTACCAACATTTCATAATATAACAACTTATAATTTCCCTCTGTTTTTACACGATTTCAAAGATAGAAGTTTGGTAAGCGTGAATGATTAAAGTAAAGAGTCGTAAGTAAAGAAAGACAATGCATGAACTAATTTCCCTCGTCCCTACTTCTGATATTATTTCAAGCAACTACAAATAATGTGACTCCTTTCCGATATTACTCATGAAGAAAAGAATTTATTTTCCAGGCGAATTCTTTATGACCAGGAAAGAGCTAGCAAATAAATATTTGTAACAATAATAAGACCAATAAATTGATTCACATTGCAATTTGTTACCTATTGAATTCAGTCTAATAATAGAACTGCAAACCGTTCTAGAATAAATAATAAACACCACCACAGAAATTAGACAACCCCCAATTCCAGAAGCCAGGGCTTGTGTGGAAGGGGGTAACACATTGAAAAAACGCGGACATGCAACCATTTCCTCCGACAGTGCCAGTGCCGGAGCCAGGATTCGAACCCGGTGGTGCGATGTCCGTGTGATTAATCGTGATTGCCACCTCGCGTTTTAACCCACTCGGCTATCGACCAGACAAAAGGTTTAAATAATTTTTTCTGCCAGTAATGCCACTTTAAATGTCAATGTTCCGGTAGCACGACTCTTTTAAAATGTGAAATAAACTAGTTTAAAAAAATATTTTTTCTATTAAACACAAAAATTTATTTATTATTCATACTTGATGATAAGAGCACTAGACAAGAAAGAATCAGTTTAGATAAGTTGGCACCAATCAGAGAAATATTAGATACATTTACTTCCAATTTATCTAAATTTTACAATATGTCAATGTACGCTACTCTGGATAAAAAATTAGAAGCCCTTTGAGGTAGGTGTTCTTTTAGAATATATATGCCAAAGAAACCAAATCGCTACAGCATAAAAATGTATGCTTTAGTCGATGTCAAAATGTTCTATACGACAAATCCGGAGGTCTATGTAGGAAAACAGCGGGCAGGGCCATTTGATTGCAAAAATTCAAATGTGGCATTGGTACCTCATACACACACGAACCTATCCGATGAACCAACAGAATCGTCACACCGGACAATTTTTTTAATAGTAGGTATACCTGTTGCAGAAAAACTGAAGGAATATAAGCTTACAGTTCTTGGAACTTTACATAAGGATAAGCCTCAAATACCACCAGTTTCTTTCTTGCCAAGACCAGAAGGTTCTAGTATGTTCACTTTTATAGAGAAATGTACTCTTGTTTCACATATTCCCAAAAAGAAAAAACACGTGTTATTATTATCAACCATGCACTTTGAGGATGACTCTATTGATAAAGACACTGGTAAACCAGAAATAATTATTGATTACAATAAAACCAAAGGAGGTGTTGATGTGGTAGATAAGATGTGCGAAGTGCCCGTGCGACCCGTCGATGGCCGATGGTAATTTTTTTATAGTACTCTAAATATTGCTCGAATAAATGCCTATATAGTTTATAAAGATAACAATCAAACAAAATTTCACAGAAGAAAATTCTTGATGTTGGGCTTTCAATTACTCGAAAACACGTTCGTCGAAGAGCAATCCGGATCCAGACTGTATTCGCCAAGATGAGAATACCGATATTTTAGACTAATATGCTCAGTTGTCAGTTTTTATTTATGAAAAAATGTTTGTTGTTTTTCAATGTTCAGTTATTACTATTTGCATTTCTGTTGGTTTTATGATTAGAAAATTGTTTTTAGTTTTGTTAGAAAAGAATATAAAATTAAGTTTGTTCCTAATATCTTACAAAAAATCGTGTTTAAAGTTTACCCCCTTAATTAGCGTAGCTCAGCCGCTCCACTATGGCTTGTGAAAATAATTTATGAATATAATATAGATATTTTGTAAAGTTCAGTACATCTAAAATAAAATGCTATTTCATTACACTGTGTATGTATTCAAGCTCCATTCGTTTCGTGATTTTTCATATAAAGAAGATGATCGCCAGATAGCTTAAGTAAAACGTTTAAATGTATACGATTTACTTACGAAGCATTACAACACTTTTCCTCAATGATTTCAATCCATGCACATGACGTTTTCAAACTTGGATCATTTATTAGTAAATTGATCGTAAAACAATAGAAAAATCTATAAAATAAACAACATATTTCCCAAGTTTGCCATAAAGTATTTCTTCTGAGTGCAATCCTGGGCTATGAATCACAAGAGATGGTCAAAGTTTCTATTACACTGTAAATAAAACCTTTCCAATGTATGACATGAGCAATGCAATTTGGTAGGGAATTATTTCAGCTATGCCCTGGTTTAATTCATATAGTATTCTAGTACATCAATCCAAGTAGAATGTACGTCACTTTTCTCTTGACAAATAAAATTCAAAGGAGTTAGGTATAAGAGTGAAAGTACCGCTGTATCGGCTGTATCAATGATACAGGGCCTACCATCAAAGGGAGTTCACCGACTACTAATTTCATCCATACCACGAATTACGAAAAACATGTTCTAAAAGTCCCCGAAGTGAATGATATTTCCAGAAAATGCAATATAGCAGGCGAAATTATCGAACACATAATAGGAAGACATAACGAGGTGGCGAAGATTATACACAGAGGATTAGCCATAAAATTCGGACTCCTTACTAATCCACCACCCTTCTATAAATACACATCTTTATCTGTTTTAGAAGACGAAGAAACAGTGCTGTACTGGGATAGACCAATCCAGTCTGATAGAACTTTAGATCACAACCGCCCTGACAATCCTACCTAGAGGACTCTCAAGGATTATATCCAGAGGACGGTAATTCTCCAAACATGCCAAATTACTAGAGAATTTTTAGACGATGATGGATAGACCATCGAAACATCCAGCGGAATAATGAGACATGATGAACTTCATCCCCATTAACCGAGCCGAGCCCAACAGCAATGGGCCCGGGCTTCTACAGAGCCAAACCCCAACGGAGCGCGCGAGGGGTCGGTGAATGTTTCCAATTTCAGTTTTGTCTCGATCGTGTATGTTTCAGTATTACTCACCTTTAACGCGGTACGCGCAGAGGCAGAGGTTTTTAATACTTATGTAGTACGCATAATGAGTTTGATTTCCCCACAAGGCGCCACTGAAGCATTGCAATGCTTCGCGAAGGCAAGACTCGCAACCCTACTACCCCTATTCTTATCCCTCTTACTCTTGAAAGGTAATAGGGGTAAGAAAGCATATCAATGAGGGAGAAATGGGTATCGGTATAATGTGTAAATTGCATAAGGATGCATTGCAATGCCTCGCGCAAATATTCATAAAGCATTACAATGTTTCAGTGAGGAGCATGCGAATGTATCGTGTACGGCACGTAATCGATCAAGATAGATGGAGATGATGCTGTGATGTTGCTCTGGCTCAACCGACGCAATACTTACTACAGCCAAACACTTAGAAATATATACAGTTATTTCAAACGTTGATTTAATTGTTGAGAGGAAGTTGAAGAATACAGGTTATAAAGTCATACGTCTTCTTCTTCAGCTAAACTAACGTGGTGATACATTATCTAAAAAAATACTATAATAACAATAAATGTTATTTAAATGTTAGTGGTGGTATACAATTAATATGCTTCCTTTCATTATTGGAATTTTCTACCACATACATATATTCTAATCTAAGTATAATTACGGAATCTAAAAAATAATAGAATTATTCATTTTTTTGATAAAGTAAATCACTCTCTACTTATAAAAAAACTTCATAGCATTGGACTTGGTCCTCCTTTATTATCGTGGATTCAGTCGTATCTCTCTGAGAGAACTCAACAAGTTCTCGTTGACGGTTATACATCTGTCATTTTCTGAAACATCTGGAGTGCCTCAGGGTTCCCATATTGGTCTCTTATTGTTTAACTTGTTCATCAACGACATTGCTAAGTGTATCGAATATAAATTTTTACTGTTTGCGGATGACCTGAAAATATTTAGTAATATTCAAAAAGATCTTCAAACAATTTATGCTTGGTGTGTTGATAATGATATGATTCTTAATGTCGAGAAATGCTACTCCATGTCGTTTAGTCGCAGGTTGTCACCCATTAATTCTGACTACAGCATTAACAATGTGAGATTACGTAATGTAACCACTGTGAAAGACTTATATTTGATTCTAAACTTTCTTTCTCAGAGCATTTTGAAAAAATGATTGCGAAGGCAAATAAAATGTTGGGGTTTATTAAAAGAATGGCTCAAGACTTTTCAGATCCCCGTGCGTTAACTGCATTATATATTTCTCTGGTTAGATCTGTTATGGAATACTCCAACATTGTTTGGTCACCTTACTACAACGTATATATCAATAGGCTCGAATCTGTTCAAAATAAATTCATTCGATTCATGTGCTATAAGCTTGGCACAAGGGTAATTTTTTTAAACTGCGAGGAAACGAAATTATATTTGGGTATCAATTTCTTACATACCAGGCGTCAATATTACGATGTTTGTTTTGCTTTCAAAATTATCTACAATTACATCAGTTCTCCTAATTGCTTGGAGTCTATGTGTTTTAGGGTACCATCTTTCAACACTAGAAATGTGTCCCTTTTATCTATACCTTATTGTAGAACAATTTATGCAATGTTCAGTCCTGTAAATAGAATAAGTTCAACTGTGAACAAATTCTACAATGAACTTGATTTATTTAATAAATCTCTTGATGGTTTTAAAAATCAGTCAAAACGTGCCATACTGCAGTAATGCTTATAAATAATCATATTTTTATTTATATATTATACTTTTTATTAGTCTTTAGTATTTGTATTTATTTGCCTTCACATATCTTTCATATAATGCTTATTTTAATTGCTAATGCTATTGTCTGCCATGTAAATGTAATTATACGTAAATAAATAAATAAATAAATAAACAATAGGAAATAAGCTTTACGACTGTGGTGTTTATATAAAAGGACTGTAAGTATAGATAGACAAACAAGAGGATCTGGTTGTTTCGCCGTTACCACCGCGACCTTTTCAGGTCTATTGTGATGCTCCTAGACCAGCTATTTCCTTTGCACCAGACTCCACAGCTTTGACAAGGGCTCTATTGTGTAGCTATCCGCCATTGGTTTTTCTCCCCCGAGTACTTGGAATCTCAGTCTTGCTAGGCCTTCACAGTGGCACAATACGCGAACTGGGATTGCATCACAGGCAAATGGAATTTTCACTCCGTTGAGCTTAGGAGCTTTAGACCTTCCAGTGCTCTTCCCCGTGTAAAAATGACGACTGTGGTTTTATGGGATTTATAGAGAGCCCTTCCTTACAACATTTGTCAACAACATTTAGGGCTCTTTGCGAACGCTCCGTTATTATGTTCGCAAATCGCCCCTTGACTACTATTGCTAGTGGACAGTTTCCGGGGGAGTTCATCCACCAGTGTTGCGATTGACTGTAACTATGTGACTATTGATGATGCTGACTATTTGAAGGTCTGGAACATTCAAATTGTCATCATGTCCTTACGGAAACGTACCCGTTAAAATACATAACTAGTACCCAATCATTTTACTCACCCCATCACTTAATATTTTGTCGACGACGTCAATTTGAAAATTATTGGTTTCTTAATGCAGAAGCTATTAGCCTAAGCTAGGTCTAGTGGCCATTCAGTATACAGAAACGCCACAATTTTCCAAAAAAAAGCTTCATTATATTTTTCAGTTTTAGATTGTCTATTATAGTCGAAAAGAGCCTTTCCCATTTGAGCAGTATATCACAAATCTGATAACGCGTATGCTCCTGTAACTACCTCTCTGTATACCAATAACGTTGGCCTCAATTTCTGGATAGAATGCCCGATTCCAGTGGCGTTGTTTCGTCCCCCATAATAATTGATTCCACGTGTGAATTTAGATTCACGCCGTTTTACACAAACCGTCACTCTCGACTAATGTTTCATCCCTTCGTAATTGTCACCGTGAATGCATTAGCAGGCGCGCCGTTCGGTCCACTAATTAGGCCGCATGCCAAATGAGCCTCCACAGTCGGCTTTACAGCGAAACGTCGCTGGTAATTAGGTGGTCTCTGCTACGTTATAATTGACATTTACCGGGACGGTGATATCGGAGAACGGCCATTTAGTTATGTTGTGCAGATTGCACGATGGTGCTCTGTTAGTTGGCCCTAATGAATAGGGTATAGTATTACGATAATGTATCATTTCGGTTTACAAGGTGTCATTTCGGTCAACGTGTTGATGGTAATGGCACTTGGAGGAGACGGTCGGCGCCGGTCGCAGTGCGGTCGATTTTTCATCGATTATTCAGTTCTCCCTCAGAGAATCTCGGATAACAGATAATATTATATTACGGTTTGAAATATTATAAAAAGTAAGACAAGTACTCACAATAGAATCTTCAAATTTATTGACAAACACAATAATTTATAAAAATAACTTTTCACATTAAATGCTATATAGGCTAGGCGGTTTTGGGTTGGGTGAATCGGGTAATATGGTAGATTTTTGGCTTAATCGCTCCTAAAAATCATAAGAAATGATAATTTCACAACGCGCTAATTTGAAAACGTGGGCTTAATTTATTATTAAACAAAATGTGAATTCGCAAATTTTTAAAATGTTGCTGAGGCTAAACTAAAGCATTTAGAAAGTTGAACATTTTTGAACATATAAAGGAGCACTCAAATTTTTAAATCCATTTTGAGATATTAAAATCCTTTAATTAGGAGAGCCTAGGGAATTGTTTAAAAATTTGGCAAATTTTTTTGCTTATAAGTAAATGCAATAATTTGCAAAATTTTCAACGGATTTTTATTTTTAAAATATATTTTGAAGGTACTCGGAAAGACGCTTCTTTTGAAAAAAAAAATCATGATGATTCGTTTATTAGAACCGGTGTTATTGTCAATGATCCATCTTTACACGTGTGAAGGACTTTTATTATATTTTCCAAAGTGGATATTAAACTTTCACAAAGAAGGATTCAAATCGACTGTTTCAGATGGAGAATAATACAAAATCTATACGCAACACTATAAATCTAACACAGTAAATACTAACACTTTCTTAAATTTAAACCTAAAAAAAAAACTATATAAATTTCAAAAATATATATTAAATCTTTTAGAAAATTATGTTTTTACAAGACGTTCAAGACAAATGTATTGACAAACTATAGTCTGGCCCATGTACAACACATAGTGAGGAACGGAACGACTCATAATATACCAACTACCATCCAATGTTTAGTTTTTAGCTAACGATTACACAAAAAGATTCAGTACAAAGTTCAATGCTTATAATTTTTTGGTGGGCTTTTGCTTGCCTGTCTATTGACGTATTTTCATTTCAATATCAATTTTGGTCACTCCTTGGAGCTTAAAAATGAATCGCAACAACCTTGAATTATATTCTGCAATTATAGATTCATATGTTCAGGCAAGGCGGTCCCATGCACGTTCTGAGTATATGGTAACTATACTTTTTTGACACCGAATCACTGAGGAACCGGTTTAGGGCAAATACCGTTAAAACCCACAATTTTTCCGTCAAAATTGACTGCTAGAAAATGATAGGGCACCCTCGACGCTAAAGGCTATTTTCGCTAAAACTCTCGAAATACTTTGACTAGAAACTAGATAACTTGTCCTCATATTTAACACAACCAACGCGTGAGGTGCAGTGCTTAACAACGTGGATTCGTAAAAAGTTTTTTATTTTCAAAAAGTCGGTTTTCGTTATATAGTCGAGGCAAGAATTCAAGCGATGCACGTCACAAATCGATTCTATAAATAAAACAATATGGCTGAGAATCATGAATCCCCATTAAACTGTACCCATTTCTGAAAAAAGATTAATAAGTGGGTGTCAAGAATTACTCTTTTTAACGTAATTAATGATTAAAAATTATGTTAGTATTAAAATTTCTTTAATGAGATCACTCGTGACGTGCATCGCTTGAATTCTTGCCTCGACTTTACTTTCTAAATTTTGCGGTCGGGGCGACATTACGTCCCCGTGCAGCAACATTTAGTATACTTTCTAAAATTACACTCCTTCAGTTGGCTTTTGTTACAGTTTCGAAAAGTTCATCGAGGGTTTTGGCGTGTTCTTTAACAGTATGATAGACCAAAGTTGAACTCAATTTATTTCGTCCTATACTGTTTTGTACTGCTTTAGGTCTCTAATATATTTTTTTAACTTTTCATTGTGTCTTAGCAAAAATGTTTTAGACAAAAGTTGTAGGGGTAGATGAGCACTATCCAACGATGTATCGCATGTACATATATAAATATGTATAGTATAGATCAGTATCAAAAATTGGTAGCACTTGTAGAGTTGTTTGCTACTATACGGTTAGTTTTATGTGCAGGATATTTAAAATGCTACAATTACTGCAAAAATTTACTACAATGTATCGATAAACGCTTGCTCTGTGTTTGGGGCACTGCAAACACATTCACTGCTCGGAATGAGTGTTGACTGTATAGCAGTACTTTATTGATTACCAATATTATTCACTTCAATTTTTAAATACACATGAAGCATGTTAACAGTAGAAAATAGAAAAAGTTTGAAAAAATATATATTTATTTACTAAATCCCATTTCATGAGATTTTTCTCTACAGCCAGAATTACATGTAATCACATAGTGGGTGGCTTAGTTACCTAGGAATTAGTTTAACCTTAACTATATTATAATTGAACCTATAACATTTAAGATGTTACAAAATTAATTATTAATGAACAAACTGTTTTGTTTTGTTTTCAAATTATTTCTTCAGCTGTAATGGTATGTCAAATACAGATAAAAATATTTCGCAATTTATTTTCTGCAAATAATTTTATTAATTTTTAAAGAAAAATCTTAGAACCCTAACAGCTCTTAAGTATTTTAATTCCTTCAGAATTCTCATTTCATCTGCATCATTAACTCACTAGATGACACAGATACGTCTCTGATCAACACTAGCACGCCTGCAATATGTCCAGCTTCATATATGAGTATGTAAATGCCAGACACGTTGAATGTGGGAAATGCATGTCTAAATGTTAGCCGGGGTTCGCAATTTGACTCTGTTGTTGTGCCTAATCACGTCACTTGTTGCTACGACACCCCCAACGCGTTGCTCGCTGTGACGCCTCTCCTCTCTAAAATTACATCCACAGAGAATGACGATGTGAAAAAATTACAACGGTGCGTTGATATCGGCTCATCACAAAACTGATAATTTGTCGCTAAAATTTATTCGGTAATCTCCGTAAATGATAAATTGCTGTGGCTTCAAAAACTTAATGCCGTATTTGTCATTAATGACACACAATAATCGCAGGGTTTTAAAAATCAAATAAACAGCAATATGTGTAAGAATATTTCAAAACTAAATCGTCGCAGGCAAATTACTGTAGAAAATTGAGGATATTTATGGAAAATAGTATATGAAAAAGAATAGTTTAGATATGAAATTGTAATTAAGTCTCATTAATAAATAAATAAAGTGTTATCTTTATTACTCCCGTGAGTATTGCCGTATAGTTATATAAACATAAAATTTCACCTATAAAAGTCTTGGAGTAGTTGATAACAGAACGAAATGTTGTATATTGATTTTTTTATATATATATATATATAATTGCACCATACATTTTTCCGGTAATTCATTTGTAATATTTATTGTAAAAATAAAAGCAATGCCCTAACTACCTTCAAATGTATAGTTAACTCTAATGAAGTGTTTTTATAATAATGTTTCATCGAGTTATTACAATAGTATAATAACAATAATAATAATTTATTTACGGAAAATGAGGAATCTACAGATATACAGATATGATTTGTACTATTTATGTAAACAAATCGGATAAATTTACAGTAAGTTTAGAACTCTATTGTAATAAATTATTGACAATTTTAGAACCTAGATGTACGGTCGTGAGCAAAAAATAGGACAATATTATATAACGATATTTTGCTAAAATCTAGTTGTGTACATCTAACTTTAATTTTTGTGACATTGTCAGTTAGTTGTCATAACTTATTGCAAGTATGCAAAAAACTAATATGCCTCATATAAGCGATTTAGTTAAATCTGGAGTTATTGCTAAAGCAGAAGATGGATGGTCAATGAGACAAATTCCACTGCATTATAATATTGATAAAAATACGGTGTATAACATTTTAAGAAAGTGGAGAGTAAACGGTACGATTAGTAGAAATCCTGGATCAGGGCGACGAAGGATTCAACTCAACAACAAGATTTGCTATTGGTAAATGCTTTAGTAGAAAATCCATTTTACTCAGTTATTCAGGCTGCTGAAGAAACGAATGTTCCTGGTTCGAGTAGTACTAGTCGCCGGCGAGTAAGAGAATCGGAACTACGCTGTCATGCAGCAGCACAGAAATACTTACTTAAAGCTGAACATAAAGAAGCTCGAGTAGAATTTGCGCCTGAATTTTTAGCGCATGATATAAATTTTTGGAACAATGTAATCTTTACAGACGAAAAGACTTTCCAGTCAACACACAGCGGTCGTATTCGTGTTTAGCCCTCCGAATACTCGATTCGATGAGATATATATATATCCAACAATGATAAAAGTGGTAGATTTTCCGTCAATATGTGGGCTTGGAAGTCGGCACGTGATCCTATTGTTTTGTGGCATATTGAGGAACGATTTAATAGTGAAAGGTATATTAGGATTTTAGACAATATTATGCTCCCTTTTTTCGTCACAATTATTTCCTAATAATGAGTTCATATTTCAACAAGACAATTGTTCCGTTCATACTGCTCATACCGTAACTAACTAGTTTCAAGATAACAACATCTTTTCTTAACTGGCCCAGTCATAGTCCAGATCTTAACCCTGTGAAAGAAGTATGGGGACTACTCGTAAGAAGCATCTAAAAACGAAATATGAGACCACAGAATGCCGAAGAATTACTGGAAGTAGTAAATAATGCATGGGAAATTATTATTACTAATGATTATTGTATAAGGTTATTTAATTCTATGCCAAACGGACTTATAGAAGTTACAAATAGAAATGGTGTAATAATGAAATATTAATAGTTAGTTTCTTGTTAAGTAGGATATCCTTTGTCCGTTGATCCAGGATTTCTACTAATCATACCGTTTATTCTCCACTTTCTTAAAATGTTACACACCAAATATTTGTTAATGTTATAACGCAGTGCAATTTGTCTCATTAACAATCCATCATTTACTATAGCAATAACTACAGCATTAAAATAAAAAATAAATTAAAAGTGATATCTGTTTTATTTCGGCTACTCATTACATATTCAAATAGAGACAGATTTACATTAAAAAAAAAGTTGTCCTATTTTTTCTGCTCACGACAGTACAATACACTTAGGTATACTCTTAGTACTGCGTTTTACAAACAGTCTAAGACTTGTGTGTGAAAATTCATAAGGCAATTCGCAAAAGGTCCTGAAATAACCATTAACCTAACCATAATTAGCAATAAGAAATAAGATATGAAATAACCATGAGAAAGCGAAATATGGAAATTATTGAAACTAAGTGGAATGAGTATGTTTTTGTGCTTACATATGTTTTTATGTTTTATAGCCTGGGAATGCTTTTAATCCAAGAGTTTACTCTATTTTTGAACAAACTATAAGGATTTACTATTTTTATTTCAATTGGCAATTTATTATAAAGTTCAGGTCCTAGATATGCATGATATCTTTGTGCAATTGTTTTTTAGGTCTAGGTACTTGATTAGGGGCATTCATCATGTAACGGGTGCTATAAGCATGGTCAATGTTTTCCAACTCATTTTTGTTTTTATACTGCATTAGTAAAAGGTTGTAACAGAAGTACAGACTTTCAGTTGGGTAGGTTCAATTTTTTATATATAGTTTTTAATATTAATTTTTGCATAGTTTCTAAGGTCCTTAGATGATTATTTGTAGTACATCCCCATGATATAATGCCATACGTAAAGTGGGATTCGACTAAAGCATGGTAAAGTATTTTCATATGAACAATTTTAAGAATTTTATATAGTATTTAAATTTATATGAAATAATTCTTAATTTTTTTACTATAAAGTTTATGCGTATGTCCCATTTTAAATTCTTACCTATGTAATGACACTTAATGCTATCTGTAGATGAGATTTCTACATTTGTGTCGCCAGTTTTTACACATAATTTTCAAGCTGGTAGATATTTCGAGTAGGAGATAAACGGTATGTAATAAATTTCAGTAAAATCTACTGTTAATAATCTAATTTAGGTATGCTGCCAGATCCGTTAAACGTCACTTTTTGTAACAGTTGCCTAAAAATAAATTGTTCGGAACCACCACAAATGTTGAAAATTTGTGGTCACGTTCAGCGCCGAGTAATGCCTTTGCAATTGAATTAGGAAGTACACCAAAATTTGACCTGATGAACTATAACGAAAGTAAAGTAAAGAAAGGTATAATTGTTGCGAAGACGTCAAGAAAATCTGAATTAAATTTTTTCGAAAGTGCAACGAAAAGTTATGACTGAAGAATCAATTTTCTTAAAAAAAAATTAACAGTATTAGACGGCTTGGACATGAACTCAACTTAAAATAGCAATTTCGTACTATTTTGACACCTTTTTATATCATAATCAACATTTGTGAAATAAAACTCCAGAATCGAGGACAACTGAGATGTGAATAAGGCTATTGACTCTAAAAAATGGCTACTTATATGAAAAAATATTTCAAATGTCGAAAACTGTTACATATTTGGAAAGAGAATTTTATACTCTGTCTTACTATTATATCTACAAAACTATGATTTTTTTTTTTTTGAAAAAAAAGTCATTTCTGTATAATTCGGAAGTAATATTTAAAATTTTTGTGCGATTCTTACTATTCTTTAATAGGCAATTAAGGAAATAAAAAAATCGGTAATTTTGAACTAAAAATTGGGCATAACTTTTCCTTGATTCTCCATTATTTGCAAAACCGTTAGCTAGTATTTTTAATTTATCTATTAAATCTGCTACTTTTCCAGAAGTCTGGAAAATATATAGAATCTCTTCGGTATTAAAAAAAATTATAGATGTGCTGTTGAAACTTATAGACCAATAGTAATTGTGCAATTTTAGTAAATTATTTGAAAACATAATATATAATATTCTCTACCACCAGCAATTTGGTGTGCATAACTCAGTTCATAACTGAACATTTGGATGCTAGAGGCCAAGTAGATGTAATTTATACAGAATTTTTTAAAACCTTCGACAGACCGGGCCACGGAATTTTGTTGAACAAATTATCCGAATTTGGGCTAACTTCCTAAACTTTTTTGAATCCTACTTAGTAAATAGGCGACTAAATGTGCAATACTAGACTTTGGTCTATAGATATTTCAGCGACATCAGGTGTTCTCGAAAGTTTTGCTCTTGGGCCTTTGCTATTTAACATTTTTATAAATGATATCGTCATTGGTTTACACTGCAAAACATTACTTTATGCCGATGACATAAAAAAATTTACATCTACCTCTGATGTAGAAGACTAAGCTGATTTGCAAAACGATCTTGTACAGTTATGGTTTTGGTGCAGCGTAAACAATTTACAGTTAAATATCTCAAAGTGTAGCTCTATACTCTCGTGCGCAAAATTCAATAAAATTTATCTACAGAATTAATAATGAAGAACTGAAGAGTTGTAGTCATCTCAAAGATGTAGGGGTTATATTCGACCCAAAGGTGTCTTTTGATATCCATATCAATCAAATCACCGCTAATTCCTTCAAAAATTTAGGCTACATTATCCGTAATTGTAAAAAATTTAACGATAATACGCTAAAACTTCTTACCCCAGGCGTCAGAGTTTTTTTTGTTATAAAAATACCTAAGGGATTTTTTTTTCTATCGCTTCTTTTTATGTTTAGACAGAGGTTTATTGAAAATGCCTCCTCCAGAGGGAGGGTTTGGAAATATCTCCGAAAATATCAATAATAGGACAAAAAATCAAGAACAGAAATTTATTCTCCACAAAATTTTACATTAAAAAAGGGCTCAACATTTTTTTAGATTGGTGTAATAGTTTTGAAGTAGAACCGTTCGAATGAACGAGTCGCGGGTTACATCAGCGTAAGAGAGCAAAAAGTTATAATGTGTAAGTGTCGATAGCAGCGTGGCACACGAGGGGAGTCGGGCACGCTCCTTCGCACGGTTCTCTCTTCAAAACTGTTACACCAATCGAAAAAAATGTAGAGCCCTTTTTTATGCAGAATTTAGTGGAGAATAAATTTCTATTCTTCATTTTTTGTCCTATTATTGATATTTTCGAAGATATTTAAAAAAACGCCATAATTTTCGCCTTCACTTGTTTAAACAAATATGTTCCGGATCGAATTGGAGGGGGCATTTTCAATAAACCTCTTTCTAAACATAAAAAGAAGCTATAGAAAAAAACTCCCTTAGGAATTAGTCCATCAATCCGGTGATATTCAACCTCTGACGCCTAGATTATCTCTTTAATGCATTTGTGCAGTCAAGGCTTGAATATACTTCAATAGTATGGAGTCCTGGTTATGAAAATCATAACGAAAAACCTCAAAGACGTTTTCTTAAATACCTTTAGTTCAAAAGTTCTGGAAATTATCCAGAGAGAGGTTTTCCACATTTTACTTATTACATAGATTCAACACAAGTGATCTTCAACTACGTCGAGTGTATCACTATCTTGTATTCCTTTTTAAGTTTTTAAACGGCACCCTTGACTGCCCCGAAATTCTTAGTTGGATGAGATTTCATATTCCTAATTTGCATGCTCGCCCGCATTCGTTTCTATTCTAATTTCCTGAAGCAAGAACAAATTTGCTGTTATTTTCTCTCCTGTCCATTATGTGTTCCAACTATGATTCATTATATAATAATATATATATTTTTAATACTAGTATTAGGCTGGGGCCGTTACCTTTTGAGATGAAAAAATTAATAGCAGGCAACGGCCGGCTGAAATATATAGTTGAGGTCATAAAAAATGAAAAAAAAAACTTTGGAACTTGAGATGAAGGGAAGTAGTGAAATGGGGTGCTATTTAAGGGATGAAAACCGTTTTTCATGATTTGTGGCGAAACGTGACCTCCTAGAGAAAAGTGTTTCATGCAAAAGCTATAGATAATAAAAAAAATCTAAAACTTTTATTCTATATATTTTTCGACATAACCTCAAAGTTTGCGAAATAATGACGAAAAACCGATTTTTCTCTTTTTATTTTTTTTCTCGCGTGAAAATTATTTAATTTAAATGAAACTTTGTGAAAGTACGTAATTGTTCGCATATAATAAGCATCCTACATTTTCGTTCCAGCCCCAGTCCTTTGTTTTTTCGTTGTCCTGATCGTTGTCAAAATTACCCAACCAACTTTGCAATTGGTAATAGACTCTGTAGAAGTGTTGTGCAGCTGCTTCTTCAGCTGGAGGGAGTTTTTCCAATTTAAAAGTGGATTTGTTTGTAGTTTGCTGATACAGCTCAAATCGTAATTGATTTCATGAGTTATAAATTTTCTTACCTTCGTAAATATTAGCTGTAAGTTGAGATCCATTTTTTGCTATGGTTATGTGGTCTGCATCTTGTCAAAGAACTAGTAAATCGATGTCTTGACCCACGATTATTACAGTTTTATCATCTTGTTTAGCTAATTGGATCGCAGTATTAACAATCAGTGTGTTCGGCGTCTTCAGAAGCTCGCTTACACAAAAAGCCTTCGGACTGTAGTTTATTTGATATTGTGATAATTAAATTGTTTTTATTATTTTGATTTCATAAAAAATTTTCTTGTGAAAAGGATATTCGTTTAATTTTAATCGAAAACTCAATCACCACGTGCGTTTACAAAGGACGCATCACAAACTGAAAAAATACTTTTACACAACTAGACGAATAGAGATTTACTACTACAACAGAACGATCTCTGCTGCTCTTGTGCAGGCTCACTTTGTCCTACCCCTCTCTACCGCCAACCTTCAGTCGTTTTGGGCGGGCATTTCAAATACCTGTATGCTGAGAAATTTCAAATTTTGTAATTTTTTTTTTTGTTTGAATACGTAACAGTATTTTTTTGTTTGTATTCAATTTTAGCGTGGTTTCCAATAACTAAATTCATTCAACTTTAGTTATTTTATACCATAGTAAGCTTTTTCATTAAAATATTATGAATTATTAACATAAATATGCTAAAAAAAATTGAAAATAATGAAATAAATCGACAAATTCGAGATTCGAAATTTCTTTTTTTCGGTTTTCTTAATTTTAAGCTGCCAAATGACAATAAATTACTAACATCGACATACCATTTGAAAGTAGACATCTCGACGAAAAAAATGAGCACTAGTATAACATCAAAATCAAAAAAAAAAAATCAATAAAGTTGTTCGCCGTAGATAGGGGTGTTTTTTCGAAAAAATGGTAAAATCTCGAAAAATATTTATTTCCCATAATTGAAAAAATTCATGATTATTATGTGCAAATAATTACGTACTTTCACAAAGTTTCATTTAAATTAAATAATTTTCACGTGAGAAAAAAATAAAAACAGAAAAATCGGTTTTTCGTCATTTTCTCGCAAACTTTTAGTCGAAAAATATATAGAATAAAAGTTTTAGATTTTTTTATTATCTACAACTTTTGTATGAAATACTTTTCTCTAGGAGGTCACGTTTCGCCACAAATCACGAAAAACGATTTTCAGCCCTTAAATAGCACCCCATTTCACTACTTCCCTTCATCTCAAGTTCCAAAGTTTTTTTTTCATCGTTTATGACCACAACTATATATTCCAGCCGGCCGTTGCCTGCTATTAATTTTTTTCTTTTCAGCATTAAAAATCCGTAACGGCCCCAGCCTATATATCCAAAATGCAAAATGTTGTTCTCAATTCTGTACAATACTTGTAGCTTCCATAATACTAGACTACAATTAGAATTTTTACAATTTTTAGGATTATACTAATAATATATTTACTTTATTAATTTTTACAATCATTTAATTAAACATAATATTTTTAGTCGCAAACTCCTCTATAAATCCTTATTTTACTATAAGGAACCTAACCAGACTGCAACCAACAGCTACTCTCCGGGCTATGTGCCCCGCCGAGCGCTGAACTACAAGTTACAAGCCTGGCGCGTTAAGTGTAATAATTGCATATTACCATCAAAACGCTAATGCTTCGATTGCAACAAACACCAGCCGAAAGACTGATCCTACTTAAAGGAGCTCCCTTGTCAGTCGTCACACACCACTTGCAGACTGCAGTTTCGAGCTGTTGGCTCTCGTCAGTGCAAGGTAGGTATGCGACGACCGACATGAGAATACTTTGACTATAGTACATCCCGGTATTTTTACAATAGCGACATGTAAAACAGCCAGCAGGCTCCATCCAGCGGTCCAGTGTCTGTTGCAATCGAAAAATAAATAGCCTGACTTGGCTTAGCATAGTTCAAATGTGCTTTTAGAGGGCGGAATATTAAACATAATATTTTTAGTCGCAAACTCCTCTATAAATCCTTATTTTACTATAAGGAACCTAACCAGACTGCAACCAACAGCTACTCTCCGGACTATGTGCCCCGCCGAGCGCTGAATTACAAGTTACAAGCCTGGCGCGTCAAGTGTAATAATTGCATATTACCATCAAAACGCTAATGCTTCGATTGCAACAAACACCAGCCGAAAGACTGATCCTACTTAAAGGAGCTCCCTTGTCAGTCGTCACACACCACTTGCAGACTGCAGTTTCGAGCTGTTGGCTCTCGTCAGTGCAAGGTAGGTAGCTCCTTTAAGTAGGATCAGTCTTTCGGCTGGTGTTTGTTGCAATCGAAGCATTAGCGTTTTGATGGTAATATGCAATTATTACACTTAACGCGCCAGGCTTGTAACTTGTAATTCAGCGCTCGGCGGGGCACATAGCCCGGAGAGTAGCTGTTGGTTGCAGTCTGGTTAGGTTCCTTATAGTAAAATAAGGATTTATAGAGGAGTTTGCGACTAAAAATATTATGTTTAATATTCGGCCCTCTAAAAGCACATTTGAATCATTTAATTGTTTACTTTAGTTAAGTTATTTAGTTTTCTTTTATGTTTGTAAAATTCCTGCTCTATAATTGGATTTCGGCCTGGGCAGCCGTAACCAAAATAAATAAATAAAGAAATTATTTGTTTCCGACATCGAATTTCTCAAAAAACTACGTCAATTATAAGGAAAATAATAATATCATTTACCTACATTAATGTTCGCTTACTAAAATTTTTAGTGAATTAGAAATTTTTGAATTTAATGCTCCTTTTTTATAATGTCAAATAAGCAACAGAAGTCCTTTAATAAAACTGTTATTAATACTATATTTGATATTTTTCGTACCCTGGTTCAAGTTGTACATTTTGATGTTACGATTTTTACAAGAAATAAACTAGCAACAAAAATTAACCATATTAAAATGTGAGAGTATTGCAATATAGTGTTGATGACTTGTCGAATTCCTCGTCCAATTTACTAAGGAAAAAATCCAACAGAAACAAATTCCGGATAAGAACACTCGACATAATAAAGAATAGCAAAACGGGATCGAATTGAGAATTCTTGCAGCGGACAGGAAACATTTCTCAAAGACACTTTTAATTAAGTACCGGAGGGTCAGGTAGAATTAGGAAGGCTTCCCACTATCAATCAGAGAAGCACCAGAAGGAGTTCCGTTCAGTCTGAAAGCTCACAGTCTGAATAGGCAAGTTCTTTCCAGCTCTTTGACCTCGCAAGCTGCTCTGTCGCAGCGTTTTGGTCAAGTATCACCATGGATACGTGGCATACGCCACTTCCAGTGGCGTATCACATAATCCAATATGACAACCAAAAATTGTATTCAGTTTAACTCATTCCGTAAATGAAAAAAAAATTAAACCAGAAAAATACCTAACAGCTGCTAAACGATGGAATATTATTCATATAATTTTATGAAAGTACACACAAATGACTTTTTTATTGAAAACGGTACTAGATACTATATTTAAGTGTCTTATATTTTAAGTAAAGTAATTTTTTTTACTTTATATGATAACGTATGTACGTGGAGATTTGAACATACATTTTGAAATAGAAAATAAATCTCAAACAGAATTCAATACGATTATCGATGTATTAAACTTAAAAATGTTGATTACTGCCCCCACTAGAATAATAAAAAGTGCAATACTAAACAACATGTTCTGAAATTCTCAAGTTTAATGAAGACGTATGTTTATCTGAGCACAATATACAAATTGTTATTTTTAATTCATCAAGCTCCATAAAAACCGGGCCTGTACTTAAAAAATGAAGAGTATTAGTTGGGTCGATCTGGCATTAAAAATGACTTGAAACGAACTCGTTTTTTTTCGAATTCTTTTTTGTGATGTTATGAAGTCGGACCCCTCTATCATAAGGAAAATTTTTCGATTGAACTTTTCACGAGGGGGGGGGGGAATTTACTGCAAAAATAAATGTATCACGTGCGCGTGCAAGCCGTGAAGAAGTTAGAGCCTCGGGGTAAAAAAATCTTGAAAGAAAATTGATTTCCCTTGAAAGTGAGCCTAGCCCGAAGTCCATAACCCTTTCCCTTGCCCTTCTACAGGACAAAAACTTTGCGGGACCCCCTCTCCCCTCCTAATCATCCGATCGCAATCTGGTTGGGCTTAAATCAAAGAGAAAGAAATTTCACATTCGATAGCCAAAAAAAAACTCCCCCACCCCTTTCCTTCATGGCGAAAAATGATTTTTTCTAAAAATAATAAATAAATAAATAACACCACAAGTAATTACGACCCCTTTTATGCCGGAAGGCTCTAGAAGAGCCTTGTGTGGGAGGGGGCTACACATTTAGAGACAAGGGACACACACCCAATATCCGTGTATAGTGGAAAATCCCTCTCACAGTATTTTCCACTGCCACGACCGGGGATCGAACCCGGAACGTTTGGGTGAGAGGCAAATGCGCTCACCTCTCGACCATCAGTCAATAAAAACAATAAATTGGTTGTTTCGCAACCATTTGTTTATTTATGGCGAAAATTGAAAATATGTAAGCGGAACACAAAGTAGGCGCATTAGTACATGATGTCACGTTTGCTGCGCAACATGCGGAAAAAATTCCGGAAGTTACAGCAGTTTTAATTTCATTTACGTTTACCCTTCCCTCTCCCCTCCAAATAAATCTAGCGACTTGAAATTTGGACACATTACTTATGTTCTGAGTGTCTCTTGGGGGAAGAAACAAAAAGTCGCCAAGTCACTTTCTACCCCGAAAAAATCGCGAAAACGGCTCTCGCCGCAGCGAACAATCCGTTTGCAAGTCCGTACTTTTAAATCGCAATATTTCAGTTTACGCGCGTTCGCGAGCCCTTCATTTTATCTCTTTTACACTTTTTCGATCCGCATCAAACTAAACGAGTTATTAAAACATAATATTTTTAGTCGCAAACTTTTCTACAAAATCCTTATTTTACTATAAGAAACGTAGCCAGACTGCAACCAACAGCTACTCTCCGGGCTATGTGCCCCGCCGAGCGCTGAATTACAAGTTACAAGCCTGGCGCGTTAAGTGTAATAATTGCATATCACCATCAAAACGCTAATGCTTCGATTGCAACAAACACCAGCCGTAAGACTGATCCTACTTAAAGGAGCTCTAGCGCCAGTTGTCACACAATACTTGCAGACTGCAGTTTCGAGCTGTTGGCTCTCGTCAGTGCAAGGTAGGCATGTAGGATCAGTCTTTCGGCTGGTGTTTGTTGCAATCGAAGCATTAGCGTTTTGATGGTGATATGCAATTATTACACTTAACGCGCCAGGATTGTAATTCAGCGCTCGGCGGGGCACATATCCCGGAGAGTAGCTGTTGGTTGCAGTCTGGTTACGTTCCTTATAGTAAAATAAGGATTTTATAGAGGAGTTTGCGACAAATAATATTATGTTTTAATATTCCGCCCTCTAAAAGCACATTTGAACTAAACGGGTTATGTCCGAAAAACTGATTTTCCCTATCTTTACCTGTAAATTTACCCCCTCCTCGTGTAAAGTTCGACTGGAAAATTTCCCAAATGATAGAGGGGGTCCGACTTCATTACATCACGAAAAAAAAAAATCGAAAGAAAACGAGTCCGTTTGCAAATCCAGATCGACCCCAGTATATACATTTAAAAAAAAATAAGACGCTATTTACAAACGTCCCTAAAAACATACACTGATCTACTCTATATACACTAACGAATGCTAATAAAGCCTTTCAGAAATATAATGAATACATTAATTCTTGTTGTATCCTAGTCTTTCCAATCAAAACAATAATAGAAATTTGCAAAAAAATTTAAAAAATTTAAGCGCATCCTACTAGTAATAAAAATTATCCAAAAATTAATAACATTTTAGAATGTATGAACAGTATATTGTAAAATATTGAAAACAACAATATAATTTATATTCATCTCTTCTTTTTATGGGCACATATATCACAGCAATTAACATCAAATGTAACCAGCGAAAATTCAGCCAGACTATTTGAAAAACATAAATTGTAATCAAGTAAATCCTGTTTTTTGTACCAATAATATTAGAATCTGACACCGAGAGAGTACCTATTAAAAAAATTGAAAAGGAAAAATTCCACAGGCTATGACAATAACTCAATCATGATAATTAAATATAGTATTACTGTTTTGAAACCTCCACCAACAAATTTAATAAACGTATCACTAAGCTCAGGAGTATATCCAAATCGTTTAAAAAAAGCTCTAGTCAAATCGTTGCATAGTTGTGGACAGTAAATATGAGGCAACTCTTGAATCCGATTTTTGTGATATTTGAGTATTGTATGCTTTAGCGGCATACAAGGTTGATGCCAGGTTGACACCAGGTTCACACCAGGTAGACATTAGATATCTTGCAAGAGGGTACTTTTGCACGTTTTCAGTTCAAGTTATTTATTATCACAGTGAACATCTGAACAACATAAAGGGAAATGTTACCTTATAAGAGTCGGGATTTTTGACGAAATTACCGAATGTTTGCGACTGGGACTAGACAATATTGTCCCCCTCGCTTTCGAGGATGCTGTATCGATTCCCTGGGTCGAACCAATTTTTTCACCTCGGCAAATCCCCTCAAATTGAGAAAAAAACCACCTCCAAAGTTCTCTTTTCCGTGAATCCGTTTATTTTCACCAGTTTTTTGACTAATTATTGCTTCGAGTAGATCGGAAGGTCCCTTGAGGGATTTGACTTCAGCCACCCCTACCCCAGGTTTCCAAGAAAAAAACCTGATTAGACATAAACTGAAAGGACATAAAAATTATTTTGAAAATTACAGGCCTATCTCATTACTCCCCGAAGATTTTGGAATATATTGTAAAATAACTTGTAGAGAGCATATTTTCTAAATTTCAATATGACTTTAGACAAAATTTAAACGTATCAGAATGTTACTTACAACCTAATCAACAAAAACGAAAACAAGAAAACACTTCTCGGAATATTTTGAGCATAGATTTTAATCTGCTATTGGAAAAACTTTACTATTACGGAGTCAGGGACGTTCCACATAACTGGTTTCGGATATATCTGGAAAATAAGGAAATTATAGTAGAAATAAGCTGTTTGAGAAACAATTTTATTAGAAAAAACACAACGTCTCACAAGGACGTGTTTTGGGATCAGACACTCTTTTTATTGTATATTAACAATTTAGCTCATTTGCCATATTTTGAAATATTTTATAAGGGTATTTTTCTCCTTTTAGTATGTATAATTACAATTCATTAGGCCTATTGTACGTGTATTTTCAAATTCATACTCTGTTTTCTCCACTAGCTATATTTTTTATATCATATAAGGGCGTCTTTCACCCCCTAGATGATCGCCAAGAACTTTTCCTTTTATAATAATAATAATAATAATAATAATAATGCCTTTATTCAGCACCAATGGATATAAAATAACTTAAAATATTTCAACAATATGTTAATTCGACGATGAAAGGGCGAAGTTCGTTTTTGTCACTAGAATGAAAAACTCGCTCTTTCACTTAACCCTATTACTCTATATAATATTGAAATAAAAGTTGTATCAATTCCAGAATTATTTTATAATCCATTTAAACTATATTTATATACATAAAGAAAGATATATTTTTTTATATATTTTAAATTCTATTTCATTATTTTGGCCAGAAAAAAAAACGAAGAGGAAAACTGGGGAAAAACAATACTGAATTAAATTACGTATAAAAACTGGTAGCCTTTTACAGTAGAATATGGGAATCAGAAATACAAATACCTGTCAGTTGTTTTTTAGGTAGTCGGAAACTCATGTGAAAATGTCATTTCTTTTAGTTTACTTTTAAACCTTTCATTCTTCATTGATGTTTTAAGCTCGTACGGTATCTTATTATAGTATTTAAAAATATTATAGGAAAATGGACGTTTATATAGGGTGGTTGAGTGTTTTGGAGATAATATAAGTTTGCGATTCCTTGTATTTAGTTGATGTATATCTCCACAGAATTAAAATTTTTTATATAGATAGTTGGGGATTCCACTATTTATAACTCTCTGATACAAACAGCAGCTATGTAGTACTCTCCTTTCACGCATGTTCAACCAACTGATTTCCTTAATTTTCAATGAAACAGTCATATTTTCTTAAACCAAATATCAGCCTGACACATGAGTTTTGAACCTTTTGAATTCGTCTTTCTTCTACTTTGGTAATGCAAAAATTATAGACTACATCCGCAAAATCAGAATGACTCAGTACAAGTGAATGACAAAATAATTTTTGATTTTTTATCAAAAATTTTACGAATACTATAAATAAATTTTAAATTGGAATATTGCGTTTTAATTTACTACCGAAAAGTATTACTTTTGACTTGCTAGACTTTATAGTGAAGCAGTGATTTTTTGAAGCCAATGTTATTGAATCCACATCAGCGTTTATTTTTTGGGCAGCTTCTTGTAAATTTTTAGGATCAAAAGACAAATATAATTGACTCTCGTCAGCATAACAGTGGAATTCACAAAATGATAAGTATGAATATAAATTTGAAGTAAAAATTGTAAATAATGTCGGTCCTAATATAGAACCTTGCGGAACTCCATTGCTAATACTTAGTGGTGTGGAAAATATATCTTTGAATTTAACACGCTGTAGTCGATTTTCTAAACAACTTTTTATCACCGCGAGTGAATCTTCTCCAAAACCATAATAGTGAAGTATTGCCAAAAGTAACCGATGATTTATTCTATCAAATGCTTTCGAGTAATCCAGAAGTATTGAAGCTGTTAATTTATTTTTATCTGTAGCTGATGGAGTATCATCAGTCACTTTTAACAACGCCGTAGAATAACTATGGCGTACTCTAAAACCCGACTGAGTTGAGAGTAGAATCTTAAACTTATCAAGATGCTCACGTATTTGCACATTTAATACTTTTTCTATTAATTTGGATAATATTGGCAATATATTTATTGGGCGAAGATCTCTAAATTCCACGGGATTTTTAGTTTTATGAATAATTACCAAGCCTTATATCTTTGTACGCATATTTTGAAATTGACACTCCGTTTCTTTTACAAGTCATATTTTTTTATATCACGTAAGGGTGCCATTCATCCCTTAGATGGCAGCTAAGAACTTCTTATTTTAGTATGTATAATTACCATCTACTCGAACTTTGATACGAGTATTTTCAAATTGATACTACGTTTTCACTAGGAGCCATATTTTTTATATCATATAATAGTAAAGATGATTTTTTGTATATAATATAGGACGTTTCTCTCCCTCTCAGATGGCCCCAAAAATTAACGTCCTTTATGTCACCTTTATTTTCGAAATTGATGCCCCGTATCTTTCACTAACACTATTTGTATTATTTAAGTGTGCCTTTCACCCCCTTAGATGGGTACAAAGAATTTGCGTCTCTGGTATGTACAAAAAACACACATTTTATGTATTCTTTTTGCGTATTTTAAAGTTATTTGTGTTTGTTTTATGATTTTAATGTTTACTGGTATGTATATGGATGTTCGGGTGTCTCCATATAATTGGTTGCTAACTTCATACTTTTCCATTTTAATGCCGATTCGAACTTAGAAAAAAATAACAATAAAGTTTAAAAAAGACCTGAATTGTGTTATTTTATTTTCTAAGACCACAGTTAAATTTTCCACCGCAATACTTGATAAATTCGACATGAAATTCAAACTGGTAGATAAATATATTTGCAGTTTAAATTAGTAACAAACAATAAGAAATATATAAAAACCATTTAAATATTGTTTTTTATAAGCAACTTGAGGAGCTTGAAGAACATTTTTCCAAGGACTAATGACAAATATTTATTCTGCAACACTTATCAAGTTAATTTCTTTGTAAAATCTCATTTAGCAACTATTTCAGAAATATAAAAAATGTTACCTAGCCTTTCTATATCAGTTATTAGATCTACATGTTTATAAGATGTGATTTTCATGTTTATCATATAACATCGTAATATAAAACAAGGTTCACAGAAAATTCAATTCGGTATTAGAATGTCGTAAGAATAATTTGATAATCTGTATTCCAAGTAACACGCTGATATGGTAATAATATCAAAATGATATTAGGAACAGACGTGCAGTGATTTTTAGTGGCTCAGATGAGAGGAATTTCTATAGTGATGTCAGAATCATACAAAAATTGCTCCGCGCTACATTCTGCTTATTTATAAGGTTGGAGACTTTCCTGTTTCAATATATTCACATAAAAATGCCAGGGATGTAGTTTCCAGATTCTTATTAAAATATGATGAATAAATGTAGAGAGTCCGCCCGTTTGCATTGTGCTCCGGCGGTGTAATATAAGATGTCATTCTTGTTTGACTCCTTCAGATAGAAACGTTGTTACTGGATTAAATTTTCAACAAAAGAATAGATGACATGATGGAATCTTATCAGCCTATCAGAAATTCGAACCAGTGTCGACTACTACTGGCGTTAATTTTTTTTTTACTGCGGTCGAAATGCTGATTGATATTCAGATACTGGAAAAGTTGGCTTTATACTTAAGCATTAGGTTTGTAGTCGCAAGGTCATGGGTTTAGAATCCTAGCCAGGTATGGATGCTTAGTGGTGTTTTTAATGCGTTGCCGAGACAGTAGCAGTAGGCTGTACTACATTTGTGCGGGAGACAACACGTCTAGTCGCTGTTACTTTTTTTAAGTTCGAGTCTCAGCTGCGGCAGAGGGCAATGTCGCAAGGAATGACTGTTGTGTCATGTGACCGTGCGTCCTGGTTGAGTGATGGATTAGCCTACGGTTAGGATTGGGTTAAGACACTGATGTTTTCGTGAAAATTCGCCATAAGGGATGCACTACTAAGTCTATTAGTTTTAATATAACAGCCCGACTGCTGATTCGCTATTGTTGTTCCTTGAAATCGTGATAGTATTACAAATATTACAATTAGTTTATTACAACCTTTTAGTCCGCGTAGCTCAATAAAAACCTCCAGCCGCACAGTATATCACTTATTTCGATATACAACTGCAATCTGCTAAGCTCCTACACAATTCAAGTGATATATCGGGTCCAATAGGGATCGTTTTCTGGACCTTCAAATAATTTATGATTATCTTCTTTCGCCAACTTGTCACAATTTTGAAAAATTTAATTTTCTTTTCTTTGCTTCAAATTCTTTAATTAGTTGTCTTCCTTCTTTTAACTATACTCCAATTTCACCAACAACAGTCTATTTTCTCTAGTATCTTCCAATATTTACTTTCTCTAAAAATTTATCAACGATTTTCGTAATTTTCTTGTTATTTTTTAAGCCCCCTAGCAACTAACCTCTAATTTCCATTTTTCCACACTCATTATATTTTCCGCAAATAAATAAAATGGCCGATACCAACAGTTTGAAATATTATAAACATTTTGATAATTAATAGAACAATAACTAAGTGAATTAAAATAACATAACTAACTAACTAACTAACAGTATCTCTATTTTTAATGGCTGAAAAATAAAAATTGTATGTATTTAATAAAAATATGTCTTCTATAAAATACTGTATGTCAAATACACAGCTTTAAGATTCTGTTTATGTTTTTATTTATGACATACACAGTAAAATAAGAGTTCTTCCAAAAAAAGCTTTGAAAACGGAAAGAGATTACTTTCCGAAACGTCAGCAAAATACATTATTTCTGTGTTTATTCCGATTTATATTATTTGCAAAACATAACCTCTGACTTTTCCTTTGGTGTAAACGTCACGGGCGCAGAGGCTTTTTCCCAATAATTCTATTATTTTGTACATTCGGTGATTTGTTTTGAAGAGGATAACAATACATGTGGTCAAAAACCAAAATAATAGGAAAGGATATTCGTAGAATACCACAAATAACTTTCAGACAATAATATTATAGCAGTTATGTAGAACTACACTAGACCATTAGAGGGTATAAATAGAACAAAATAAATACTTTTCAGCAAAGATATGAAGTTACATTAAGCTTGCCGCGTATATTTCTTCAGTTATTTTTATGAGAATATAATTTATATTTAGCTCAAACATATCTCGATCAAGTGTTCATATGTCCGACCGTATCGCTATACTCAATGAGGAGTTTTTATTTAAACGAGTGCTTAATAACTGAAAAGTGGTATAAACAATCCTTATCTGGGTTTAAAATCGTTAGTATACAGAAAATATATTCATTAGCGCTAGTAGATAAAGGATATTTACGGCTAGCATTTCTATGAAAAATAGTTGATAACTACTTTTGACCTACTATGCTGTGGCGTAACAAGACAACAAACAAGACTATAATTTGAAAACGTGGTAAATATTTTCGTTAAAGACTGTTAATGGTCGATAAAGGAAGCTCTCCTTGGCGGAGTTTTTGTTATATAATTATACATAGAGAAATCGATTATAACTCCATTCATAGGGGTGAGTGTAGGTGCGTCTTTACTCGCGCGCTTAGTACTGGGACAAGTGACCATTTCAAGGGAGCACGTGTCCTTGCCTCGCAAAAAGAACGCGAACTTCGCCTTTACAAAAAAACACCATAAAGAGGTTAATTTACGGAATTATAAAAACCTTCGACACCGTGTTAAAATACAAATTAATGTTGCTTACAAAACGGGGATGCTGAGAACTCTATTCATTCAGACAGTAAAATATTTTGGTCGTTTATTAATAGCAAACGCGGTAAGACTCGTATACCGGGTATTGTATACCTAAATGAAAATATATTTAGAGACGCGCAAGCTATAGTTGGGGGCGAGCGTAGGTGCGTCTTTACTATGTACATACTTCGGTATGCGATGTAAAGCAACGACAGGCGCAGTTAGTACTTGGATGGGTGACCATTCCAACGGAAACCGCGTTCTCGCCTCACACATCTTCCAGCGGCTTGTATATCAGTGTATACGCGGAAGCTATACAACCTCAGGCGAGGGTTGTATAGGAGATATACCACCCTTCGGAGGGGATGTAAAGCCGTCGGTCCCTTGTCTATTAAATGTTAGGCAAGTAAAAGATCCCTACTCTTCTTAAGGGAAGAGGTTCGGCAAAATTCCTGGTTGGGGGTAGCTCGTCTACAGGGTAGCTCGTGTTAGGCCTCAGTAGCGGAAATAGGCCGACGTTAAATAAATGTATAAAAAAAAAGCTATAGTTGACGGATTAAGTGATCAGTTCCGTAATGTTTTTCAACACAATAACGTTGCTCTAAATTTAGCTAATTCCGGTCCATATAATCTGCTCAACATTAATATTAACTGTTTTACTGAGGATGAAATTATTATTTCAATGAAGAAACTTAAAAATAAACTGACTCGTGGATCGGATCAACTTCTTAACTTCCTTGCTAAGGACTGTGCACATCTGCTGTCTTATCCATTGAAAATGATGTTCATTCAATCTTGCTATAAAAATATCTACACTTTCTTTAAAATGGAAAGAGGCAAGTGTGTGTTTAGTCTTAAAAAGCGGCGACCCTTGCCAATATAGTTAATTATAGACCCATAACATTGTTAAATAACTTTGGTAAAGTTTTTGAAATGTCAGTATATAATCGCTTCTAAAAATATTATTTCACTGGATTAGCATGGTTTTATGTCAAGCATTCACTGCTTCTAATTTAGGTTATTTCATGTGTCAAATATACTTGATAATCAGGGACAAGTAGATGTGATTTATACTGACTTCTCTAAAGCTTTTGATAGAATACATCATGGGATTTTATTAAACAAATTAGTAACATTTGGATTTAGTCAGAATTTAGTAAACTTTTATAAATCTTATTTAGCTAATAGATCTCAATATGTCACGTTCAACGGCGGTAAGTCTAAAATATACGACACTACCTCTGGCGTACCGCAGTGTTCCAATTTGGACCCCTTACTTCTTCTCTTATTTATTGATGACTTAGCGAAAATTTTAGAGTGTGAAAGGCTTCTGTATGCTGATGATGTCAAGATTTTCATTTCAATTGATAATTTGCATGACTGCATAAAATTGAAGCAAAATCTAACACATCTACAGACTTGGTCAAATATTAATATGGTAGAATGTAGGTTTTCACGGCCGTTGTCTAATGAAGTAGTTTCTTCCGGGTCTTGCCGTGGTCGTCGAACTTGACTTAACGTTTTGCTAAACATCCTGTCAGCTTCTCCAGAAGGTTTCTAAAGACTGAATTTGTTGTGTTACACTCCTTGTTATATACCTAGACGCCGCTTCGCTTTGCTAGTCATTGGTCGTGCTTGGTTCGTTTCGCTGCTCATTCGTCGTGTTTGGTTGACCGTGACTTACTACGATGCTGGTACTCAGCAATACCAGTTTCCACGTGTTACTAAGTCGATACCCATCCTCTCTGTTAAAGTTGTTCACGTTTTTCATAATTTCCAGTGATTCTCTAATAATTCGCGGATAATAGCGCGTATTCTTGTCTAATATATTGACGTCCTCGTAGTCGATTTCATGGTTCTCGTTGTTATGGACATACTCTGCTATCACCGACCTATCCGTGTATCCAAATCTGGTATTACTCTGATGTTCTTTGAATGTGAACTGGATACTCCGTCCTGTTTGTCCGATGTAGCTCTTACCACATGTACACTTCAAGTGGTATACACCTTTTGGCAACAGTTTGGGGTCAGAGTCTTTGATTGAGGGAAGCAGCTGCTGTACAACAGAAGAGAGCGTTAATTAGAACCTTGGTCCACAGAGCCAACACAATATACGACGACGATAACAAACCCGAGGAACTACAGAATGTCCAACAAGCTTTAGAGAAGAACGGATACTGTCAAATCAATATACAGCGAATAGTAAATAACCAGAGGAGAAGAACAGGAACAACCAACAACGTATGCATGCCTACCCTACGTCGCGGAAGTCACAGATAGGCTGAAGAAGATTTTATTCAAAAAGAAGGTAGGTGTACGGTTTCGAACAGTGAAGAAAATACAGCAGGTGCTTCCGTCAATCAAAGACTCTGTCCTCAAACTGTTATCAAAAGGTGTTTGCCAGTTGAAGTGCACGTGGTAAGAGCTACATCGGACAAACAGGACGGAGTATCCAGTGCAGAATCAAAGAACAGCAGAGAAATACCAACACTAGATTTGGATACACGGATAGGTCGGTGATGGCAGCATGTCCATAACAACGAGAACTATAAAATAGACTACGAGGACGTCAATCTATTATACAGGAATACACGCTATTATCCGCGAATCATTAGAGAATCACTGGAAATTATGAAAAACGTGAACAACTTTAACAGAGAGGATGGGTATCGACTTAGTGACACGTGGAGACTGGTATTGCCAAGTATCAGCACCGTAGTAAGTCACGGTCAACTAAACACGACGAATGAGCAGCGAGCGAACCAAGCACGACCAATAACCAGCGAAGCGAAGTGGCGCCTAGGTATATAACGAGGAGTGTAACAACAAATTCAGTCTTTAGAATCCTTCTGAAGAAGTTGACAGGATGATCAGCGAAACGTCAAGTCAAGTTCGACGACCACGGCAAGACCCGAAAGAAACTATTTCGTCAAATATGCTTAATTTAAAAATAGCAAAATGTAAAGTGCTCACTTTTAGTAGAAAAATGTGTCCTATTATTATTAATTATGAGCTCAATTCTGAGATTCTCAATAGATGTAGTTTTTGTAAAGACCTTGATATAACTTTTGATGCATCTTTGAGTATCAAAAATCACATGGAGTGCCATAACATCTGCAGCATATGTTAGGCAAGTAAAAGAACCTTAGCCTTCGAAAGAGAAGGGGATGGGAAAAATTCATGGTTGGGGGTAGCTCGTCTTTAGGCGTCGGTAATGGGCCTCGGTAGCGAAAATAGGTCGACGTAAAATAAATGTATAAATAAAATTCCTTTCAAAGTTGTCTCGCGAATATTATGTACTAAACCTTTCTGTTCATACTGAGGTTATATAACTTAGCATATTTGTGTACTTCTTTTGCCAAAGAAATATATTTCATATCGGTGATATTTAAGAAAAATGTCCCATCAGTTATCGTAAGTCTCTTTAGCAAGTGATTATCAACAGCTTTATATTTCCCGCTCGTCATTTTTACTTACAATTCTATTTATAACATTTTTCCGTGCATAAATCTCTTTTATATGATATTAAACCCGTTTTAAAAGTACAAACAATACTTCCTGCCTTCAATACAAATGAAAAAAATGTCACATACATTGTTCTTTGATGATTCGCCCTTTGTATTTGAAGCATGAAAAGTTGTGTGTATATGAACATACGCTCGGAAATTATTATATAATATATTCAGCGTATTTTGTATACATATAAATGAATTCATAGCCAACTATCGTAATGAGAAAGTAATGTGAATATTCAACTCCTTCAGATACGTCTGTTCTAATTTCATGTAGGTATAACTTAATTACCTGATGTGGACGCATATGCATTAAACTGTATGGTTACAGGCTGTTACAAAGTGCATTATCGCCTGATTCTGCTAACATTAGGACTAAGCTGGTAGTTGAATTATTGTAGTGACAGAAATTAATGACATGAAAAATGTAAATATCGCGCATGGTCTGCAAAATTATTTTGAATTCATATTGTGTTGTACTCAGAAGAGAATATTAGCCAGATTTTTTATAAAAACTGTAAGTTCCCTCGTGGAGAAAAATCATATATTAGTTATCGAATTCTCAACAACTTTGAAGATGTCCATTTGTATGTTCGCCTATCTGTATGTCTGTTTATCCGCTCGTCGAAATAATGTGTCTGATGGCGAACTCTTTAATGACTCATATACTTCGCAGCTAACGATCTCCCACGTGGCGATGGTGTTCTAGTAGCATTAAAAAACCTGTATGACTCGAAAAAATTAGATTTAAGCTTATTACATAATTCCTTACCTTCCATAAATATTGTAGGTTGTAGATGTGTATTTAATAATGTATTATTTTATATTTTTGTGGTGTATAATCTACCACCACATGCATCTATTAATGATTATGAAGTACTACTGGACTTCCTTGATTATTACCACTTTCTACATAGCGGTAATATATTGCTTCTTAATTTTAATATGCCATATTATGAAAAGGTATTAGTAATGATAAGAAATTGCAAGCTCTAAGTAATTTTTGTATATTTCATGATCTTAACCAGTACAATTTAATAACTAACGATAATAATAGAACTCATGGCATGATAGTACTCCCATAGTACGAGAAGATATGCATCATCCTGCTTTATTTATTAATATTGAATTAAATGAGTTGCGTCATAAGAACTTTTCAACTAATACTACTCAAAAGACATGCAACTTTCGAAAAGCCAATTTTCCAACACTTTATAATTTATTAACAGAGACAGAGTGAACTGGACTTTTCTGGAAAATTATTCCGATGCAAATGTTACCTGTGATAAATTTTATGACAAATTATACACTATCTTATATAATCATGTGCCAGTTTATAAAAACAGTACATGTAAATACCCTGCTTGGATTACTCCGGATTTTATAACCTATATAAAGATAGAATGAAATATAAACAATCCAACTCTCATTATGACCTCAGTGAGTTTCATCGTCTGAGAAAAATTATTAAGAGGCTGACTAATGTTGCATATAAAGAGTATTTAAAAAACGTTCAAGACTCAATCCTAAGACCTTTTGGAATTTTTTTCCATGCTAGCAAGCAAAACTACAGAATTCCAGGTTGTGGATCTATTTGGAGAGAATTTTACTAGCATTTACCTTCCTCAAAATAATGATTCGTCTAGAATGAAGGTGAACGGACGTGTAATATTCGGATCAATATTTAAAGCCTTAAAAAGTTATAAAACAAGTTTACTTCTGGACCTGATGGAATACCGCCTTTTTTTGTAAAGGATAGTGTATGTGTTTTTGCCAAACCTCTTTCTATTTTGTTTGGTTTAGCGTTGAAGACTGCGACGTTTCCAGATGTGTGGAAAATTGCTAAACTCGGTCCCATTTTTAAAATTGACAATCCATCTACAGTTAGCAATTATAGACTATTTGAGTTCTGTGTAATTTTGCAAAGGCTTTTGAAATGTTATTGCTGGTTAATATCCCGCTAGACGTGAAGAACTCTATTACTCAATTTCAGCATAGATTCATGGAAAAAAGATCTGCACTACCTAGTCTATGTTTAGTTACGCCATTTGTTACTGAGAATATAGATAATGGTAGTCAGGTTGACGTTATTTGCACAGATTTTTGTAAAACCTTTGACCGCATAGACCATCCCATCCACCTTTACTGAGAAAATTATCCTTGTTCAGCATTAATGATTCCATCATTTTATTACTTAAGTATTACCTTTACCACCGTAAACAGTATATTTGTTATAATGGATATACGTCTTCTTATTTCATTGCTAGCTCAGGTGTTCCTCAGGGGTCAAATTTGGAACCACTACTATTTTTATTTTTTATCAATGATTTAGCTGAGGAGTTAACGTGTGTCAGATTATTTATTGTAACTTCTCAAGCCTGGCTGATTGTGGCAGTCTTCAAAGTGAACTAAATAAGGGGATTGAGTGGTCTAGTGTAAATAGAACTGATCTAAATGCTGCTAAGCATAAAATAGTTTCCTATTCACTAAAGAAAAATCCTATTTACTTTCGTTACCTTATTCGTCCCGTAAATTTAGCTAGAGTAGACACTAAGGGACCTAGGTATCCAGTTCGATAGTAAATTATCTTTCGCAGGTCATATTAATAGCATTACTGCATCTGCTCCTAAATCGCTTGGCTTCATAATAAGAAACTGGAATAACTTTAATACTGTCAATGCTGTAAAATATTTATATTATGGATATGTAATGTCAAAACTAATATACTGCAGTTCAATGTGGCATCCTCATTATGTAACTTATAAGAATTCAGTAGAAATCGTACAAAGAAAGTTTCTAAAATATCTTGCATTTAAATGTGATGGATATTAACCCTTAAAGGGGAACTGATTTTAATACTCTATTAATACTACTAAAATTTTATTTTGTTACTCTCGAGCAGAGATGAGCTGTTTTTGCCAGAATATTTTGGTTTAACCTGGTCCAGCATAACGTTGATTGTCCCTACGTCTTATCAGAATTAAGTTTTTTGGTTCCTAGGCAGACGTCAAGGCAAGATATCACATTTTGACACAGAACTAATGTTCTTAAGAAATCAGCCATTTATGTAATTTGTTCGTATTTTATTAAAATTTCTTGCAATTGCGACCTGTATACAGACTCACTCAAGCAAGTTTAAATGTGGCGCGTCTAAATATAGATACTATTACTATTAATTTAAGTATAAATTATATTCCTATTTTATTTGTTTCCCATAGTTAATTTGCATTTCGTTTGCATTTATGGTATTTTAATTATGTTTTTGTTTTTTGTTATTTTGAATCTAGTTAGTAAGTTCAAATTAATGTGTTTGTATATCTTACATGTTATTTTTCTGAGTTGTCCTGTCATTAGATTGTAAAAATCTGTTGGGCGAATAAATAAATAAAATAAATAATGATTGAAGAAGTAAAACTCCAATTTAAACGAAATTTAGACGGATATGTTAGAGGAGAAATCCAACCCTAATTAAAAAAATGTTGTCTTGCAGTGCTTCGCCTCTTTCGTCCACCCAATGATTAAAATAATATTTCCAATCCAATCCATTTCCGACGGATTGTACCTCTTTGCATGTAAAAATGCTAATGATAGAAAGAATAATCTTTTTGCTGCTAATCTTTCAGAGAGTTCAAAGAAATGCATTTAGAGTACTGAACCATCTTGAAAACCTTGAAGATATTAATTACGAACATGGTAATCAATTGCGGAAAACTACTGGACAGAAAAACTTTACTTCGATGGGGAAAGTAGGAGGGGTACCATAACCGCAAGACAGTTAATTGATACTGGCAGGGATGGTATTAACGTACGTTTTACTAAAGGACCTGTGAGGAACATACCACTCGAGAAATACTAACTTGCCAGAAGACCAGCAGCGTGTTGTCTATTCCTGAACCGCACAAATTTGTAAACATAATGGTCAGAAAACCATTGAAACCGGAAAATAGCAGGGCGAAGTAGATCCTTTTTACTGATGAAACCAAGTTAAATTTATACATGTCGGATGGAAGAATTTTGATGAAAAAAGGTAGGAATAAGAGGTTATTGGAAGAAACATGAAAGTAAGAGTAATGGAATCATGTTTAATGGAAAACTGTGGCAACGTTGGCAGGAGACGTATGAATTGTGAAAGGCCTGGAACCGTAATATTACTCTTACAATGTAGACCATATTCCTAAAAATACAAAAGTTACATCGGTGATATAATTTTCTTTGTAGTTTTTCAGTATCTTTAGGTTCTTTAATTTTTCCTGAAAGATAAGTAATTACAACACAAGAACTCAAACTCATATTACTATTCGTTCTCCACAAATGGATTCAGTTTTACATAACATAAGCCAAATTGAAAGCTAGTTACAGCACTGTTGTGAAATAAATTTATGTCATTTATAAAAATGGAGTCGCAATAAATTATTTCTAGTAGTTTTAAAGTCTTTAAACATATCAGATGACTTATAAAAACCATAATTATTGATGTATTTATTAGCCTTAAACATTTGAGCCTGAAGCATTATCCATATATATATATAACGTTCACGTATTAAACCAGGTCATAATAATAGCGGTCGTTATAATTATATGGTGGTGGTATTAATCACAATTTATTAGAGTCAGTAATACACTACAAGCGTAATATTTAAAGTAGCGTCGTTAACATTAGGCACATATCCAATATCTACCCACTAGCATGTAGTATGGCAATAACTTTATCACTGCTCTTTTCAAATGGAACACTAATAGTCCAATAAAGGTGACTTTTAAATGTCCATTCGTACTCCATGGCTGAACTTTTTACCAGGAATTAGTTTTAAGATGTACATCAAGCGTCTGTAGTTAAAAAGTAGAAATTGATGTGCAGGGGTTGTAAAAAAATATTTAAGTGTTGAAACCGCGATATGTCGAAAACGGAAAATTTTTCGAAAAAAAGTTCAAATTCTGTGGAAAAAAGCTATTTAACTTTTTTTTCCATAAGTGACCGGAGAGCCGTGAGATTCGATTCAACTTTTTGAACGATTGAAACAGTCAAATACACCGCTGGCGCGTATGCCCTCTACTCCCCGCCAGAGAGAGAGAAGCGTAACTGTGTGTTTAGAGTGAGAACGACAAACGTCATGAGGCGAATGATATTTTATGTATTGTTTGCGATTTTAACATTTAAAATGTTTTTATTTTTCAATACAATTATGGGTTTCGATTAATAGTCGTCCATTTAAAGAGACGGAATTTATGAGGAAATTACCGAATGTTTGCGCCTCGGACTAGACAATGTCCCCCCCCACGTTTTCGAGGGTGCTAAATCGATTTCCGTGGTCAAACCAATTTTTCACTTCGGCATCCCCGTCAAATTGGCCAAAAACTACCCCCTAAATTCCCCTTTTCCGTAAACCCGTTTATTTTCCACAGTTTTTCGACTAATTGTTGTTCCCTCGAGCAGAACGGAAGTTTCCTCGAGGGATTTGACCTCAGCCACCCCTGCCCCAGGCTACCAACCCTTGTAAGGGGTAACAAATTGATATTTATTTTTGTGAGAACAAAATTTATATTTTATAGGAGGTGTTTCTTTGAGGAAAGTTGTAGATGACCAGGGTTGTGTAACCACCCCCGGGGAATGTTTTAACCCTTCAAAGGGGTAGAATATTATTTTTTTTTTTTGAAAATATTAATATTTTGTAAGAAGCGCTTCTTTGAGGCAAATGGTAGGTGGCCAGGGTTGTGTAACCGGCTCCGGAGGTTGTTTTCACCCTTCATAAATTCTTTATGCTATTTTTTAATTATAGCTGGAAAAAAATTTCCACTCCCTTGATGAGTGAAAACAACCCCTGGGAGTGGTTGCACAATCCTCGTCACCTACCACCTTCCTCAAAAAAACGCCTCCTACGAAATATTAATTTTTTTTTCTCACAAAAACAAATATCAATTTTCCACCCCCTACAAGGGTTGGAAGCCTGGGATAGGGGTGGCTGAGGTCAAATTCCTCGAAGGATCTTCCGTTCTACTCGAGGGAACAAAACTGGGAAAAATAAACGAGTTCACAGAAAAGGGGACTTTGGCAGTGGTTTTTGACCAATTTGAGGGGGTTGCCGTGGCGGAAAAAATGGTTTGACCCCGGGAATCGATTCAGCACCCTCGAGAATCTGGGGGGACATTGTCTAGTCCGAGGCGCAAACATTCAGTAGTTCGTCCGACTCCTTCAATCGACTAGGAGTATAAGTATTGCATTTTCTGCATAATATGATGTAGATGCATAAAAGTTGAATATAATATATTATTCGATTTTTTACTAGCAGTAAAATATAGATTAGAAATTTAGGAAATCCTGTAGAGCTTATTTTAAACCTATTTTATTGTGAAATACATTTTGTAAATACTTAATGAAAACCAAAATCAAAATATTGCGGTTATAAATTCTTGAAATCATGTAGGTACAGTTAATGTTACAACATTGTTTTCATGACAATACAACCAATAATCTGAAGCTGGATTTCACAGCTAGAATCTAACACGGAACTTGTTGGAGAAAAAATGTGTTTTCGAAACGTATGTGAATAATTTGGATTCCGTCTCCCTTCAATAGTAACACCTACGTCTCAAATATGAACGCGATATGTCCGTTTGCGAGTTATAAGGATTTTTCATATTTGTGATAACATGTGGGACTTATATCCATCTTCCATCCACAGATTCATTCGAATTCCATCCTAAATCTGTATTACAACCTACGTGCCAAATATGATCTCGCTATCTCTATCCGTTCCGGAGTTATAAGAATTTTTATGAAAAATTTCATTAAAATGCCTTACTACAGCAACATTTCGTGTCACTTTTCAAAATATCACCGTGTCTAGTACTTCAATTTGAGAGGTCTGCAGAGGATATGTCATTGTGTTCTGTCAAAAAAGCGACGGCGAGGAGAGGACATACGCGCCAGCTGTGTATTTGACTGTGTAAATCGTTCAAAAACTTTAATCAAATTCCACGGCTCGCCGGTCACTTATAGAAAAAAAAAGTTAAGTAGCTTTTTTAGACATAATTTTTTTCTCTACAAGTTTTGTCTAAAACTTTTTCGAAATTTTTTCTGTTTTTGACATATCGCGATTTCAACCCTTAAATATATTTTTTACAACCCCTGCACATCAATTTCTACTTTTTGACTACAAACGCTTGATGTACATCTTAAAACTAATTTCTGGTAAAAAATTCAGCCATGGAGTACGAATGGACATTTAAAAGTCCCCTTTATTGAACTATAAGTAAAATAAAGATGTGTATCATAATAACAACAATTATGTTTTGTTTTCTTTCTTTTTTTTGTCATCTACTTCTTTCATGAATATTATCTATGGATTTCAGATTGAAAATAATACGTGTAAAAAATCTCCATAAAAAAACTGGAAAGAAAGTTATTATAAATAATATTTAAACAATATACGCATATGCCATTTTTTACAATTGCATAGTAGATTGTTTTCTATAAACACTGTTTTACGAAAGTTGCCGTTTACACCTCGGCTAGAGGTAGTCTTGTAAGAGCCACTTCCGAATTCAACAAACCACTCGGATATCCACTGTTATTGCTCTCTTTATCCGAAAAAGTATTCAAATAAAAGCCCACTTGGCATCTTTTTAAATGGTTCTTTGTCAAACGGGTGTACTTACTAGAATATTCCTGTTGTGCCTGTGCCAGGAGAGAAGCGAACACATGACTGTCTACCGGCCTCGCGGGAATTTCTTCTTCGCTGGAGCTGTAGCCGCGTTCTCGCCACTCGAGACTCCGTTGTCTCCTCATGCCTGCCATTTCCTTGGGGCCCCTCCGACTCCACGAACCGCTGGAGTTATTCATCACCCTGATAGGTTCATCTGAAACAATAATGTTTTATATTGGTCTTTATATTGTCTTTTTTTTTTCGTATTATTTATATTAACGTCCTGGCGACGTTAAGCCACAGCTATTCCACCAATCAGATAGCTACGACGTTGCTAATCTGTCCAAATGAAGGAAATTATTTTCAAACTGTATTATGATGATGCAGTAAATACATATATCAGATACACTATGACAGGTGTGCCTGTAAGAGGCAGAGAAAAATAACTACATGTGGTACAAAGTAGACAAAGTAAACCGATAAAATTTATATAAATGTAAAAAATGTTTTGCAGACATGGTAGACAATAAGTGATCTGAAGTTGCTGTAACAGAAGCATATATTACAATTCAGTGTTAAAAATCCATGACTGAGTTCTTAAGATACAAAAAATAACTATATATAAAATACAAAGAAATTTAACAGTGACATAAAGAGAATTCTGTTAGTTTGAAGTAGTTTCACTTATAAAAACTAAATCAAAGTGCTACCAAATCGTGCTAAACATAACATAAAATTATTAAATGGACATAGGCCATGATGTCCCCAAATTTCAAAATGACATGACATCGCAGAATTGTCATAGAATTCCCAGCAGTGTGGGAAGTGGTTCCGTCCTCCGTCACACCAACATTACGAATAATTGTTCAATGTTGCGCAATACCTGCTGATAACGTTGTGATACAACAGTAACCATCAAGTCACTTTCCTCAAAAACGGCCCAAAAATTCCAAAGGCGGATACTGCACATTGCACAGAAAGCTTTTTGCTATGAAGCGGTACTTCGTGCAATTGCAGAGTATTTTCCGTCACCCAGTAGCGACAGTTCTGTTTGTTAATATATCCGGAAAGATGAAAATGAGCTTCATCTGATATCAGCAAGTAATCAACGATATTCGGATTTTCAGCAAATAAAATGCGAGATTAAAAACATTTGAGAACTCGCTCAAAATTTAAAAAGTCAGCGGTTCATTGAACTTGCAAAGTCAGCGGTTCATTGAACTTGCACATCCTGCATTTATTTAGTTTTCAAAATCAGCAATTTACCATACTTGCAGAGTCAGCGGTTGATTGACCTATGTAACCTGATGTAATTCAATATGCAAAGTCAGCAGCCCATTTTACTGGCAGAGTCATCTAGCAGTTATTGAACTTGCATATCCTGGGTTTATTTAATTTTCAAAATCAGCAATTCATTTGACATGCAGACTCAGCGGTTCATTGAACTTGCACACTCTGCGTTTATTTAATTTTCAAAATCAGCAATTTACTATACTTGCACACGCTGTATTTTGTTTCATTAGGACGAGGAAAGTGGACATCAATCCGGCACGGTAGCTCAGTCGGTTAGAGAGCGTTATATGACAAATTCGCTCTGGTATGATACTGCTGTGCTTTAGGTTCGTTCTCTGGTATCGACACTGGTAATGTAGGTAACGGATGTTGTCTGCGTTCTTTCAAATTTGTAACTTCATTCCGGGCAGCCTTTGGCTTTGGATTTGGGTGTTGCCTTCTATATGTGATATGATGTGTTTTCGTTTATTCCTGTCACGTAATCAAGGGGCGTCATAATTTATTAATGATTACAAAATAAATATATTAAGAATTTGTGAATTGGTCAATAGGTGGTATCGTAATTATATTTCTAAAATAAAAATTGGTGGAAGTAGGTAAAAAATAAAACGGTGTGGTGGGCCAATTGCCAAAAATTCCGAAATGGGCCGATTGTCAAATATTCCGTGCCCATTTTTGACAGCCCCAGGACCCCATTTAATAGCAATTATATAAAAAAACATTATCACGTGATCAAATAACGTCATATATTAATGATTACAGAATAAATATATTAAAAATTTGAGGATTGATGGATAGGTGACGCCATGTTATTAATAATTAATATATACCATTTCCTAATACTATAAAATAATGTAAAGTCTTCAAAGGTTACCCAAGGTCACTAAATTAATAATCTCATTTGCCTGATGTGCGTAGTAGAATTTCCCACCTAAATTTAAGCTATTCGTATTTCCGATCGATTTGAATTTCCTGAGGATCTGAATTTCCCGCTAGTTTAGACTTCTTGTCAGTAATGCAGATTCCATACTTACAGACATGTCACGGATTTTATTTTCCCGCCTAAATTTGAATTTCCTTAACTATCGGAATTTCCGGTCGATTTAATTGAGGATTTGAATTTCCCGCCAATTTAGGTCTGTCGGTAATGTAGATTCCATACTTACCAGCATGTCCATGTCCAAATTTGAATTTCCCGAATTTTTTACAGAACGGTGGCGCGGACCATAACCTCACTTTATGGGGGTTCATTTTTGATAGCAAGAGGGAGCCAATCTGGGGCAGAGCCCTAACGCTGAGTGTCACGGAGCTCTAAGGGGCTCCGCAAAAAAGCGGGCCCCACGGGATGGGGCGGAGCCCTAAGGGGATCCATTCTGGGGGTCGGAGCTCCGGCTCAAGTGACCCCATGCCTACTGATGTTCGCTATAATAAACACATGTACCAAGATCTGGAGGCAGAACTCTTTTGTAGGACTCGAATTCTGTAGGGATGGAAGTGCAAGTCTTTCAGAGTGGGGCGATAATTACGGTTCGAAATGTTGAGTGCTAACGCTTGTTGTTTTGCAAATCATTTACACTTGTGTAGACACTTTACTTGTTATTCAACTAGGAATTGGATGTCGTGGATTTAAATGAAAGTGACGACGAAATAAACTTTGTGTAATTATAACAGAATAGTTATTTTTTAATTAAGCTTCAACCGCAAAAGAACGTTGAATATTTGACCAATTCTCCATATTCACAACTAAACTGACATTTCTTTCTAACGCCTTGACAACTGTCTTAAATTTCCATTTATTGCGAAAGCATAGCGTATTGATTTGAATTTATATTTCATTATATTGTGACACGAGTTGACTTTGAAAATGGATACCTCATTCTTCCGGACCCGTTGTAAGTAGTTAAATATAGTAAAATTCCACATTTTAAATATTTCTCAAATCATGAATTACGATTTATAAAAATGTATAAATAAATTGTTACGTATTCTAAATGGTATCTAGTTGACGTAACAGCCAATTAAAAACTTATAAAAGGTACTTCAGATAAACAAGATATTTAAAGTTATTTGTGGAGGCGTGTGACGAAAACACATTATACTTATCAATTTATTGTGAATTTCTTTCCTCTATTTAAAATAAATTTCATTGCCGCCACTCTTGGGAACGGAATGATAAAGCATCAAGATTTCTGTCATACAGGAAGGCAATAATTGGAAGAAACTCCAGACTCACTTGTGATAAAGGAAGGAGCAAATTTCCGGAATGACAACTTCCAGCGCATATACACCTTTTGCGCTTTGCCAAATAGGTAGAAGGAAGCTGAAAAATAAATTACACAAACTAGGAGTCGTCGGGAGAGGTATTTCATTGAAAAACGACCTCCGTAGGAGATCTTTGTACCATTTACACTGCTGGGAAATTTATTAAATATCAGAGGAGTCCGAACAAAGAGAAATTCATGTAATAAATGTTTCAATAGATCGTTTATCTCATGCGGCGATGTACTTGGCAATTAACTGACACAATAATTTGTATTCACAATCTAAGTTGAATATTTGTGATATAATAAAATTTAGTGAGTCGGTGGAAAAATGTTTGCGAGTTGATTTGTTTGCAATTATCAAAAGTAAATTTATTTTAGATTAAAATTAATTTTGTAAAGGGACATTTTATTGATTTTTTCTTGTTTATAAGGTGACAACTGTACATGATAATGATGAACACAAATAATTAATATTTTTTCTACTATGGTTGATTTAATAGGAGTAATATTTAATTCATCCTCATCTGTCCATTTTATTACAATATTTAAGATCTGCTTCATACGCTCCCTTACTGTATTGTTAAAAATGTTGGATGATTAAATCATCTACATAACCCTTCTCTGTCCAGTAACCTGCTGCTGATTTCATCGATTCCTTTCTTCCTCGAAGCTTTTGGGATAGACAGTAAGGATGTTATCCTCGATATACTGATATCTCCCATGACGTTTTTAACAACCATTTCACATCTATGGCAGAAAACTTAATAAATTCCTCGCCTGAGTTAAACAAAAATTTTCGTAGCGATTTTATGAATAATTTACAAGCACCTAATTTCTCATTTTTTCTACATCCAGTCACCGAGGAAGAAGTGAGGACAGCAATTAGGTCTTTAAAAAATTCAAGTTCTCTTGATATCTATGAACTCAATGCAAAATTAATAAAAATCGCCGAAGATATTATTGCTGCCCCATTAACGGCGCTTTTTAATGCCTGTATCACACAAGGGGTTTTTCCAGATGTACTCAAATGCTCTCGCGTCATACCAGTCTACAAAAAAGGAGATAACTCCTCCCTTGATAACTATCGCCCCATATCTGTCCTTCCCATTTTTGGGAAGATATTTGAGAAGATTCTGGTAAAGAGATTGACCAGCTATCTTGAGAGGCATTCACTTATCAGTCCTGATCAGTTTGGTTTTCGCTCCGGGCGTTCGACCTCCCAAGCTGTTCTTAGGGTTGTGAGCGATATAGTTGAGGGTCTTGAGGCAGGTCTTCACACAGTTATCTCACTGTGTGATCTCTCCAAGGCCTTCGACTGTGTCTCTCACGACATACTAATAAAAAAGTTACGATTATGTGATATTAGAGGATTACCTCTTACCCTTTTTGAGTCATACTTAACAAATCGTAAACAGTGTGTATCCATAAACAATAATAATTCTGATTTTCTAAATGTCACGCACGGGGTACCTCAAGGTTCTGTCTTGGGACCCCTACTGTTCATACTTTATGTCAATGACCTTTCTCAATGTGTGGACCCCACCAAGACTATTCTGTTTGCAGATGACACCACGCTTCTGTGTTCTGATAAAAACATTTGTTAGATCTCTCATCATCACACGAAAAACTAGCTCAAAATTGGTTTACATCAAATAAGCTAACGCTCAACCATGGGAAAACGCAAAAGCTCACCATATCTTCAAACAGACATCTAACTACGGGTGCCTCTGTAAAACTCCTAGGTATTTATCTGGACGATAACCTTAACTGGTCACATCATATAGAACAACTTAATTTGAAGCTCGCTAGCACTACTTTTCTTTTCAGAAAATTAAAAGCTTTTATTGATTTTAACGTACTGAAAAATACTCATTTTTCCCTTTGTCATTCAAAACTATGTTATGCAGTTGTCTTGTGGGGAAACTTCTCACATGCAATAAAAGCTTTTCGGCAACAAAAGAAAATTGTAAGAATTCTTGTAAATGTCAACTTTAGAGAACACTGTCAAACTATATTTATTAAAGAAGGCATTATGCCTCTTCCTTCACTCTACATATATTACAGCTTGATCAAAATTCATGAGAGCGTCTACAATTTTTCTACCCACTCTGATTACCACCAACACAATACTCGTTCTGCAGGCCTTCTTATGAATCCACGTTACCGTTTAGCAGTTAGTAAAAAAAACCTTTTCAATCATTTGCCTACACAAATCAAGCAGTTAAATCTTGTTGGTTTTAAGTCAAAAATTAAAAAATTTATCCTAAAATACTGTTTTTATTCTGTTGATGAATATTTACGAACTCCATACATACAGTGACCTTATAAGCATGAATGTTGTATGCATTTACTTGCAGAATATTTGTTACTTTATTTCATCTTCTCTTATTTGTTTTGTTTTTATTCAATACTTGTATGTTTGTTACCACAATTTGTCTATTTGTCATATACATAAAAATATTGTGATATACTTAATGTTAAGACATTATTTTAATTCGATGGTTTCTGTTAATTGCCGACTGGTAACTAACCAGATCCATGTATTCTGTTGACTTGTTACAAATATTGTAAAAAATGTGAATGTAGTCAAATAAATCTATCTATCTATCTATCTATACAAAAGGCAAATTATAGTATTTCTTTGTTTTTAAAGGTAAGTATATTCAGCTCTGTTGTCTGGCTAACGTAATGCTGTTTCTGTCGACATTTTTACCCAATAGTCAAGTTGGACTCGCTGTAAAGTCTAATTCGCCAGTACATCATCCCTAAGGTGACTGTCTACCCAACCGTTTTCCAAAACCTTGAGTACAAAAGACATCAGAGACTTTGCATCTCCATATCTAACTTTCCCAGGATTAGGTATGAAGTTTACTCTAACTAATCTCCAGACCTACAGTGCCAAATTGCTCGTGAATATTATATATATATATATATATATATATAGTGTAGTATACTTTAACTTGGCGTGTGTATGTATGAGTTAATATTTCCGTACGATTTCATTTTCTCTTGTACACAAAGATCCAGAAATATTGTCCACGTAGATAATGTTTCTGGACTATTGCTTTAACTTTGTGTACAATATGGGAGAAAATGAAATCGTACGGAAATATTAACTCATACATACACACGCCAAGTTAAAGTATACTAGACTATAGTCTGTGGAACAGATGGTTCGTTCTCTCTTGCAACATTATTGGACAAATGTATAGTAAGATTGTGTTACATAGAGCAAGAAACCTAAGAAATTTATTGATTCTGGAAATTATATTAATAAATATACAAGTTAAGGTACATTGTCACCTTACTAAAATCTTAAGGGGAGATATTAGGTCCTAACCTAACTCTCGATGGTGGTGTGTCCAAGTTGTTAGAAACTTGATATATAAAATGGAATTAGATTTAAAATTATGAACATGAAATTTTGAGGTGATTATTTCCTAATTTTTCAAATATACAATTCGGTAGCGTATTGCCGATTGCATACTTTTATGTGTACTAAACTACACAAAATTGACATATAAATCCAACGAGCGGCATATACAGGGTGTAATATTAAAATTAACTAACATAAATAAAATTGAAACGTTACAACATTTTAAGAAGTACATAAAACGGGTTGTAACCTTTGGCAAGGAGCCACAATAACAGTGGCTTAAGGTATTATACTGGCAATTGTTTCGCAAACTAAACTGGCATTATCAGTACTAATAATAATGTATCCCTTATTTAGCAAAAGCTATTTATAACATATATGTACATAATAAAATATGATAGTTAATTATCACAGTATAACAGATAATTACATACTTGTCGTACAAGTAGATTTAAATTTGTTGTTTCTTTTATATGGGTAGGCAAATCATTAAAAAGGCGTGCGCCTTCATAAAATAAAGAGCCTTGGAAAAGAGACTTATTTACAAACTCAATATTAAAATTATTTTAAATTTGGGCGAAAAAAATTTTTGACTGTCGGTCTATCGGTCTGTCTGTCTATCGGTCTGTCTTCGGTCTGTCTGTAACTTTTTTTCGCACGTTTACTCTGGAATCGTATATGATATTGACTTTTTTGGTACACTTATGTATTATAACGTAGATTATATTTTGATCTAATTCCCTTGATGGGTTTGGAGGTAAAAGGGGTAAATAAGGGTAAAAAAACAAGCAGGTAATAGTCCATAAAATTGTAATTTCAGGCATGTACGAAAAGTCAACATCTCAAAATTTTTTTTGGCATCAGCACATCCACCATCACCAACACACTATTATGAAAGGGAATAAAAAAAATAAAATGTGATTTAGTGTGTATACAAGAATGAAACGTCTCAATTTTTTTTGCGTTAGCCACCCCCTCTGCAATCTCCATTGCCACCCCCAACCTATTATTAAAGGGAGTAAAAATTAAATTGGGATTTAGTGTGTATACGAGAACCAAGGGCCTCTAAATGTTTTTTGATATTAGCACCTCACCCTATTATTAAAGAGAGTAAAATATTACATTGGGCTTTAACACTTGGATACAAAATCTAGATGTGGAAGTAGTGATTCCTTGAGCAGCGGTTATTTCGTAAATATTCCACTTGAAGGCCAAACTTAAGTTGAGAATCTAATATTACACCAAGATATTTGAATTTTGATACGCTCTCAACTGGAGCATTGCTAATTTTCACAGATAAATTTTGAGATAAGTATTTCGCGTAATTTGCCTTAGAGCTCAAGACCACATATTTCGTTTTTTCAGAATATTGTTTTAATTTATTACTACGTAGCCAATTATATCATATATCTAACTCATCATTTAATGTCTTGGTAATTTTTTTTTTTATATATATACTTTATTTAGAAATCAGAATTTTATATTATTCTATAAGCTAAAGAGCTAACGATCACTAGGTGTACTAGTGACTAAATAACATGATCAGGTTGATACCCAGCGATATCACCTCTATAAACTTAAATTAGTTCTATTGGCCATAGCTTTTTAAGCCTCTTGTTGATCACTGGTTCCAGGAGTTCTTCCATTAATGGGTTTGGGTGGACTTCTATAACTTCATGGTGTGTGGTGGATTGATCTTGGATAACTTCTTTTACTGTTGGGACATGAAGATCTACATGTAGCGTATGGTTTGTTACATACCAGGGAGCACCTAGAATTTGAGGGAGTATCTTTGATTGGTATCTTTGGATAATTTCTATGTTCGATTTGGAAGCGCATCCCCATAGTTCTAATCCATATGTCCAGATGGGTTTGATGACATTTATATATTAGAATTTTATTTTCTATAGATACTCATGATTTTCTACCTATCAGCCACTGTAGTTATCTTGTTTTGATTTCTACTTGTTTTCTCTTTTTTGTGATATGTTGCTCCCAAGTCGTTTGTTATCTAAGTGTAGGCTTAGGTATTTTACAGTTTGTGTTTGTGGTATCTGTACATCGTTTATTGTGACTGCAGGGCGTATTTGTTTCCGAAGGGTGAACGTAACACGAGCAGATTTGCTCTCATTAACTTTTATCTTCCACTTCTTCATCCACTTTTGAAGATGGTTTAGTAAAGCAACGACAGGCGCGGTTATTACTTGGATTGGTGACCATTCCAACGGAAACCGCGTTCTCGCCTCACACATCTTCCAGCGGCTTGTATATCAGTGTATGCGCGGAAGCTATACAACCTTAGGCGAGGGTTGTATAGGAGATATACCATCCTTCGGAGGGGATGTAAAGCCGTCGGTCCCTTGTCTATTAAATGTTAGGCAAGTAAAAGATCCCTACTCTCCTTAAGGGAAGAGGTTCGGCAAAAATTCCTGGTTGGGGGTAGCTCGTCTACAGGCGTCGGTGTTAGGCCTCAGTAGCGGAAATAGGCCGACGTTAAATAAATGTATAAAAAAAAAAAAAAAAAGATGGTTTAGATGGTTTTGGATGGAATCTGAGGCTATTTGAGGATCTTGTTGATAGAAGAGAATAGCGGTGTCATTGGCAAAGTCCCTGTTATCGTAGTTTGATCCATGGGTAAGTCTAATGTGTACAAAACATATAGTAGTAGTCCAAGGACGCTGCCTCGCGGCACTCCTGAATTAATTGGGAAGTAGTCGGATTTCTCTGCATTTACCTTAGTTTGGAAAGTTCTCTCAGTTAAGTATGACTTTAGTAGGTTGAAGTAAGTTAACGGAAGAGTATGTTTGATTTTGTAAATTAGTCCTGGATGCCAAACTTTATCGAATGCCTGGCTAATATCAAAAAAGACTCCACTGCAGTATAGTTTATTTTCTAGTGCTTTATTAATAGTTTGTGTTATTCGGTGAACTTGTTGCACTGTGGAATGCTTCTGACGGAATCCAAACTGATGATCTGGTATCCAGTTTTCTGATGGTACGTCGACTTTTAGTCTACGAAGTACTAATCTTTCAAGCAATTTTGAGATTACCGATAACAAACTTATGGGTCTGTAAGAGCAGACGTCTGTCCGTTCTTTTCCTGGTTTACCAATCATTATAATTTGTGCCTTCTTTAGACATTTCGGCCAGTATCTAAGTCGAAGGATAGCACTATAAATATAGGTTAGCATCACAATCCCTTTCTTTGATAATTCTTTCATCATTTTAGCCGTTACAAGATCGATTCCAGGTGACTTTGTTGGATTTAGTAACTTAATTTTTTCCCCAATTTCTTTAGGTGTTAAAGCTTTGATAGTAGTTTGTATGACAGATGGAATAGAAATACTGTGTTTTATTTCTTCGTGCTATATCGTCTAACGGTTGGAATACGGTGGCCAAATGTTCTGCAAAAAGATTGGCTTTCTCGGCGTCACTTTTTGCCCAGGGTTCATTGCAGTTTTTTCTTATAGGAGGTGCAGGAGTTACAGGTTTTCTTGAATTTTTAATTGGTTTCCAAATAGAGTTATCAGTTCTAGTTAATCTTGTTATGTATTTTTGAAATTCTTCGTTTCGTACTTCTTTGAGCTTTGTTTTCAATCTATTTTATTATATATTATATATTATTATTTATTATTATATTATTTCTATTTTATTTCTCGGTCGCAAATTAACTAAATAATTTTCGTCCGTGAATTTGTCAACTGGCTATTAGGAGTTTAATCCGAAACCAGGGATATATTTTCTAAATAATGTGGTAATCACTATTGTGAGTAATTAATAATTTAACTGCGGCCACATAATTTAATCATAAGTTAATTTAGAAAGTACGGCGCGAAAGAGCCATTAGATTAATTAAAAAATTTGAACGCGGGTATAATTAAAGTTAACGGACCAATAAATATATTTCTTTTTTAATGACAAAGCTGGTTAAGAAATTCAGCTTTGTGGTTATGAAAAAACAGTGTGTGAAAGAAATAAGTATAACTGTATTAGTAAAAAGAAAATCGATCCACCAATTACGTTACATTACTATACTATATACAGAGTCTTCATAAATAATTGGAAGACAGGTGACCAAAATATAGACAACCGATTGTACAAAAATTGGAAATAATTATTAATAATAGCAAACAGAATTCGTTAACCCATTGGCGTTCTAGTTAAAGTTTAAATTTTTTTAGAATTCAATTATAATAATAATAGTACGTATTTCTAGGTAACAGATTCTGATCATGGCTTCTAATAGATGTAAGACATGTTACGTTGTACCAGCACCTTTCAGGAATCTGAATCTTTAAAAAGCGCAGAAGTGAAAATAACAATTCAGTTTACATCTCTAAAACTCAGAATTGTGTCTATTCAAGAAAAATTGAGACGCGAGAAGTAAATGTTTCTAAGTTTACTGGAAAAATAAGTTTGCCTTAGCTGTTAAATAATTTGGAAATAAATTATAATCATTTACTAGAGGTCGATAGTGAAATACAAGTAACTTGAGAAAGTGTTACCTCCTTTCTCTTATTATTTATTTTTGAGAAAGAATTGAGGCAACATATGCGGACGACTAGCTAGTTTAAGTCGGAGCAGAGAGCCGTGGGTCCAGAGCATTCGTAAGAGTGGAGAAACTTACCCTTTCTGATATGTACAGCCTAAGCGTAGTTTATTTCGAGAAAAGGAGGAAAAACTGATGTTAAATTGGGCACCATCTATAGTAAATTAAGTAAAATTGTCTCTTTTTCTTGAATAACCAGTCTGCTATAGATCAGACTGAAATTGTTGGTAAGAGAAATAAAAAGATAGATTAAAATGAATGTTAAAATACATTACATGAAAAATAGACAAATCGGTTTGAAAGACAAATTGAAATTTAAAATATATATATATATATATATATATGTTCCGAGAAGCTTCCGCGGTCGTTGGTATGAAAAATACTAGGTTCTCGGGTTGAACCGCGTCTGAGATTGTTAATGTCTCGACGTTTCGGCTCCCGTTTTGGAGCCATTTTCAAGAGAAAAAGTGAGTCAAGTAAAAATTGTCAAAGAAAATAATGCTAGGAGTTCGTGGAACTGGTTCGATTCCGGGGTCTCAATCTGCCTACTCCCCAGATCTCACCGCGATCAGTCTCTAAGGCCTCAATCTGCCTACTCCTTAGAGCGAACTCGCTGGCAGTATCGGACGAAGTGTTATTTATACGAAAGCTGTCTGTGGGTGGGAGAGTGGTGGGGGGTTGAGGGTCTGTTGATGGAGGCATCAGAGCAGAACGGCTGCTATCAGGATTATGAGGTGTGGATGAATATTGTGGGGCTAGCCTGGAGATCAATGATTTCCAAGCGACTGGAAGACGATGACCGTCATCCCTTTTGTTTAGACAATTGGGACGTTTTTCAATCTCAATTGCTTCGCGGATGATTCGCGGTTTCTGGAAAAATGATGGTGCTAAGGTTTTGGTGTTATCGAAGTCTATATCATGGCCTGTTAGAAGGCGGTGTTGGGCAAGTGATGATGTGGGATCGGATTTTCTAACTGCAAGACGATGTTCATATATTCTATTGTTAATCCGTCTGTTGGTTTGTCCAATGTAGGTTTGGGGACAGTTTGAGCAAGGTATTTCGTATACACCGTGGGAATCATTAGGTATTTGGTCTTTTGGGGTTCTGATTAAATTGGAAATTGTTTGGTGTGTTGTGAATATGGTTTTTATGTTATTGGATTTCAGGATTTTTGAAATTTTGTCTGTGACACCTTTGATGTAAGGTAGGAAAGCTTTTTGCTGAAGAGGAGTTACAAGTAAGTACTGCTCTGATGCCTCCATCAACAGACCCTCAACCCCCCACCACTCTCCCACCCACAGACAGCTTTCGTATAAATAACACTTCGTCCGATACTGCCAGCGAGTTCGCTCTAAGGAGTAGGCAGATTGAGGCCTTAGAGACTGATCGCGGTGAGATCTGGGGAGTAGGCAGATTGAGACCCCGGAATCGAACCAGTTCCACGAACTCCTAGCATTATTTTCTTTGACAATTTTTACTTGACTCACTTTTTCTCTTGAAAATGGCTCCAAAACGGGAGCCGAAACGTCGAGACATTAACAATCTCAGACGCGGTTCAACCCGAGAACCTAGCATTTTTCATATATATATATATATATATATATATATATATATATAACAAATTTATACCAGTATCCTAGATTGATTATGGTTAAGGTGACTGGTTCTGGGACAGCAATCCAGGCCCACAATTGTATCTTGTTGCAAGAATGAATTCTAAAGTTTCCTTGGCAATTTACGCCTCTCAATGAAATGAGGTGAAAGTTGTAGGAAAATTAACCAACTATGTGGTTTAATGAAAAGATAACGAAATTTTATCTATGAAAGATAAACTGTGCAAAAACTATGCAGGAATGTAGAAGAAGTATCTCAGAATTTAAGAATCTAAGAATATAAGCATCGAAGCATGTAAGCTTGTAAATATCTAAGCATTAATGCATGCACAAAATTTAAGCAAGATAAAAGTACATATATAAGCAAGTTAGCTGTACAAAATTTAAGCAAGTTAGCTGCACGAAAGCTGATTTCATAAAAACTATAAATTGCCAAAAAAATGAAAAGGAAAGAGAAAAATATTTTTAAAACCATGTGGTACATATAGTATTTTAATTACTTATTAAATTAAAAAGAATTGACTGAATTCAAATTTATTTTAACAATAATTGAAATTATATCAAAGGCAAAATTTTAAGATTAATTAAATTTTTAAATGAATAATGAAATTACCTGTATATTAAACACTTTGTAACTGGGATATAAAAATTTTAATATCAATTACTGAAGTCCACAGTTAAAAATTATATACGTTTAAATCAGTACAAAGGCTGCAAGCAAATGACTTCCTGGTGAGTTTTACTGATAAGGTAAACTTTTTGTTTTAGTTACTGGAAAACAACGCTACCAAAAAAAATGTGAGAAATCTAATTCCCTATTTAAATTGAAAGCTATAAAATATAAAAATATTACCAGTATGGCCATCTGTCAGTGGTTGAGTTAAGCGCAACAACCTGCCTTGTAGATTCCCGTATTCACAGCTAAAATAGTGACATATAATCGATAAAAGGAATCTACAATAAAAGTTTTTGTTCCATACCAATGCCTTTGCTTCAGTTTGTAATTTCTATTTTATACATAACCACAAATATGAACAGATGCAAATAAATAGTAAAACGTATTGATAACTCAGTAAATGTATTACATCTTATAGGATTTACTATATAAAGAATGAGAAAAGGTAAGGAAAATAATCATATGTACTCCATAGTAAACAAAAATATAAAAATTGAAACATTGATATCTGATGTAAATAAATGTATTGTAGACAATTGTTTCCTGGGATAATAATGCTGTATTACAACGGAAATGAGATACATAATAATTAATAGAAAATGACGGAGTTCCTAAGATATAAAACTAAGTACATAACAACAGTGTGAAGTGGTTTAGAAGTTATACAAGTAAAATTCTGTTAGTTGAAAATAGTTTCACTTACAAAAGCTGAATCGAAAAATGTTATACAGGTCTTGCTAAATATAACCAAAACACTAGTTTCTATATAAAACTGTTAAATGGACATAGGCCATGTAACAGAATGTAGAAGAAGTAAGAATAGGATATACATAACGACCACGAAAAGTGGAATTTAACACACGAGTGGAAACATGCGAGTAGGACACTTTTCAGCGAGTTGTGTAATAGCATATTAAAAACCGAGTACGAAGAATGAAATTTAACCTTCCAGTAGTCGCGTAAAATTTTAGAACTTTAGTAATCGCGTCGGTCTCACAGACCATATTCCCTAATTAACCCTCCAAAAAATAGTGGAACCTAATTTTAAAAAATTACATATGGGGATGTTTTAACAACACAATGAATGACTAGAAAATGTAAAATGAAGTATATTTTGCCCTTTTTTCCATATATCCCACAAATTCTTTGAAAAATGGTGTTTTTTTTTCAATACTGCACTTTATTCAGTCACCTAAAATGAAACAAAAAGTGGTAATACAAAATGTAAATTAAACAAAAATATAACTCTTTTACAATAAAAAAAATTGTGATAGAAACATTTTCTCGGCACTCCTGGCAAACCCCAATAATATGCTCCAAACACATATATTTATTGCACTTATAGCAGTGGAAGCGAGTTTTGCGATTTTTTTTCGAAGGGCAGTAGGCACATCTTCCTGGTGAGACATTCTGTGGGACATCAGGTTCGTTAATGCCAGAAAGTTCTTGCAGTCTCAATCTTAAGCTCCGAGGAATATTGTTCATAGCAGCACGTACTTCCAAATGGGGCTTGAGTAAATCATTGGCCAATTAATTGTCTTAAAAAGTTTCTTCTCAAAATTTTAATGCGTGGGTTGTTTGAAGCGTAGATCACCTGCGAATTGATGCCAGCTATGTTTAACATGGCGTAGAAAATGACCATTGGCCATCTGCGCGTGTTTCTAGAAGAGTTGTAGCTTGCACTCAATTTATCAACAGTATCTACACCCCCCTAAGTGCTGTTGTTTTTGCATCGATTTCATCATGATCGTGCATACTAGAAAGCAATAGCACATTTTTTTCTTTTTGGGAATGTAGGAGACAAGAGTGCACTCTTTCGAAAACGCAAACATGCTGGTATGTTCCGGTCGCACAGCTGGTCGAGAAAAGTTCAATGGCAACTCCCTTTTGTTTTCTTCTGATGGTTCCAATTGCTGTGAGTTTATGGTCATTGAGTAGTTTCTTCACAAAAGGTACAGATGTGAATCAGTTGTCCATTGTAATATTGCGCCTAGATCCAAAAATGTGTTCACAGAATCGTAGAACGATATCGTAAGTACTATTCGAAACTCTGTATGGCTCTTCAAGTTGTGTTCTAACGTAAACTTCCATCTTGCTTGTATAAAACATTTTGGCATCACACAGTGCTAGAATTTTTATCCCGTATTTATTCGATTTCGAAGGGGTATATTGCCGAAAACTGCACTTTCCGCGAAATCCTGCAAGCATCTCGTCCACGGTCACAAATTGTGAGTGATGATAACCGTTCAGACAATTAGCAACAAAACAGTCAAAAATATCTCATATAGGAGCCAATTTATCTGTTGCCCTTTGCATTGCTCGAGGCTCTTTGCTGCCAAATCTTAGACAACGAATTAGGAATCTAAACCTTTGCAGGCTCATGGTGAGGCGAAAAATTTCTACTCCAAACTCATCAGTATTCCACAAGTCTTCGCCATTCAGACGACTAGCATGATAGACACCAGCCATATAAATGGGTCCAAAGAAAGCACGAATTTCAATTCGATTATTTGGAGTTGCATCTCATTTTCGAGCAAAATTGTTAGCAACAAATTCAATGTACTCGTTGGTGCATGCCACGATAATATTGATAATCTCGTCATTGAAGAAATGCTGCCATATTTCCAGTGGCCCTGACAAGTTTCTCGATGCTTGTGTGGAACCCGGCAAATGTTTGACGATATTCTTTTGCCGGGTTTTAACTGTTATAGGTTTATTTAACGTCGGCCTATTTCCGCTACTGAGGCCTATCACCGACTCCTGTAGACGAGCTACCCCCAGCCAGGAATTTTGCCGAACCTTTTCCCTTAAGAAGATTAGGGATCTTTTACTTGCCTAACATTTAACAGACAAGGGACCGACGGTTTTACATCCCCTCCGAAGGTTGGTATATCCCCTATACAACCCTCGCGCATACACTGATATACAAGCCGCTGGAAGATGTGTGAGGCGAGGACGCGGCCTTCGTTGGAACGGTCACCCATCCAACTACTAACTGTGCCTGACGTTGCTTTACATCGCGTATCAAAGTATGTACATAGTAAAGACGCACCTATGCTCGCCCCTCTGTTATAGGTTGTGAAGCGAATTTTCTCCAACGCGTGACATTATCCTTTCCGAAAAACGACAATATATTGCGTGACTTTCTTATTCTTGCTCATAATCAGAAATATCCTATTCATATTCACTGTTGTCAAGTTGCTCTTCTACATAATCCTCATCTTCATCAGACTCATCTGGATCTGAATGATCGTCGTACGCGATTTCTTGACCCTCTCCGTCGCTTATAACATTTGTTACAGGCGTTTCTGCTATCTTTCATAAGACCCCATCGCTAACAAAAACAATAATAATGTTACATTTATATTATATAATATAGAATAAAAGTAGAAAAATTAACCTCACAATCAAAATAAGGGACAATAAATAAAGAAACATGATTACTCGCGCCGGACTTTCACACCGCGGGACGATATAATTTTGGCAGAACTACCACTTTCAACACTGCACTGTACTGCTGTTCCGTCGCAACCCATTGAGAAGATACATGGAGTGGGAGGTATCTCCCCCCTTGTTTTTCAGAGTAGTGCTAAAGGAGGTGTTTGTCCGGTCTCACAGACGGGGCGCGACTACTGGAAGCTTAACGTACCATTGGAAATATTAACGCTCAAGGTAACAGGCCAGGCCAGCTATCGGAGAATATTGCATAACCTAACAAATTTTCTCTTATTATTATTACTCATCAGAAGATAACTGATATAAATTACGTAGTTATGAAAATAGCAAACTATGGTCTATATCAATGATAGACAATCAAAGATGTTTTACCCCAGGAAGGCGAGTTCAGTATCAAAAGCAATGAAATGAGCTTTCCATCGGAATGGACCATCAACAAAAAGAATTGAGAACAGCACCTTACATGGAAATGTCACTAGAATTCAGTATTTAAAGTATTACAAACGTAACGAAAGAACTAACAGGTCACATGCCTTTCAATCATTATGAAGGCATGGTATATGATATAATTAATTTTCGAAGATAGATTAGGAACAAATGCTTCTTCCTAAGAAATCTAATAAGCGAAGTGATGGGCTGTACACGAGAATTAGTGTAATATAGTAAATAAACAAATAGGTCCCTTTCGTGCGGCTCTGGGTTATTTCCGTTTAGCGTTACAGATACCTATTATCATGAAGTTAATTATGGAATTATTAAAGAAACAGTCTGGTTCTTAATGCTTTCTAATTAATTTTAAGTAGTTTATTTACTTTTTAGGGAAGTCCCTTATCATTTAGAAACAGTTAGGGGCTTAATAAACTCTTTAATCTGCCGGATTGTTCCATAGAATTAATTTAATAACTTTTATTGTAAATAAAAACATTTATTCTTGAAATTAAACACGAAATTAAATTTCCTTGCGAATTGTGCATAAGGTAGGCCGTAAATTAATTGTAGGTATAATATTTGAAGTTGATTAATGAATTATTTAAACGTTTTTTAAAGAGTGGTGTTGGAAACGTCACCGCCCTGAATATATCTTGAGTTAAAGCCAATCATCATTTTGAGTAAATACAATGATTTAGTTATAGGAGGAATATACCAGGTGACACAGGAGTAGGTAAGGCGCCGTTTGGGCCGGACAGTGACGTCACCGCCACCAAGTATGGGATCTGCATTACCGGCCGGGGAGGTGGGTTCATGGGGTGTCACGGATGGTTTAAGTTGTTTTCGCTTGGTCAGCTGACCTTTGTCGCCAAGCCCCTTTGCGACATGGCGGAACGGTGCGTGCTGCGCGCGCACCCACCGACAATTGAACGTGTGTGCTTGCATTTTAATTATAACGAAATTCTATCGATATTTATTCCTTAATGCTATATTTCTTAATTGAAAAATAGCCTTCCTGATAGCCATCAGATATTTAATTGTGAAATTAATAAAACAGTGTAATTATTTTTCAGAAAATATTTCCCTACAAATTTTTAAGTTAAAGATAATTCATGCGCATAAGTTTAAAAGTTTCAGGATGCGCGCGCAGCACGCGCCGTTCCGCCATGTCACAAAGGGGCGTCGTTAGAATGGTCAACTGACCAAACGAAAACAAATTGGCAAAAAAATCTTAAAAAATTGAAAAAATCAAGCATCGTAGAGGGATATTTCCCGCATCAAAATTGTAGAGAATTTCTTTCTCTACAAAGTGATATATATTTTTTAATTATTAGAAGCATTTTATGACCATCGTACCGTGTTAAAGTCGAGTGAAGCCAATTTGTTTATAGTTTTTATTTACTTACAAAATTACTACAGCACGAAAGTCTTAAACATTTTAATATGTTATTCCTGACATATTTCCCCATCGATTTATTATAAAATTATCCCCTGTGAGGTAAAATCTAAAAGATGTGAAAAATTGGTCTTGATTCATTAACTGATTTTTTAGGTGATATACTGACTTGAACTTAAAATAAGAAGTTTTAATTATGTGATTAATATGTTGGTTAATGCTAAAGCTTTGATCAATAAACAATCCAAGATTTATTGCCGATTCTACTCAATTAATTTGCAAATTATTTATCCATAACCTTTCTTGGCAAATGGCATTTCTTTAGCGTTCATTGCCAATACATAAAGCGCTAGTTTTGCTAAGATTCACTTTTAGAACACCAGGTTGTGAATGAACACAAGTCCTCGTTTGTAGAATTGATGGATTCCTCTTGTTATGATATTGTACAACTTTATATAGCCAGGCGCCATCCGCGTATAAGTGGATTTTGCAGTGTTTTACGCAATTGAGTAAATCAAAAGTACATATCGAAAATAATATAGGCCCAACCATACTGCCTTGTGGCATCCTATTAATAGCTTTGAATGCATTTCCCTTTCTTATGTCTTGTGTGTGTGACTTTACCACGATGTTTTGGTCTTAAAGTTATCACATAGAAATTTATTTATTTTTTATATGATTCACTCCTGAAATGTGGATTTTAAATGTATTAACTTTTAATACGATGTTTAGGGAAACATCCTTCCAATTTTAAAAATTTCATTTTCTAATCGTATTCGCTGAAAAGTTTGTTGGAAAAGTGAGGTTATGGTTCAAATTAAAATTGTAAGTTTTATTGGATGAGAACAAATGAAATAATGATCGATAATCCGAAATGCTAATCCTGAAATTCCGTATATGTGACAAAATATATGTCTGGCTTCCAAGATGTCAGTTGTTGATTCTTGAATTTGACAAGCTAATTTCATTTTTTAGAATGTTTTCTGAATTTTAAATTATTTAAGCTTTCTCTTCCCTCCAAAACTTTTTAAATTTTATTTACCCATTTTAACATATTTTTATTAAATTAAACCTAGATATAGTAATTTAAGAATATTCCTTTCTTAATTACCTTTACATAAAATAATAGTATGTGTTTACTGGGTCATGTTGCACTCGCCTACGTAATTTCTTTTCATACTTTTGCTTTGGAAAACTGTCAAATTGTATTATTTCATGCAATTCACCACTGCCTACTTAAGTTTACTCGCTGCGAGATATTTTAGTAGTTTTAATACAAAATACTGAAAAGCATGTCGTTGAGTGACATATTTTCTATTTTATGCTTAAATTTTGTATACATTCTAGAACGGTTACAGTGGTGCAGTAACAAGTTATTATACATACTTCTATACACATTTCCGTACTTGAAAACAGCTATAATTAAGGAAAAACTTCCTTGACCTCTGACCCCGTGAACTCTTGTCAAAAGATACCACGTACTGGAGATGAACTGCTTGATTATATGCTGTGGAACAATATCTGATCTTACTGAAACTCCTTAAATAGACATTATAGCCCTTGGTACTACTTTCGTTTAACTTATGTGATTATTTATAAAATTCAATTAAACGCGATATTCAATAAACATAATTTGCGTAGCTTTAATCGTTGATTTTATATCACTCATTATTTATTTGTGTATCTTTTTGATAACACTACATTTACCTTTTTTGTTTACCGCAACTTGTCTGTCTTTTGATTGAGTGTTTATGGTTACAATTGAATTTTAATTTATGATTATTCTATTCTGCAAATGATATCAGTTTTGTTTACTACAACATAAATTAGATAGTGTGGTTTTTAGAATGCAGTAAAATTTATTCAATATCAATTTCCGTGAATAATGTGCATTGTTCCTTTTAAATAATGACCAATTTATATTTTCTCATCATGGAACAATAATAACATGTCAACAATCAGCATATTTCCCATGCGATACACAATGCAATAACATCAAAAATATAAATAATTGGCATTGGCATTGGCATTGGAAATCTAACATACAAAATATATGGTGGCTTAGTTATGGATGAATAAGGAGCAAAATTTACATTCTGTTTTGTTCTATCTTAATATTTTCTGCAACATATTACTCGGCCGATCGGTTGATCAGTTGGTCGGTTCGTACGTATATCCTATTGATAAGATTCTGTAGTAATTTTGATAATTCCTCATTAGTCACTACACTGGCACTGTTTCGATATCAGTTCTTAATTAGACACACTGCATTGACAATAACCATTTTATAGACACAGTTAACATAAATTTGCTTCATACAGAAGGGAAAGGTTAACGTCTAAATATTCTTAAACAATTAGAAATTTAAAAAATCCCTTAAAAACAATTGTTTTGTCACGAATGAAATTTCTTATCTTATAATAGATAAAATGTCAATAATTATTCGTTGATTTGCGTTATTACGTTAGGTCTATCTGAAAAGTTTCCATAACTAAAGTTTAAGTCATTAAGATATCAAGTCATAAACATGTTTAGATATATATTTAGAATAACCACTTCTGTTACTTTAGTACACATTTTGTACTTTTGATAAAGGCCTAAAAACGGAAATATTTGCAGAGAATTTTAAACATAGTAATTTGATGCATCTAAAAACAGTGTTTACTTAAAAACAATTATTATCTAACTAAAAGCTTTAATCATCCCCTGATGATGAACAAGTTTAGAAAAATGCGAGTTGAGTAGCAAATCCGAGTGCAGTGTTCATGTGAGTTGATGTTTTTGGAAACTATTGTGATGAGACAACCATCACGTAATGTCTAATTTTGAAATTTTAATGCAGCGTCAAGTAGTAAATTCGAGAATAATATGATGTAGGATTCTAAGACTGAGTACAATCTTGATCACACCAGTTGTGCTGTAGTGTGTATTTACCGTACACCAAGAGTATGCTCCGAAATATTATTATATAAGTAAGTTAAGTTTAACACTTGAAAGCTTATGAAATGAAAATAACGTGATAATAATCACAGGTGTTCTTGATATAGATTTTGTCACTGAAAATATTTTTGTAGTAAGGTGGAGGATTTTATTCTTAACTGAATATTCCAATTCATACCGTCTGTCTATTTTATTATTTGAGGAGATATGAAAAAAGTTAAAGGGATGAAAGTTGACGACAAAGACAATAAGAATAATAACGTGTATAAAAAAATTCGGAAAATTCAGTTGGCTTTGACATACGCTCTTGCGGAAACATGAAAAGAAGGAATCTCAAAGTAGGCCATAACACCATTAATTCCTTTTATTTTTTCTTTTTCCAACGATATAAAACATGTCATAAAATTTTAACTGATAATGTCAATATTTAATATTTTACAAAAACTACAATTCATATCATTGAATCGTAAAAATCAGCTATGGCATGACTAATGAAAAACAATGTATACAATTATTAACAATTTGACAGATTGTCACTGTTGTATGTTGCGTTGTCGAGTTCTAAGACAAATTTATATTAGTAATTATGGTGTACACCTATAACAACAAATTACATATGATGCATTTATCGTCAGTGCAATTTTGACGTTGAGATGGCAGTCATAGTTTACGGAGATAAATTTCCAGATGCTCCACAGCCAAATCGAATTATGTTTAGTGAGTTAGTTGAAAATTTAGGAACGAGGGCATGTTGTCGATAATGTAAGAAAAGTGAATAGAGTATTGAATTATGTTAACCAAAGTGAAGAAACAAAGATTTTCTTTATGAATTAACAGTGGCAGAAAGATAATTCATATTTTCAACAGATGGGGCTCCAATTGACAGTGCTGTAATATACAAATTATTTAAATTAAGTTATGCCAGATAGCTGGATAGGCACGTATGGACCCATTCTATTGCCAGCTCGATCACCAGATATTACTCCCTTGGATTTTTTTGTCTGGGGTTACATTAAAGAGAAGGTATTTCAAACTGCCCCTGAAAATACTGAGGACATCCAAACCAGAATTAGAAACGCATGTGAGGCAATTACTCCTGAAATGCTCCAAAATGTAATGCGTGAGGTGTCTCGTAAAGCACGTTTGTGTATTAGAATGTACGGTGCACAATTTGAGCATTTGTAGTTAGAAAAATATATACACACATTTTCTTTTCAGTATGGTAGCAGGTAAAGTCGAATAAACTCTAACTTGGCGGGTCCAAAGGTCGCTTCGTCGTATGAAGTAAGAAACTATTTACTCGATAGCTCAGGTATGACAGTGGTTCTCAAACAGTTTACAAAAATTTACAAATGATTTTGATATGAATATGAATATGAACTTCATGCCCATTCTCACGCAGAAGTTCATCAACAAAGTAAATTTTTTCCTTCTTATTACTCCTAGCAAGATTTAACATGTTTCAATACTGTAGAAGGAAAAGGAATATTATTTTTAGTTAACCATTCTGCAATATCATGCTTTTTCCATTGACAAGTAGGTTGTTTATTTAATTGTCGGGTGTGATACGAAGCATTATCCATTACAATTAAACTTGGTTCTTCAAGATTTGGCAGTAGTTGCTGTTGTATCCATTCTTCAAAATTGTCACAATTCATGTTATCGTGATAATCCATATTTTTATTTGTAGTAGAAAAAATTAATCTCGCTCCCGGAATAAAGCCATGTGATGTTCCTGCATGCAAAATAATGAATCGCTTTCCTACAGTTGATTTTTTGTGTTTGATACTTTTTTTTGATAAATCTTGCCACGATTATCGAACACTTCCATTGGCAAATACCCATGTTTCATCTATAAATACAACCCTTCGAAGGTTACTGTCATAGTTTTCCATATATTTTCTTAAAAATACAACCCTTTGCTGAATTATTTGCATTTGTTCACATAAATAGCGACGGTTACAATCTTTTTTATACCTAAATCCACAATGTTTTAATAGTTTTAAGAGACTTACCTTAGAGACGTCAATGATTCCCTTATTTTTTAGCATTTCCTTCAAAGTATCTAATGTAAAATGTGTTTTCGATTCATAAAAATTATAAATTATTTATTATATTACTTATTTGCATTTTAACGCCTTCACGTACATCTAATGTTTTTGGTTTCTTATTAATTCGTTTTTTTATTTTCAAGGATACATTATTAATATGTTGGTGCTTAATTCTGCTAACTGTTCTGAAACTTATGTTTAAGGCTTCAGAAACTCTTTCATGAATTCGTTCAAGAGGTACCAAGGGTCCCTTGTTTTCCTTTTCTTTTGTAAAATAATCTATTAAATTTAATACCAACTTCTTTGACTGTTCATTTAAGACGCCTAATTTAGTTGCCATATTTACCAAATATTGTATTTTTATAATTTAATGTTATTCGAAATAAATATTTACACACGTATCTAATTTAGAAACCCGGACACATTTAACGTTAAATAGAATGACCGGCTTAGCGACCCTCCAAACCGCAAACTATAGATGGTACGTCTGTTTATTGGATAAAAACTATAGATACGCCACGCCCATATCATCAGGTGATATAGGAATGGGCTGTAAAAAATGCCTTAAAAAATACTACAGCTTTGGCACACCGCGGTAAACTGTTCGGTCTAACTATTTATTTAGCAAGAAATAAAACGCGAAGAATTGAGGGCCTATGGCTTATGTAATGTATAATAAATTTTAAAAAATGGCTGTGGATATTCGTCTGACAAGCGAATAAATAACCAGACCATTAAATACCAAGGGATAAACTCGCGCGGAATAATACAAGGAAAATGTTTAACGAAAAGAAAGTTTTAACAAAACTTGCGGCGTGGATTAATAAAATAAAATGTTTAGAAAAAAAATGTTTAACTTTTAATATAATAAAATTTTTAAAAAATCGGTAGGCAAGAGGATTTGAACCCGGATGTTTTATTTATCTTACTTACTTACTTACACACTGAGCTATTCCACGATGTACAATTCAGCTATAAAACATGTAATATATAGATACTAGAGAATGGCAAGTCCTAGGTATAGTGGTTTGGCAATGTCCGTTTGTCGGATGAATATCTACTACCACTAAAAATAGCTTATATATTTCATATAAAGATGAATTTAATTCTAATATGAGACGATTGCTAAATAACCAATGACAAATCTTCAGAGTTTGAGAATCGCTGAACTTATTGAAAACGTGAAAACGTAGATTAAAATTTATCTCTCTCTTCAGTGTGTATCGCAATATTTCTGTCTCAAAATAGGTGAGAGAGAAGCTTGGCAGACATACGCGACAGTGTTTTTGGGCTATCACTTTAACTTTGTGTGCGAGAGAAATGAAATCGTACGCGCATTATCAACTCATACACGTGCCAGTTTAGAGTTTACTATACTATAGTACTGTTATATATAGTTTTTCGTTTTTTTGGATGTTCAGTTTGTACTTGTATTTTTATTTATGAGATATTTGTTTGTATTAAATTGTAATAAATAATGGCATAGCTGATTTTTACGATTCAATGATATGAATTGTGGTTTTTGTAAAATATTAAATATTGCCATTATCAGTTAAAATTTTTTGAAGCGTGTTATTCCATTGGAAAGAGAAAATATAAACGCAATTAACGGTGTCATGGTCTACTTTGAGATTTGTTCTTTTCATGTTTGTACAAGAGCGTATGTCATAGCCAACTGCGTTTTTCGAATTTTTTGATACACATTATTATTCTTATTGTCTTTGCCGTCAACTTTCACCCCTTTGACTTTTTTCGTATCTCCTCAAATAAGGAAGCTATACCTGTTTGTGGTTTCCTATTTTTCAGATTTTTGTAATATATCTCAGAAAATAGGTTATGGATTTCAATTTTCTTTTTACTGAAATATTGTTCACAAAAAATGGGATCACTGTTATCTATTTTTTAATATTACTGCTAATTTTAAAATTTTTGTTAACGGCATTTATTAATTTTTATATTCTCTGTTTACTAATATTAGTTATATCTTTTACTGTAAACATATGGGTTTCTACATATCCTGCAATGATTCATTCTTGTAATTATTTTTGGCTTTCTATATACTAATTTAATCTTAAAGAGAGCATAGCAATATTCAAATAATTCCGTTTATTTTTTTACTGAAAGACCGTTCATCAATAGGCCATTTTAGTTAAGAAATGAAGCACAATTTGTAAAACAGTATTTAATTTGAGAAAACCAGTAACGCACCATTTTTCTCCATTAAAGATAAACCTTTCAAGAACGGTGGGTTTTTGGTGCACTAATCCTCCGTTGGGGGCATGAGTGATACCTCATGCGGTTATTTTGCTTCCAAAATCAGTATTTTTATTAAATGTAAGTTTTAGCCTACGGAATAAGGTGAAAGAGATTTAAAGAAGGTCATTGCTAGTTAAATTTAATAAAAAAATACAACAAAAATAAATTCTAATCTTTAGGTAACCAAATAAAACTGTCTGCAATTCTTTCATTCATATAATACTAATATTAACAAAAAATATAAAAAACGCTTAACGAATTACAACAATTGAATAAAAATCACTCAATTATCTCTATTTTGGAGGTTGCAGTTTATACAGTAAATTGTTGATGAAACCTCTCTGTGGAGTACGCAAACAAATTTTTTGTATGAACTACAAGTAAATTTTGAATTTCTGTCCTGCCTTCTAGGACAGAAGCTGCATCTCCCAGATAATTTGTTGTCTTGTCTAGCTGCTTCAGTGGTTCCAGCCTCTCCAGTCGGGTTATCGGCTTCTGGGCAAACATAATACATTGCATCTTTTTGATATTTATGGAAATGAGTGCCACTTTCTTTCCTGTTCTCAACGTTGTCTCGTACCAAACTAAGCCCTAATTCCCTCAAGAACACTCTGCGGTGGCTTCGATCCTTATTCCTCCATGTTGGATTTTTTTGGTTCAAATAATATAAGCATTCAGTGTAGCTATATCAATCATCTCCATAAAAATCCGGAACGGCCATCGTCTTGAAGCTTTGACGCAAGTGTATTCTTTGGTCATCTTGTCCCCAGTGTCTACCGCGCCTTTCGTTTAATTATAGTGTCACGCCCAGCCCTCTTAAAGGGCCTCAGTATATGTATGCATAGGGGTTGGAGAGCGTAGCGGGAGCGACACTGGTAGATTCACTCGCTTGGTGCAGCAATAAATTAAATACACAGTTTGCAAATTAAACAATTTAATTTTAAATAAAATAAAACTACTTACATTCTCTTTTAATATCTTCCTGCAACCACCTCTTCACTTTTCCAGCACCCTCACACTTATCTTTTCAATATCCCGTCCTTTCACCGAATATCCATCGACCTTCCTCTAAACGACCGACTCCGCGTTTTTTTCTAATGTGCATTTATTAATTGTGTTATTGAACTTGCGGAGACGGTTGTCTAGAGTTTCACAACAAATACGGATTACAATAATTTAATATTTGGGTCGATGGACATTATCTTTACAGATTTATTTGACAATAGTGCTTTATCATCTCAGGCTTTTTCTTTTCATCTGCATGATCAATTTTCCCATCATTGAACTGGGTTGAAAGCAATGCAACTGCTCGATTTTTTTAGGAACGTATGAAACAAGTGTCAAATTTGTAGTAAATCCAAACAAGCTTGAAAGCTCTTCTCTTTTTTTGGATGGAAGGAAAGCCTTTGGAATCTCCGTTACAACTCGTCTTCCTTGATTTACCTCTCGGACTCCGTTGACCATGTCAGTGTAAACCTAAAAGAAATAAAAAAATTAGAAGGATTTATATTGAATAAGCAGCCTGTATGCCAAACCTGAAGATCTAATATATAAGCAGCAGTTTCTTAATCCGATACTACCCATATTTTCATATAGATTCGAAAGGGACAGTGCCCCCTAAATGTTGCTAAACGTTCGTCAACTGTTACATTCAATCCTGGTGAGTAATTAGCTACACGAGCTTCCGAAAACTGATCAAATACAGTTCTGATTGCTGCTAATTTGTCTTTAGTTTGCACAATGCGTTCGGCGCTAGTCCGACGATCAACAAACCTGATGTTGCTGAGCAAACAACGGAATCTGTTACGTGCCATGGCAGCGGTAAAAAAAGGCTGTCTATAGGATATGTCATAAGTTCATAATTCTTCTAACGGAAGTTTCCGTCCGTGACATTTTCCAGTAGCCAATACCCACAAAAGCATATAATGCTTTGAAGTTGTAGGAGGAATATTTTTATTAGTACCTTCCAATAACCTCTGGCAATGATGATTTGTCTCTTCATATATTTTATCCATCATCGATCGAGGCATGAATAGATCAAAAGCTTCACAAATAGAAGTTATATCTTTGCTTGTGTTTGTTAGACCGGGTTAGACTTTAGATAGCCTGGGTGGCTTTGATGACCAAAAGAATCCAGATTTAGATCTATATATAGTAAAGTTATCATCATTATCATCGCCCAAGCTATTTTCCGATAGGTTCTGCTCGTTATCTGTGGCAATTTCTTCGTTTTGTGGAATGTTTACTATAATCTCTGATTCTTCCTCCACTCTCTCTATGATATCCTCAACAAAATTCTAAATCGTCCAAGTCACTATCAGCATATAAACTTTGACCGCCTTCGTCTCCAGAATCTTCTTCTAATATCTTAGCTAATTCTGCATCGGACAAAAAACTTTCCTGTCATTTCGGATACGTTACTTAGAAATACACTATTTTTTGGGAATACACTGTGGAGATGCACTATTTGGAAAAGATCCCATTGAACCACACTTCACTGCACAAAACAATAAATGACAAACGTCAAATAAGTGAGGTTATAATGGGTAAATTTTCGCGAGCTTACCACAACTAACCATAATAAGGTGTAAAAGAGATAGCTATACATACTTAACCAATTAACTTCTCATTTTTATATAGCCATTTCTTTTACACCTTATCATAGTTAGTTGTGGTAAGGTCGCAAAAATTTACCTATAATAGAAATTCATAAATTGCGAAGCAGTACATGGAAGCCGATGGGGGTATTTCTCATGCCCAGGTCCAAAATTATCAAAAAATTTTAAAAGTATTGGATATTTTTGTGTGAAATTTTGAAATTAAATGTATCAATATGTTTCAGGCAAATACATATAAAATCAAACTGTTAAAACATTTATTTCAAAAGTTATAAGAACAAATCATGAAATGAAATATACCCCACACCGTACTCTAAAGGTTTTAAACATGTTAGCGCAGGCACCAGTGGTTGAAACAGATGAATTTTTTTTCTGAAATAAATGTATTAGTGCCTAGTCAGCACCTACTAAATTTTAAAAAAATATCTAAAGCGGTGTCAAATATATTAATGAAAAATAAATTAATTTCTCAATTTTGAACACATTGTATCTAAAAATAAACCGATCACAAGCCTCCATTGATATGAACTTTATTTATTATAATCAGCCAAGGATTAAGACTCTTAAGTATGAGCGTACAATTCTGAAAAATCTGTAGGTCCATTTTACATCCCTTAAAATCTTTCTGATAATTTTTAAACAATCCTGTATATTCAGTTATTTAACGGCGTAGTCACCTCACTTACAACAATGCCGTATTTGTATTTTGAAAATGTCCTTAAACCAACTCTCTTGATAAAACCTTCAATTGGAATGATACGCCACTTTAAACCACCGTTGGCATTCTGCAAGTTTCATAACTTGCGAAAGCCCCTGCTTTCTGCAGTGTACGGTTATGAACAAATATTGAGTGTCTTCTATTCCTTTCGATTCAAAAATGTATGCGTCAGTTGCCTTAGGCTAGGATTTGTTTATCAAGGGGAGCATTAAACAGTCGAGATGACCACCGAAAGGGTTAGTGATATTTGTTTTCCCTCGCGTGTTGACACGGAGGGGGAAAACTAATGACACAATGTGATCAATAATTGCCCGATCTCCTAGCAATCTGGTACTAAACGAATTCCGCGGATTACGCTCCAGTCACGCACTCCTTAGGGGGTTAAACGATAGGCGTGAAAAATTATAGGTAACTAGTATTAAGGAAAAAGCCGTCAGAAACTATAAGATAAATGTAAAACGTTATTCAAAGCATAGTCAAATGCATTAACTCAGAACCACTATTTGTAAATTGAACACAAATATTAGAACGAAATGTATTTATATATGCAAGTATAACATAGGTTATTCACCTATTAATATTTTATGTGTTTATTGGTTAATGTAAATCACACAAATATATCATTAATATAATTTTACACCCTAATATTATTTCTATCAGTCAATAATTCTGCTTTCAATAGACTTCATTAAGAAGACAGTAACCTAACCAACATTATAATTTTTTATTTTATTTTAGAAATACACCAGTACATGTATCAATTACAGGATGGTGAAAAATGCTGTGAAAATCTTAAAGAACACGCCAAAAACCCTCGATAAACTTTTCGAAACTGTAACAAAATCCGACGTAAAAATATCGTTGGAAGAGGTTTTTACATTTTTAATCATATTTTCGCTCTACGGAGCGTTTTTTATGCAAAAATTTCAATAACTCATCAAGGAGTGTAATTTTAGAAAGTGTAGTAAATGTCGCTGCACTGGGACGCAATATCGCCCCGACCACCAAAATTTAGAAACTGTAACAAAATTTCGGAAATTTCAAAATTAAAAACCCGTTTACGAATCCACGTTGTCAAGCACTGCAACTTATGCGTTGTGTTAAATCTGAGGACAAGTTAATCCAGTCTCTATTCAAAGTATATCGAGAGTTTTAGCGAAAATAGCCTTTAGCGACAAGGGCCCTATCATTCTCTAGCAGTCGATTTTGACGGGAAAATGATGGGTTTTAACGGGATTTGCCCTAAACCGGTTCCTCAGTGATTCGGTGTCAGAAAAGTATAGTTACCATGTACTCATATGTGCATGGGACCACCTTGCCTGAACGTATGAAATTGTAATTGCAAAATATAATTCAAAGTTGTTGCGATTCAAGCATTTTTAAGCTCCGAGGAGCGATCAAAATTGATATTGAACTGAAAATACGTAAATAGACAGGCAAGCAAATGCGCACCAAAAATTTATAAACATTGAACTTTTCTTCAATCTTTTTGTGTAATCGTTGTCTCAAAAATCGCATATTGGATGGTAGTTGGTATATTATAAGTCGTCCGTTCCTCACCATGTGTTGTACACGGGCCAGACTATAGTTTGTAAAAAACATTTTTCTTGAAGTTGTTGCAAAACATGATTTTTTAAAAAGATTTAATATATATTATCTTTCACTTGTGTTTTCAAAATTCCCTTTCAGGTTTAATTTTAAGAAAGTGTTAGTACTTACTGTGTTAGATTTATAGTGTTACGATGTCCAATTGATACCATCAGAGAAGCAGTTAAGCCTAAACGAAGAGTAAGTATTAATTTTGTATTATTCTCCGTCTGAAACAGTCGTTTTGAAAACTTATTTGTGAACGTTAACATTCATTTTTGGAAAATATAGTAGAAGTCTCTCAGACGTAAAAAGATGGATCGTTCACAAAAACGCTACTGCACAGTAAACTTCATGAATTATATATAATAGAAATTTCGTCTTAAACTAATCTCTAGTGAATCTATACAGGATGTAACGCAACTTATCTGAAAAATTTTAACGATACATGCACCTTTAAGTAAGAAGTCGGTTTCTTAAAAAAAAAGTAATAAAAGTCCAACACAGAAAAAGATACAAATTGTTAAAGTTACAAATTAATGAAAATTTGTCGATGTCTTGGTCACTGATGAACCAATCTACATAATATGCACGTTTAGACCATTGAGAATCCTCATCAAGTAGTTAGGAATCACTTTGAACATCGATGAATGCCTAATTGGTCCGTTCATATTGCCAAATCAGATGGATGGTCAGCAATATCTGCAGTTTCTCCGTAATGATCTTCCTGGTCCTCAGATGTGCGCTTGGAGATCCGAAGTCGGATGTAGTTTTTACATGATGGTGCGCCCCCAAATTATCGTTTAGTAGTCCGAGGTTACTTGACCCAATTAAACGGAATACGTTGGATCGAACGGGATGGACCTGTAGCTTGGCCTCCGCGGTCCCCGAATCTAAATCCTCTTGACTTCCTTTTGTGGGGATATTTAAAAAATGAAGTCTACCAAACCGAAGTTGACAATATCGATGTATTACGTAAACGTATCACAACAGCTATCCATAATCTACGTCTTCGGGAACAGCAGGCAGGGAGAACACTTCAGCTAGTGTGACAAAATTGGATTAGACGGGTACAGGTGTGCTTGAATGTCAATGGACAGAACTTTCAACAGTTTTTATAGAAATAATCGTTATTTTAACATTTCCATTAATTTGTAATTTTAACAATTTGTATCTTTTTTGTGTTGGACATTTATAAAAAAAAATTTGAAGAAATCGACTTCTTATTTAAAGGTGTATCTATGGTTAAAATTTTTCGGGTAAGTTGCGTTACATCCTGTATAGCTTTTTATAATTTATATTCATATACAAATTATCCCAATGGTGCGTCAAAGTCCAATATTATTAGAAGACTTTTGAAAATTATTTTTTATGGAAGTGATAGTGTCAAAATCCGCACATTTTAAAAATATTTTGAAATATACAGGGTGACTCGCTACAGAGGAGCATCTTCGAGGTAATTTTTTTTAAATGGAACACCCTATATACTTTTACATTTATGAATTCAGCGTAAAATTACCTTTCCAACGAAATAGATTTTTGGCTATTGACGTAACGTAATTAAGAAGATTTATTTTGCAATTATGTAGACAAGGGATGTACTACGACACAACCACCAAATATTGTTTATAATTATATGGTTTTTCTAATGGTATGTCAAGTAGTACTGCTATACATTCTTTTTTAAATAAAATATTGGAACTTGTTGATGCAGGGGAGTGTCCTGTTGGGATCTTGTGTGATTTAAGCAGGGCATTAGACTGTGTTAATCACAATTTACTTATATCTAAATTATTTGAGTATGGAATAAGGGGTCCTGCATTAAATTTTGTTACCACATTCTTGGAAGATCGGAGACAATATGTTAGTTTACTACATAAAACACAAAACTCCGTACGCAGGGTTGATTCAGTGTGTGTAGATCTTACTATGGGTGTTCCACAGGGGTCCATATTGGGCCCTGTGTTATTTCTTATTTATATAAATGATGTAGATTCTTTACCATCAAGTGTACATTTCACAATGTATGCAGACGATATCTCCGTTATTATTTCTAATCCTACGGACAATATTTTAGAAAATAATTGCAATAATGTTTTAACTAAATTAAATAATTGGTTTTCCCATAATTATCTACACTTCAATGCCGAAAAAACTCACATGATTAGATTTCATAACAGACAAAAAAAAATGTACCAGACTAGATATTAACATGAATGGTACCACTATCTCCAATACTGAGGAAAATATAAAGTTTTTACGGGTGTACTTGGATGAATCCCTGAACTAGAAACATCATTGTGAGATCTTGATTTCTAAAATTGCATCAATCACTTATTTATTTCGAAATATCAGAGCGTTTTTAAATAAAGACCAATTAATTAATTTATATTATGCTCAAGTTGACACACGCTTAAGGTATGGAGTCTGTTTCTGGGGACATTCCACTTTAGCATCTAATGTTTTTATTGCCCAAAAACGCATTATCCGATGTATTGCTGGCGTACCGACCGCCCACTCATGTAAAAATATTTTTAAAGAACTTAGAATTTTTAGCTTGCCGTGCCTGTACATTTTTGAAATTTGTGTGTATGTTTTTAGGAATAAAAATAATTTTATTTTAAAGAGAGAGTACCATGGCGTCAATACAAGACAAAATAATAAGTTTCATGTGCCTTATGCCAGACTTAAAGTTACTTCTGAGTCTCCAAGATTTGGGGGAGCTAAAATATTCAACCATTTGCCGGATGAAATAAAATGTAATAAGTCAGAATATGTATTTAAGAAAAAGTTAAAGCTTTTTCCATTAGACAAATCTTATTATTCAGTGTCCGAATATTTTTTATTGTAGTTTAATGTAAGTTGACCATGACTATTCCTATACAATATTTTGTATTGCCAAGAAGGAAAATAAATTATTATTATTATTATACAGAGTGTACTTTATACTAGAATAATATCCTATACCTAAAATCGATATTTCCAGATATATTTTTACTTTTTCATTAAAAACCGTTAAATTATAATACTTTTAATTTCGAACTGATCTAGTAGCCATGATTTTGACAGAAATTGAGAACAATTGAAACTAGTATAAAATTTTTTTTGGGGTGCGTCTTGGTTGCCTCAGTAATATTTTTTCACAGTTTAATTAAATCACATTTGAGTATATCTTAAAAATTTATAAATAATCGTTTAATATCACAAAAAGTTCACATAAATAATAGGAACAGAAAATAAGTATTGGGTAATACAAAAATTGGCAGTATTTTAAAAATTCAAAGTTATTTTGAACCTAATTTAATGAAATAAATAATATCTAGTGTTTATAGGAACTATTTTTTAAAAACATTTATTTAACGTCGGCCTATTTCCGCTGCTCAGGCCTATCACCGACGCCTGTAGACGAGCTGCCCCCAACCAGGAATTTTGCCGAACCTCTTCCTTTAAGAAGAGTAGGGATCTTTTACTTGCCTAACATTTAATAGGCAAGGGACCTGATATACAAGCCGCTGGAAGATATGTGAGGCGAGGACACGGCCTTGCTTGTGAACGCGCAGAGGACTCCCGTTTTATAAAAAATTAAAAATTTCGGCTGAACCTGGACCCTTAGAGCTTGAGAGAGAGCGTGCACTTAATTTTTTGATTTTGTGATGAGTGGGTAGATACAAAACTTAAATTTACTGATTTAAAACAAATAAGAGTAAACAATTTTTTCCAGTAATGTATACGAGTAAATCTACATATATAAAACTAAAACCAAGACAATAATTTAACTTAAAATACCTTTCTAAGTATGATTTTCCTTAACGTCATTTAAAATTCTCAAAATCCTTGCCAAGTCGTGCGCGTTTTAATTGCTTTCATAAAATCCCGTTACTGTCTACGCCATTTTGGCTTGTGTTCAATTATCCAATAAATTGATATTAAACCAGAATCCACATAAAATCTGAATTGCAATTTAAATGAACGAAAATCGCGGAATTTATGGTGGTAATAACATTTAACATAATGGGAAAAACGCAGGATATTCTGCTGTTGCATTATATTTACTTTAATTAATATTTTGTTAGTTGAACTTGTTTAATAAAAGTTCAGTTAATTTAATAAAGCGGTACAATATATTTTACGAGGTTTTCCATTTGCTTCTGTGGTAGAGTTCGTTTATGAGTATAATGTTTGTTATTTTGTTTACATGTTTTACACGTACGTTACCACTGTAAATGAATATTTTTAATTGCATCATCAAAAAATATGTTTTAATTATAATAAAGTATATCATTATGAATCTCGCACTATTTTGTAAAGGCCGCATGTAGAACATTACTCCTTACTTTGTTCAGGGCATAATGTTCAATTTGGGTGGCGAAAGATAATAGTATGTTTTTTTAAAATTTTTTATGGGCATTTAGCCACAGTTCTGCAAAATGTATTAATATTAATGAAGAACTTGACGCTGAATGTCTCAATCCTAAAAATATATAAACTTGAAACAAAATTTTCAAGTAAAATAATACTTAAGAATTTATACTGAACTGAGAATTCTTACTTAGAGTTTAATTTTGTTAACTTTGCATATTCTATGATAAATTTCAGAAGTAGATACGTGTGGTAAAAAATCCCGTAAAAGAAGAAAATAATTTGAACAGAATACCACAATCAAAATCATTGATCACGCACTGATATGTGCGAAGTTAAACTTTTATGGTTTTGACAATACATCGGTAAATGTGTTTTCATCCTATCATGCAAATCGGAAACAAATGTTGTTTCTAAATAATGTATATACTGACATATCAAATATCACTTCTGGCGTACTCCAGGGTTCCGTTTTGGGGCCTCTTCTATTTCTTAATATATACAGACGATGTATTTAAATGTTTTGAATATACGAATATGTAAGCCTTCGCTGACGATACACAGTTGTTTCATTCTTTCAAAGTGAACGATGTAAACCAAGCATCACGACAAATTAATGAAGATCTCTCTGCAACATCAAGTTATGCTAATGAAAATAACTTAAAACTAAATTCAGGTAGATTTTCGTTCATTTTATACTGCTCTGATAAGTATAGGCAAAACTTGACATCAAATTTTAATTTAACAATTGAAAATAGGCCTTTATATTGAAAGCAATGACGCGTAGATGTAGCCACCTAGAGGAAACCGGATGATTCTTGGAATTTGGGATCCTGAATTGATTCAGAACCCTGCTGCATTACCCGATTGGGCCCGAAATGGACAAGGACGGAGATTGGGATAGGGGTTTAAAAAAAAGAATGATCACGTGGCAACCGAATAAAATTGCGGTTGCCTGAAAGTTCATACCCAGTTATTTGTTATAACGCATAAATTAAGATTAAGTAGAGTAGCCGCATGACTTGACTTTGCTTTATGCATTAGAAATGTAACGTATTTGTTATACACTTACAAATAAAGGTGTTTTATTACTATTATTATTAGAACGCCCCGTATATTAAATAAATCTGCCGTGTTTGTTCCGGAGAATAAATTTGTTATCCGTGTCGAAGCTTGAGGTGTGGCTCTACTATACTCTCACCTTAACAGACTGTTATCACATTTAAATTTTAATATTATGTCTGAATTATTAATATAGCCGAAAGTGTTCATTCTTATATAACCTGCTGTTACTATCGAGGATACAATGAAAATACATTTTTTCCAGTTTCAAGTTTCTGTTAGAAGTAGGCCGAACTGTACACTGTACACGTTGCATTCACCCTAGTTTTACGCAAATTGTGGGTACTGTTCCTCGTGACTGTTATGTTGAAAAAATCAAATTTACGAAATAAATCATACAAAACTAATCGCCTGTATGACAAACCATCGAATATTACAATGCATACGTTTTCATCAAAATAACGATTTCAACTTTCAACCTCCAAAGTAATAAAAAAGAACAAATCGTAATAAAACACGGAACTTTATTACATTTTATTTATTTTAACCGCTGGCATCCCATAATGTCGTATAAAATATTAATATATTTTAGTACACATTACTTGAAAGAAGCCATCAGAAATTTTTATTTATACCCGACCAATACAGCTTCTTGTAATGGAAACAAAGACTATTAAAAATCAAGTAGGTCCATGATTGGATAACTCGTAATTCCACCTACTATTTATTATAACTTTACGAGGTTATAATAAAGACCATGGAGAGACTTTTATTGGACTCTTATATTTAGTTTCGTATAAATTTTTATGTCACACATATTGTGGGGATATTGTAGAGTTCAATGTTAAAATTTTAGTGGTATTTAGAATTTACAATAAAATACGTTCAATCAATACCAACTCTGTTTACTGTAAAAAATAACGTATAATGTTGTTGTGTTGTGGACAATTTTCTAGTTCCATGTCGAGAAAATTCTACAATCGTATGAGCTAATTTATCCAGCGAGAGGATAAATATACCGCCGATTCGGGTTATTGGCTTATAATGAAACGTGTATAAAGAAAAGGGAAGTTATATTGAATCCTAAGAAGTACCTTGAAATATTTAACCAGCACAGTATTGCACTGCTCTTGGAAATAGATGTACCTAATCTGGATGGGAAAGAACAATTTACAGAAGCATTATTACCTCACGGACGTTGACTTTTCCAGTTGGCTATGAGCAAAATATTTCTTTTAACTAAGAATAATATGGGTACCAATAGTATACAGATACTGAAATAAGTTAGGAAGTGCAAAAGGATTCTCATGGAGTTAAAGTAGAGGAATTGTGTGAGAAACAAGAAGATACTCCAGAACGTTTATTGTAAAAACATCTCCATAAGGATTAACTTATATTAATATTACCTATATTTTAATCAAAATACATGTTTTCTTGTATTACGAGGTTTTGTACTTTAAAAGCTAAAATACCAAATAACTAGTGGGTCCACATTGGCATTTATTTAATAATATAAGGAAATTTATAAGCTTAGTTACAAAAGTCACAAAGTCCAGAACTATTAAGTTCAACTTTAAATATTTTGTAGATGAATTGGAAGAATCAATATCCTTATATATGCAATTGGAGAACAGTTGTACTGTCTCAAGGGTCTTATTAGATCTATTTAAGATTAATTCACCTGCATCTCGATATTTCCTTTCCATGATAGAATCTGTCAATATGCATAAAATGTTAATGAAGCAACTCATATTGCAAACCACTCATCTTCATTAATTGTGTTATATCTTGTCAAAAATCAAAAGCTGAACCTTTTCATTATACGTATACATTAAAAACTTAAATGAACTGAAATTTTACCAAGACCTACAACAATTACCCTTAAACAATATATTCCATGCCAATGGTATTGATCATAAAGTGGATATTTTAAATCAACTTTTAAGTGCACTATTTGATAAACACATTCCATTGAAAACAGTCAGAATAATAAAAAGTAAATCTGCGTGGTTGACAGATAATATTCGGCTACTAATATCTCAACGAGATATTTTGCTAAAGCAAAATATAAAGAAACCAGAAGCGTTGCTCGTTGGGAACATTATAAACAACTGAGAAGCTTTACTGATCATGCAATAGCAAATAAAAAGAAAGTGTACTTTAACCTTATCTCGAAAAATAAAAAGTCTAAAACTCTATGGAAAGAGCTTAAGTTACTTAATATAAGTAAGAGACATAATATTCCAAATAAACTTTAAGAGCCAAATGATATTAATAACTACTTTCTTGATACCATTCCCGATTTAAATAACAAAACAAAATTTGTAACTCCAATTTCGGCTTTAGTCTTGTATCCGAGCAAATTGTTTTTAACGCTCTCTCTAACTTAAACTTACTGCGTCTGGCCCTGACAATATTGGTATTGGGTTAGTAAAATTATGTTGTCCTTACATTCTGAAATTTTTAGTGAATATTATCAAGAGTATTCTCATTGACTGTAAATTTCCCATATTTTGGATGAGTCATTTTATCTCGCCCATACCGAAAAAGAAAGACCCACAAAATCTCTCTGACCTAAGGTCCATAAGTATCCTTCTGGGCTTGTCAAAATTGGCAGAAAAATTAATTCCAATGCAATTGCGGGAATATTTAGATGCAAATATATTGTCAGGTTTTCGCACAGGATACAGTTGTTGTACAGTACTATCAAAGATAACTAACGACATTTTTCAAGCTGCCGATGAGGGACAGTGTACAGCCTTAATATTATTGGATATTAGTAAGGCCTTTGGCACCATCGACCACTCTATCTTATTATCTATTATGAAGTATTGTGGAATAAATGAACAGGATATTAAGCTTTTTCAGTCTTACTTACAAGGTCGTACACAAGGAACTAAAATACAAGGTAATACATCAGATGTAAGATTTCTTACAAGTACCGCAGGGTTCTATACTTGGACTACTGCTATTTACGATTTATACAAGTCAGTTCCCCAACCGAGCATAGTAGAATACATATGTATGCCGGCGACGCCCAGGTAATTCATTATTTAAATGCTCGTGAGCACAAAGATGCAACAGAAAAAATCAATAATGATTTAAGAAAATCCTCTAGAATCTCATCAGACATAAACCCCGCTAAGTCTGCTCTTCTTATGTCTGGTAATTAATTTACAGCAACATATACATAATATATATATACAATACATATTGTAATTGAGGATGTCAAAATAGAGATTTCAACCAGTTCAAAACATCTTGGCTTAATTTTGGATAGGTCACTAAAATTTCGGAAGCAGACGTCAAATAATATTCAAAAGACGTATGTTGCACTATGATTGTTGTATCAACATAAATCATATTTGAGTACAAATACAAACAAATTTAGTGTGAAACTTTAGTGTTATCGCAGTTTACGTATTGTGCCCCTGCTTATGGACCTTCCTTCGACGTTGACTGCTGTAACCGGATACAACGAGTTCAGAATTCATGTATTAATTTCATATATGGAATTAAGAAATATGATCGTGTATTTCGCAAGTTAAAAGAACTAAAATGGCTTTATATATGCCCTTTGTTTATTTTACAAGATTATATCATCAGGAACACCCCCTGGTTACGTTCCTTATAGTACCTCTATAAAATAAAAACTACTCAGTTTGCGACTAAAAATATTATGTTTTAATATTCCGCCCTCTAAAAACAAATTTGAACTATGATAAGCCCAGTCAGGCTATTTATTTTTCGATTGCAACAGACACTGGACCGCTAGATGGCGCCTGCTGGCTATTTTACATGTCGCTATCCCAAAGATACCGAAATGTACTAAATAGTCAAGTGATCCTCGTGTCGGTCGTCACATGCTTACCTTGCACTGACGAGAGCCAACAGCTCGAAACTGCAGTCTGCAATCAAAGCATTAGCGTTTTGATGGTAATATGTAATTATTACACTTAACGCACTAGGCTTGTAACTTGTAATTCAGCGCTCGGCGGGGCACATAGCCCAGAGAGTAGCTGTTGGTTGCAGTCTGGTTACGTTCCTTATAGTAAAATAAGGATTTTATAGAGGAGTTTGCGACTAAAAATATTATGTTTTAACTGTATATATTATTAAAGTCTTTCGTTGGGAAATAAAGGCATTTATTATTATTATATCTTAATGTTGGTTTCAAAAGCATCAATGTCAAAATAAACATATTAATCTATTAATGTATTTCTTAAAACTAATTTATTAAATCTTAATAATATTTTTAGATATGCATAAAAGTTTCAATTTTACATAAAACGGCATAGTATTTTCAATTAATTCTATCAAATAACGTATTTTGCTCTTTATCTAAAGTCACTCGTACAAGAGATTTTGTCGTCTGAAGCTATACCCTTCAAATATTGTTTTAACTATTTTTCTTAAGTTGTACATTTCAATCCTTCTTTCAAGTAATTAAAAGGAAGTTACTTTCATTAAAGTGTGGACTTTCACTTCCTTTTGACTGCCGAACTTATCAAAATAACGAAAAGTTCCCTTCAACAAATTTATATGCAGAAGTTGGTCTTTCGATGGAGCCACGGGAAATAATCTAAATAGTTTTAAATCCTGCCCGCTCTTTTAGTATGCAAAGCAACGTGCAACACTCTCAAATTTAACAAATAATTAAAACTTTGTGGGCGAATTTGGAATTCCTCGAGGAAACGACAGAGAACCAACTCAGAAACTATTAAAGATGTTGTTTATCTGTGGAAGTGTCTTTGGGACTGTGGTGTGCTACAAAGTTGAAGGAGTTTGCTTTCTCATCAACTTGGTCCAGATGCTCATGAAATCCTCGGTCTGTACATATCTTCCATCCCCATAATTTAGCATAGGTGCTAACGACTGTAGATATCCCTTATTTTAATATGCCATTTACCCTTAGCAAATCGTAAAACTTTACAACCGACATAATTAGAAAATTTTAGTATATACTAAACTAAGCCTACTTAATTAGGAGCAGGGGATAGGGAAGGTCATAAAAGCGTGACAAGATTTTTAGCGATAAAAGCTGTTGAGGCAAGTCTTAAACACTCTATTTAAAAAATTGACTGGAATATCCTATACACAGTATTTTATATATCACTCTTCACCACTACATCCCAATATATCGGCAATTTGTTGATCGATTTAGATTAAATTTGGTATACTTCTTCTGTTTCAGATTGTGATCAAAAAGTTATTTAATTTCTTTTTTTTTTTTTCGAAATTTGATCTAAATTGTTCAACAGATATTGGGGCGGGACACGCTGTAAGTACACAATGCGATTGGTCAGCATTGAAAAATTAATTTCATAGAATTACTGAAACAATAATAAAGTCCACTGTAATGTTCGTCTACTAAAAAAAATTTCTTAATGTAAGAAAATGTCACATTATTAAAACGATTTTGAACCAAAAATATGAAAGAAGTTTATTTATTTATTTAATTACATCTACCCAACGGTAATAAATGAATTACAGGAAATAACAATACATAAGAAGCATATAGGTAGACAAAATTATATTTAACAAAACATGCACAAATTAAAAAAGCAATACTAGAAGAAGCATGACCATTAAACAGTTGGGTATTTGTGTAACGTGTATTGCTACATATTCTGAATAATGGAGAGACAGAGGTGGCGTGTTGAATAGGCAGGCAGTTTAAATGTATTTTATTAGTAGAATGCAGGTTTTCACGGCCGTTGTCTAATGAAGTAGATTCTTCCGGGTCTTGCCGTGGTCGTCGAACTTGACTTGACGTTTCGCTGATCATCCTGTCAGCTTCTTCAGAAGGATTCTAAAGACTGAATCTCTTGTGTTACACTCCCCGTTATATACCTAGGCGCCGCTTCGCATCGCTGGTCATTGGTCGAGCTTGGTTCGCTTCGCTGATCATTCATCGTGTTTAGTTGACCGTGACTTACTACGGTGCTGGTACTTGGCAATACCAGTCTCCACGTGTTACTAAGTCGATACCCATCCTCTCTGTTAAAGTTGTTCACGTTTTTCATAATTTCCAGTGACTCCCTAATGATTCGCGGATAATAGCGCGTATTCCTGTCTAATATATTGACGTCCTCGTAATCGATTTTATGGTTCTCGTTATTATGGACATATTCTGCTATGGCCGACCTATCCGTGTATCCAAATTTGGTATTTCTCTGGTGTTCTTTGATTCTGCACTAGATACTCCGTCCTGTTTGTCCGATGTAGCTCTTACCACATGTGCACTTCAACTGGTAAATACCTTTTGATAACACTTTGGGGGGACAGGGTCTTTGACTGAGGGAAGCATCTGTTGTATTTTCTTCACTGTTCTAAACCGTACACCTACTTTCTTTTTGAATAAAATCTTCTTCAGCCTATCTGTGACTCGCGCGACGTAGGGTAGGCATGCATACGTTGTTCGTTGTTGGTTGTTGCTGTTTTTCTTCTGTATTTCTCCTCTGGTTATTTACTACTCGTTGTATATTGCTTTGACTGTATATACAACGAGTAAAAATACATTGAGTTCAAGCTTATGCAGAGTATCGGCATATTCCATATGATTTTAAATAAAATACTAACTGGATCAGTCTACGTGTGCTTAGACTATCTGCTTGTCTAAGCATAAAACCGGAGCTATGCGAACAACGCCAACAAGAGCTATGTCTGCCAGCACTAGATATATATCTAGGGCTCTGACAACGCCTCAAATCCGTTTGCATACAACCAAATTTAGGCTGTAATGAGGCCAGAAGCTGCTTGTGGAACGAGGCTGTCAGGAAGACGCCTCTTCTACAGGTGCGCATACATAATAACATAATACAGACGAATAGTGAGAACGAGGCTGCTGGCGAAGGTGTGATCAATATCTTCACAGACGGATCAAAAAGAAGGATGGGGCAGGATGTGGAATATACTCCTGAAGTCTGCAAATCCAATATAAAACTACGGGCAAAACAATCAGGATCTACGCAGGTTGTGGATAATCATTACTAGCACTGAGAAGTTACAAAATTATCACAGGAGCAGTATGGCAATGTCACCAAGCACTTGTGTGTGGCTCCAGCATGAATAGCATACTGGTATGCTGGGTTAAAAAACATGCACAGTGTAGTATCAACAAAGTAGCCGATAGACTGGCCAAGAAGGTAGCAGGCCTAAGTATCTTTGGACCCGGCCAGTCTATTACCGAACATAAATATTTAAAGAGAACACCCACAAGAATCTGTGGGATGAAACAAACAGCTGTCAGCTTGTTAGGGAACTACTAAAATATCCCAACAAAAGTACAGCAGTAGACTACCTGGCAATGCCCAGAAGGAACCTACGTTTTATAACAGGAACCCAGACTGGACACTGTCTGCTAAGGAAACATCTACATAATATGAAATTAAGCGAAACACCTCTCTGTATAGGCTGTGAACTAGAAGATAAGACGGTTCAGCATGTACTCTGTGGCTGTTCTGCCGTCTCATCAATCAGAGAATCCATCTTAGGAGAATGTTGTCCTACTCTGCTCGATGTAAGGGAGATGCCCCTACGCAGCATCACCACCTATTTCACAAGATTGGATCGGTTGGAGGCCTAGGCGAGGGTCTGCCTACACGAAGGAAGTAAAAGGGGCCCAATGGAGCCTAAGTGCTGTGGTTCAATAATTTTCATTGACCACTCTCCCAACCAATTCCAAGTTCCACTATCTACCTATCTACTGTTTATTAACTCTAAAAGAAACATACTTTAGAAATTTTTTGCATGCTTTTAAGTATCATATTTAGGATACCATATCATAGAGCAATATTCTAGTCGTGACATATAAATGAGAAATAATGAGATAGAAGTGTATGGCTTGGATGAAATTCTCTAGCATTATGCATGATAAGACCCTTACTTTTATTAGCCTTAACAACAATTGCATGTGTGTCACTGATTGAGAGCTTGAAGTCGAAACCTCAGATCATTAAAAGTATTGGGACACTGGAGAACGGCGCCATAGATACTGTTTTGCGAGAGAAGGACTATACATAGCACTTTTTAATGTTGTGAGATGAAATCATTTGAAACACACCAATCGTGCACAGCTTGAAGGTTTCGTGGCTCTAGTTCACAATCTTCAATGAACAATACATTTTCATATCAGCTTAAAGTAATTATCATCCAGTGTAACAATTATATTATTAATATAAAATATTATTATAAAAATATGTTATAAAATATTAAATAATAACGGCCCCAACATCGAACCTTGGGGCACTCCACATGAAGATCCAAATTGATCTGAACAGTAACCCTGATATTGCACAAATTGTAGCCTATTATTAGGATATGTAAATAAAGCAAGAAATTAATCAGAGGCACCAGCTAGATCGACTTTATTAATAAGGATATCATCATTCAGCCGATGGAACAATTTAAATAGATTAATATTTATTCATTAACTTGTCCTTTGCCATCCAATGTCTATATTGACTTACGCATGGCAAATTAGTACTCGTAGATTTACCTTTCATAAAGTTATGTTGACAAAGGCTAATAATATTACTGACATGGTTGTATGAGAATGCATGAATTAGAATCTGAAAAGCTTTTGCCAGGTTTTATTTGATAACAATTGGTCTAAGTTTTTCAATATTTTTAAAAATTGCACAAATTCTGGATAACTTTCACGCTTCCGGAAAAGTTGAGGTATTGGAGTCTAAATTGATGCTAGGACTGACGCGCGAGCAGAGAAAATGTAATTTTATTATTTTATTTATTTAAAGTTTCCTTATCAGATGATATTATTATGTACTATGCGGCACATACACAACAATTATGTTTACATTGTAAAGGTAAGGATACACGCAGACATTTAAGTGTCTAGATCAGATATCTATATCCAATGTCCCCGTCTATATCCATCTAAAGCAGTGTCGCTAGATCGAAAATTCTTTGTCACGGCCCCGCTCAATATAAAATGGCCCAGTCGGCTTACTGGACAAAAGAAAAGACGAATTCGAAATCAAAAGCACACATTCGAAGACAATTTTTATATTAATAATAATAATAATAATAATAATAATCAGCTGGGCTGAAGTCTGAGACCGAGGGATTCATAATGGCTTGCCAGGATGGTGTATTTAACACTCTCGTCTATCGACGTCGTGTCATGGGTATGGAGGTCCCTGATGTCAGCTGCAGGGCCTGCCGCAGGGCGCCGGAGACTGTAATGCACTTACTGTCGGCTTGCCCGACATACGCAGTCTCGGCCTATATTCATAGACACAACGCAGCATTACGAGTGCTTTACTATCATCTAAGGCACTCGTATGGGATAGACGAAACACCAGTGCTGTCTTACGTTCCGGGGGATATTGAGTCCGTTGTGGGGAATGAGAAGTGCCTAATTTATTGGAACTACTCGTTTCCCACCGTCAGGCAAATACAAGCCAACAAGCCTGACATAGTACTCCTCGACCACCAACTCAAGACAATATATGTCGTGGAATTCTCAGCTCCCGCTGAGAGCAACATTGTCTTGAAAGAGGAGGAAAAACGGACAAAATATCGAGATTTGCTCTTCGAACTCCGCAGGCTTTATCCAGGCCATTCTGTTAAAATAGTGGTACTGATTATAGGAGCCCTCGGTGGAATGAGATAGACGCTGCTTTCAGAACTAAAGATCATACCGGCATGCCGAGATTTGGCAGAGATCTTAGCCGGCAGAATGCAGAAGGCTGTCATCCTCGGTTCATTACGTCTACTCAGGGCACACGATTCGCGAACCCGGTAGTCACTCACCCCACGGGCGTGGGGAGTGGCTATTGGTATTACCAGCTCCCCTCTGTGAGGGTTGGAGCCACAGAGTAGGGTGACTGGTTTTTTGTAAAAAAAATAATAAAAAAAAAATAATAAAAATAATAATAATAATAATAATAATAGACGTCTTTACTTTGAGGGCGAAGTTTGTCTATACGACATTCTTCCATTCCGCGTCCTGCGACCTAAATTCAATTAGCAATTGAGAATATGCACCTAATTTATTTCTACTTGCAATCCACTCTTTAGTCCAGCACGTTCACGGTTTTTTCTTTTTGTTTTTTAATAATACAGTTAATAATCACTGCTGCAGCAAAATGGAACCTCCTTCTTGACAGTTAAAAACTGTGATGTGAAATGTCCAATGTACCCTACAAAACGAATATCGTGTGGATACAAACGTAGAGAAGTCTAGGAACTCTAGTGTACTGAGTTACTCTAGACTAGTCTAGACATCTCTCTATGTAAAAATTAGTTTCATAATGTGAACACACTGTAGAGTAATCTAGACACAAGTGTCGACATTTAAGGGTCTATGCATCGATGCTGGAATCTATTGTAAGTAGGACCCCTCAGCGTCTACACCTGTACGTATCCAAAATAAATGAGATAATTAGCTATTCAATCTTCGAGATGGATATTGATTTCTAATATCATATACAGTAGAAATATTTTCTGCCTAAAGGCACGCAGGTAGTACAGTTTGCAAGATCATGCATCTTCCTAATTCAACTAATGCTCTGTTTGCTCAGCTGCACTTGTTTGAAGCGGTGTGTATGCTACTGTAAATGAATATCTTCCTGATTCAAAGGGATTTTTTGTAAAGTGTTACTTTACTGTCTGGTCGATAGCCGAGTGGGTTAAGGCGCGAGGTGGCAATCGCCATTAATCACACGGGCATCGCACCACCGGGTTCGAAAACTGGCTCCGGTACTGGCACGGTCGGAGGAAATGGTCGTATGTCCGCGTTTTTTCAATGTATAACTCCCTTCCGCACAAGCCCCTGGCCTCTGGAATTGGGGGTTGTCTAATTTCTGTGGTGTTTATTTATTTATTTATTTAATATTCGCTTGCATTGTTAGATCTCATTTTTTTTACATTTATTTTTTAATATATTACTTTATTTTTGGCCCACAATTGTGGAGTAAACAAGTTTAATTCTATTAAACAAGAAATTTGGTTTCATCTCCCATGCTAATTCTAACATATCTTTAAGACTAACCGTTCCATGTGAGAAGTCTACTCTCAAAGGCTGTGGAATTTCAATTTCTGACAAAGTTTCTATCTGGCGTTGTACCTAGCGCGTTTCCTCCTTCCCCTCCTTTACCAAACAATCCGCAAATGCTTTCGAAGACTTTCATCTCGGTATTCTCAACATACCGCTAAAACAAGCAAGCTTACGCCGAAAATATTTATCACTAAAAATCGATATTTCGCCGCTTTGCTCTTTCTTTAGACGCTTTGATAATTTAGCAATTGGATCAGTAATTGTTAAAGTGTATGGATTCACAGAAGCCTGTGTATGAGAACGTTAGGTGCTTTGAAATTGCCCTTATAATTAATTATACGGGAATTATACTTATACCACGAGTAGTTGAAGTTCTACGAATTCCGTTTATTGTTTACCTAAACATCAGAACATCTATAAATATGGTGTATAAGAATTATAAACGTTTGAAATAAAGATAATTAGTTCTATGAAATATACTGTCAATACACACTGATATGGAACTATTAATATCGAGTTTTAAATTTTATACGTTATAAAGGAATATTATATTCACGTTTGCCAAAAGTAATATCAGCAAATTTCATTTTTGATGGTAGTCGGTATGGTATAAAGTATAAATAAACCAGGCGGTCAATTTAAAAATATATATATCAATATCTAAATAACTTTTCTTCTTTAATTCGAGAAGATTACATACCAGGTGGCCACAATACCTGGCTTAAGCTTGTATCTGTTTGTGGACTATTATTTTGAAATTTGGAATAAAATCAAATCAAAATTTGTTGACCACATTTACAGTCATGCATAATTTTATAATACTCATTAGAATACATCTAGATATAAAGTATACCTGTGTGTGTGTGTATATACAATTACAGTTTTTGCAAATGTTTATTTAATATAATGTTCTTAGATATATATATATGGTGTAGTGGTGAGAGGTAAGTGAATCCTCTCATGTGGTCTAATGCTACTATACACCAGACATCATAGATGTCTCCATGGTGCATAGCGGCTTGCCATTTTGCAAGTACCGAGAGCGGCGACCTTCAGCCCTTGGTGGACTTAACCTATATACTGCTATTATACATGATTTGCAGGAAACAACTACTCAGCGGGCAAATACCCCGACCTGCATTGAATTACACCTTACAAATCATGAAAAATTGGTAGCCAATGTCATTTGTCTACTCCCTGACCAGACATAGACCGGTTTCGAACTTATTAGTTCTCCTCAGTATGCCATAGGTCATGGAGCAGACAAATGACAGTGGCCAACCTGCTAGTCTTATACAGACTAATGTAAATGGTGTAGTGGTGAGAGGTAAGTGAATCCTCTCATGTGGTCGCTATGCACCATGGAGACATCTATGATGTCTGGTGTATAGTAGCATTAGACCACATGAGAGGATTCACTTACCTCTCACCACTACACCATTTACATTAGTCTGTATAAGACTAGCAGGTTGGCCACTGTCATTTGTCTGCTCCATGACCTATGGCATACTGAGGAGAACTAATAAGTTCGAAACCGGTCTATGTCTGGTCAGGGAGTAGACAAATGACATTGGCTACCAATTTTTCATGATTTGTAAGGTGTAATTCAATGCAGGTCGGGGTTATTATACATGATTTGCAGGAAACAACTACTCAGCGGGCAAATACCCCGACCTGCATTGAATTACACCTTACAAATCATGAAAAAATATATATATATATATATATATATATATATATATATATATATTACATAATAATATAATAATTAGGCAAAAATAATTCCTGGGGCTGTCCATCACAGTCAAGATTGAAATGAAAAAAATAAATATAGGAATTTAAAGTAGCTTGTTTATTTGTTTTACTTGATATGGTAAATAATTGTAAATTTAGGAGCAAAAAATTTATAAACTTTTGTTTATTTAACTTTTTCACTAGTAATGTTATAGCCTTTTTTTATTAAAAAATCATGAACATACATCGTTTTGACGGAGAAAAGTATACTTGTCATTAGCCTTAGAAATTGACCGTTTTCGAGATAATCGCATTTTAACAATAAGCCCTGTATATTATTATATTTTTGAAATCCTTGAAAAATTCTGAGTACGGTGATGCCCCATAAATGAAACTTCGGTTCCATGAAAAAAATTGACTTAAAATTTTAAAAAAAAACAAAAAAAATTTAAATAAGAAAAAATTGCTTTTGGGCACATCCACCGATTCCTTAGAACGTCTGCTATTTTATGGTAGTTGAAATGGCAGTTATGCCACAAAGTGTCTTCTTGGTCATATAATACATTTACCAAGTTTCATTCTGATATTCTTAAAAATAAGGGAAAAAAGGAAAATCCACCATGATCCGTTGACACCCTGTATAGTAATATCTGGAATCTTGTGTATACATTTGACACTATTGCCAAGGAAGAAATCAAATGTACATACAATGTGTGTGTGTGTGTAGCCAAATCGCAAGAACTGAACCCTTATAATTTCGCCATGTCCGTCCGTCCGTATATTACAGCCTTATAACTCCTCCATATTCCATCAATTGTGATGAAATTTTACAGTCACGTGTCTTATGTGAACAGCCACAAAACTGTGTAATAAAATAAAATAAAAAATTTATGGTTAGCAGCTTTCCATGCATAAAACAGAGGGAGGAAGTTCTTTATTTTGGCATATCCCATCTTATCATTGAACAGGTCTTTAAAAATAAAATAAAAGTTCTGAAGTGACTTTTTCCTTAGGTGAATATTTCGCGAGATATGAGCTCCTAAACTTTTTAATAATGTGTCCCCTCCTCTAAATTTCAAACTTTCTGATTGAAAAATCTGAGAAAATCAAGATAGAAGCACTTTCTAAATATTTTCAACGAAAATTATTTTAAACAAGGTACTCAACAATATATGTTAACAAGTTTTTTGATATCCACAATTATCAGTTTTCAATAGCAGCACTATCATATTTGAGTAGAAGGTATCAGTTCGTTTGAGTATCTCATGAGAACAAGTTTTGTTATTCCAAAAAATTACTTGTTAGCACTGGTGTTCCGCAGGGAAGTGTTTTGGGGCCCTTCTTATTCAACATTTTCATTAATGATATAGCCTCTTCGGTGGAATCATGTTTCCTTACACTATTTGCCGATGATACATCCGCCCTCATAACTTCTGATACAGTCTCAAGACTAAGCACAGTTGCCAACTCCTGTGTTCAGAGTATGTCATCTTGGTGTCAATCAAATGACCTTATATTAAATAGTTCTAAAACAAACTTCTTACTATTTAAACTAGTTGGTACTAACATCGATTACAGTGTTTTAGTAAAATCAGAAAATAGTATAAAACAACAACACGAAGTGAAATTTTTAGGGTTATGGATGGATAGTCACCTATCTTGGGAAGTTCAGGTTAATTATCTCTCAAAGACACTGGCTAGTAAAAACTATTTAATTAGGCAACTTAGATCGAGTGTAAGTACCTCCACACTAAAAACATGCTATTTTGGGACAGTTCAGTCAATACTGTCATATGGTTTTGTATGCTGGGGTAATTGCTCTGGTATTTCTAAAATATTTGTCTTACAAAAAAGAATTATCCGGCTCTATGCTTAATATACCCTCCTTGAGCTCATGCCGTCCTATTTTTAAAAACAACAGAATATTAACCATACATTGTGTATATATATATATATATATATATATATACCAGTGTTTATGCTATGTAAAAAAAAATTTAAATCAATTTGTTAAATGTAAGGATGTCAATAATTACCGTATGCGGCAGGCCAACGATATTTACCTTCCTCCTTACAGACTGTCACAGGTGGGTAATGGACCACTAATTACCGCTGGTAGGATCTATAATCACCTTCCAAATAAATTCAAGGCGTTAACTAGCTTCAACCAATTTAAGATGCTAGTTAAAAAATTTCTAATAGAACAGACTTTTTATTCTCTGGAAGAATATTTTAAATATAAATAACGTAAGATAAATTTATTTATCTGTGATGTTTGTTGTTTGTTATTATGTTATGTCTATATACTCTTATATGTTTTATTTTGTATCCACTTGTATATTTATCTATGTACCCGTTTGTCTGACGAAACTTTTAAATATTGTATTATAAAGCTATTTGTTTTTTTTTCTAAATATTTTTGACATTATCCAAACACTTGTATGAGTATATGGAAATAAATTATTATTATTATTATTATGGAACCTTTAGTTGATGCATGTACTACACTCACTTGGTCGGTTTTTTAACAAATCATCAAAACCTTCGCCTTCTGACAAAAATTTAAATATGATTCAATTTTCAAGGCCTATTACGAAATTCTAAATAGAACATTAGATTCAGTAAGCTCTCAAATGGGCAAGTACTAAATTTCATGAAAAATTGAATACTGACAGATTTAAAACATAATGAATGTAGGCAGCTATTTTATAGCGTGTTCCAAAAGAAATGCATAAAATTTATAATTTTTCTTTTGTTTTGTGTCAATAAGTAATATCAGATTTGAGAGGTTACTGAATTCAGTGAATATTTCAATAAAAAATCGCTCATTAAATTTGTTAATTTTTGAGATTGAAAAAATAGTCGTAACGAATTAAAAGAATGATTGTCATAGAATGTAACTTCAAAGTCCAGTATTAATGTAGAAAAAAGGAAATAAGAAGAAATCAGAGGAAATCAGGGGGAAATCAGAGAAAATCAGGGGTAATCAGAGGAAATCAGAGGGAAATCAGAGGAAAGCAGGGGAAATCAGGAGGAAATCGAGGGAAATCATACAAGATTTCCTCAAAAAGGGAAACCAGGTGTACATAGTGTACAAATTGAGCCTAGCGGTTTACCCCTCGAAACTTTTCTATAAAATCCTTATTTTACTATAAGGAACGTAATCAGACTGCAACAACATCTATTCTCCGGACTATGTGCCCCGCCGAGCGCTGAATTACAAGTTACAATCCTGGCGCGTTAAGTGTAATAATTGCATATTACCACCAAAACGCTAATGCTTCGATTTTAACAAACACTAGCCGAAAGCCTGATAATACTTAAAGGAGCTCACATGCCAGTCGCCCCACACCACTTGCAGACTACAGTTTCGAGCTGTTAGCTCTCGTCAGTGCAAGGTAGGTATGTGTGTAAAATCATGAACATGTTCAAAATCATAAAGAAGGTGTGCCGTATCTTTATAAATCAGTGGTAGCAGAATAAGGGCTTAACGCTGCTTATCAAATGCATTTCATTGTCGATAGACAAAATATTCTGTAAGAAATATCTGCTTCTCAAATACTCTGCAACTTTACTACCTCATTATATACGTCTGGGGAAGTTTTACCTATAAACAAATTTAGGAGAATATCTGCATATTTAACGTTATGATTAGTACGAAATATAAACTTTCCTTAACAAGCTCCGCTGTTTAACTTCTAAATATTATTGAGCGAAGTTTTAAAATAAAATAAGTTAGCTGTAAAGTTTTGCATCTGCTCGAGGCCATGCTTGATAAAACGCAACAAATTGTATTCTTTCTTTATTTTGAAGAGGGATTAAATACCTACGGGAAAATGCCTGCAAGGTAAACGGATTATTAAATTCATTAGGTTATTTTCTGTTTTGTTTTCAACATTATTTAATTAGAGAGATTTTAATTTTGTCTGGTGGAATTACAGATTTTAATTCTTTCCCTATGCTCTGAAAATACAATTACAGATATGGAGGATTTTTGGAAAAGCTTTTTTAAATCACACTCTACCGGAAATTGTAAAGGAAATACGATTGAAAATGATATTAAAAACCGTGTGATATGGCATTTTACACTGATCAATATTAAATGTATCACAGATATTATGAAACACTTCTTTGAGATCGGATATGCTCTTGACCAATCGAAACTCTCCATTGTTGAAACCCTTCTAAAGCAAATACCATACGTATTTTTCCTAATCCTTGCAAACTCTCAAACATATTTGTAACTTCCAAGCTTATCAACATTATTGTTAAAGGTATAGTTAAAGGATATTGTTCTAATTCAAACATAACAAAATGAAATATAGTATACAGGTTTTGACGTTAGATATAGAAATAACATCTGTGAAAAAAGAAACGAGTTAAAAAACCAATTGAAGAAATACTCTATATATATATCCTGTGAAACAACTTAGAATTCTTCTTTAAAATCTACGGTATTCGAATACGCAAGCAAGACGTAGAAAAATAACTAATCTAATACAGAGAATTTTACAGCAACAAAAGGCAATTTAGAAATATGAACAAAATCTAGCATTTTCATAGTATCACAACCTAATATATAAGCATGACAAAATCTGGATACAAAAAATAGGTAGATACTCCGACATTAACATATAACGTAATTCTTAAAATCAAAATCTGAAAAGAAACGTTGGGCGTCACGGATTTTATTTTTGGTAAAAAGCCGAAAATCATTCAGGGAACTTAATTGGAACATACTTACATTCTCGTTGCACTTTGTCACTGAAGACATTAACTAGACACTAACAGCAATCTTCCAAATACCCATTTGAAGGGTGTACATTTCGAAAATGTACAAATTAACCGTTAAGGCACTAAGGGTTCCGCGCTAAATAAGGGACATTTCCACAGAAAGTCTTTATTTCGCTGGAAAAGTTTCTAGAGTTTACACTTTGACAATGCAGTACAGTATATGACTAATACCGTAAACATATATGACATAATTGAACGTGAAATGTTCATAATATGGCCGACGTGCCGCATACAGCATAAATCATGGCGTTTGTTATTAGCCAAACAAACTTATCTTTAAACTGGAACTGATGAAGGTAATATCGACAGACTTGAACATCAAACGAATCTACAAATAATTAACTTAACTTTACACATTATTTCACAATTAATTTAACTCTTGCAATTCATATTTTTAACCACTCTACACTATAGGTTTTGTTTGAATAGATTATATATGGTATTTCCAAATCCCAAAATGAATCTGTGATTATACACCAGGGTAGTGAGACCCATGATAGCCTATGAATCAGTGGTATGGTTAACTAAGACGGTGCAGGCGACGAGATTCCAAATACTCGGAGAAGAAAAACCAAAGACGGATAGCTATACCAAAGGGTCTTTATCAAAGCTGTGGAGTCTATTACAAAGGATAATGCTGGATGAGGTACTATAAGGAATATATTCTAGAAGCACCACAATAGATCTGAAAAGATCGCGGTGGTAAAGGCTAAACAACCAGCTCCTCTGTTTATTTGTCTATCTATCACCAACTTCCGCTCCCTAGCTGGAAATAAGTCACCAGAATCAGAGAATTTACCAGCAGAATTATTTAAATTTGTCACTCTTTTCCATAAGTTGCTGTTATAAATATGGAAAACACTTACCCTATCTGAGGAATGGAATACGAGGATTATTTGACCCATACACAAAAAGGGAAGTATGCTGGAGTGTTCAAACTATAGAGGTCCAACTGACGCTTCACGTAAAGAGTTCATACCAAAGAGATTTTTTGAAAAACAAATATACCGCCGACCACATATCAACCATCAGACAAATACTTGAGAAAACAACAAAATTTAGAATTTACTGCCATTATATATTTGTAGATTTTCAAGCAGCTTATGACACCATCGACAGAACTCAGCTATGCCTGATTGAGCTTGGAGAGAACCTTGGTAGAATTAATCAAAATGACAATGAGAAAAGTGGAATGTAAAGTGAGTCAGTCCTATTTAAAGCCAATAGAGACTTATGTCAAGGAGATGGATTATCGTATGAATAGTTTAACAGTACCTTAGAAAAGGCTATAAGAGATTCAGGAGTAAACTCTACAAATATTGGCATATACTGATGGCATCCCAGGGTCGGAAGAACCCAGCAATATCAAAAATGCATATCAAAAACTCTGCAGCAAATATAGGACACGTTGTGGATTTTTAAAAAACCGAATACAAGCTGTCAAAATCGTGGAATAATTCTGCTACTTAGGGTCGCTTGTTGACTGCAAAAACAATACATCCAAACAGATAAGGAATAGAGTATATATGGCTAACCGCTGCTATTTTGAACTAGTCCCTCAATTAAGATCAAGATATGTATCAATAATAACATAATGCGAACTCGATCCGAAACATGGGTACTAACACGGCGAGACGAAGAGCTGCTAAGAACTTTTGAAAGAAAAGTTACCAGGTTTATATAGGGGAGAGTCAATTAAAACGGTCTGTGGAGGAGACTATTGACTTCCAACTTTATATACTCTTCAACGAGCCAGATATCGTCAAGACTATCAAAATAAGCCGCCTCAGATGGGTAGGACACGTGATACGGATGGAAGACAGCGACCTTACTAGAAGAATCATGCGAAGCCGGCCAACTGGAAGAAGAAACAGGGAACGATCAAAACTTAGATATCTGCATAATGTGGAAGACAATCGGAACGTGGTTCGAGTGAGAGGATGGAGAAAGTGTACGAAAAATTGACGAGAAGTTCTAAAGCAAGCCGAGTTCCACGAAGGGCTGTAGCGCTATCTATGATGATGATAATACAGAGTATAGCTTTGATTATATTTACATTTACATGATAATACAGATTATTATATCCCCTTCTTTATATTTACATTTACATCTCTGTCTTGCAGGTGGCTGTAATTATCGCACATAAAGTCACAAGGTGAATGTTTTATCAAATTAGTTCTCGTTCTGAAAAGATAGAAGGTAATGTTATTACGAGCCCCGGTTCTTCGTACATGAAAGCGCAGGTATTTGTTGTAAGACCCGAGGGCAGTTTATTTTATTATTTAGTATTTTATACAGAAATATTAATGACTGTCTAATTCTCCGATCTTTCAGGCTAGGTAATGCGAATCTATCACGTCATTTTCAATAATTGGTAGATATAGTATATCTTCCTTAAAGGATAAATACTTAAGAGACCGTCTTTGCACTGCCTCTAAGCTGTCGATATAGGTCAAATAGCTGGGATTCCACATTAGTGAAGCATATTATATTCAAGTTTTGATCTGACTAAAGAATTAAAAATCAATGTTGAGGTCAGCAAAGCTGGTTGAATTTCATATTGTAAAGCCCAATTTTTTAAAAGAAGATTGCATTACGTTATTGACATGCATATTAAAAGTTGATTCACTGTCATAGGTGACTCCAAGATCTCTTATATGTATATGGCGGTGTAATGTGTTGCCATTTAATTGTTAATCTTTTGGTAGTTGACTTTGTTTTCTATTGTAAGACATCACATTCCACTTCTCAACATTTAGCAGAAGATTATTCAATGAGCACCCTTTGTAAATCGTTTGCAATTTTTCGCAGTCTGCCTTAGAGCTAATATTGCAAAACAACTTTATGTCATCCGCATAAAGTAAGTAGCATATATCTAAATTATCTAAAATATCATTAATAAACAGTATGAAAAGGAGAAGCTCCAGAACAGAGCCCTTGAGAACCCCCGATGAAACTGATATTTAGAATGATTTTACAATCCGACATTCAGCATATTGTGTTATTTGTCGAAAATAAGATTTAAATAAATTTAATATATAGAAAGCCCAGCGAGATATATTTTATGTAATAATATATTGTGGTCAATTCTATCAAAGGCTTTGGAGAAGTCCGTGTAAATAACATCTACTTGGCCATTTAGATCCATACATTGTGCGATATACTGCGTAACACAAAATAAGTTTGAGACCGTGGATCTATTTTTAATGAAGCCGTGTCGAAGCACACTAATCTGCCCCTCTAATTGAGGATAGAGCACGTTATGTAGAGCTATTTCAAAAACTTTTGCGAAATTGCAAATTATAATAATTTACCGATGGTTTTCTACATTGTTTTTTCGCTCTTCTTGTACATTGTTTATATTAAAACTGAATTAACTATTAAGGAGCGAATATTCTTTGCTGAAGTTATTCGATGGATAAAATATTAAGTAATTATACTGCATCCACAACAAACTGCGCAGTATTTTGTAAAAATTCAATTTATTCAAATTAAGGTGAGTAATTGAAGAAATAAAGCAAATAGAAAGTAAGGGCAAAATACAAATGTCTTAAATTGATGATTTGACGAAATTAAATCAGATACTTACTAGCAAAATCCTTACATATACTTTCTACTTAAATTAGGGCCTCTCTATACAGGCTATTTACTATTTAGAAGTTTACCTTAAGTATACTTTTAAAGTCGAAATGTTTCTTTACAAGCCATTTATTAATTCAATGGCTGTTGATGTTGCATTTCATCGACATGCAGTTTAAACACAATCAAAACTTTATAGATAACTTATTTTAAGACAATGAGAAAATTTCCAGTCTAACGATTAAACTTAGAATAAACAATGCAGGTATTTTCTTTGTTCGCAGGTTGAATAGACTAAATTTATACACTGTTTACTTTAAAGTTCAACAGAAAAGTAATTCTTTCCCATAATCGTTTAACGTGACCATGAAATATAAGCAAATAACATTTCCTTCAAAAGAATAAACAAGAGAAATTTCCGAGTTTTCCAACGTAAGTAGAAAAGTCAATATAATCTAAATGTTCTGTTCGGATACTCGGAAGAAATCGTCATTCCAGGATTGGATTTTCCCTTTCATGTATTTTGTCTGAAAAGGTTTCCGGTGAACAGTACTCAACCTGAAAATATTTGGAATGTTGATATTAATATGGATATTTGTCGAATGTAGCAGAAAGAAAAAATCAATTATAGTCGCACTGTTTACTTAATTTAAAAGTTTGTCTCGCAGAAAACAAGTAGGTCAGTACCGAACCGGTGTTCAGAGGCCAAAAATCGATAAAATTCTTAGCAGTATATGAATGGTCGGAAAATTTAAGATTAATGGTATGTAAATAGGGAAAAATCGATTAGATCCCAACAAATAACCAGAAGTAGGGTGGGGGCGGAAAAAGAGGTGTTGTTAGGGGTGAAACCTGGTTTTTTACGATTTCTGGCAAAACTGGACCTCCTATCGAAAAAAGTTAAATGCAAATGTTGTAGATAATGAAAGATGTACAACTTTTATTTCAAACAATTTTGAACAGAAACTCAATACTGTGAGAAAAACGAAAAAGAACCAATTTTTTGATTTTTTATTTTTATTTCACACAAAAATGATTCAATTTTAATGAAACTAATTTTCAATCAAAAAAGTTGATTAACAATATTTTGATTTTTGAAAATTTCAAGACGGAATTTTTTTCTTTGAAACTGTTAAAGAACACGCCAGAACCTCGAGAAATTTTTCGAAACTATAACGAAATATTTTTGCATGAAACTGTGAACGATTCATCTTTTGGAGTCTGAAGGACTTTTAATATATTTCAAAAGTGAATGTTAACATTCACAAAAAATTAGGGTTCAAGATGACTGTTTCAGACGGAGAATAATATGAAAACTTATACTTACTGTTCGTTTTTGCTTAACTGCTGCTCTGATGGTATCTATTGGACGTCGTAACACTATAAACCTAACACTGGATGTACCACACTTTCTTAAAATTATACCTGAAAGGGAATTTTGTTAGAAAACACAATTAAAAGACAATATAAAGTTCAAAAATATATATTGAATCTTCAAAAAATTTTATGTTTTTACAACAACTCTTAAGAAATATGTTTAACAAACACTAGTCTGGCCCGTGTGCAACACATGGTGAGGAACGGAACGATTCATAATGTACCAACTACCATCCAAAATGCAGTTTTGTGAGCTAACGATTACACAAAAAGATTCAAGAAAAGTTCAATGTTTCTGAAATTTGGTGGGCTTTTGTTTGCCTGTCTTATTCACGTATTTGTATTTCAATATCAATTTTGGTCGCTCCTCAGAGCTTGAAAATGCTTGAAGCACTACTACTTCGAATTGCATTCTGCAATTACAATTTTATACGTTCAGGCAAGGCGGTCCCATGCACATGTGAGTACATGGTAAAGATACTTTTCTGACACCGAATCACCGAGGAACCGGTTTAGGGCAAATCCCGTTAAAACTCATCATTTCCCCATCAAAATCGACTGCTAGGAAATGATGGGGTCCCATGTCGCTAAGGGCTATTTTCGCTAAAACTCACGATATACTTTGGATAGAAGTTGGATTAACTTGTCCTCATATTTAAGACCTCGTATGAGTTGCAGTGCTTAACAACGTGGATTCGTAAAAGGGTCAAATTTTGTTATAGTTTCTAAATTTAGGTGGTCGGGGCGACATTACGTCCCTGTGCAGCGACATTTACTACACTTTCTAAAATGACGCTCCTTGAGGATTTATGGAAATGTTTGCATAAAAAATGATTAATAATATTAAAAACCTCTTCCACGATATTTTTACGTGAAGCACGCTTTTCATACGAAATATTTCCTAAGTCGGATTTTGTTACAACGTCGAAAAGTATACCGGGGTTTTACCGTGTTCTTTAACAAAACGCGTGCTCTACGTAAAAACGCCGTCGGAGGATGGTTTTTGGAAGTATTAAAAATATTCGCTCTTCGGAGCGTTTTTTAAGTAAAAATAAAAATGCCGCTGCACCGGAGCGTAACGTCGCACCGGCGATGAAATTTTAGGAACTACGCTAAATGTCGCTGCAGGGGGCGTAATGTGACGCCGGCCACCAACATTATAGAAACTATTATGAAATCCGACTTTCGATTTCCAAATTAACCGTCTTTTCATTAACCGACGTTGTGCTGCACTGCAAATCATACATCTTATTAAATATGATGAGGGATTAAAAAGTCTCTAGTCAAAATTTTACGGGGAATTTGGCGTGAAAGACAAAATTTTTTGAGGGCACATTTTCATTTTTTACAATCAATTTTGGCGGAAAAGCTATGTTTTCCACGTATTTGCCTTAAACCGGTTCCTTAGTGATTCGGTGGCAAAAAAGTTTTATTACCATATGCTCACATGTACATGGGACCGCCTTGCCTGAACGTAAGAATACATATAAGTGAAAACTGTGCAACCTAAAAATACGTAAATAAACAAGCAAGCAACAGCCCACCTATTCATAAACATTTTTACATTGAATCTTTTTGTGTAATCGTTTGACATAAACTAAACATTGGATGGTAGTTGGAGACATTGTCTTTGTCGTTCCGTTCCTCACCATGTGTGGTACACGGACCAGACTATTGTTATCATATACACATTTCTTCAGATTTTGTACCTTAATATCGTCTTTTTCTAGTGTTTCAAAATTCCCTTTCAGGTTAATTAAGAGAGTGTTTGTATTTACAGTGTTAGACTTAAGACAGTGCCACGACGTCCAATTGATACCATCAATGACAAAGGAACAGTAAGTATAGAACCCTTCGAACTCTTCAAGTGAACAATTTAATATCCACATTAGGAAGGGTAGTAAAAGTCCGTCAGGCACCATAAGATGGATTGTTTACAAAACCTCTACTTTAAAATGGCGCGCGTTTTCAAAGCTATTTTTTGAAGAACTCTTATTTTGCTGTGTATGTCAAATACACAGCTTTAAGATTCTGTTTATGTTATTTCCATAGATACTTACTACTTACACAGAACATAGAACTGATGATATTTTTTTTTTTTTTTTTTTAGATAATGTTGAGTTTGTTAAGTTCTTCTTTTAACATTGGTAGCCAGGTTGTACAAATATCTACAGAACAATTCGATACGCACTTATCTTCATTTAATAAGATTATTGCTGATTCTTTAATTTTTCTATTTTTGGTATCTGTTTCTTTTGTTAAAATTTTTGCCGAGTCCCAGTTTATTCTATGTCGGTTTTCCCAAGCATGTTCACAAATCTTTGATTTCTGAATTTCATTCTTTCTAATGTAATTCTTGTGCTCATCCAACCTCACACTGAAAGCTCTGGATGACTCACCCACATAACGGAAAGAGATTACTTTCCGAAACGTCAGCAAAATACATTATTTTTGTGTTTATTCCGATTTATATTATTTGCAAAACATAACCTCTGACTTTTCCTTTGGCGTAAACGTCAAATAATTCTATTATTTTGTAGATTCGGTGATTTGTTTTGAAGAGGATAATAGTACATGTGGTAGAAAACCCAAATAATAGGAAAGAATATTCATAGAATGCCACAAATAACTTTCAGACAATATTTAAATAAATATTACTACATAACTTGGAGGTCAGATTACTTGTATGTACTTGCCATTTTAAGGTTGGGTCTAGATGTACTCCCAAAAATGTTACGGACTTGCTAGGGTCAGAGTCATCCAAGTGCCTTAAAGAAAAAAACATATTTTCCGTTTTTGCAGAGTTTAGACACAATTTATTTGCATCGAACCACTCTTTGGAAAATCCTTGTAACTCATGACATCTTGCCAGAACCTCAAATAGATCGTCTCCAGAATTGGTAAAAGTGGTGTCATCAGCGAATAGAACAAAATTTGCACTCGTACATAGAGGCAAGTCATTAATAAAAATTAAGAATAATACTGGCCCCAGAATGGAACCTTGGGGTACACCGACAGTCATTTCTAATTCATATGAGACATCACCAATACCACTGACGGCTTGAGCCCTGTTGGATAAATACGATTTAATTAAATCAATACTCGTACGATCAAAACCGTAATATATGAGTTTTTCTAGCAAGATGTCGTGCTGTACACAGTCGAGCGCTTTTGTTAAATCACAAAAAGCCGCTGACAAAAATTCATTTTCATTATAGCTATTTAGAATAGATTCTGTTAATTCCAGAATGGCGTCAGAAGTCTATTTACAGCCTCTGAAACCAAATTGGGCCTCATTAAATAAATTATGATTTTCGAAATATTCTGTTATTCTAATTTTTATAGCTTTTTCAAAAATTTTCGAGATTATTGGTAGGATGGAAATTGGTCTATAACTTGCAGGGTCATTGCGGTTAGCTTTTTTATATAAAGGTATTGTCAATGCTTTCTTCAAAGCATCTGGAAAAACTCCTTCTCTAAAACAGGCGTTAATTAAATGAGTTAAAGGTATGACTAAAAAATTATTTATACATTTAATTATTTCAGTTGGGAATCCATAAATATCTCTACTATTTGTGTTTGATAGTGAGTCGATTATATCACGAACTTCATTTATAGTGACTTCTTTTAATGTGAAATTTGAAGTATGCGAAATATTTTGTAGATAATCTAGCGGACTGTTTTGGCTATTCGGTATATCAGCTAATATTTTGTGAGAAATATTGTTGAAATATATTTTAAACTCAAATTTTCCATTGTCTATTGAAACAATGTGTTCAGAGTGATGCAAAATGGTAATTTCAATGTAATAGCAAATAAGGGAACTTTTATTAACCGTTTAAGATTCAGGCTATTGAAAAACAATTTGTTTAAACAATAATTTTAATTAATTTTTAAAAAATGTTTTAAACGTCAAGGACAAAAATTAATTGAAAACAACGTCATTGGCATATTTTAAATTATTGGAATTTAATAAATTGAATTATGGTGGGGCAGTTCTTATGCTAATAAAAATAAAAATAAAAAAATCGATTTTTGGCGTTTTTCTCAATACTTTTGAGGTTTTGTTGAAAATGGTTGAAATAAAAGTTGATATTTCAATTATCTACAACTTTTGTATTAAACTTTTTTCGATAGTATGTCTAGTTTTGCCGAAAATCGTAAAAAAAGTAAAAAACGCGCCTTTTTCCACCCCCACCCTACTTTTAGTCATTTGTTGGGGCCCAATAGATTTTTCCCCATTTATATACCATTAATCTTAAATTTTCCGACCATCTATATACCGCTAAGAATTGTTTTTTGACAAAAAATTAGTGGCACCGGACTAAACTACTTCAGTCGCTAAGAAATGCAACGCTAGATGAAAACCCACACATTTAAAAAACAAAGTACAATAATTGCATCATGGCAAGCACGAAACCTAATAAGAGATTATTAAATAGCTTCGCGCAAGGGGACGTTGATGGTCGAATAACATAAAAGTTTAATTGCATGATAATACCCAAGGGTGTAAAGCCCGCAGAATCCAGGCTATTATTTATTTAATTGCTTGTTTATTTGTTTGACCTAATCACAAGAGAGATCCATAAAATATAGCACTGAAAACAATAGAAAGTAAGCATATACGTGAATACAGTAATATATAATTCAAATAGTCATGTACACTTGGCTTAACTTTACATTTCAAACTTGTAGACCCAAAGCAAATGGCTTGTTTGTAAATTATACTGGGTATAATAAATTACTTCATAATTGGATTATTTGCCAGCAGTAAAAAAAATAATATATATAATAAAACCGTTTTATTTTGTGATTTTCTCTTCAGGCTGCCAAAAAAAATTATTTTGAAACGGGCGGGAAATGGCGCCAATAAATAGAATATTTTCCTCCCTTTTCAACGATATATCACATGCCATATTTACTCATTGGTACTACGTTAGTAATTATGAAAACATTTTTTAAAATCAATATTTTTTTTTTAACAAGCATTATACTTGCCGTGGAGAAGTATGATTAAATAAAACGATAAAATAATTCAATAATTTGTTCAAAATCTTTGCTATAATAAAACATTAACACAATTAAGAAGAATAAAGTAAATTCAGGTAACAGAAACAAAATAATAATCAAGAAAGCAACATGGAGCAATTATGGAAAGAGTATTCGCAGTTATGCCAATGTATAGAGGTCCTCCATAAAAGTGTCACTCCTTGCTCAGAAAGTTAAAACGTCTTTACCAATTAATTTAAATATAATATCCATTTGTTTGTATTTCATGATTTCACTATTATTTCAATTATTTTAAAATAGTTGGCTATGAACAAACTTGACAATTTAATTTTTTGACAGATCATCTCAGTTAATACTTAAACTCTCACTCAATCACACTCGTTTAAGAATTTAGAATTTTTAAAAATGATTTTCACTCACACTGAGCGTTGTAATATGTTCGTTACATATTGCCAATGCAATTTTAACTCTGGGTTAGCTCAAGTAGAATATAGAAACAGATTTCCACAAGTACTACAGCCGAATAAAATTCTGTTCAGAAAATTAGCTACGAAACTGAAAAATAATGGTTCATTTATAAAGAAGAATACAAGGTAGAACAGTATTACTGATAATGTAAATAAGGTAAACCGAGTTATTAATTATGTAAGAAATAAAAATACAGAAAATTTGGAAACATCATTAAGAGAAATTTAAATTGCATGTCATATAAATAAAACAAGTGCTAGGAAAAATTTAAAGAAAAATGGTTAGCGGCGTTATAAAGCCAAAAAATTTCACAATTTACAAGCGGGGGACAAACCAAGGAGGACGACTTTTGTAGGTGGCTATTGGAAAAAAAGTGTGCCGATCCAATAATATGCAGTAAAATACTTTGGTCCGACGAGGCAAATTTTTCCAATAATGGATTTTTTAATCGCAATTTTCATTACAAATGGACTTCTGAAAATACACACTGGCATAGACCGACTGGGTTTCAAAATCGTTTTTCAATAAATGTGTGGATAGGTATTTTGGGCACCAATTTAATAGGTCCTTATTTTTATGATGGTCACCTCAGTGGTCAAAGGTACCTAAACTTTTTGAGATATGAATTTAATGAATTCTTAGATGACCTACCTTTAGAGAATCGACACGACTTTCAATATTTTCAACAAGATGGAGCTCCTCCCCACAATTCCCAGATTTGCCTGGATTATTTAGACGAAATTTTGCCTCAACATTGGATAGGTACCAATGGATTTATTCGGTGGCCCCCTCGTTCTCCAGATATAACCCCAATGGATTTTTTCTATGGGGGTATATTAAAGATAAGGTGTTTTCGACGGCACCGCAAAATGTAGAGGACCTAAAAGCTCGAATTCAACAGGCATGCATTACAGTTACCCCCGAAATGCTGAGTAATGTTTTAAATGCAGTGCCTCGCCGCACTCGATTGTACATAAGAAATCGCGGTGGACACTTTCAACACTTGATATGATATCTTAAAAATTATTTTGAGGATTAGATAAATATTAATGTTCTGTGTGCTATATTCTTTTTATTATTAATTTGTTTTTGTTACCCGAATTTACTTTATTCTTCTTAATCGTGTTAATGTTTTATTATAGCAAAGATTTGAACAACTTATTGAATTATTTTATCGTATTATTTAATCATACTTCTTCACGGCAAGTATAATGCTTGTTAAAAAAAATTATTGGTTTAAAAAAATGTTTTTATAATTGCTAACGTAGTACCAATGAATAAATATAGCATGTGATATATCGTTGAAAAGGGAGGAAAGTACTCTATTTAATGGCGTCATTTCCCGCCCGTTTAAAAATAATTTTTTTAATAGCCTGTAGAGTAAATCTCAAAATAGAGTGGTTTTGAAAAAAATTAGATAAAACCTCGTTAAAACACTCTGTTTTGCAAAAAAATTTCGCCTTAGAATTTTTCTCGTATCTCTTCAAATGACGGAGATATTTGGCCTAGACTTTTTCAGCACTATTTCGATATTTTCCGCCATAACTCTTAAAGTATGCCATGGATTTCAAATATATTTAAACCATTTTGTAGGTTATATAAATCGGCACAATTTTTGTAAAAGTAATTTTTTTTGTACGACCGATATTAAGTGAGATATTCTCGAGGGCCCTGATAAAATGGATAGCCTGGATACTTTCAGACAATACATGTCGAATTATTAAAAACATACACCATAGTATTACAGAAAACATTGTATAATGACAAAAAAAATTAGGACGTTCTTGGGAGGTTCTTTAATGATTCCCCAACTATAAGATCGTATCCTTGTGCTTCATATGAGTTAAGTCTCCCTATTTGTTTGCGAAATTTCCATTGTGGGAAGGGTTTTATTGTAGGTGATATCACTGACATGGAGAATTTAATTTGTTTTCAATTTTGCCATCGGTTGTAAACGGCGAAATATAGCAGAAAAGAAAGTAGATAGTAAAATAATTCAGTTTTACTTATATCAAAATACTCATTTGAAATAGAAGTAAATGTAACAGTGATTGAAAACTTTAATAACGTTAATAATTATAATACATAAATTTGCCGCTATAAAAATAATTATTTGTTTTTGTATAGTTGCCTGTGGATGGTTAACCAGAAAACAGAAAGTTTCTGTTGAAACCGACAGAGAAATCCCAGAATCTTACTTATAAATAAACTAAATAATTCAAACAAATAAAATGATTAAAAAATTTAGAAGATAGGTTTCATTTGTATAATTATCTATCAGTTTGTAATACTCGTATCGAACAGGGTCTTTTATTCTCAAGTCGCCAAATATCATAATATTCTTATTTTTATTTCGAAACCATCAGATGCTCAGGTTAACCTGTTCTGCAAATATACGTTCAACTATTTTGTTAGTAGATAAAGCGATTCATGTCTTGAAATAAAAGTGTATTTTAAAAATCAGGCCGTCCCTGCTTCCTCCGTAAATTCAAGGAAATCTCCTGTATTCGGTTGAAACTAGTTTCAAGCGGTGAAAGGCGAAACTTTCAAGTTAAGTCTCTGAGCGCTAGGCGTCGCAACGCTCATCATTTAATAGTAGCTGCATAGATGGAGCCTGCGTTATCCTATTGAACAGTGTGGAAAATATTATTGAGTAGCTTCAATAGGATGATGGAAAATATTATAAGTTACATGGGTTGGCAAGAACAATTAAAATAAGGAGTAAAACAAATATAACCAGAAGGAAATAATATAGTATCAGTATTTGTGTATGATCAGTTTGAGCTGTATCACTCATTTGACCGCTGAATATACTGTCATCGCTAACACTACCCGTGCTCTCTTATACTATTAATAATAAAAATATATTTCTGGTCTTAAATTCTGAAACTGGTAACCAAGGCATAAACCTGCTTGTATTTTAACTTGGTTACTTGATTTTAACTTGAAATAAAAATTGTAAGTCTAACAGAAACTATAATGTTTACAAGAGATATACATTTTATTTAATATGATGGGGTTTATGAGGCCAAATAATTAAATAAAGAAACAAGTTATTGCCTTATACCTCAAGAGAAACAACAATGCAGCTACGGACACGTGTTTCTGAGTTATTGCTCCTCATCAGCGTGGCGTAGCTTAGCGAATATATCTTATAATCGAGCAAAACCAATAAAGGTCGGAAAGTACAGTGCACAGTACTCGATTTGTACTTTCATACTTCATATGTCACATTTAGGGCCTCAATTGAGAGCAATCAGCAGTACACACAGAGCTCGTCGTAACGAGCTCTATGTGTACTGCTCTATTTCCACGTGGCAAATACTAAGTAAAATATGATGGGGTTTATGAGGCTAAATAATTAAATAAAGAAACAAGTTATTGCCTTATACCTCAAGAGAAACAACAATGCAGCTACGGCAATAACTTGTTCAAGTGCTTTCCGAAATTTATTGGTTTGGGTCGATTATAAGATATATTCGCTAAGCTACGTTACGCTGATGAGGAGCAATAACTCCAAAACACATGTCCGTAGCTGCATTGTTGTTTCTCTTGAGGTATAAGGCAATGACTTGTTTCTTTATTTAATTATTTAGCCTCATAAACCCCATCATATTTTACTTCGTGTTTTCCAGGTGGAAATAGAGCAGTACACATAGAGCTCGTCGTACTGATTGCTCTCATTTAAGGCCCTAAATGTGGCACATGAAGTATGAAAGTACAAATCGAGTACTGTGCACTGTACTTTCCGACCTTTGTTGGTTTTGCTCGATTATAAGATATATTCGCTAAACTACGCTACGCTGATGAGGAGCAATAACTCCGAAACACCTGTCCGTAGCTGCATTGTTGAGGTATAAGGCAATAATTTGTTTCTTTATTTAATTATTTAGCCTCATAAACCCCATCATATTTTACTTAGTGTTTGCCAGGTGGAAATAGAGCAGTACACATAGAGCTCGTCGTACTGAATATAACTTCGTTTCTCTACTTATAAGAATAGGTTGCACCGTTTGAGAGCCATAAATTTAATCATCGCTATATTTAGTTTTAACAAATTTGTGTCTAGCCTGTTATTGACTTTACTAATTGCATCAGCTGCCTTTTGTCGCGCGTTTTTCCCTAACATATCAGTACAGTGTCATCTGCATATGGTATGATGTTGTATCCAAAGCTTTTGTCCAGTAAATCGTTGATAAATAGTAGGAATTAGGTAAGACTTAAGGCTGTTCTCTGTGGGACTCCAGTTTCATTATTTTCTTAGTGCTAAGAGCATTGCCAATTTTTACTTACTGGGGTCTGTTGACAGATATTGTTTTAATATGTTGTAGGCAATACCTTTAATTCTCATCTTGTTTAGTTTGTCCAGTAACTAGCAATGTAACACCATATCGAAGGCGTTTTGTAGATCCTAAAAGATAGCTATGACTTTTTCGTTCTTTTCAAAGTTTGTTGTAATTTTACCCGTTAATAACTGGAGAGGATATTCTGTGCTTAAATTTCTTTAGAAACCATACTGATTTTTTGAGATTACTTTATTTTTTTCAAGATATAAATGAAGCCTATGGTTCGGACATTTTTCGAAATTTTTGCGACATTATCAGCGATATTGGACGGAAGTTTGTCGTGTAATTTTTGTTACAACTTTTATAAATTGGGACAACTGTACTTTCTTTGAAGGTTCAGGTATGTCTACGTGTTTGAAAACATGGTTGATAATATGTACTAGAGGTTTACAGATGTGAACCGATAGCAATTTTAGTGTTATTCCATAATTTCCAGGAGAGGAGTTTTTGAGGGTACATATTATATTTTTTATTTCAGTATCATCAACATCTTCCAGGAACATTGAGGTTTGATTCTGGCTTGAGTTGTCGTTTAAGGTCAGATTTTGTGCGTGATTGGGAGTCTCATTACATATTTTTTTGTCAGTAAAGAACTAGTTAGACGCTATTTCGTCTTTGTTTGTGATGTGTTGTTGTCGGTTATTATTTGCTCTATCTCGTCCTGCTTATCTTATTAAATATTTAGGTCTATAGAACAAAATAGGTATTCTCTTTTTTGTGAATACCATTATGACGCAATGAAAAAATATATATAATGCAATATAATGTTCAAACACCATAAAATTTGTATAGTAATACCCGAGTCTCGTTACTTTATAATGTTTTAGGTAGCAAATAATTATTCCTCTGAGGTAATATATAAATTTAATTTATAAGGCAATTTCTCTTGTTCGTGATCTATATTATTTTAATTGGAAAATTACGAATACCTTTGAACTTTTGAGTTCAATAACAATATTCAAGTTAGCGTTCTAGCGCAAAGCCTACCTACGTTGTTTTAATAAGAGGTACGCATATATTCTCTAAAATCCAATTTCAAATTAAATTACGTAATTAAAATTACAGACAATAAGCACATAATGTTCTACTCATGATTAATAGTTTCTCTGCTCTAGATGTAACTAGTTGTAATAAGAGCAATAGGGTGCGACCGACAAGAAAATGATTACAATTTCATGGAGTGTGAAAAAATTTATACTGAACTGTCGCGACAAGCCTTTGCATTTTGAAGTCGTTAGCTTTGCGGCATTTAATTCAAACTATGTGGTTTTATTTTTTCCTGCAGGATCAAGCTATTTGGACTGAAAAATCACAAAGACACAAACAAATATATTATACGAAAAAGGGGGATGATAAAAAGCTATAATACTCTTTTTAAGAAAAAAATATTAAAACACAGTGGGACATAAATACAACAGATGCAATAGTCTGGGGCCCGACGTCCCTTTTTTTCAAATGATTATTAACAGGCTGAATTTTCGTGAGTGGTTTCGTTTTGGCGAGTTGATCGTGGAACTGACACTTTCATGGCGTAGGACTGGAAAACCTTCCAGAAAATTTGTAGGACAATTTGACCATTTGATGTCAAAAATATTAATTAAATAATAGTGTAATAATCAGTCCGTTAGTAATAAAATTTCAGATATCGTTATTTTCACATATTTCTTACACATTTACATCGTTTTTTTTAAGACAAGCTCAACTCCCGGTTTTTTTACACAGTTTTATGTATTGATCAAGTATATAGGATTTTGTAGAGTAGTCCTTTTGTGTTTATTATTAATCCTTTGAAATCTGACAAATAAAGTTTCGTAAGTATGTTCTTATATGAAAACTATGCGGGGACGAATAGTTTTAATTAAAAATAATTGCAGTTTCTTTTGTTGAAAATTGACCAAAATCAGTATTGTATATTTTATTCTAATGGCATATTTGTCAACAAATCAACATAAAATTTACTAAACCTAATAAAATCAACTGAATCTCGACAACATACATCTTGTCGAAGTTCGTATATTAGTCGGGGAAATATTAGTACCAAGTTAATGCCTTCCCACCCTTCTATGTTACCGAGTACTAGTTTAAATGAACAGCTTCGAGCTAGAAGTACTGATTTCTTTAAAATACGCAAAAAATTGATGAAGAAAATTAGCAGTAGATCTCGATAAGTACAAATTTTAATATACTCCTTGTTACATGGCCTATGTCCATTTAACAGTTTTATATAAAAACTAGTATTTTGTTTATATTTAGCACGATCTGTGTAACATTTTGATTCAGTTTTTGTAAGTGAAACTGTTTTCAACTAACAGAATTTACTTGTATAACTGCTAAAGCATTTCACACTGTTTTATGTATATATTTTTATATCTTAGGAACTCAGTCATTTTTTTTTACACTATTATGTATTTCCGTTCTATATAGCATCCAGGAAACGATTGTCTACGAAACATTTATTTACATCAGATACCTATATTTCAATTTATATATTTTTGTTTACTATGTAAGCACATATGGTTATTTTCCTTACCTTTCTCATTACTATATATAGTATATCTTATAAGAAGTAATATGTTTACTGAGTTCTCACAACAATACGTTTTACTATTTATTACGGCAGTAGATCTCGATAAGTACAAATTTTAATATACTTCTTGTTACTTGGCCTATGTCCATTTAACAGTTTTATATAAAAACTAATATTTTGTTTATATTTAGCACGATCTGTGTAACATTTTGATTCAGTTTTTGTAAGTGAAACTGTTTTCAACTGACAGAATTTACTTGTATAACTGCTAAATCATTTCACACTGTTTTATGTATATATTTTTATATCTTAGGAACTCAGTCATTTTTTTTTACACTATTATGTATTTCCGTTCTATATAGCATGCAGGAAACGATTGTCTACGAAACATTTATTTACATCAGATACCTATATTTCAATTTATATATTTTTGTTTACTATGTAAGCACATATGGTTATTTTCCTTACCTTTCTCATTACTATATATAGTATATCTTATAAGAAGTAATATGTTTACTGAGCTCTCACAACAATACGTTTTACTATTTATTACGGCAGTTCATATTTTTGGTTATAATGGTTATGTATAAAATAGAAATTACAAATTGTTGCAATTTAAGCCAGATGTGGTATTATAGATTGCTCTTATCGATTCTGTAATTTGTTTGAGTACGAGAATCTACATCAGGCAGGTTGTTGCGCTTAACTCAGCAATTGACAGATGGCCATACCTGTACTATTTCTATATTTTATAGCTTTCAATTTAATTAGGGGAAATATATTTCTCAAGTTTATTTGATAGCATTATTTTTCAGTAAGTAGGACAAAAAAAGTTTACCTTATTAGTAAAACTCAGCAGGAAATCATTTGCTTGCAGCCTTTGTACTGATTCGAATGTATATAAACTTAACTGTGGACTTCAGTAATTGATATTACATTTTTATATCCGCGTTAAAAAGTGTTTAACATCCAGGTAAATCTCATTTATTACTAATTTAAGATTTAATTAAGTAATCTTAAATTTTTGTCTTTGATGTAATTTCAATGATTTTTAAAATAAATTTAAATTCAAAGTCAATTCTATTTAATTTAATAAGTAGTTAAAATACCATATGTACCACATGGTTTTAAAATTTTTTTCTTTATTTTTTGGCAATTTATAGTTTAGGAAATCAGCTTATGTACTTATATACTTATGTACTTATATGTTTATACACATATATATTTATACATTTCTGTATACGTTTCTGCATAGCTTCCACATTTCTGCATAGTTTTTGCACAACTTATGCATAGCTTATCTTTCTGCATATAGATAAAATTTCATTAACTTTTCAAAAACCACATAGTTGGTTAATTTTCTTACAATTTTCACTCCATTTCATTAAGATACGTAAATTGCCAAGGAAACCTTTTATTTCTCTTACCAACAATTTCAGTCTGATCTATAGTAGACTGGTTATTCGAGAAAAAGAGACAATTCTACTTATTTTCACTATAGATGGTGCCCAATTTAACATCAATTTTTCTTTGTCTCCTTTTCTCGAAATAAATAGAAATCTGTCATTTATGCGGTACATTTCAAAAAGGGTAAGTTTCTCTACTCTTACGAATACTCTGGATCCACGGCTCTTTGCTCCGACTTAAACCAGCTAGTCGTCCGCATATGTTGCTTCAATTCTTTCCCAAAAATAAATAACAAGGGAAAGGAGGTAACATTCTCTTAATTTCTTGCTCCATTTCCAAGATAAATGAGTTTAAAACACCCTCCAAATTGCAGAAATAATAAATAAAAAATTTTGTTTATAGAAATGTCATTTTTAAAACCCTGTACAACATATACACATATAATTTCTTTAAAATTCTATCTTTGATATCTTTGGAGTGCAAAACAAAATTGAAAAGAAAAAAAAGATTTTTGAGGGTATACTGAAACACTACTTTTTTCTGTAAGATCCACTGTACTATATGGTTTTGTAATTATGTGTTTGTAATTAATACATCCAATCAATTAGGTATAGGACAATTAACGCGGATTATAACGATCTTTGTGCTTATGGTGCGAAATATCACAAAGCATGTTACAGGAAATATATTTCATAAAAAGCTATAAAATTTAGACAAAAGTCAAATAAAATTTGTGCTTCAGGTAAAGTTGCTGATAATGTTAGATATAGTAGTTCACATGAGGATTCTTCACAGGATACTTTTCCTCTAAACCTCTCTGGCAACCAAATTCTTCATAGAGCTGTGGAAAGTTTGCAAAAAATCATATTTGACCATAAGACAATACGAAAAATCTTTCCCGCTCTTAACAAAATGACAAAAGAAGAATTCGAAAGTTAAGTCCTTGATGTTTTATTGACATTTTCAAAATGGCTTTTAAAAACACTCGATGAGAATAGCGATAATACCGATAGTCTAACTCTCTCAAATATTATCATGGGCCTTTGCTCAAAACAATTTTCCAAAAATAATTTAGAGATAGGTTTAGTTTCATACTTATATAATAACGTCAGAAGACAAAAAATAATAGATCTTCTATATAACACGGGATTTTCGTGTCCTTACAATGATGTAAGAAGTATGACAACAGTTTTGGAAAAATACAGGTTGAGTATTGAGAAAGACATTTATATCCCATATGGACTAGAACCAGTTAACGAAAATAAAGCAAATTATAGACATGCCACTATTAGCAATCATATGCCATTTTCAATCGATTGACAATCGCACATGTATCGCGTTAGGAATAATAATTATAACACTATGAATTTTGTTTTTTATGGAAACGAATGACCAATGCAGAAAATTCAACTTAGAGGGCCTATCAACAGTATAACGGTAAGTAATAAAGATAAAATACATGCAATTTTGCGAAAATATTCGATTGCTCGAAAACTATGAGACCTAGCCAGCTGAATCTTTTTTAGAAACTTTTTTATAGTTTTGTCTATATTGGACTTCATATATACATAAATTTTGAAAAATTAATATACTTGCTCACTTGGTGGAGCGCACGGATTTGCGAATTTTGGTCTGATTTTCTCGAAAAGGCTTTATATTTTGACAATTTGGAGAGTAGCGTTACAAGCGCTATAGTATTCTGAGTAAGGTTACAAAAAATCATATTCGTAGCTTAAACCCTTGATTTAATAGGGCAATGTATGTTTTAAAAAACATATTTTTCAAATTGCTGCTCGGGCATGAAAAATTTGATTTTGCGAAATTCAGCCCTACTGAAAAAAGTTGTAATATTCCATTTCAGATGACCAAAATTATGTTCTACATGATGGTGAAGGTCCCACTTAGTTATACTTTAATTTTTAAAAACGGCATCACGAGCCGATTTTATTCCACTATTATGGTCTACCTCGTACCAGATCCAGTATCTTTATTTTTTATGCGTTGATGTTGATCAGATGTTGCCCGTTGCATTGAATTCATGCTGATTTTAAAAATAATCAATCAGACATATATTTCATACAACAAAAATCTGTACTTAAGTAGAATTGAGAAAAAGATAAAAATGTATTATGCTATTCCTAGGAACGACGTAAGACATGTCGATATGAGAACACAATATTATGCACACTCGACTTCCCCGCTTTATTCCGAGAAAATCCAGTTTGAAGTGTGCCCGCTAGAAAACGAAATAACAAGGTTACTGAAATATCTGACAAACTAAAAGATTTACGTCATAGTTTTCCTCTATGGAAGATATGAAAATTTATTTACTAATATAATGCCGGCACAATACAGATAATTCGAAAATTCCAAAGGAAAATTCCAACAATGCTCAATTACTTTCTTTTCTATATAGCACAACACATAGAGGTCGCTTTATCACAATGTTTCAGGCATGACTTACATATATTATCATCTCGGCTGGCTTCTATTTTCTCGGGGTAATATGCGATGGTATTTTAGCTGTTGGCGAGGGCATAACAACACAAATACGGACAAAAATTCACGAAAGATATCACAGAATGCCAGTGGTAGCGTTGGAATATGTAGAAGCTTTGGTATTGGAAAAAACTGTATTTAATAATATCTGAGTGTTATTTATATTCTTTTAGATCGTTAATTTGCTTCTAAGAGCTTATTATAAAAATGTATAAATGTGGGGTCTAAAGTATATTAAAAAAAAAGTTAGAGTAATTAACGATTCAATACCAAAAATTACTTTATTAGGAGTTCAAACTGGCCTCCAAAGATAAGGGCGGATAGTTTCCATTGAAATGTATCTTTCTTTTTGCGGCTGTAGTTTCGTAGTTACCAGACTACATTATAGAGTACTGTACAGTTGAACCAAGACACCAAGTAGAAAGACTAATGAGCCAACGATCAACGATCGAAACAAACAAATAAACTCTTATTAAACGACTTAGTCTTAGGTGGATTTAAACATAACACAAATTAAAAAAAATATATGCTAAATTAGTCATCAGATTAGAAGAAAATAGTAATTCATCTATATAACATTGAAACAATCTATTTAGAGCCACGAAGTATACGATCGATTATCCCCTAAAGTAAGATAGCTAGCGAAAAATACAAAAGTCTTAGAGTCTTTTAAAACCTATTACAATAAAGAAATATAATTAACTAAGAGTACCCTGAGTTTTGTACTTCGAGTAGGTGGCATTTTCTTTCGCGGGAAAGTGTATTTTTTAAGAATGATTTCTCAGTTTTAGTTTATTTTGGACCTCTTAAAATGCTAGCTAAGAAACGGGAATGATAGGTACTCTTTTATTGTCGATGGTCAAGGAACCTTCAGTTCAAATTTCGTGAAAATTGGTTCATCGCCCCCACGATATGTACATATACAGAAAAACCGTTAAAAATCGAATTACGGCCAAAATTCAACAGAATTTGATGAAATTGTAGATGAAAGTAACTTATCTAACCAAGAAATAGCCTGCCAAATTTTAGCAAACAATATCTAATAAAATGTTCGCATTTCCATTTTTAGTCAAAATTCCACAAAATTTTCAAAACGTTCCCCAATTTGTCCAAATACTCGACAAATTTTGTTTTGCCAAAATGAACTTTTTTTACGTACTTTCATGTGATGTAACTAAAAATAACTTTTTGTAATTTGTCCGATTTTTTTATCATTTTGTGGTGTATATATGCGCGCGGTAAGTTCCCGTCATTTTCGGTATTATACGTATGCGCACACAAGTATACGTGTAATTCTTCATTATAAAAATTTCAATATTAATAATAAATAGTGACTGTGAGCAGGTTTTAAAAATTTAGATAAAAAATACTTTCGAAGGTAAGATATAATTTTTTTTCGAAAGTTTTTATTAAACTTTTTACATAATATCGGATATTATTTTATTTTATTCATGTTTTCCTTTTTTAATAGTTGTACTAGATGTGATACTCTAAGAAGTGTCTACTTCCGAATCGGTAACTGGAGTTCGGAATATTCTTTCACCCTCATCATCGCTAAAATCGTATACGTCTTAGATATTCTCCTTAAGGTACAAACATCTTCATAATTATCAACTTCTTCGAATTCTTCAATATCATAAATAACAGGACTAGTGTCTTATTGCTCAGGTTCTTAATCAACCATAGCTTCGTGAACAATATTTCCTGCATTTTGACACAAGGTATTCCTTCTATTGTGGCATATGACGCCAATTGATTTTTTTTGCATGAGCCACGTTTAGTTTTACAATCGACCTTACAATCACAAGCGATTATATTGAATAATTCATTAAGAAGACGAGTTTTATCAGTCCTTATCGGCATCAGTTCATTATCTGTTGTTTCCTGTCATCTAAAATCCTGTCAATTTTGGATGTCAGCAAATAACACAATAGAAGGAATACTTTGACACTTCCTGCAGCAGCATATCTAGTGCAACTTCTAGAAAAATAAAACATAAATAAAATAAAATGATAATCAATATATGTAAAAAGTTGGGGCGAGCGCGGGTGCGTCTTTACTATGTACATAATTCGATATGCGATGTAAAGCAACGTAAGGCGCGGTTAGTAGTTGGATGGATGACTGCTCCAACGAAGACCGCGTCCTCGCCTCACACATCTTCCAGCAGCTTGTATATCAGTGTATGTGCGGAAACTATACAACCTTAGGGCGAGGGTTGTATAGAGGGTATACCATCCTTCGGAGGGGATGTAAAGCCTTCGGTCCCTTGTCTATTAAATGTTAGGTAAGTAAAAGATCCCTACTCTTCTTAAGGGAAGAGGTTCGGCAAAATTGCTGGTTGGGGGTAGCTCGTCTACAGACGTCGGAGTTAGACCTCAGTAGCGGAAATAGGCCGACGTCAAATAAATGTATAAAAGAAAATGTAAAAAGTTATTGGATGTTTTTGTTAAAATTTGGTAGGCTATTTTTTGGTTATATAAGTTACTTTTATCTAAAATTTCATCAAATTCGGTTGAATTTTGGCCAAGTTAGCCATAATTAAAATTTTTACGTTTTTTCAACATATTCATATACATATCGTGGGGCGCGGTGAACCAATTTTCACGAAATTAGAACTGAAGGTTAGGTTAGGAATCCCCATGGAAAAAGTCAAGCGGGGTCATATCGGGAGACCTAGCTGGCCATTCAATTACCCCCCTGCGTCCAATTCATTTATTAGGAAAGTTTCATCTAGATATGCCCATACCACACATCCAAAATGTGGAAGAGGCCCATCTTGTTGAAACCACATTTGATCTGCCAGTAAATTGGGATTGTTATTGTTCGGAAATAATCGTCCGAGTTCCTAGAGAGTCCTAAAATGTGTCCACTAATAATGCCACACCAGACGTTTACTTTTTGTGGTCGTTAGATGTGAACTTTTTCCATCCAATGTGCATAACTATAGTCGTGCCTGTTTAAACAAAATGTATATTCGTCAGACAACAATATGTGGTTGACAAAGTTGACATTTTCGTTTAATTTGTACATAATAACTTCGCAGAACTCGATTCTACGATCAAAATCGTCTTCACTCAATTCTTGTAACAAATAAATTTGCCGTTTGCTAATTTTTTTAATGGAATATTGACGCATGATAAGATTTAAAGCCCTCTGTTGTGTCGAATTTATTGGATTCTCTACCACGTCTAACATAACTTTCAAATGGGGCGAGCGTAGGTACGTCCTTACTATGTACATACTTCGGTATGCGATATAAAGCAACGACAGGCGCAGTTAGTGCTTGGATTGGTGACCATTCCAACGGAAACCGCGTTCTCGCCTCACACATCTCCCAGCGGCTTGTATATCAGTGTATGCGCGGAAGCTATACAACCTTAGGCGAGGGTTGTATAGGAGATATACCATCCTTCGGAGGGGATGTAAAGCCGTCGGTCCCTTGTCTATTAAATGTTAGGCAAGTAAAAGATCCCTACTCTTCTTAAGGGAAGAGGTTCGGCAAAATGCCTGGTTGGGGGTAGCTCGTCTACAGGCGTCGGTGTTAGGCCTCAGTAGCGGAAATAGGCCGACGTTAAATAAATGTATAAAAAAAAAATAAAAAAAACATGACATTCAAAAAATTTTCTTCATTTGTAACGCTTATTGGTCTTCCATTTTTTGGTCGATATTTGACACCTCCAGTTTCACGAAAACGCTGCAATGTTTTTGATCTAGAAAAAGGTTCCCGATCGGGATGCAATTCATTAAAAACATTCAATACTTGGTTACAACCTCGTCTTCTATCACCATATCCTATGATCATTAAAATTTCAATACGTTTTATTTCACCTAAACGTGCCATTCTTGCGCGAAAATTATTCACACTAAATGTTTTTTGACATATGTTGTCAAAATCATCACTGTTAGATAAAAGAATGACGCAGAGTTGTCATGGAGGTAGAAACTTTCAATGTACTATAAACCTAATGGACTAAAATATTTTTATGAATTTATAAGAAAATGATTTTCAAAGTTCGATATCTCGAAAACGGCCAAGTTTAGGTATATGATGTGTATAAGTTTGGTAAATTTCGAGAATAATTGAAATATAGAATAATATACAGGGCATTCTATTAAAGGAAAAGCATCTTTTTGACTGATCCTGTATACTTATTTTTTATTTATTGTAATAGATCTAAAAAAAAAACCTAAAACTTTCGTGTCTTATGTTTTTCGCTAGCTATCTTACTTTAGGAGATATTCGACCATCTTCATACATATCAGCAACCTTGTATATGTATATTATATGCTAAACTTAAAATAACAAAATTTATTCAAAATTTAAAAACAGTATAAAACACATCAACCAAATTTGTCTTTTCGAACAGAATATATTTATGTCTTTCCCAATCAAATTTATGGCAGTGAACAATACTTAAATTGTTATGGCTTTGGAGCCTTTACTACTCGGCAAGAGAGTAAAACCCGTGTTAGGCAATTGATCACTGATCTGCTACATGTAAAGGAAATTGCTTAAATTATCATTTTGTTAATACATTTTTCGAGCTAATTTCGGCATCGACCCTTTATTGCCTGTTAATTTGGCAGTGTATGACCGCTCAGTATATTTATTTACATGGTTAACCTGCAAAATACTAATTAGTGATATTTGTGACTATTGTACCGATTTTGTTCCTTAAATGTAAAGTAAACTTGGGTACTTTCTTGACCAAAGCCCGCACCGTAAACTAACCAGAACTGGAAAGTCAAGAAAACAGATTTGACACAAATTCATTCAAAGCCCTGTATTATACTGTCAATGTAAAAATAAATTCTGGCATTATTTAAATAAATGCAACTTGTTATATTTTCACCTATAATACACCTAGAGCATTGACAAGACCAAGATAATTTTGTCATAGAGACTGCGGAGAGCGTGTTGTTTGGTAATAGCTCGGGGCCTATTAACTTTATGCAACAAGCTTGAAGGAAGCACTCTCTACAATAAAATGTTGAGTATTCGGTAAAATGATTTTTTACTACTTTTTGCTATTTTCAACCAATTAACACAGCATTTGAGAAAACATTTTACTTATTAAAACTGTAGTTACTGAATGTATAATTGTTAAAGTTATAAGTTGAAGCGGAACTTGATGTAGTTGATGTATTGACGGCTCCTACTGCAGATGTATTCCCTCGCATACTGTTGATTATTTCACCATGGTGATCTTCATCAATGGTTAGATAGGGCGTTATGGAACCAGGGTTATTGTGATCTGTAATTTTTATTAGTTGCTGCGCTGGGACTCCTCTTTTCACCAAATGACCCACTGCGGTTGAGCGATTAGAATGATTAGTTTTCTTCTTATTTTTGGCATCCAATCCAATGTGCTGATGATTTAGTCCACCCGTTAATCCTATTCCTGCCTATAGGCATATTGTCAAACCAGGAATCATTTTCAGATTTCCAGAAGCGATTTGGTCTTGAGAAAGACAATTGTTAGTAATATTTTTATCACGTTTAGATAACAACTTTTGAAACAATCTAACAGGACATACACTTTGGTTTTCAATATTTGGCACAAGCCATTTTCTACTTGTGCAATCCTTTGACCTCCTTGGCAAATTTTGCCGAAAATTGGATTGTATTCAGTTCAATTGGTCGGTCTTCTATGCAAATCGTTGTATCAGCAAGCGTTATTTGCATAGTGTGACACTTGTTGACAGTAAATTTTATGATTTTTATGCAAACCTCCCCTATGTTCTAAAATTGTAATTTAGTGCCAGTCAGCAGTACGATATTGTATGTATTAGTTTTTTCTACTGGTCTAGAATGAAGAAGATAGAAAGGAAGTTCTGTGAATGTGTCTTTTTGGCTATCTAGAAGAGAAATAAAAATTGTGGAAATCTTCTTTGAACAAATCGAGGAGTTTATAAATGGGGCTTCAGATGACTATGAGATGAGCTCTGCAACAGCGTAACGAAGCTTTTTTCCTTACCGAAATATGCAGAAGAAATAATTATTTTGTTAAAAACCTTCTATAGGAATTGTTCTATTGTATTTATTTTGTAGATATATTGTACCGCCGTAAGCGAATTAGTTTTAAAATTAATAAAAGTATTAATTTATAGAAGCACCACATAGGCATACCAGTTGTAAAGTATAGATGAACTCGGTTAAGGGGAAGCGACGAGAAGAGTTTCTATATCCAGCCAAGCCAAACCACGCGCGAGTCAGTACATTGCCAGCTACCGAACACGTTAGATGTGTAGAGCTCTCCGCCTTGTAGTATCATAGTAAGTTAATAGAAATATTTCCTAAGTCGATCGGACGTCACCGGTGCGACGTCACTCTTTCGGTACACGGGAATAATTGAAATATTCAACAGTCAAGTCAAGTCCAAAGAAAAGGTATTTCAATTTTTCCAAGTCGCGAAATATTCCGAAGTAATTTTCATAAGTCCACAAGTTTTAAATCGCAAAATACTTCGAATTATTTTCTAAGTTTGTTTGACGTTACGTTGATCCCGCGCATCTATTTTCCGCTGGTTCTTCCACTTATTTGTATTTGAAGAAAGTAAGCAAATTCATACCGTGCTGGAAGTCAACCAGAACGACTCGTCGCAAGCAGACGTGTTTACTCCGAGATTTGAGCCTAAGGTACCTTATTGCGATATATTAAAATCCATGCCGCAAAATTTTTCCTAAGTCCATACTACGTCAACGGCCAGTAGCGCATCCGTCTGGCGCCTACTTTCACAGTAAGTTGTTTTATTGATAGAAAAAAGTTCCTGTAGATCTGAAAAGAGTGTCAGTCCGATCTGATCGTTCCAGATAGCAGACGTGCCCAAGTTTATATTAAAAAGTAACTAAGACCATAAAGAAGGAAGATTACTGAGTAAGAAACTTGGCTGTGCAATTACTGTTTATTAATCATAACTTGTCTTTTCAGCCGTTGCCACGAGAATTGTATCTTGTAGGTATTCTATCTCCCGCTGGGGTTTCAGGTTTCAGAGCTCCGAAAAGGTGCACCACTCTGCATTACCTTATCTTTTCAGCAGTAGCCACGAGAATTGCATCTTGTAGGTACTCTTCTATCATCCGCTGGGGTTTCAGAGCATTGAAAAGTTGCACCACTGTTTATTAATCATAAACTTGTCTTTTCAGTCGTTACTACGAGTATTGCAACTTGTAGGTGTTCTCCTATCACTCGTTGGGGTTTCAGGATTCAGAGCACCTAAAAGTTGCACCACTGTGCATTACTTTGTCTTTTCAGCTGTTGCCACGAGAATTGCATCTTGTAGGTGCTCTCCTATCACCCTCTGGGGTTTCAGAGCAATGAAAAGTTGCACCACTGTTTATTAATCATAAACTTGACTTTTCAGCCGTTGCCACGAGTATTGCATCGTGCACGTGTTCTTCTATCACTCGTTGGGGTTTCAGGTTTTAGAGCACCGAAAAATTGCACCATTGTGCATTACTTTTTCTTTTTAACCGTTGCCACAGGAATTGCATCTTGTATGTGCTCTTCTATCACCCGCTGAGATTTCAGAGCACTGAAAAGTTGCACCACTGTTTATTATCATAAACTTGTCTTTTCAGCCATTGCCACGAGTATTGCGCCTTTAGGTCTTCTCCTATCACCCGGGGTTTCAGGATTCAGAGCACCGAAAAGTTGCACCACTGTGCATTACCTTGTCTTTTCAGCCATTGCCATAAGAATTGCATCTTGTATGTATTCTCGTATCACCCGCTGGGATTTCAGAGCACCGAAAATTTGCATAGTCACTGTAATAATCATACCTTAACTGAATCAACACGCACTACCCAAGTACTCTATAACTTCTCGATAATCTGTTGCACTTTTGTTCTTATATTTATATATATAATTGTAGTATTACTTCATCTGCCTGGTATCTATATCTAGTCTGCACCCTGTTTGCTTTTGCTAACGGTTTACCGTATATTATGTGTTGTAGCTTCCTATCTCTGTCGCTTGAGTTATCTGGTACCACTAGAATTTTTGCTTGTTAGAAACGTAGCCTTGTAAATAGTAGGTTTATCTGAATGTACTGATGTAATTGAAAAACTCTGAGTTTTACTGTTTGTGTGTGAACGTGTAATTTCCCATATGCTGACCCACTGGAGCATACTTTCTCCACTTGAACTACTCAGCTTCGCGAGTTCGGCTTGAGGGTAATGTGTCCTATGACTTAAGCTAGGACTGGCGCCAGAGTAAATCGAGAACTAGTTTCCGAAGCTCGAGTCACAACAGTTGTACAAAAAATAAATTTTAGATTTTAATATTTGATTCAGTGGAAGCTAGAATCTGTGAAATTTTGATAAATATAATTATTACCGCTGTAGTACAGCTTCGTAACAGACGGGAGGAGTGTGGAGCTAAACCATTTCGGATACGTAGACCTTAAAATGATGGAAACGTGTCCCCAAAGTCTGTACTAGAATTAACATCCACAGCAGGACAGGGTTTTCATTTGCGCTCAAAATGACAAAAACCTTCACAAGGTAAAATCCCCGATAATCCGCCACTGGGAAAATATCACATAAAGCTCAAGATAAGAACTAAGACCCACAACTTAACAAAACAAAGAGTTTATACACTCGATGTGAATTTATTCTCGATTGACAACTTTTCCGTTGCCGCTCTCGCAGGAGTAAGATGTATAAGCACGTATTTCAATGCAAATTGTGAAACGCATTATTCTTCTTTTAGCAAAATACATAAAACGTTCGGCTTGTAAAAATATTGGAGAAAAATAAAAAGGCTGACGTCGTTGGTTAAACAGACTGAATGAATATGAATATTAATTGAGAGGAAAAATACACAAAGAATACTTTGCAGTATGAGTTGAATCCCACCTGCTTTCATTTTAATAATCATTGTGTGGGGGACTATCTTTATTTGGAAAGGAAATAGCTAGGAGGCCAGTACTGAACAATTCTCTGAAATTCGTGATATGTAGCTGTACTGTTTTTTTTTATAGAACATCAATTAAAAAAACATGAAATACTTTTTTAAATAAAATATACAGAATATCTATTATAAGTAGGCCGAATCAAAATATTGCTATTATCATATTCTCTTATACACTACAAGGGCACCTGTCTTCTTCAAAACAACTTAAAGTTGTATTTTTAATATGCTGAATTTTGACAGAGTTTCATTTCTAACCTTTTCTTGCCAAATTCTAAATGCTGGCGTAGACGGATCAAAAATAACAATTTTAAATAATAATAAATTAATTTATTCTAAAATAACGATTTAATATTATTTGTTCACAGAGAAGAGACTTTAATATAATTAAACCTGAACTACTTAATAGTAGTAATAAAGATATAATAATAATAATAATAATAATAATAATAATAATAATAATAATAATAATAATAATATTGAGTCCGTTGTGGGGAATGAGAAGTGTCTAATTTATTGGAACTACTCATTTCCCACCGTCAGGCAAATATAAGCCAACAAGCCTGAGATAGTACTCCTCGACCACCAACTCAAGACAATGTATGACGTGGAATTCTCAGCTCCCACTGAGAGCAACATTGTCTTGAAAGAGGAGGAGAAACGGACAAAATATCGAGATTTGCTCTTCGAACTCCGCAGGCTTTATCCAGGCCATTCTGTTAAAATAGAGGTACTGATTATAGGGGCCCTCGGTGGAATGAGACAGACGCTGCTTTCAGAACTAAAGATTATACCGGCATGCCGAGATTCGGCAGAGATCTTAGCCGGCAGAATGCAAAAGGCTGTCATCCTCAAAATTATAAATTTTATACAAAAATCATTAAATCTGGATTTATTTAACTAGAGTACGTAATACATATTTCTTTCAGGAAAATAATAATAATAGTAGTAATATCACTTTCTCAAACGGCAAAAGAATATAGCTGTTATAGATTTTTAAGGGAAAACATACCAATTACTGTAGCAAAAATTTTATACTGAGCACTAAAAGAAAAGGCAAAAGTAACATACACCCTGTATAAAAATACCGTATGTCTATTTTACGAGGGCCACACTAAATAACTTGCTTAATATCTATTTTAGAAAAATAAAGTTTTTTTAAAGTTATATTTCAGTAAAAAGGAATTTGAAATCCACAGCCTACTTTGTAATATATATTACAAAAACCTGAAAAATAGAAAAACCACAACTGGTTATAGTTTCCTTATTTGATGATAGGAAAAATTTAAAAGTTGACGTCAAACACAATAAGAATAATAACGTGTATCAAAAACACCGAAAACTGCCGAAAACCGCAGTTGGCTTGACATACGCTCTTGTGCAAAAATGAAAAGAACATATCCAAAGTAGGCCACGACACCATTAATTCCGTTTATTTTTTTCTCTTTCCAACGATACAAAGCATGTTACAAAAATTTTAACCGGAGCATCCGGAAATCTATGTCCGTAAATTGTGAATGTGTAACATTTGAATAATCAAATTTACTATTTACTCGAATTTCCCCATAACCTTTATGCTTAACGCGCCCTGTATAACACATAGGTGGATTTTTGTAGCTGAGATCCATTGAAGGTAACAACTATTTGTTAATATAGTGTTTAACTATTTTGTACTATTATTGTTAATACCATACTTTAGTAAATTTTGTATATTAATCATAATTTAGTTATATTTTATTTCATTTTATCATTTTTATTTTTGTACAGTTCCCAGTTCTTCCAGTCGGCTTCATCCTAAAGAAACACTTTATTTAACTACTGTTTAACACTTAATGATTAATGTGAAACTATACAGGTATATATTATGTCAATTCATACTTTCCATTATTCTTAATATTTAGATTTAAATGTTAAATATTTACTTACCTCTATGATCTGTAGGTTCTCCAATAATAAATCATAACAAATTGACATTTATTCTCAACTTAATGTAAAGTACTGACCTCTACTGGTATAGAAACTAATAGTTTAGTGTTTACAGAGTGGTTTATTTGCATATTTGTAATACTTACAAAATTCAATACCAGATTTTGTTACCTTTTTTAAAATAAACTTTTTAACTGTGATATTGGTATAAGCACTAACTACTAAAATAGGTTTCTTTACTTTCGCTAATGTACCGAAATTGTAATTATTATGTTTCCCAACCTGCTATTTTAACTTAGTTCCCTACAAATAATAAAGTTCTTTTCTGGTTTATTTTTGATACGAAATTAGTTTTCTTTATTCAAATAGTGGCATAGAACAATCATTTTCTACTCGACTTTTGAAATTGGAAAACCACTTTAGAACTCAATCATGAAATTACAGTAATTTTTCAACATTACAATTTTGGCTTCGTAAATTCATAGTGTGCTTACATCAGAAAGAGATAAATCTTTTATTAATAATTAAAATGTTAGTATCTATTATTTCAACATTTACTTTTTTTATCTTTTTTTTTAAATTAAGATCAAATTTTTACATTTTGAGGTCCTAGGAACCCAAAAAGGTGGTTTTTGAAAAATGTCTGTGTGTGTGTGTATATGTGTATGTGTGTTAGCACGATAGCGCCGAAACCACTGAACGGATTTGAATGAAACTTTGCATGTGCGTTTCTTTAGTGCCCCAGAAGATTTTGGTTGAGATCGGATTACCTTTAGTGCCATTTTGATACAACAAGTTGTTTATTTTATAATTACTTTCAATTTGCAATGGAACTATTGAAAAGCAGTTAAAATTCTGATTTCAACGATATATCACACTTCCACCCTTTCGATTTGGTTTCCGTGAAAAAAAATTAAAAACAAAGCAAATATGAAGCATAGATCGCATTTCGCATGACATGATCGATGCGCGTAGCCGTTTCATAATGAAACTCATCATATCACATGTCAATTCACGTGTAGGGGTTTCTTCACTGTTCTAGAAGTAGAGCGGATTACGTTTAGTGCCATTTTTAAATATATATACAGACAAATCGAAGATTTAAACTACACATATTCCTCTAAAATCTAGTAAAATTACTGAAATGCTAATGTTCCATTTAACAAAGACAGCCGCGAGCGATCGGATTGCAAGGAGCAAATTTGGACGATTGTCATTGTCATCGTTTGTCATCCAATAACGTTGGTGTCATGTCATGTTAATAAGATTTCGGCATATTTGTAACTTTTAGTGGATTGTCACAAATTTTAAAGGTAGATGTAACAATATCAATATCACATGCTTTCTGTACCTTCGTTGGTGAATTTATTATAGATTATCACTTTACCAATTTTCAGTTTGTTGCTTTACAAATCTGTAGTATTTAGGATAACTAGACTTTCTTAGTCGTTCAAGTGATGTTAAAGTTGTTAATATCCTAATAGTGTATTATTCAACGAACGATAATGTAGGTAATAACTCGCATAGATGATTAAATTCATTAAGTTGAGGGTTTTATTAGTGCCCCAGAAGATCTGAAAAGGTTTTGGATGAGATCGGATAACGTTTAGTGCCGTTTTGTCACACAATTTAATGCTCTTTTCGGCTTCAAAGATCCACCGGGTGGGGAGGTTCCAGCCGCTTCCAGTAGCTGCCGATTTTTTTAATTAAAATTATTAAATCAAATGGAAATTATGATTTCACAGGAAATTATTTTAGTATATTGAATAATTTCTTGTGAAATAAAATATAGTATGTTAGACTATCAAAAAACATTAGTAATCCCCAAGGTACATTTTGGGCCCTATTTTATTTACTTTGTATCTTAGCAATTTACTAATATTAAAAAGTATTGGAAATATACTATTAAGCTTCACTGACGATACAGTAATTTTTTATGCTGCTAATACATGGGAGGAACCAAAAACAAAGGCTGATATGGATTTTAATAACATAGAAAATTTGTTCCATAGTTGGTTTAATAACATGACATACTTAAAAACAATTTGAACTCCACCTATCAGCTCAGCCAAGTTGCACTACTTAAACAAGGTAAATATATCTCTATTATTTAGTTGTGCATTTGTTAGTCTCATTTATAACTATTAACTTTGTTGATTAAACATTGTCCAAAGGCAACAAGCAACATGAGTTTATTACGTACTGGTAAATCAATACATGAAACAATTATCGTATATAGAATATTACAAAACAAGTAATACATCATTTAATGTGCTAACGTATTATTCTAATGCTCTGGAAAATTGTATGAAAATTATTACCGAGAATAATAACGTCGATAATAACTAGAAAATTTAATTGAAATTTCTATTATAACGTTATTGTATTCGCGAAGTACAAAATAATGATGGTTATTAATATTTCTCTTAATAATACCGCATACATATCGCATATACATACATTGTGATGAATCGACTAATTTTAAATTCATAACGAACAAGATACGTCATCTGCGTGTGAAATGAATGGGTTCATATTTATCAGATAATTTAATTACTTTATTATTAATTGCAAGTAATTGCAACTGTGTTTAAATTGTGTACAATTCTGAAACGATCAAAATAATTAGCGAATATTATACTAGTAAAAATGATTTGCCCAGTTGAATTAACATTTTTGTTCCTGGTTACTGGGTGTAAAACAAATATGGTGTATAATGTTTGATAAAATTAAATACCTTTATCTTGGACAATACCCGTAATTTTTTTGATTAATGCAATAATACGATTATGTTTCTTTTTCGCGAATATTTTTTTATGTAAATTTTTTTTTATATACATTTATTTAACGTCGGCCTATTTCCGCTACCGAGGCCTAACACCGACGCCTGTAGACGAGCTACCCCCAACCAGGAATTTTGCCGAACCTCTTCCCTTAAGAAGAGTAGGGATCTTTTATTTGCCTAACATTTAATAGACAAGGGACCGACGGCTTTACATCCCCTCCGAAGGATGGTATATCTCCTATACAAACCCTCGCCTAAGGTTGTATAGCTTCCGCGCATACACTGATATACAAGCCGCTGGAAGATGTGTGAGGCGAGGACGCGGTTTCCGTTGGAATAGTCACCAATCCAAGTACTAACTGCGCCTGTCGTTGCTTTACATCGCATACCGAAGTATGTACATAGTAAAGACGCACCTACGCTTTATGTAAATTATTTTGCTGTATCATTACTATCTAACTGGTGAATGCGATTTTGATTGAAATAAAAATTATGCATAGTTGGGAAGTATAGGTAATGGTACTGGTATTTTGATAATGTTCCACAGGATCTCAAAGAGCAATGAGGAAGATTTGAAAAAGTCTTAAATTTATTATTTTTCCATAACATGTACTATATAAGTTGAGAATATAATAAAAAGACAAAAAAATTTACTGGATAAATGTCTGACTTTCTTATTGATTACGTTCTTATTGGTGTGACATCGCAAGTCACAAAATACGGGCATGTCAATAGAAGTGGCATTAGAAAAGTAGAGCTTACTATGATAAAAGTGCGTAAAAGTGTGTTTTTACTTATCCAAGAAGGATTGGTTGTCATGTATTGCTATTTTGTGGAGTTTGAAGACTGTGATGATGACAGCATTTCTTGGTACCAATCCTGATTTCATAAGTGCAAAAGGGCAAAGACTATGAGGTTTGTATCCAATATGTATCCAAGACAAATCCTTTCCGGGTTCATTTGTTTCATGTTCGCGTTTTGTAAGGAATATAATAATATGTCTAATTTTATGGGAAACAAAACTTTTTTTATTTATTGAGTTACAATATCCAACAGACCGATGTCCATTTACAGGATGAGGTTAGAACAAAAGCAGATATATTACAAAAAAGATAAAAGAAACAGGAAAATAAGAACAAATAATCTCAAACAAAGATGAAATTATAAATTGCATGACAAGTACCTATAGTCCAAGTAGTCGAAGTATATAATGATAAACGCCTAGCATTAAATAATTATAATTGTTTATTACTGTGAATGTTTGTGTTGAAAATATCTATTATAATATTGACATTGTTGTAATTAGAAAACATTTGAAAGAAGAGGGATTGATTTAAGATGTTGGTTCTTGGAGTACGTAATAAAAAAGTTTTATAATGTCTTGAATTAAGACGAGGTACAGCGTAAAAAATACTGTTGTGAAGGTCTTCACATTTAATACAATTATGAATAATTTTATCGAGGAAAATTATAGATTGCGTCATCCTCCTCTTTAAAAGACAAGTAAAATTAAAAGCAGATAAAAGATTATCATGTAAATATCCTCTAGGCGGATAGTTGCCAAATGATTTAAGGTCTAAATTTTTTTAGGAAGTTACGTTAAATTTTCTTTAATGATGTGTGTGTATGAGTGGTGGTCGAGAGGTGAGGGCACTTTCCTCTCACCCAAAAGTTCCGGGTTCGATCCCCGGTCGTGGCAGTGGAAAATACTGTGAGAGGGATTTTTCCACTATACACGGATATTGGGGGTATGTCCCTTGTCTCTAAATGTGTAGCCTCCTCCCAAACAAGGTTCTTCTAGAGCCTTCCGGGATAAAGGGGGTCGTCATTACCTGTGGTGTTATTTATAATATTTATTTATATACCGAGGGGTGGGAAGATAAAAGGTATTATGATTGCGTGGTTCAAATATGGGGGCATGAAAATTTAACATACATAAAATATTTGGGCAGTCAAAAAAAAAACAAGGGAGAACATAGTTTCCTGCGGTCGAGTAAGCTATAAAAGCCGAATCCATTTAACACCTAACCATGGTCAAACCCTATCGCAAGATATGCATTATCTAATTTGTATGATGCAAATTTTAAAGAGCGACGTTGAATATTCTCGAGACTACTACAATATCTACTATAGCCGGGATTCCAAATAAGTGAAACATATTCTGGCTTGGATTTAACAAATTCTGTTTATAACAGAATCAAAACATATCAATGTTATTAAAATCACTTGAATATCTAATCACAAAACCTAAGTTTTTATACGCAGACAGAACGATATTTTCTGTATGTTTGTTAAAATTTAGTTTTGAGTCAAAAAGAACACCCAGATCCTTGAATTCATCTGATCCGTCCAATTCATAATAGAATATTAATGGCTACTTTTTCTTGCTGAAAGACATGACGTTACATTTGATGATGTTTCAAGACAGATTATTACCATGGCACCAATCATTTACATCATTTAGATTCCTTTGGAGAAGCATGCAATCCTCGACGGTATCAGCAGTACAGTACAATTCCATGTCATTGGCGTAAAGCAGACAGTTGACACCAATACATGTAACTATATCGTTAATAAACAAAATATATAATAAAGGTCCCAGTATTGAGCCTTGGGGCATTCAGATGTAGCCAGGGATTGCTCAGACTTAAAACCACGGTACTCTGCATATTGATTCCTGCCAGTTAAAAAAGAGGAGAGCAGGGAGGTTAACACATTCGATAAATCAAATTCTTTGAGTTTATGAAAAAGGATACCTTGGTCGAGCCTGTCAAAGGCTTTGGAAAAATCAATGTATATAGTGTCAACTTGTTCACCTGCATCAATAGCCTCAGATATAAATTGGGTGACAGTAAATAAATTTGTAACAGTTGATCTATCTGACCCTTAACAAATCCGTGCTGGGAAATACTCCCTCCTCGTATATTATTATAAATTTCGTTATATAAAGAAATTTCGAACACCTTAGCGAAATTGCAGATTATAGTAGTAGGACGGTAAATTTCAACGTTAAATTTATCCCCTTTTTTAAAAATCGGACACACCTTGGATAACTTCCATCGGTCAGGAAATACTCCTAATTTTAGAAAATTAAAAATTATTATATTACTTCTATAAATGTTCTGCTATTCCTTGTGTTTGGATGATCTGTATATGTAAAAATGTTTGCTTGTCTAACAAACCTTTTCCGTTAATTTGCTGGAAATTTGTGCCAATATACGATACATCACCCTGAGTCGCGAGTTATGTTAATCTTCAGAATCTAAAAATAAATCGTGAGATCAATAAGTGATAGAAATGGCGTAATATAATCTGCTACCTACCAATCTAATCTTATTGAAACATATTAATGATTATTTGGCTTACATTAAATTATTTTTCGTTAAATACCTACATTAAGTTTTGATTTACACATTTACCTGGTACCCCTCCAGGTTTTATATGGAACAGCTAGTCACCCTATGAATTTAAACGCGTGTCCTTGTTTCGAGCTATCTTTTTCCTTCTCATTTATGGTATAAATCATACTGTATTTTGTGTGGGTATGCTATTAAGTATTAAATTTGTAGATCCAACTGATATTAGCACAATAATTAATGATTTATTAGTATTATTACTGAAGTTTACGTGGCTAAATAAGTTAGATAAAGAACTAATAATATGAAAATGGCACGTTGAACACGTGGTATTTTATAATCGTGTGTTTTGGCTATTTCAAATAAGATATTTATATAAATATTTTAATGGAAATCTTGAAGGCAGTTTATGTACGTTTTTCATTTGTTATTAAAGACAATGATCTGTTCAGAATCATCTGACTGTCTTCCCTATTCATAAACTTTCGAAAACTGTTATCGAATTTTTAAAAATGGAGGTTGTCAAAGTTGAATATTATTGAGGAAATATTTTGTTATTGGCCTTATGTACTCACTTTTACTTATTTTTAATTATGATCTGTTCGGTTCCTAACAATATTGTATTTTATTGATTGCAACTACAGGGTATGAAAATAAAATTAAATGTAGATAAATATATACCTACACAAATGCACATGCAGTGTGTCCCAAGAGTGTGTCAAAGAACAATATCGATCTTATTAGAAGACGTTGGAAAATTATTTATTGTGGAAGTGATATTAGTGTCAAAAGGCGCACATATTAAAAATATTTTGAAATATTCAGGATGACACGCTACAGGGGAGCATCTTCGACGTAATTACTTCCACGTCCAGTGGAAGTATAGCAACGCAAAAAAAAATATTTTTCTTTGTTGAAATAGACTTAAAATTTCATGAAACGTCGGGATTTTAAATTTGAAAAAAATAAAATCCTGTCTGTCGGTCGGTCTGTCTGTAACTTTGTTTGTGCGCACATTTACTCTGGAACCGTTTATGATATTCTCTTGAAATTTAGTATACTTATGTAACGAGATCTGGAACTAGATTATATTTTGATCTAATTCCGTTGGGGGGGTTCAGGGGGTAAATAAGGTAAATAAGGGTAAATAGGCAAAGCAAGCAAGTAAGAGTCCATAAAATTGCAATTTGGGGCATGTACAAAAGTTAAGGCCTCAAAATTTTTTTCGGCATCAGCAACCCCCCTATCACCCCCAATGCCACCCCCACACTATTGCGAAAGGGAGTAAAAAAATAAAATGTGATTTAGTGTTTGTACAAGAACGAAACGTCTCAAAAAAATTTTTGGCGTTAGCCACCCCCCTCTATCACCCCATTGTCACCCCCACCCTATTATTAAAGGGAGTAAAAAATTAAATTGAAATTTTGTGTGTGTACGAACCCAAGGGCCTCTAAAAATTTTTTTGGCATTAGTCACCTCCTCTACCACCCCCATTGCTATCCCCACACTATTGTTTAAGGGAATAAAAAAATTAAATCGGGATTTAGTGCGCATAGGAGAACCAAGGACCGTTAAAATTTATTTATTTATTTAAATGGAACACTGTATTTCTGAATTGGCACTTTAATTCTCTACGATTTTTGTGAATAATATCCCATAACTAAAATCGATATTTCCAGAGATGTTTTTACTTTTTCATTAAAAACCATTAAATTATAATATTTTCATTTAGAACTGAAAAATAATTTTCCAAAATCTTCTAATAAAGCAGATATTGGACTTTGGCGCACTATTGGGGTGTATTCTAACGTAGAACGTAATATTCCAGTGACAATTTCCTTTATAATGTCCTTATTTTTAGTATAAAGAACATAACCGGGTTGCAACCAACAGCTATTCCCCGGGCTATGTGCCGCGCCGAGCGATGAATTGTAATTATCATATATTATCTACATTTGTCTGAAAGTTATATGTGGCATTCTATGAATATTCTTTCCTATTATTTGGGTTTTCTACCACATATATTATTATCCTCTTCTAAAACAAATTACTGAATCTACAAAATAATAGAATTATTGGAAAAAAGCCTCTACGCCTGTGACATTTACGCCAAAGGAATAGTCAGAGGTTATATTTTGAAATAATATAAATCGGAATAAACACAGAAATAATGTATTTGCTGACGTTTCGGAAAGTAATCTCTTTCTGTTTTCAAAGCTTTTTTTGGAAGAACTCTTATTTGTATGTGTCAAATACGCAGCTTTAAGATGCTGTTCATGTTATTTCCATAGATACTTACTACTTACACAGAACATAAAACTGATGATATTTTCTTTTAGATAATGTTGAGTTTGTTAAGTTCTTCTTTTCATACATTTTATGTATTTGACATACACAGCAAAATAAGAGTTCTTCCAAAAAAAAGCTTTCAAAACGGAAAGAGATTACTTTCCGGAACGTCGGCAAATACATTATTTCTGTGTTTATTTCGATTTATATTATTTGCAAAACATAACCTCTGACTATTCCTTTGGCGTAAACGTCACGGGCGCAGAGCCTTTTTTCTAATAATTCTATTATTTTGCAGATTCGGTGATTTGTTCTTGAAGAGGATAATAATACATGTGGTAGAAAACCCAAATAATAGGAAAAAATATTATCTACATTTGTGAAAATTAAATTAAATATGTTAAAATTATGATATTATTGACCGTTAATAATTTTTTTATCAACGGCATTAGTTTTCAGTGAATTATGTTGTTTACAAATGCTTCTTATGTTTCCTGGATTCCTAAAAAATTGCTCGTTGTTTCACTAAGATTGTTGTTATCCACCATGTATTTATTTCTTTTGAATTTATATCGTTCACAAGTAACATTTTTGGGCCAAAATTTGTTGTATACTATAACAACAAAATTTAAATTTATTCCACCTTGAAAACATTTTCTGTTTGGCCTCTCATTTTCAATTTTTGCTAGGATATGTTCTACAATAATGTCTTCATTCTTATTAATATTTAATTTACATTTTATGTAGCTTCTTATTATATTTTCATCAACTTTATCTGGAACTCTTGATACAAAGGGTCATGATTTTTTCTCATCCTGGACTCTTATAATGTTTTAATAAATGTTTCAGCATCTTTAGATTCTCCGCTACCTATAAATATTTTCCTCTTAGGACTATTGTTAATTTTTACTTCTTGACTGTGTATATGAGTTTCTAATGGTATTGAGGACTGTAGAGCCGTCTGTGGGTAAGATTTAGAATTGGGAGTGACGTTCTCTTTTACATTAGTTTGGAATAAATGTGCCCAGGTAGCAGTGGTTTGTGTTACAGCTTGTGATAGAGGCGATTTTTCAGCAGATAAATGTAGTGAACCCTGTTGTTCAGGGGACAAAACATGAATATCCTATTATTTGGGTTTTTTTACCACATGTATTATTATCCTCTTCAAAAACAAATCACCAAATTTACAAAATAATAGAATTATTGGAAAAAAACCTCTGCGCCCGTGACGTTTACGTCAAAGGAATAGTGAGAGGTTATGTTTTGCCAATAATATAAATCGGAATAAACACAGAAATAATGTATTTTGCTGACGTTTCGGAAACTAGTCTCTTTCCGTTTTCAAACCTTTTTTATTTGGAAGAACTCTTATTTTGCTGTGTATGTCAAATACACAGCTTTAAGATTTTGTTTATGTTATTTCCATAGATACTTACTACTTACAGAACACAGAACTGATGATATTTTCTTTTAGATAATGTTGAGTTTGTTAAGTTCTTCTTTTAACATTGCTAGCCAGGTTGTACAAATATCTACAGAACAATTCGATACGCACTTATCTTCATTTAATAAGATTATTGCTGATTCTTTAATTTTTCTTTTTTTGGTATCTGCCTCTTTTGTTAAAATTTTGCCGAGTCCGTCTATGTCCGTTTTCCCAAGCATGTTCACAAATCTTTGATTTCTGAATTTCATTCTTTCCAATGTAATTCTGTGCTCATCCAACCTCACACTGAAAGGTCTGGATGACTCACCCACATAACATTTATCACATTCATACGGGATATTATAAATACAGTTTTTTGAATTCTGCTCCCTGTTTATCGGTTTTGTTTTTGTTAAAATAAATCTTAAAGTGTTCCTGGTTTGAAATATCGTCCTGACATCAAATTTGTCACCTAGCTTCTCCGATAGTCCGTATACATAAGGAATTATTGCTGTATAATGACGTTCAGGTCTTTGTCGTACCTGATTGTCCCTATTTTGAACATTTATGAAAACTCTATCAACAAAGGCTTCAGGATATTCGTTTTGTACTAGAACCTCTTTGATAAATTTTTTCTCGTTATTTAATATTTCATTATTAGATGAAATTATTTTGGCCCTATCGTATAAACATTTTACAACACCCCTTTTAACATTTATTGACTGATTTGAGTTAAAATTTAGATATCGATTAGTATGTGAATTATATTATTTACTCTTCTAATTAAAACATCTAAAAAACGGTAATTCATTCCTACTTTCTACTTCTAATGTGAATTTAATAGACGGTTCCTTACTATTTATATTTTCCAAAAAACTATCTAGTAAATCGACACCATGAGGCCAAATTGCAAAAATGTCGTCAACATATCGCTACCAGGCAACCGGTTTGTTTATACAATTTTGAACATGTGTGTTCTCAAAGTTCTCCATAAATATGTTGCTTAAAATTGGTGATAATGCAGATCCCATAGCCATACTAAAATCCTGCTGATAGAATCATTGTCCAATTGAAAATAGGTTGTTTTTATACACATTGTTAAACATGAGTTACAATGTGAGATTTACTGTTGCTTATTTTATCATTCAATGGTTTGTGTTTATTTTCATTGTCTTCCTGTACATATAATTTTTATTCGAGATTGGATACAATCAATATAGTACATATATTAGTATTATATAATATATGTACTAACAAATTGGTAAATTAATATTATATTATTTTCGGGGGCGAGCGTGGGTGCGTCTTTACTATGTACATACTTCGATATGCGATGTAAAGCAACGTTAGGCGTGGTTAGTAGTTGGATTGGTGACCGTTCCAACGAAGACCACGTCCTCGCCTCACCCATCTTCCAGCGGTTTGTATATCAGTGTATGCGCGGAAGCTATACAACCTTAGGCGAGGGTTGTATAGGAGATATACCATCCTTCGGAGGGGATGTAAAGCCGTCGGTCCCTTGTCTATTAAATGTTAGGCAAGTAAAAGATCCCTACTCTTCTTAAGGGAAGAGGTTCGGCAAAATTCCTGGTTGGGGGTAGCTCGTCTACAGGCGTCGGTGTTAGGCCTCAGTAGCGGAAATAGGCCGACGTTAAATAAATGTATAAAAAAAAAAATATATTATATTCTATGAATTAGTTTCCTCAAACACGAAACATCATGCTAATGCTTAAGTAATTGGTTTTCAAAATAATTCGTGGTTTCTTCATAGTGAATCATTTAGCTGTTACACAAAAGTAAATTGATCCAATTCCATTTACAACATTATTTTCATTAATGTGATTATCTAATATTGTAGGTCTTTATATACCACTTATTTTTAGCAGTCCGTGTCAAAATCGCGTATATCTCCAGACGTTGGACGTCTGATTTATTTAAGTGGCTAGTTTAGTGGTCTCCTATAACATTTACACGAGAAATTTAAATGGTTTATTGCTTAAAAAGGCAGTTCACTTTAAGATATTGTTAAAGTAAAATCTTTTTAATTAAGCAATTACTTAGTATTTTAATGCTGTTTGTAATAAAGGAACTATAAAATCCTATTTTATGGTCAACGATATATGAAGAAGACTAGGTATATTTGTTAAAGCAGTGATATAAAAAAATAAAAATATATCTGAAAGAAAGACCAAGGTTTCCTAGACATTTCATCGTGATGAAAGCAAATCTACAATCAAAACATTTCCATCAGATCAGTATTTTAATATATCTATCTTTACAATGGGATTATATTGGTAAATTCTAAACGGTAAAAGATCAGAAGGTAGAATTTATGTGGAGCAAATTTCCGTAGCAGCATTTAAAAAAAATCTGTCTTTTTCCCTTCCAAATGCAGACACATTGCCTCTATTCCATCTTTTAATATAAATGTATTCCATGGCAAGTATTTAAACATTCACAGTATAGACTTGTGGGCATATATTTTCCTCATATTAAATAAATCTGTTTCTTGATACAGGATTTCGACAGATTATAATTCCGTATATAATAATGGTTCAGCCAAAGCTTGACTGTATTAGTTGATATAATTATAAATTTGTTTGCTGCTCATTACTCAATTTGTCTGCATTAGTTCTTGGGTGAGTTTTCCAGGCCTCGATCTAGGTCTTCTGCTGCTCTGGCCAAAAATACATTTTTACCGCCCTTTACATGTAATTATAAATTGTTTTAAAGTATAATTTTTGATAGCGGATAAAATTATATTCAGGTATTTTTTTGACTAATAAAAGTTTATTGTTTCATAAAAACTTAAATTCATCAAAAACAGTAAAGAACAAAATAAATTGTACAGGTAGGAGGTAGGTAGGGGGAGTGGGGACACATTGATATAGGTGTCATATTTGTCGTTTGAAAACGTCTATGAAATTCGTTTGCGCACTCATAGATGGTGTTACAACGTGCAAAGCTCTCAAACATTTTTCGCGCGCCTTCAGTAACAATTCCATTCGCCACAAGTGCAGATGTATTTTGTGTTGTCAAAAGTAAATTTTATCAGTACCCTTTCAACTGCAATTTTCTTGAAAAAAATTCTTTTAATAAGGGTTGTATTAATTTTGAAGGCAAGAAAAAGTGTATATTTATATAATTGCATAAAATTTTTTAATTAACTTTGCATTATTTTAGGATGATAATATGTTGTATTGTAAATGGCGCTACGGGGCAGATTCATATCAATGTGCCCCATATCATATGATGTACTTCTAAGTGAAGTTTTAGTCATGCAGTAAATATTTTTATCTCTTTTTTTTAGGATGAAATGGTAAGATCATGCGAACGAAAGACCAACAGGATTGATTTAGATGAAAATGCTGTAACCTCTGCAATATCAGATGTTCTTGAGGGAAGACTGTCTATCAGAAAAGCAGCTGATAAATACAACCTAAAACCTGCCACATTGCAGCATAGAATAGAGAAAAAGAAAAAACTACAGATAACGAAGAACCAACAAGTTATTCTTCCAAATATTGTTCGCAGCAAGTATTTAATCAAGAACAAGAAAAACAACTAAATGAATACATCATTAAATGTAGTAAAATGGATCATGGCCTAATTCTGATGCAGGTGAGACAACTTGCTTACGAATTTGGTAAAAAATTGAGTGGGTCACTGGATTTTGCAAAAGAAAAACAAACATAAGTTTAAGGAAGCCAGAAAATACCAGTGTTGCATGATCATTTTCATTTAACAAGACTGCTGTATCTGAATTTTACGGAAATCTCGAAGATCTCCAAAAAAAATACAAGTTACTGCCGCCCGGATAGTTAACTTTGATGAGACAGGTATCACTACAGTTCTTAGCAAACCTAAAATCTTGGCTGAAAAAACACAGTGGCAAGTTGGCCAAATTGTGTCCGCTGAAAGAGGAGAATTGGTAACATTTGGTGGTATTACAACTGAACTTGGAAATACGATTCCGCCTGTATTTGTATTTCCGCGCGTATTCTATAAGGATCGCTTTCTGTCAGGTGCACCAGAGGGAAGTTTAGGCTTATCGTCGAAAACTGGTTGTATAAATGGTGTTCTTTTTTTTAGAGGTGTTGAAGCATATACAAAAACATATGAACAGCACAAAGAAAAGTCCTATCTTGCTGATTTGTGATAATCATGAGTCCCACATTTCTATAGAGTCAATCAATTATTCGCGAGCAAATGGAATTGTATATTTATCATTCCCACCTCACACATCGCATAAGTTACAACCACTTGATGTGGCAGTCTTCGGCCCATTTAAGGCTAAACTAAAGGTGGCATTTAATGACTGGCATATAAATAATCCTGGAAAGGCTTTGTCGATATATGAGATCCCAGCACTTGCTATAATTGCATTCTTTGAATCGTTTACTGGTAAAAATATTACCAGTGCCTTTGCCAACCCGGATATATGCCCATTCAATAAGCTGACATTCTCAGATGAAGATTTTGCACCTTGTAATATCTATATTAATGAGGTGACAGATAATGCTACGACAAACGTGGGTCCTCAGGTTTCCACTAGCATTGAAAATGAGAAAACTTCAGATGCAGCTATCCATTCCATTGACCAGATCCATTCAACACCACCACAAATTAATTGGTTAGAAATTATAAATATTTCGGCGTTCGAACCTACCCCTTGAACTTCCAAAGCATTCGAGTCCACGCCTCCAACATCGAAAGTTATCAGCATAACACCTGAAACAGTTAGGCCTTTTCCAAACATGGTTAAAATAGCTAAGAAGAGGAAAGGAAAGGGGCAAATCGAGAATTTACACCAACACGCCAGAGAAACAAAGACTCGAAGAACTGCAACATACAAAAGAGCAAAAGAGACTTATCAAAGAACAAAAACAACGTGTAATAAATCTGAGAACAGCCAAAAATTTCCTACTTGAGAAGAAAACCTTAGAGAACCTTTGGTACCAATAGAACGGCATCGCTATTCACTTTTAAAATTAATCTATCTTCTTATAATTTGTAGAAAAAAGAAATATTAGCACAAAGGTTTTCCTTATTTTATTTTTGTATAATTAAAATTTTAATTTCACGATTTAATTTGTTTTATTTTAAGCTAATAAACTGGTTAAATAATCTTTGTCTAGCAAATTATTGTTGCTACATTAAATACATTTATATATTTATTACTATGCTTATTTATTTTCATACTAGATACAAGATTCCCATTGTCATAACGATGTAAACATCTAAGAATTAAAGTGCCCCAGGTCCGTATCATTGTACCCCGTCTCCGAGGCACATTGATACAAATTCCATTTTTCAGAAAAAAACGATATATTATTTTCTCTTAATAACTTAAAGTGAAAATCAAATCTCAATAGTAAAATAGGATAATGTGTCTTTAAACTTAACCTATAACTTTTATCTCAATCTACTAACTGCGTTATTTCTTCAACTCTCAAAAAAAAATCGTATCAATGTGCCCCCACTCCCCCTACAGATTTTTTAAAATCAAGAAAAACACAACTTATAAAATGTTTTAAGAAATCAATAAAAAATGTCGTAAATGCAAAATCACCAAAAAAGTTTCAAAAATATTTTCAAATTAAGAAAACTATACTTAACTTTTTTGTCGGCAAACTCTTTTAATTTTTCACATAACTCGTGTTCTGTACCAATTACAACCAATCGACCTTAAGTAATATCTGATTATTTTTAATTTGGAAAAGCTTTGTAAATTTTAGCCGTATGTTCTTTCGGTCATTAAATTAGTCGCGGCTTCTTAGATTATATCTACAATGCCATAAATTAAATTAATGTTGCTTAATTTATTCAATTGTCTAGTCGGTCGCATTTATACAATTTTTTTTAATGACATCAAACAAATTACACTCTATATGTTTCTGATTCTGTGAAAATGTAGAATGTTAAATTAGAGTGGATGAAACTATTATAATAACTATTACTAAATATTATCACCGAAGTACTTTATGGAGAATATTTTGGTTATAACGACCCCGTTATATAAGTATATCACTTTTATAGGACATCAATATTCACGTAGCTATTCCCAGTCGCACATTGTGTATCAGATGTAATTTACGGCCCTACTTTACAGTAAAAATGAAAAAGCTATTCTGGAAAAGACGTATATACATATATATCTATTGACATTTATATCCTATATTCGTTATTGTAACATAATTTGTGTTTTATTATGATGATCATCTAAAAATTTACTGTTACGTATCCGTTCTAACATAATGTGGCAGTTTATCGTCTGGATTGATTGCTTAGCATTAGTTTCCGTGATGGAGAACCCTTTTATTTTCATTAGGGATAATATAATAAAATCGTAATAATAGGCCCTTCCAGTCTCATATTCATGCACAATAAAGAATAAATCGACTGGATGACTGGTTGATATATTGGTATTAATGCCCTTAATGTATATGTAGTTTTAGAGCAAAAAATAAATCGAGAATTTTTGGGTAATTGGCATGTTAGACATTTTTTTTCGTTTGTTTAATCAATGGAACTGAGCTCACTGATTTTTGTGACCTTGTTACAATAAAGTTTTTTTTTAATATTTCTGGAAGCAGTCTTCGATATTCCAGACCAGTTACATACATTATTTCAAGACTTGTCCGAAATTTATTATATGTTTTCTTATGAAAGGTGCAAGATATTCATGTGACGAAAGACACGAGGATCCCTTGGCTATTTGCTACATCTTTACGATAGCGACATGTAAAATAGTAAGCAGGCGCCATCTAGCGGTTCAGTGTCTGTTGCAATCGAAAAATAAAAATCCTGACTGGGCTTAGCATAGTTAACTATGCTTACTATTGTACATGTTGCTATCGTAAAGATACCGAGATGTACCTAATAGTCAAGGGGTCCTCGTGTCGTTCGTCACAGCTTGGAACTGCAGTCTGCAAGTGGTATAGGACGACTGGCACGAGAGTTTTTTTAAGTAGGGTCAGTCTTTCGGCTGGTGTTTGTTGCAATCGAAGCATTAGCGTTTTGTTGGTAATATACAATTATTACACTTAACGCGCCAGGCTTGTAACTTGTAATTCAGAGCTCGGCGGGACACATAGCCCGGAGAGTAGCTGTTGGTTGCAGTCTGGTTATATTCCTTATAGTAAAATAAGGATATTATAGAGGAGCTTACGACTGAAATATTATTATTATGAAATATTTGTTTGTTTGTATCAAATTGTGATAATTAATTACTGAATTATAATTATTATAAAGTGAATTTTTACTATTATGGCATAGCTGATTTTTACGATTCAATGATATGAATTGTAGTTTTCGTATAATATGAAATATTAACATTATGAGTTAAAATTTTTGTGACATGTTTTATATCGTTGGAAAGAGAAAAAATTAACGGAACTTTGGTGTTATGGCTTACTTTGAGATTTGCTCTTTTCATTTTTGCACAAGACGTATGTCAAAGCAACCTGGGTTTTTCGAATTTTTCAGGTTTTTGTAATATATCTCACAAAGTAGGCTATGGATTTCAAATTTCTTTTTACTGAAATTAGACTGACACATTCTAATTTACTTCTAACTAATGTATTATGTAGTCTTCTTACTGTATTTATATTTATCATATCTACGGTATTTCTTATAAGAAATCCAGGAGGTCTAAAACCAGGGGTAGTAATTTTAGCAGATGATTGGAAAAAGTAAGGTGATGATTGAAATTCACTTCCTAGATCTTTGGAAACATGCTGTCTTTTCAAGTTAATATCGAGCATAAAATAGTTATGCTGAATGATAGTTTGATATTTCAAGTACGTAACTACTTTACATCTCTCAAAATGTAGAGCCAACTTGTTTTTCAGACACCAATTATGAATTAAAGTGTCATTATTCTGTCAAATTAAGCAGATGGAGATATCAAAGATGTTATTAATATCTTTAGATCGTCAGCATACATGAAGACAGAACAGTGAAGGTCAAATATAATGTCATTTATATAGTTATTGAATAGTACTGGACCGAGAACTGATCCTTGTAGTATACTCGACAGTGAAATAAATCTTTTTGACTGAATGTATTGATTTCTATTAATAAGTCATGATCTGAAGAAATTTAAAAGTTTCGTAGAGGAACTGAAGGAGTCCAGTTTGGTAAGTAGAATACTATGATCAATTTTTACCAAAGCTTTTGAGAAATCTGTATAAATGACATCTGCCTATCCCCATATCTATTATTCGACAGATACTCTGTGATGCATATTAGGCTGTTAAATGACCTGGAATGAAGCCATGTTCGTGTATGTTAAGTTGGCATTTTATTTGGGGATATATTAAATTATGCAGTACTAGCCCAAACAGTTTACCCAAATTGCATATTATTGTTTATTGTAATTGGTCTGTAATTTATTATTTCAGACTCAGATTCTTTTTATCGTTCAGGAAAATTCTTAGAATTTAGAGATGGGTTAAACTAGAATGATACAAGTACAAATCTGCAACTCTTTAATAAAATACTGGCAAACCATCAGTACACATTTTAAATTTTTTAAAACACATCCAATGCATCATTTTCAATAATTCCGAAAAGCTGTAGGTTATTGTTGTTGTTGTCATAATAACATTGTATTGGAGCAATTGAATTATTAGGTGATGTAAAAACGGATTGAGAAAACGTTATATAACCAAAATTGTTTTGGATTAGGCTTAAAGTTATTTTCCACCTCAATTAAGTAACTTATATGAGATTGCTTAATTTTTTTTTAACGAGTTTTAAAATACCTTACTTTATTATGTCCTTTTCTAATATCTCTAGTCGCTTTCTTTCCATTTGATTCCCGTTATTATATGTGTAACTAAGGTTGGTACTGAGATACTTTTGGGTGGGTTTTAGGTATATGTTCTTCAAAGATGTCCTGAATTATGGAATAAAATACATCAAGAACTTTATTTGCATCTTTGTAATTATATAAAATGTTCCAATCGGAGTTCAAGAGCACCTCATACAATTTAGATAAATCTGCTTTCTTGATTGTATGAACAATTTTATTTAGTCAGAAATTTTTTGAATTGTCATTTAAGTTCAAAATTTTTAGCGCTGGATGTTGCGACATGATATCGTCTGTTCTTTGCACACTACAAACTCATTTACATAAAATCTCTTTATATAATTATACTGGTTCATACAGAAGTTATTTGAATGTAATATTTTCGTGGATTGATTGTCAGCACCAGTTTAGTCAACATATTCCGGCAAATTAAAATCTCCCACTATTATTATAGTGTAATTGTTATTATATTTTGCCCCAGGATTAAGTGTAGTTTCATGAATAGTTCAAAAAATAATTCATATGAATATGAGTTGAGGTTTAGCGGTATGTAATTGTAATAATTAAACTATATTGGAAAACTCAAAATGGCGAACCAAAAATGGCAGACTTTAAGAATTAATTCCTGATTTACGCCGTTTCTATTAATTTCACTGAAAAATATGTAGAATAAAAAAGTGTTTAGAATGCCATTTTGCATTTAACTCTTTCGCTTCTCCACCGTGGAAAACCACATAGGCTATTAAACCTAAATTTTTAGTATTAATTTATAGTGGTATGCGAGTTCTGTTAATATCAACAATTAAGATTTCCGATAATGTAATATAGTCTGCCTTTTTACCAAACACAATAAGCGCCGATTTATTTCGATTAAGAATTAGAAAATGATCTGCAGAAATGCTATTCGTATTTAAAAGTTCTAGAAAGACGTTATCGAAAAAATATGACAATTGAAATGATTCACAATTGTAATAAGATAAAATTAGCTACAGCAATCAATGCATTATCATTGATCTCGTACGTTAGAAAACCTTAGGTTTAACATCGCTGCCAGTTTCAACGAGTTCATCAGACCTCAATTGGTGAATGCGTATTACCGGCGACTTCACCATAAACTAGAAAAGTTCTGTCATTGTATTATTCTTCTTAAAGAAGCTCTTAATTCTTGAGAAAAAAGGACATATTCATTTTTGTTGGAAAATATGCTCTAGAAATACTTTATGATTCTAAGAGGGAAAGGCATTTTTCCTCATTATTCATAATTTTCCTGCAGAAGTTTAAAAAGTAAATAATGAAATTACAGGAGTATCTCGTTTTCAAATACTTCATTTTATTTGAGAAATTAATTATTCAAGTATGCTGCTAAATTAGTATGTTTTTTTATTAGTTTTCTACTTTCGTTTGGAATCGAAAAGCTTAATATATTTCCAACGTTAATTTAATTATTCAGTTCACTTTAGCATTAACAAGTAGCTGTACTAGCTTTAATCTAATTCTACAGGTGCCACGTTTTACCCATGGTATATTTCAATAACAAGAGTTAATGAATTTTGCAGTTTTGATTAATAATTCTATGGACCTATCCCTTTTTATAACATAATTCAAATCGACATTTTATGGATAAGGGTCGAATGCGAAATAATTATGCGACCAGTTGAAGGCGTATTGAGTAGTACGAGGATAACAAAGCAAAACAATATTAGCTATTTATGCAACAAAGCCATAATTTAAGGCGTTGTTGAACAAGTTCAGCGTAACGAGCAAGGTCACAAAGAGAAAGAGTTCAAGAGAGCCTTATTACAGGAAAAGTGTATACCAAGCGTTTGGCGTATTGTCGAAAAAAAAATTAATAATGATAATAATAATAATATTTATTCTAGTAGACTATGTTACACAGTATAGCAAAGCTTTTATATTCATAATAATATCATTTTTTATCATTGGCAACCATCCAAAACCTGAGTTTCCAAAAGATGGCTATGGGGCAGTATTAGCGCGTTCTACCTAATATGCTACATATGCTCCTCTCACAAAAACAAATCAACCTACCAAACAATCAATAGCGAAACTTACATTCCTACTGTTCGACTTAGCAGGTGGATCAACGAAACCAGTTAACAAATACGCGGGCTTAATCCTGTCAACACTAACAGCTAATTTTATTACTATGCGAAACCACAAAGAAAGAACTTTCGTAGCAAGGAGTTAAAGTCGGCTTAAGCCTGTCGTTTCGAACGAAAACAAATTTGCAAAAACTAGTGTCACGACTGACAAAAGTATGCCGGGTAAAAGTATGTTTAGGACTGGTAAATTACAAATTATTATCTCCTCCGCAGATGAACACAGTAAGTCCTCTTTGGTCAATGCCCGCAAACCTAACAGTATGATTGGCAACTCATCAGACCAATACACGGAGTTAGCCCTGGCTGTTAGCGCGGTCTTCAAGATTCTGGAAATCTCTCCACCATACCGTCACTTTGGGGGTGATAAGCAGTTGTATGGATTCTATAGAATATTGAAAATTTTGAATATTCACGAAACAACGTTGACTCAAACTGGACGCCCTGATCTATAGTGACATAGTGGAATGCCAAAACAACAATTTTGAAACAGAGTTTTGGTGACAGTTTCGGCAGAAATATCCGGCAACGGGTAAGCTTCCAGAAAGCGAGTGAAACGTTCGACCACAATGAGGACGTAAGAGAAACCATTCGATGAAAGCAAGGAGATCGATATGAATATATTCAAAACGACCCTTAGGTACTTCTACATGCTTGTTGTAGTTCCTATGCGCAGTTTCAATATCAAATTCTACTATACGCCTTAAATCTTTAAACTTTTAAAACATTCTTCATTTCTATTTATATAGTCGCCACGCTTTGTGTTTTTCTCTGATATTCTTTATTATTTTATTGTTAAACCAAGGAGGATAACTACGATTAGGTTTGCGTTTTATATGGACACATTGCATATATCGTTTTGTTAATGCTTTATACAACAAACGATAATAACAATTATGTGCAACCTTTGGGAAAACTATTTTCTCTTTATAAAATGCTATTTGAAAAAGGAGATCTAAGAAAAGCTTTTATTGTGATTCGTTCCATCAAGGGTTCTATAATACTCTGCATATCATCCAATGATTCAGTTAGATATTTTATAAAGTATCAAAGATTAAAAACAATAGTGTAAAAATTATATTTTGTAAGAAGCAACTTAGCCAGGGCAATTGAAAAAAAAATGATAATAATGAGAAATAGAGCCTAATATATGCATTTCACCAACTAAGCCAGCATCATCAGGAGATGATTAAAATTACAAGTATAACAGTTACATCTAAACAATTATATTATTTTCAGAAAACTGAGTGTTTTGTAGCATGTGCAAGAAATATGTAAAAATTCGATAAAAGTAAAAGCCATTGTTTCGCTGCACACTTATCCTAAAATTACTAGTTTACCTTGCATTGATAAACCGGCCTCTAGTAAGAGTTATTCTAGTTACATTAAGGTAAAAATACCCAAGAGAGAGAGGTCCGATAGGGAAATATTTACAGTTTTTGACTATAACTTTTTATTCTGAAACACATATTGTAAACAAATTATAAGACTACCTAAGTAGAAGTATAACAAGAGTTAATGTTATAAATTTGCAAAGATATGCGAAATAAGTAGATTTAAATTTAGAAAATACGAAAACTTACATAATTTATAAAATTAAATCTAATTATTTTGCAAACAATTGAAATTATTGAGTGAAAATTTATATCACTACACCTGTCATAGTACTACTTAGGTAGTCTTATACTTTATTTTATTAATATACTAGAAATGGCCTACGGCCATTTCTAGCTCTTGCAGAGGCATTCGCGCTTCGCGCTCATAGTGGCGCCTGCGGCGCCACGCGGGGATGCTCCCTCCGGTCGCATCCCCGCAGTTGAGGACGCATGAAAGTCGGAGATATGTTCAAAATTCTAGGATCGGTCCTCGGATTAGCCTCAAAATTCTAAGGAATTGTCCCTGAATGCGCCTCAATATTAATCATTATTATTATCAATATCAGAATTAAAATCAATATCAAAATCGACATGAAAGGATGTCGAAATGAACATGAAAAAATATTAAAATCAACATCAAATTCAGTATCAAAGTCAATATTAAAATCAATATCAAAGTCAATATTCAGTATTTCATTTTTCAGCATTTCATTTTTCAGGATGTCATTTTTCAGTTTTTTATTTTTCAGTTTTTCATTTTTCAGTACCTATTTCATTTTGCAGCATTTCATTTTTCAGTTTTTCATTTTTCAATATTAACCGAACATATATTTTAAGTTCGTATACGTTATAAAATATTGAAACGACATTCCCCGAATCGTTCGAGGCACGAATTCATGAAAGAAATATCGATAAAATGTAATGAAAGATGAGGAAAATCTATTTAAATTTTTTTCTACTCCCTTGCGTAAATTTGCCGTTTGCCAAACAGTCTATAGAATGGATATGAAATCAGTCAATCACAGCTAATCTTCCCAAAAAACAGTATATCACTGAAAATATTTTTTAAATCATTATACAGACAAAATTTTAGATGTACGGCAAAAAAAAGGAGCTGTGGGTGAGGATGGAACCAATTACCAATTAAAAGCTTTTTTTATTGTTTTATAAGTACAATTCATTCTATTTATATTGATTTTTCCCTGAGCTAACGTTTTTATAAACCTGCACAATGTGCATACAAAAACTAATTATCCTGTTCTAAAATAGGTAGTTCCTCATAGATACAGGTTGGCTGGTGGTAGCCGAAATCAATATGCTTTAGATTTATTTATTGTTGTTTTAATTTATCATTTTATTGTGTAGGAAAATTTATTCAAACCTACTTAAATTAATCATTAGTTCTAAAAATAAATAAGGGTATTCTGTCTGTTATATACATAATAAGGTTAAAAATTTAAAAGACAGAAATAAAGATGAATTTTCAATTAAGATAAAATGTACGGCAAAAAAAAAAAAAAGAGCCGCTGTGGGTGAGGATGGCACCGGGGACCTGCCGCTTGGAACACGTCGACTATTACCGTCCGGCTACCGCGTCGCCTTTACAAAATGTTTCACGTACATCATGAGATTCAGAAGGAATTATTTGACGGCAACAAAATATTCCGTTTTACTATAAAGTAGCATTTTCTAAAGGCCACAACTTTCTTAATATTTATAGTAGAGAAATGAAACTCTGCATAGCGATAGATAATTTATTTAGCTTTATTTTCGTTAGGTACGAACATTTTCACCGAAAACGGCCTATTTGCCGAGATATTCGGCTTTTAACGAAAACGCTACGTATTTTGGCCACCCGACGTCGTTTCCTTCAAAACGCTCTAGCTCGAAAACGGTTCGTCGAAGGTGATATCTGAAAAATGGAAACGATTCCTCATTAAATAATCTTGTCCTTTGGGAGTTTTTATTTTTAAGAAATTTCCAGCGGTTTAGAAGTTATTGAAGGAAAACCGAAAATGTGCGTATTTCGCCAGAATCGTGAAAAACCACCAAACACGCAATTTTTAAACGCTCATATCTGGCGAAAAACACCTCGCAGACGGCCGTACGATGTCGATATGGAAAGTACATGAATGGCAATGAAAGCAAATCGTAAATCCCACCGGCATAATCGAATTATAAGGCCGCCAGGAACGAAACAAAAACGGAAATTTTTTACGTTTACCAAAATAAGCGGGCGCCTACGTCATCAAAAAGGAGCGACGCAAATTCATTTTGAGGGTCGTAAAAGCGTGTAGGGAAAGAGATAGCCGACATTATTAGCCTAATATCAACCCCGAAAGGCACGCGTCGCCAATACGAACTTGGGACGTAGTTCGGCCTCCCGCTTCCGCTCGTCCCACTCCCGACCTCTGGCTCTGCCGCAAACCGGAGAATATGCGCCAGCAAAATTGCAAAACGCAAGGGGCACGCACCAACACGATTTTAATATATATAGATGTATTAAAAAAAAGTTATAGCCAAAAATAATAAATATTTCCTTACCGGATCTCTCTCTCTTGGACATGCCCACCTTAACTGTGTTGCTAAAATTCAGATGTTAAACCGAGCCAGTTTCTTTCATTATGCATTTTTTAGGTCTTACTCGTAACAATCTCGTTATTTCATTTATTAACATTGTTTGTTTAGCATTAACTGATATTAGTATCTCAGCACTTTGTATTATTTATATTCATGATTGAAATTATTTTTAACTGTTGAAATAATAGACCGAAATAATCTCAACTTAGTTAATCCGCAGTTAAATTTAAGCCCATAGCCAACTTCATAGCCAATTGTGATCTAATTGTACCACAATAAAATCTTAATTGTATCACTTAGTGATAAAGTTTCTCATAAATGTTCCATTATCCATCAAGGTCCTTATTTTAACTTTATAATTAAATGACGATACACTCTAACAGTTTCAGTTGGAAATATCTCGTTAATAAAAGTTATATCTTCACTTAAAACTACAACATTTTCCCGACGAATGTGGTAAATTGCAGATAATGTGTACTTAAGTGAAGTGTGAACTATGTTAAGCTATTTAACTAAATTATATTTCGAACAAAGCTATTTGACCCGTATAATAACAAAGCTGAGACTTATTGTTTGCTAAAATAATCATCAAAGCAGTTGAACATTGCACTCGTCGAGTGTTTCGCCCATCATGTTACCATTATCTTATCTGGAGATGTTCTGATTTTACGTGATTTGAAGAGTGAAGTGACCTACTAAACAATAAAGGGAACTATTATAGAGTTTTCAAGTTAATGGTTTTAATGAAAATAAAAAATGCTTGGCAATATTTTTTGATTTAGCTAAGGCATTCGATACTATTAATCATAAATTATTATTGGAACGTTCGGAGTCCCTGGGTGTAAAAGGCGAACCATTAAAGATTTTTCAGGACTACCTTACAGGGAGAAATCAGAGAGTAACAGTTAATAACATATACAGTGACCCCTTACCCTTGTCAGAATGGGTATTCCCCAGTGTACTGTGCTGGGACCCATAATATTTTAAGATTATATCAACTCTATCTCGCAAATAGAAAGTATAGACGGGGAAAATATATTACTTGCCGATGATACTGCTATTATATTCGTAAGCGAATGCTGGGAAAGTGTATATAAAAATGCCGAACGAAGATTGGAAAAACTTAAAATTTGGCTGAATAACATTTTCTGAGCCTGAATGTCGACACAACTAAATTTATAACATTATCATCCACAGTTGCCGATCAACCAGAATTAAACAATATAAAAATTCACTATGTAACAATCAAGCAAACTGTAAATGCTCAGCTATTCAGAAAACAAATTATATTAAATATCTAGGCGTATACTACACGCAAATTAGATTTAAAAACACTGAATGGAAGAATTAATTTATAAAGAGATAATATTTGAGATGTGTACTCTCGACTCATTCAGCAAGCAAAGTCCCTTTTTTGCAAAAAACCACCCCTAACGGGGACTTAACGATGATTTCTCACTTTTATCTTATAAACCGTTCGGTGAAAGAGAAACTTATTACGGTCCTTAAACATGGGAAGCACTTTACTGTCAGTCTTGACAGGGTCAAGCCTGTGTACTTGCTAGATGGTATTACTGATTCTCCCATCAAGCCCGCCTTCAAAAAAGTACGTTTCAATATTGATTCTTTGGCAAATTGATTTTTCTATTGTAGGGGGAATATCTGTGGTGTACACAGTACACAGTCCTAGCCACTTGATGGACAACTAAAAATCGTATTTTGAGTTCAGTAACCATGGATAAAAAAATAGCAATTATTATAATTTGATATACATGTCATAGATTGAATAAAGTCTTTATTGTCTATCTATTGTAATCTATTTATTTTATACTCCAGTACCGATATATAGCGTTAGTGGGTAAAAACTCCCTAATGTTGTGAATATTAACGTCAAATTGTGTAAGACCTGTGCACCGAGCCAACCTAACCTAACAGCTACAATCAGGCCTTAAACAGATATAAATAGGTCTTAAACATATATAAATAGGTCTTAAACAGATATAAATAGGTCTTAAACATATATAAATAGGTCTTAAACAGATATAAATAGGTTTTGAACAGCTATAAACAGGTCTTAAACAGATATAAACAGGTCTTAGGGTCTGACTCAAGTGTTAAGTCATCGGTATCTGAGGTTTCGTTACTTGGTGACCTAGAACATACATAGCCTATATATTTTTTCTTTCACTGGTTTGCGAAAATAAACATTTGAGATTTAATTAATACACTTTATCTTGTTCGCTATCGGTATCTTTAATATTGCTCCGTAGTTATGGATCATCTTGTATATGGGGTTTCCTTGTCTTTTGTGTTTTACGATTTTTAGATTTGTCATATTTAAACTGAAGTTGTCTGGTCGATAGCCGAGTGGGTTAAGGTGCGAGGTGGCAATCGCGATTAGTCACACGGACATCGCGCCACCGGGTTCCAATCCTGGCTCCGACACTGTCGAAGGAAATGGTTGTATGTCCGCGTTTTTTCAATGTGTAACCCCCTTCCGCAAAAGCCCTGACTTCTGGAACTGGGGGTTGTGTAATTTCTGTGGTGTTTTAAGTAATGAATTCTCTCCGTGTAATAATAGTAATACCTACACGTATAAAATATTTATGAAAGAGAAACACGTTTAGGTGTATTCACAATACACACAAGGATTAAGGGATGAGAGGGTGTTTTTAAAATTATCCTTTAGCCTTTGTCTTTGTTATCTGCGAACAAAATTAATATACGCACCCAAAAAAGGAAAACTAATTAAAAATATTTATGCCTGGTTTCATAATCCATACCTAACGTGGCTTTAGTTGAACTAAATTGAATTTTAAATTGAAGTTAATTTGTTTCGTAAATAAAATTTTTTTAGGTACAACGGGATGAGATTTTAATTAATTTATACATCTACCTTAAACATTTCGGTTATAAAAGGGAACCACTTTAATTTAATCCTTTTAGGAGACCGAGGGCCGAGCCGGTTGGGATCTCTTAGGCGACACTTGACACTGATATAGTTCTCACAAAATATTGATATCGGAGTTGATCCATTTTTGAAAATTTGTAATAGAATCGCAACTACTTTTTATTTTTGTCTTGGCAGATACATGTAGAAAGGAATTTTACTCCATTCTAAAATAGTTTGTTTATTAAACTTATTAACTTATTAAGTTTTTTGAATAAAATTTTTTAAGCTTAATATATTCATATATATTAATTCGAAATAATAAATGTGATAAATGTTAATAGAAACCAAAAAAATAAAATGATATGATATGAAATACGATACGATACGATATGATACGATAGGATTCGATATGATATAGGATATGATATGATAAGATGTGATGTGCTGTGACGTGATATGATATGGCTTGAGTTATATGATATGATGTGATATGATATATGATATGATATATGATATGATGTGATATGATGTGATATGATATGATATGATATGATATGATATGATATGATATGATATGATATATGATATGATAATAATAATAATAATAATAATAATAATAATAATAATAATTTATTAGCCAGGGTTGATACAATCTATACATATGGCAGGTCAGATATATTTACATTAATAAAATAGTAATAAAATATTTAATATATAATACAATAATAATATATATATATATATATATATATATATACGTTAATAAAAAAGAAGGAGTAAAATAACAGTAACTATATACAGTAAAATGTGTATAAGTACAAAAACACTAAAAACAGAAATAGACAAACAAAAACACGAAGTTAAGTACCACTTGGTCCGTCATGCACACATACCTACAATCTAGTTGTAACTATGCATGCACACAGATGCACATGGCCGGCAAATTAACATAATCACACTATAACCTTGGATCACAGTTATACAATATATAATTTGCTGATTTGTCTAATGAAAATTGAAAATAGGTCACTCATCATACATATTCATCTATTCTTTAGGAATGTTTCGAATTTACCTAGATTATAAAAACAGTTATCGATTAGAAGTTTCTTTATGCTTTTCTTGAATGATACGGGAGTATTTGAACATTTGATATCGGCTGGGAGCAAATTATAGAAGGTGCAGCCAGAATACGGGGGTGACTTTTTGTAATAGGTATGTTTAAAGCTGTTAATAGCAATATTATTCCTGTTGCGTGTGTGGTATGTGTGCACATCAGCAATGGTAACGAAGTTGTGTTTCAGAGAGTAAATGTAACAGAGTAATTTTAACAGGTATATACTAGTGACAGTTAATAATTGTTTATTTTTAAATACTTGCCTACAGGACTCTTGATATGTTAGACCAAATATTAATCTAATTATTCTTTTTTGGGTGATAAACACCCGTTCTATTTCTGTTGTACGGCCCCAGGAGATTATGTTAAAGGACAATACTGAGTATACGTTAGCATAGTACACATTCAGCAGAGATTCTTCTGTCAAAGTATTTTTTAAGGTGACTAGAGCAAAGAAAGACTTATTTAATTTCGTACATACATGGTCAACTTGATCTTTCCAACAGATTTGTCGATCAATGTAGGTGCCTAGAAATTTGGTTGAGTTAGATATTTCTAGGGCGGTGTTATTTAGGTTGAACGATAGGGACTCTGAAGGATTTATATGATATGATATGATATGATATAGGATATGATATATCATAAGATGTGATGTGATGTGACGTAATATGATATGACTTGAATTATATGACATGACATGATATGATATGATATGATATGATATGATATGATATGATATGATATGATATGATATGATATGATATGCTATGATATGATATGATATGATATGATATGATATACAGTACAATACAATACAATACAATCAGTTCATAAAAATTATCAATCTAGGCATTTGTAGGCCCTCTTCATCATCTGTCTATTCACCTCCTCATATGGTCCCTAAAGCAGATTCAAATGATTGGCTACCTTACGGAGATTACAGACAATTAAATACTATCATTGTACCAGACAAATATCCATTACCTCATATTCATGATTTCAATTCCCAACTACACGGTTGTACAATTTTCTCAAAGATAGACCGTGCATATCATCAAATACCTGTTGCTGAAGAAGATATTCACAAAACTGTCATTACTACACCTTTCAGATTAGAAGATTCATGAACGAAGTACTCACAAATTTAGAATTAATTTTTATTTATTTAGATGACATACTTATTGCAAGTAAATTTTGTATGGAACATTATGAACATTTAAAAATTCTAATTGAAAGACTTAATGTCTCTCCTAATGACTCTCAGCTGCGTCTCGAGTGCACATATTTTTTCTCGTAGATTAAAAGCTTGTTAATCCCCTTATATAATTAATAACTATGATTCATTTTGATTATATGTGATTGTTTGATTTTTGTGTGATTATTTTCACAAATTGTATGTATGATGATAAAAGTAACGCTTTTCAATTTTTTGGCTTATATACTTGTTTATCTTCTTTGCCTAATAATATCCCCCTTCTGATTACTCGACATCTGAAATTGTTAAATTGGTTGGAAGAAGGAATTTCAGTAGTCATCAGAGTGAGGTGAAGTCGAGTAAAATTCCAGTTTCGAATTACAAAGATTTAGAAGGGGCATATTTTGCAAGACAACGGCAATTCCAACTTTTAATTAATGGATTGATGGCGTGCTTCTATAATTGTCATTCTCTATGACAGGATGCTGTTTCCAGATTTTATGTAATAGAATATTCGAGTTTTATTTGATCCTTGATTAACTTTGCATTTGTTAAATTCTCCGCAATTTTTAAGATACCCTAGTAATATTATCTAAAATATTTCAATTATTTGTTTTTCAATTAAAATAAAATTATCTTTAATATTCTGAAAATTACGTAACAATTGTCAGAGTTGGAAATATATTTGGATACATTGACTCTTAGTAAAACATATGGTTATATTGACAACTCAAAGACAATTAAATTTTGACATTGAAATAATAAGCTAAAGTTTAATGAACTAAATATATAAATTAGGACACAATTTACATTAAAATTGATATAAATTGAAATTTACATAAAGTAAAAGAAAATTCTATACTAAATAAAATCACGTTTCGTAAATGTTTAGATAACTGGGATAATTACCCAGAATCACCCCTAGAATTGAAAGTAGGCACCTCTACAACATGTGCGAATATTTTTTTTAGTACCTACTATACTTGTAACTGGTTTGCATATGTCATGCTCTAACAAATATTAATACCTAACGTAAAAGTGTTCCCGAAAACTCAGTTTAGTCCTTAATACCGAGTTTTCTATTGAAAAGTAAAGGAATGAGTATTAATTACAGTTTTCAGAACCTCGCCTTCGAGTAAACGAGTTTAGTTCAATTTCAAATTAATATGAACAGTCGATGAGTTTCAGCTGCTAACTCTATTTCACCTTAGCTGGGTTGGTTGTTAGTTCGATTTTTATGTACAGTCAAAACTCGTTATAAAAATTAATCAATCATACCTGAAATTTATAAAATAGACTATAATAAAAATGCGAGCCTTTCAAGAGTCCCATAAATACAATGTACTTCTAATAACATCGACGTTATACATTTATATACTTATAAAACAACCCCATAAGTATATCATGACTACACTGTATTGACACAAATCTTAAGCTGTAATTTATAACATAGATTATGTATATGATTCTCCAAATCTAAATCTCTATCAAAAGTGCTAATTCCTGATATTCGCACGTTTTAAACAATTATAAAACCACTACAGCTCCCTCTTCTCACTTTTCCTGTTCCCTGAGGATGTACTCGATGTATAAATTCATAAAAAAATACACATACACATATTCAGATACTCAAAAATCATACCTATCTTCAAAAAGGTGGCCCCGCAAAGGAGGACAATTACCGACCAATCTCCATCATCTCGATATTTGTGAAGATTGTTGAAACAATATTAAAGCTTAGGCCTACCAGGTACATCGAATCTAATCAAATTTTAAATAATTCTCAATTCAGATTTCGGGCAAAACACTCGACCTCACAAGCAGCGCTGAAAGTAGTGAGTGGCATAGTCGAAAGCCTTGAACAGGGCAAGCATACGGCCTTAACACTGTGTGACGTCTCCAGGGCCTTCGACTGTGCCTCTCGTGATATTGTAACGAAGCATTTTTCGTTACGGAAATCTGTATGAGATTTATATTTATTTGTAATCTGTATAAAATTTTCTGTTAATATAAAATCTATATTGTACCGCCTTAAGCGCACGAGAGTATTTTAGCAAACAATATTTACTATTTGAGCACCCGAATATTTATTTAAAATCAGACTATTTGTATATTAGGAATTATTGTGCATACTTTAAAATAATTAATTGGTTATCTATGGCCGATTAATTCCATTTCTTTTTCGCAGTTGGTTAGAATAATTATCTGAAACCGATTTCATGCATTATAAAAGTCAAAATACTTTGTTTATACAAACCGACGCTCGTAATAACAATTCAACGGCACATTAAATAATTCAAAGCAGCAGACTTCGCTATCTTGTAGTCAATGTATTTATTCCTGCGCGAGTCTGAAATAGAAGGGACCCTGGTAGAGAACGGCTATAAATTAAACAGTACCGGGAATTTCATTCATTAGTTCTCCTGCAACTTGAAGAAACCAGTCGACCACCAGTGCCCCAGTTGGAAAGAGTAAGACCCTTTTAAATACTTGGCTAGTGTAATTATATTTTACTGTTGATGAAATTTCTATTAACTGTTAGTAAATTGTTTATACTTATGAATATTTCCTTTTATTCTGCTTATTTTCTGATTGATATATTTTACTATTTTACTGTCTGAATATTTTACTGTAAATTATTCATTTTTGCAAGTTTCTTGCTTTTCTGAACCTGACTTTGGCCCTGCGGCGACAGCACGTTCTTTCTTTCTGTTCTTAACCTGACTTTGGCCCTGCGGCGACAGCAGGTTCTTTTTCTGTTCTGAACCAACCTGACTTTGGCCCTGCGGCGACAGCAAGTTCGTTCTTTCTTTTCCTAACCTGACTCTGGCCCTGCGGCGACAGCAGGTTATTTTTTTTTCTGTCCATTTTATCTACGTCTAGTCACGTTACTGTCAATTTCACGTCCTTACATATTTTCTTGAGTCCGGGATTAAAACCTTGTGACAAAATATTTGCTCGTCAATATTTATTTCTACGTACTGTTAACTTCGTAAAACACTAGCCAAGTTTCCGGTTTGTTTTATAATTTGTTTGTTTGTAACACTGTAAATAAGTCTGCTTGCTTCGCATTTTCTGGTATCCGTACACTGTTTGCTTAATAGTCATTTTTATAAACTCGCTAATTTTACCGCTTATCCGCTTTTGCCGCTAATATTGTTATATTGCTTACATATATATCTGTACATAAATTTGTGTTAATTGTGATTTTTCTGTTCATTTAGGACTGTAACCACAGGCTTATGTAATATACACAAATATTATTGAACTTCTGCATTTTACTGTTGTGTTTGTGAAAGTCTAACTTCCCTTATTTGACCCACTGGAATTATCTGTGTCTTCACTGAGCTGCTTAGTCTCGCTCATTCGACTTGTGAGTAGTGTTGTTCAATCACTTTCAAACTTGAACTGGCGCCAGAGTACTGAATAAAGCTCGAGTGTCAAAGTGACAGCCTTAGTTCTCGCCACGTACGAGAAAAAGAGCGTCACAATATTCTCTTACAAAAATTAAATTATTAGGATATAAGAGGTTTAGCCCTCTCTCTTTTTTGTTCCTACTTATCAAACAGGGTTCATTGTGTCAGCTTTAATAATATTTCTTCTAATTTTGAAGTTTTAAAGCATGGTGTCCCCGAGGGTTCAACCTTGAGACCATTATCATCATTTATATCAATGATATACAAATGTAATTTCCTTTTACCTAGTAATTGTGTATTGTGTATTTGCAGACGACACAACGTTAATTTGTTCAGATAATAATTTTAATGATTTAAAAGACACATCGAAAGTCAATGAAAAACGAGCCCAAGAGTGGTTTTCAAGCAATAGACTTATGTTAAATGAGAACAAGACATAAAAATTATTCCTTTCTTCCTATACCTAATTTGTTAATGGAGATAATGTCAATTTGCTTGGCATAGTCATTGATGATAGACTGAATTGGAATTGTCACGTAGATAAATTAATACATAAATTATGCAATATAACCCTTTTAATTAGACAACTGAAAGACACTTCATGTAAGCCCTTTAAAAATTACTTATTTTTCACTTTTCTATTTTCAAATAAGTTATGGTACTTTGTTATGGGGAAACTCTAGTTCTGCCATAAAAATTTTTGGACAGCAAAAGAAAGTAGTTAGGATAATAGTAAGAGCTGATTACAGAGAACATTGTCGGCCTTCGACTCTTACGTTAGGAATCATGCCCCTACCATCGCTTTATGTTTATTCTGTCTTGCTTGAAATCCACAAAAATAATAATCATTACACAAAACAGTCTTTACACAATAATTACAATACTAGAAATGCAAATCTATTAAGAACTCCTTGCTTTAAACTGTCCAAGGAGCAAAAGAACTCATTAAACTTAATGTTTTATAATAAATTACCATCACAAATTAAATCTTTAACTGTCCAATTTAAAAGACAAATAAAAAATATATATGTTACAGCACTGTTTCTATGCAATAAATGACTATCTAAATCTAATTTAACTAAATCTTTTTCTTTTTCAAAATTATTACTGTCTCATCAGCCTACTGGATTTATGACCTCGCAGGCCACGTTACTAACTCAATGTTTTATGTTTACCTATTTTTTATCACTTTATTATTGTTATTATGTAGTCCTGTGTTACGTTACATCTTGCTTCTGCTCATTAGGATGCAGCTCCATGTATTTTATTTATATACTCTCATGTTTTAATTTTTTTATGAACCTCAGAATTTGCTTATATACACTGTATTTTCTAGACTTGCTACAAATATACTTTTTACATAAAGTAGTCCAATAAACGATTCTGTTCTATTCTAACAGCTTCACAGAATGTCATATCAATACCACATCCTTTAAACATTTACATATCTAGGTTTCCATTTAGTAGAGTAAAGAGCACCATATGTGTATTTCCCTCAGACCAATGAACTATTTGTGAATATATTGTTATTTTGCAAGAGTACTGAAATGCAGAAGACCCAAAACAGATCCCTGAGGAACTCTGTGCGTGAAGTCCTATACAGCACACTTTATATCATAATATAATTTAGTGATTTGTACTTTATTGGTTAGGTGTGCAAGAAAAAAGCTTAGAGCTTCTCATTTATCAACATACCTCTCTAATTTATTCAAATTTCATACCCAACATCATAAAATTGTTCGTTATTAAGCTCATAAAGCCGCAACGTGTCGATCTGCTGCTCTTGTTCTTAGAGAAACCATAGTGATAAGTAGATGGTAAATTATTTTTATTGGAAGACAGTTGAACTTTAACAAAGGAAATAGTCTAGAAAAAGTACAAAGCAAACTGATGGCTCAGTATTTTGCATTTTTAATGGGTTGGACGATATCTAACTTGAAAATATCTGGAGGAATTCCGGTGTTAAAAATAGATGTATTAAAAAGCCGGCAATTGACATACTCAGTTTATAATGTCTCATTAAGTTATTGGAAACTTCGTATCTACATGAGTTGATCGACTTCAGTTTATTTATTAAATTCATGTATCAGGTGCTAAGTTTAAAAGAGAGCTCAAGAAAACTGGATGAGAAAGACAATTATTAGTCATCATGGACTTAAAATATCATTGAAGTTATTGGTCACTATATCATCTGGATTGTTTCGGCATGTTCTGTTATAATTATAACATTTGACTTGTTTGATTTGCTTTGTATTTTATTTATTATGTTCCATGCCGTCTTTGTTTTGCTACTCTTAATTTTCTTAGTTCATAGGCCAACCAATTGTCCTTGCAATGATAACTCTTTTTAAAAGAGAATGTAGCTGAAGCATACATTTCCTGACAATCCTCTCTAAAGAATTACATAACTGTAATTCCCTTTGTAGAAATTTAGCCTCTTTATATTCAGGACAAACTGTATTATTATATATTGCTTCAGAACGATTATTAGATAAATATAGGTAATAATATTAGTTCTAAAAATACTAAGGTAAAAAATTCATATGGTAGATGAAGCGGCGAATCCAGATGAAGTCTACTCAGACTATCAGCTGTAAAAGTAGCATTATCTGAGCACACTAGGTTGTTAATAGTTGAGATATTTTTTGTGATAATTTCAGTATCTCTTACAAGACCTCCTAAAATAGTCCTACTCAGAATTGAAATGAAATAAGAGTTAGTGCAGCAATCAACCCTGTCTCGTACACGTCTGTATACGAAGGTTTTCTGAGAAATTATTAGGTGCTTTAAAGCCAGCGCGTAGAAATTAACGATTAAATAAATGCCCTATCATTAATTCCCATCGTTCTCAATAGTTCAATTATTTTCTCATATTTAGTATCGACACTGATGAAGTTAAAGAACTCCGTCTTTGTCGCTCCGTTGGTGTGCGTAACGTCCACGGTTATTGATTTTTTCATTCAATTCAATATTAGTGCGTTAGTGACCATCCCTACATAACAGATTCTCACAGCTTTCCCAATGGGGAATAAAATTTACATTGTTTTAATTAATCTCCTTCTATAACATATGCGAGCATATTTATTAAAAAATATGTACAAATATGCCAATAAAATGTTCACGTTCCTTATTGTGCCAATTAAAATGACAGCAAGTACAAGAATTTGTTTATTGTCGTGATAAAGCATCATATTTAGAAATAATCAAGATAAAAGGAGTACTTTAGCAATAAACACGACGATTTCGTTGATAATACCTAATTTGGCTTTTATTATAATATACCTCGACTCATTTTATTAACTAATGAAGTGCTTTCATTATGACTGAACCAGGGCTGGTTCGTGCCTATGGATGAGCTAATCTTGAAATCAGAAATGTTAATGAAGAAAAAATAAGCGAATTAATAAAATGTGTTGTGACAAAAGCGAGATAGGTTTGATACAAATACTGTTGAACTATTGTACATACATAACTTTTAGTAAGAACGATATTTTGCTCCCTATATTGTCAAAAATAAATATTCAAGATTTTTAAAACTAATTTTCGATGATTGAAAGAAAATGACATATTCCATGTGGAGTAAATTTTTCGTCTGTTGGTTGCTCCTGTCATCAAGCACATCATCGACACAAAAAATGTCACTTTTATTCCATATAAACCAATATACTACTTGGCCGCGAGCTGATTACCTGAGTTACAATTTTGATGGAGGAAAAATAAATTTATAAAAAGTTTCTAGGTATCCTTTTGCTAGATTATCAAATACTTAAATAAATGAAGTTGCGAAATAACGTTTTTGTTATTTTTTTTGTAAATATCTCTGATCGTATTGATCATGTGGCAATACACAAAAGTGTAGATTATTAGCAATAACATTTGGAACAAATCTAAATATTTAAACCATCAAAAATAGAAGTGAGGAAGAAGATATAATTACATTACATTTTTTATTTCGAGAAAACTCATTTTATGACGACTGTAGTCCAATTTTTAGAATAGGTACTCTTCACTTGACATAACTAATTTATTTATTTAAAGGTACAACTGCCCAGACAGATAAAAATCCTATAAAAGGGCACGAAGATACAAGTAATATAGATAAAAACAATATATATATATCGTTACATATATTTCAAAATCTGACATATTTACATATAAACACATATACATATATGCACACATATATAAATACATACATATATATTACTTAATTATCTAAAATGAATCTTCTGATGTTAAACAAATAACTCAGGTCGTGACGCCAAGTCATTCAAGTTAAACCTAGCTAACAACTCATATTGAGGGGTCCCAATAGCTGAATAGACACCATCAGATCTATAAGACACGTATTAAGATGCTTCCTCTGAACTTGGAAATATGATTCTCATAGTTCGGACTCCAGAGAACTGAAGCGTATTCTAATTTGGGCCTGACAAAAGCGCTAAATAGTAGTTGAAACATTTTTAAACTGTCTAGAGATAACGAAACCCAGATTTCTATTGGAATTAGCTATAGTACAATTAATATGAGGAACAAAAGTTAGTGTAGAATCAAAAATAACTCCTAAGTCTTCAAATTCAGAACATCTGTTAACAGTTTCGGGTCATTGAATTAGTTTTCGTTGTATAGGGCATAACATTGCATTTCGATATGTTTAGCGGCAATTTATTGATATCATACCAATCATTTATTTTTGCGAGATCTTACTGTAATCTATTACAATCGCTTACTGAGCTGGACAGGGTAAATAGCTTGAAGTCGTCGGCATACACAAGAGCATTGCATGTCTCAATTTTCTGACAAATATCGTCAATAAATAGTATAAAAAGTAGGGGTCCAAAAACGGAGCCCTGCGATACTCCTGAAGTTTCTGAGACTTGAACAGATGCGAAACGATGATAATGCACATTTAATAGCCTATTAGATATGAACAAAAGAAATTAATATAGTGCGAGGTTAGTCGAAACGTTGCTATTTTTTTCAATAAATCGAAAGCCTTGGAGGGGTTAATATAAATTACATCAACCACCCAGATCCAATGACGTGACGAGAAAATTGGTAATACTTGTAAGATTAGTGGTTGATCTAGCAGGTAAAACAACCATGTTAATAAACTGAAATTTGAGATTTAACATGAAAAGATAAAATATCATGTAAAATAAAAAAAGAGCTTGCCAAAATTACAGGGGATTGCTATAGGTCACCTTTTTTGAATATAAGACAGGTTTTCGGCCTACACCAAATTTGAGAAAATATTTCAGACTGAAGAGCTAAATTAAAAATAACAGTCAGTAGTTCAGCGAAGATAATGGCGCAATCTCTTAGCAAAAATGATGGAATTCCGTCAGGACCAGTGGCTAATTTATTTTTAAGTTTTGATCTGCTTTAACGTATGTAGATCGTGAAGTAAAGGCGGTGTGGAAATAACTAGCAAATACGTTGACTATGCTTTGCAGATGATTTAGCAAGATGTTACCATAAGACATTGAATTAGGGATTGTAGATGTATTACGCATATTATTAATAAATGACCAAAAACACGCGATTAATCACACGGACATCGCACCACCGGGTTCGAATCCTGGCTCCGGCACTGGCACTGTCGGAGGAAATGGTTGTATGTCCGCGTTTTTTCAATGTGTAACCCCCTTCCGCACAAGTCCTGGCTTCTGGAATTGGGGGTTGTCTAATTTCTGTGGTGTTTATTTATTTATTATTTATTTATTTAACACATCATAAAATTGGGAACAAGCATCGTTTACATTTCTATAACGGGTTAAAAGAGACGAGTCAATGCTGGTTAGGTTGTGGTACACTTTATTAAAATTGGCTTTCTTGAAATTAAATGATGAGTAATTATGATTATTTAGACGTTTATTAAAGTCGAATTTTAGGTTAAGGTACAAGTCTAAAGATGGATGATGAGCATCCTCCGACTGCAAGTAATTATCAGATTTTCGAATATGCATTTTGAATCTACTAAGTATTAAATCTAAAAGTCTGTTATTGTAATTTAATATTTCGTTATACTGCTTAAGGCCCAAGAACTCGCAAACATTATTTAGTAAGCCAACATACCGATCAGCAATAACATTAGTTGATATGTAAGTTACATTACTTAGGATATTAATATCAGTTAATATAATTAATTTCTCTTCATTGAGAAAATTGCAAGTGTATCTAAGAAAGCCTCATATATTCAAGGTAAAGGTCTGGAAAACAGATCTGGATCTGAAAGTCAAATATAAAAATCTCCCCATTATTATATAAGAATGAGGCAATTTTTTGACTTTATATAATACAATACGAAAAATACTATTTAAGATGTTTAACATCTATAACAAAGAATATATTCTTATCATCCTCTCTTATTTAAAATTTGCTTGTTATAACGATCACCGAAAGCCAATTACACCACATCTCAACTCCTTCCTTCTACATACACCCACCCAGAAAGAGAGACAAACTTAGATGAAGTACCCTTGCAATATTAAAATTTTCCTCGCGAGTTCGTCACGTTTACGAGTTACAACAAAAAGTAAGCGATACATTATGCATAGCCCATCCGCGATCTAGTTACTTGAGGGGTTATACGGCGACGCAGGACGTCGTGCAAAACGACGTTATTAGACCTTGTTATATATACTAGACTATGGCCGTCGTACGGCCGTAGATTCGTTAAATTTATTGCAGAAGTTGCACTGACGACATCACACTTGCTCCAGTTTTTAATTAAAGGCTAAGCGATGGTCATTTGGAATCATAAGTTTTGCTTTCGTGTAATTAGGATAAAATTAGAGAAAATATATAGATGTATAAAACTACTAGAGAATAGAACGGACGAAATTTATTAGAAGGGAAGAATTTAATAACAGTACATAAATAGAAAGGACAGATACCAGCGTCCTAGTTGGTATTATAAACCAGTGCTAATTTTAATACAGGGCTGTATCTAAGAAAGGAATAAGTAACTGAAACGAAATATACAGGCATTTCTATTTATTCCTTTTTAATCTTACTTATATTGTAACGAAGGGGTTTTCATCACCGAGATATCGAGCCTACTGTAAAAAGGGCAAAAAATACATTACGGATGACATATCGTTTCTGATGGATTGTGTAAATCTGCTTTCCATGTGGAGTGTAGTGATATTAAAAAATCGGCAGCTACTGGAAGCGCCTGGAACCTCCCCACTCGGTGGATCTTTGAAGCCGAAAAGAGCATTAAATTGTGTGACAAAACGGCACTAAACATAATCCGATCTCATCCAAAACCTTTTTAGATCTTCTAGGGCACTAAAAAACCCTCAACTTAATGAATTTACAATCATCTATGCGACTTATTACCTACATTATCGCCTCGTTGAATAATATACTATTAGGATATTAACAACTTTAACATCACTTGAACGACTAAGAAAGTCTAGTTATCCTAAATACTACAGATTTGTAAATCAACAAACTGAAAATTGGTAAAGTGATAATCTATAATAAATTCACCAACGAAGGTACAGAAAGCATATGATTTTGATATTGTTACATCTACCTTTAAAGTTTGTGACAATCCACTAAAAGTTACAAATATGCCGAAATCTTATTAACACAACATGACACCAAAGTTATCGGATGACAAACGATGACAATGACAATCGTCAAAATTTGCTCATTGCAATCCGATCGCTCGCGGCTAGATTTTAGAGGAATATTTGTAGTTTAATTCTTCGATTTGTCTGTATATATATTTAAAAACGGCACTAAACGTAATCCGATCTCAACCAAAACCTTTTCAGATTTTCTGGGACACTAAAGAAATGCACACGCAAAGTTTCATTCAAATCCATTCAGTAGTTTCGGCGCTATCATGCTAACACACATACATACACACACACAGACATTTTTTTTGGGTTCCTAGGACCTCAAAACGTAAAGATTTGATGTTATCTCAATTCTCGTTTTTGAACCAATTTTAGTAACCTCTCACAATTTTATTGTGGAGAGTTTAAAAAGTTTCCTAAAGTTTAAAAAACCGAACAATTCATATCTATTAAGGCACGTGGTAAAGATCAAAGTTTTGCGGAATTATGCAAACAAATTAAATCTTCTGTCAACCCAGCTAAAATGTCAATTGCCGTTAATCGTATAAAAACAACAAATAGTGGTGTAATAATAAACTGCGAAGATTCAGGATCATTAAATAAGCTAAAAGACACCTTAACGCCAAAGCTTGAAAAACAATGTGAAGTCAAAACATCAAAAAGTATAACTCCAAAAATAATTATATATAGCAGTGAAAAATCTGATGAACCAATTGATGATGTCACACTGGCTAATGATATAATAAATGCGAATAAAATCCCATCGAATGCTGAGAATTTTATGTTCAAAATAATGAGGAAAATTAATCACAATGGTCTGGTTAATCTTATTGTAGCTGTCGATTCCAAAACAAGGACATTTATACTTTTTATCTTTTGGCCATCTTTATGTTAACTGGAGCAGATGTCGCATTGCAGAATCCTACCACATTAAAAGATGTAATACTTGTTGCAATTTTGGTCATCTTTCCACCAACTGTAATAGCAAGTTTCCGGTATGCAATTTGTGCACTGGGGCCCATAAAACCAAATTGTGTAATACTAATTTTAAAAAATATGCTAACTATATTCAATCAAATAGAAACTTGAATATGATATTAATCATACTGCTAAAGATAACACATGTCCGTGCTATTTAAACAATCTTAACTCAATAAAAAATCAAACATTGGAGTCCCTAAACAGTGTTTAGCAATTAAAGTTAATACTGAATAAATTATGTGTAGCGGATCATAATCTTCAGTGCCTAAAAAATAAAATTGAGGAAGTTGAAGTACTTTTAAATTTAGAGATATTTCCAATAAATACATGCAATTTTTGTATTTCAGCCATTAAAAAACAGAGATGTTTATAACATACGGAATGACTTTAAATAGATTTGCAACTAGCTATAACATAATCTAATGATAAATAAATTCAGTTATTTTAAATAAATGCACTCAATTATTGTTAAACTAATTATTAAAATGTTTAAAACATCTCGATCTGATTACGCATCTAATATGTTCAGGTATATATAAGATTTTAAATTAATTTATACGGGAAATTGATGAAAGTGAATGATGTGTGATGACTGAATGAAAAGAGAAGTTTACATCACGAAAGATTCAAGTTGGTATTTGCAATTTTTTATGAAAAAGAAATGCAAATGGAGCGTGTGGGAAAATGGAAAATTGGGGTTTGCCAAGTGATAGGAGAATAATAAAAAAATTAAAGAATTGAAGGGCAAATAAAATTCTGTATACAAAAGAATATTATAATAAAGTAGAGAATAGACTGCTGTTTGATGAATTGGATGAAAGTAGATTGAAGAAAGAAAGGTAGTTAAAGAATTTTCATGAAAGAAGTAGAAAAATCGAGTTTTAGGATTTTGAAGTAGGATAAAACAAGAGTAATACTAATTCATTTTAAGGTCAAGAAAACGATTCCTGGTGAAAAACGGTATCTCCGTTGGAAGGTGGAAAAGCATATAGTGGATAGTAGGTACCTGAACGCCGCAAATAAGTGAGTAAGGCTGGAATTAATGCTTTGCTACGCGGACTAACAAAGGTTGTAACAAACTATATATAAAATTTTATATTCACCATTTTAGTATATATGATGAATTAATAACTTGGAAATAATTAAAAATATTTTAAATTGGTTAATTTTTGAAAATGAACTTCATTTTTATAAACAAATTTTAGTTTCAACTAAATTATTTCCAAATTATTTTAATCTTAGAATCATAGTTACACTGATGGGCATATTTTTCCTACTTGTTTAAAGCGATTGATTGCATTGATCACTCTATACCTCTAAATAAGTTAGAGTACCATGGAGTAAAGAGAATCGCACTAATGTACTTTGAATCATATTTATTCAGTCGACATAAATAAGTCTAGCTAAAACCGTGCACAACAATGATATGAATAAAGTATGGTCATCATCTCGTACAGTTAAATGTGGAGTACTTCAAGGCCCAGTATTGGGGCCCTTCTCTTTTTGTTATGTATCGACGACCTTCATTATAAGTTTCCGTTGACCTGTTTTATTTATGTTTGTACCAGTATTTTATTCAATAATTCCATCACATGCAGCTTAAACTAAATTGGGAAAAATTAATAGATGGAGTCCAATTTAAATAAACTAATACTAAATACGGAAATATACAGCCCTTAAATTGTGACACACACATAAAAATAACGAACACCAAGTTAAGTAAAGCAGTATTAACAATCAGAAAAAATGTTGAGTTTAATGCTGCTAGAAGAGTTTATTTCGCTTTTTTTAATAGCATATTAGAGTATGAGATTGCATTCTGGGGGTTTTCCATAACATAACTACGATTTTCATTCTGCAAAACAAAAAAATGTATTATTTAATCTAAACCCCAGAAGGTGGTGCAGAGAATACTTTCAGATTTACAAAGTATTTATTTTGTCAACAATACAGGGTGGGCCATAGTTCAGGAGTAGATTCTTTGGGCCAAAATATGAGGATATAAGCAAATATGCTTTAGTAAAATGTTGCTGTGGAAAAAGATACAGGTTGTCAAAGTTCAAATTATTTTTCCATTTTTTTACAATAACTCAACAGCCTCTTGACCGATCTTCGCCAAATTTCCTAGAGGAACTTTTTTTATTCTAAGAAACAATAATTTATGTAATACATCGCGTTAGATCATAGAGGGCGCTGCAGGACCTGTATCTGATGATGAATTTTTTTCATATTTTTTTTATGAAATGTTGTGGTATTTCTGATCAGAAAATCTGATGAGGGCGTCATTTCCACGTATAAAAGGTACATTTGGTAGAACTTGATACCTCCAAAGTGCCGTTAAACATTTCAATAATTTTTTGAAAGACAAATGCAAATTTAATGAAACAAAGTGTATTTATTGAAAAAAGTACAAAACGTAAGGGAAAGCAAATTGGTAATAACAGCGTAAACTTTTTTCACTTTCTTATGAACTAATGGATTATTTTCATGGTATTCAGGTAAATACATAAATCAAAAGATTGTCTAAAATAAGGATCTAATCTTATTAGAAGACCAAACATAACGTAAAAGTTGACTTAATGACATTCTAAACTTTCTCCCCTATGCAAAAACCCCACTACTGCAACTTAGAGTAAATGTTCGATATGGTCTGCACCTACTTATACGCCTTTTCTAATTCTATTCATAAAAGATTTTCTTACATTGAAAAATACATTTTCCTGCCATCTAATAAAATTCGCTGCGTTTTGTATTTTGTCCCACAGTTCTTCTCTTGAGTTGATAGTATTTGCAAAGACTAAGGACTTCATATGTCCCCAAATAATAATCCAAGTGATTATAATCAGGACTCCTTGGTGGTCAAGCAAACTTACTTCCTCGACCGATCGATCTGCGTTGAAAAGATAATTCCTAACTTCAATGGAGAAATGAGGTCCATCTTGCATGAACCACAGTCTGACCCATATGTCTAGCATGAAAGCATGTAATTTATCAGCAAGAGTATTGAAAAACTAAGACTGTCCATTTAAATTTGGAGGAAGGACAAATGATCCCAATAATTGATCCCCGATGATACCACACCAAACGTTAATCTTAAATTCTTGCTGAATATGCCGGCATGAGGATTTTCTACTTCCCAGTAATAGGTATTTCTCCAGTTAAAAACGACTTGGCGAGTATAAGTTGTTTTGTCGGTAAACAATAAAATTTCGATCTCTGTTGTGTTTATTTAGAACAAATTGACAAAATTGTAGCCTTTGTGGAAGATCCCTTCGAAGTAAGTTTTGTACAGGAATAAGATGATATGGGTAGGAGCGTTCTTTACGTAAGACTTTTAAAGATTGTTTGCTCACTACTTTTGCCGCTGCTAAACGACTTGAGCTGACTTGAGGATCTTCATCCACACGAACTTGTTCTTGATCTGGAATAATTCGTTTCGGTCGTCCTACATCGTTTTATGGCGAAATAAACCGCTCCTCCCAAACGACGAAACAGATCTTTGAAAATTTTATGGTCCGGCTGTATTCTATTTGGATATTGCAATGAATATCTCCTCGCTGCAGCACGTCCGCTAAAATTATTTTGTGAGTGAACGCATATCATCCCTCATTTCCCTATTTGAAAAATTATTACGTCTAGGCATTGTAAATAAAGAAGTTAAATAAATTAGCTCGAGGAACACAAGAACAAAATAAAATTATTAAATGACGTAAATGACAGAACTAAAACGAAGCCAAAGCACACTTTTCAATAAATACACTTTGTTTCATTAAATTTGAATTTGTCTTTAAAAAAAATATTGAAATATTTAACGGCACTTTCCTAGAAAACGGTTGGAGTTATTAAGTTATACCAAGTGTACCTGGAAATGACGCCCTCATCAGATTTTCTGGTCAGAAGTATCACAACGTTTCGTCAAAAAAATATGAAAAAGATTCATCATCAGATACAGGTCCTGCGGCGCCCTCTATGATCTATCGCGATGTAATATGTAAATTATTGTTTCTTAGAATAAAAAAGTTCCTCTAGCAAATTTGGCGAAGATCAGTCAAGAGGCTGTTGAGTTATTGCAAAAAAGAAAGGAAAAAAAAATTTGAAATTTGACACCCTGCATCTTTCTCCGCAGCAACATCTTACTAAAGCATATTTGGTTATGTCCTCATATTTTGGCCCAAAGAATCTACCCCTGAACTATGGCCTATTATTAATGGTCCACCCTGTATATTTACAAAATATTTCAAGTCGTTTATAAAAAAAGTCGAATATATCAAATTAAGAAAATATCAATAAACATTTTACCCGTCACAGATATGACCTTACACACTCTCACTATCTATAATAAATAAAAATTGTCTTTTAGATGTAGTAGTAAAAGTATTTAACACCTTACTAGACTTGACAAAGAACGCTACAGCCATCAAGATATTCAAAAATACGTAAAATCGTTAATCTGCTATCACGTGTTCTATGATATATCCGAGTTTTACTCATGCCATCTTTTGTAATTAGATCTCTTTTTGTATCCTGATTGAGACTATATTTGAATTTAAGCGTACTTAAATTGTATTCTACTTTCTTGCATGCTTCTAAAAGAAGCTGTATAATATTCAGTTATCATATTTAAAACTTGTATTCATTTGTAATATTTATTGTACCGAGAAATAAAACTCTATCTAACTTCTTTAAGTAAATGTTTGATAAAATCTTGAAAGAACTGAAATTTGTAGTTCTTTATACAAAACTACTTAAAACATGTACTAATTACCCAAATCGGTAACTTCTAAGATTCTATTCGATTCGATCAACTTATAAACGATGAACTTCTCACCCGGTAGGATAGAAGTTTAATAAAATATTGAATTTCCATAATATATATTCCAACATTTTACGTAGTAACTCAGGGCGATAATTATATTTGCTTTTACTATTATTAAAATGAAAATATACGTTTGCACTCGAGCATTTCTCTATTTCGCATTTGGCTTGATTGGATTTCCTACAAAACTGAGGTTTTCACAAATAAGCTGAGATTACTCCTTATTCCGAGTTTAAATTTGAATGGAAAGCTAAGACGAGTTGGAGATGTTTCTTGGCGAACAAAGAATTTACGACAGGGAAGGCATGCTGAAGAGCAAAATTAGCGATGAAACTAATTAAGTGTACCTTGTTTATTAGCGGCCCAAAGGTGTTCAACCTCCATCTGCTTATTACAGGCCTTGGAAGAGTTATACCTTACGTAATAGCTTCCTCCGTCATTCTGCTCTCTAGTTTGCCGGAATTAATTCTATTATCTGACTAGAGGATTACCTCTGAAACTTTTTACACGGTGAATAATGAAAATAGCTGTTAAATAAATTTTCTGTTACATCATTATTTGAAATGTTTTTGAATCAGTCGATGGTCTAGTTTGAAATGTACGCTATTATTCGGCAAGTCACCTTCCTGTCTGATGGTTTTTCCGCTCGTCCCATAGTGTGACGATCACGATCTGTAGGTATCACAAATCATGTAACACATAATTAGAATGTCTACTAATATGATAGGAAGGATCTAAATAAGAATACTCTCATTTCAATCAAATACATGATAGAAAATTGTGAGAGTATATTAAGAAGGTCGGGACCTAGAATGTAATATAGCAATTTATCAAGCAATAGGTGTTATATCCCTAACGTACATATTTGACTATTTCGTACAGCCTTTAGTTTCAAAATTCAATTTCACACATTTTTTTTCATTTGTGGTTCTACTTCTTAATTTAAATATGGCCGTACGTCTTAGTTTGTGGGTAGGATATAGGGTTATTAATACATCCCAAGAGGGACTAACAGACACTCTATAATTTTAATTGTATGTTACTGTGCTTGATAGTGTGAAACCGTGCTAAGGCTGTAATTTTTTTCTAGTTAATGTTGGCTAGATATAAAAATTAAACATTTCTAATAAGGAGATTGAAAATAGACTGCAATTTTAAGAAAATGAAACCAAAAATGAAGTTTTTCAAGATTTTGTGGCAGCACCTCTTAGAAAATTCTGAAAACCTTTAAGTCGTATCATAATATAGAAAATAAAAATGAATTATACTATTTAAAAAAAAAGGGTGGATAACTAATGGCTTGATAAATTCCATAAAAACGCGAGACCAACTTTATCAACTTTTAATAAGAAATCCAATTGATACAGAAGACATAGAATATGCCTCAATAAAATTAGCTAAGGATGATTATTTTAAAAACTATTTAAACAATAACGATAAAAACTTCAAAAAAATTTGGCAATCTATTAATGAAATTACAAACAAGAAAATACAACATAATGAAATATCTGAAATAAAATTTTCAAATAATGATATAAGAACAGGCAAAAAATTACTTAATATCTATGGAATTCTATAACTTTTCCACGAATGTAGGGAAGAATATGACAAAGAAAATACTAAAACCAGATACAAATCTTTACAAATTTTTATCTTTGTAATGCCACTAAATAAGAAATTCGAAAGTACATACTAGAACATAAACATAAAAAAACCTCTGGTCATGACAAAATATCAGTAGAACTAGTTAAAGAAGTAATCGACTTAATCACACAAATACTGACTCACATTGTAAATAGAATATTTGAAACAGGTGTCTGCCCAGTTGATTTTAAAGTAGCAGAAATAATGCATTTATATAAAAGCGATAAACAACTTGAAACACAAAACTTCGACCAATTTCCTTGATTTCCAGCCTCTCAAAAATTTTTGAAAAAGCCTTGAAGTCAAGAATTCTAAAATATGTAAATGAATTTAGTGTATTTTTTCAAAGCAGTTCGGTTTCCGCGAGAAAACATCTACTAAGGATGTAATAAACTATTTAATCGAGAAAATTTATAGTTCAATTAACAAAAAAACTTCCGCTTTGCAGTTTTGTAGACTTAGCGAAAGCCTTTAAAACTATAATTCATAGAATAATTATAAATATTCAAAAGAATAGTTACGATACGCACTTGGTTTATGGTTTGGGTTAACTTAGAAAAAGAAGTTAGAATTCTTAAAACACTAGCATAAAACAATGGCTATGATGAGTCACCTATTGACAAATTAATAAAAAATAAAAAAAGAAAATTATTACAAAAACATTTTTATAACGTACCAAATATAGAAAACATACTACTAAGCTCATTTTAGTGGCCATAGTATAAATTATGTAAATAAGGTTAGCAACTCAGTATGTAATAAATTAAATAAATTAGGCATTAATACAATATCAACGAATAGAAATAATTTAAGTCGCTTGTTGGTTAATAATAAAGAAGATATTAAAAAATCGGGGTATATGAAATAAAGTGTGATGACTGTGATGCCGTATATATAGGTCAGAGTGGCCGTAGCATAGATGTGAGGTTAAGAGAACACAAAAAGTCTATTTTATACAATAAGAAATCAACTGGTTTCGCCGAACATTGCATTGAGCAAAATCATTTTTTTAATGGTAGTAGTGTTAAACTTTTGCATAATGCAAACGAAGGAAAAATCCTAGACGTGCTTGAAATTTTAGAAATTAAGAAGGCCGTAAGAAACCATAAAAACGTTACAAATATACAAACAGAATTTTTGAACAATCCTGTACTAGACACCGTAATAAATTTTTTTTTTTTTTTTTTATACATTTATTTAACGTCGGCCTATTTCCGCTACTGAGGCCTAACACCGACGCCTGTAGACGAGCTACCCCCAACCAGGAATTTTGCCGAACCTCTTCCCTTAAGAAGAGTAGGGATCTTTTACTTGCCTAACATTTAATAGACAAGGGACCGACGGCTTTACATGCCCTCCGAAGGATGGTATATCTCTTATACAACCCCCGCCTAAGGTTGTAAAGCTTCCGCGCATACACTGATATACAAGCCGCTGGAAGATGTGTGAGGCGAGGACGCGGTTTCCGTTGGAATGGTCACCCATCCAAGTACTAACTGCGCCTGTCGTTGCTTTACATCGCATACCGAAGTATGTACATAGTAAAGACGCACCTACGCTCGCCCCTTCGTAATAAAATTAAAAATTTCGTAGTCCCGGAGTGTATTGTTAAATTTAAGGAAATAGCAAATCAAGTTATTATCCCCCTCTACGTAGGTAGAATATTTCAAGATATATATTGTAAACCAACACTTTTAGGTTAGTTTGTACGACTCTTTGATAATGGTCGCAAGGCCGAAACATATGTCAGAGACAAAACTGAACAAAACTTACGAAACAATAAACTAAGTGCGTATCGTAACTATTTTTTGAATATTTATAATTATTCTATTGAATGTATTTCATCAAGAACCTACCGTAGACGCAATCCAATTAATTATAAGTCATAGTCAAATATTGGAAATACTTTGGGATCTGGGATTTAGGGGACAAATATATAATATTCTAAAAAGATATCTAACCAATAGAACACAAAGTGTGATGTTGAACGACACTAAAAGTCAGACTAGAATCGTCACTTATGGATTGCCTCAAGGGACGGTCTTAGCTCCTCTGCTATTTATAATATACTTAAATGATCTACTTACATCACCCATCGATGGTACAATCATCTCATTTGCGGATGATACTGTTGCCTTTGTAGAAGGAGAAACTTGGAAAGAAGTCTATAAAAAATCATCTATATTACTCGAAACGATAAAAAATTATTCTCATTCAACATTTACTTACTATGAACACCGCTAAAACTAAATATCTACCATTCTGCTCATATAAAAATCTACTACCTGTTTACAAAAAAATAAAAATACAAAACACTGACAGAAATTGGACAGGCTGTCTACATAAAATGCCTGGGAATCGTCCTTGACTCATACCTAAAATGTGACCTTCAAATTGAAAATATGTTCAAAAAAATTACACATTTGTTTTACACGTTTAGACAAGCGAGCAATATCCTCAAAGAACATCAGGTACTTATGATATACTATGGTCTAGGAGAGTCTATCATACAGTTGATATAACAGCTTGAGGAGGATTGCACCAAACATATATAGCCCCATTAATACGGGCACAGAAAAGAATAATTAAAATTATGTTCAGAAAAGATCTCAGATATCCAAGTAGATGCTCATTTAAAAATATATATAAAATTCTCAATATCAGGCAGATTTATTGCAAATAAATATTAAATTATGACTGATGGTCGAGAGGTAAGCGCACTTGCCTCTCACCCGAAAGTTCCGGGTTCGATCCCTGGTCGTGGCAGTGGAAATACTGTGAGAGGGAATTTTTCACTATACATGGATATTGGGTGTGTGTCCCTTGTCTCTAAACGTGTAGCCCCTCCCACACAAGGCTCTTTTAAAGCCTTTCGGGATAAAGGGGGTCGTCATTACCTGTGGTGTATTTATTTATTTATTTATTATTATTAAATCAAGAACAAGAATTACCTCAAAAGAATCACTTATATAATACAAGAACAAAAGCCAATGTAATCATACCTAGGGCTAAAAATCAATCTTTACAAAAAGTTCAACATATCTAGGCCCAAGACTGTATAATCTGATGCCAGATCGCCTAAGAAACACCAATAATAAAAAACAAAGAGAAAATTTCAAAAACTGGATATTCAGTTTACCAGAAAAATTTGTAGAAAACTTCATAAATACAGGACAATTGTACACATAATTTGATACGACATTAGTTAACTCTTTTTTTTAATCCTCTCTCTTTATCTATAATTGTGTAAATTATCCCTCTTGCTTATTATCTATAATTTTTCATAAAACATATTTTGTAGGCCAACAATATAAGTGAAAATGACAGGTATAACCTCTAGAATATCCGGGGAGTGGGAAAATGTCTTTACAACTCCATTGAGACCAGAATAACCTTCTAAAATCAATCCAAAATAAAAATCCATGATGCAAAAAATAATCTGTAACATTCAACTGCCAATTACTACGCAAAGACCTCATCAGCACTTATTTTTTTTACCAAGACCCCACGGGGTTGGGTGCGTTGATGTGAGATGGTAACCTACAAAATAATGTAAAAACCCATTCTGAATGCAAAATGTTTTATAAGAATTGCTTGTAACGCCACTGACAGCATTTCTTAAAAAGCTTCTCTATTTTGGGGTAGAAACGGGAAGATAACCGAAATAAAGTAGCTTTTGAATGCATCAAAACATACAAGGTATAGCAGATACTTACCACTCAAAACCCACCTTACAGACATGCTTGAAAACCAAACCAAATTGAGAGCAACATGTTCAAGAAAATGTAATCGGTTTTTAATCAAAGAAAATACACTCAATGCAAAAGTCTTTATTATGACTTATATTGAGTGAGTATGTGGCCCTGTGTTAAAAAATGCTTTAGATGTATTTTGATATTTTTCATTTGTTCGAATTTATGCAGAATTTTCTATTTCGATTTAGCTAAGAGAAAATAAAAATCGAAAATAGGGTACTGTTTTATTTCTGCGTGGAGGACAGGGGACTGGTCATAAATATCGTTTAAAATTATTTGTTTTTAATATACCTGTACGTGCACAAAGTAACTCTGTAAAAGTACAAAGGACAAAGTTGAAAATACCCATTTTTCTGCCTCCAAGGGGGAACAGCCAAAATTTGGTGTCAAAATAATAGGCATATACTCCAGAATACTTGGGGGAGGGGAAAGCATTTTTACAACCATCTAGAGGGGTAAACGATCCCTTCAAACTGTCCAAATACCTTAAGTATTTATTTCAAAGTGAAGCAAAGGTGAAGGCACTGCACAAGTGAGAACAACAGGCATACACTTTTTAACACCATAAAACAAAACAAAGAAAATCTGCAATGTAAAAGACATCGCATCCTCGCGGTGAATTCTGGGGAACACGATCCTATATTCGTTCATTATCTCAATTTATACTTTTCAAATAGAGGTAGTTATAAAAAATGCATGATAGTGAGCCAGCTAAGTCATAATGAAGACTTTGCATTATTGAGTGTATTTTCTTTCTTTAAAAATCGATTACATTTTCTTGAACATGTTGCTCTCAATTTGGTTTGGTTTTCAAGCATGTCTGTAAGGTGGGTATTGAGTGGTAAGTATCTGCTATACCTTGTATGTTTTGATGCATTCAAAAGCTACTTTATTTCGGTTATCTTCCCGTTTCTACCCCAAAGTAGAGGAGCTTTTTAAGAAATGCTGTCAGTGGGGTTACAAGCAATTCTTATAAAACATTTTGCATTCAGAATGGGTTTTTACATTATTTTGTAGGTTACCATCTCACTTCAATGCACCCCACCCCGTGGGGTCTTGGTAAAAATAATAAGTGCTGATAAGGTCTTTGCGTGGTAATTAGCAGTTGAATGTTACAGATTATTTTTTGCATCATCGATTTTTATTTTGGATTGATTTTAGAAGGTTATTCTGATCTCAATGGAGTTGTAAAGATATTTCCCCGCTTCCCCGGATATTATAGAGGTTATGCCTGTCTTTTTCACTTATATTGTTGGCCTACAACCATATTTTATATTGAAATAAATAAGGTGGTTTGTTTATCCTTTGAGGGAGTTGTAAAAACATTTCCCCTCCTCCGGGAATATTTTAGAGTCTATGGCTATTATTTTGACACCATTTGCAAAAAACGTTTTAGCGGGGCTGAAAAACGGCTATAATTGATATTGTCTTTTCACTATCTTCTTTGTTTGTTTATTTCTCTTTACATAATAAAGAAGATTAAATAACTGATAATATAAGGATGGGTAAGAAGTGTTTTACAGATGTTTTTGAAAATTTCTTACAGATGTATTACTTAGACATTTGAAGTAGCTGCCTCTAAATGAATTTTCATAACAAAGAGCGAAAAATCTGGGTGATGGCTGAAAGACATGAGGATTTGCATTTCAGTTTTCCCTTTTTATAATACGTTACAACGTGTTATTTTTTATACCACGTGCTATAATAAATTGTTTCTCGAATTATATCTAGAGTTACAACAATAAATTTTACCGCTGTTAATTTATTTGCCTAACAAAAAATTTTGTTGTAAGTTGTTGAAACATTAAGAAATGTAAGTTTATCGATGAAGGACTAATGTTACGCCAATGGAACTAAAACTCCACACCATAAAAAGGATTGACATTTCAGTCCAACTTTTGCATGTTAGCGAGTCGTTTATGCTAGAGAGATAATTTTTTACAACTTGATAAGGAATAGAATTCCTTCTGATATGCCTCCCCATATCTCTTGAGTTTCCGTCGATGATAATTCCATCTTATGAAGTATGTAATTATCTTGAGCCCTTTTAGTTCCTCCAATAATTAGTTTCGAAAGATATATGGCTGTACCAACATTAAAGATACCTGAAACTTTACTCGAGTAAATTGCATGTTGAAGCTCAACCCTACATACTCATTCATCGAAAAAGTCTTGTACCAATGTATAGCTTATTTTAAAAGGAATATACTCATTATATGTGGAGGTTTATCAAATTAATTTTAAGCCTCGATCACAATAAATAAACAATTTTATTTATTGAAAAATCTATCATATGTATAAAATTTCCAAAACAATCTTAATACTACGACTTCAACACGTTTACTCTTAGCTATGGTAAATACTAACATCCAAGAATAAAGATTTAGATCAGATACAACTAACTATAGAGGGCGATTTTATTCCTCGTTAATATTACCTGATAGTGACCCGTTGCTATAAGTGCTCTCAATTCGGTCATCTTCAAAAAGACTGCAGAAATAACAAAAATGTGTGTCCGCACTGTGCAGAAGATCATGAGTTAAAAAATTGTAGTAAAGCATCAAATAGTAAAAAATGTATAAATTGTAGTAATTTTAATGTAAGAAATAAGAATAGCAATCTACCAACTGATCACTCCGCATTAGATGTAACCTGTCCTTCATATTGTCATAGTATTTTACGTTTAAAAAATAGAATTAATTATGGGTAACGTGTCTCAAGATAAATTTAAATTAGGTCATTTAAATACAAGATCATTGGTAGCTAGTTTTGGCAATGTATCTAACTTGATTACAGCAAATTGTTTTGATGTATTTGCGGTGTCTGATAGTTGGTTAAATGTCAATGTATCTGATAATATTTTACATGTTCCTGGATATCGATTAATTCTCAAAGATCGTGAGGGAAGAGGAGGTGGTATAGCGGCGTATATACGTACCATATATGAATGTGAAGAGGTTGATATTGACATAGAAAACTCCGGTACTGTTGAGCAACTATGGATAAACATTAAATATAAAAAAATGACTTTATTAGTTGGAATTGTCTATCGACCGCCACAAAATAATGTTGCAGACTGTGTTGAGGTCTTTGATAACATCTTGTCAAGACTTGTGCCTATATACGAAAAAATAATTGTCACCGGTGACGTGAACATAAATTTACTCAATTTGAGTAACCCGTTGTCGCAATGTTTCGATGGTTACGGTTTTTCCCAGGTTGTGGATGAACCGACTCGCACTACTCAACATTCTGCTACCTTATTAGATCCAATATTTATCAGTGACATGGAGCTGTTTTGTAATAGTGGTACCCTAAATGCGGATAATATATCAGATCACAGATTAGTTTTTTGTAACATGTGTATTGCAATTAAACGATCTAAACAAAAAATCTATACTTTCAGGGATTTTAAAAATTTTGAATATGAATTGTTTATGACAGATCTTAATATTACACCCTGGTAAAATATTTTATATCTTATCGATGTAGATGAAAAAGTTCACTTCTTGACAGAAAATATTATTCGTTTGTTTGATATTCATGCTCCAATACGCGCTGTACGTATAAATAAGCCTTATGCACCCTGGCTCACTAATGTCATAAATAATATTATGAAAGAGAGAGACAAAGCCTATGACAAGTATAAAAAATCCAGAACTCAGGTAAATTGGGAATACTACAAAGAGTTACGCAATTTTACTACAGCTGCTATCAAAAGAGAAAAAGCTGCATACCTAAACTGTTCCGACGAACATGACAGTAATCAGTTATGGAAAAAACTAAAAGCAATGAATATACTGTCTAAATCTAAACCCAACCTTCCAGAAAACTTGCAAAATTTTACAAAAATAAATGAATATTTTTCTAAGGTGTATAACAGCGATAAAGCAGATCATAATGTTGTAAATAGGTATCTAACATCAAATTTAAAGAAAATGCCCAATTCACATTTACTCTGGTCAGTCCTGAACAAATAAAAGATATCATATTACACTTAAAATCCAATGCTTGTGGCATAGATAAAACATCCCTACAAATGTTGAAATTATGTATGCCTGAGATATTAGTTTACATAACTCACATAATTAATTTATGTTTAGAACAGGGCAAATTTCTTGATTACTGGAAAAGTGCTGTAGTCTGTCCAATCCCTAAAGTTACCTCTCCATTAGACTATAATGATTTAAGACCCATTAGCTTGCTGTCAGTTCTGAGCAAAATTCTCGAAAAGGTGGTTTATTTGCAGCTTAACGATTTCTTTAACCAATACAAAATGTTCCCAACAAATCAGTCAGGTTCTAGGCGACAACATAGTACCACTACAGCACTACTAAATATTTCAGATAACATTATCGGTGGTTTGGATCAGGGTCTGGCAACTGCATTGGTCTTGCTTGACTTTTCCAAAGCCTTCGATACTGTTGATCATGACTTGCTATGTGCCAAATTACAGTATTATGGCCTCGAAAATAAGGCACTGATGTTTTTTCAGAGTTATTTAAGTAACCGCTATCAAATTGTTAGAACTAATCTAGGTATTTCTCAATCAGAACCAATCTCTTCCGGTGTACCACAAGGATCCATATTGGGGCCACTATTGTTCCTGGTATACACATTTGATTTATATAACAAGGTAGAAAACTGTAATATACAGTCATATGCTGATGACACACAAGTTTATTTAAGATTTGATCCGACGAAATATGACACTGTAACTGATAAAATAAATGAAGACCTTGGAAATATTAGTCAATATTGTAAAGAGCATAAGCTAAAATTAAACTCAAATAAAACAGTCACTATGCTATTTTGTTCTCGATCGCTTTATGAATATTTAAAAGTAAATCTGCGTTTGAAAATTGATGATCAACAACTATCATTTGAAAGTCGCGCTAAAAATCTTGGCATAATATTTGATAAAAATTTTAGGTATATTGAGCATGTGAATAATTTACTTAGAAAATCTTATGTACTTTTAAAACTCTTGTATGCAAACAAATCCATACTGAATTACAAATCAAGAAAGAAATTATGTGAGACAAAGGTCATGTCTATATTTTATTATTGTGATATTGTTTATTATCCGCGTTTGGATAAAAGCACTAGGAATCGTATTCAAAAAGTGCAGAATACATGTTGCCGGCTCATTCACGACTTGAGAAAATTTGACCACATCAGTGACAAATTTAAACAGCTTAATTGGCTGAATATACACAGCACATGGTTGTATCATCTTTTAGTTTTCGTTCAACGTCTTCTTATAACTTCCACCCCTGATTATCTCAAAAGTAAACTCGTGCCTAGCAAAGAAGTACATGGTCGAACTGTCAGAAATAATAACATGTTGACAATGCCGCAACACTCCTCTGCTATATTTCAGCGGTCCTTCTCATATACTGCCGTACATCACTACAATATGTTGAATAATACGACAAAATGTTACTCTCTAGTTAAGTTTAAAAAAGAGCTTAAGGCATATTTATTTGCTAGGCAAAAATAATTATTCATTTTTTAGATTAACTGGTTGTTATTTACATTTTCTCTTTTTCTTTTTTTTTATTTAGTTTATAGTGTCTACAAATTAGTAATATCCTCTTTATGTATACTTTATGTTATGTGTGTGCCAGAGATACTTCACTTTATATTTCTCAATTGTAAATATAATACCTTAGAATATCCATTGGCTTGATGACGGTCTCGATAACTAGGGCCGAGTAGGACTACTACTCTTTGCTCCTAGATTATCTCTGTAGACCTGGACCGGCCTTCGTGATAGGTGGGCCCGCTTACTTCTACCAGACCCAGCCCGCAAATGCGAGATGTGTCGTGGTATTTTCTGCGGACCTCCCCTGGTCCTGGCTCTTCAACCTCGCTGGCAGAGGTCTCTTCTGGCGCTCTTCTTGTCTTGATATTTTCTTTCTTCGCCAGCTTGTCACCCCCGTGGGTAGTCATCGGTCTTGTTGGGTTTTAGGAAGTTTTGGCTGGGATTGACTGCCGGTACGTAGGACACAGTAAAGGTGTGTCCTACCCCGGATCATCGGAAAGGTAAGGATATGAGCTGTGTAGCTCGGGAGTGTGGAGACCCTAAGTGCTTTTTTAGCACTTTCGGACTCCACAGAGCAGGTAGGACAACGGGCGTTGGACGGTATGTTGTCCGACGCCCGCAAGGAGGTTGGGTTTGGGTAGAAAAACGTCATGTCTCTGGTAGTGGTGGTCCGTCCTGGGGTATCTGAAACAGATCGGTTAGCGGGAAATATAAGTTATACTCACCCGTTGTCCAGAAGCTGTACCCTCGGCCGTTTGTGCCTCGGGGCGTTGTATCTCTGGCATTTGGGGTTAAGTGGAAGAATAGTCCTGTGACTAAACTTCGCCCTTTATGAACCTTTCATAATAAAGACCTTTATTATTATCATTATTATTATTAATATCCACGTTAAATTTTTAAACGCATATAAAGTGCCTGCAAACCATTGCGCTTGTTATATTTGGAAGTAACTTTTTTAGAGGAACATTTTGATTACGAAATTAGAAAGGTTCACGCTGATGAAGCCAACTTCGTCTAGAGTTAAAATTATATAGGGTATCATAATGGTGCGTGAAAGTCCAATATCGGCCTTATCATTGTTTTGTTATTAAGTTAAGATGAATTTGGAGACCGACGTTACCGCTACCGCCACATAGTATACTTTCCCTCAGGAAATTGTAAGTGCTGAATTAGACTAATTTCCAAACTTAATTCAAATTAAATGGAAATAATTTTAATGCTTTTTGAAAAGTTCCAGTATTTTTTAAGTAAACATTGACTAGGCAATAATTTAAAATAAAACTTGTCGCATCTTAAAAGCACTCTATAAATATCGCAATTCTTGTCCTAATTCTACACTCCCCTGTTGGCACTTACTGAAGAGTTAATGAATAAACGAATCCAGCCAAGCTTGCAATACCTTTAACTTTTATTAAATGAAAAGTTTAATTTTCAGCAAACAAAATTTCGTCTTCCAAAAACACATTAAGTCAGCACCGGTGTGGCAGTTCTAAATGACTATATTTCCGTCTGTGCTATCAATCAAATTGGTTGAATACAAACTTAAGACATTACTAGTCCTTGTTTTCCTTATAATTTATCTACCCTTCCGACGGATTAGAAATATTATAAACTTTTTACGCAGACCTTAAATAATTAGTTTTGTTTTATCAAACGTCACTTCAAAAGAATTCTGGTAACGCTATAAAAAGAGCTAATCTATAGAAAGTGACGTTAATCCGCACATAATGTTGCTTTGTGCAATATAATAGAGAGCGTATTGCAGTAGTAAGGACTGCAATTCATAATTCTTTCAAACTTTGGCTTTCAAAAGAACCATCGGGCAGGTTAATTTATATAAATTAAAAGGCATGTTTCTGTGATAAATTATTTTTTATACTTTCCTTCTCCTCAAACCTACCCCTCGTGCAATTTTCTGCTTGTGAAGTACTTACCTATCTATATGAATTGGCAATTCTTATGGAGTGGAAACATATGAATGCATTAAGGTCGATTGGTCAAATACCTTTTTAAATTTATTTTTTTATGTGATTTCAAGTGGCATATTAACGTATTTTTATTAACTGAGCACTAATTCCAGACTACACCCGTAATGTAAACGCTACAGCAAGGGCGCATTCGTGACACTGAGACTTCAATAATAGTACTAGAGCTAGCAATATCGCCAAAAGAATAATTTCAAGAATGCCAGTTTTTTTATATCCCCTCTCTTGTACTATCTGGGTAGGTATGAGGGCGCTCTGACTGGCAGGAGAAGTTGCGTTTACCTATGTGCCTAGTTGACAGCCTTGCAAAAAAAAAGGATCTAAAGCACCATTCATTGGACCCGGACCGTTCTGTGGCCTGGCCAAGGGACACATAGCGGAGGAGATGAGATCCAAGAATGGGAAAAAGGACCAGAAAAAGTCCTACTGGAGGAATACCCAGGCCAAATACAAGCGAAAAAGTTTATAACTTATTCTTCAAAGAATGCCACAAGGCTTCTCGAACTTGAAAAGTCCGAATTAAGGCTAATCACAGGCCTTCTAACTGGCCACTGCCCCTTGAGATAACATCTCAAGCATATAGGCAAGGCGGTAGACAACAAATGCAGATATTGCGATACTGCAACTGAAACTGCGGAACATATACTTTGTGAATGCAAGGTGTTAGTCCACACTAGGCTAAAATTCCTAGAGCAGGCGGAATTAACGCCTAAAGACATAGGGAAATTAGCCCCCAGGAAAACCACAGGCTTTGTAAAAAGTCTTGGAATCCTGGACAACAACTAGATGTAGGGTAAATCACAAAAGATCTTTTAGGTCTAAGTGAAGTAAGGCTGTTCGAAGCCAAACGACCCCATAAAACAATCTACAATCTACCTATGCGCCTAACATTTATACAGGTAAAAATTTTTAAAATAATATGTACAATTTTTTTTCATCGGTTTTTGTTGACTTTTAAGAACACAAATTTATTATTGCCAGACATTTTCGACATTGGTAACAGCGTGCCAGATGCTATTTTACAATAAAAAAAATTTTTTAAAGAATTTCAGCATTGCTAAAATTTTGATATGTTGTAATTCAGCTATCAGGATATTTAAAATTAATTTGCCAGACAATAATTCGATTGTTTAAAGAAGCCATACCGATTTAAGTCGGAGAGAGGGCAAGTATGCTAGAAGAGTAGTCGATTATGCGTTGGTAGTGCCAGAGATAGGCAGTGACAGTTGCTGTGGCTACTAGTTTGTAATGTCGTCGCGCGTTGCCGTCCCTACAACCGCATGTCTGTGTTTGTTGTGATTTTCAGTGTTTAAATTAAAACTTTGTTGCGATGGCTAATGATAAAATAAAATGTATTTTCTGTAATGACAAGAATGGAAGAATAATAAAGTGTGTTGAAGAAAAATAAAAGAAATTTCAACGACAATTTTGAAGAAAGATTCAGAAATTTCGATTCATCAAACCTACCGCCGTGTACAGTTGAATTACAGCAGCATTTATTACGATTTCGTTACGTAACAAAATTTTGGAGAAACGCTCACTTGAAACATCCTACATCTTTATCAACGCCAGCTTGTGATTGGGCCATCAACGATGATCATTTGTTTTCTTAATCTTTTTCATCTAAATCTAGTCTATTCTAATTCTATTCTTCTATCCTATGATCAAATTTTATTGTATTCATTCTACAATACTAAATAAATTAATTTTAAAGTTTTGTTTTTCTGTGCGTTTCTGGCTGTCTCTTTAGCAACTATCTCTCTCTCAGTACCAGCATATTATCGCCAGAATTAAGCGGTGTGGCTTCTAATTAAACAATCGAATTATTGTCTGACAAATAAAAATTTTAGTCTTAGTGGAATTCTTTGAAAAAATATATTTTTTGAAAAAATGAACCTAACATTATTTTAAAAATAATCGCATATTTTAAAAATAATTTTTTTTACCTGTATAAATGTTAGGCCTATAGGTAAACGCAACATCTCCTGCTAACCAGACAGCCCTCATGCGTACTCAGATAGTGCAAGAGAGGGGATACCAAAACTATCCTTCTTAAAATTCTCTCTCGAAAAAGTTGGCAGCTCTTAGACTATAATAAGTACCTAGATAGCTATAGGGGAAAGCTTGAGTCAGTACCCCCACTAGCAGTAGATTCTATTTTTTATACTCAGTCCACATGTTGACAGAGGGTATAATTAAAATCTAAATCAACCCTTGATTTTTCAGGTGTCTGTACCGATTCAAGAAGTCTATCACAGTGTATCTGAACTGATGTTGTTTATATTGATGTCTTCTAAGGATTTTGATAGGACGCCTCATGACAGCTAAACTCCACCAGGATATTGAAATAAAATAAGGCGTCAAAAATTTAGTATGAATGATAAATATGAATGACTGTTGCAGTAGAGTGCATGTTAAGATAAAAAAATGGCAGGGAATTACACAACGAAAATCGTGTGAGAAATAGATCAACGGATTGTACAATTAACAATAGATGACTTTTTATTGACGTTAAATATTAGATATTGAGTGTATGAAAGTTTTACTCTAATTTTTTTAGATTATTATTCACTTTTCGTAGGGGAGATTGTCTATACATAATATTTTCGTAGATACACAGTGTGAAAGTTTTACTATATTTTTTGAGATTGTTGTTAATTTCTCGTAAGGGGGAAATTATTACATAATTTGTTCACAGATTCAGATTCACTAATGTACTATTTGATTATAATTAGATCAACGGCATATGTAGAGAATTTTGCATATTAGATTTTGAATGAATAATTATCTGATAGAAACCAAAAAAAAGAATTTTTCAATATTTGGACTCCTTTTATCTACACCAACAAAGTTTGAACTCTTTAAATCCATTATTATATTATAGATTTTAATGTTATTTATGGGACGTAAAAACATTATTTGCATTAATTCAAAAGAAATATCTACACCGGGTGCCACAAAGTACTCGCTCACCCCTACAACTTTTTTATTTTTGAACATATGGAAATGATATTAGGGGCTCTAGAGCCATTTAGGACACTGCATTTTGACATGTAAATTCATTTGATACCACTTCCGAATTTTTTTTGATACAGAATGAATTTTCGAATGTGTGGTGATTTTTATAAATTTCCGACCAGTTGTTAGTTTATCTTCATCATCATCATCATAATCATCAATCAACCCATTATCATCCACTGCTGTACATAGGTCTCCCATAAATTTTTGCCACTTTTCTCTATCTCTTGAGCCACTTGCATCCAGTTGGTTTCGATACGTTTTAGGTCGTCCATCCATCTTGTCGGCGGTCGGTCTCTACTTCTTATTACCTCGTGTCTTGTTCTCCATTCCAGGATTTTTCTTGTCCATCGGCCGTCCATTAGTCTGGCAATAACCAGCCCGGTTCCACTTCAAGGTCGCGATTTTTGTTCCTGCGTCTGTTAGACCTGTTCTTCTTCGCAATCCTTTGTTTGATATCTTATCTCTTAGGGTAAGTTTTAACACTGACCTTTCCATAGCGCGCTGAGCAACTCTGATCCTGCTTATGGATTTTCTTGTTAACAAGGTTTCTGCTTCATACGTCATAACAGGAAGTACATATTGCCCATATTCCCTTCGTATTAGATATATAGGAATATTAGACTTGAATACATCTCGCAGATTGCCGAATGCGGCCCATGTCAACATATTCTTCTAAATATTTCGTATGTCTGATTATCTCTTTATTTTGATTCCATGCCCTAAGTTTTTGTATGATACGACTTGTTTGATTGCATTTGTCCCTATGTAGATATTTTCATTCATGATCTGCGTTTTGGATATACCGATTTGAAGTCCTACTTTCTTTGACTTTTGATGGAGACATTGAAGCAATTTTACAGCCTGGTCTACATGGTCTGCTATTAGTATTGCATCTCGGAGAATCTCAGATGGTTTAAGTATTTACAAATGACGTTGACACCCATGTCGTCCCACTCGTCTTGTTTAAACATATATTCTAGCAGAGTAGTGAATAACTTTGGCGATATGATGTCCTCTCTGAATCTCAAAGCTGTCAGTGTCGTCATGGAGTTCCATGCATGCCGTGGCAGTAGCGTAGATGTTCTTAATTAACGCTATATATCTGTGGTCGATTCTACAATCCAGTAATGCTTGCAACATTTTATGTTGATCTATTGTGTCGAATGCCTTCTCATAGTGAACGAAGATTAATACAAGTAGTTTGTTATATTCAATGCATTTTTCTATTAAGGATTTTATAACTTGAAGATGGTCATTTGTTCCAAAACCTGTTCTAAGTCCGGCTTTCTCTCGAGCTCGGTAGTTTATGAGAAAGCCTTCTTGATATGATTTTCATAAAGAGTTTGTATATATGAGACAACAGGCTAATAGATCTATAGTTTCTCAAGTCTGTTATGTCTCCTTTTTTGTGCATTATAATAATCAATGCATTTTTCCATTGAGAGGGTGTTGTTCCTTTAAAAAAACATGCATTAAATAGTTTCTTCATTATGAGTATCAGTTGTTTGTATTAGTTTTTTATAGTAATTATAAATTTTGATCTAGACTGCTATGAAATAAAAAATACGTACTTTATCATTTTAGTTTCTATGGAATATTTTTTCCGTAGAAACTAAAATCACATGGTATGTATTTTTTTATAGCAGTCTAGATCAAAATCTATAAATGCTATTAGAAAAATAAATTTATAAAAATCACCACACACGTTCAAAATTTCATCCTATATCCAAAAATTTAATAACATACAGAACGTTCCATTTGAAAATCCAAGTTAGGGCCATTTTCAACGAACCCGAGAGTGTTATCAAATTACCTCATATGTCAGAAAATGCAGTTTTTTGAATGCCTTTAAACCCCCTAGTTTCATTTCAATTTGTTCAAAAATTAAAAAGTTTTAGGGGCGAGCCACTACACTGTGGAACCCGGTATAATACTTTGTAGTATTTACAAAAATTGCAAATGTTTCATTGACATCCTGGCATCCTGGTAGAAACCGTCTCATACGTAAACGGTCTTCCATTAAGCCTTTGTCTGTTAAAAATGTTCGTTACAGATTAAAGAAGCATTTGAATAATTGAAGAAGTTTGTGACTGTTCTCTCTAAATCCCACAGAGATTTACGGCTAAAGTAAACAAACATTCACATTTGTCTTATTCAATAATAAATATAAAACCAACTTACTTAAATTTAATGCTGATACAAATAAGTCTTTGCAGAATATTTACTTAAAGCAGTAGTCGTGCCTTTTATAGCAGTATTTTGTATTAATTGAACATGTCTAGGTATTTTTTGGATTTAATGCCATTAGTTCTTCATAGTTTAGTAGACTACGCATCTTGGAGCAGGTTTAATTTTTAGTAAATTATAATCAATAATTTAAGACGGGTTGAAAATATTAGTAACAGTTTGCAAGAACTCAAAACCACTCACCTAAGGAAGCTGCTGTGTGCTTCTGAATCATAATCTTTTTATCTGGCTTCTACATTGTAGATTGTTTTACGGGGTCGTTTGGCTTCAAACAGCCTTACTTCACTTCGACCTAAAAGATCTAGTGGTTATCCAGGATTCCCAGACTTTTACAAAGCTTGTGATTTTCCTGGGAGCTAATTTCCCTATGTCTTCAGACGTTAATTCCGCCTGTTCTAGGAACTTTAGCCTAGTGCGGACTAACACCTTGCATTTACAAAATATATGTTCCGCAATTTCAATTGCAGTATCGCAATATCTGCATTTATTGTCTATTACCTTGCCCATATTCTTGAGATGGTATCTCAAAGGGCAGTGGCTAGTTAGAAGGCCTGGGATTAGCCTTAATTCGGACTTTTCCAGTTCGAGAAGCCTTGTGGCATTATTTGTCGAATAAGTTATAAACTTTTTCGCTTGTCTTTGGCCTGGAGTATTCCTCCAGTAGGACTTTTTCCGATCCTTTTCCCATTCTTGGATCTCCTCCGCAATATGTCCCTTGGCTAGGCCACAAAACGGTTCGGGTCCAATGAACAGTGCTTCAGCTCCTTTTTTTGCAAGGCTATCAGCAAGTTCATTTCCTTGTACTCCCTCATGGTCTGGCACCCACATCAAGGTAACCTTGTTGTTATTAGCCAGTTGCTTCAGGGATTGTCTACATTCCCAGGCAATTTTAGATTCAAAGGTATAGGACCTTAAAGCCTTTAGTGCTGCCTGGCCTGGCCTGGATCTTTGCCCTTCGGATGCCTTTATTTAGGCATACCTGGGTACACAGATCTATGGCATAAATTTCTGCCTGAAAGATGGTTGGAGTGTTACCAAGGGCTTTGGACAGTTTACAATTCGGCCCTGCTACTCCCACTCCTACCCCTTCAGCCATCTTGGATCCAGCTGTATACCAGATAAGTGACCCCTGTTCCAATCGCAGTGACTCCATCTTGCTCGTCTGACGACTTTCAATTAGCACGTCAAACGGGCAGTCAAAGTCTTGTTTGACTGGCATTGAGTCAGTGGGTTTGGTCATGGACTTCAAATAGATTAACTCCAGAATCCTTAAGTGACAAACCAGATCGCCTGGTTTGAGTTTATGTGCCTGGTGCAGTCGTAAGACGTCTTCTTCCATACATGTAAGTGCAAGGGAAGTAGGCCATGCATAGTCTCCATAGCTGCTGTGGGACACGAGTGCATTGCTCCTGCAGTCCCTAAACAGGCAAGGCGTTGCAGTTTCTGCAACTTTCCCTGTGCTGGTTTTTCCTCTGTTTTTGGCTACCATACGCATGATGCGTAGGTTACCATAGGTCTGACAACCGAAAGATAAGACCAATGTGCCATTTTCGGTCTTAAATCCCAAGTCTTACCAAACAACCTACGGCACGTCCATATTGCCGCTGTTGCTTTAGTATGAGTCCGTTCCAGAGGCTTCTACATTAGAGGACACTATAGTCTGACCGAAAGGAGTAAACAGTAGAGCCAGAGGCGTGCGGATTTATGAATTTCACAGGTACTCCACTCCTAAACAAAATTGTGCCTGCCATATAATTTTTTTTAAATGAACTTCAGTTTTTAAACAAATAATTATAGGTATTTTTGTTTTATTTTATAAAATTATTATTTTATATATACCTATATAAATGTGTGGCGCTACTGGTTGACGAACTACCCGAATATTTCGCATTCGTCTACAAAAGCTCCGCATATTTCACAGCAGTCGACACATTATTAGATATAAATACGGCACATTCACACATTCAACCCATATGGTCGACTATGGAAATTATACAGAATGTCCTAGCCGTGGTTTTCATTTCTGGTAAGAGACAAAAACGGATACAGTTTTATATTTCTATGGTAGAACAAGGTGCCGCTTCACTATTAAATAACAGCTATTTTTAGATCTCTACTATGTTTCCTTAATTATAATTTTATCTCTGGATTTCTGGTAAATATATCGCTTAACCACAATATGTTCTACGTTCAATAGACGAACAAAAATCACTGACTTCTATTTCAAGCTGATAGAAATACGATTGAAAATAAATTTAAAGCTGCACTTAAATAAAATATCATGAAACCATTCGACGCATTAGAATGATATCCATTACATTGATATGCACTCTAACTATATTATGTTATGCAATACTACTCCGCATGTTTGAAATTTTCACGAAACACGACTTTGCAATTCATTCAAAATAAATTAGCATAACAATGTATACTTTATTAAGTAGAGGAACTAAGAACCCTCGTGATATATACATGTCCATATACAGAGTGTCCTATCTGAAGAATTTTACCTTAATCAACTGATATTTTAAACGTTTGATTTCACAGAATATTTGTAATCATTTCTGTGCTTATGTAACCTATCGACTAACTATTTGGATCAAAAATTTATATCATAATAAAAGTACTTACAACTTATACGGTCTAATGTTCCATTTACCTGCAACAAAACGAAAATTTTAAATAAAATCTGCGAGATTCGGATATAAACAATTAATAAAGCTTGATACGCTAGGTAAAACATACCTTTACGCATAAATTTTTCATAATTTCATCATATACAGGCTGTCCATTTTATATAACTTAATATCGGTCGTACAAAAAAAATATTTTTACGAAAATTTTGCCGATTTATATAACCTACAAAATGGTTTAAAGACATTTGAAATCCGAGATACGAGAAAAATTCTAAGGCGAAAATTTTTTGCAAAACAGAGTGTTTTTTTCTAAACCGTTGTATTTTGAGACTTACTCTTCAGGCTGTTAAAAACATTATTTTGAAACGGGGGGGGGGGGGAATGGTGCCATTAAATGGAGTATTTTCCTCCCTTTTCAACGATATATCACATGCAATATTTATTCATTGGTACTACGTTAGTAATTATAAAAACATTTTTTTAAAACCAATAAATTTTTTCGTAACAGACATTATACTTACCGTGGAGAAGTATGATTAAATAAAACGATAAAATATTTCAATAAGTTGTTCAAGTCTTTGCTATAATAAAAGATTAACATAATTAAGAAGAATAAAGTAAATTCAGATAACAAAACAAATTGATAATAAAAAGAATATAGCACACAGAACATTAATATTCATCTAATTCTCAAAATAATTTTTAAGATATCATATCAAGTGTTCAAAGTGTTCACCGCGATTTCTTATGCACAATCGAGCGCGGCGAGGCACTGCATTTAAAACATTACTCAGCATTTCGGGGATAACTGTAATACATCCCTGTTTAATTCCAGCTTTTAGGTCCTCTACATTTTGCGGTGTCGTCGAAAACACCTTATCTTTAATATACCCCGTAGAAACAATCCATTGGGGTTATATCTGGAGAATGAGGGGGCCATCGAATAAATCCATTGCTACCTATCCAATGTTGATTCAAAATTTCGTCTACTAGGCAAATCTGGAAATTGTGGTGAGGAGCTCCATCTTGTTGAAAATATTGAAAGTTGTGTCGATTCTCTGAAGGTAGATCATCTAAGAATTCATTAAATTCATTTCTCAAAAAGTTTAGGTACCTTTGACCACTGAGGTGACCATCATAAAAATAATGAACCTATTAAATTGGTGCCTAAAATACCTATCCACAAATTTATCGAAAAACGATTTTGAAACCCAGTCGGTCTACGCCAGTGTGTATTTTCAGAAGTCCATTTGTAATGAATATTGCGATTAAAAAATCCATTATTGGAAAAATTTGCCTCGTCGGGCCAAAGTATTTTACTACATATTAATGGATCGGCACGCTTCTTTTCCAAAGTCACCTACAAAAAGTCGTCCTCCTTGGATTGTCCCCCGTTTGTAAATTGTATAAACTTTTTTGGCTTTATAACACCGGTAACCATTTTTCTTTAAAATTTTTCTAGCACTTGTTTTATTTATATGACAAGAAATTTGAATTTCTCTTAATGATGTTTCCAAATTTTCTGTATTTTCATTTATTACATAATTAATAACTTGGTTCTTTAAAAATGAGCCATTATTTTTCAGTTTCGTAGCTAATTGTCTGAACAGAGTTTTATTCAGTTGTAGTGCTTGTGGAAATCTGTTTCTATATTCTACTTGAGCTAATCCAGAGTTAAAATTGCATTGGCAATATGTAACGAACATATTATAACGATCAATGTGAGTGAAAATCATTTTTGGAAATTGTAAATTCTTAAACGAGTGTGATTGAGTGAGAGTTTAAGTATTAACTGATCTATCAAAAAATTAAATTGTTAAGTTTGTTCATAGCCAACTATTTTAAAATAATTGAAATAATAGTGAAATCATGAAATACAAACAAATTTAAGCAAGGAGTGATGCTTTTATGGAGGACTTCTATATATTGGCATAACTGCGAATACTCTTTCCATAATTGCTCCATGTTGCTTTCTTGATTATTATTTTGTTTTCGTTACCTGAATTTACTTTATTCTTCTTAATTGTGTTAATGTTTTATTATAGCAAAGACTTGAACAACTTATTGAATTATTTTATCGTTTTATATAATCATACTTCTCCACGGCAAGTATAATGCTTGTTAAAAAAAAATTGACTGGTTTAAAAAAAATGTTTTTATAATTACTAAGGTAGTACCAATGAATAAATATGGCATGTGATATATCGCTGAAAAGAGGAAAATTTAATGGCGCCATTTCCCGCCCGTTTCAAAATAATTTTTTTAACACCCTGAAGTGTAAATCTCAAAATACAGCGGTTTTGAAAAAAAATTAGATAAAACCTCGTTCAGACACTCTGTTTTGCAAAAAATTTTCGCCTTAGAATTTTTCTCGTGTCTCTTCAAATAACGGAGATATTTGGCCTAGAGTTTTCCGCATTTTCGATATTTTCCGCCATAACTCTTAAAGTAGGCCATGGATTTCAAATGTCTCTAAACCATTTTATAGGTTATATAAATCGGCACAATTTCATAAAAATAAATATTCTCGAGTGCCCTGATAAAATGGACAGCCTGTATATCTTCAATAGTTGAATTTTGCAAGGAAAGATTACAATTACTGTCTATTATTATCTGTGTAATGTAATGATATAAATTTGACACAAATAAACTCACCAAATAATTAATTAGAATTGAATTCAACGAACAATGCAAAGTGGATCACATTATAATAAGATTACTAATATTGATATCACCATCAACAGACTATTTTATATGAAGAAACTAAGCTGTACCTCTGTTCACCTGTGAATTTTATGAGTATTTAGTGTTTGTGTTTTTGTATCAGGTTAAAATGCCGATATTACTACTGTGCTCCAGAAGCATAAATTCTCTTAAGCTGTACCGCTGATTCACATTTAATGTCACTTCCAAATACCAATTCCAATTTTATATCCGACGATAATGAACCATCTCCGCATGACGTCAACTTGATTGGTGAAATATTTCTTAATTATACTGATGAGTTCTTTGTCGTTTGTAAAAGTTATCGCAGTATATTTTTTACATTATCAAAAGTCACTACACATATTTGAAGCTAATATTTTTATTGAAGTAATAAACTGCTAGGCAATTATGATATATCTACAGTCAAGCTATACTTAGCAGCGATATAGGTGAACTTAGTAGGTAGTAATTTCTAAGCATTATATAAGATCGATCGATAAGCAATTACGTAGAAATGCCATCATATAAAGTAAACTTTGCTTATTCTATGTAGTTATTCAAATCATGACGCTAGCTAATAGGATCGTAAAAATTCATAGTTTACCTCAACTTCCATAATCTTTGAGAGTAATGATAATGACAGAATAAAGGTTTGTTTAGTCATAGTCTTACCGTTGTCGAAGAACAACGGGTTATGGACACATGCACTGAGCAAGAAGTGACGCTTTTATGGAGGACCTCTATACATTGGCATAACTGCGAATACTCTTTCCATAATTGCTCCATGTTGCTTTGTTGATTATTACTTTGTTTTTGTTACCTGAATTTACTTTATTCTTCTTAATTGTGTTAATGTTTTATTATAGCAAAGATTTGAACAACTTATTGAATTATTTTATAGTTTTATTTAATCATATTTCTTCGCGGCAAGTATAATGCTTGTTAAAAAAAATTATTGGTTTTAAATATGTTTTTATAATTACTAACGTAGTACCAATTAATAAATATGGCATGTGATATATCATTGAAAAGGAAGGAAAATACTCTATTTAATGGCGTTATTTCCCACCCGTCTCAAAATAATTTTTTTAACAGCCTGAAGAGTAAATCTCAAAATACGGCTTTGAAAAAAATTAGATAAAATTTTCGGCTTAGAATTTTTCTCATACCTCTTCAAATAACGAAGATATTTGATCCAGCCGCTTTCCGCATTTTCGCTATTTCCGCCATAACTCTTCAAGTAGACAATGGATTTAGAATATCTTTAAACCATTTTGTAGGTTATATAAATCGGCACAATTTTCGTAAAAATATTTTTTTTGTACGACCGATATTAAGTAAGATATTCTCGAGTGCCCTGATAAAATGGACAGCCTGTATATTCAAGTAAGTGATTATATACAAAACAATAATATTGCCATTATAAGATTAAAAGAATTTAGTGAGACAAGACTTTATTTGTTTTTACCCAGCATGAACTTGGGATCTACTCTATGGAAAAGAATAATATAATTATGGAGTATCAATCTAGTTTTCGACCAAATCACTCTTGTGAAACAGCATTACAAGCCACACTTTCTAAATGGAAATTTCAAACAGATAGTAACAAATATATTACAGCATTATTTTTAGATTTCAAAAGAGCCTTTGAAACTATAGATATTACCATTTTATTAAAAAAAATGGAGTACTACAGATTTACAGGAGAAGGTCTTGACTTGTTCAAAGATTATCTATGTAATATATCACAAGTTACTAAAATTAATAATCAATTATCGAGTAAAAGAGCAGTGACTTTTGGGGTACCACAGGGTAGTGTCCTGGGCCCTCTTTTATTTAGCTTGTACTTAAATGATATAAATTTTATAGAGGACTCTGAATTTATTAATCTCTTTGCTGATGATACCCTAATAAGCGCTAGTGACCACTCTTTGGATGTTGCTATAGAAAAGATAAACCTAACTTTAGAAAGCATATCAAATTTCCTAAAAGTAAATAAACTGAAACTCAATGTACAGAAAACAAAAGCCATGATAATCACTGCACAATATAAGTATAAAGGAATTGACACCAAGCAGATAAATATTAAAATATATAATGAAAAAATGACAATAGTTAAAGAAATCAAATATCTCGGTTTCATTGTATATAAAACATTAATTATATTCGTAAAAAAAATTATAAAAAGTTATTATTCCTGTCTATAATCTCCTCTAAACTAGTTAGATCAGTGTTAACTGTATATAGAATTATTATTCAACCCCATTTCGACTACCCTGTCAGTTTACTTTATGTACTAGATAATGACAGTATTGCAATGTTTCAAAAGTTACAGAATAGAGGAATGAGAATTGTGTTCAGATGTAATAGATATACACCAATTTGTTTAATGCCAAATGCCTTGGATTAGTTTTCTGTAAAACACAGGTTATTATATATGATACTAATTTGTAAAATATTGCATGACTTAAGACCAACCTATTTTAATGAATACGTTACATATAATCACGAAATTCATAATTATCCCACAAAAGAAAATAATCAATTATATGTACCTCGGACTAATTTTAGTAGAACAGTGACCTCTTTATTCCATAAAGGTTTATTGAAATATAACAACCTTCCCGAGACCATTAAAGCTTGTGAAACTCTTCAAAAAATTTAAATCATCTTTAAATAAGCATATAAGAGAAATGAATAATTAGAATATTTAAAAATATATTTGTTTATTCTTTGTTTATATTATACTTTCCTTAAACTTATATGATACCCATAATTGTTTAAGAACTCCTACATATTAATTAATAATTATTGTACATTAGGAATCCTATTTAGTAAAGTATTATTATTATTAAGGAGGAGAAAATTCCACACAAAAAAGGTTACGTTGAATGACAAAAATCGATAAGAAAAATAAGAAATAACATTTAGTATTTATGTGTATATGTATTGATTCGCAAACAGATAGCCTATCCAGCTTTCAACGTCAACTCTCATTATAAAGATATGACATATAAACTAAAACTCCACAGTATTTTTATTATACCACAGTAAATCATAATGCATTGAGAAATAGTTCAAGCAAACTAAAATAATTGGCTGTTCTTAATTCTGCTCGCTTGTAAATAATTTTTAATATTTTGTGCACCATAATTTATATTCTCATTCGGTCTGTCCAGAATAAACTTTGATTTCAAAAATTGTGATGCTTGAATTGTGAGTGATGTATATAGAAATTTTGGACAGAAGACGAGAGGTAGCTAAAACTTTGCAAAAAAAGAGGTGGTATAAATGAAGCCAGCCAAGCCAAGATTTACAGATGAAAATATATCGAAATAAAGAAACGACAAACACTTTGATGGTTGGTTCAGAATTGACCCAAGTACTTCCAGAAATTTACGGATCCCATGCATATGATGACTACAAAAGCTGTGTATCGAGCGATACAGAGTCCCCTCTTCATTTCTGTTTGTATCCTTTTTGTCGCGTTTATTATTCTTGTTTCTTTTTGTGCATTTTTGTCTCTAAATTCACTTCTTGTCACGAATCTCTAGCAAATTAAAACATTTTGAAATCAAAATTCTTAAAACTAAAAGTTTAGGCCAGCCTTGCGCAGCCCGGCGTTCATGCGCTTCGCGAAAGGTATCTCGTTTAAATTGAGGTATCTGCGTCAATTGCAAAATTTTTTAAAAAAGTGTTACAGTGAACAAGTTGTTTAAATTATGTGTAATTTTAAGTTTTTTAAAGTCTTTTATATTTGATGTTTTTAATGTTATTACCTATTTTTATTTGCTTTGCTAAAAGGTGTTTAGGTTAAGTCTTAAAATTTGTTTTTAACCAAGCCAGATCCGGTCCGCCCGGCTTTGCAATCGACCACTGCGATCAGTGCGGTGGTTGCACGGCCGGTCCCCGGACGGGTTCTGGGGCGGTATTATTGCATTACAATTTTTAATAAATCTGTTTTGATTGATTGATTGAGCGACACAGAGTCATAGGATAGTAGATGCAGCTCTCTTAGTGCCTTACTAGTTTCACATGTTCCTCTCCACTCCTAACCCCCCCCCCCGTACCAGTGAAAGATGGAATCCTCGAGGATGTGGAATTGTCTAATGTATTATCCCAGAAATAATTTGGAGCGGACGAGAATTCATCCTCAATTCTACTTTAGTTGGATTTTTCGTGCTTGAAAGTTTCCCCATAATTGCAACAGCGGAATATCAAATTTGTAGTATGAGGAAGTGAACAATTATGGACCGAACTCGGATCAGATAATAGTAATAGTAGTGCTTATTAATAGAGGTATATTGAAAAGCGTTCCCTGAAAAGCGGGGGGGGGGGGGGGACTGACACGAGGATGCGGATTTACAGAAATTCAGAACTATCTTCTATACCCCTGTCTTCAACTTCTAACGTGATAATACAGGAATACAGCAAAGTTTCGGTAAGAAGTAATGAACACTAAACGGCACAAAGAAATGAGGGAAAGCAGACAAAATGATATTAAATTAAAAAAAAGCAATCGATTTCCATTCCATTCTGACTTAAATCTCTGTAACATTATTATAAGAATAATTACTGATCCTGGAGTTAATGTTGATGAATTGTATTTCACCTGTACGAATATCGTCCTCAAAATGATAACAAAATAAGTATTCAAATATTCTTCTAAAAAATCAGATATAGTGAAGACTGCTGCTACTGTTGTGAGCCGTATCGATGACTATATACAAATTCAGCACTTTTCTTTTAGAGAATTATAACTATTGCCCTGGCAGTGACATAAATCTTGAAGATGTTATGTGTCACGAACTCTGTGCGTACCCTCCTCTATTATTCGAATCAAAAAGTAAGTTCAAGGAAAACTGAAAAGTCTCAGCAATACTAAAATGTACCAACAGTTTATACATGGAAGGAGCTGAAGAAACTTATTCTACAAATCAGTATAGTTTGGATGGTGGATAGACCTCTCTTACATTGCATATTATGATTTAATAATGAAACATATGAGAACTTTGCAAATTTATATGTATATTTAGTTCTGAAGACATACGGAAAAGCTGTTATTGTTTTTGACGATTAGAGTGGCTCACCTACGATCAGAGTCATTACTCACATACGACGCTACATCAACAATAGTAAGATTATAAATTTCAGCACGTATATGAAGTTAGTCGGAAAGAAACAGAAATTCTTAGCTAATGAAGTCTCAGCAATACGCAAATGTACCAACAATTTATACATGGAAGGAGCTGAAGAAATTTATCTTACAAATCAGTATAGTTTGGATGGTGGGTGGACCTCTCTTACATTGCATATCATGAATTAACAATGAAACGTATGAGAACTGTGTAAACTCTTATGTATATTTCGTTTTGAAGACATGGAAAAGCTGTTATTGTTTTTGACGATTAGAGTGGCTCGCCTACGATCGGGGTCATGACTCACATACGACACCACATCAACAATAGTAAGATTATGCATTTCAGTACGTATATGAAGTTAGCTGGAAAGAAACAGAAATTCTTAGCTAATGAAAATACCGCATAGTTTTCATAAGTCTCCAAAATTGTATGTAAAACTAATAAGGGACTTTCAAAAATCTACTAATAAATTTAATGTGACACGAGTTTGTTAAAAATTGATACATTTTTTTATATAGCTACCTTAGCAGGTGCGAGAAGTATGATCTTCACAATTGGTTTAGTTTTGAATTTAATTTAAATTGAATTATCTTAATTTCAAATTGGAATGCTCAAATTTGAATGTGTTTCGAGAAATGCGGCCATAATTTTATTTAATTTCTCTAACATTGGAGATTTCTTGTCTTATTAGTTGAGTTAGGTTCAAGAGTCCAGATTTGTGGAAACTAATGTTGTTGCTCTCCTTTTTAAATATTCACATCGACTTGTATAGTGTTAAAATACATGGCTCTGGGCCAGCTGACCAACCTGAAATTTAGCTTATCACCATTTACAACATTTGCATCCAAATTATTGACCAACCGAAATATATAATCGCACAATCTGACCATTAATGAGAAAATATATTACCGGTCCGCAGTCGATTAAAACGTTTTAGGGGTGTACGTGTAAACAAGACCATTGTGTTATTTATCTTGTATTTTGTAAAGTGATTATGAAATTATTATCAAATAGCTTAATACTACAAACGAAAAGAAAAATCGAAAGCCACTAGTTTTAAATTTTAAACTAATACTTTCCATTTAATCGCTTTTGTTCGCTATCCATAATGCAATTTCATTAAGATATTTTATTCATTTAAAACTATAACTCTTAGATATCCTTAAATTACCAAATAATACCTGCACGGTGAATATAAAAATTATACGAAGACGAGGGAGTAATTTTTATGTGATCAGGAGACCGAGGTCGAGAGTAATATTTTATCCTGAACACTTCCTTCCACAATCTCTTTGTTTTGAGTCTCATTTCCGCCCGGCACGTGATCAAAGTCGGCTGCGGAATTCGGTCAGATGCACGTGGAAATGGCAGCAACATTGATTCCTTCGCTATAAGACCTAAAGAAAACTGAACTATTTGTAGCCGGGTCAAATTTTTATTTCTGATGAAATTTTGTTATTAATTATCGCTTGCTTTTTTATGCATTGGTTATTAAAAAGCTTTATAAAATATAGCTACTTGAGGACTCACAATATTTCTCCTAGGCGTAAAAATGTTTTGATTTGTTTATATGTATTTCTTTTGGGAGTATATAATATTCACTGGATTATAAGGCCAGGACGATTTTACGATCAACCGATTAATCAATCGGGTAGTTAGAACTGTACTTTTTATATGGAAAGCACACTTGAACTATCGCAAAATCGCCCGATTTGAAAATCTGTGTTTGGGCACAGATTTTTGACCGGATCGTGATCGCTCGACTACATTAGCCCAATGTATTTTAATCTGCGCGCGCGAACGCATATGTATTCAGTCAACCGATTCACGATATATGAGGTGCATGCCTGTTTTTCTACATAGAATATGGAAATTGACACAGAAATATTAATAGACCAGGGCCAATCCTGTTTAAGGTAATAAAAATTCTTAGCAGTATACGAATGGTCGGAAAATGTAGTTAATGGTGTAAATAATTAAGGAAAAATCGTCCAGACTGAGTAAAAGTTCGGGAAGGGGGGTTGGGGTGGTAATATATACATTTTTAGGGGTTGGTACTCGTTTTTTGCGATTTGCGGCTAAACTATGCATCCTATCGAAAAATGTTAAATATAAAAGTTGTAGATAATAAAAAAATCTAAAACTTTCTGATTGATCATTATTGACCATAACCTGAAAATTATCGAGAAAAATGCAAAAAACCGTTTCTTCGGTTTTTAATTTATAACTATCGCAAAAAGGTTTATATTTTCATGAAAATTGGTGAAAATGTTCTCTTTTGTGTTTCAAATAAGCCTAAATTTTTTCAAAGCGAAATATTTAATTTTCGATGTTTTATGAAGAAAATAAAGAAAAAAGACCTAATTTTCAATCGAAAAATTTGGTTAGCAAATTTTCGATTAATGAACTTTACTAGTGTTCATTTTTTTCATTGAAATCTCAACTTTAATATAGCATTAAAATATAATATTGTTTATATACAAAAATATCGTTAAAAAAGCGAAAAACTGAAGAACTACTTTTTAAAAATCGAGTTTTCGGTGAAAATCATGAATTTCTTTTTCTTTATTGTAAATAAACGTTTACATTAATAAAAAGCGTTAATTCTCATACAATACTATGTTATACAAGTAATGTACATGTATCTATGTTATATTAGAAATATACTATGATATATAATATTATCGAGACAGGCTTAACCTTCTCAAACATATCGTATTACATACTGCGTAACAGCTCTTCTCAATAACCGCTCACGCTGCATGAGCATTGTATTTCAATTCTAAGTAATCCTGATTGTGCTGAATCAGCAACACTGTCTCCTTTGTTCTCAAAATATTATAAATATTACCAACAACCTTTTTGTAATCAGTCTTATACTCACTTTCGAATAAACCAGTCTAAATTATTATTGTATTTTCTTAACGAGTCAACGTTGACTCCAGTGTTAAACTAAATAAATCTTTTTAAAAAGTTAATCAAGTAATCCACTATCTAACATTGGCGCAGTCGTGGCGGATCTGAAAAACACACAGTTCGGGAGCCTAACCAGTAGCAAACATATCCGAGGGAACAAGGAGTCCATCTGAAAAAGGTGCCTAACCGGACGAAAAGAGCTTCTGGAACAAGGAGAACTTCTTAGCTGTAGTGGTGGATCCCAATCCTTTCTTCAGAAGAACCTACATTATTCTCAAACGCACAGAAGCGAAACAATAATAATTATCAAGAAATACAAGCAAAGCAACATTTCAAATCAACACGATTCAACAATTAGCAAGTAAGAATTTCATCCCGTCCCATCGTTGGTGTCTTCGGCATCAAAGGCAACCCTGTGGAAGGAACACACAGTGACACCCCTGGCAGAGAGAGACCTTTGGTGAAGCTAAGCTCACGAAGTCGCATTCAACTGGACCACGAGGAATGAAAAATTTAGGGTAAGTCATTTTTGAATCATCTCGCAATTATTGATTTTCAACGACATAATTTTACATTTTATTTTATCAAAATACTTTGCATTACTACATACAGTTCTAATATCTAAGGTAGTAATTTTATTTAAACTCGAAACAAAATATCTTGATTATAATTGTGTGACCTATATAAATAACCGTAATCATACACTGTTCCTATCGTAACATTATTTTTATGGTAATATCATATACTCTTTAAGTGCGAATTTATCTAATTAACTGTAATCACGTACCACTGTTATCTTAGCATTTTTATCGTAATATAATATTGCATACCACATAAAAGGTTAAGGTTAAGGCCGTAAGACAAGCTTGTGTTCTATAATACCGTGTGTGCAAAATATAAAATTATCAGAGACATACTATTTCCAAACTCAAAACGCTTTTTTAACCAAACGCGTTTTTCGAATTAATCTAGCTATTCTATAATATAAATTTTAAATATTACAGAATAAATTCTTGCACATTTCATATTAAAATTTCTTATTAAACACCAGTAGCGTACTAACTTAAAGTGGAAAAAGGCGTTTTAAGTATTTAATCATCTAAATAATATAAATAAAATGGCTACAAACGTAAGCAATTCCAATGCAAACAATTCAATCACGGCGAACGAAACAATAAATATTGAACCTTATAGGTTAAACGAAATATTTTCCATAGTGCCCGAATTTGACGGCAACCCCATATTCTTGCAAACATTTATTTCAGCTTGCATAACCGCTCAGGGTATCGCTGTCGACGATCAGCGCATCTTATTAACGCTTCACATAAAAAATAAATTACGCGGAAAAGCCGCAGAATTGATAAATTCACGAAACCCTGTCACTTGGGCGGAAATAAAAAATTTGCTCGAATCACATTTTGGTGACTCTCGTGACTTGACAGCCTTGATACAAGACTTGCAAACAATTCGTCAATTACCCAACGAAACAGCTTTAATATTTGTGTCCAGGTTACAAACACATAATGCAAAAATGCACGCGGCAATACAAAAACAAAATTTAACTTTAGAGGAAAAAACCGCGCAATCCACCTTAATAGAAAATATGACGTTAACTACTCTTCTCACTGGACTCGAACCAAAATTAGGTCAAATTATTAGGGCTGGTAACCCCGGCAATATGCTAGATGCAATAAATCGCATCAAACGAGAATTACAATTATCGTATTTCGAATCTCAAAAATTTGGAAATAGAACTTTAAACAAAAATCCCGTTCAAAATCAGCAAAGACGCCCAAATCTCCCACCATTTTGTACATTCTGCAAAAGGAATGGACACAGCTTTAACGAATGCCGCACGAGGCAAAACCACCAATTTTCACACCCCAATTTCACACCAAACGCCTATTCCAATCAGGCACAAATTCCTAGACAGCACTTTCAGAGTTTACCTAACCAAACAAATTTTAGACCACAGAATTTCCAAAATTTGCCTAATCAACAACGTAATTATCCACAACAAAACAGGCCCTTAGCTATCAGGCCAAATCCTAACTTCCAGCAGCAGAGACCTTCTGCCATACAACCGAACCCGAATTTTAATCGATTCAATCAACAAAAAACACATCACTTAAATCAAGAACCTTATGATAATTACTCAGATTACCCAAACCAATACGAAGATTACTCTGCAAATCAGTCCGTAAATTATTCTCCTGATTATCAATCTCAAAATAACGATGACTACGATTTTCAAAATGGACAATATGAGAATTATACTGCTAATTCTCAGCAATACGAGGATTATACTGTTAATCCTCCGGATTTTTGCACAGGCCCGGAGTATTCCACGAATACTCCAACACAACAAACGGACGAGCTGGACCAAATTTCTCATCAAGTCCAAGCAATAAACCTCCAGGACAGTTTCGACCCAAACCTGGACTTCCCGGAAAATCAATTCATGTAAAAACACCCCGCTACAAACTAAATATCGTAAACTCCAAAAATTTATTTTACATAGAAGACATCACTAAACGTTTCAAAATCTTGATAGACACAGGCGCAGGTATCTCTATATTCAAACCCGAAACGGCAGAAAACTATAAACATCGATCCCACGAAAATGTAATTATACAAGGTATAACAGACGAAAAAATTAATATCACTGAATCTGCTCTCATACCTTTCAATCCGAATGATCCATACAAAGTTTACATTCATAATCTAGATATAGAATTTGACGGACTTTTAGGTGCCGACTTTTTGGACCATTACGATTGCTTAATAGACATTAAAAACAGACAATTAATCACTAATTTCAAAACCGTACCATTGTATCAAGTTACCGATAATATATTAACTACACTCTGGAGCCCGATTAAAAATCAAAATTTAAACGAAACAAAAAACCAAAATGTAATTTCTATCGAACCACGCACAGAAAAGATTTTTAAGCTTAAATGTAATTTACAAAATACCGAAGCTATACTAATAGCCCAGGAAAACGAAAAGGTACGTTTACCGAACGCCATTGTCAAAATAGACAACAATGGTGAATTTTTGACGACAGTAATAAACTCAAATGCAATTCCGAAAACAATAAAATTTTCAAATCTTAAACTTGAACCCGTCCAAAAATTTAGGTCAATATTTAATGTAAATCTTCAAAATCCGGACTCCCAATATATAGACAGAAATTACGAAATAAGAAACCAATTACGCTTAGATCACTTGAACGATGAGGAGAGTGAACTAATTACTCAACTCTGTTTAGACTTTTCAGACATATTCTATTTAGAAGGTGACAACTTGACATTTACCAATGAAATCAAACATTCAATAGACACTAACGATTCTAAACCAATTTTCACTAAATCTTATCGTTACCCCCAAATTCATAAACAAGAGGTAAAATCACAAGTCTCGAAAATGCTCGACCAAGGCATTATCCAGCCTTCAATTTCTCCCTGGTCCTCCCCAGTTTGGGTAGTCCCCAAAAAACTAGACGCTTCTGGTAAACAGAAATGGCGCGTCGTAGTTGACTACCGAAAATTAAACGAAGTAACGATAGGTGATAAGTATCCTTTGCCCAACATTTCTGATCTTCTAGACCAATTAGGCAGATGTCAATATTTCACGACTCTAGACTTGGCCTCTGGCTTCCACCAAATTGAAATCGATCCTAAGGACATCCAAAAAACAGCTTTCACGGTAGAGAATGGCCACTACGAATTTGTACGTATGCCATTCGGTCTAAAAAATGCTCCATCCACTTTCCAGAGGGTCATGGACAATATTCTATTAGGCATCCAAAATGAACGCTGTCTCGTCTACATGGACGATATTATTATTTATTCCCCTACTATCCATGAACATATTTCTCGACTAACAGAAGTCTTCAAACGTCTACAAAAAGCCAACCTCAAAATTCAGCCAGACAAATGCGAATTCCTTCGCAAGGAAGTCGCCTATTTAGGGCATCTTATTACAAAGGATGGTGTAAAACCAAACCCTGCCAAAGTCGAAGCAATTCTAAACTTTCCTCAACCCAAAAATCAGAAAGAAATTAAATCTTTTCTAGGTCTAGCAGGCTACTATAGACGCTTCATTCCTAATTTCTCCAAAATTTCAAAACCCTTAACTAAGTTGCTACAAAAAGATATACCTTTCAATTTCGACAATGACTGTACAAATTCATTCGAAACCCTAAAACAAACTTTGACAACTACTCCGATATTGATCTACCCCAACTTTGATGAACCTTTTGTCCTAACTACAGACGCTAGTGCATTTGCAATAGGTTCTGTACTTTCACAAGGAAGTATAGGAAAAGATTTGCCAATCGCATACGCATCTCGAACTTTATGCGGCGCGGAAACTAAGTATTCAACCATTGAGCGTGAACTTTTATCTTTGGTCTGGAGTGTAAAGCATTTTAGGCCATATCTATTCGGAAGGAAGTTCAAACTCGTCACCGACCACCGACCACTCACTTGGTTATTTTCCATAAAAGACCCAGGTAGTAGACTAGCGCGTTGGCGCTTAAAACTCGAAGAATACGATTACGAAATAATATACAAACCCGGAAAGATCAATAAAAACGCGGACGCGTTGTCCAGAATAAAAATCAATCACTTTTCAGAATGTTCCAAATTTTATTCAAAAATTCTAGCCGCAAACGAAGACTCAGATGAAGACGAAATTTCAGACAATGACGACGAAATTACCGACGAACAAATCGCCCGAGAATTTGACACATTTTCCCGACTTTACAAAACCAAATCTCTAATAGATTATTCCAAAATTCAAATTACAAATAAACAACTATTAGATCGAGAAAATAAAAATATCATAACGTTCTTCCAACAAAACAACTTGACAGATCTTCACCATCAAATTATCGAAGATATTTTCGAGGAAAACCCAGAGTTTTATAACAACACAATTAACATCGTTTCCAGTAAATCAACCCGACAAAGAAACTATTACATTATCGCTCTACCCTTCGACCCAGAGTCTGTGGTAGAACACCTATTTCTAACACTGTACAAACATCAAAACAAATTAGACCTTTCCAAAACTTATCATGTTGAAAATAACTTAGACTTTCCAATTCTCGAAATCCTATCATTTATTTTTGCAGAAAAAGACTTAAAACTAATTATTTGTCAAAATTTAGTACGAACTCCCGATGAAGACCAACGTCCGATCATTCTCGACCAGCATCACACCGGAAAAAATAATTTACATCGTGGAATAAATGAAACGATACGTAGAATCAAAAATAAATATAATTGGCAAGGCTTAACAAAAGACGTCGAAAATTTTATAAAAAATTGTGAAACATGTCAAAGAACAAAAGTCTGTCGTAAAAACCTCAACAATCCCTTAGTGATTACTGAAACCCCTAAAACTCCATTTGAGAGAGTTAATATTGATCTATTCGAATTTCCCACGCGAAACTATGCATTAACTATCCGCGACGAGTTAACCAAATTTACTCAAGCTTACGCAGTCCCAGACAAGAGCGCAAAATCAGTCGTAAATACCCTGTTGCTTTATTTTCAGCATTATGGTACCCCACTAAGAATTCATTGCGATTATGGCGGTGAATTTGATAATAATTTATTAAAAGACCTTTGCACCCTTTACGACATAAAACTAACATACTCAAGCGTAGGACACCCTCAATCCAACGGATCTATCGAACGATTCCATGCCACCCTAGCAGAAATGATAAGAATACACAAAACCGAAAATCCCAACGAACATTCCTTTACTATATTACCCTATGCGGTGATATGTTACAATAACTCGGTAAACAAAACTCATGGCTTTACGCCATACGAGCTTATTTTCGGACATACAGCTAACCGACCACCTGAAACTCTTTACAACCAAAAAGACCTGATCACCAAATACGTTAGAGACCTAAATAATCGAATATCCCATTATTACAAAATTGCGCGAAGTCGAACAGAAGCACAAAAACAAAAAGCCAAAGTTCGATTCGACAAGAACATTCCCGAAAATAGACACACATATAATATTGGCGACAAAGTGTACGTCAAAGAATCACAAATAAAAAATAAACTACAAAATAAATTCAATGGTCCCTTTGAAATTACAGAAATCTTTCAAAATTCCGCTACATTATTAAATCTCGAAACAAACCAAACAACCAAAGTAAATTTTGATCGAATGAAACCATATACTGAAGATTAAATTTATTTTCAGGTTTCTCCTGCTGATCGGATCAGCACTTGCTCAATTTAAAATAACACCTATTAACAATACGATCGGAGTATATTATCACCAAGACACGGACATTGTGATTTCTCACAAGAAATGGACTTTACTGGTACACAAAAACATAACTACCTTTAAGACAGCTTTCGACAAAAACGACAAGATCTTACAGACACTATACAACACACTCGACCCAGCATATCATTACATGAACGTCTTTTCAGGAGATGTAAAAACTCACCTTAGCTTATTGACGCAAATTTCCCAATCAATAAAATCAAAATTTGACGAAATTTACCTTGACACAAAACGATACAAACGAGGAATACTAAATGGCATCGGAACGATTTTCAAATCAATAACCGGAAATTTAGACGCAGAAGACGGTCAGTATTATTCTGATTGTATCAACAAATTGAATAATGACGAACACCAACTCGAAAACCTAATTAAAAACCAAATATCCGTTACAACTTCAGTAATCAAAAATTTCAACGCAACTATTCAAAAATTGCAAGTTGACGAAGAAACTTTCAATAAGGATATTAAAGAAATTGAAACCTCAATTTTAGACATGACTAAGGACATAGAAAACGTCCATGCAAAACTGAAATTTATCGAAATCTGCGAACAACTTATGGCAAGTTATTTATTTATCGAGGATAACCTAAATGACATCCTAAATTCCATCACTTTCGCGAGGCTTAAAATAATTCACACGTCAATTATAAATCCAAAAGACTTAGTAAATTCTCTACAGGAAATTTCGCAAAACCTACAAAGGAACAATTTACCGCTTCCAATCAAACTATCAAAGGTTGCACAGTACTTAGACATTATAGAACTAAAAGCTTTTCAAACAAATTCGGATCTAATATTTGTGTTAGACATACCTTTAATAGACCCTCAAACATATTCAGTATTTCAATTATACCCTATTCCTATTTTGGATAATAGAACTGGTTTATATCATGTATTATCAACTTCTCAAAAATATATCGCGAGAGATGATGATTCATTAATGTACATACCTATTTCGAACCTTGACGAATGCAAACCACTTTATTTCAACACCAAATTATGTCCAAATTTATTTGCCTATCCTATTGACAACAATGCCATATGCGAAGCCCGTCTCTTCAAGAACCTCAAAACTCTGCCAGAAAACTGCCAGACGTCATTTATCATCAGCCAAGGCTACAACGTCCAAAAAATAGACGAAAACACATGGTTAGTTATTAACGCAGAACCTCTACAAACAACCATCAACTGTCCAGAAAGAAATTCAAAAACTGAAGTCATCTACAAAAATTCAATAGTAAAATTACAACCAAATTGTTACGCCTTCATAGGCATCACAAAAATTCAAGCCAGTACCAATGAAGTAACCGATGTAAAAGACGACACTCATCCAATCCAAATTCCATTTGAATGTTGTAAACATATTCCAGACAAAATCCGAGCTCCAAATCTTAAACCACTAAAATTAAACAATCTCAATACGGAAGACCTCGAAGTTGCCAAACACAAGTTGGACCAATACTCCAGAGATTTAGATGATTTGATCAACGAACCCTTTATAACAAAACACATATCCTGGTTCACCTATTTTATCATTGTGCTAATAATTGGACTGTTATTTCTGTACCTATTTTGTAAGTGCAGAACAAAAAGACGAAGACTAGCCATCGATGTTTCTGCATCACCCCCATCTCCACCGAGGCCTAGCAAACCCTACAGGACATTTGCTAACCTATTTCCTTCACGAAGACGACCTACCTTAAGAAGAGAAGACAACGAAGCCGAAGACATAGAACTTACATAAAGACAAACTGTTTTGTGCCTTTTTACTGACTTTCAGTGCTGGACTCTTCAGTGAATTTTATTTCATTTGTTTAATCATTATATTTCATTATTTTTCTATCATTTGTTAATTTCAATTTTATTAACATTTTTACGTCATTTTCATTCAAACCCATCATGCTTATATTTTATGCTTTCACAGTAAAGCTATATTTTAACCTTAGGAGTATTTTATCCTATTTTACAATTCAAACCTAGTATGTTTGTATTTTACGCTTTCTTGCCAAAGCTATATTTTAACTCTAACATTTTTATGTTATTTTATTTTACGAATCAAGCTTATTGTGCTTGCATTTCATATTTTAGACGCTAAGGTTATATTCTGTGTTTTAAACCTTACGATTTAACATTTTTGTATCTTTTATATTTTCCAAATTGTACCATTACCTTTTATATACATTTTATATTCATTTCAAAAGTTGCTGCATAAAACACCAACTTTTTTTATAAGGGGGAAGCTGTTATATTAGAAATATACTATGATATATAATATTATCGAGACAGGCTTAACCTTCTCAAACATATCGTATTACATACTGCGTAACAGCTCTTCTCAATAACCGCTCACGCTGCATGAGCATTGTATTTCAATTCTAAGTAATCCTGATTGTGCTGAATCAGCAACACTGTCTCCTTTGTTCTCAAAATATTATAAATATTACCAACAACCTTTTTGTAATCAGTCTTATACTCACTTTCGAATAAACCAGTCTAAATTATTATTGTATTTTCTTAACGAGTCAACGTTGACTCCAGTGTTAAACTAAATAAATCTTTTTAAAAAGTTAATCAAGTAATCCACTATCTAACATCTAACTATTCTCGGCTTTCAAAGTCCCGAAAACATTATTTAAACTGCAATTAAATAGGCAAAAATTAAAAAAACACAACGCCTGTGAACTAAGAAAATTTGTTAATTCTTGTGATTCGTAAGTATTTACAAATTATCAAGTCAAAGTCTTATATTTGATTATAAAATACAAAAATTAAAAGTAAAATAATTTTATTGAAATCTTTTTTTTTTTTTTTCGTGGCCAATTCTTCATCGCCAGAATTCAGTATCATTATTTTTATTATTATTTATTAGACAGTGGGTACTGTCTTCGTCGTCGACGTCCTCGAGATTACAATTTTATTCGTACAACGATTTTTCGGCATTAGAACATTTATCAGAACCGTGACAATTTGACCACAAATTTGTGCACTTTAAGCCATGCTTGCGACACCCACATTTGCTATTACCGCATCCTGTTTCGCAGCTTCAGCAGATAATTTTCAATAAATTTTCAGGAATTAATTCTTGTTCTGTAAATATAGGTATGATGCCATTAACGTGATGTTTCCATTCCGAATCTGTAGCTGTTAATTGATTACCAAGCCAACTTTGTATTTGAAAATACACCCTGTAACAATGTTGCTTAGCTGCCCCTTCAGTTGGAGGTAATTTTTTCAAATGAAATGAGGATTTAACAGTAGCCGTTCGGTAGAGTTCAAATCTTTTATAAATAGAAGCTATTATTTCTAATCCATTTTCGGTAATCGTTTGTTTGTCTGTATTTGTATTGTAAAAAATTTCTGCAAGATTAGGTAAATATTTATCGGCCAATAATGATTTTATAATTTTTTTTTTCATTTCCCAGCAAAACTGGAAGTTGTATCGCAGCCAGAAAAACAATGCAAAAATACTACAATATGTTTATGTGATTTATGTTTAAAACTATTAGAGGTGTAATAAGTATCATTAATATTTCCTGCATCAGGTTTGTGGAAATAGATATTCAATTCATGTGAACTGAATTGATTTAAAAGAACTAAAAGATCTATGTCTTGACCAACAACTACCACTATTTTATCGGAGTTTTTTGTTACTTCAAGGGATGTATTGATAATTAGGGGATCGGCATCTTCTTCATATAACTATTTTTTGCGTAGTTGTTTTGTACATAATGCAAATATTTTTGTGTTATTTCATTAATTGTATCATTTTTTTGCCAGATTACTTTGTATAAGAGAAACCCGCCATCAACAACGTGTACAATATTGCTCGAAGTTGGTAACGAATCGATGCTCGTGTATATAAATGTGACTTAACATTTTTTCTGAAGCCATTCTCTGTAAACAACGACACAGGAAATGGAGCAAGCTCGTACTGTAAATAATTTTTCATATCATCTGTGCTGCTGATATTTCGCGAAATTCTCTGAAATAATAGTAATGGATCAATTGTAACAGTCTCGCATCAGTTAGGTACATGTACATTACTTGTATAACATAGTATTGTATGAGAATTAACGCTTTTTATGAATGTAAACGTTTATTTACATTAAAGAAAAAGAAATTCATGATTTTCACCGAAAACTCGATTTTTAAAAAGTAGTTTTTCATTTTTTCGCTTTTTTAACGATATTTTTGTATATAAACAATATTATATTTTAATTCTATATTAAAGTTGAGATTTCAACGAAAAAAATGGGCACTAGTAAAGTTCATTAATCGAAAATTTGCCAACCAAATTTTTCGATTGAAAATTAGGTCTTTTTTCTTTATTTTCTTCATAAAACATCGAAAATTAAATATTTCGCTTTGAAAAAATTTGGGCTTGTTTGAAACACAAAAGAGAATATTTTCACCAATTTTCATGGAAATATAAACATTTTTGCGATAGTTATAAATTAAAAACCGAAAAAACGGTTTTTGCATTTTTCTCGATAATTTTGAGGTTATGGTCAATAATGATCAATTAGAAAATTTTAGATTTTTTCATTATCTACAACTTTTATATTCAACATTTTTCGATAGGATGCATAGTTTAGCCGCAAATCGCAAAAAACGAGTACCAACCCCTAAAAATGTATATATTACCACCCTAACCCCCCTTCCCGAACTTTTACTCAGTCTGGACGATTTTTCCTTAATTATTTACACCGTTAACTACATTCCATACCATTCGTATACTGCTAAGAATTTATCGTCTATTACGATATTTTAAACGGTTTGGCCCTGGTCTCTTATACACACCAAACCCCAATTTAATTTTTTATTCCCTTAAACAATAGAATGGAGGATGGCAATGGGGGCGGTAGAGGGGGTAACTAATGCCAAAATAAATTTTAGGACCCTTGGTTCTCGTACACACACTAAATCCAAATTTAAATTTTTACCTCCTTTAATAATAGGGTTGGGGCGGTAGAGGGGTGGCTAATGCCAAAAAATTTTTAGAGGCTCTTGGTTCACATTAAAACCCAATTTATTTTTTACTTCCTTTAATAATAGGGTGGGGGTGACAATGGGGGTGGTAGATGGGGTGCTAACGCCAAAAAAAATTTTAGAGACGTTTCGTTCGTGTATACACACTAAATCACATTTTAATTTTTTTACTCCCTTTTATAACAGTGTGGGGGTAGTATTGGGGGTGATAGTGGGGGGTGGTTGATGCCAAAAAAATTTCTGAGGCCTTGACTTTTTGTACATGCCCTAAATTGCAATTTTATGGACTCTTACCTGCTTGCATTGTCTATTTACCCTTATTTACCCCATTTACCCCGAACCCTTCAACGGAATTGAATCAAAATATCTAGTTCCAGAACTCGTTATAATACATAAGTGTACCAAATTTCAAGTCAATATCATAAACGGTTCCAGAGTAAACGTGCGCACAAAAAGTTACAGACAGACTGACAGACAGGAAAAATTTTTCGTTCAAATTTAAAATCTCGACGTTTCATGACATTTTAAGCCTATTTCAACAAAAAAAAAATTTTGCGTTACTATACTTTCACTGGACGTGGAAGTAAAATAGGCGTATATTACACACATACGGTCTTATTTTGGTTTATTTTTATTGATCCCTACGCCTTTAGCATTACATCATTGCAAAGTTTTCCTTATTTTTATTAGGTTTAGGATTAAGTAAATTAACTTTTTTTTTGTCTTGGGGCCATAGGAAGAGCACCATCTAGGTGAAGTCGTACCTTTTTACCTAAATACTGTTTTAATGGTAAATAAATATTTATTTACTTATATTTGTACCTTTAACGTGTTATTAAAGTAATTTCCCCACCCTGTAGCTGGTTACCTGTTAGGTGGTTGTATCCAAATAAATATATGAATGAATAGTAGATAATAAAAATTACAAAACGGAAAAAAATTTCATAATGAGTTAGACGACACAAACATATGGAAATAATATTATTCATAATTTTCTACTAATGTGGTATATTATGACGTGCCTCGTACTTTTTATTTGAAAACAAGTACGCTGAATTTAACACTGTTGTTCACTGGACAGCAAACCACGCTGTAGGTGTTATAAAACGTATATGCTTTCCCATAGCGTTTCCTGCTGAAAATGATTCGAGGCCTCGCGCTTTTCCTTTAAACCCAACAAGAATCATGATTTACAGCTTGGTTTAAAACAAATTTTCATATTAGTCTTGACAGCACCATTTTTTATTCCCCATCTAACAAATTTATGAATTTAATAATTTTGTTCCTACATAATTTTAATTTTCCTTTACATGATGTTTTACGTTGTTATAAATCAATATTAACTCACAAGGTAAATTAGAATAGCTTTTCAGATGATTGAACATCGTAGAGCATCTTCCATTTCCGAACAATATGTTAACAGTTGTAGTTGATTAGTAGTCTTTGAAATTTTTCTGTGTACGTGCATGTGAAACAAAAAGAAAACAATCGATTTTTTAATGTTTACATTTATTCTTTTATTTAAAATAGCCTAATACCATTTGTTGAAATAATTTTGTTCTAATGAAATGGTCGCAGTTTCTAAGAAAACCGACAACTTATTTGTTATTTTTTCCATAATTATGACAGAAACACGAAATAATGAACGTCGATTCCATTACATTAGTGTGGCTACGTGATATTGACTATGTGAGGATAAGTTGACATGAGCAATTTTAACTTCAAACCATTTTTATTCCAAACAACCGAAAATCCATTAATGCGATCATCGTTAATGGTAATATAACAGTAGCATATTTGCATTCGACCTATATTCTGCACAAACTAATCCAATTACAAATGGAATGATGTTTTAAACTCTAAATACATATATAATTCAAACTATTTTATCGACTACTGCAGTGGAATTGTAATTAAACTGTAATTTTTATACTGAAAATATCTACAAATTGTCTAAATATTTGTTAATCAATACCACAGTAAACTTAGCACCAAAACAGTTAAAATAGGAAAATATTTGGCGCGTTAATTAATAAAAGTAACGTCTTGTTTAAAAAAAAAACAGGAACATATTTGCGTACAGTTTTTAATCGCCTAAAAACATACAAAATCAATATTAAAGAATTGTTTAAATTTTCTTACTCATCATATTTATGATGATGGCATTTCACCTGCCGATGAATGCATTAACATTATTAACGATTTTCCATAACCTTCAACTCTCAAACAGATTAACGATTTATAGGAACGGTGAATTTCTATCGTCGTCTTGTTCTTAACTTTGCAGATATTTTAATTCCTCTACATACTTTTAAGTCGATTAGCCCGAGATGACTAAAGTTATAGGTTCTTGGCCAGCGGACTGCACTGATAGTTTTTTAAAGCCTAAGATGCGACAGTTTTGTCTTATTCTAATTACCATGAAGGTGTAGCATTTATTTTATCTCTTGATTGCTCAAATGTATCTGTGGGTGCTGTATTAGAACAAAAAATTAGAAATCTAGCTACACCCTTAGCATTTTTCTCAAGCAAATTAAATAATGTTTAGAACAGATACACCGCTTTCAACAAGGAATTGCTATCGTTATACATACACCTCGATTATATTTTTTAAGTATATTTTAGAAGGTCGTATGCTGATCATAAGCCATTAGCAAAAACGTTATTTTCAAATGCAAAAAAAACTCCCACTCAAATTACGACACTTGGAATACATTTCACAATTTACAAGTGACATACGTCATATTAAGGGTAAAGAGAACGTCATAGCCGATACTATTTTTCCTTACTTCAAACACACTATTTAAAATAGTCAATTTCTCCTGTAGACTCAATTAATTTCAATTTGCAGTTATTGAAAGATGCTCCATCTGATGACTGTGAACTTTCCCCTTTACTTGCAAACCAAACTGACACAAATTGTAAAGTAAAATACTCTTTACAAAGAATTAAAATTACTGATTCTAATGATGAAATTTGGTGGAAATATTGTATTGTATTGTAATATTAAAATATTGTAAAATTATTCGTAAATATTGGAAATATTTACGAAGCGTAGTTGTCGATATATTTCATAATTTAACCCATGCTGGTATATGTATAACTTATAACTTCTTAATATTTCTCGCCCAAAATGAACGTCGATTGCACTTTGTGGACCAAGACTTGCATAAATTGTCAGATCAAGATCAGAATCAATAAGCATCGGTAATTTTGATATTCCCAGAGGTCGTATTGAGCATATCCAAATAGATCTTGTTGGTCCATTACCAACTTCACATGTTTTTTTCTTACATACTTACTATAGTGGAATGGTTCACTCGCTGGACGGAAACTTACCCTAGCCAAAAATTACTACCGAAACCTCTGCTAAAACTTTATTTTGAAATTTCCTGATATAATTATATCTGTAATTTTGACATTCCTCTTTATGTCACTATAAGTCAAGGAGTTCAGTTTGAATCAAATCTATTTCATGAATTTTCAAAATTTTTGGGTCTCCATCGAAGTCGTACAATTTTATACCACCCACAGAGCAATGGTATGGTTGAACGATTTCATAGGACCTTAAAAACTGCATTCCTTGTCCGGGCTAATTCCGTTCATTTTTCTCAGAAAAATTGAGTAAATTTGGATTATCAGTGATTCACTTAGATAATTTTCTCTTCATATTTAGAAAATGTTGTTTGTTTTATAAACCGTATTGTAGCTAATCTTAATGTAGAGAAACTTACATGACGAGGATTTGAAAATCTATTGTGTAAAAGGAAATGAACAAGATTATGAAAAACTCCAGAATAACATAAACTGGCACTATGCCCTAGACTTATTTATTACTTTCCCCTGATGTTGAAAAAATTAAACAAGTTTTGTAATCGAAAAAATGAAGTTGCTTTAAAACTTTTCTCTTCATACCTAAACATTAGAATACAAATCAGTAAATTATGATATTATCAGTCCTGTGCGCAACATCATGCATGGAGTTCCTCAGGTATCTGATTTGGGTCCTTCAATATCTTCGCAAACAATTTACTAACATAAATAAAATGCCAAATACTAACTGTGTCTGTTATGCAGATGACATACATATTTCAATTATTGAAAATGACTTAAATGTTATTAAAAATAATCGCGAATTGGTGTACTTACAGGCAGTTCATTGGTCTGGGAAAGAGTAGCTTAACTTAAATAAAAATAAAACTCATGTGCTACTGTTTACTTTACACAGAAGTCGAGATATCAATTTGTATTGAAATTGGAATATGTTGGGGGAAATCATATAGACAATCTATATAATAAATTACATAGAACTGTTTTGGCTTAAGATTTATCATTAAATCCATTACGCTGTAGCCATCGTGTATAGTTGGGAAGAAACATATACGAGACTGTTTACATTTCCATAATTAGCACAAAAAGTTAAACTGAATCGTGCCGCTGAAAGTGCCACGTTTTTTGCTTTAGGAGTCCGGTCGGCTTGTGGGTATAGCAAAAAGCGCGGCACATTGAGCGGCACGGCACGCTTCAGTTTAACTTTTTGTGCTAATTATGGAAATGTAAACAGTCTCGTATATGTTTCTTCCCAACATTACACATAAACCTGTATTATGTAAATTTTCACGCATATTTAAAATATGGTATGGAATAACTGAGGTAATTGCACAATATAAACGAATTTTATTGGCTGTCGTATTATTAGTATGTATGACATGCATATACACTGTACAATTTGTTTCATAATGGAAATTAAGTAGTACCTTATAAATAATCCAGTACTAAAATTTCCGAATTTACACAGGCGCCATTATCCTTAATTTCCTTCCTTATGTGTATTTATAGGATCTATCTGAGTCTAGCATTATCTCGCGTTGTACAAACAGTTATAGAAGTCTGTGGGGGCTCAACTTAAAGCAATTTAATTTTCTTTCTAAATATTTGCCTGGCATTTCAAGACAAACTGAATCAAGTTTCCAACAAACAGTAAGCAATTAAAATGAAATTAGCAAATATTTTCAATTAAACATCAGAAGTACAAAGATAAATATATAAGTTACATAAAAATCTTAATTGGATAAACAAGAGGCACTCCAGATAACGAAATGCGAAAATCGCAAGAGTTATCCTTAATTTTAGTCTACTTTTGGTATCTCCCAAATTGTTTTCTTTAAACACTTCTCTAACTTCTTACAGCATCGTTTATCCTCCTCCTCTTTGGTCCAATTAAACGAGAACCAGTGACGTGACGGTGGGAGCCGAGACCATGTATATATTTATTTATTTATTTACACTGCTCTACAGATTACAACAATCCAATTACAGAGCAGGAAGTAGTCCCGCAAAATTATAAATAACATACATAAATACCACATATAACATATATAACAACATACATAATAACAATATAGTAAGTACTTAATATAAATCATATAGGTAGAAGAAGAAAATTTATACATTATTTTAATAGAAGTGATTTTAATGTTTTAGGGCTGGTGTGAAAAATATCAATATTCGAACAAAAATTATCAAAATTGTGACATATTTTAGATAATGGCGAAAAGTTCATAGCATTAATACGGGCATTTGGTGTATAAAAAGTTGCGCGGTTACGTGTCGATACAGATGGAACTCTGAAATTAATTTGGTCGAGAATTTCTGGACAGTCTATTTTGCTGTTTACAATGTTAAAGAGAAACATATACATGCAATAAATTCTTCGATGTTCCAGAGATTTAAATGACCATCTTTCTAGTAGTTGGTCCTGCGGTGTTCCGATAGCCGGATAAAAACCATCAATTTTAAAACTAAGAAATTTAATTAATCGTCTTTGAATATTTTCTAAATTTTTCACATGAGTCTCATATCCTGGACTCCAAATTATACAGGCGTATTCCAATTTCGATCTTACGAAGGTATTGAATAGCATTTTTATAGTATCGCTATTTGTAAAACTACGACCAGTTCTGCATTAACGTTTTGAAAGATTGCTGGATTATGTGATTCATGTGAGGAACAAATGATAATTCACTATCAAAGACAACACCTAGATCTTTAAAGATATCTTTGACATATATATTCTCAATTTTATAATCGAATATAATTGTTTTCGGACTTTTACTGAAAGTAAGAACATTAAATTTTATCGCATTAAGGTGTAAGCCATTGTTTACACACCATGTATTTAATCTGCTGAGGTTACTTTGCAAGTTTAGACACTCATTAGAGTCTCGAATGTTTGTAAATAGTTTCATGTCATCGGCATAGAGTAGGATATTACAATTAAGGTCTTTATTGATGTCATTTACAAATATATTGAAGAACAGGGGTCCCAGGAGTTATCCTTGTGGAACTCCAGATTCGACTGTTATTTCATGAGATTTATAGCCATTATAGTGTACAAATTACCGCTTAGATATGACTTGAATAGCTGAAGCAGTCCATTAGAGAGGCCATTTAGATCAAGTTTGTGCAGTAATATTTCGTGATCCAATCGATCAAATGCTTTAGAAAAGTCTATATAGATGACGTCTGTTTGGACTCCCTCATCTAATGATTGTGATAAGAATTGGGTTATGCAACATAGATTTGTTGTGGTAGATCTACCTTTCATAAAGCCATGCTGCTGTGTTATTATGTTTGGTTTTACATAATTATATATACTCTCATGTAATAAATACTCGAATACCTTTGTAAAGTTGCATATTATTGTAATGGGCCTGTAGTTGGTAATATCTAATTTGCTTCTTTTTTTAAAAACGGGACATATTTTAGAGTTCTTCCAAACGTTCGGAAAACAACTGATACTGACAGATAGATTAAATATAATAGTAAGTGGGAGTACGAAAATATGTGAACAGTCTCTTAAAATAAAAGCTGGTATTAAATCTGGACCGGCTGTCATTTTTGGTTTAAGTATATTGAGCGACTTTAAAACGTCATTTTCATTGAATTATTTTATTGTGAGGATATTGTTATTGTATGGAGTGTCATTAGTGATATTAAGATTAGTTGGTTTGGTATAAGACTCTTGAAAGTAATCAGCGAATGCATTTGATATTTCCGCTGGTTCATAAAAATTTTCATTTTTGTATGTAACATAATTGGGCATACCTCGATCACTCTTAAGTGAATTCACAAATGACCAGAATTTACTCGGTTCGCTGCAAATATTGGATTCAACATCATTGACATCTCTATGTGATCTTTTTATATCGTTTTTTATGTTTTGCCTAAGTGTTTTAAATTCAGTCAAATCCATTTAATACCAAAAAAATATATTTGGATGTGGGTAAAAATCGTATTGATATTAACAGTAGTTTCAATTCACTTAGTAAGAGAGAAAAACAATATATTTTATATTTCAACTGAATAATTCAAAAAACGAATTCTAAATGCGGTATTATGCCAGAAAATGGGGCATACATTGTGCGCTAATAATTTATTTAAAATTAATAATAATAAAAATAAAATTTTTATTTGTAGCAGAAATTATATTTCTCTCAGAAAGTTCATATAAGTATTGTTTCCGGTTTGGATTTTACATGAAATTATCCTGTATTGTGAGTGGAATGCAATTTTAATAACTCTAATAAATTCACCCCAAACACAATGTTTTTGAATTTCTTGTTATATAATGTAAATATAAAATTGCATATTTGTTTTATATCAATTTCTTATATAATGTTTTTAACGCTACCTCACATTTTTTCAAATTAAGGTATGCATTGAAAATGTTTATATAAAAACAGAAGCATAAATGAATAAATGAAAAACAGAAGGCACAAGTAATGATGTAGACAATATTTTTTCTTCTTCATATATTTACTTAACGTCGGCATATTTCCGAAGCTCAAGCCTTACACCGATGCCTGGAGATGGGCTACCCCCAACTGGGAATTTTTCCGAACCACATTTCTGTCGAAGTGTACTTGGCTAATAATTAACATCCAAGAGACCAACTGCGATACATCATTTAATTTAGTTCAATACACATAAAATGAAAAATCATTATAATAGCTATGTTCTATTACCTTTAGAAAAATTCATATTTGATGAGATCAAAAATATAAATGAAAAATTGTACATTCAATAAAAAGAATACATAATTAATTAATTAATTTGTTTCTTAACACATTTTGGATTCAAGTAGAAATATTAAATTTTTTAAGTATTTAGAATTATGGGGGTTGTCTGAAAAAATGTATACAAGCAGTGCAATTTTAAGCTAAGGATTGTGATTGAATAAAACAAATACACTACAGTATGCTAGTCTTCTCTACTTTGTGCGTGTAAAATGTGGTACTGTCCTGAGGCCGTCAATGGGATTACGATTTTTGGCTATCAGCAGAATGCAATTCCTATTGAATACGTTCTCATCAGAAATTTCTTCTCTTATACTTGATGTGTTTGATCCTAGATAGTGCGACATTGCTGACATGTTTCCTACCAAATCGTCTATATAGCCTTCGGCTACTGTTGTTAATTGCCAACCACCTAAGGATTTTAAGGTGATCATATCCACATTAGCATTGGTCAATAAAGTGCTGAAGTAACTTGTATATCTAATCCCATTATTCATATTAAAAATGTTGCTATTTGTTCCAGCATATTTCAAAATGTGTTCATTCCAACAACTTGTCTTGCAAATTTTCCATTCTTGTATCTTAAAAAAAGTCATCTAATTAAATATAATGGACACAAACTAATATATATGAAATATATTCATGATTTTTCCTCCCCTTTCTGACAAAATGTTGAATTTTGGTCTTGGTATTAGGATTTTTGATATCAGGTTTAACCCATCGTCTGTTATTCAAGTACCATATTAGTGAGTTCGTTTCGGACAATCTTCAGACATAACAAACATTATACCGACCTAAAAACGATGTGCGATAATTAGCTTAAAAATAAATCATAAATCTATAAATATGTATAAAAAAAATTTCATTAATAAAATTGGTCTTAAAATTGATCTTTACGATAAGCAAGTACTACGGTAAATACTTTGGAAACAAAATTAATTTCGTGTTTCTGAACTCTAGCAAATAACTTTTATATTTCGGAGATAATTCAAAAAATAGTCATAAGGGCTTTCATACAAGAACTCATGAATTAGGTACTTACTTTTTCTTCTTCAGTTGACATTCCCCTATTTAAGAGCGACTTACACAGCTAGATCAATTCTTAGTTAGATCATGTATGAACCAGTTGATTCTTTACTATTCAACAGAATTATTTTAAAAACTGCTAAACAATTTGAAAAAATGAAAATTGCTCGCTATTGTTATTTAAAACACCTTAAGTGTTTAGTGCTCCCCGGATTATTTAAAACGTAATAACAATTATTCAACTAGCAGCTTCAGGTTGAACTATGTAATGAGAAACCTTTAGTGAAAGAAGTTTTTAAAACTAATTTCTAATGCGCCTCCAGATACATTGCTTTTAAGTGCATGCTATGTCGTTGTATTTATTAAAAGAAATTTTCAACGGATATGAAAACTTTTTAGTTAAACTTGGAATCTGGAAGGTTTTTATAATTAATTAAAATGTAACAAACTAGTTTAGTGGAGTTTGCTGCAAAATAAAGTGGGAAAACGAATTAAAATTTCAATATAAATGAGCGGAAGAGTAAGGATGGGAAAATTACTTAAAAGAAGATGTTGGCAGTGGCGTGTAATATTTGGATAATTTTTGGTGTAAGTGAAATTTTTCTTCTAATAAAAATTATCTATTTTTTTTTTCAAGATAAAATCCAAAGAGAAGACTAAAACATAGCAATTTTAAAGACTACTTACATATTATACAAGAAAGTATAACTAAAGTAAAAATGTATATGAAAAAACAACAATAGACAGTAAGGATGCTGCAGACAAAGCTGATCATAACATACTCTAATACATAGTAAAATTTACGATACGCTCGAGCATCTTAATATGAACACCAGGCACCAGGCAACACCACAGTACTCCAAACGACTTCTAATATATGCAAAATATAATATTTTTAGGCCTTTTAACACTTTTAAATTGTTGTGTATTTCGAATTATAAATCCTAGCATTCTTAAATATTAACCATTAATACACTCGTAATGAGGAATAAATGATAAAGCAGGATCTAAAATAATACCTAGGTCCTTTTCCTAATGCACGTTCCAAAAGAACGTCACCTATTTTGTAATCATGCCCAGTCACATTTATTTTTCTCGAGAACGTTATTGCCTTACATTTCTTAACATTTAAATTTAATTTATTATCTAAACACCATATACATAAAGAATCGACATAATTCTGTAAATTATGGCAATTTTTCTTTCTTTTTTTTCGGCGGGGGTCCTACGGCTCCTGCCGCATCCCGCGTATCCTCTTCTGTCAAGTTCCTTTCTGTCATAATTCTCTTAATACTTTCCCATCATCTGGCTCGGGGTCTTCCTCTTTTCCTTCTTCTATTGGGTATGTAATTGAACACTCTCTTGGGGATTCTCTCATTCCCCATTCTCCTCATATGTCCGTAACTGACAAGTTGTCTTTGTTCAATTACTTGGGTTATTTTTCCTTTTTTGTTCGTTCTATCTCTTATTTCCTCATTGCTAATGTGTTCTAATCGGGATACCCTGGATGCTCGTCTGAGAAAGTCCATTTCAGTGGCTTCGACCCTTTTCCGGTTTCTCACCGTCCAACATTCTGACACATAGATTGTGATTGGCTCTACTATCGATTTGTAGATATTGATTTTAGTTCTTAATCCGATTTTAGTGGACCAGAGAAGGGGGTTTAGTTTGCGTTTGCAATTTTTCTTATTGTTTATTATTCTTGCAATTTTTAAATCATCTGCATAGAGCAAAATATAGGACTCTAGAGATTTCTCAATGTCATTGACAAACATTGATAACATAAGAGGACCCAAATTGGATTTAAAGCCTTTATGTTTTACATAGTTGTTCTTATCTGTTAATAGTGAATAAAATAGATCAATCAAATTCACACAATCCATATTGTTTAAGTTTTTTTATGATCATACCATGATGCATTTGATTAAACACTTTAGAGAAGTCAGTGAAGATTACGTCAACTTATAACCTATTATCTACAGCATTAGACACAAATTGAACAAAGTTGCTAATATTTGTCAGAGTAGAACGACCTCTAAGAAATCCATATTTTTTCATGGATATCTGCCTGCAAACATTGTTATATACTACAAATGACAAAATACACTCAGATAGATTTGCGATATTTGGAATTATGCCAATAGGCTGGTAATTAATAATGCTAGATTTAGCACCTGCTTTAAAAACTGGAAAATTTTTCGAAATTTTCCAGCACTTTGGAAATACACATTTATTAATAATCAAGTAAAAATCTTAGATAACGATTATTCAAAATAGCTAATAGAGTCTGTGATCAAAAATCCCGGAATAAGATCCACAAACATTGAAATTGGCTTTAATCTTCACCACTGCTCTTCTGATATAACTAATATCAACGGTAAAACTGTGCAGGACATTGACACCAACAGACGTATCATCACAGAGGGAATCGCTACTCACTGAGTTGCCATTTAGAAATACACTACTGGAATGCCTTGCAAAACCATCAACAAACAATATCTTGAGGAGCTGTTAGAGAATGATCATCATAAACCATAGCACCAGGTATTCTCTACGAATTCTTCTTACCATTCACAAAATTCTAGAGCTGGTTCGGGTCATTTTTAATGTTACTTTCAGTAGACCTAATTAAATTATAACATTCACGACAAATACTGTACTTTATATATATTTTAGGATTTTCACCTTATCTATATATTCGAAGATATTATACTTTTTATACATCTTAAAATAATAATCTTTGAATTTTATTTTTTGTACTAAATCTCTGGTATATAAATGCGGGAAGTGTGATGTTCTAGGTCTAATTTTTGGTACGTGCATGTCAAGTGTCGTGTAGAGTTTATCATAAAATATGTCACATGCAGTGTTAACATCATCAACTAGATACAGATCGCTCCAATCTATCTCCGATAACGCATGATATAATTCACGAAAATTAACCTTTTGGAAGTTGTATCCAGGACAGCTTGTATTATTTTCAAACAAGTCATTATTGTAAGATGAGAACTTCAAAGTGACGTGCTGCCCCGGATGGTGAGGATCTTCATCAACTAACATACATTCATCTCATATTACAGAGCAACCAAGGTGTTCTAAGGTAACAATTAGATCTAGGAGCCTGTTATTACCATTTTTTACATAGATATGTTGTATGTACTCTATGACAGATACTTAGAAAACTGTCAAATACATTGCACAATGCAGAAGCAAACAGTTTCATAGTACGATTAGGGTTCACAAACATTAAAGTCTCCACTGACAATTACTGGACATCCCAGCTGGTAATGCTGCTCAAGCAGATCAAAAATGACTTCATAAGTTATGAGTGATTGAGATGGTAGTATATATAAGTTTATGAGGGTGAAAGCTGTATTATTGTCATACATCCTTACAGCCACTAAATCTAGTTCAGAGAGAGGTGATTTTACAGCAAGTTCTTCGGATCTATACTATATCTACCAAAAATATTATTGTCCAGGAATAAGTCGTGATATGAATTGTTTTGAAGATGTGTCTATGAGTTTTAAGTTTTTAAGTACTCACTATCTGTTTTGTAGAGAACAAAATCATTTGCGTAAGAGGCCACTTGGCTTTTTACTTTTTCATATTCGTAGAATATAGGGAAAGTTTTAGTTTAATGAATGTATACGTTTCTAATTGTCCTGAACACAAACATGGTGTTTTAAAAAAGTCTATCTATTGTCTGTATTCTGTTGTTTGCGGTCGAACCTAGAACCAGAATCACTAGACCATTGTTGCTCAAATTTTGTACGTGTGCTTTGGTCGACTGCAGCTCGAGAGAAAATCGATTTTCATAGTATCATGGGGATCGCCGGTAATAGGATGAAAAATTATTATTTTCTAAGAGGACTTAAGCATTTGGATTGAGTTTAATATAAGATGATAACAATGACATGATGATTTGCTCCTAGAAAATGCAGGGGCTGAAATTGACTTGATGTTTCGCTGATCATTCTGTCAGCTTCTTCAGAAGGGTTCTAAAGTAGTAGTTTATTAGCCTAACAACTGATATCTATTGGTGGATGGAATTAATAACTAATTATGTATGTACAAAACTTGTAAAATAAAATTTATATAGTTGGTTTATTTGTTGCTAAAAAGTAGGCAGCAGCTCCTTAAAGATTAAGATCTACCACGACGTGGATAAAAATTTAATTTTTTAATGAAATAAGGAACCCCTTAATAAAAATGATATAAATGTTTATTGATATACAGTACAATATTGTTTTACACAAGAATGCAAAAAGCATACATATTACATAGGAAATGTAAATATATACAATTGTACAACTCGCACTCGAGAAAATATTGATATGGTAAGATATAATAAACAAACATTAATTAATAAAAAATTCATTAAATCATAAGATAGAATCACATACATCATCATAGTAGGGAACTATTGCAACTAGTTTTATTCTTCCAGGAGAGAACTGGTAAATTCACAGTTCGTTTATGTATTTATTAAGTTGTTATCACTATGATCAATTATCACCAGCACTGCATTATGAAATGGCGCCATATATAAAATGTTTATTGTAAAATAATTTTATAATTTTAAGTGCAACAAACGTATAAATACATTATCGATGCAATTTTAAAAGGTTTGATTAGATATAAAGATACCATTAAAATTTGGACAGATTAAGAAAATAATGGAAATAAGAAAAATAAGATAATTCTGTGACAGTTATTTCTGAACGAATTTCTAAATCATCTGAAACAGCAAGCAATATATGCACAGTGATATATGCAAGACAATATCATTAAGTTAAAATGTGATGGCGCTGCACGAGAAATAGTTTAAAGTACACTCTACACAGTATATACATACCCAGGCAGATTTTATTCTTTGACCCAAGAACCACTGCGGTTTTATTGATACGAAAGGAGAAATTATATCTTCAGTGAAAGGACCTACAGGTGGGTAATGAAGTTAACTATTTGGAACTAATATTACAACTTGAACTCATCTAGATGAAATGAATACCAAAGTTACGGGGTCCTTTTTGGCCAGCAGAATAGTGGAAAGAACCGAAGTCGCATAAGTTCAATATTGAGGGACTAGCCAAAGCAAAAATCAGAGAACTACCAAACCTGAACATAGAATAGATGATGAGGCAATATGACAATGTATACTGAATAAGCAACATATTGGACAATCCAGAATGTGTGAAGAAGAAACGCCTCAACACATATATGAATGCTCAACTGATGGTAGGAAGAACTAAATATTTTTCTGAATATGCTCCAGTTTCATCAACAATTGAGCCAACGGACTAAGGAAAATATATAAAATTTTGCTCGTAGCCACTTCTTCAATTTTCTGGAAGGAAATTCTGGTATTTTAAATTAACACTTGGCTTAAAGTTGATGAATGGAGTTATGATTAGAGAGAACCAACGAATGGAGAATAGATGAACAATAATGAAGGTTCCTCACTGCATAAAAAAATACATAATTTGATGTGTTCTTTCTACTATCGAAATTACTAGACCAATACTTTTTTAGGAGACTATAAACGCAGTTCTTTGTCCAACAATTTCTAAAGAGAAATTTAATCCTTATGCGTATTTAAAATTTCGATAAGTTATTTTTTTCAGGAAGGCGAAGCAAAGCCATATACTGCCAATAATGTAACATTTAACAACATTATTTTCAAAGATTACTACCTAACATGGATGACTTTGGCCAACTTACTTTCCTTATGTGTATTCATGGGACCACTTTCTATGGAATCACCATAAAGATAGGAAACAGTGCAACTACACACAAAATAAAGTCACTGTTGTATTTTGAAGAAGGCAACTTCAGTGAATGCGTATTTTTGGCTTATGTAGAAAATAAATCAAAAATTTTCAATTTCATAACCTAATTTTTCTATGGTAAAATCAAGTCTGCTGATTGAGAATAGCGTTGACATAAATATTACAAAGTAATAGCATTGTTAAAACAGAAAAATTGACGATACCGTCTGATGTATATAGCCGTCTGATGTATACAGTGTATACGGGTCTAAAGTAGAACGTTGGGGCACACTGGACTTTAACACCACATAAATTGACTATTTTTAACTATAACTTTTTTCTTTTTGTTTTCAATAAACAAATACATATTTTTATGAAAACCTTTTATATTATACCTAGTTTGATAATTAGAGAATCGACGCCTAATTATTGATTTTATTATTATTTATATCAGCTAAATATTAATATAAAATTGTAAATCTTCTTAAGAACAGATCTCAGCACTAACAATTTCACCCTAATTTCGAATTACCTATCTGATTTCATTTTGTTAATGTCACTGACACATTTAGTACATTAAAACATATTTGTATGTAGATTCGATTATGATAATAACGATAATCCTTTCTGGCATCATATTCTTAACGGAACATCCTACATTTTCCATATTTTGCCGAAATTACGTTGATACTTAGTTAAGGATAAACTCTAACGCATTCAATTACGAAATGCTAAAATCCTTTTAATCAAGAATTCAATGGATATCCTCGCTCTACTATTATTACTATCATGGCATATTCACAAAGCTATGAGAAAATCCTCTGGGATATTTGAAATGCCGAGGAGAATTATTAGGGACAAATAATATTTTAAGTAAATCAATTACGTTTTGCCACCGGATTTTCGACTCTATAAAAGGTACCGGGATGAATAACAATTTGTGATGTGACAAGGTGACAATAACGCCGATTCTGTATATATAGATGGTAAGGTATATCGGAAGCTTAGCGCTCTAGTGCGGTAAATATTCTTTGGATCAAGTTATTAAATCTGTCGCTTATAACTTAAATTTCAGCAACATTTATTGATCTAATAATTAAAACAGTGATGAAATTATAGCTGTGTGTGTAATATGGATTCCGTTTCTGATTAAAATCTACCAAAATTTAAAATAAAGAACGTCTGCCCATGTTAAGAGTCGTAAATTGGATACCAAATTTAAGGTCCATACTCTAATTATTAGCTTACAAGTGAATAATATAGATTTTTCAGCGCTAATTCGGTATTAAAATATTTGCAATTTGTAATAATAAATCCTAAAGTTATTCAACATATTGCGTCAAGATTGTTTATATATTTTGAGAAATATTATTTATTATTCTTTCCTATTATTTGGATTTTCTACCACATGTATTATTATCCTCTTCAAAAACAAATCACCGAATCTACAAAATAATAGAATTATTGAAAAAAGCCTCTGCACCCGTGACGTTTACGTCAAAGGAATAGTCAGAAGTTATGTTTTGCAAATAATATAAATCGGAATAAATACAGAAATAATGTATTTTGCTGACGTTTCGGAAAGTAGTCCCTTTCCGTTTTCAAAGCTTTCTTTTTGGAAGAACTCTTATTTTGCTGTGTATGTCAAATACACAGCTTTAAGATTCTGTTTATGTTATTTCCATAGATACTTACTATTTACACAGAACATAGAACTAATGATATTTTCTTTTAGATAATGTTGAGTTTGTTGAGTTCTTCTTTTAACATTGGTAGCCAGGTTGTACAAATGTCTACAGAACAATTCGATACGCACTTATCCTCATTTAATAAGATTATTGCTGATTCTTTAATTTTTCTTTTTTTGGTATCTGCTTCTTTTGTTAAAATTTTTGCCCAGTCCCAGTTTATTCTATGTCCGTTTTCCCCAGCATGTTCACAAATCTTTGATTTCTGAATTTCATTCTTTCTAATGTAATTCTTGTGCTCATCCAACCTCACACTGAAAGGTCTGGATGACTCACCCACATAACATTTATCACATTCGCACGGGATATTGTAAATACAGTTTTTTGAATTCTACTCCCTGTTTATCGGTTTTGTTTTTGTTAAAATAGATATTAAAGTGTTCCCATTTGAAATATCGTCCTAACATCAAATTTGTCACCTATACGGCGTAGCTTCTCCGATAGTCTGTATACATAAGGAATTATTGCTGTATAATGACGTTCAGGTTTTTGTCGTACCTGATTATCCCTATTTTGAACATTTATGAAAACTCTATCAACAAAGGCTTCAGGATATTCGTTTTGTACTAGAACCTCTTTGATAAATTTTTTCTCGTTATTTAATATTTCATTATTAGATGAAAATATTTTGGCCCTACCGTATAAACATTTTATAACACCCCTTTTAACATTTATTGTTTAATGATTTCTTCGAATGTTTCTGCTTTTAGTATATTAATATCAGGAGCTCATTTAGTTTCAGTTCCTTATTTCCTGCACTTCAAGTGAGTAAGTGATAATTTGGTAGACTTAGATTGTTTGTTACTTTGATATTTTCTGCTAGTTTACCTCGTAATATGTTCTTTATTTAAAGTTCATATATATTTATATTAGTGCAGTCATTCAAGCTTTATACCTCAGAAATATTTTACTACGAACCGATTTACATGAAATTTTGGAATTAGGCTTATCTTACCCTTAACTTCAAAAGTGATATTGACCCGACCTCCGTTCTTACCCTGGGGGTGGTTGCCACCCCTTCTCGTTAGTGGACATTTTTTTGGTCAAAATAACGATAGAAGACTCAATTCTAAGCAAAAAGTATCCTATAAAGTTTTTTCAATAACTCAATACTTTTCAAGTTATTGGCGATTGAAAACTCCGAATTTTCCCACATTTTTCAACGGTTTTTTGCAAATATCACAAAAAATATGCGTTTTAACGATAACTTTATAATAAACAAAATTGTAGAAGGTAAAAAAATGAACAAATTGGTTTTTTAAAGAGTGTTCTAAGTGCAATATTAAGCGAGATATTGAAGATAAAAGCCGTTTTTTTTTTGTCTGAACTTTAATCGATATATTCAATGCCATCTAGCGGACAACGGATACATTTTATCCATATGACAATGATAAATTTTTTTATAGTGCTTAAAATAATCTTTAAAGTGAGCAGTGTTAAAAGTCTTTTTGCACGTAAAGTGAGTGAGTTGTAATGAAAAAAAGAGGGACATCTAATATTTTTTTTTAAAATCGATGTGTTTCATAAGTGCCATTTCCACAAAAATTAAAATTAATCGTATTCAGTCTAGATTTAACTTTAATGAGAAGAGTTTATTGGATTCCAGCCGTTTGGCTGCTTTGGAATGCATACTTTTGAAAAAAAATCAAGATTTTAAGAAGAAATTTTTTTTTCATTTTTTAAAATAACACCTTCTTTTCAGAATATTTCAAAAATAATGATAAAAAATGTAGGTCTTTTTTTGACAAAAATTCTGCTTTTTTTTCTTCTGTCAGACCAAAATTGACGGAGATATGACTGTTTAAAGAGGGCGCGGTAGCGCAATCACAGTCTCTCTCGAGCCCTTTGACCCTCCACCGTTTCAAAATGAAGGGTTTTACACTACATGTCATAATGAAAAAAGTTGTAGCTCGTTCAATTACCTTTAAAATGGTTTTTTTAACGTTGTGATAGCTTTAAAATTGAAGGAGTTATGGTCCAAAAACTAAACATTTTTTTTTTATTTAGTAAAATGAAAATTTCGGAGCACAAAGAGTGAAAGTAAAGAATAATATGAACCCAAAACTATATATATATATATATATATATATATATATATATATATATATATATATCCATATATGGCATATATATCCATATGTGGCACATATATCAGAAACATACGCACGAATACATACAAACGTTTATATATGTATATCCAATAAAAACTGCAGATCCACCTACACCGCAAGATTTAATTAAAATGATTTTTTGCAACTGCAAAAAAGGTTGCGGAGCCACTTGCGGATGCCGAAGAGTCGGGCTGTTTTGCAATGTAACTTGTGGAACATGCAGTGGAGATAACTGCCAGAATAGCCCTCCAATTGACCCAGAAGAAGATCTTGATTACGACAGCAACTCCGATATTGAGTCATGAACGATTGGTGTAATAGTTTTTTTATGTCTTGTAATGCTCTTGTTGCAGAATTTTTTATAATTAATTACTAATTTAATCTAGTACATTTCCAGATAAATTGTAAGTTTATATTTTATTCAATAAAAAGTGTCTGATTACTTACTTTGTAATTAAATTATTTTTAATTGTATAACACATATTTTCAATGTTTTAATTTAGGGGTAGTTTTAAGGGTTGAAAAGCTAAACATATGATAGTCATTTTAGATAACGTGGAACAACATTTAAATCATTTTGAGTTTATCAAAAGAAATTTTTTTATGCAATTTTTAATTGAGGGGTTGTTTTTAAGGGTTGAAAAGGGGTTAAAAATATGATAATTAAGGTAGAGAACGTAAAACAATATTTACTCTATATTTAAATCTTTTTAAGTTATACAAAAGTATTTTTTGTAATTTTTTTCAATTTAGGGGTCGTTTGCAGGGGTTGTAAAGTTTTTTAGGGTTTGAAAATGGGTTAAACATGAGATAATTGTGTTAGAGAAGACTTTAGGATTTCACTCCTTATTATTAAATACGTTTTCTAGCGATAAAATGGCTCAATGTCAATTTTTTCATTAAGGGGTCGTTTTCACCCCTTAAAAATAAAAAACGGAGGTCGGGTCAATATCACTTTTGAAGTTAAGGGTAAGATAAGCCTAATTCCAAAATTTCATGTAAACCGGTTCGTAGTAAAATATTTCGGAGGTAAGACCCTATTTTTCGCTTCAATGACTGCACTATATACGATCTTATCAAATGTTGTATATTGCATAGCAACGGAATGACAGGAAGAAATAAAATAAATTACAGTGTATAAAACAAAGTATATTTATGTGTGATTGTAGGTTGCCTGAAACATGATAAGTTTAAGAAATATTTACAAAACACTTGTGAGTTTCAATTCCATTCCTGTGGATACGAAACTAATACTTCCCAATTAAAAAAATCAGAAACACAATTTATCTTCGCCTTCCTCATTTGCAAAGAAAGACACTATCTAGGCTACATTATAATAGGAACACCTCCCTGTTCTATACAAATCAGATTGAAAGGACGCAGAATTTCTATGGTTTCTGAAAGAAATTCTTGGTAGTAAGTGATGGTATTAGTTGTGATGAGGGTTTGGTTTGGAGTTCCTTCTCGTTAGGAGTATTATAGAGGGGTTAAGTAGAGCGTGAATGTGATTGCCGTGCCGGTGCCGATAGCAACGTCCGCGTCCGTACTGAAGGTTACGTCGGAACCAGGGGTGGCTTTGCCAGACGTAGTAAAACACCATCATAGCTTCCATGATAAATACAATACAAATGTTACCTAGTAAATTGTAGTGGAGACAAAATAGACCCGAAAGCGGTGAAAATTCTCTGCTCGCCAATAGGTCTTATGAAAATGAACTAGAGTAAATATTTCACCTTCCGATAGGTACTAATAGTGTAGTCAAATAGGAATTTAAAAATTCAGAAATGTAAATTTTTTGGTCAGGCAGATTTTTGATTTTAGCGAGTTCAGGAGCCAAGATGAGATCATACTTCAGTTTAGGTACAGATCAATAAAATTTAGAGAAATGCAGCACCTACAAATTCAAGTATATTTAAAATAACAGTTATATAATTATAACAGTTATACACTATATAACATATGAAATATGTTTAAGTTACATTTAAAATTATTAAATGGTTAAAATAAATGATAGGAGCAATGAAGTTAGCCTGTTGTGTAACCACCTAGACATGACCTGTCTGCTTGTACATTACACAACTACTGACTGAAACCACATTTTTAATTACAAATACATAATTTGTTTTTGATAAAGTTAACTAGAAGTAGCAAGACTATTATTATTTACATCCGAAGAATTGTACAAATTCTGTAGGGTTATTTTGTATATAGTTTTTCAGTTCTTTTTTCTACTTATTTTTATTATTTATGGTTTTTATTTCCTGTAGAAGAATATTATAGAGTTTCGGTGCAAAATAGAAAATAAATCTTTGGAGGTGTTTTTTTACTTCTCTTAGCCTACGAGACTATGTCCCCCCCACATGCTCGAGGATGCTGAACATGATGGTGGTAGTTGAATCTTTCTCCCCACTCTCCAAATGACCAAAAACCTCCCTCGAAAGTGGTAAACCGGGTATCCGCCGTCTCCTACCAACAAAACCTGTGTTACCCAGCGTTTTCGAGGATGTTGGTCACGATGGTGATGTCGAGACTCCTCCTCGATCCCCATCAACCCTCAAAACGGGGTGGTTTTTGGGCATTTGGGGGATGGGGTGACATCGGAGAGAGATTTAATCGCCATAGTGTTCAGCATCCTCGAAAACGGGAGGGGGGCATAGTCTCTTTAGACTAAGAAAAATTCTTATTTTTCGAGGTTCCATCCGATTCACAGATAACACATGTAGTATAGATTTCTTAAACATTACTAATAAAACTGTATTTTGAGTGATTTGTAAATTTTTTAATGTAGTTTAGTAGTAATGTAGTAGAGTCCAACCCAAATCATAATACAGTACCTTATACCCGATTCTACCAATGCTTTACACACAGCAAGCAAACACTTCCTTGTAAGAATATATCTTAATTGGAAAAATGGAAGGTTATATATCTCACTTCTTTTGTAACAGAATTAACATATACAGTCCATCTCAGGTGACGGTTAATCGTTAAACCAAGACATTTGAATAACATTAGACCATTTCTGTCATCTTATATACAGATTCCACAGATTCCCAGCGTATAATATTAAATGATCCCCTAAGTTATCAATGTTTGCGATATTATTTATATATACAAGGAACAGTATTGGGCCCAACACTGTTCCTTGCGGCACACCCGTGGGTATTGATAATGACTCACTTAGAGAGTCGCCTATCTTAACACACTGAATTCTATCTGAAAGATAATTCTTTATGATACTTAAATGGGCCCTTTTACACCAACATTAAAAAGTCGTTTTAAAAAAAATCTCATGCGACACAATGTCGAATGCCTTAGTTATGTCGAGAAACACGTTAAGACATTTTTTTACTTTCATTCATATCTGTGACAATTGTTTTTATAAGATCAGATCAGAGTGTAATCTTTAAAATTTCAAATCAAAATAGGCATTAAAACATATTATGTAAAAGGTAGTAGTACTTGATATACAAGGTAGTTGCATGTTAAAAACAAATTCCGAACAGCTATTAGAAACGTCCAAAACTGCGCGAATTCTCGTGCAGTTTCATCAGTTTGCCTTGCTTCATTGTTTTTTATAATCTTATTGTTACAGGGCTATTGAAGGAAGATTGTGCATAGCTATTATATTGCTGTCATAGACATGTAATTCAGTTAAATGGTATCACATTATCCATTTTCAACTTCAGATAGCGTGAATATTGACAATGTGAATGTCCCAGGTACGCTTGTGGTTGTGGGCATTAAAACCTTTGCCCTTCCATTGAACTTGAGGGACTCCTCTCAGAAATGTTCGCTACTAACACCAGTATACCCCAGGGATTGTGAACGATCCATGCTTTGATGGAAGTCTGAAGGACGTATTTTCTGCTCGAAAAACTTAGAAAAATTTAAAAAAATAGGAAAAAGAAAAAATTAATTTTCTTTTTCCTCAACCTTTTCTAAATGCTAAATAAAAATATTACGTTCACAAAATTTTTAGGGTTCAAAGTGACTGTTTCAGACGGAGATTAATGGATAAATCATACTTACTGTCGTTTATGCTTAACTGCGGCTCTGATGGTATCAATTGGAAGACGTCGTAACACTATAAATCTAACACTGTCTGTTTTACACTCTCTTAAAATTAAATCTGAAAGGGAATTTTGTTAGAAAACACAAGTAAAAGACAATATAAAGTTCAAAATATGTATATTAAATCTTTAAAAAAAATTATGTTTTTACAACAACTTCTTCAGAGAAAATGTTAACAAACAATGGTCTGACCCGTGTACAACACATGGTGAGGAACGGGACGATTCATACGGTACCAACTACCATCCAATATGCAGTTTGAAAAGCTAACGATGCACAAAAAGATTCAAGAAAAGTTTCATGTAACTGAAATTTTGGTGGGCTTATGCTTGCCTGTCTTATAAACGTATTTTATTAATTCACATAAATTTTGGTCGCTCCTCGGAGCTTAAAATTGCTTGAAGCGTATCTACTTCGTTTGTATTATGCAATAACAAATTTTACGTTCAGGCAAGGCAGATCCCATGCACGTGTGAGTACATGGTAATAATACTTTTTTGACTCCGAATCACTGAGGAACCGGTTTAGGGCAAACCCCGTCAAAGCACATCATTTCCCCGTCAAATCCGACTGCTAGGAAATGATGGGGGTCCCATGTCGCTAAGGGCTATTTTCGCTATAACGTCCGATATACTTTGAATAGTCGTTGGACTAACTTGTCCTCATATTCAACACCTCGTAAGAGTTGCAGTGCTTGACAACGTGGATTCGTAAAAGGGTTTTTAATCTTGGAAATTTGGAAGTTCAAGTCCAATTTTATTATACTTTCTAAAATTGGGTGGTCGGGGCGACATTACGTCCCTGTGCAGCGACATTTACTACACTTACCAAATTAACGCTCCTCGAAGAGTTAGCGAAAATTTGGCATAAAAAACGCTCCGAAGAGCAAAAATATATTTCCAAGAATTAAAAACCTCCTCCACGGCGTTTTTACGTGAAGCACGCTTTTCTTACGAAGTATTTCCTAAGTCGGATTTTGTTACAACGTCGAAAAGTATATCGGGGTTATAGCGTTCTTTAACACTCCCCTCCTTTCCGTGAATCTTTTTGTGTAACGTTTGGTAAATTGTTTGTTTGAAAATAAAATGGATCATTGGATGTAGTCTCCCATGTGTTGTATTCGGTTATAGTTCAGACCGGCCTATCTGAACAAAACATAGATGCAAATCTAAAAATGGTGATAAATTTGAACATATATCGATGCATAGCATTCGATTGAATTATTGAACATTGTGTTTCAAAAATGGCATAAAAAAAGAAAAAATCGAAAATCCTCAGATTCTCGATGACACAACACAAACACTTTCGACGCACTTATCTTTCTTAGTGTTCTTCCACTAATGCGGGCTTGCGTCTGCTCCTCCTCGTGTCTATGCCTCGTCGATCACCTTCGGTGTCGAACTGCCTTCTGGAACAGCTTAGGTGGTCCTCGGACTGCTTGGCTCCAGCTATACTATGGCTCTGCTCAGTTTATATGAAACAATATAAAACAAAATTTTAGTAATATGTTTGTTCATATCCCGTCTGGGGATCTGCGACCGATAACATATCGTCGTCTTTGAGAATAGAACATTGAATTTTGTTGACTTATATTGATTGAAATGGTTTCCGTGTAGTTAAAAAAATCTCTTCTTGGGAGAAATCTGCGACCGATATCACATCGTCGTCTTTGAGAATAGGAACACTGAATTTTGTTGACTTATATTGATTGAAATAGTTTTTATTAAAATTTCTTCTTGGGAGAAATCTGCGACAGAATCTGCATCCGTCGGATCGTTGCATCTGCCCCTCCAGCAGACGTGGCGGCATCTCGCCCTTGAGTTGCTAGACTCGTCTGAATCGCGCTCTTGCGTCAGAGTCGTCGTCTTTCCATGCCGTGCCAATGGAACATTTGTTTGGACCATTTGGGTCGGACTCTGCTTACAGATGTATATGTTTTGAACATATGAGGACTTAGAAAAATTATAAAAAATACCAACTCTGCCGGACACGGTCAGAGTTGCTGCAGTGAATTTGGAAGATTTGTATGGACGATACAATATCCCCAATGAAAATAACTTGTAAAAAATGCATAAAAAATACCAACTCTTGCCTGACACGACAAGAAGTTGGTATGGAAATTTTGATATAAAATAAACCTAGCACTAAGTTAAAACTTAGCCTAGGTTGAAAAATGTTATAAAAATATGATTGAATCTCCAGAACTTGATTCTGAATCAGAAGTGGAAGCATCTCGTGGCGGTGCATGAATTTGTACAACCGTTTGCTCCGGCGGTGGAGGTTCTGTGGAATCGTCTGAGAACGGGGAATCATTTCCATCGAGTGATGTTCCGCCTGGACTAGCATTTTCTTCATCGGAAGATTCGATTTCCAAGTTGTGCTCCTCTGGCGGGGCTGGTCTCAAATCATCGACATGTACTCTTGTCGTTACATTTCCCTTTTGCACGAGATACACCTCGTCTGAAAACTTCTTCAGAATTCTGGTTGGGCCTGACCAAGACGGCGTGAAGGTATGTACCTTCTTTTTTCTCTTACTCATGACTCTGTCTCCTACTTTGTAAACGATCGGAGTGACGGCCTCTTTCGGCGCATATTTCTGTTTGTAATTTTGTTGGGCCTGACGGGCTTCCTTGATTCGCTCGTATCGTGGAAGCGTTTGTTGCTTGGCTCTTTCTTGCCTCCAGGCATACAAATCCCATTCGCCTCTTTCGGCTGGATCATATCCTAACACGATCATGCTAGGTGTTTGATTTGTAGCGGCGTTCCTACGATTTCTTAATATGTATGTCATCTGATGCACGTAGCAATCCCAAGTGTCGTTTGGCTTTTTGAATAAAAGAGTCTTTAAAATTTTCTTGCATTCCTGAACCCGTCGTTCCACGGGGTTGGACTGTTGGTGATATGCCGGAATTAAATATCGTTCGATACCATTCCTTTCGCAAAATGTGATGTACCATTCGGAATTGAAATGACCACCGTTGTCTGAAATTATGACTCGAGGGACTCCGAATCTGGCTACTATCTCTTCGTCTATAAATTTGGCTATCGTTCTGCCATCGACTTGAATGTATGCCTTTGCCTCTATCCATTTACTGAAAACGTCTTCGACGATAATCATGTATCTGTTTTCGGCGTCTTTAGTCCTCTGCAGCGGGCCAATTACGTCGACGCTCAAGGTTTCAAATGCATTTTGTGGTGCATGACTTCTAAGTGGAGCATTGGGTTGGGCTTGTCTTGTCTTTACAGACTGGCATATCAGACAGTCGTTTATGTATTTGCCTACGATCCTGGCCATATTATTGAAATAGTAGCGTTTCGCTATTTTCCTGAGAGTCTCGTCTCTTCCTGGATGACATGCTTCATCTCGGTCAAGATAATGGTAAATCAATTCTTTTATTTTCCTCTTTGGAACTATCAATTTAAAATTTCGATCGCAATCTTTAAAAAGTACATCGTCTTGGACGTGAAAATTTTTCATAAAAATAAGATCTGCATCGGAACGTTGTTCCTGTTGAAATAGATCATTCCAACGGCGGATCTTGTCTTGAATATCTCTTGAACTCAATTGAGCCTGTACGATATCTTCGTAAATTTCTGAGTGCGTTAAAACAGAAATACGTTCTGGACACTTATAATTTGGTAGGAACATTCTTTCCTCTTCATCGTCTGTCTCGACATACTGATTTTGTGGGTTACGACTTAGAAAATCTGCTAATAAATTTTCCTTTCCTGGACAGTGTTCAATTTTGAATGCATATTCTTGCAATAGTAATGACCATCGTGTAAATTTTGTTTTGTCGTCCTTATGTTTGTTTAACCAAAGTAACGCCCTGTTGTCCGTCTTCACCAAGAACGGTTTGTCTGCTAAGTACATCTTGTACTTTTTAATATAGTTCACCACCGCCAAGCATTCCAGCTCGTTTATGTGGTAACGTCTCTCTGCTGGAGATAACGTGTTGCTTGCATACGAAATTATATATTTTTCGCCGTTGTCGCCTAATTGATATAATACGGCCGAAAGGCCTTGGAGGGATGCATCTGTTTGCAAAATGAATTGACGTGAAAAATCCGGCCGATGGAGTTCCAGCGGTCCGGATAATAATTCTTTTAATTTTCTAAACGCTTCATCGCATGTATGGTTCCAGTGAAAACGATTTTCCTTCGAAAGAAGTTTCGTTAGTGGCTTCGTGATCATCGCCACATTTGGTAGATATTCTCGTACCCAGTTGCAAAGCCCTAGGAAACTTTGTAGCTGCTTTTTAGTGGCTGGAACGGGATAATTTTGAATTTGTAAGACATGTTTTTCTAATGGTTGGGAAGTATCAGTTCTAATTGTATGGCCTAAATATTGTATTTCATTCGTCGCTATTACACACTTTTCCGGTGACACTTTCAGATTGTGCAGACGTAGTCTTTCAAAGACTAACCTCAAGTGGGACATATGCTCCTTCACGTTTACGCTGTAAACGATTATATCATCTAAATACACTTTACAGAAATGGTGCAGGTAACCCGTTAAAACGTCCTTTGCCATGAATTTCTGAAAGGTACAGGGAGCTGTCTTGAGGCCGAAAGGCATGACATTAAATCTGTAAGCTGCCCCATCAGGAGTGGTAAAAGTCGAAAAATCTTTTGATGCTTCATCTAGCGGTATTTGCCAATATCCACTTTTTAAATCCAACACAGAAAAAATCTTCGAATTGCCTAAATCTTTAATACTTTCGTGTATTTTTGGTAAGACGGAAGCCTCGTCTTCAGTCATTTCATTCAAATGGCGATAGTCGATGCAAAATCGTGGTTTCTTGTCCGAGCATTTTATTATCACGGGTGGTGAACTATATTGGGCAGTGCTAGGTTCGATGACGCCAGCTTTCAACATCTCTTCGATTTGGTCGTACATAATTTTCTTAGTACTCGGAGACATCGGATATGGTCTGATATTAAATGGTTTCGTGTCTTTTACTGTAATTTTGTGTTTCACAGTCACTGTGGTTGCTTGAGTCGGTTCCGCAGTGAACAGATCGACAAATTCTTCGAACAGCGGCCGTAGAAATTTGTCTTTAATAACAAGCTCTTCAGGAAGCTTTGCCTGCTGTCTCTCCCTCTGAGAAGCTTGATTCCAGAAGACGGTAATACGCTCTTCCGTGCCGGCATATAGGCATTTTCGGCCATAATCATATGCGACATTGTTCATATATAAGAATGGTGATCCTAATATTATCGTTTCGTTCAAATTTTCGATTACTTGAAAATCAATTTCAAAAGAGGTGCCTGAAATTATTACTTGTAATTTTGTCGTGCCAAGAGAGTCCACCATTCGATCTCCGCACGCCATAGCAAATGATCGACGTGTCGTGAGATTTTTAAAATTATCCAACATCCTCGGATGGATAACGTTTCGCGTCGAGCCTGAATCGATCAGTGCGTCGACCGCATGTTCATTAATTTGAACTTTTATACGAGGCAAAGGGAACGCTTCGCTCATATAATTTATTGACTCTCTTGTCTTGTGCAGAGGAGCGTCGTAGTGGTCATGAGTATCGGAAAAAATTACTGGACATTGCTGCCGCCTTGGTTCGGCCGTTGTGCCGGGGATCTTGCAGATGGACCCTGGCCTGGGTCTCTGGCCCCTCGAAAGTTTCCCGGTCTCCTGTTGAGATGCGGGTTATTCGGGCATTGGCTATGGAAGTGCCACTGCACTGTGTCTGTACAGTATCGACACGGGGTTGCCGGTCGGTCGGGTACTCGGAATTTCCCCGATCCGCCATTGAAATTGGTTTGCCTGCGGTCAGGATTCACTGATCCGCTTGAAGAATTAGGCATAAAAAAAGGACGACCAGGCGCTCTGCCTGGACCGTCCTGTCGAGATACGTCCTCTCGGAAATGCACCCTCGGTGCTGTCGGAGTTGGGCTTCCATTGCTCCTGTTACTAGAATTTTGTTGACTTAAACGTCCCGGCTCTTGATAGTAAGACGCGCGGGACAGACGTTGATCTATAAGCTGGATTAGCGACGTCTGTTCGTCAGCTGAATCCCGCTCGACGTTAGTAGCCGCTGCTATTAACATCTCGGTGGTTGAAATTAGGTTGCTTCTCAAGCGTGACCTAATTTCTGGACGCAGTTGGTCCATGATGACCCGAGCTCTGATGGCTTCGGATTTAAAGGGATCAATACGATCGAAAAGACAGGTTTTCCTTGTGATAAACACTGCCGTGTCGTCTAAAGACGTTTGCTTGACGGCATACAGTTGAGCAATAGCTCGTGACTGTATGTCGGGAGAATTAAATCTCGTAAGGAATCTTTCCTTGAATAAGGCATACGAAGTAGTCAACGTTCTAAATTGTTCGGACCATCGTTGAGCTTCGCCCTTGAGTTGGCCGGTTACGTTATGGAGGCGATCATAGTCGTGGCTTATGCGAGCTCTGTCGAAATATTCCTCCATAATTTTCAGAAATGCTTCTGGATCTTCATGATCAAGCCCATGGAACGTCACGTTCGGACATCTTTGTCTCTCATGGGGCGTACAGGTCGACACGTTCTGTATCGCCTGCACGAAGCCCTCTGCCATTTTCAGAAACATACTTTCCATCGAAGCAGTTTGTGGCTGTGAAGCTGATAAATTAACATTATTTCCCTCTGGAAACAGTCGCTGTGGTTCTATCCCTCTAGAACCGTCGTCGACGAGCGGTGCTGTGACTCGCTCGTAAAATTCTCTTGGGGTCGACCCCTCGGAGTCTTCCGCCATGAATGAGAAAGGATTTGTTGGGTTTGGGGACGGCACGGTCCCTGTTCGGGCGCCATGTGAACGATCCATGCTTTGATGGAAGTCTGAAGGACGTATTTTCTGCTCGAAAAACTTAGAAAAATTAAAAAAAATAGGAAAAAGAAAAAATTAATTTTCTTTTTCCTCAACCTTTTCTAAATGCTAAATAAAAATATTACGTTCACAAAATTTTTAGGGTTCAAAGTGACTGTTTCAGACGGAGATTAATGGATAAATCATACTTACTGTCGTTTATGCTTAACTGCGGCTCTGATGGTATCAATTGGAAGACGTCGTAACACTATAAATCTAACACTGTCTGTTTTACACTCTCTTAAAATTAAATCTGAAAGGGAATTTTGTTAGAAAACACAAGTAAAAGACAATATAAAGTTCAAAATATGTATATTAAATCTTTAAAAAAAATTATGTTTTTACAACAACTTCTTCAGAGAAAATGTTAACAAACAATGGTCTGACCCGTGTACAACACATGGTGAGGAACGGGACGATTCATACGGTACCAACTACCATCCAATATGCAGTTTGAAAAGCTAACGATGCACAAAAAGATTCAAGAAAAGTTTCATGTAACTGAAATTTTGGTGGGCTTATGCTCGCCTGTCTTATAAACGTATTTTATTAATTCACATAAATTTTGGTCGCTCCTCGGAGCTTAAAATTGCTTGAAGCGTATCTACTTCGTTTGTATTATGCAATAACAAATTTTACGTTCAGGCAAGGCAGATCCCATGCACGTGTGAGTACATGGTAATAATACTTTTTTGACTCCGAATCACTGAGGAACCGGTTTAGGGCAAACCCCGTCAAAGCACATCATTTCCCCGTCAAATCCGACTGCTAGGAAATGATGGGGGTCCCATGTCGCTAAGGGCTATTTTCGCTATAACGTCCGATATACTTTGAATAGTCGTTGGACTAACTTGTCCTCATATTCAACACCTCGTAAGAGTTGCAGTGCTTGACAACGTGGATTCGTAAAAGGGTTTTTAATCTTGGAAATTTGGAAGTCCAATTTTATTATACTTTCTAAAATTGGGTGGTCGGGGCGACATTACGTCCCTGTGCAGCGACATTTACTACACTTACCAAATTAACGCTCCTCGAAGAGTTAGCGAAAATTTGGCATAAAAAACGCTCCGAAGAGCAAAAATATATTTCCAAGAATTAAAAAACCTCCTCCACGGCGTTTTTACGTGAAGCACGCTTTTCTTACGAAGTATTTCCTAAGTCGGATTTTGTTACAACGTCGAAAAGTATATCGGGGTTATAGCGTTCTTTAACAGGATCACTATTATTTCGCATCTGTCCCTGTCCATGTTAACGATCGATTTCCTTCCTGGAACTTTTTGTCATTTGTTACAGATATAATTTCCATAAAAAAATTTATTTGCCACCTTCTTTTGGCCAATTTGTTCATAAATATTACAAATAAAACAATCGAAAAAGAAGGAAGAAATTGGTAAAATTTTTAAATGAACATAATAAATTAACTGAAAATCAATTCAATATTCCAAAAACATTTTTGATGGCATTGGGGCATTGGTACTTTACTACTCTCACTCAAACTGTAATGCAATATGTTTTATCGAAAGCAGTGACAGTGCTTTTTAGTCAATTATCAGTCTTACATATGCTATAAAATTTTCAGTGATATGATTGTTCAGTCTAATTTTTTGACGCATTTAACAAGTTTGAACCACTCAGTTTAAAGAAAGCAGCAGTTGTGCCATGGAGGACCGATGGCATTAACATTAGTAACTATACACTGCCTCTGGTCTGTCTCTCTGTTTTTTCTATGGGTATATACAAAAAGCAAAGTTTATGTAAATAGACCGGAATGTATAGAAGATTTAAAGGAACGAAATAGAGTGAAGATTTGACAAAGAGCTTTTGAAATGATAGTAAAAGTTCAAGAAAAATTAGTTTCCCGTTTATCTCAATGTATTATTGTGACAGTAACCAGTTTGATCATTCATTGTAATTATTGTTAAAGCATAATTTTTTTTCCATCATATGTATGTTATTTGATTAATATTAGTTTATGGTTAGAAAGACAATTAGTATACTTCCGAAAAAAACAAAAATTTTACCGGCTCTGTTTGGTTTAAAAAATCATCATGTCGTCATAGCAATTTAGATAATGTAACAAATTGTATATATATTGTGTTCACTAATTGTTAGTAGTCCTTTTAAAGAATAGTTGTGCTCATAAAATAGAGTAATAATTTTATTTAACTTTTATCTCTCCTATGCTAAATAACCCAAATAAAAAATTACTTGATTTCGAAGATATATGGGAAACTGACAGTAGCCGGCAACGTTGCACGTTACATTTGGCATCGCTCGCACTAAGCGCCCGATGTTGGTCGATCAGTGTTTATTAGTTTATTTACGTTATCAATAGAACGGTGTAGTTTTTCAATAAGCAATGAAAATCATAAATCAAAAATTTGTGAACTTGCTTGGGAAAACGGACATAGAATAAACTGGGACTCGGCAAAAATTTTAACAAAAGAAGCAGATACCAAAAAAAGAAAAATTAATGAATCAGCAATAATCTTATTAAATGAAGACAAGTGCATACCGAATTGTTCTGTAGATATTTGTACAACCTGGCTACCAATGTTAAAAGAAGAACTTAACAAACTCAATATTATCTAAAAGAAAATGTCATCAGTTCTATGTACTGTATAAGTAGTAAATATCTATGGAAATAACATAAACAGAATCTTAAAGCTGTGTATTTGACATACACAGCAAAATACATTATTTCTGTGTTTATTTCGATTTATATTATTTACAAAACATAACCTCTGACTATTCCTTTGGCGTAAACGTCACGGACGCAGAGGCTTTTTTCCAATAATTGTATTACTTTGTAGATTCGGTGATTTGTTTTTGAAGAGGACAATAATACATGTGGTAGAAACCCAAATAATGGGAAAGAATATTCATAGAATGCCACAAATAACTTTCAGACAATATTAAGCAAGGACTAAGACAAAAATGGAGGGATTTACTGTTCATGAATATCACGACACGTTAATTATTTATGGTGAAGCCAGGACAAATAGCTCTCGTGCAGAGGAACTGTACCACTAACGCTTTTTAAATATATTTTACAGAATGGCTAAATGGGTGTTTTGCTTAGAACTTTTTTCGAAAATGTTTCCGTTTTTGACATATCGCGGTTTCAACCCTTAATTATTTTTTTTACAACCCCTGCAATTCAATTTTTACTTGTTGACTACAAATGCTTGATGTACAATGTACATCTTAAAACTAATTCCTGGTCAAAAATTCAGCCATGGAATACGAATGGACAAGTAGAAGTCTAGATATAATTACGATAACTATAACCATTATTATAAGAACTACCACCAATTAGCGAACGTCCTGTACACCAAGAGATGCGAATTTAAAAATAAAAATCGATCAGTCTGAATTTTTTTTCAAACTATATGCCTATGAAGTAAGGAATTTATTCCATATGCTTCCGCCATACTGTATGCAGTACATGTATTGGTTAATGAAAAATAAATAAAACTAAGACGTTAATTACTATGGTATAACAACACAACTGTCATGATCTTCTAACAGATACAATGCAGATATATTGACATAGAAATAAGTTCCTCGTTTTATCTCAACAAACAATTTCAAACTACATAATGTAATGGATGATTTCATAGCAAAACTTATCACGAAATATTTCGCTTTTAAACTACTCCACCGGGATAGTCTTAAATGTTTTTGGCAAGAGAGTACAAATATTTACACTCTGTTGCTCTTGTTTTTGCATATCTGTTAATTTTGCATAAGCTGCACAGAAATGTTCATTAAGCTGTTGGCGATTTTAATGACTTCTCTGTAAAATTTGCACTTTGAGCAACCACTATTCATTCATTTTCTAGATAATTACCGTAGATGATGGTATACGTAACATTTAGAATACTAATCTTAAGGAAGTAAGGCTATCAATCAAAATATATGTTTTCACTGAAGCTGAACTGTAACTCCTTGGGTACAAATTATTATAGTATTTGAATTTATGTCTACATATACAAGAATAATGGAAAAATACTATTGATCGATACTGTCAGTATTCATGTGTCTGAAGTTTCAACGTTAAAATTTACTGAAAAATTTTTCTGTCAAAAAAATTATGGGGTGGCAAGAAAATAGCAAGAGTTGGTTATAAAACAATCGTAATCGGGTACGCGATGGTGTAATCATCCCGTTAAAATAGATTACTCAATGAAACTCTTAAAATTCAACAACGAACCATTACAGCCACCTAATTTTTCATGCAACATGTTTGTCTCGACTGTAATTAATTTCGAATCGCTTTAAAACTAAAGATATACAAATATTTTAAATGTGCCGATAAGGGTAGCTCCCATTGCGTAATGAAAGTGAGAAAAATTCTTAAAAAATAGTCCGAGTCGAGGCTAATAATGTTCTTTAAAAATTACGCGGCTACGATCAACCCCTGCTCCTCAAAAAAATCAAATATTTTAAAGTTGGGGATAAGGGTGGTTCCCGTAGCGACTTTTAAAAAATGTTGAAAAATACTCAGACTCGATACTAATCAGATCCTACAAAAATTACGCAGCTACAATCAACCCTGCCACCCCAAAAAATAAAAAAGTTTTAAGGGTGCAGATAAGGGTAGCTCCCGTAGCGATTCCTTGTAACCCTATCAGTTTCTTTTACAGAGAAATTTTTCGGTGCATTTTAACGTTGGAAACAGTATTCTTTCTGTTTTACATTTTGTGTCATAATAATTATTTTGGCCTGTTATTTAGCCTAGATTGCGTAATTTATGTTGCCGAATTAAGGAAGTATGGCAATTTATGTGTTTCATATTAAATAAACAACTTTTCTGAAGACGAAAGACGTGTTATGTGGAGTAAAGTGACTTTTTTGTGCCTTGGCTGTTCTGGCCGTCAAATATATATCCGCGACACAAAACAAGTCGCTTTTCCTCTACATAAAATATTGATGAAAAAGTAAGTTACAAGGGCACCGTTCTTCTTTATTACATATTATTTTAATATTTAAAAAAAAGCATGGAATAAAAGTGTTTTTGATTAAAAAGCATTGTATCCTCTCTTGTTTACGCCCACTGGTTGAATTTCATTTTGGTTACTATTAATGAAATAACAACCCTTATCGATATTAAATAACTTACCAAATCTTATTGCTGTAACACAAAAGGTTTCTGAACTATTAAACAGAAACCTACACAACGGCACCGCCTTAAAAGGCTAGGGCCCCTATAGAAGCATCTATAGGGACGTTTTCCATATCTTGATCCAAAGTTAGAGATAGGAATTTCCTAACAATCTGTACATCTCATATGAAGTGGCCACAACTAATTGTTGCCCAGGATTTCAAGGCTTTTTACAAAGCTTGTGATTTTCCTAGGAGCTGCTTTCCCTATGTACATGCTCCGTAGTCTTAGTTGTAGCATCGCAGTACCTGCATTTATCATCTACTGCTTGCCCATGTTCTTGAGATGGTATCTCAAGGGGTGGTGGCCTGTGATACATCTTGTGTATCACAGGCCATTGTCACAGGTCACAGGCATTGTGAAGAATGCCTTTCTTCAGGCATTCATCGACACACAGATCTATAGCGTAAATTTCTACCTGGAAGATGGTTGGGGTGTTGTCAAGAACTCTAGATATCTCGTGTTTAGGTACCGCTATGTCCACACTACACCATCTTAGATCCATCTTTGTACCAGATGCTTAACCCTTTGTCCAACCGCAGTGCTTCGATCCTGCTCGTTTGACGGCTTCCACTCAGCGTATCAAAGATGCAATCAAAGTCCCGCTTGATTTTCATTGGCATGTCTCATTTCATCTGGGCGACAGTTGAAAATTTTTACTGCACAAGCTCTGAGCGGAAGAAAAATAGTTGGAGAAGAAAATTAAAATGCTTTGAACAGAACATGATCAAGAAACAAGTGGAAAGTTTGTACTTAAAACCGATTATACAAGATTTACACAAAAATATTCAATTTCAGTAGCTCTTGTTTTTTAAAATCACAACACACACTTTGAAAATATATAAATAGAGGAGAAAATCGAAAGGCTTTGAACAGATTATATCTACGTACAGGAAAGCCTGCACTGCATCCTCATCTCGGATTTTTATCCACTGTTAAATCCCCCCATTTTGCGTCGTCATCTCTTAGAAAAATGTTCAAAACTTCTAAGTACTTGCACATTTTCCAGGTGACTCATCGATTTAATAATAAAATCTGCTTGGTAAATAACCACTCTTGTGTCCTATTTTCTACATTTTCTATACATTTTCTTTAGTATGCATAGAGGTATTATCTTATAGAGTAAGATCTCGGGGCCCCCAGACCTACGTCATTTAGAAAAGCTATGATTTTCACAGTAAATGTGTAATATGTAGGTAGAAACGTATTGCGTACCTACTAGCTTGAAAGCGGGGCCCTTTACAGATAATAGGTACTAAAATTAAATAAAGAATTTGCTTTCTGCTTCTGGTAGAGTTATTTCCAGATAGGTAAAATCTAGTTCAAATATAATTATAAAATATAAGCCCAACAATTTTGTTTCTGAAATTACACAACAACCACACAACTTTTTAAAACTTTTTGTTATAGGCAATAATAACAACGATAAGGGGTGGCTAATTTATCATGTATAACCCTGTACCTGAGGCTTTTATTATCAATATGTAATTTTTCTGTTTTATCTTTGGATAATAGGTAAGTACGAAACCCTTATTTGTATTATTTTTTGAGGATTATTGTGCAACTAGGTATACCTTAAGAAATACATAATTTAAAATTCTTATACTGTTGCTATTATATGCGAAAACAAGTACTGCTTTAAAGGAAATAACTTTATATAGAGCATATTAATGATTAAAATTTTAGATGAGGTAAATGATGAAATAAATTAAAATATATGCGGCCAGCATACCTCTGAAACCACCATTGTTCCTAGATTTCACATTGAAGAAGAACACTGTTGAGAGCAATGTGGTGTATCTGTCTCTGAAGTAATGGAGATAGTCCTACTAACGCGCCACTCGGGTATATGGTTCGTGATTTTGAGATATATCCATAAAGATATCTAAACATGTCTGGCGTTATTGTGAGACATGCCCCTTTTAGATGGCAGTGACGGAGGGCTGATACGGATTTATTAAAAAAACGAGGAAAACATTTAAGTATTTATGCCATATCAGCTAAGGTTAAGCGGAAGTAGCAAGTTACGTACTTGATATTATTGATTAATAGAGTGAAACGACGAACGTTTGAATGTTCTATATTGATATATTTTCGTAAACATTCTGTTTGCTTTGTGCCCACTTCCGTCGAATACTATTATAGCAAATATAGACAGAATAATAATTTGATCTGATAATAAATCGTTACACAAAAAAATCCATCCAGTTATTTCCTTTCAAGTTGTTGAATATATAAAGCGTTAAGAAAAAACATCGTTGTTGTTTGTTCTAGGCGATATCACTTTTTCAACTCGAAACATTAGGAAATATAAAACTCACAACAGTTTCCGTCGCCAAAAGGACGGTATCGCAATTTGAGGGTTAGATATTCTTTATATGGCCTGGAAACAAGAACCGTCATAAAATTTATTTATTTCTGTAAAACTTCTAATGCCGATATCATATAAATTTAGTGCCTTATGTCTTAAATTAACCATTTACGAATTGGTGCAAACCAAGTCAAAAATATTTTATTTTTATGCGTTGTTATTATTTGGATATTATAATTTTTAGATATAAAAACCATTTGACCAATCGAAATTAGCAAAATTTCTGCGTAATATTTTGAAATAATATAGATACTTGAGTTCCGCAAAAACCAATTCCAATTTCCAGAATTTCCAGAAAGATTCTGTGCAACCATGAAAGCCATTATTAACTCCTAGAAGAATGTTGCTTTTTTTCATGGCATTCGGCCATTATCTATACAACCAGCTGCTACTTCAAATAAAATTAAACTACAAAGATACTTAATAAATATTGTGCTGAAAATTATGCATTACAAACTAACTTACAACGACATAATAGAAAATATTTGAAAATCACAAAAAGGAAAAATAAACAGGGATACACGCTTCTCGCTCTGAGCTTTGTCAAGACATTTTTTATAACAAACAATTTTAGAGGACCACTATAAATTAGAGGATGCTACAAAGAAATAACAACAGAGGATACGAAGCTAACCTATTCAGATATTCGCACAAAATTTACAATCAAATTTTGGTTTCTTCCAAAAAGCAGATGATGCAGTGAAAAACTGTTGTACTAAATTGACTGAGGAGAGAAAGTATATTAAAGGTGATTGGTTTTTGTGATTAATAAGGTTGGTATATGTCACAAGACACTTTGTATTTAGAGCACTGGAAGAACATATGGTCTAGGTCACATTTGTCTCTCAAATATCATAATTCTCTGAAGGCGGAACATCTATTTTAAACAGATGGGCTAAAATGTTGAATATGTTAGATAGACATATGTTTATTTCTGATGTACCACCTCAGTTGATACTTTATTTGGCAAAATGGTCAACAATTTCGTTATTTTTATGCCAATGTGTGCTTTTATCCATATGAAATGAACTTATTTTCCCATTTCTATGGATGTATCTGCATTATATTATATAGCTATTGCTTCTGCTGTAAAGATGGAAACGTGTGGTGCCAATCTAACTTTCATAATTTTATTACATTATTGGTGCAAGGAATGTAGCATGCACAACCTGTACCTAAGAGAGATTTGGAAGTATCTGAGAATATCCCACTTAGCCCATATTAAAATTGGGGTGATAGCTGTATTGGGTATTATTATTGAAACATTAGAAAAAAATCCAATTATTCAAAATTCCAGGTATAATTGTAAGGGCTGTCCAATAGTGGCCCAATATCGAAAAGCTATGCATTGCGGTGAAGAATTTTTATTACTTCAATATTTATTTGTTAAGTCAGATGTATTAATGGTTGAGATATTATAGATTATTATTAATATAACTATGTGAATATATTTTTCACTAAAGTATTGACTTCTAAGTGAAAGAGGAGGTTCAAACCTTCGGTATATAAAGCATGGAAAGGAGTTGATCTCATGGTTCCCAAATATATACGCAGTGCTGAGAATGAGATTTAAACGTTTCAAAGGTATATTATATGCAGAACCATAAGAGTACATCCATAGTCCAAAAGTGATCTTATGTAGTGTAACGTGCGATGTTGGAAACACCTCCGTTACACGTGTATAATAAGTTATTATACAAGTTAAATTATTAATAATTAAATCTCATATTAGCTCCCGTACTATTAGGAAATAAATAGAGTATTTTAAATTATAATCAAAGTCTCCGTACTAAGCATTCACGCTGCTGGTCAAGGCCGAACGTATATTTGCCCGAATTTTATAGATATTTTTACGGTTAATTTAAAATATAGCAACCAAAACTTTGCATAACCTAGTTTAATATAAGGGATAGAGGAAAAATTATTGGCCCAAATCAGATTTATGAGCCTAGATTGTAGTTAAGATTTATAAAATCATATGTAAGGCGTTCGTGTCCATTCGGTTCTCGTCGGTTTCTTTAAAAAATTCGTAGAAGGGAACCGCATGGTACAAACACATCCTTTTTGCGTTGACATCTGATTGAAGCTAGACATAAAAATTTCGTAACTCTGTAAGAGGATTAAAAAAGCCTTAGGAAATAAGGTAAGGAATTAAATACAGTGTCATGATAAATCTAACTATGATAATATATTTCAGGCTTTTAGTTTATTTTAGTTTATTTTATTTTATTTTATTTTTTTGGTAAATTATCCTTGCAACTGTGTTCATTTCGGAATTTAGTCCTGATGACTTGGATGTTTTTTTTTTGAAATTTTAAAACTTATTGGAATGAAACATTCAATGAAGTCGACAAACCTTTAAATTGTTGGAAATGTAAAAAATTTAATTCGCAACTGTATTACTGGAATCAACCAGGTGAAGATTTGGGTTGATGTGTTGGACGTGGGCTATTAATTTTTACCACATGGTATGGTTATAAAATGGAGATCGATGATGAATTAATCTACTATCTCTGACTTAGAGGACAATCTGAGGCTAATCGCACTTGAAGTTTTACCATAAAGCTAAGTATTTTAGTACACTACATGGGGGCGGTATAGTGGTTTGATAGATTATCAAAAGAAAAATTTAATAGTTCTGCTAAATTCAAATTCAAAATTGTAGCTTGAATAAATTTTTAATTAGTATAGTACTAATTAATTTAAATTTCTTAATAGTCGATAAGGGATTACGTAAAGTATCTAGCTGAATAGCAACATTTTCTTATTCATTGCTAATTATCTTATGGATGCTATGTGGGGTTAAACATAGTAAACTTCTATAGATTGTAATATATTTTTTCGTATTTCAAATATGTGTAATATATAAATTTTTTGTACATATCTCTATAGGCTGTAATATAGTAAGTAATTTTTGTGTATATTTCTATTTCTTTTGTAATATATTAGTATACTTTAAACTTCTAATTTTTCTGACCGTCTATGGTCTGGCGCCCTCTTTTGAACCAACTACCCCTTGCTCTCCATTTCTTTCAAAAGAGCTAGCTGGCCTAAGTGGGACTTCACATTTTGGGCAAGATACTATCACCAGCCGAAGGGCTCCGAAATTATAACTAAAGTCTACAGTAGGCTTTATATAAAAAGAGAGAGCTTTGAACATCCACGCCCCACCAAGTTTCAGTAGATATTTTGAAGAAATTTATATTTTTGCTTCAGCGACTAATTATGTTTTCAATATAAAGGTTCCCCAAATAATCCCCATGGTTAATGTTGTCAATATTAGGACAGTCGAGTCGTGATGAGAGAAACAAGCACTGAAGATTTTTTATTTTCTGAGAGATCGAACACAATCAGAGAAAATCATTTTTCTAATCTAGTTATAGAGGAAGCAAGAAGTTCTATAACTATGTTGTATTTTGTATGCTCGGTATATATACAAAAATCATCGGCATGCTAAATTGTAAATAATTTTGTGTACATCCGCAGTATATAAATTAAAAACAATCGGATTCAATACGGTGCCCTGTGGAAGACCTGTGCTGTTATAACGTGGCCCAATTAACTGATTGTTAATTTCTCGTACAAAAATCGACCTATTGATATTAGTGAAAAAATTCAGTATGAGTTTTGCTAAATTTATCGGAAATTTAAACTTATTTATCAGTTTCCTTTCTACAGTATAAGTATTCAATAAGCACCCTGTATATCTACAAAGAAAGTTGTCAAACTCTTTTTTAAATCCATACTGATTATTTGGAAGTAGTTTTTGTTTTTGTAACCATCACTCTAATCTGCCCTTTATCATACATTCCAAAGTCTTGAGAACTCACGAAAAAAGAGAGAGACAGCGTTAGTGGGTAGCTCAGATTAACTGCTGTACCTTTCTTTGAGACGTACTTCTCATCTGAGTGTTTCTAGAATTTTTTTGGAACAATGATTTTACTCCTTGGAAGGGGTGGAAAGGGTGGCTGAATGTATAAATATTTTTTTATAGAAGTATAGTTATATAAAGAACTGTTATTAATTAATTAATTATTATAGTTGTTTAGATGTATACTAGTGCTTTTCACCCACATAGAGAGTAAAAAAGTGTAGAATGGTGTCTTTTTGAGACTCGTGTCCATTGAGACTTCTATCTACTGGATCAGTAGAACAATATATCAAGAATTGGGGAAATTTTACGGATACCGGATTTCTATTTGTGGTGTCTGGTCCTTTGTAGCTGTTGCTTTCCATATCAAAAACCTTGTTGCTGAAAAGAACTTAAAATACAGTAATAGATCTATAGTTTGCTCGATTGGATTTGTTATCAGACTTAAGCATAAGTATTACATACCGGGAGTTAGAAAAGTATAGGAACGGTGGAAAATCTCGAACAGTTTGCATCAAATCGAAAAATAAAAAAATACGTGTCAAAACTTTTTCAAAAAACTATCTACTGATACCAAAATGACCTCCCCACCCACCACCCTGTGGAAACCCCTATTTTTTATTGCGGAATCGGATTCTACGGCAAAAAATACGTAAATTTTATTCCGGACATTTTTTAAAAACACGTATTTGTTATTTTTACGAAATCTATTCAATGACATTGGATTCGACTCTCCCACCACTAACCCAGTGGGTGCGGCGGGGGGCAACTTTGAAATTTGTAATGAAAATCTCTATTTTTTATAGCGGATTCGGATGCCACGGCCAAATATACGTGAATTTTATATCGGGCATTTTTTTCGCACAAAATTGAAAATTGAAATAAACCTTAAACGTCCATAAGTTTGTAAATATTTACAAACTCTAGCTGCTCGTGTTGACAAAGAAACATTCAATTTAAAAAACAATATTTTTTAAAAGTGTTCTTAATAACGGTATTTGTTTTGTGAAATTTCTACGAGAACGTTCAGTTCCTTCCAACTTTTGTAGAGGCAGGAGCGCACTTTTGTACGGAAAAGTTATTTCATTTTTCATTAGTTCTCGCGTTTTTTCTGCATAATGGCTACTTTAACAGAGGGAGAGAGAGTTTCTCTTTTAATGATGCGAGGGTGCGGCGATAAAGAAAGGTCTCATGATGAAGTTGTGATTTTATTCATCGAAACTTTCCGTGTAGATCAAGTGGGAATTTCGAAATCTACTGTGTCCCGTACCATCAAGCGATTCCTAGATACAAGGACAAATAAAAATCGCCCAAAATCTGGAAGGCCAAAATCTGAAACATCGGAAACTCGACAAATGGAAGTAGCCCAGGTATTTGTTGAAAATCGAAGGTTATCAATCAGAAAAGTCAGTCAACGGCTTGATATGAGTGCATTTTCAGTTCATAAGTATTTGAAACTTTTGAAATTTCATCCTTACAAAATTCATCTTCACTAAGAGTTAAATGAAGATGATTTTGATCGGCGACTTGAATTTAGTGAATTAATGATGGAAAGGAGTAACCAAAGCCCAAATTATTTTGTCATCTCTACTTGTCTTCTCAGATGAAGCAACGTTCGAACTCAGTGGAAAAGTTAATCGCCATAATTTCAGATATTGGAGTGACGAAAACCCTCACTGGATGCTTGAAACACACACGCAGTATCCACAAAAATTAAATGTTTGGGCAGGAGTTTTCAGGGATCGAATCATAGGACCGTTTTTCATAGATTTCACTAAGCCTCGTGATTTGGAAGAGCTGAGGCAACGCATAATAAACATTTTTGAAAATTCCCGATATAAAATTTACGTATTTTTGGCCGTAGAATCCGAATCCGCTATAAAAAATAGGGATTTTCTTTACAAATTCCAAAGTTTTCCTCGCCCCAACCACTGAGTTATGGGTGGGAGAGTCGAATTCAATGTCATTGAATAGATTTCGTAAAAATAACAAATACATGTTTTTCAGTTTTTGAATTGGGCGTTTTTTTGGGCACAAGACGCTACTCTTGAAACAGTAATGTTTTCTTTTCATTTTTTGCGATTACAGCGACACCATGCATGAATCGAAAAAAATGTCCACAATAAAATTTACGTATTTTTTGCCGTAGAATCCGATTACGCAATAAAAAATAGGGGTTTCCATTTGAAATTTTAAAGTTGCCCCTCGCCCCATCCACAGGGTGGTGGGTCAGGAGGTCATTTTGGTGTCAGTAGATAGTTTTTTGAAAAATTTTTGACAAGTATTTTTTTATTTTCCGATTTGATGCAAACTGTTCGAGATTTTCCACCGTTCCCATACTTTTCTAACACCCGGTATACACGTTTCCAAATATCAGGGAAAACGTCAGTAACTAGAGATAGTAAAAAAGATAAATATTGCAATAGCAATTTTTTAAAACAACTGATGATCCTATCTGCGCCAAGTCATTTATATATCTATTTAAGTTAAAGAAGTGGTCAAATACAGATTCGAAAGTAATACTAACCCTTTTGATATTTAATAAGTAATAATCAATGTTTTATTTTTTATTTGATGGTTCTGTATATTATGCATTTTCAGAAACTTGTGCGCAAAATAACAATATTTGGTAGGCATGTTATTTCAGAATCGTTTCCAAGTAATTTAAAAAAATTGGATTTATTTTCATGCGTAACTGAACTGAAGTAACCTGAACTGAATTTTAATTACCAAGTCTGGATATTTCTGGTCAGACTGCAGATATTGCTAGCTATCTATTTAATAAAAGCTGTATACATATCGTTATATACAGTCAAATGACTTAAATATTTGCTTCCAACAAATGTTGGAGGTCCAAATTGCATGGATATCAACGATGTTTATTCCCAACAGTAATAACGTACACTGGTTTCAAATCGTACCAGATGTTTGCAAATTTACAAGTTTGTTATTATTGAAAACTAACAATAACTACCCCAATAACACATACAGCCACCATTGGATCGATAAACTTATTATACAACTGGAAATGCATTTCCTAACAGAGGAGAACTGGAAACTTCATCGCTGTTCAAGTGGTAATCTATTCAAGATTGATTATTTGTAATTAATATGTGTGGAAACTATGTGACTATTACTGAATACAAGGGAATTCATTAAATTAAAGGAAATAGAACTGTCCACACATATCTAATACTAATTACTAATATTTTTGGATTCCGTATTTAGTGTTTATTTATTTTGCATAACCCCAACAGGAAAAGTTCAAAAGTGCTGTAATTTTTATTTCATTCGGTTATGTTCAAAATGTTTTTCTCAGCAGCCAAAGTAATGGTATGTCGTTGCTGTCTTTGATCACAATTTTCTTGTCTAACAGATACTGGAAATGTTATCCTGCGGCATATTAATTTTATAACCCTTGCTCACATGTACTCTCGTCCTGATTTCCTAGAATTGGCTATTTTATCTCATACAACTACGGAGTATTCAAATTAATGTTAGAGCCGTTATAGACATTTTTTTAAACATCAGTTAAAGATAAAAGTTTCTTCTCTGTACTTATAATAAGTAAGAAAAGCTTGAAAATATGAATTACCAATTAAAAACGCCAATAAAATCACCACGCTGCAAGTAGCGATAATTTTTTATATTGTTCGAAAGTTTCAATAGTTAGCGTCATCTATGGTAACTAAAGGATGGAATATTTAATGTTCTCTTAAACCGTTGGAAGCTCAATAAAGCACCCACAGGCGGTATACAGTCTACTGAAGTAACAAAAGCCTCGAGAACAGATAATGCGTGAAAGCTTAAATTTCAATTTATGCCAAAGGGTACTTTGTAATAAACAATCGATATCGTAATTTTTTGTGGACAGCTTAAAGTTCGTCGTTTTATATTCGTTATCCTGTGAGAATGATATCTCAAGATGGCCGAGACTGTATTTAACGCTAAATTCTGGAGACGATCCTAAGCTTGAACTTTATTGATATGATATCAATTAAATTCAATGGGAATACATACAGTTTAGACAAATGTTCTTTTGCATTTTCCCGTATCGATAACATCCATTTTGACTCTAAAAGAAGTTTTCTATTTGAATTCGCAAAGTCAACATAACAAAGTATAGAATATGTGAAGAATACTGTTAATATGTGTGTTTGAATTATTCTGCAAAACTGTATGACTGCACATTAGAATTTCAATTCAATTCAATTTATTCAACTTCAACTATACATGTTTAACATTACATATTCAAATGGACATAGTGTTTGGTATTGGACATTAAATTAACAACATTATCAGTTTTATATATTACATATTGAAAAACTTAAAATAGGTTATATTTAATACCACCCTGGCGAACAAGAAGACTCACCTAAGCACTATACGGTGCTTGTGTTGTGTCGTTCTTCTTATATCGCCGAAGGAAATCTAAATCATTTGGATGATAAAATCGTACCTTAAATTTATTTTCCTAATTGTGCGAATATAATTATAAGAAACGTAACCAGACTGCAACCAACAGCTACTTTCCGGGTTAAGTGTAACAATTGTATACTACCAACAGAACGCTAATGCTTCGATTGCAATAAACATCAGCCGAAAGACTGATCCTACTGCCGCTAGATGGCGCCTGCTGATTGTTTTGCATGTCGCTATCTTTTGGTTACCGAGATGTACCAAATAGTCGAAGGATCCTCATGTTGGCCGTCACATGCCTACCTTGCACTGATGAGAGCCAACAGCTAGAAACTGCAGTCTGCAAGTGGTGTGGCATGACTGGTACGAGAGCTCCTTTAACTAGGATCAGTCTTTCAGCTGGTGTTTGTTGCAATCGAAGTATTAGTATTCTGTTGGTAGTATACAATTATTACACTTAACGCACCAGGCTCGTAACTTGTAATTCAGCGCTCGGCGGAGCACATAGCCCGGAGAGTAGTTGTTGGCTGCAGTCTGGTTACGTTCCTTATAGTAAAATAAGGATTTTATAGAGGAGTTTGCGACTAAACATATTATGTTTTAATATTCTGCCCTCTAAAAGCACATTTGAACTGTTTTTCAAATGCTGTTCAGTGCAGACTATTTTGAATTTCTAATCATGATAAATATCCATTTATTTTTATTATTTAATTTTTTTAATGCTATTTGTACGGAATATACAAACAAATCGAAAAATTACATCAGCATATGTTAAAAATATATTATTAATACAAAAAAATTGGGTTTTATCAAAAAAAGTGGCATGTTTCGAAAAAAATACAAAAATCGATTCTTTTCATATGTATGCATAATATTTTTAATGCTCTTGCGAAAAATTAGGTCATAAGTTGTTAAAAATTAATTAATAACACAAAAAATAATGAGTTTTATCAAAAAAAGTTTAATTTCTCGAAAAAATTGACGAAGAAATTTAAAAACCCGGTTTTTTCACTTTTTTTCAAGTTTAAAAATGTTTTCTTGTTCACCATCATAAAATGCATAAAAAAACCTGCATTTAAAAAAAAAGAACCTCATATGATGCGACGCATAAAAGTTATTGGCCAATCAATTTTAAAATTTGGAGTCAATTTTTGAGGCTTGTATTAGATATTTTGACTTGAAGATTTAGCCACTTATTGTTCACATTATAAAGTATAATTTTTGAAAATTTCATTAAATTTGACTTAAAATATTCGAAGTCGAGTGCCGAGAGCTAAATTACAAGTTACAAGCCTGGCGCGTTAAGTGCAATAATTGTATACTACCAACAGAACGCTAATGCTTCGATTGCAATAAACACCAGCCGAAAGACTGATCCTACTACCGCTAAATGGCACCTGCTTATTGTTTTGCATGTCGCTATCCTTTGAATACCGAGATGTACCGAATAGTCCAAGGATCCTCGTGTTGGCCGTCACATGCCTACCTTGCACTGATGAGAGACAACAGCTTGAAACTTCAGACTGCAAGTGGTGTAGACGGCTGGCATGAGAGCTCCTTTAAGTAGGATCAGTCATTCGGCTGGTGTTTGTTGCAATCGAAGCATTAGCATTCTGTTGGTTAGTATACAATTATTACACTTAACGCACCAGGCTTATAACTTGTAATTCAACGCTTGGCGGGGCACATAGTCCGGAGAGTAGTTGTTGGTTGCAGTCTGGTTACGTTGCTTATAGTAAAATAAGGATGTTATAGAGGAGTTTGCTTCTAAAAATATTACCTTTTAATATTTTACCCTCTAAAGCACATTTGAACTATTTTTCAAATGCTGTTCAGTGCTTACTATTTTGAATTTCTAATCATGATAAATATTCATTTTATTAAATTAATTAATTTTCTAATGCTATTTGTACAGAATATAAATTTTTTTTCGAAATATTACATTAGCATATATCGAAAATGAATTATTAATACAAAAAAATTTATCGAGTTTTATCAAAAAGAGTGGCATTTTTCGAAAAAATACAAAAATCGATTCTTTTCATATGTATAATATGTTTCATAATTAATTTTTTAATGCCCTTGCGAAAAATTAGATCATAAGTTGTTAAAAATTAATTAATAATACAAAAAATGATGAGTTTTATCAAAAAAAAGTTTAATTTCTCGAAAAAATTGAAAAAACCGGTTTTTCACTTTTTTTCAAGTTCAAAAATGTTTTCTAGTTCACCATGATAAAGTGCATAAAAAAACCTGCATTAAAAAAAAAGGAACCTGATACGATGCGACGCATAAAAGTTATTGGCCAATCAATTTTAAAATTTGGAGTCAATTTTTGAGACTTGTATTAGATATTTTGACTTGAAGTTTTAGCCAGTTATTGTTCACATGATAAAGTATAATTTTTGAAAATTTCATTAAATTTGACTTAAAACATTCGAAGTTATAACAAAAAAAATACAAAATTTAGCAGTTCTTTCGGTTTTTATTTTTTTTGAGGTTAAATATGCAGATAAAAATTTCATATTGTAACCGCTGATAGCCTATATCATAACGGACAGCCTCAAATTGTTTCCTTTTTTTGGACCTACACATACCGAGATATACTCATCTATATTTAGAAAGAACGACCAAAATTGTCGATTTTTCACAAAATGGCCGATAATCATTTCGTATAGTATTCTACATTGAATACTACTAACATGTTAAAAAAAAATTTTGAAACTGGAAACAATTCCTTTTTCACTAAAATTTGATGCATGTCTGACTCCATTAAATCCTTTATACAAACGAACATACAATATACATTAGATTAGATTAGATTAACGAAGGAGCTGGTTGTTTAGCCTTTACCACCGCGATCTTTTCAGGTCTATTGTGATGCTCCCAGAATATCTTCCTTATAGTACCTCATCCAGCTTTGTCCTTTGTACTAGACTCCACAGCTTTGATAAAGGCCCTTTTGTATAGCTGTCCGCCCTTGGTTTTTCTTCTCCGAGTACTTGGAATCTCAGCCTCACCAGGCCTTCACAGTGGCACAATACGTGAACTGAGGCTTCCTCTTCCTCTTGGCAGAATCTGCATGTCGCGTCCTCTTCCAGGCCCAATAGACTCATGTGTCTATTGAGCCGGCAGTGGCCAGTTAGAAGGCCTACTATTACTCTGATGGCCTTCCTATTCTGGCTTAGTAGATCTTCCGTAAATTTGGCCGAACGTTCTTTAATGAACTCCTTGGCCTGTCTCTGTCTTGGGAGATTCCTCCACCATTCCAGAGATTTATCTTGTACCCATTCCTTAATGGCTACTCGTATGCATGGCTTTGCCACGCCACAAAAGGGCTGGGGTCCTATTGGGGCTACAAGTGCGCCTTCCTTGGCCAGTTGGTCAGCCTTTTCGTTTCCTCTGTGTCCCTCGTGTCCTGGTATCCATGCTAGGGTTACTCTGTTCTGACTTTCAAGCTCTGTAAAGGCTGTCAAGCAGTCCCACATCAATCTTGAGTTGATTTGCATGGAACTGATTGCTTTTATTGCCGCTTGACTATCAGAGAAAATGGCAATCGACTGGTTAACAGTGCCTTGTCCTATTATCTCCCTTGCGCAACAGTGTATGGCGATCACTTCAGCCTGAAACACCGTTGCGTATTTCCCTAGACTTATCGGGATATTGGCTTTTGACCTTGTCCCGTAAATCCCGGCTCCGGCTCCTTGTTTTGTCTTGGAGCCGTCAGTGTACCAGACTGTTTGTGCTGTTATGGGAGGACAATATACATATACCTACATATTATTTTACCACTTTCAGTCATAATTTATTAGTTAATAAGTCTGCAGAACATTGTTATGTGTATAATAAAAGATTTTTAAAATATTGTAGGGCATGTAAAGCCTTGAAAGTTACGCAGGCATTCGAGGTCGGTTCACAAAGGAATGTCGATATCGCTTTAAACTGACATTGGATAAACTCTATCTTTATTTTTGGTGTGGGAATATTTTTAAAGCGATTTATCTATTTTAATTTTGTAACAAACATCATTTCTACGGGTAAGTGTTGTAATATTCTCGAAACAAAGTAACGGTTAAATCAACTTTTGACAGGATATATTATTATTAAAATTAATAAATGAATAAGGACCTATTATAAATCTGACGATTTTCTATCGCAACTACAAAACATTTTCACTACAAGTTTATAAATTATTAAACTACTTAACACAAAAGTTCGCCCCTATTAAGTAGCTGAACAATAGACCGTCTCCTGCTAGAAAATTACTTTCGAGAAAGTCACACACTAAATTTGATTATGTCGTACACCCTGAAATTTTAATTTCCTGATCGAAAATCCTAACAATGTTACAAAATTAGCAAAGTTTATTGAAAAGATGAATAGTGCATCGGGGACTTTATATCGCAAGAATGAAACATCGTCTGCCCTTTTTCTTCTTCACAATAAGCGACTTTATGATGATCGCATGCAATATTTTCAAGAAATTGATCACCATACGCGCTTGCAAAACCCTTTATCCTGAGATGTCACATCTTCTACGAGGATAAATTGTATTTTTTAGGTCGAGATGCGGGTTAGAGGCGCTCCTAGGAGGGTATGCTTTACAATAACATCTTACATGATTCAGTAGCGTGTATTTTAGACGTATGGGGTTTAGCAGAAGTATGGAGCAATAAAGATTGATCTTTACTTTCATCATGCAGCTAACAGAGAAATTGATAAGCTACTTTAAAAGTACAGGGTAGTCGTTCTAACAATATATAGCAGTCTATTTTTGTATTACTAACATTTATTTGTAATATGATTTGAAGTACAACTAGTGAAGAAAATTGTAAATCTAAAAAAAGCAAATTAATATGAAATCAGGGTTTCCATAAGTTATACCAAAGTGCCTAAATTGAAAAGTTATCGTGTAAAAACCATTTTGGCACGTCTTAAAATATTCTAAACAAACAAATCCTTAGGGCACTGTCATTTAAATACTGAATTTTGTATTAATTTTGGTCAGTATTAATACACTTGTTTACTCTTGATATCTTCATGCCAAAAATATCTGACCTATTTTCCAGAGTCTGCAAAAGGAGGGCTTGATAACATTCATCACATTGAAAAGCATTGCAAAAGCAATAATCATATTTATTCACCAAAATACACTTCCAATACACTTGTTTGCAGTATTAATAGTTAACTAGCACTTGAGTAATGTGTACCTATGTAATATAAACGACTTTCAACTAAGTAAACAAATAGGACAATCCACAGGGAGATCTTTGAAAGTGGGTATATTAATTTGAGTAAATTTCTTTTCACAATAATAATATACGTATACACAATAATAATATGTGTAAGAGAGTGAATACATATTTTTAGATGCATTTAAAATAATTTAAATAAAATAATAAGGATAAGAATTATTAATAATAACATGTATACAAATTTTAAACAAGAATGTAGCTTAATAGTAAATAATACTAGAAATACATGATAATATGATAAATTGGAGGGATAATCCTGATAGAAAATTACTCAGTTTTTAGAACACTATGTTTTTTTAAGGTCTACATGTTGGAGAATTTCATCTCTTACCATGGTGCTTATCCATTTTTACTTCCACGACAAGTGGAAGTATAGTAGATTAAAATGAATGTTAAAATATGTTACATGAATAATAGACAAATCGGTTTGTAAAGACTAATTGAAATTTCAAAAAAATTATATATATAACAAATTTATACCAGGATCCTAGATTGATTATGGTTGAGGTGACTGGTTCTGGGACAGCAATCCAGGCCCACAATTGTCTCTTGTTGCGAGAATGGATTCTAAAGTCAATTCAATTCAATTCAATTCAATTTACGTCTCTTAATGAAGTGGAGTGATAATAGTAGGAAAATTAACCAACTATGTGGTTTATTGAAAGTTAACGAAATTTTATCTTTTTGGAAGATAAGCTGTGTAAAAGCTATGCAGGAACGAATAAGCTATGCAGAAACGTATACAGAAATGTATAAGTATATAGGTGCATAAACATATAAGTACATATAAATCTACAAACATCTAAGCATGTAAGCATGTTAGAATTTAAGTATATAAGTATATACAACAATTTATAAGCTGATTTCTTAGACTACAAACTGCCAAAAAATGAAAAAGAAGAAAAAAATATTTTTAAAACCATGTCGTACATATAGTATTTTAACTACTTATTAAATTAAAAATAATTGACCTTGAATTTAAATTTATTTTAAAAAATAATTGAAATTACATCAAAGACAAAAATTTAAGATTAATTAAATTTTAAATGAGTAATAAATGAAATTACCTGTATGTTGTTATTAAAGCGGATGTAAAATGTAATATTAATTACTGAAGTCCACAGTTAAAAATTATGTACGTTCGAATCAGTACAAAGGCTGCAAGCAAATGATTTCCTGGTGAGTTTTACTGATGAGTAGACTTTTTTGTCCCGCTTACTGGGAAATAATGCTACCAAAAAATAAACTTGAGAAATTTAATTCCTTAATTAAATTGAAAGCAATAAAATATAAAAATAGTACAAGTATGGCCATCTGTGGCCAATGGTTGAGTTAAGCGCAACAACTTGCAGGTCGCAATTCTACAAGTTCTTTTACTCACAACTAAAATAGTGGCATATGATTGATAAAAGGAATCTATAATAAAAGTTTTTATTATTTCCATACCAGCTGATTTGCCTTTGCTTCAAATTTGTAAATACAATACATAACCAACAATATGAACAGCTGTAAATAAATATTAAAACGTATTGTGATAACTCAGTAAATAGTAAATATATTACATCTTATAGGATATACTATATATAGTAACGAGAAAAGGTAAGGAAAATAACCATATGTACTTACATTGTAAACAAAAATATAAAAATTGAAAAATAGATATCTGATGTAAATAAATGTTTTTGTAGACAAATTGTTTTGTTTCCTGGGGTGCTGTATAGAACGGAACAGAGATACATAATAGTTACTAGAACATGACTGAGTTCCTAAGATATAAAACTAAGTACATAAAACAGTGTGAAATGGTTTATCAGTTATACAAATAAAATTCTGTTAGTTGAAAACAGTTTCACTTACAAAAACTGAATCGAAAAATGTTACACAGATCGTGTTAAATATACACAAAACACTAGTTTTTATATAAAACTGTTAAATGGACATAGGCCATGTAACAGCTTCTGGAATTGGGGGTGTCTAATTTCTGTGGTGTTTTATTATTATTACAATTATTTTTAGTTCTCAACAAAGCGGCCGGAAGCATAAAGGCTAAGTATAATTTTTTTTAAACATGATATTAAGATTATTCGATGCAAATATGAATAATAATTAGTTACAGAAATATTCGTTCTGCATATTATAGAAAATTCACTCTTCAAATACGTCTCACTTTGTCAGGCAGTATCACGTGTAAGGTGAATAACACCTGAGTAAACATTTTTCCTCGGCTGTAACTGATATTTGAGACATAACTGCCAATAAGATATTGCACTAGCTCGTTTTGTTATCAGTCTGATCGATATTCTGAAGACTTGAAGCTGTCTTGACGCTCTATTCGACGATATGAATCTGCTTGAAAAAGAATTAGCCGTTCAGTGCCAGCCTCATTCCTAGGTTGGCTGCTGAGGATGCACTTCTCTCAACGAGTTATTTGTTATAGATGCTGAATGAAACTAAAGATCGTATTTCGTCTTCATTCTGGTGGAAATATTCTAAATATTATTTCTCATTTTCACATTAATGTAAAAGTACAAGGTTTATTTTCAGTCCTGATTTTAACACAATAAAGTGCAAGTGATAAGCAATTGCTAGCAACTCAAAAGTGCGACGTTGAAATTTCTGCGAAAGTTACATATATTTTTGTAAATAATTCACTAAGACACTAATTGCAACAACTACTATTGCATTTTGTATCAATTACAAAAAATAACTCATAAAATTTGAAAAGTAAATAATTGTTTTTACGTTTAATATTGATGCGGTTTTTGTGATCGTTAGTAAAATGCATTGATCATCAAAAGCCGTAAATATATTTTTAAACTGTGGTTGTTTCTTTTATCTTCAGGTTGATTAGCCAGAACCCTACATTGTTATTAATTGTCTTAATCGTTCATCCAATGCCTACAATATTTCGTGGATTTTTTTTACATATTATTTAAGATTTATAAACATTATTACAGAAATGATATGACCGCACCTTTCGATTTTTAAATGGAACATCCTATTTATTTTTACATAATTGGATTCAAGACAACCTTCTGTGTATACCATGAGACTTTCGAGAATTTTTTAGTCGACGTTCATTTTGTTAAGTATTTTAAAACATTCGTCTAGAGTGCTTTGGAATACCAAAATTTATTCTACGGCAGGTAAAGAACATGGGAAAAATATAATTTTTCGTTTAATTTCATTACTAATTATCTACGAAGCCTCCAATGTTGAACATATCACTTTTTTACCGAAAACTTTTTTTTTCAAATGGGAAGGTGATGGCTCATAGTGTTCAACAAATTATAGATTTTTTTCTGAATTCATTGATATCCATTTCAAATCTATGCCAAAAAAACATATATCTATACAGGGTGTTTTGAAAAGATTGGGACAACCGTTAGCCGTAGATTCTTGACATCAAAGCAAGTCGATTTAACCTAAAAAGCAGTGGGCTAACTCTTTTCGTTTTCAAGGTGCGGTAAAGTAAAAAAAAATGTATTCGTATTTTGTCCCTATTTTGGACACCGTTGTACGTATCTACTTGAAAGTTGGTAACGGCATCTTTTTTCAGGTTGCTAATTACAATGGTGATACTGCCGATGTCACATTTTATACAGGGCGCTAGTTACAGTACTTTTATGTCACACTTTAAGCCATAACTTTTTTGAGGTTAGGTTTTGGACATTTTGTTCTATCATAATTGAAACACAATTTAATTTCCTAAATAAAAGGTGTACTTGTTTAAACGCAACAAAATGCACCTTTTCAGAGAAATATGCGATTTACAACTTTGACACACACCAGTTGGAGGAGATTCAATTGTACATAAAAGCGGTTTTTCATGTAGTAGGTGCACTTCAAGTATGATATCTTGAAATCGTCAATAGTACTTGTATCAAATATTGTATACATTATAAAATAATCATTTACAATTTGCATTTGCTATATAAATTTTGGATTACGTCCTTCGTTAATTTATTTAAGTTTGTTGTCCGAGACTGCTCCGCTAATAATATTCAAATCTAGAAATGTGTGACATAGTGGCAATTTATACTCAAGAAAACCATAATGGTCATGCGGCTGCGAGAAGATAAGATATCAATTATTGTTATATCCTAATCGAATGGTACCAAATCATAAAACGTTCTAAGGAATTTACCAAAGATTTAGAGAATCTGGAAGTGTTCGCCGAAGAGGAGGATCAGGCCGCCTAGTTAGTTACACACCGCAGCAAGAAGCAAATATTTTGATGCGTATTAAACAGAATCAGAAAATAAGTAGATTAGAGACAAACAAAATAATAATGCACAATTCCTGAAAAGTGTTCATTTTATAGATGGGGCCACATTTACATGAAGAGGTGTTTTTAATTGGCCCAATAATCATATTTCGGCCGTAGAAAATCCTCATAAAGCGCCTGTTCATCATTTTCAAGATGAAAATCATGCTAATAACAGTAACAGAAGATAGATGTGGTTTATGCAAAACGGCGCTCCTTCACATTTTTCAATAGCAGTCCGTAACCATTTAAATGAACGTTTTCCACATCATTGGATTGGACAGGGAATCAAGTTTGCATGGCCAGCTCGCAGCCCGGATTTAAATCCATTGGACTTCTTCGCATGGGACAAGATGAAAAGTCTGGTTCTGATTCCAACTGATAGAGAACCGCGACGAATTATGCCAAAAAATCCAAGAATCAGGAAACATAATTAAAAATCAAGAAGAAATACCATTACGTTTACATCAAAATATCATGAAACAATGTAGAAAATATATTGAAGTTAATGAAAATCACATTGAAAATTTGAGATTATGAGAAAGTTTTGATTTACTGTTATTAATTTACTGTTAATAATAAAATAGAAGATTTCATTGCTTATTTCATTTTATTTTTATTTCGTAGCTACAAATAAATTTCTTTACGATTACGATTATGATAGAAGAAAGTGTCCAAAACCTAACCTCAAAAAAGTTATGGCTTAAAGTGTCGCATAGAAGTACTGTAATTAGCGCCCTGTATAAAATGCGACATCGGCAGAATCACCATTCTAATTAGCAACCTGAGAAACAAGTCGTTGCCAACTTTGAAGTAGATATGTACAATAGTCTCCAAGATAGAGACAAAATACGAATAGATTTTTTTTACTTTACCACCTTGTATCTTGAAAACGAAAAGAATTAGACCACTACTTTTTAGGTTAAATCGACTTGCTTTGATGTCATGAATGTACGGCTAAGCGCTGTTCCAATCTTTTCAAAACACCCTATACAGGGTTACTGGTAATTCGATACATTCCTTTGGAGATGTGATGGGGCATGAGCTAAGGAGTAAATCTGGCACTAACATACATTATGCAAAACTCAATAGTTTTTGAGATATTTCAATTTTTTTGTTTTTCTCAAAAAAGTAGATCTTAATGTCTTAAAAGTTAATTTCCGAAAAATCTACTTGACATTTTTAATTTTTTTTTACTGGATTACTTGTCCAATATTATAGATATCCGTTTGGAATGAAAAATATCCGAAAACATTTCGATCATGTGAACATTTAAAATAAAAACTTGTACATTTTTTTTTTTAAATCAGTTATGAAATTTACCTATTAGGTTTTTTCAAGAAAATATTAATGTAGCACGCGTACAAATTATTATAAAAACTTCCTTATCTCAATAGCTATCTAACTAGGTAGAAATGTTTAATGTACCCTTGATAGTTCTAATAAAAAATTAGTAAAGATAATGCTGGTGGCGGAATTTATTAAACGACTAATCGTTCATTTTCATTTAAGTCAGTCAGTCCGTGACTTTGACGTTTGTGCATATATGTCATTAACTGACATTCTTATTTCCGTGTCCCTTAAGTTTGTTGGTCTTGTTAAATTAGATATCTTGTTTGTCTATGGATACTGTGGCGGCAACGCTGCTGAAGCTCGCCGAGAATATGGTCTTTGGTACCCTAACCGCCGCTTACCAAATGCACGTGTATTCAGTACGAAATATCGAAATATCGCTGAAACTGGCTCCGTGAAATGTAGAAGAAGTGACGCTGGTGCTCCTCCCGTTTATGAACCAGATGATGAGGAAGAAATATTGAGGTATTTTGAGGAAGACACAACTATTTCAACTAATAAAGTCGCAAGACTAACCGGAGCGTCACAGTGGAAAGTTTGGTCTACGACACGTAGAGTTGGATGTCATCCTTACCACTATACCCCTGTCCAAGGCTTGGAGGAAGGTGATCCTGGAAGGAGAGTGGAATTCTGCCGCTTTATGTTAAATTCAGATGCAGAAAGTGCACATTTTTTAACAAGTATTTTATGGACGGACGAGTCGAAATTTAATCGCGAGGGTATAACAAATTTCCACAACCTACATTATTGGGCAGAGGAAAATCCCAAGTTAACACGTGAAACTAGTTTCCAAATGAAGTTTTCTATTAATGTGTGGATGGGAGTCATTGGCCACTATTTAATAGGGCCACACTTTCTTCCTTAAAATTTAAACGGGGAAATCTATGAAAATTTTTTAAGAAATGATCTGGTGGTGATTTTAGAGATGTTCCTCTCGCCGTCAGACAGCGAATGAAGTTTCAGAACGACGGTTGTCCAGCACATTATCGGCTGACAGTACGACAGTTACTTGATCAACGTTTATCTAACCGTTGGATTGGAAGAGCGGGCCCAATACCTTGGCCAGCGCGAAGCCCTGACTTAACACCCCTTGATTATCACGTATGGGGTCATAGGCAGGAGGTGGTCTATGCCACACCAGTCAATACTATAGAAAACCTTAGCCAAAGGGTAGTCGATGCTGCCCAACACATAAGGCATAATCTGACAACCAGAGTAACAAGGACGGAAATAAGAAGACGCTGCCGTATCTGTATACGGAATAGGGGCTCCCATTTTGAGCAAGAGATATAAAAAATAAAGTACAACTTTGAAATTAATGAAGAATTAAACTCTACTTTTAAAATGTTTTTTACTGTTTATCTAAAAATAAAATTCGTACTACTTGTGTTATTTTTACTAGTATTTTCTTACAATTATTAAGGGTACATTGAACATTTGTACCTTGTTAGATAGCTATTGAAATAAGGCAGTTTTTATAATAATTTATACGCGTGTTACGTTAATATTTTTTTGAAAAAACCTAATAGGTAAATTTCATAGCTGATTTAAAAAAAAAAATTTAAAGTTTTTATTTCAGATGTTCACATGATCGAAATGTTTCCAGATATTTTTCATTCCAAACGGATATCTATAATATTGGACAAGTAATCCAGTAAAAAAAAATTAAAAATGTCAAATAGATTTTTCGAAAATTAACTTTTAGGACATTAAGATCTACTTTTTGAGAAAAACAAAAAAAATTAAATATCTCAAAAGCTATTGAGTTTTGCATAATATATGTTAGGGCTAAATTTACTTCTTAGATCATGCCCCATCACATTTCCAAAGGAATGTATCGAATTACCAGTAACCCTGTATATAACAATGTTGACACTATGGAGTTTTTCTTTTTTATATTAAAAGTTAAGGAAACAACAACTGATTACAGCTTTTTATGGAAAAAGAACGCTTCTATAAAAAAATTCCAGATAGTTTTCTACTTGTACGTATTTACTATAATGTCATATTTTAAATATTCTGTCAATGAATCGCAGTTAAATATCAAAGTCAACCAGTGAAGAGCTATTCCTATTACCTTTTACTAACAAGGCAAATTAATTTATTCTAAACTTCTGTTGCGCTGTAGATGATTTCTTAACGATTTATTATCCATTACCTTATAAATTCTTGAGTCTCTAGTAAGTAGTAGTCTACATCACGGTTAATTCTATTCCTTAAAGTCGCAAATCGAGTGAACACGTTGGCGAAACCCTGCAAAACAATTAACTAATTCTGGCCTCGTTCTGATGCTACCTGCTGAAATCGCACACTCTCTAAGTAGAAAGTTTTAATTACAATTTCAGGATTTACGTATCAGAGCTGTTTTTTAGCTTTTGGGGTGGGGGCGAATTACGGCAAATTAGTTTAATAAAATACACCTCTGTAACAAAAAAATACTTTAATTAAAATAAATATTGATACAGTTAATTTAGATAATATTTTTGTAGTATTTGGCGAACAGATCTAGTAAAACGAAATATTTACAAACAACCTCTATAGAGTTGGAATTCACTTGAATATAAAAATATTGACTTGCCAAGTGAGTGTGAGTTTTAATAAGAAAAATAAAAAATAAACTTATATTTCTGTCCTATATACAGAGTACTTACAATAAATTTAATATAGTATATATGGCGTTTCAAAAAGGCATGTCGATATTCCAATATATGTCCTATCTGTTTTTAATTGTTAGATACAGATTAATTAGAATTTATTCTTTTTGCGATAGTTCCTAAAGGCCCAAAATATTTTTATCAATTTTTATTTTTCGGATCTATTTATAGAGTCACCAACAGCCACTGTAACAATGCTATAAAATATCAAATGAAATAGCTAATGATGTTGGAATGCCGCAGGGTAATATGTTAGGCCTCATTCTCTTTTTGTTATATAATATAAATCATACTTGTGGTATGTAAATTTATTAACCTTGTTGCTGAT